>CM061748.1:217984516-219286516 GCA_030979885.1 Lolium multiflorum
GTCTGTCAAAAGTAAATGACAAGATCGACAAAAGATAAAACACCACATACTTCCTCATGAGCTATAAAACATTGACACAAAATAAGAGATGATAGCTTTTTGAATTGTTTAAAGGTAGCACATGAAGTATTTGCTTGGAATGGCAGGAAATACCATGTAGTAGGTAGGTATGGTGGACACAAATAGCATAGTGGTTGGCTCTAATATTTTGCATGAGAAGTATTCCCTCTCGATACAAGGCTTAGGCTAGCAGGCTATTTGAAACAAACACAAGTATGAACCGGGTACAGCAAAACTTACATAAGAACATATTGCAAGCATTATAATACTCTACACTGTCTTCCTTGTTGCTCAAACACTTTTACCAGAAAATATCTAGACCTTAAGAGAGACCAATCATGCAAACCAATTTTAACAAGCTCTACGGTAGTTCTCCACTAATAGGTTTAAACTACATGAAAAAACTTAATCATGATCTACTTGAGAGCTCAAAACAATTGCCAAGTGTCAAATTATCCAAGACATTATGAGGCATTTTCTGTTTCCAACCAAATAACCATAAGTGATGTAGCTTTTATCATGAACATTAAAAGCGAAGAACACAAGTGTTCAAATGAAAAAGCGGAGCGTGTCTCTCTCCCACACAAGGATTGCTAGGATCCGAATTTATTCAAACACAAACAAAAATAAAGACGCTCCAAGTAAAGCACATATGATGTGACCGAATAAAAATATAGTTTCAATAGAAAAAACCTGATAAGTTGATGAAGAAGGGGATGCCTTGGGCATCCCCAAGCTTAGACGCTTGAGTCTTCTTAAAATATGCAGGGATGAACCACGGGGGCATCCCCAAGCTTAGGCTTTTCACTCTTCTTGATCATATATCATCCTCCTCTCTTGACCCTTGAAAACTTCCTTCACACCAAACTTCTCATAAACTTCATTAGAGGGGTTAGTACTCAAAAAACTTTAATCCACCTTGGTCCTGTAGTGACACATTGCAAGAACTCAATAAACAGCTCTCCACGTCTAGAAAGCCTCACTTAAAGTCCACAAGAGACAATGCAAAAAACAGAGACAGAATCTGCCAAAACAGAACAGCCAGTAAACACGAATTTTAAAATGGTACTTCCGTTGCTCAAATCAGAAAACTCAAAACTAATGAAAGTTGCGTACATATCTGAGGATCACGCACGTAAATTGGCAGATTTTTCTGAGTTTCCTACAGAGAAATATGCCCAGATTCGTGACAGATAGAAATCTGTTTCTGCGCAGAAATCCAAATCTAGTATCAACCTTCTATTAGAGACTTCACTTGGCACAACTACAATAAAATAAAGATAAGGAGAGGTTGCTACAGTAGTAACAACTTCAAGACACAACAAAATAGTAGCAAAATAAACACATGGGTTATCTCCCAAGAAGTTCTTTCTTTATAGCCATTAAGATGGGCTCAACAATTTTAATGATGCTCACATAAGGGTGAGAGTTGAAGCAGAGAGCATCAAGAGGCAAATTCAAAACACATTTAAGTCTAACCCACTTCCTATGCATAGGAATCTTGTACACAAATAAATTCATGAAGAACAAAGTGGCAAGCATAAGAAGATAAAACAAGAGTAACTTCAAAATTTTCAGCATATAGAGAGGTGTTTTAGTACCATGCAAATTTCTACAACCATATTTTCCTCTCTCATAATAATTTTCAGTAGCTTCATGGATAAACTCAACAATATAACTATCACATAAAGCATGCTTTTCATGATCCATAAACACATAATTTTTATCAAGCTCAGAAATAATAGGATTAAAACTTTCAAACCCACTTTTATCAATAATATAACAAGATGATTGATCAATCTCAAAAGATATGGGACTCATAGATAAAGTCAAGAACTCTCCAATCCCTTTTTCATTAGTAGTACAATTAATATTATCAAGTAACATAGGACCATCATCTAGAGATTTATCATAAACATTTGCCAAGCAAAACTCTTTAGTACCATGCATTTCAACATCAGGCACAAACAAAGCATTATCATAAGATTTATCAAAGTAGCATGGATTATCATAATAACAGTAGCATAATTATTCTCACAAGTTTTACTCATAGGGAATATTTCAAGAGAATCCACAGGAACATAACATTCAACCTCTTTCGGTAAGCATGGAGGACAATCAAATAGTGTAAGAGATAAAGAGTTACTCTCATTAGAAGGTTGGCATGGGTAGCTAATCCATTCTTCCTCCTTTTGTTCATCACTCTCCTCTTCTTTTTCATCCAATGAGCTTTCAGGTTCATCAATTTCCTCTTCTTTTTCATCCAATGAGCTTTCAGGTTCATCAATTTCTTCTTCCACTGGTTCCTGCAAATTGTGAGTGCATTCTTGTGCATTAATGAGTCTCTCTTTATAATCAATGATATAAGGATTATCACTGTAGCTTTCTATGCAAAAATTAAGGATAGAAGAGACATAATCTTTAAGGTCCTTACAAACAGCACAAGTTGTAGGATAACGTTGCATAGAAAACAAAAAATTTCCTACCGCGAACACGCAATCCAAGCCAAGATGCAATCTAGAAGACGGTAGCAACGAGGGGATGATCAAGACTAACCCTTGAAGAGATTCCAAAGCCTATAAGAGTAGGCTCTTATTGCTGCGGTAGACGATCACTTGCCGCTTGCAAAAGCGCGTAGAAGATCTTGATCACGATCGGTTCCGGCGCCACGAACGGGCAGCACCTCCGTTCGGTCACACGTTCGGTTGTTGATGAAGACGACGTCCACCTCCCCGTTCCAGCGGGCAGCGGAAGTAGTAGCTCCTCTTGAATCCGACAGCACGACGGCGTGGTGTCGGTGGCGGTGGAGAATCCCGGCGGAGCTTCGCTAAGCGTGCGGGGAAGAAGGAGGAGTGGGGCGGCTAGGGTTTGGGGAGAGGGGGTGGCCGGCCTCAAAGGGTGCGGCCAGCTTGTGGCTTGTTGTGGTGGCCGGCCCCCTCCCCTTGGCCCTCATTATATAGGTGGAACACCCAAGAGTTGGTCTACAAGTCTTCGAATAAGACCCCAAACCAAAACCTTCCATATGACATGAAACCTACCCAAGGTGGGATTCCCACTTCAGGTGGGATTCCCACCTTTCCTTGGGAGGGGGTGGCCGGCCACCTTGGGGAAGTCCACCTTGGACTTTCCCCTCTAGGGTTTGGCTGGTCAAGCTTGTGGAGTCTTCCGGGACTCCACCTTCCATAGTGCATTTCTTCCGGACTTTTCTAGAACCTTCTAGAACACTGCCATAAATGCACCGGATCATTTCAAACTTGGAATATGACTTCCTATATATGAATCTTATTCTCCGGACCATTCCGGAACTCCTCGTGATGTCCGGGATCTCATCCGGGACTTCGAACAAATATTCGAACTCCATTCCATATTCAAGTTCTACCATTTCAACATCCAACTTTAAGTGTGTCACCCTACGGTTCGAACTATGCGGACATGGTTGAGTACTCACTCCGACCAATAACCAATAGCGGGATCTGGAGATCCATAATGGCTCCCACATATTCAACGATGACTTTAGTGATCGAATGAACCATTCACATCGATACCAATTCCCTTTGTCCACTTGTGATATTTTACTTGTCCGAGGTTTGATCTTAGGTATCACTCTATACCTTGTTCAACCTCGTCTCTGACAAGTACTCTTTACTCGTACCGTGGTATGTGGTCTCTCTTATGAACTTATTCATATGCTTGCAAGACATTAGACGACATTCCACCGAGAGGGCCTAGAGTATATCTATCCGTCATCGGGATGGACAAATCCCACTGTTGATCCATATGCCTCAACTCATACTTTCCGGATACTTAATCCCACCTTTATAGCCACCCATTTACGCAGTGGTGTTTGGTGTAATCAAAGTACCTTTCCGGTATAAGTGATTTACATGATCTCATGGTCATAAGGACTAGGTAACTATGTATCGAAAGCTTATAGCAAATAACTTAATGACGAGATCTTATGCTACGCTTAATTGGGTGTGTCCATTACATCATTCATACAATGACATAACCTTGTTATTAATAACATCCAATGTTCATGATTATGAAACTAATCATCCATTAATCAACAAGCTAGTTTAAGAGGCATACTAGGGACTTCTTGTTTGTCTACATATCACACATGTATCAATGTTTCGGTTAATACAATTATAGCATGGTATGTAAACATTATCATAAACACAAAGATATATAATAACCATTTATTATTGCCTCTTGGGCATATCTCCAACAGTCTCCCACTTGCACTAGAGTCAATAATCTAGTTTACATATGTAAAGATATAACACCTTGGCCTTCCGGTGCTTTATCATGTTTTGCTCACGGGAGAGGTTTTAGTCAACGGTTCTGACATGCTCAGAAACGTATGTATTTTGCAATTCATATGCGTCTCAGCGCATCACTCATTTTCCAAATGAGTCGGCATATATGCTTAGTCCTCTGGTGGAACCTTAATTCCGCGGTCTGAAATATGTCACTAATATTGTCACACACAATATAGCTTCAAAGTTCTGACTTTGTCGGAACTACACCAAGTTCTCAAAGAACCTCCTGACTTAACATCCTTTGTCATTGTCAAAACAATGACATATTCTGCCTTCTTTTGTAGAATCCATCACAATATTTAGAACTCTTCTAAATCTAGCATAGACAACTTCTAGCTCATTGTGCTACCTTTTAAACAACACTTAGTCTAATTTGAGATTTGAAATTATATTTTATATGTGACAAAACCAATATCGGTGTAACACCTTACAGCGATTTGTTTGTCATTTCTTCATACAAAAATATATATATATATCCTTAGTTCTTCTAAAGTACTTAAGGATATTCTTACTGTCGTTCAATGATCATCATATGAATCATTCTGGTATATGCTCATAACACTTTATAGCACATGATATCTGATTGTGTACATGTTATTTGTGATCTATAATCACTCATGTGTTTTTACTCATTGAGTGTCAGATACACTCAAGTCTTGTTAAACCTTCACATGACAAGAACATTTTCTTAATATTTCTATATTGAACTACTTCAATATCCATCATATGTACTTTGACTTAAACTTATTTATGTGTTTCAATCTATCTTCATAGATCTTGACACTAAATTTGTTTCAGTCCATATCCTTTCATTGAAGTTAATTCTCAATGAAACCTTTTAATCAAGTATATAATTACATCATTTATAACCAACTATATGTCACCTACATAAAGTATTATAAATGTGTCTTAGCGCTCCCACTTAATTTCTTGCAAATGCAAGCCTCTTCATCGTCTCTGATGAAATCAAAAACTCTTTGACTATTTCATCTGGTGAAGATTCTAACTCCGTGATACTTACTTCATCCAATTGAAGTTCGTATACCTATCTAGTATTCCACGGACCAGCAAAACTCTTGGTTGTATCTTGTATACACCTTTAATACACACTTCTGTTAAGTAGTGTATTTTGCCATCCTACTAGCATATCTCATAAAAGAAATATGTAGTGATTACTAGAATAATCCACATAGACTATAAGCATTGCTACGGAAGATCTAATCTTATCGTAGTCAATTCTTTGAACTTTGTCGTAAACAATTTTTCGACAAGTCGAGCTTCTTTAAGGATATTCCATCCAAGTCCATCAATTTTATAGATCCATTTACTTTCAAAAAGTATTTATCTATCTTGGATTTCATGGCATATAGCCATTTTAACGGAGTCAGGGCCCATCATAACTTCTTTGTTTGTAGTTGGTTTATCATTGTTCAAAATCAATCCTTTGTTCACAAATCATTTATTTGATCACAAAGTAAACCATACCTACAAGGTTCAATATGTACTTCGATCTCCATGGCTAAAACACTTTGTAGTCATGGGAGTCATGATCGTCGTGGCCGCTTCCGAAACAAATTCCGATGCTGCGCTACTCTGATCATTATGCTCAGGTTCATAAACCTTATCAAATTATATTGTCCTCCCACTCAAATACTTCACTAGAAACAATTTCTTGGAAATAAGAAACATTGACAAACACTTTTGTCTTTGTCTCGTGGGAAGAATTCCCAATTAATTCTCTGGGATAACCAACAAAGACATTTATCCGATTTTGGTTGTAAACTCTTAGACCAAAATTTAAAGAAAGACTATTAGGGTTTATACCCATACCATAACTCGTATGGTGTCATTTCAACGGATCATGATGATGCTCTATTCAGTGTAAAAGCGGTAGTCACTAAAGCATAATCCACAAAAATATAATGGCGTCATAATATTTTATCTCATCATTAATCCAACAAGGTTTGGATACATATCTTGGATACTATATCATCATTATGATACTCCAAGAAATGTGAGTTGTAGAACAATTTCATAACTCTCTTAGATGTTCGCTAAAACTCGTAATTCAAATATTTCTACCATGATCCAATCATAGATATTTGACTTTTCTATTACGATGATTTCCACTTCATGCTGAAATTTATTTGAATCTATTCAAATGTTTCAAACTTCTTTCTTATTGAATATATCCACATATATACTCAATTCATTGTTGGAAGTTTTCATGAAGTAGAAGAATCTCCCGCACACAACTATGCCCAGTGAACTACATACATCATCATGTATATTTCCACTAAGTTAGTTGCCCGTTCAACTCTTGGCCTATGAACGGTATTTTAGTCATTCTCTTTAGAAAAGATTTGCAAGTGTCAAACGATTCAAAAATCAAATGACTCCAAAAATCCATTTGCATGGAGTTCCTTCATGCGTTCCTTTCTAACATGACCTAAATGGCGGTTCCACAAATAAGTGGAATTCAAATCATTTGCCTTATGGCATTTTAGCGTCAGTGTTTATGTATGTGTGTTTTCACCATTAAGATTTATAATAACTTATCCATCGTACATGGAGTAATGTCATAATTTGAACAACTCATTGTTTTCATTTGACCAGAGCAAAATAACAATTATTAAGTTCTTTATTATAAATTCTAAGGGCTAGATAGAATGCCAACGACGAACATAATAACACTTTATTTTTGTTCTTGACGTGCATTTCTATCATATTTCTTGTCAGTCACTTAGGCCATTGTATTCTTGTATTGTGTTGTTTTGTATGACACTTCATACCAACCAATATGGTACTAATACCCAAGAATTTCATTGTGTGATCAAACTAGAAATACAACCATAACATGTATATCATTTATATACACCTGAGCTAGACTTTCTAGTCTTTTCTTTATTTCTGCCAGAATATCTTTTGCAGTTTCTCTTTTAGCTTTCCTCATTATTCAGAAAAACACTTCAACATCAATAACTTCTAGGTTTGTTGGTCAAATACCAATAACCTTGAGGTTTTTACTTTGAAGTTGTTCATCATATGACAAGTGTTCTAGATTTCACTTATTAGTAACTATGATGAACAATTTCACTCATAATTTTATCCATCAATTCATGACAACTTTTTGAGACCATGTCTGTACATGCTAGGCTCATAAAGTTTAACCTTAGTATTCGTATGTGCAAATCTGGCTTGCACCCGTTGTAAGCACACGTAGAATCTATAACACCCGATCATCACGTGATGCTTCGAAACGACGAGTCTTAGCAACGGTGCATACTAAGGACAATCACTTCATGGATATGCGAATATTGTTAGTGCCCCAATAGTTGGAGGATTGGGACGCCTGGCGTCTTCAACCTTCATACATTCCCATAAAACTTATGAGTTTATGTAGTCTCACCAAATTATATTCTATCATCTTGCAATAAGGTCTTAGATATCACATATATCTCATACCTTGATTATTTCTGAAAACTAAATTTTCAGCTCCTTACTTTTCAAACAGATTTGAACTTCAAGTTTCACGGAGACAAGATAACTTTAGGTACTAATTGAAACCATAGCTCTCTGAATCAACAAAGTGAGTTTCACTAAATGTTTGCAATAGGACTTAATCATTTCTTGATTCATTAACAATACGGTACTAATCCGTAAAGTTTCTAGTCAGATTTTAACAGTATTTCTATCTCAATTATAAGACTAGCGCATAGTAGTAAACGGATGCCAATACTACAAAATTAATTCAAAATACTACTCAGACTATGTTTATGATAAATTGAGTTCAAAATTTTAATTCAATATAATTAAAACACTAGGTGAACTCCCACTCAAAACAATATCCCTCGCATTGTCTTAGTGATCACACGAACCAAATCTACCGCACCTAAACCCGATCATCACGAGAAAAGGTGTGATTTCAATGGCGAACACTCAAAGTGTTCATCATATCAATCATATGATTCATGCTCTACCTTTCGGTATCACGTGTTCCGAGACCATGTCTATACATGCTAGGCTCGTCAAGGCCACCTTAGTATCCGCATGTGCAAAACTGTCTTGCACCCGTTGTATGTACTTATTGAATCTATCACACCCGATCATCACGAGATGCTTCGAAACGACAAGACTTGATAACGGTGCTACTAAGGATGAACACTTTATTATCTTGAGATTTTAGTGAGGGATCATCTTATAATGCTACCGTCGCGATCTAAGCAAAATAAGATGCATAAAAGGATTAACATCACATGCAATTCATATGTGATATGATATGGCCCTTTTGTCTTTGCGCCTTTGATCTTCATCTCCAAAGCACGGACATGATCTCTATCATCAACGGGCATGATCTCCATCATCGTCGGCGAAACACCAAGGTCAATGGCGCCGTCTTCATGATCGTCCTCCATGTAGCAACTATTACAACTACTTTGAAATACTACTCAACATGAAATTTAAAGACAACCATAAGGCTCCTGCCGGTTGCCACAATACAATAATGATCATCTCATACATATTCATCATCACATTATGGCCATATCACATCACCAAACCCTGCAAAAACAAGTTAGACGTTCTCTAATTTGGTTTGCATATTTTACGTGGTTTAGGGTTTTCGAGTAAGATCCAATCTACCTACGAACATGAACCACAACGGTGATACTAGTGTTTTCAATAGAAGAGTAAATTGAATCTTCACTATAGTAGGAGAGACAGACACCCGCAAAGCCACTTATGCAATACAAGTTGCATGTCGAGCGTGGAGCAAATCTCATGAACGCGGTCATGTAAAGTTAGCCCGAGCCGCTTCATCCCACTATGCCACAAAGATGCAAAGTACTCAACTAAAGATAACAAGAGCATCAACGCCCACAAACCATTGTGTTCTACTCGTGCAACCATCTATGCATAGACACGGCTCTGATACCACTGTAGGATAACGTTGCATAGAAAACAAAAATTTTCCTACCGCGAACACGCAATCCAAGCCAAGATGCAATCTAGAAGACGGTAGCAACGAGGGGATGATCAAGACTAACCCTTGAAGAGATTCCAAAGCCTATAAGAGTAGGCTCTTATTGCTGCGGTAGACGATCACTTGCCGCTTGCAAAAGCGCGTAGAAGATCTTGATCACGATCGGTTCCGGCGCCACGAACGGGCAGCACCTCCGTACTCGGTCACACGTTCGGTTGTTGATGAAGACGACGTCCACCTCCCCGTTCCAGCGGGCAGCGGAAGTAGTAGCTCCTCTTGAATCCGACAGCACGACGGCGTGGTGTCGGTGGCGGTGGAGAATCCGGCGGAGCTTCGCTAAGCGTGCGGGAAGAAGGAGGAGTGGGGCGGCTAGGGTTTGGGGAGAGGGGGTGGCCGGCCTCAAAGGGTGCGGCCAGCTTGTGGCTTGTTGTGGTGGCCGGCCCCCTCCCCTTGGCCCTCATTATATAGGTGGAACACCCAAGAGTTGGTCTACAAGTCTTCGAATAAGACCCCAACCCAAAACCTTCCATGTGTAGGGAAACCTACCCAAGGTGGGATTCCCACCTCAAGTGGGACTCCCACCTTTCCATGAAGGGGGGTGGCCGGCCACCTTGGGGGGAAGTCCACCTTGGACTTTCCCCTCTAGGGTTTGGCTGGCCAAGCTTGTGGAGTCCTTCCGGGACTCCACCTTCCATAGTGATTTCTTCCGGACTTTTCTAGAACCTTCTAGAACCTGCCATAAATGCACCGGATCATTTCCAAACTTGGAATATGACTTCCTATATATGAATCTTATTCTCCGGACCATTCCGGAACTCCTCGTGATGTCCGGGATCTCATCCGGGACTCCGAACAAATATTCGAACTCCATTCCATATTCAAGTTCTACCATTTCAACATCCAACTTTAAGTGTGTCACCCTACGGTTCGTGAACTATGTGGACATGGTTGAGTACTCACTCCGACCAATAACCAATAGCGGGATCTGGAGATCCATAATGGCTCCCACATATTCAACGATGACTTTAGTGATCGAATGAACCATTCACATACGATACCAATTCCCTTTGTCACGCGATATTTTACTTGTCCGAGGTTTGATCTTCGGTATCACTCTATACCTTGTTCAACCTCGTCTCCTGACAAGTACTCTTTACTCGTACCGTGGTATGTGGTCTCTTTATGAACTTATTCATATGCTTGCAAGACATTAGACGACATTCCACCGAGAGGGCCCAGAGTATATCTATCCGTCATCGGGATGGACAAATCCCACTGTTGATCCATATGCCTCAACTCATACTTTCCGGATACTTAATCCCACCTTTATAGCCACCCATTTACGCAGTGGTGTTTGGTGTAATCAAAGTACCTTTCCGGTATAAGTGATTTACATGATCTCATGGTCATAAGGACTAGGTAACTATGTATCGAAAGCTTATAGCAAATAACTTAATGACGAGATCTTATGCTACGCTTAATTGGGTGTGTCCATTACATCATTCATACAATGACATAACCTTGTTATTAATAACATCCAATGTTCATGATTATGAAACTAATCATCCATTAATCAACAAGCTAGTTTAAGAGGCATACTAGGGACTTCTTGTTTGTCTACATATCACACATGTATCAATGTTTCGGTTAATACAATTATAGCATGGTATGTAAACATTATCATAAACACAAAGATATATAATAACCATTTATTATTGCCTCTTGGGCATATCTCAACACAAGTTTCATAATTTTTAGACATGAATGATTCTATCTCAGAGGCTCCCATAAATATGACAAATTGTTCTACCTCTTCGAACCCAAAATGAATATAGCTATTCCAATTATAGTTCTTAATTAAAATTTCCTCACTAAAGCCACATTGAAATTTAAGATGTTTAGTATCCTGTTCAGAGCAACAGTTTATATCATGGCGTTTAAGCAAGATTTTAGCAATTGTATTTAATTTTTCTATCACAGCACTCATGACTTCACCCTTTCTTGATTTTCTATAATTATTATATAATTCTATAAGCTCCAAATAGGTTGTAGGTTCTCCCATAATAGCAGTTTTTAATTTTTAGGTTTTTCAAATTTTTATGGATTTTCGGGTATATAGGGAAAATAAAACAAGACAAAAATAAACTAGACAAAAGTAAACTAAGCAAAATAATACTAGACAGAAATAAACTAAGCACAAATAAACTAGACAAAAGTAAACTAGCAAGACAAAATAAAATAAAAGCAGAGAGAGAGGTAGAGTGTACTCCCCAGGTGAACTTATGAGTAGAGCTATGCCTCCCCGGCGCGGAGAAAATAGTCTTGATGACCCACAAGTATAGGGGATCGCAACAGTCTTCGAGGGAAGTAAAACCCAAATTTATTGATTCGACACAAGGGGAGGTAAAGAATACTTATAAGCCTTAACAACTGAGTTGTCAATTTAGCTGCACCTGGAAAAGCACTAGTAACAAGGGAGATGTGAAAGTAGCAGTAATATGAGAGCAGTAGTAAGAGTAACACAGCAGCAGTAATAGCAATATGAGATCAATGGCACCAGAAAATAGTTGATACTACTTCCAATGACATGTAGAACGAGTATATGATGATGAGAGATGGACCGGGGTTCCCAGCTATCTACACTAGTGGTAACTCTCCAATAACAAGTGTTGGGTGAACAAATTACAGTTGGGCAATTGATAGGATTGAAATAGCATTAAGACAGAATATCAAGTCTATTAATCATGTAGGCATGTTTCCCATATATAGTCATACGTGCTCGCAATGAGAAACTTGTACAACATCTTTTGTCCTACCAGCCGGTGGCAGCCGGGCCTCTAGGGAATCTACTGGAAATTAAGGTACTCCTTTTAATAGAGCACCGGAGCAAAGCATTAACACTCCGTGAAAACATGTGATCCTCATATCTAAGCCTTTCCCTCCAGTTGTCCCAATTTCTGTCACTTTGGGGCCTTTGGTTCCGGACATAGACATGTGCATACAACTTGTAGATACAATCTAAGCAATAAGTATAGAGCTTAAATCTAAGATCATGCCACTCGGGCCCTAGTGACAAGCATTAAACACAACAAGATTGCAGCAACAATAACTTCACAAACTTTGTAGATAGACAATCATAACGTAACAATCCATCGGATCCCAACAAACACAACACCGATTACATCAGATGAATCTCAATCATGTAAGGCAGCTCATGAGATCATTGTATTGAAGTACATGGGAGAGAGAATACCAACTAGCTACAACTAGAACCCGTAGTCCATGGGGGAACTACTCACGGAGCATGATGGAGGCGGTGGCGTCGATGGAGATGGCTTCCGGGGGCACTTCCCCGTCCCGCGGTGCCGGAACAGAGACTTCTGTCCCGAATTGGAGTTTCGCGATGGCGGCGGCGCCCCTGGAGTCTTTCTGGAGTTTCGTCAATTGGTATCGCGTTTTTAGGTCGAAAGGGCTTATATAGGCGAAGAGGCGGCGCGGGAGGGGCGACAGGGTGGCCCCACACCAGGCCGGCGCGGCCAGGGTGTAGCCCGCGGCCCACGTGTGTGGTGGCCCCCTGGCTCTCCTCCGACTCTCCTTCGGTGTTCTGGAGCCTCCCGGGAAAAATAAGATCTTTGGCGTTGATTTCGTCCAATTCCGAGAATATTGCCCGAACAGCCTTTCTGGAACCAAAAACAGCAGCAAACAGGAACTGGCACTGTGGCATCTTGTTAATAGGTTAGTTCCGGAAAACGCATAAAAACATTATAAAGTGTGAGCAAAACATGTAGGTATTGTCATAAAACAAGCATGGAACATCAGAAATTATGGATACGTTGGAGATGTATCAGCAGACACGTAAACATTAAATACGAGCCCTATCGGCTCTCAGGTTGCCCTGTGGATCGGCTCAAAGAGCCGATCGCCCCATGGCTTACGTCGGGTTAACGATGACATGGGGCTCCTGCTTGATCAATATAAAGCTATACCAATCTACGACAGTTTAGGGTTTTCACCGCATGATCGGAACATCCTGCGCGTAGTTGAGCCTAATAGACACGAAAGATAATGGAAAACTAACCCTAGAAGAGGCCTAAAAACCAACACTAAGTCAATTCCCGGAACATCCCTCTTAGGATTAACAAACCATACCTTACGTGCTACCGGATCGTTCAACCCGTTTGCAAGGCCTAACCATACAGATATTAAACCAATCCTTGAAGAATCAAGGAGCAACTATAACAGATTGGATCTACTAAACAACGAACAAGCAAGGTGCTGCCCTTACACCTAGGTAGGTGTAAGGGCAGCTAGATATCGTGGGGCAGCATAGCTAAGCAAGCATGTATAAGAAAAGCATCCATGCCAGCCCCAAAACATCTATGATAAATAGTGTTACTCGCCATCAACAACGCTTCAGCACGAGCAACACAAGGTAACGAATAAACGCGTACTGCCTAGATCGCAAGATGCGATCTAGGCAGCATGATGCTTACCCGGGAGAAACCCTCGAAAGAAGGGGTGGCGATGCGCCTGATTTGTGTTTGTTGTGAACGTGATTGTCCTCCTTTCCGATAACCCTAGATACATATTTATAGTCCAAGGGACTTTCTAGTTCGGGTGTGCACCTAACCGTGCACGGGTTAAACTCTATCTTTTAATTCTAAACTAAGATGTGATCTACTATATTACAGATACACGGGCAATTAAGCCCAAAATCTTCGCGCAAGGCCGCTTCAAAGACGCTCCACGTGTATATCCTTCAAGCCCATCTTCACTTACAGCCCATCTCCTGATTTGGCCAAAATCTGGTGATAACACATGCCCCCTGGTTTTGGTAATGATAATTTCAAAACCACTCTGTTTTTCTTCGAAGGGTCATGTCGTGGCAGAGCAGAACCGTCGCAGTATTCTTCATCATGATGCCTTGCCTTCTCAACTTCTCTGCATGATTTGACTGTGGCACCACGTCCTCGAAAACTGCTTAAGCATTAAATCTCCGCTATATCCCCTTTTATTTAGCCACTTCTGCAGTTCCCTTCTTCGTCCCCTTCGCATTAGCACTCCAAAAACCCTCCTCTGCCACCATGTCTTCCTCTTCTTCCTCTTCTTCTTCGTCGGGTCTTTCCGTCCAATCCTCCCCCCTCTGGGAGCCGACGCCGAGTGGGACCCGATGGAAGCCCACGAGGCCTACATTCGCCGCGCCATAGAAGACGGGGACGAGTCCAGCCACGACTTCTCCGTCTGGTCTGAGGACGACAAGTCCTCGACCGACGAGAGCGACCTCCGTTTCTCGCCGACGGGGAATCGAAGGAGGAGAGCGATGACGATCGCCTCTCTGGGACGACTTCACCTCCTCCGAGGAGGCGAAGGAGGGAGGAGGAGGAGGACGACACCTCCTCCGACGAGCCGCCGGCCAGCGATTCGCCTGGCCGGGCAACCTCGCGACCCGACAGCGGCAGCGACGCGAGCGAGAAGGCGAGGACAACGAGGGCCCTGCCGGCGGCGCGGCAGCGGCGAGCGAGCCGGGGAGTAGCGCCGACAGCGGTGACGACGGTGATGACGAGGGTAGCGATGGCCCGTAGATAGGATCTTTAGCATAGGATCCGTAGTAGTAGATGGGGCAATGTATCCCCTAGTTCTTCCTTTTGAGGGCAACCAGCTCTTCCATGTAAGAAATCCCATTATTAATGAAGAACTCCCTTTGCCATGAAGAACTTCCTTTGATTTTGCCGATTTCCTTTATGCTAATTTAGCCGATTTCCCCTCAACTGATTTTGCCGATTGTCAATTTGGTCGATGCTCAATGAGCCGATGGCAACGCATCAGTCCTTCACAATAAATTGCAAGACAGGTCAATTCAGTTATCTCCTCAAACGGTAACCTGCAACCCTTGCTTCAATTCAGACCCCAAATTTCCAATCGAACAGGTCCAACCCGCAGCCTTGAATCCCAGATTTTTGGACTCCAAAACACCTGAGCGTGATGTTCGATTTAACGGCAAAACTCCTGGATTAATGCTTCAGGAGAGCTCTAGGACCGTGGCTGAGACTTGATGCTGAAGCGATACCTGCAGAACAGGCACCACTTGCTCACAAATTCCCTTGTGATAGTTTACAGATCACCCTGCTCTGTTTCTTTATAGCAACAAGATGGCCAGAGCCTATCAATGATGATGGCTCCCTCTCCAAATTCCTCCCACCAGCTCCGGTGGTTCCTACTGCAACAACTCACAATGTTTAAAAAGATTGTGGTGGAGAGCTAGCCGATTCCGTCAAAATCGGCTCCCAAGAGCAAAGGATCTTCGGTCCAGTTGCCCCCGGGCCTCAGCAGGAAGAACTGTGAGAAAGATGCTGCCAGGAACACTTTGAAGAGCAACATCCTTCTAGGCTATTAGTTCATTAACCCTGCTCTTGTAGACCCTCTGAAGATAATATCAGCAGGAGACGCAATCCAGCCGACAAGGCTTGAGCTTGGGCACCTCTGGGACACCACCACGTAAAACCAGCCAGATGTGCCACCATCGGCTTCCAAGAAAAGGTCAGCCCTAAACCTGCTGCCCCTCCCAAAACAAGACAGGAAAGCTTACGCACAAGGAGTCGATGCACCAAGAGGGCTCGGAAGGATCAGCAAACCCCTTTCTCGAACCAAGAAGCTTCACATGTAATGGCTTTCCAACTTCTCCTGGCTCAATTCTTGTGATTTACTGCCCGATTGGCTCACCATCTTCTTTGCAGAGTGAGAATGTCGATGAAGTTCTGATGCCCTCCACCGAGTCCCTACGTTCCAATGATGCTGCAATTGAAGCTCCGGCCAGTCATGACGTCGTATGCCTTCAGGTCAAGGGTACAGTCATCATGGCTGTGCAAGCTCTGCAATTCTAGAGTCGATGTCCGAGCATCGGCTGTGCTTAAAATTTTTCTATTTTCGATTTTTTATTAGCCGATCGATTTCATGAATCGGCTCCTCCTGGGTACATACTTCGTGGCCTTGTATCTTCTCCGTGTGTATGCCCCCCGAGCCGAATCCTTCAAGTGATTGAAGATATCGGCTTTTCAGCCAACTATAAGCCTTTCACATCACCCACCATGCTAAATAGCACAGCGACTAGCAAATGTGGTGAGAATGTGTTTTGGCCGATTGCTGGAATCGGCCTCCCTTGCAGTTGTATCGCTAAGTAAAAGCCTCTACTCTTCCTGTCCATCTGATGCTGTAAACCCTTTCCCCAGCTTCCCATTGCCTGCTAAATCAATGCTGAACACAGGCAGAAGGCATGTTGAGGCTAATTTTGGCCGATTGCTAGGATCGGCCTCCTTTTTCATTGCAATGTTTCGAGGGTTCACAACTTTTTGGTTCTCCGCTATGGCTACGTGACATGCTTGAGGTGAGATCCTTGCTTTTTATTTTTTGGGGCCGATCGCAGGGATCGGCCTTGCCACGTATGTCCATAGACTCGGAACTTGTTACTCTGTCAGGCCGGTGGATAAGACCAGCCTCACCCCGTTTTTAGAAGCTTCGATGCGCTCACAGCCGTCCAGATTGATTCCAGAGAGCGGCTCTTGGTCGTTTGCTTCCCAGATGTTCATGGCGGCCAAAGAGATTTCGATCGAATCGTCTGCATGAACAACCTCCACTTCATCTCCATCCCATTGTATGATGCACTGATGCATTGTGGATGGAATGCAACAGTTAGCGTGGATCCAATCCCTTCCTAGCAGGACAGCGTAAGTGCTCTTGCTGTCGACGATGAAGAAGGACGTAGGGATGGTCTTTCGGCCGACAGTTAAGTCCACGTTCAGAACACCCTTGGCTTCTGACGCTTGGCCATTGAAATCGCTTAGCGTGACGTTGGTTTTGATCAGATCTTCATTGGAACGTCCCAAACGTCGTAACATGGAGTACGGCATTATGTTGACTGCTGCTCCCGTGTCAACCAGCATCTTGCTGATAGGTTGCCCATTGATATAACCTTTCAGGTATAGGGCTTTCAGATGCCTGTAGCTCTTCTCTCGTGGCTTCTCAAAGATGACTGGCCGCGGGCCGCAATCAAACTGTGCCACTGACACTTCCTCGTCTCTTGGAGCACAAAACTCTGACGGAAGGATGAACACCATGTTTGTATCAGCCGATGCCTCTGCATCGGCTTTTGTCTGCTTGGGCGCCACACTTTCTTCTGTGGCCGTGCCTCTGTCTCCAATGTTTGCTGAATTTTCACGGCCAGATCGGGCCGTGCTTTCCTCAACGTGTACAGGTACTGCGCCTCGGCTTCCTCCAAGTTACGTAGCCGTTGCACTCTGCGCTTTTGGGAGTGGCTGAGTCCATCAGGGCACCACCTTGGCCGGTGATACCTATCTTCTTCCTCTGACTCCTCGAAGTCTTCATCTTGAGATGACTCAGCTCGTTTGTTCTGAGGTGGGAGAGGTCCTAGACGCTTGAACACTGAAACTTCATTTGTTCCCTTCCTCTTCTGTTTACATTCTGGGCAGTTCTCGATTGTAGGCAATCGGCTCATTCCTGAGTCCCAGCAATGTTTGAAGAAAGGACAGTTCCAATGCCTATCCATGTCCTCTTGCTCTCTTGATCTCCCTCTAGCGTGACGCTCATACCCTTCGTATCGACGGTATTTCCTGTCGTCTGCATCAGACCGACGATATCTATCATCATCTACGTCGTAGCGCCGACGTCGGTCGTACTGCTGCTCATATTTGTTGAGGAGGTGCGCGGAAAGTGGCCGTTGATACCGCACGCTTCTCACCTCTTCCTCAGTTAAGTACCGTCTGTCATCATGTTGGGGCCGGTCGCGTGGATCGGCCTCCTCTTTGTCTTTGCCACGGGAGTGACTGCTCTCTGGCTTATCCTTGCTATGGCGATCTGCAAGCCCTGCCATGTTGATATCAAAAGAGAAACCTGGCTCGCGTATGCAGTGACTGAGATCCACCATGTTGACGTCGGGAAACGGATTCGTATCAACTCTCATGGCAAACTGACCGAAGAGTAATCGGCCTTGTTCTATCGCCATTTGAATCTGTCCGCGCAAGACTTTGCAGTCATTGGTGGCATGGGTGAACGTGTGATGCCATTTGCAGTATGGCCTGCCGTTCATCTCTTGTACCGTGGGGATTTTGTGGCCTTCGGGTAACTTCAGCTGTTTTTCCTTCAGCAGCAAATCAAAAATTTGCTCCGTTTTGCTCAAATCAAAGTCAAACCCTTTTGCAGGCCCTGGTTGTTTCACCCATTTGCAGGACACGGGCTTTGCCCCCCGAGTCCATTCAGCTACAGCGACTTCCTGATCTCCTACAGAATCTTCATCTTCTTCCATCTCGATCAGGGCAACGCGCTTGAACTTGTCCTGGTACAATTCCGGGTGGCGCTGTTCATACGATGTCAATTTCTGAACCATATGCGCCAGTGAATTGTAGTCCGCTTGGAAGGTCACGTCTTTGAGCGGCGCTGACAGGCCTGCTATCGCCAGCTCGACTGCTTCCTTCTCAGATAAGCGAACCGAATAACATCGGTTCCTGACGGTCCTGAAGCGCTGGATGTATTCAGACACCGTCTCTCCTCGCCTCTGCCGAACCTGGGTCAGATCGGCAATGCCAGCTTCAGTAGCTTCTGAATGGTATTGTATGTGGAATTGTTCCTCCAGCTGCTTCCACGTCCGAACCGAATCTGGTGGCAACGAGGTGTACCACCCAAAGGCCGGACCCGTGAGAGATTGTGAGAAGAACCTCACACGCAGCTCGTCTGAAGCTGAGACCATGCCCAACTGTGCCAAATATCGGCTCACGTGCTCAATTGAGCTGGTTCCTTCTGATCCACTGAATTTTGTGAAGTCAGGGAGCCGATACTTAGGCGGTAGTGGGATTAGGTCATACTCGTTGGGATACGGCTTGGAATAGCCGATCATTCTCTTCTTCGGCAGGATGCCGAACTGATCTCTCATGATTGCGGTGATCTCATCCACCGTAGGAGCTGCAGAAGTTGAGCGTTCATGACTTGTTCCGGTGGCATATTTAGTTAGCCACGCCTGTTTCTCAGCATCTGCTCCAGAACTGTTTCCTGCTCCAGCAACTACTCCTGTTCCGGCGACCCTTCCTACCGTGGCAGTCCCTCCTGCTGTAACCTGGCTCATCCAATTGTTGCAGTCCGGCACGTATGTGCACACGTATCCATGTGGAATCTCCTTGGGCGGCTCATACATGAATTGGTAATCGCCAGGATCACCTCCAACCTTGTAGACAACGTACGCCGGCGAACCTTGTTGCTGTGGAGCTGCATAGCGTACGGCAGTGGTGGCCTGGTGTAGAACGGTATCTCTCCCTGATGAGTTCCTAGAGCAGGTCCTGAAGGAGAATACTGATGCTTCATGATTTCTTGCACCACGTGAAGCGCAACACGCTCCAAAGTGTTCACCAGGCTCTCAGAATGCCGATGTAGAGAATGAGCGACGGCATAGTTAATTTCCTGCCGCAGGGCTCTGGTACGTTCATCCGAAGGGAGAGATAGATCTAGTCCCTCCAACGCGCCTTCGGGTTGGAACCCTTTGAACTTGATCCCGTGCGAACGGGTCTTCTCGAAAGAGCCGATGAGATCGGCTTCGAAGATGGCCTTGAGATCATCATATTTCTTCTTGTGCTCAGCAGGCAGATCTTCGTACTTGACCGGTTCTTCCGCCATCTCGGATGTTAACGTGGATGTTGCGGAAGATGGTCCACCGGGCGTGCCAGAAAGTGCCTGCCAAAACCCACCGGCGAGCCGGGAACGACGAAGGGCTGAGGCTGGCCCCAGTCCCTCGACGTCGTCCCGCAATGTTCCGGCACACGTCCTAGCGGTTGCAGGGCGTGCCACCTGACCTATACCTGGTCAGGAAGGTGTTGAATTGCTTCGATTAGTTTCTGCATGGCAGACACGTAAACATTAAATACGAGCCCTATCGGCTCTCAGGTTGCCCTGTGGATCGGCTCAAAGAGCCGATCGCCCCATGGCTTACGTCGGGTTAACGATGACATGGGGCTCCTGCTTGATCAATATAAAGCTATACCAATCTACGACAGTTTAGGGTTTTCACCGCATGATCGGAACATCTTGCGCGTAGTTGAGCCTAACAGACACGAAAGATAATGGAAAACTAACCCTAGAAGAGGCCTAAAAAACCAACACTAAGTCAATTCCCGGAACATCCCTCTTAGGATTAACAAACCATACCTTACGTGCTACCGGATCGTTCAACCCGTTTGCAAGGCCTAACCATACAGATATTAAACCAATCCTTGAAGAATCAAGGAGCAACTATAACAGATTGGATCTACTAAATAACGAACAAGCAAGGTGCTGCCCTTACACCTAGGTAGGTGTAAGGGCAGCTAGATATCGTGGGGCAGCATAGCTAAGCAAGCATGTATAAGAAAAGCATCCATGCCAGCCCCAAAACATCTATGATAAATAGTGTTACTCGCCATCAACAACGCTTCAGCACGAGCAACACAAGGTAACGAATAAGCGTGCGCTGCCTAGATCGCAAGATGCGATCTAGGCAGCATGATGCTTACCCGGGAGAAACCCTCGAAAGAAGGGGTGGCGATGCGCCTGATTTGTGTTTGTTGTGAACGTGATTGTCCTCCTTTTCCGATAACCCTAGATACATATTTATAGTCCAAGGGACTTTCTAGTTCGGGTGTGCACCTAACCGTGCACGGGTTAAACTCTATCTTTTAATTCTAAACTAAGATGTGATCTACTATATTTACAGATACACGGGCAATTAAGCCCAAACTCTTCGCGCAAGGCCGCTTCAAAGACGCTCCACGTGTATATCCTTCAAGCCCATCTTCACTTACAGCCCATCTCCTGATTTGGCCAAAATCTGGTGATAACACATGAACGGCTATGCTCGCCACCACTGCTAGGTCAACGTCGGGATGCACAATGTTTAGCATAAGAGTCACTTTAGATTAAGCTGCGAAAATAGTCACCTGCCATGGGCTGAGGCGGCCCCTACAGAGCGGCTCTATATTATATTCTCTAAATAAAATAGACGACCACAGCGGTCATTGGCTGCGGAGGCCCCACAGAGCGGCAATATATAATTTTCTATAAATAAATAGACGACCCACTGGTCATTGGCTGCGGCAGCCCCATAGAGCGGCCCCATTTGTCATTGGCAGCACCGCGTATACAATCAGGAAATAAAACGGCCCACGCGTCAGCGGTAGATGGATCCACCCGTCAGCACGAGACGGTCAGCGAGGAACTGACCTCACGGTAACGGTAAGGCCTCTGACCTGACGGCAACCCGCGTCTTCGAGGGGTTTCAAACTAGAGGGAGGGGAAAACTGCGTTGCGACTGGTTCGACCTTGCGAGCAGGGGTTCCAAGATAAAAGATGATGGTTATTTTAAAAGCGTTAACACTTCTGTCCTATGGTTCAAGAATTCACCATTCATATTGGCCAGTCAAGCTGAAACATGCTTCTATTTGGAGGATACAAAGTTTGGTGATCCGTGGAAAGTGGTGCAGAAGTTCAGCCATAGACACGTGTACGACGTTCCAGAATTAGAAGATGGTAACGATGATGCATTTGTACGGAATGAAGACGCATACCAGGAGGATGAAGGTTCAGTCGACCA
Source organism: Lolium multiflorum (assembly GCA_030979885.1). NCBI lineage: Eukaryota > Viridiplantae > Streptophyta > Magnoliopsida > Poales > Poaceae > Lolium > Lolium multiflorum. Next base: position 218,006,502 of record CM061748.1, read on the forward strand.
TACATTTCATGATGTTGTCGACCTAGACGAGGAAGCAGAGGTGGAAGCAGAGGAGGATGATCATCGTGCTGATGAAGTTGTACGTATTCATGATGCTCGTACAATTCGTGAACTAGAGAATGGGGAAGATAGTCCCAATGTTGACATGGATATGAGCGAAGATGAACTAGAGAATGAGGAAGATAGTCTCATATTGGAAGAGAACATACATGATGACGAGGGAAAAAATTCAGAAGAAGATAGTGATGTAGATTGATAGAAACATGTAATGCATACAACTATATGTTTTGTTCCAAACATTTGAAATGTTCTTATTTAGATGTTTACGATCTCGAACTTGTCATTGAATTATCCAGAAGGGTTTAAGAGCAAATTAATATAAGCAAAAATATGGACAAATATAAGAAAGCCAACATGTCGGTAACATAACTTTGACAATGGTTTTAATTAATCGACACTTGACACGATTACAACCAGCAGCACGATATGACTAACTATTGTTTTAACACAAGCAAAATCGACAATCGCATAAAGAGTCTTACAACTTAATTTAAACCTAAAGGGGCTGCATAGTTGGACACACGGGCACCATGAATCACTGACTAGCTACTCCAGATCGATTTCAGGCACATGGGTAGCAAACAAGTAAACCCCTGCATTTCCCAGGTAAAGCAAGAACAACATCTTGTCACCCATCTCAAGGTGCTTTTCCTTGTCCATGAACTCCTTCCACCCACTGACGCAGAGACGACCATCGTCAGAAGAAATTGCGTAGGACGCACGCACCAAAGTACTGGGATGGCACACAATACTGATTGCACCATATTGTTCCATATCTTTAGGAACCAAACGGCTAGGGATTTTCTGTTCCAACAGTAGAGACATAGTTTAGTTAACACTTGTACGTAATGTAGGTCGCAAAGTTAATGAAATGATATGATCTACTGCTTACCACGTGTTTGTTGTAATTTTCGCTGTTTGTCCAATTCAGAGTATGCAGCATTGGGACAACTAGTGCTCCTTGATCATAATCTCCAGCATTGTGGTACTCAACAAGGTAGTCCAAGTTGTCCACCTGAAGAATGACGGTATGCATCATCCTCCAATTTATCATTGTTCCATCAGTAGTACTGAGCGAGTCAACAATGTCACGCTTCGTACGGGACAACTGGTAGTAAGCTGCATAATTAAAATAACTGACATAAGATGGAATAATTAATATGATCAATCATTCTGTCCAAAGGTGGAAAATTACCTGGATGGATTAGTGGTTCAGTTCCAGTTATTACAAGAGTATCCTGACCAGATGAGTTAATTCTGAAAATTAACTCCATGCCAACCTTAAAATTGTACACTCTAGCAAATTCGTTCCAAAATCTTCCGTTGATATAGGTTCTGCCAGCTCTGTTGGTAACATTAACAACAAATGCATGGCCATCTTTGGTTCTAAGTGCAGCTTCAAAAGTTGTCCTGTCGGAGGTCTGGACACCATACTTCTGAAGGAAATACGGTCTATAGTAGCAAGGGATGACCTAAATTCAGTAGAGTTAATACAAAAGTAAGTTAACTATTCTCAGATCTCATTAATATATAGGGGAGGTACATTGTTGCGCAAGTAATACATCGTATGTATCTAGGACTTCTATCAGCACATATCTGAACTTCTATCGGTATAGGACTGAACTACCGATACCTCTATCTCTAACAGCTACAACTATCGTAAAACTCATATGAACGTAAAAGTTATCACAACTATCCTAAAACTCAACCATAAATAAGCGGTTAATACATATGGTGAACAACAATTATTACACACATCTGAATAATAGTACTAAACTAGCAATAACTACTAGGATCACGTGTTAAACTTTGATGTGGCGGTGAATTAATAAAACATCTGAATGAATTTTAAACTTATAAGTGCATGTACCGTCTTCTCCTCAAAACCCTCTTGTAGTGTTTGCACGAAAAAACCTAACGCGACTCCCCCTCCGCCGCACATCCCCTTCTTGTCAAAGCAAACTGGACACTGCAAAAAATATGAAGAAAGATTACAAATCGGAAACAACGATCGATCGCGAGACGTACATTTTATTTACTTACTCCACTAGTAGGCGCCATCCTTGGTCTCGACGCGGAGCGAGAGTCTTACAAGTCTCGCCGGCGAGAGACGTGGCGAGCTGTGGCGGCGAGAGACGTGGCGAGATCTGGCGGCGGCTGAAGGAGGTCGTGATATGATGGCCAGTTATATCGTGGAGTAAATTTCGGTAGGTCAAGAGGAGGGCAAATGGGCGGTGCTGGGTTTTGACGTGACAACACGATCGAATGCGCAGGCCCCACTGGTCAGTTGGACTGCACGTCAGAAGTCAAGACCCGCGTCAATATTCTCGTCGTCTACGCGTCTCAATATTCGCACGGAGTAATTAATGGGGATGATTTTTATCCCCTTCCCCCTCCCCTACCGTCTCAATATTCGCACCGCTTCCTGGTTTCCCCACTTCTCGTCGTCTCCGCTCCCTCACTGTCCTCGTCTCCCGCCGCCGCGTCGCCATGGACATGGATGAGCAGGAACTGTACTACTGGTCCAGCACGCGCGCAGTCCACATCCACGACGGCCAGGAACTGGAAGTCGTCTACACCAACGACCCCTGGCAAGTGCGCCGCGTCCTCGACATGTACACGGAGTGGCTCAAGGAGGACGAGCACAAGTTCGTGGGCCTCGACTTCGAGTACACCAACCATCGAGCCGAGGACGAGAAGAAGATCGCCGTGGTTCAACTCTGCATGCGTCGACATGTGCTGGTGTTCCACTACGCAGCGTAAGAACTAATCCCCTTTTTGAATCTTTGGATTGGGGTTTTTTAGTTTCCGCCGTTGTGTCTCTCTTCGACTCTCGTTAGACATTGTTCCCGAAAATCAGTACATTCCCGATCTAAATCTGCTAGACATTGTTCCCGAATATCAGTACATTCCCGATCTAAATCTGCTAGACATTGTTCCCGATTTATTAATTTGTTTCATCTTCGTCTCCTCTGTAGGTTCTTGCATATTTGCTACTTAGTTTACTTGATTCGTCGTACGATTGACTAGTTCATATGCTCGATCTGTGACTCTTTTTTAGTTTTCTTGATTCCTCATTTGATTGACTAGTTCATATGCTCGATCTGTGACTTCCTTACTTTACTTGATCCCTAATTTTTTTCCTAGTTCATATGCATGATCTGTGACTAGTACATTACTTTGTTTACTGCAGTGCTGCCTGGTGGGACGCTCCGGCTATCTGCGATTTCTTTCGAGAAGGAATCACGTTTGCGAGTGTTGACATCCGTGGTGACACGAAAGTTCTGTGGAGGTCATGGCACATGCAGATTCCTCCTGAGTACTACGTCGATCTCCAGGACGAGTACTTCAAGTACACTGGTCATCCGAGGGCTGGCATGGCTACCATGGCAGCCAGACTCATTGATTCATCTTACGGTGATATGAAGAAGAAGTTCCACCACCATCGGCACAGACTGTGGGGGGACTTCCCACTTCCAAATATGAACATCGACTATGCAGCCATTGATGCTTGCCATGGCCGACGAAGTTGAAGTCGCGCGTGGTTGCTGGTGTACCATGGCCGACGATTTTGGTCCCTCCGTGGTGCATGTCAAAACTTTTTTTTCTCGTTTTTGAGGCCACCTAGCCCGACGAAAGCGGCCAAAACGTGGCGTATGGTGGCCCGGGACGTGGTGCATCTCGAAATCTCGGGTTCGCCGGCCGAGTCAACGCAAATCCGCACCGCCGAGGGATGTAGGGCCCAGATGGCAGCCTCTCTGGCATTGTTTTTTTCTAGATCGCGCCATCTCGTTCAACGTTCTCCGATCGAGCCGTTTACGATGCAGGATCATGGGTCCCGCATGTCATCCTCTATGAACCAAAATTCTTTCTATTCTTGGATTTTTTGACCCCCTGATTTCTGGCTACTTCCTTTTTCTTTTGATCCCTGCCTTGGAAACGTTGAGACCGCTGCTGCTAAATGGGACCCGCATGTCATCCTCTATGTGCAATCAACTTTCTTTTCTTGGAGTTTTTTTGGCACCTCAAATTTGGTCACTTGCCTTTTTCTTTTGATCCTGCCGCCTCTCAAACGGTGATACAGCTGCTGCTAATGGGACCGCATGTCATCCTCTATGTACAATAAAACTTTCTTTTCTTGAATTATTTTTGGCACCTCATATTTGGTCACTTACCTTTCTTTCGATCCCCTGCCGCCTCTCAAACGGTGATACCGCTGCTGCTAAATGGGACCCGCATGTCATCCTCTATGTACTATAAAACTTTCTTTTCTTGGATTTTTTGGCACCTCATATTTGGTCACTTGACTTTTTCTTTCGATCACCTGCTGCCTCTCAAACAGTGATACCGCTGTTGCTAAATGGGACCCGCATGTCATCCTCTATGTACTATAAAACTTTCTTTTCTTGGATTTTTTGGCACCTCATATTTGGTCACTTGACTTTTTCTTTCGATCACCTGCGCCTCTCAAACAGTGATACCGCTGTGCTAAATGGGACCCGCATGTCATCCACTATGTACTTAAAACTTTCTTTTCTTGGATTTTTTGGCACCTCATATTTGGTAACTTGACTTTTTCTTTCGATCCCCTGCTGCCTCTCAAACGTGATACCGCTGCTGCTAAATGGGACCCGCATGTCATCCTCTATGTACTATAAAACTTTCATTTTTTGGATTATTTTTGGCACCTCATATTTGGTCACTTGACTTTTTCTTTCGATCCCCTGCCGCCTCTCAAACGGTGAGACCGCTGCTGCTAAATGGGACCCGCATGTCATCCTCTATGAGCAATCAACTTTCTTTTCTTGGAGTTTTTTTGGCACCTCATATTTGGTAACTTGACTTTTTCTTTCGATCTCATGCCACGTTTGAAACGTTGAGGTACCTGCTGGCTCATGGACCCGCATGTCATCCTCTGTGTGCTATAAAAGTTTCCTTTGTTGGATTTTTTTTCACCCTCTGATTTTTGGCTTGCCTTTTTCTTTTGATCCCCTGCCCCCTTTGAAACGTTGAGTAAGCTGTTGGTTCAAGGGACCCGCATGTCATCCTCTATGTCCATCAACTTTCTTTTCTTGGATTTTTTTCACCCCCTAATTACTAGCTACTTTCTTTTTCTTTTGATCTCAAGCCGCATTACAAACATTGAGACCGCTGCTGCAAAATGGGACCCACATGTCATCCTCTATGTACAATAAATCTTGGATTATTTTTGGCTCCTGATATTTGGTCACTTGCCTTTTTCTTTCGATCTCATGCCGCCTTTGAAACGTTGAGTAAGCTGCTGGCTCATGGGTCCCGCATGTCATCCTCTACGAACAATAAAAGTTTCCTTTCTTGGAGTTATTTTTTACCCCTAATTTCTGGCTATTTGCCTTTTTCTTTTGATCCCCTGCCCCCGTTGAAACGATGAGGACGCTGTTGGCAGGTCGGTCCCACATGTCATCCTCTATGAACAATAAAAGTTTCCTTTGGTGGATTTATTTTTGACCCCTAATTAATTTCTGGCTATTTCCTTTATTTTTCTTTTGATCCCCTGCCGCCTTGGAATTGTTGAGAATGCTGCTGCCTCATTTTTCTTTTGGTCCTGTGCCGCCTTGGAAACGTTGAGACCGCTGCTACAAAATGGGACCCGCATGTCATCCTCTATGTACAATAAAGTTTCTTTTCTTGGATTATTTTTGGCTCCTGATATTATGTCACTTGCCTTTTTCTTTCGATCTCATGCCGACTTTGAAACGTTGAGGATGCTGCTGCCTCATGGGTCCCGCATGTCATCCTCTCAGAACGATAAATGTTTTCTTTTCTTGTATTTTTTTACCAACTGATTTTTGGCTTTTTTTATTTTCGATCCCCTGCCGCCTTTGAAACGTTGACTCCGCTGCTGGCTCATGGGTCCCCGATGTCAGCCTCCCCGTACAAGAAACATGTGATATTTTATTTTGCAGACAATAAACGTTGTATTTCGCTCTGAGCTATTGCAAACGGATAAATTAAATCTTTATATCTACATAAACAAACTTATATGTTGAATCTCCTTGTTTTTTGTTTTTGCGAAGCATAGGACTTTCCTGTTTTTTTTTTGAGAAAAATCCGACCTTTCCTGTTTTGGAGTGGGCTGAAATTGTACGAGTCAAAAGGCCCAGCAGGATAGTTCGAAGGCCCAGATGTCCAGATACAGCCCAATTGAAATCTTTCTTTTCTTGGATTTTTTTCACACCCTGATTTCTGGCTACTTCATTTTTCTTTCGGTCCTGTGCCGCCTTGGAAGCGTTGAGACCGCTGCTACAAAATGGGACCCGCATGTCATCCTCTATGTACAATAAAGTTTCTTTTCTTGGATTATTTTTGGCTCCTGATATTATGTCACTTGACTTTTTCTTTCAATCTCATGCCGACTTTGAAACGTTGAGGAAGCTGCTGGCTCATGGGTCCCGCATGTCATCCTCTATGAACAATAAAAGTTTTCTTTGTTGGATTTATTTTTTCCCCTAATTTCTGGCTATTTGTCTTTTTCTTTTGATCCCCTGCCCCCTTTGAAACGATGACGACGCAGCTGGCAAGTCGGTCCCACATGTCATCCTCTATGAACAATAAAAGTTTCCTTTGATGGATTTATTTTTGACCCTAATTAATTTCTGGCTATTTCCTTTTTTATTTTGATCCCCTGCCGCCTTGAAATAGTTGAGGATGCTGCTGCCTCATGGGTCCCGCATGTCATCCTCTCAGAAAGGTAAATGTTTCTTTTCTTGAATTTGTTTACCAACTGATTTTTGGCTTATTTTTCTTTCGATCTCCTGCCACCTTTAAAACGTTGACGACGCTGCTGGCTCATGGGTCCCCAATGTCAGCCTCCCCATACTGCAAATCCTCTTTCTGCAAAGGTTGTATTTCTAGATAGATAAGGTGGATTCGAATCTGCCATGGTTCAGGCAGCTCAGGTAAGCCTTCTTGCACTAATTAATGGAAGTAGTGTATCGCAAGGTCAAGACATGTGGCTCGGTGTAATGAATCTATATGAATCATGTTGTGGGTTCAATCTGATAGTTCTCTAACAGGTCAGCCAAAATAGAAATTAAGTTTTTTTCTAAAAGGGAAATGCAAATTAAGATGAACACAAACATTAGTTATCATAATAGCTGATCATACATACATACTTGCTAAGAGCAAAAGCTTGCCAGAGTTTTACCACCCATACAATTAATTAGCAGTTCAGATAAGATAACCTTATATAAGTATAACTACAAATGCATTTGCTAAGGGCTCATGGGACAACAGAACTAGACAACCGCGAACTTTATGACCAGCATGTCACAGCGGCATCGAAAGATCTTGACCTTCAACTTTGATCCAATGCGAAGTTTGGCACCGTCAATGAACTTTTTCCACCTGGAAGTAACAGCCAAGCGGCCATCTGTGGGACTGACAGAGTACCGTCCCTCCACGGTGAGACCTTCACTCTCCATGACGAGGGATATCTTGCCCCTTCGGCCAGCATTGAGATCCTTGGAGATACTTTTAGGCAATTTCTGATTCAAAGCAAGAGATACCACCAAAAATTAGTCAATGGCACCAATGCACTGAACCATGTGAGACTTTGAGCAGAGAAGACATCAAGATAAGAGCAGTTATGCTGTCATATACTCACGAACATAGCCTTCAGATGCGTCCTGGTCACCACACGGGTGGCCACAGCAATGAGCTGAGACCTCGGTGATCTGGCTGGGGCAGGTGCATGAGCCTGGGCTGGTACACGAGCTGGTGCTGATGCAGGAGACTGCTGGGCAGGTGCAGTAAACGGTGCCTCTAGAGGAACCGGTGCTGATGCAGGAGACTGTTGGGCAGGTGCAGTAAACGGTGCAGCTAGAGGAACCAGTGCTGATGCAGGAGCCTGCTGGGCATGTGTAGTATATGGGGCCTCTACAGGAACCAATGCTGATGTAGGGGACTGCTGGGTAGATGCAGTAAACGGAGCTGGTACAGGAACCGGTGCTGATGCAGGAGAGTGGGAAGCCGGTGCCGGTGCTGGTGTGGTTGCCCTTTGTGACATCCGCTCCTGTTCCGTCAGGGGATCTGCAGCTTTGATCATGTTAAACCCAGCAAGCTAGAACAGAGGGAATGGTTTAGAACAACTGCTCAGAATGCAGTTATCAAAAGATATGAGTAGAAAAAAGTTACATATTATATATTTGGAAGTGTCTCCAACTCTGTAAGCAGTTACGTATATCTGCCCGTTTGAGTTTCTGATCCTCAGCTCGTCGCCCTTCTTCAGACCGTAGTCAAAAGCAAACTTTCTCCAATCATGTCCATACAAATATGTGATGGCCTGCGTCTTGTAGACATACACCTCATAGACCGTGTAGGTGTTCATCAATTTGCCATTGCCATGCATAGTGAAAGATCCTTCATGCGGACACATCTGGTTAATCATTGGACGAAGTTCACAAGGTACAGTCTGCATGTGAAAATTGATACAAATGTAAGAAGCAGGAAGACTAAAAACAAGACTTTACTATATGCCAATTCATGCTAAACCACTGAGAATACATACCTGTAACTCTGTGAAGGAGCTACTAGAAAGGTAGATAGAGCCATAGGAGGTGTTATATGCGGGGTATGTACATGGGCCCGCCATATTCCCGCAAGCTCGGCATCGGGATGGTGAAGGAAACATGGGAGGTACTACTGGTGCGTAGCGCTGAACGTAAGTGGAAGAATTAGGTTGTGTAAAGTGCATAGTTCAGAGCAATGCAAATGTTGACAAGCAAGTGCATAACACTATGTTACAAACTGAACAGTGAAAAATTAGTGTATGATGAATATAAGCATGCTAATTTGGTGTTTCCGAATTCCAAAAAGCATTAGACAGAGCCGGTGATAATATCAGACATAAATCATGGCATGTATATGTGGCTTAAGAAAATATACCCGAACCCTTGGATGGTTACGGCCCGGCTGATCCTTGGACTTGAGCTTATATAAGCATCCAGAAGGTGGGGCTGACAGTAACTTGGTGGCAGCCTCTGCAGATGCCTCATCAGCAGCAGTTGCAATCCTTTTGACCAATGAAGGCTTAGCAGTTTCAGTCTGCATATAAAAATTGAAGAGCAACAGACATCAGCAGTGATATATAAAATGAATCTATGAGACACTGATGCATATAGTGCTGGATGTAAGTGGAAGAATAGGTGTGTGTGTTTCTGAACTATTGGTAAGCATTAGACAAAGCCGGCAATAAACAGACAAAAATCAAATCATGTATGAGGATTAAGAAAATATACCTGCTTACTGAAAAGGGTACCACCCAGCTGGCCCGTGGCCTTGTGCTTGAGGAGGTTTTCAGAAGATGGTGGCAGCACCATCGTCTTCACAGCAGCCTCATCAGGATCATTTTTTATCCATTTGAGTAGAGGAACAGAAGTTTCATCCTGCATATGAATAGCAACAGAACTCATCATTGATATTTAATAAATCTATGAGATAGACTGATGCAAATAGTGCGGGGTGTAAGTGGAAGAATAGGGTTGTGCATAGAGAACAGTTGACAACAATGCAAATGATTACAAAAGAAGCCAATGGAAATCAACAGTTTATATACTGGATGAGACAGACTGAAAAGTGAAAAATTAGTGTATGATGATTGTAAGCAAACGCAGTGTTTCTGAACTTTTGGTAAGCATTAGACAAAGCCAACAGTAATTAAACAGATAATAATGAAATCATGTATGTGGATTAAGAAAATATACCAGATTCATTAAAAGGTCACCACCCAGCTGGCCCATGGCCTCGTGCTTGTAGAGGTTTTCGGAAGATGGTGCCGGCACCATCGTCCTCACAGCAGCCTCATTAGCCCCATTTTGCATCCACTTGAGTAAAGGCGCAGCAGTTTCAGCCTGCATAAGAATGGGAACAGATCTCAGCAGTGATATTGAATGACTCTGAGACAGACTGATGCATATAGTGCTAGATGTAAGTGGAAGGGTATGGCCGTGTATGGACAACAGTTCACAACAATGCAAGGGTGTGTTCGGTTCTGAAACAGCGTGGAATGGAATGGAATGGTTCCATTTCAGAGGAATGGAATGGTTACATTTTTGTTCGGTTGGGAAAAATGGAGAGCAGAAGAGATCGAGGTTAAACTAACCAATTGTCTCAAAATTGTAATTAACAATTGCAAATGACATTTTAATCTCAAAGTCGTAATTAACAGCGCCTAATGGTGCTCTTTTAATCTAAAAATCGAAATTAACATCATTTTATGTTGGGTTAGGGGAACTGGAGTAGATGAACATTACTGTATGATGATTGTAAGCAAACGAATTTGGTGTTTCTAAACTTTTGGCTTCGAGATCTTATGGGTTTCAACTCTAGCCTACCCCAACTTGTTTGGGACTGAAAGGCTTGTTGTTGTTGTTGTTGTTGTAAACTTTTGGCAAGCATAGAAAAAACCGACAATAAACAGAGAAAAATCAAGGCATGTTTTGTGGATTAAGAAAATATACCATATTCATTAAAAGATCACCACCCAGCTGGTGCGTGGCCTTGTGCTTGTAGAGGCATTTAGAAGATGGGGGCGGCATCAACATACTGGCAGCCTGATCAGCCGCAGTTTTGATCTTCCTTTTGAGTAAAGGCCCTAAAGTTTCAGTCTGCATATGAATAGCAAAACAAAAGGCAGACCTCAGCAGTGATATTGAATTACTGTATGAGATAGACTGATGCATATAGTGGATGCTCTTAGCCTTTTGCAGCGTGAACACTAGCTATGGACAGACAAAAAAACTAGTTAACTCAGCTTTGTCTAGATATGAATGTACTACCACCATCCAAAAGCTTAAGCCTTATTTATTTTTGAGAAATCAAAACAAGCAAAGTTTGACCAAAATTTTAGAACATTCTATCAACAAATATAATACTGTGTAGATACCGTAGGAAAATATATTTTATTATCTATTTAATGATATTAATTTTGTATTTTGCATGTTACTGATTTTTGGTAAAAGCTTAGTCAAACATGGTATAGTTTGACTTTCTAAAAATAATATAAGCCCAAAGCTTTGGGATGGAGGCAGTAGTATCTAGAGCTAAAACACATCTAGATACATCCGTATCTACAGATAGTTGAGTCAATTAATTTGGATCTGAGGGAGTATCAGATTCAGACTACATCATGGTAAGTTGGTTAAAAAAATTACCCCTGGGCGGTCCCTGCCCAGCTCGGCAGTGGCATTTCGCTTCTTGTGCTGCAGATCGGGCCATGCTCCTGCAGCAGGTGGGGCGCTATTCTCGTTCCCCATAGCCTCAGCACGGAACCTGGAGGTACCAACCTGATACAGAGAATATAGAGCATGGTGTCACAGAGGCTTTACGCACAAACAGCTGAAGACATGTGCTACTTTAAGCATATTCCAGAACAGGAACAGATTGAGGATGCAGAGACCAGAGAGACACTTAAAAGGTAAAGAGTGGATAAGCAAACGGAGTACCTGCTTCGCGGGGCTGGGGACGCAGCTCAGGCTCAGCCAACTGCCCACATGCGTGGTGGCCTTACGCTCCATTGCCCCCACCGCCGAGGTCTTACCTTTCCTGTACAAGCTGACAAAAGATACAGTGAGGATCAGCAGAAACTACAAAGGTTGCAAATGTCGACAAATAAAGGAAGAACACCCCAATCCAAGCAAAGGTAGCCCCCGCCCCCCACCCCCATCAATCACTCCCAGCTCGAGGGTGACCAGAAAGACACCCCTTTGCCCAGAATAGGAAAGAGATGCGCAAGATATCGAGGAGAGGAAAAAAGAACCGATCTCGAGAAAGGAGAGAACATTACTAGTCCTACCTAATCCGCTTGGGCTAGATGCAGCTTGCCCCTCCAAGCTGGATGCCTGGACGGTGGAGGCGAAAGGAGGGGATCGAGCTAGCGGCTTGCATCCGTCGGCAATCGGCACTCGATCGGGAGAGAAGGGGTGCTACATAAAGGGGAGGGGTAACATATTTTATTACACAGTGAACTTACTGATGTGACTAGTCATTACATGTCTCACTGAAACTAGGGCCCATAGTGTGGCACCCCAAATTTACTTGAAGCTGCCCGGCGGGACGCATTGGCGCGTCAAGAAACCCCCGAATTGTAGCGGGGAAATGAAACATTTCACAAAAATTCGAAATTCAAGCACACCGCCACGCGCCAAGCACGCGGCTGTTCCTTCCTCTTCCTCGGTTCCTCCTCCCCTATCCGAAAAAACCCCAAATCCCAAGCTCAAACCAAAAAAAAACAAAAAACAAATCCCCTGGCCGCCATGCATGTCCTCGTTAACCCGCTGGAGATCGTTCCCGGACGATGCGGACCACCCGCCCTGAGATCCAGAATTCCGTCCACCTCGAGGCACTGCGTGCTGTCTCGCAGCAGCGGCTTGAGGGCGCTGAAGAGGAAGTTCCGCCGGAAAGTGCTCATGGCAACCGTGCAAGCTCACCGGCGTGCTGTATCCCGAGAGGAACTGGTCAAAGCTTTGCTATTCGCCACACAAAAAAAATTGCGGGCCAAGATCTGGTCAAAGCTTCGTCGATGGCTTGCCGCGAGAGGCTTGGAGTCCAGAGTCAATAAACTAGCTGCTCGAGGACTTGGGCGGTTTACACGGATTCATATTAACTGACTCAAGTTTGTTAGTCTAGTTAACAAATGCATCTAGATACATCCATATCTAGACAGAATTGAGTCAATTAATATGAATCAGAGGGGAGTACCTGAAAGTGTTTCATGCTACCAACTAATGCGCTGGCAGGAATCGCTGTAGAAGTAATTGTGCTACTACTCGTACGATGAACTGATTGTGTGGGTGTCGAATTTTGCAACGCGATCATCCACTGAATGCTTAATCTAGCGCCAAAGGCGTACAAATCATAACATACTACAGCACCAGAACATAAGAGTACGAATCATAAAGTAGCTCAACATTTTGCATCAGGGCTGGGTGGTCCTGAGACTACCGGGACGCCCCTGATGATCTCCGGGTGTGCATCCTCTTCAACGCAAAGCTGTGTACTCGGTCCACGGCCTCCTTCTGTAGGCTGGATAATCTCAGGTGCAGGACCTTCGTCTATGAGAGGCTCGTCATCAGTACCATCCACAGGTGCATCAGGGCTGGGTGGTCTTGAGACTACCCGGACGCCCGTGATGATCTCCGGGCGTGCATCCACTTCAACGCAAAGCTGTGTACTCGGTCCACGGCCTCCTTCTGTAGGCTGGATAATCTCAGGTGCAGGACCTTCGTCTATGAAAGGCTCGTCATCAGTACCATCCACAGGTGCATCAAACTGAGATTCATCTTCAAATCTCCCATCAAACTGAGAGACCTCTTTAACTCTATGCTTCTGCAATTAGTACATCAACCGATTAGACAAACATCTAAGGGATGCAACCTGAACAAATGCCGTTTTACATATTTACCTTCTCATCTGGCACAGCACATGTCCCAGAGCTGAAACCCGTTTCCTGAAGCAAGCGCTTTTTCTCTCCTTCCCGTCCATCCATCTGCAACAAGTTAAATTTGAGTACAGAACCTTGCACAGCAATGCAAACTATTGATTGAAACAGCGGCAGCATCAATATAAATAATTAACTACATATGCCAGCACACATACAGTGTGAGCAAGATCTGCTTCTCCTGCTAAAGGATCATTATATGGTTCACCATGCTAAACCCGCCTAACATATGTGCGGTCCATCCCAAAAATGTGTAAATGATCTGCCACTACAGGGTGAGGCCTCTTCTCACCATTCATACATGTGCAGCGCGGGCAATACACGTCCAGGTTGTGACCATCATGAGCTCTAATAAACCCCATAAAGGGTTGAACACCATTTATATATGAAGGGGAACATAAGTGTCCATGCAGTTTCCAAGTTCTGTCCATCTGTTTAATTATGAGATACAGTGGTTGGTGATTAATTTAAGGCGAAGTAGGAAATGTATATCCATCGAGTACAAAACTATACTACATGATTATGCATTTCAGCAATCATGTCGAGTACAAAACAAAAAATGCCCATCGACATTTTAGCAAACAGATCGTGTACAAAACTCTGCCATGGCATTTCAGCAAATTAACGGATCGAGTGCAGAACTGACTCTATATGCCCACGCAAATGAACAAATTGATCGATGACAAATCGAGCGGAAAACTATAAAGTGCCAATTAGTTCGAGCATACTGACGAATTTTTTTAGCAGCATCAAGAAAATATAAATCGTTAGGCTGTCTTGCCCGATACATGATTGAGCTAGAGATAGCAGCCCTACCGTGGATCAACTTGACCGCCGGTGCGTCTCGAGAAGAACGACGGGGAGGGGAAGCTTCTTCTTCGCACGGACGGGACGGGGAGGGGAAGCTCTTCGCACGGACGGGGATAAGTTGTGTACGGGTGGGTGGGGGGTCATGCGGCCGGGCCGCCGGGGTGATAATTAAGGTCGGTAGGTGGCGTTTAATGGAGTTGCGTGTGTAATTTGCCGTGCACAAGGTTGAGGAATAGGCGGTTCCCTTTGCCGCGCGCACAATTCAAACTATCCCGCCCATGTAGTTTAAATTCGCCATATTTTCGTTAAATCGACATAAAGTCATGTGAGTGGGGGAAAATTAGCAAAGTTGCTTGAAAAATAGTAAAACTCTGGAATTATCCTTTAAATATGCTCTACTTCGTGTGAAAATCGGGGTGTGGAAGCATGTTGAGCTGTTTTATTTGTACTTTCTTCATTAAAACTCCCATTTTATGCACTTTGGATGGAAAGAAATCATTTGTACATAAATTTTGACAACGCCATTTGCAAACACTAATTGTTTACATGCCAAGATGCACCCATCCACCAAATATATATGTGGCAAAAGTTTATCACAATCTAGCAGATATGCATAATTAGTGAGGGACCCCTTTTGATTTTGTGCAATTTCCACTAATTAGGTAGAGATCGAGAAGGGTTAATTAATTAGGCCATGTTAGGGGTTATGTGTTTTAGATTAGGTTGTGTGGATTCAAATACAACTTCTTTATTTGTGTGCTATGATTAATCAAAACTAGATCGATCGACTGCGCACACATTATTAGAGGCGCATGCCTTTGCGCACAAAGTGCATGTGTGTGTTGTTGGCCACCAACGAGAGAGAGAGAGAGAGAGAGAGAGAGAGAGAGATAGAGGTAGAGAGAGCTACATACGAGAGAGCGATTGAAATCCCCAAATTAAACACATATATATGCATGGCACATTTAATTTAATTAGAGGACCGCGAGGCACCCCTGGCCTGCTTGATGCATAATTAAGTGTCATTGGCCTATATATAGGGTTTAATTAGGGTTTAGGGTTTAGGGTTAGGAGGTTAGGGTTTAGGGTTTAATGTTTATGGTGTTTAGGGTTTAGGGATTAGGGATTAGGGTTTATTTAGGGTTTAAGGTTTAGGGATCATCGATCGAGTGCGCACACACACATTATTAGAGGCACACGCGCCTTTGCGCATAAAGTGCATGCGTATATGTGTGTGTTTTTTGGCCACCAACGACATATAGATGATCGAGAGAGAGATTGAAATCCCCCAAGAATATGTTCAAATATATATTAAAATATATGCACGAATTAATGCATGCATGGTAGGCCATGCATGCACACTAATTATATATATATTATGAGGAAACTTAATCAAATGTGTTTTCATTCGAGAGAACTTGTCAAAATTCAAGTTAATTAATTTATCATCGATAATTATATAATTAATTAATGAATCTCAGGGAGATGTTATACAACATATGATCGATATATAGGCCATGTATATATTAATTGGTTTTAATCTACCGTTTTTGCTAGCTAGCTGCATGCTATATATAGAGCATGTTTTTATTAGATCGGGTTATAGCTAGTATAGTTTAGGGTTATGTGTTTTAATTAACTAGGGTTTGATTAGCTAGGGGTTAGTTATATATATGGTTTAGGGTTAATGCATGTCACATTTAATTTAACTAGAGGACCGCGAGGCACCCCTGGCCTGCTTGATGCACAATTAAGTGTCGTTGGCCTATATATATAGGGTTTAATTAGGGTTTAGGGTTAGCTAGCTGGGTTTAGGGTTTAGTGTTTTGGGTGTTTAGCTAGGGTCTAGGGTTTAGGGTTTAGTGTTTACGGTGTTTAGAGGGTCTAGGGTTTAGTGTTTAGGGTGTTTAGGGTCTAGGGTTTAGGGTCTAGTGTTTAGGGTCTATGGTTTAGGGTTTAATTAGTGTTTAGGGTGTTTAGGGTTTAGGGTTTAGTGTTTACGGTGTTTAGGGTCTAGGGTTTAGGGTTTAGTGTTTAGGGTCTAGGGTTTAGGGTTTAATTAGTGTTTAGGGTGTTTATAGGGTTTAGGGTTTAGGGTTTAGGGTTTAGGGTTTTAGGGTTTAGGGTTTAGGGTTTAGGGTTTAGGGTTTAGGGTTTAGGGTTTAGGGTTTAGGGTTTACGGTGTTTAGGGTCTAGGGTTTAGGGTTTAGTGTTTAGGGTGTTTAGGGTCTAGGGTTTAGTGTGTTTAGGGTGTTTAGGGTTTAGGGGATTAGGGATTAGGGTTTTAGGGTTGTTTAAGGTTTAGGGATCATCGATCGAGTGCGCACACACATTATTAGAGGCACCCGCGCCTTTACGCATCAAGTGCATGCGTATATATGTGTGTTTTTTGGGCCACCAACGATATATAGATGATCGAGAGAGAGAGAGATTGAAATCCCCAAGAATATGTTCAAATATACATTAAAATATATGCACGAATGCATTGTAGGCCATGCATGCACACTAATTATATATATATTATGAGGCAACTTAATCAAATGTGTTTTCATTCGAGAGAACTTGTCAAAGTTCAAGTTAATTAATTTATCACGATAATTATATAATTAATTAATGATTCTCAGGGATATGTTATACAACATGATCGATATAGGCCATGTATATTTTAATTGGTGTTAATCTACGGTTTGCTAGCTAGCTGCTATATATAGAGCATGTTTTTATTAGATCGGGTTATAGCTAGCTAGTATAGTTTAGGGTTATGTGTTTTAATTAAGTAGGGTTGATTAGCTAGGGTTAGTTACATATATATGGTTTAGGGTTAATGCATGGCACATTTAATTTTATTAGAGGATCACGAGGCACCCATGACCCGCTCGATCGATGCACAATTAAGTGTCGTTGGCCTATACATAGGGTTTAATTGGGGTTTAGGATTAGCTAGGGTTTAGGGTTAGGGTTAGGGTACGTTTAGGGTCTAGGGTTTAGGGTTTAGTGTTTAGGGTGTTTAGGGTTTAGGGATTAGGGATTTAAGGTTTTAGGGTTGTTTAAGGTTTAGGGATCATCGATCGAGTGCGCACACACATTATTAGAGGCACCCGCGCCTTTACGCATAAATTGCATGCATATATATGTGTGTTTTTTGGGCCACCAACGATATATAGATGATCGAGAGAGAGAGAGATTGAAATCCCCAAGAATATGTTCAAATATACATTAAAATATATGCACGAATGCATTGTAGGCCATGCATGCACACTAATTATATATATATTATGAGGCAACTTAATCAAATGTGTTTTCATTCGAGAGAACTTGTCAAAGTTCAAGTTAATTAATTTATCACGATAATTATATAATTAATTAATGAATCTCAGGGATATGTTATGCAACATGATCGATATAGGCCATGTATATTTTAATTGGTGTTAATCTACGGTTTGCTAGCTAGCTGCTATATATAGAGCATGTTTTTATTAGATCGGGTTATAGCTAGCTAGTATAGTTTAGGGTTATGTGTTTTAATTAAGTAGGGTTGATTAGCTAGGGTTAGTTACATATATATGGTTTAGGGTTAATGCATGGCACATTTAATTTTATTAGAGGATCACGAGGCACCCATGACCCGCTCGATCGATGCACAATTAAGTGTCGTTGGCCTATACATAGGGTTTAATTGGGGTTTAGGATTAGCTAGGGTTTAGGCTTAGGGTTAGGGTTAGGGTTAGGGTACGTTTAGGGTCTAGGGTTTAGGGTTTAGTGTTTAGGGTGTTTAGGGTTTAGGGATTAGGGATTTAAGGTTTTAGGGTTGTTTAAGGTTTAGGGATCATCGATCGAGTGCGCACACACATTATTAGAGGCACCCGCGCCTTTACGCATAAATTGCATGCATATATATGTGTGTTTTTTGGGCCACCAACGATATATAGATGATCGAGAGAGAGAGATTGAAATCCCCAAGAATATGTTCAAATATACATTAAAATATATGCACGAATGCATTGTAGGCCATGCATGCACACTAATTATATATATATTATGAGGCAACTTAATCAAATGTGTTTTCATTCGAGAGAACTTGTCAAAGTTCAAGTTAATTAATTTATCACGATAATTATATAATTAATTAATGAATCTCAGGGATATGTTATACAACATGATCGATATAGGCCATGTATATTTTAATTGGTGTTAATCTACGGTTTGCTAGCTAGCTGCTATATATAGAGCATGTTTTTATTAGATCGGGTTATATCTAGTATAGTTTAGGGTTATGTGTTTTAATTAAGTAGGGTTGATTAGCTAGGGTTAGTTACATATATATGGTTTAGGGTTAATGCATGGCACATTTAATTTTATTAGAGGATCGCGAGGCACCCATGACCCGCTCGATCGATGCACAATTAAGTGTCGTTGGCCTATACATAGGGTTTAATTGGGGTTTAGGATTAGCTAGGGTTTAGGGTTAGGGTTAGGGTTAGGGTACGTTTAGGGTTAATGCATGTCACATTTAATTTAACTAGAGGACCGCGAGGCACCCCTGGCCTGCTTGATGCACAATTAAGTGTCGTTGGCCTATATATATAGGGTTTAATTAGGGTTTAGGGTTAGCTAGCTGGGTTTAGGGTTTAGTGTTTTGGGTGTTTAGCTAGGGTCTAGGGTTTAGGGTTTAGTGTTTACGGTGTTTAGAGGGTCTAGGGTTTAGTGTTTAGGGTGTTTAGGGTCTAGGGTTTAGGGTCTAGTGTTTAGGGTCTATGGTTTAGGGTTTAATTAGTGTTTAGGGTGTTTAGGGTTTAGGGTTTAGTGTTTACGGTGTTTAGGGTCTAGGGTTTAGGGTTTAGTGTTTAGGGTCTAGGGTTTAGGGTTTAATTAGTGTTTAGGGTGTTTATAGGGTTTAGGGTTTAGGGTTTAGGGTTTTAGGGTTTAGGGTTTAGGGTTTAGGGTTTAGGGTTTAGGGTTTAGGGTTTACGGTGTTTAGGGTCTAGGGTTTAGGGTTTAGTGTTTAGGGTGTTTAGGGTCTAGGGTTTAGTGTGTTTAGGGTGTTTAGGGTTTAGGGGATTAGGGATTAGGGTTTTAGGGTTGTTTAAGGTTTAGGGATCATCGATCGAGTGCGCACACACATTATTAGAGGCACCCGCGCCTTTACGCATCAAGTGCATGCGTATATATGTGTGTTTTTGGGCCACCAACGATATATAGATGATCGAGAGAGAGAGATTGAAATCCCCAAGAATATGTTCAAATATACATTAAAATATATGCACGAATGCATTGTAGGCCATGCATGCACACTAATTATATATATTATGAGGCAACTTAATCAAATGTGTTTTCATTCGAGAGAACTTGTCAAAGTTCAAGTTAATTAATTTATCACGATAATTATATAATTAATTAATGATTCTCAGGGATATGTTATACAACATGATCGATATAGGCCATGTATATTTTAATTGGTGTTAATCTATGGTTTGCTAGCTAGCTGCTATATATAGAGCATGTTTTTATTAGATCGGGTTATAGCTAGCTAGTATAGTTTAGGGTTATGTGTTTTAATTAAGTAGGGTTGATTAGCTAGGGTTAGTTACATATATATGGTTTAGGGTTAATGCATGGCACATTTAATTTTATTAGAGGATCACGAGGCACCCATGACCCGCTCGATCGATGCACAATTAAGTGTCGTTGGCCTATACAGAGGGTTTAATTGGGGTTTAGGATTAGCTAGGGTTTAGGGTTAGGGTTAGGGTTAGGGTTAGGGTACGTTTAGGGTCTAGGGTTTAGGGTTTAGTGTTTAGGGTGTTTAGGGTTTAGGGATTAGGGATTTAAGGTTTTAGGGTTGTTTAAGGTTTAGGGATCATCGATCGAGTGCGCACACACATTATTAGAGGCACCCGCGCCTTTACGCATAAATTGCATGCATATATATGTGTGTTTTTTGGCCACCAACGATATATAGATGATCGAGAGAGAGAGATTGAAATCCCCAAGAATATGTTCAAATATACATTAAAATATATGCACGAATGCATTGTAGGCCATGCATGCACACTAATTATATATATATTATGAGGCAACTTAATCAAATGTGTTTTCATTCGAGAGAACTTGTCAAAATTAAAGTTAATTAATTTATCACGATAATTATATAATTAATTAATGAATCTCAGGGATATGTTATACAACATGATCGATATAGGCCATGTATATATTAATTGGTGTTAATCTACGGTTTGCTAGCTAGCTGCTATATATAGAGCATGTTTTTATTAGATCGGGTTATAGCTAGTATAGTTTAGGGTTATGTGTTTTCATTAAGTAGGGTTGATTAGCTATGGTTAGTTACATATATATGGTTTAGGGTTAATGCATGGCACATTTAATTTAATTAGAGGACCGCGAGGCACCCCTGGCCTGCTTGATGCACAATTAAGTGTCGTTGGCCTATATATAGGGTTTAATTAGGGTTTAGGGTTAGGGTTAGGGTTTAGGGTCTAGGGTTTAGTGTTTAGGGTGTTTAGGGTTTAGGGATTAGGGATTAGGGTTTCAGGGTTGTATAAGGTTTAGGGATCATCGATCGAGTGCGCACACACATTATTAGAGGCACCCGCGCCTTTGCGCATAAAGTGCATGCGTATAGTTTAGGGTTATTTGTTTTAATTAAGTAGGGTTTGATCAGCTAGGGTTAGTTACATATATATGGTTTAGGGTTAATGCATGGCACATTACATATAGTTTAAATCTCAAGAATGTTTATACATGATAGGCCATATGTGCAAAGGAATTTTTTTCCTCGTGAACTTGTCAAAATTCAAGTTTATCAGTGCCAATGGAAACTAGTCCAAAAAATTACATAGAGGACCAAAAGTACTAGACAATAACTAATAGAACCTGCAACTTTACAAAAAGGACCCCAAAACATATAGAAGAAAATCAATCGAGTCCTTCTCGACCGCACATCAGATCTCTGCTCCGCATCCTTTCCAGCAACTCCGTCGCCGGGGACGCACCACTTGGGACGGTGTCGCCGGTAGTCGCCAGGACGAAGGAGAAGAAGGGCCTCAGCAACGGCATATTGGCTCTGAGAAGGGTCGCTGAAAGTCCAAGATGTGCACGGGCAAGACGGATGACGCCGTCGTATGCCCCGAGCTTGTGAACTTTAGCAGCTTGACTTCCCCATTGGCCAGATCTGAAGCACTGACCAAAGCAAGCCTCACCGTTAGCGCCATCACATTGATGGCACCAGATCGGGGTTTGGCCGGCAAGATCCGCCAGATTCACCATAGGCCAGATCTGAAGCCGATGACGAGATCCCCGACTCCATTGCGCCATTCTGCTCATGGGAAACACTGGATCTAAGCTTACAACAACACTAACTCCCTCGGATCCAAATTAGCTGACTCAACTTTGCTTATCTAAATATGGATGTATCCACACATGTTTTTACTCTAGATACATACACGTCTAAGGAAAGTTGAATCAATTAATTTAGTTCGGAGGGTGTACAATATACAGAGAGAAGTCGGCCTCGTCTCCGGCCGGCGAGGCCGCCGGAGAGAAGGGGGAGAGGAGCCGGGGGAGTGGGAGAGACTCGAGAGAGAAAGAGAAGAGGAAGAAATGAGAGCTCCCTGGGGAAGAACATTATTTTTGTCGTTCTGCTCGTACTGTAGCTTGAAACTGAAAATTTCGGCCACGCGCCAAATCATCCCGCCGCATCCATTCGAAAATCCCGTGACCAGTTTTACCCTTTTAACCCTGGTCCGGAAGCTACAACCCACCGACCATGGAGGGCTCATTCGGTAACAATGAAATATCTTGCCTAGATCCCGAACCCTCCCCACAGGCCCACACCCACCCACCAACCATTCGCCCCATTAGCTCAAAAATACTCTCACACGCCAAAGCTCTGACTCTCTACAGTACTAGATCTGCTTCGCCGCCGGCATACTCCTCCACAGCGTAGCCTTGATCGTGTTGGCTGTCCACCCACCTGATCCGCTCCCCCGCCGCCCTCGTCACCGACGGATCTGCTTCACCGCCGACCTCGCCACCGACGGATCTGCTTCACCGCCGACCTCGCCACCGACGGATCTGCTTCACCGCCGACCTCGCCACCGACTACCTCGCCGCAGCGGCTGTATCAACTTCACCGAATACCTTGCCAGCCAACCAGATCTGCTTCACTAACGCCCGCTTCTACTGAAACAGGGTCGATTCATCGTCTCCCGCGTTCGCCGCCGCTGGAATGCAAGTTGCCGCCCCCGTCCACCCCGCCGCAGCTTGGTTAGTACGCTGGCCCGTTAGATCGCGGTGTTTCTTTAGCCATGTTTTGTGTAGTTATTTGCAGATCTCATATGCCGTTAACTTTCTTGATGTGTTGCTTCGCATGAAGTTTGTTTAAATGTTGTACAGTACAAAAGCATTATCCGGTCGCTACCATCCTGTTCATTCTACTGACACCTGTGTGCATCCACATATTTATAGCCTTGTACCCATTCATTTGCTGCCAACTGTTTTTGTACTGCATGCTATTGTCGCACTGCTTTTATAGTCGTGCTATGGGCATTTCCAATCTGCTTGTTCTTATACCACGTCATTAGCTCACCGCTAGCTGTTTTCTCGTGTCTGCTATTCTCACACTGCTTTTATAATCATGCTATGTGCATTTCCAATCTGCTTGCTCTTATACCTCGTCTTTAGCTTATATAGTTATTGCTGCGTGCATGTCTGGTCTTTGTATTATCGTAGACTGACTTGTCAATGTTATTTTTCCTTGGGATTGATCATGCGAACCACTTATTAGAACATCCAACATTAACAGCGGGGACGCTAGGTAAGGTTGGAATCTGAGTTCGTGGTTGGTAATTTTGGCAGTTTACTTCCGTTATTATCTATAACCTATATGCATTGTTCCTTATGCAAGAGATTAACACTTGGAACCCTGCCATAGCAATGCCATTCATGCTTTACTATGTTTCTGCCTATTTGATATGCTTGTCTTGGAGAAACTTCGAGGGTGATTTGAACCTGACATTTGGTCATTCTTAATGCCAGTTTACTTTATGTGTAAAACCTTGGCATTACCCTACTCTAAATCTGAATGTCTGAAATTCGTATCTCATGCAAAGCAACATCTAGTTGGTTTTAATCTGATATCTGGTAACTATTGGCTTATTCATTTGGCAGCTCAAGTTTTTTGTTATTTGAAACCAGCTGACTTGGTCTTAAATGTGATATCTAAACACAGATTAAGGACAATGGAGCAGGAGGATTAGCATTTCACTTGATGGCTGAACCTAAAATGATAGGCATGTTGACCACGACTAGTGCACGCAAGAGAAGGACCTGCAGTGAGCCAGTATGTGCTTAGTACATGCATCTTATCTTATCTTGTGCTTATTTCTGCTACATGTTGTTATCTGATCTCTACATTGCGTAATACATGTTTGAATAGTTAATTGTTGTAACTATGTTTACAATGTTACCAGAATGCAGTTTTAATGAAGCAGTCATCATTAGAAGATAGTCGCCAAAAAAGGATCTGTAGCGACCATGTGCAACATTATGATGTAAGTTTGTGCTTAGTACAAGTTCCATACATGTCTTATTTATGCAACTTGTTATTATCTTATATCTACATTGCATAATAAATGTTTGCATAGTTCATCGTTTAACTCTTTTTGCATTATTATCAGAATGCAGTTGTGATGAAGCAATCTTCATTACCAGTGAGGCCCACAAAAAGTTCTGATCTTTCTTCTGATGCATCTTCTCATAGCCGTCAACCTAGACCATTTCTTTCATCAGACAGTAAATATCTCAAGGCTGTACTTTATAAAAGACATGGTATTGCTGCTTTAAGATCTGTAGCTGATATGTTGACAAAGAGTACACAAGATTCAATCAAGGCGATTGCCAAATGTCAACGTGTTATTGATGATGCTAATAGAAGTCCTCAATGATTCTATGTAATTTTTTTATTTGGGCACATTAATTGCCTTGTAATTTTCCTATTTGTTTTATTTGTGTATGTACTTGTGTGTATCATTGAAATCAGATTTTAGGCTCATGAAATTTAATGCAAGTTGACTAGTCAAACAAGTAGGGCCCTACAACAGATTGGGCCGGCCCACTTACAGTAGTGTGGGACCCACTTTCATTTTGGGCCGGCCCACTTCTTTAGTAGGCCGGCCCGGTTACACGATAATGGGCTCCACATGCTTATTGGGCCGGCCCACTTGCTCTATGGTGGTCCCACATGGTAAATGGGCCGGCCCTTTAATAGGAAGGTGGGACCCACCTGTGTTTTTGGCCCGGCCAACTATCTTGCACTACAAGAAAAGTTCTGATAGACAACGTCCCAAAATCGTCAACTAAGGGGCATTTTTCGTCGCCTATGGGCCTAACCCGACGATATGGGTTCCGTTGTCGAAACTGCGTCAGGCAAAGTCCAACGACGATTTTTTCGGTCCGTCGCGCTTGGGCGCCCTTCCGCCACGGAAAATCGGACCGTTGCGGAAGTGTTTTCGGGAGCCCGTTGACTGCTGACGTCATGCAAACTGACACGTGGCAGACGCCGTTAACTGCCAGTTAACGGCGTTAACCGGCTGAAACCCCGTGGTAGATGGTAGGCCCACACGAGGCCTGCCACGTCTTAAGCGGGCCGGGCCAGATGACATAGTTTGACCGGTCAACTATATAGCTGGGCTGGTCCATTAGTTAAGTGGGCCGGGCCTAACCTCTAAGGTTGACTGGTCAAAACTTAAATGGGCCGGCCCATTTAACATGTGGGGTCCACCTTACAGCAACTGGGCCGGCCCAAAAGCAAGTGGGCCGGGCCAAAAACACAGGTGGGTCCCACTTTCCTGTTAAAGGGCCGGCCCATTTAGTGTGTGGGGTCCACCGTAGCAAGTGGGCCGGCCCAACAAGCTAGTGGGCCGGGCCAAAACACAGGTGGGTCCCACTTTCCTGTTAAAGGGTCGGCCCATTTAGTTCGTGGGGTCCACCATATAGCAAGTGGGCCGGCCCAACAAAATAGTGGGCCGGGCCAAAAACACAGGTGGGTCCCACTTTCTGTTAAAGGCCGGCCCATTTAGTGTGTGGGGCCCACCATATAGCAAGTGGGCTGGCCCATCAAGATAGTGGGCCGGGCCAAAAACACAGTGGGTCCCACATTCCTGTTAATGGGCCGGCCCATTTGGTATGTGGGGTCCACCATATAGAAAGTGGGCCGGCCCAACAAGATAGTGGGCCGGGCCAAAAACAGGTGGGTCCCACCTTCCTTAAAGGGCCGGCCCATTTACCATGTGGGACCACCATAGAGCAAGTGGGCCGGCCCAACAAGATAGTGGGCCGGCCCAATAAGCACAGGTGGGCCCCACTTTCCTGTTAAAGGGCCGGCCCAACTAGTATGTGGGGTCCACAATATAGCAAGTGGGCCGGCCCAACAAGATAGTGGGCCGGGCCAAAAACACAGGTGGGTCCCACTTTCCTCTTAAAGGGCCGGCCCATTTATTATGTGGGGTCCCCCAAAAGCAAATGGGCTGGCCCAACTAATTAGTGGGCCGGCCCAGTAGTTGGTGGGGTCCACCTTAAAGCAAGTGGGCCAGCCCAATTAGTGTGTGGGGTCCACCGTAAATCAAATGGGCTGGCCCAAGAAGTAAGTGGGCCAGCCTGTTTAGGTGCTGTTTATATGCCGGCATAATATGCGCTTTAGGATTTTGCGGGCAGGCACATATGTGATTTCGCTTAATTGGGCCGTTTAAGGGATGGGAATTCGTGATTTAGTTGATTTCTGTCGGATAGCCTCACTTACCACAAGCACCAAAGAAAAAATGCGCGAAAGAACTATAAAAACTAACTAAATATTACATCAGCTGCAAGGCATTGAAAAAAATATTACAGAACCCAGAGAAATTGAATGGTAATTAAACCTAGCAATACAATGAAGCGATCCGGCAATCTTTTAAGTTGTCCATGCAGCACCTATATCTGAAACAAAGACATTACAAGTTAAGACAGCAACAATGGAAAGGCAAAGACACTACAATATTGTTTGCCAAAGAATTTGGAACTCATCATTTCATCGTTATAACAAGATCATTGTAATGCGCACAATAAGCAAACAAAGAGTGCATGCCGCATACCAACAACCAATATAACAGAGCATGTTAGAATGAAACAGCAGACTTACTACTGTCGAGTCCCATGCAAACCAACATGTTCAGGGAGTACAAAATTGGCATGAACAACATAGTAGCAGGCTATAAATTTTGTAACAACGACTGAGCAAGATGAAGTTATGATGGCTACATCTACAGAGCAGGGAATGTAAACCAAAAATAGAAGTTACGATGGCAAAAGCTAAAGAGGAGGGAATGTGAACCAACATGTGCCAAGTGCAATTACTTCATTTTGGCCGTGAACTAAATAATACTCCTGAACTTATAGTGAAGGGGATGCAAATCAAGATGTTTCGGGATATAAACTTGTAATGAGCAACACATGGAGGATAGTTAACGCTGGAGCTTAGGATGGACCAGATACAGAATATAGTGGGATCACCTGTGAACTTGTATAAGAGGGAATGCAAACCAATATGTTCAGCTTTCCATATGTGAGCGTCATGCCAAGTCAGAGAAACAAGTCAATAATGCAGCTTTTGAAGAACAAGATGGCACGCAAAATTATTATCTAGTAGTATGACAAGTTTATTTGTACTACAGGCTAGATAGCAGAGTGATAGCATGCCAAACTAAGTCCTTACTTTGTTAGCTTACAATGAACTAGATACAAAACAATGGCATCACCTGTAGTACAGGGAATGCAAGCCAACATGTTCATGGAGTAAAAAATTGGCACAAACAACATAGTAGCAGGCCATAATTTTTGTAACAACGACTGAGCAAGATAAAGTTATGATGGCTAGATCTACAGAGCAGGGAATGTAAACCAAATATAGAAGTTACGATGCCAAAAGCTATAGAGCAGGGAATGCGAACCAACATGTGCAATTACTTAAAATTGGCCATGAACTAAATAATAGCAGGATGTTACTATAATACCTACAGTATAATTTTTGTAACAACGACTGAGCAAGATAGAAGTTATGATGGCTACATCTACAGAGCAGGGAATGCAAACCAAAATGTTCAATCGCTTAAAGTTAGCAATGAAGTAGAAAATAGCAACGTGTTACGGTCATAGCTAGGAATGAACTAAAAGAGCTTCAGATAAACAAGCATCTGAACCCAGAACATGGCGCTAAAACAAGGGACTTACATTAGGAGAAGCACTCTGTGGGAGTCACAGCAGATCTTCCTGGGGTTGATAGATCCGGTGATGAAGTACGCTACATGTGCTACTTGGGGTTGGAGAGACGGCCATTACACTTCATGATTACTCATCTCATCTGCAAAAACGTAACGGCGCGTCGTTAGCACAAACAGGTTCCCCCAAGATTAAACAAGAACTTGCAGGCAAGCAATAGAAAAGCGACAGTAGAAGAGTTTAGATCATGCACGGCGCCGGTGAAGCAGATCCGGTTCATGCACAGCGGTGTCGGTGAGCAAGATCCGATGCGGTGGACGACGGATCCGGCGAAGCGGCTCCGGTGGGGTGGACGATGCCGCAGCTGAAGCGACTGCGGTAGACTGCTGGATGAGCATATATGGTTTCGAGGTTCGGCGGGGATGATCCGGTCCGGTTGATGACGGCGTCGATGAAGCGGCTCCGGCAGGCAGCCGGATGACGAGGATCGCGAGGGCTCGGGTAGGCCAGGGAAGTCCGGCGGGGATGTTCCGGTGCGGTGGTCGTGGAGGTGGTAGAGAGAGGGACTTGAGAAGTTCCGGTGGGTGGTCTCAGATGAGAGACTGAAGGAAATGTATTTTTTTGGGAGGGTTTCCGGGCTAGGGAGGTGGTGATCGAAAAAATGACGGGCAAACCCCTCACCAACCGACTTTGCTGTCATCTCCACAGGGGTAGAATGGGAATTTGGAAGCGTGTGAAATTTTTGTATTTTGTGGGCGGGAAGTTTTGCCGCTATGAGATTTTGAATTTCGCTAAGGTACAAGTATAATGATAAAAAATTGTGAGACCGTACTAGTACCTCTGTTCAAGGCCGACTGTAAAATCAAATCATCATCAAGTTGAACATCGGTTACTACCATGATCATCATCGGACACAGATCTGGTGACATGCACCTGAAATTGGTGCATTCGTTGCAAAGTATAATGCTAAAAAAATTAGTGACCGTACTAGTACTTCTGTTCAAGCCCGAGTGCAACATCAAATCATCATCACGTTGAAAATTTGTTACCATGATCATGATCTATCTCTAAATTTGGCGCATCCGCTAAATCTGGCAAAGTATAATGATAAAGAAATTGTGAGACAGTAGTAGTACTTCTGTTCATGGTCGAGTGCAACATCAAATCATCATCACGTTTAAAATTTGTTACCATGATCATGATCTACCTCTGAAAATGGGCGCATCCGCTAAAACTTGCAAAGTATAATGATACAAAATTGTGATACCGTACTAGGACTTATGTTCAAGGTCGAGTGCAACATCAAATCATCATTACATTGAAAAGTGTGTTACCATGATCATGATCTATCTCTGAATTTGGCGCATCCGCTAAATCTCGCAAAGTATAATGATAAAGAATTTGTGAGACAGTAGTAGTACTTCTGTTCAAGCCCGAGTGCAACATCAAATCATCATCACGTTGAAAATTTGTTACCATGATCATGATCTATCTCTGAATTTGGCGCATCCGCGCTAAATGTTGCAAAGTATAATGATTAAAAAAATTGTGAGACCGTACTAGTACTTATGTTCAAGGTCGAGTGCAACATCAAATCATCATCACGTTGACAATTTCTGTTACCATGATCCTCTATTTGGGGATGCTGCTCCCACACCACACCAGCGGCCCCAAACGGCAGCCATTTTAAAATTAAAATTGACATTTAAAAACCCAAAATCATACGAAATTTATACCAAAGTAGCTCGACTTTAAACATAACTAAACTTAAACTTAATCCTGGTCTACGGGCCGTCGGTTGGGGCGCTCGACGGCACTGCCTCGTCGTTGTTCTTAGCCATTGCCGCCTGCTTTCGTGCCCGCTTCTCCTTCGTTGCTTCGCGCATCTGGCGGTGGAGCATGGCGGCCGGCGGCGCTGTCCCCGCGCTTCCAGCCTTTCCCGAGAAGCTTCGATCTCGGCGCGCCTCGCCTGCTGGCGAGCGAACTCGTCCTGGTGGCGATGAGCGTTGAGCTCTGCGAGCTTCTGTCGCTCCGCCTCCTTGAGGCGGCGTCCCGCCTCCTCCGTGACCGCTCGCTGGCGCGATATCTCGAGGACGTGCTCGAGGTTCGCGTCGTTGACGAACTCGCGCTCCTCCTCCCTCAACCGCTGGTATCGTTGTGCGTTCAGCGACGCGAGGATCGCCGCCTGCTCCGGGTCGGTGGGGGCCTGCGGCGGCTCGCCCGACTGCGCTGACTCCTCGATCCGCCGCCTCTGCTTCCGCTTCTGCTACGTAGACATCGTGCCAGGACTCGAACCGTGGGTCCTCGTCCTCGTCGGAGCTGTGCTCGTCGTCGGCCTGCAGCTCCGGCTCCGGCTCCGGCTGCGGCTGCCGTGGTGGTGGAGGCAGCGCGCGGCCGTTTAGGCCAAGCATCGAGTAGGTGGTCTTCAGACGGCGCGGCATCTTGATGTGGAGAGTAGAGAATGGAGCGGCGGTGGTGGACGGCGTACGTCCTATATATCTAGCGGTGGCAACTACCCACATTTACGGCGACTGGACGCCGCGTGGCCAGTCGCTGCCCTCGTGGCCAGTCGCTGCCTCGGTTTCCGCGCGGGAGGCCATTTAAACGCCGACGACCAACCTTCCCGCGTCGTGGCCAGTCGATGCGAACCGTCGCGTCCTCTCGGGGATGCCGGAGATTCTACTGGGCTCGAAAAATGGCCGGCGCCGTTTGGAGCGCACCGGTGCGAGCCATAAAACGACGCCGGCCCCCAAATCGCTATCAGGCCGGGCCGCCGGTGGAGATGCTCTGAATTTGGGGCAACCGCTAAATCTTGCATAGTATAATGATAAAAAAATTGTGAGACCATACTAGTAGTTCTGTTTAAGGCCGAGTGCAAGATAAAATAATCATTACATTGAAAATTTGTTACAATGATTGCAAACTATAGCAATAACAGGAAAAAATGCTCAAGGATTACAATAACAGCAAAAATTCTCAAATACAACAAGTCGAAATAACTCAAATGATACAAGCCATACAAATGGCATCATCGGCAAAACTGCATTTCTGTTAGGTAGAATTCATCGGAGTGCAAGTAACAGCTGGCTTTCCATTAGATCTGCAGAGTAGATTATTAAGGATCTGCTCAATCCAAGCTTGCCTATTTTTCAATTCATGTATCTCATTGACTGTTATGATGATATTTGAATCTATTTCATCTCTTTGCTGCTGAATTATATCAAGTGATTCGTGTGCAAAGGCAGCGATTGTTTGCGCTGGAATGGCTGGGACAGTAGCTATCATCTGACAATCAGATGAATTGGCATTGTCACGGCTGTGCTGTGGAAAGACCTGGACACTTGATGTACATGCCCTGCCATCTGCCTTCCTTGCTCTATTCAGGGGCTGAAAACAAGACAGTGCAAGTTACAGAACCATACAATTTGAGAAAACAACCATACTATTAGTTGTCACAGATTTTTGCAAAGCATCAAAACAGATGGCAGATTTTCACAAAGCACAAGGCATAATATAACAAAGCAAGCTATCAACCCCAATGCAACAGGCAGAGCAACCGGATGGCAAATATGAACAAAATAAATCAAGTAACTAGACAGTCTGTGCCTAATAAAATAAGCCAGGAAACTGCATAACAGCTGTCTATTAAAATTGACACTTGGAAGGGGTGCTTCAGATCCCTTAAGTTCCACAAAAGTGGTAGCCAGACATTGTGCAGTTGGAGAATCTCCAACCCCCTAAATTTCATTATTTTAATCATCAGCCAGCCATGGGAATGCCTCAGATAAAAGAGAAATATATCCATTTGGTGCCAAATATAAACGAGCAGGACCAATTAAGACAGATTAGACAGCAACCATTCTGGGATTCATATAAACTGACATATTATTTCAATGTTTAACCCATGAGCGCAATATAAGGGAAGGAGAAACAAACAAATGAACCATTTTGTGCCTAAAAATAAAAGATGGGTCAGCCAAAAAGTAACAACAAATCTTATTTATGATACCTACTGAAGGTGGATTTCCTACTACAGAAGGTGGCATTGGATTAATCAACAGTGAAATCCGAAAAAAGTCTTACAAAAAACAAATATGCTCATTATATCCCACAACAAGCATGCCAGATAGTCGCAAGGTTTATATGTTTTAATCATCAGTCAACTCAATGAATCAAGGACTAATAACCAATTGAATCATCATCTGACTCATATTCACCAAGCAAAACATTCTTATCATTATGGAAGAAATCCAGAAGACATAACAGTATGAGGAAGTGCATGAGCAATCAAACATTATGTGGCTAGAATAAAATGCCAGATCATTTAAGTTAAGCAGAACAATTAAATTGGTTTAATCACGATCAAACAAAAAAAGATTAGACAGGCAATAGAACAAGTTTGAGAAGCTAGCAGGAAAATGAACGAAGACGTGCAGTCATACAAATAGCATGATTTATTTCAAACCAGTTATCCTATCTATATGGAGAGTAAATGTGTTAAACACAAACTGGTTCCAGCACGATAAGCATATCAATACAAAAATGAAAGGTACTTACTGGATTATAGGGGTGATTCACTCCACGATTTGCTGTGTTCCATGTGATAGTGCAACATGAAATTACAGCAAAGAGTTAGGGTTGCAGCTCTTGAAGAAAAAAAACAATGAAGAATTTAAATGTACCAGAGCAATGAGTTCACACATGTACTACAGGATGGCAAAAGGATAGCAGAAAGGAAATAGTAATTGGCATTTACCGTCATTGTTTACAACAAAACAGATGGAAATTATAATGTAAAACCTTGTGAACACAGAAGAGCACAGAATGGCGGAATATAAAACAACATTTTGCAACGAACAAAACAGACGGCGGCTATGGTCCCAGCACACAACCTGTCACCTGAGAATAAGAAAAGCAAACAAACATGTAGGTTTCCTAACAAAAATAGATGAATTACATAGCATGCAATTACTGTTCTAACATTAGGACGAACTAGATGGATACTATAGGGGTGTTTCTTGAGAGTTTATAGAGCAGGGAACGCTTTGCTAGTCTTAGTATGAACAAGACAAAATTAATACTATTTTTTGCAACACACAGTACAATCATAGACGCTCACACGTACATACATACACTCATCACTCAGGCACACACACTACCCCTTCGAGCACCTTCAGGAAACTGCATCCAAGAAACTGTTCCGACGGGTATTGAGATTGACGAAGTCACCACTAGCACCACAATGTCATCGGGAACGCCGCGTCCCACAGAAGAATATTCCTCCATTTTTGAGACACCAAAGCGTTAAATCTGGGGGTGCCACTGCCCTCCTAACCATCCAACCACAGGTTGGTTCTCAGTGATTTGGTACTTGACATGTACTACATGATATCTAAAATGAAGTCGGTGTCAGGCTAACAAGCAAGGTGCGGCGTCGTTGCTTGACGTGAGTCGGTGTGATGCCATCACAAGATGAAGTGCATGGTCCATGTGATCTGGATTAGGGGATACTAGCATAATACCCGTGTGTTGCAACGGGTTAATAACGAAAGATGGCTCCCTCCAAATATAGAATAAATGGAATATAATCGCAATGTCTATGTCCAGGATGTGTGGCCACATGGTCCTCATTTTTCTTTAGAATCTGTGGTACGTCAGTATCATACAATGTGCTTATTTTTTGTCATCACTGAGACAACTCTGATGCTCGATCGACCGATCCGAGTTGATCAATCGACCGATCTAATTAACATGTTTGAACAGACGATCGAATAATTCATAGTATTTATTGAATGATACTCCCTCCGTGCCAAAAATAAGGCGTCTAAGGATTAGTTAAAAGTCAATGTTTTTAAAGTTTGACCAAGTTTACACACAAAAATATAAATATTTACAATACTAAATCATTATCAATAGAGTCACCCTAAAGTATAATTTCTTAATATGTCAATTTGATATTGAAAATGTAAATATTTTTTAAAATATTTGGTCAAAGTTCGTAAGGTTTGACTTTTGAGTTTTGACCAATCCTTAGACGCCTTACATTTTGGGACGGAGAGAGTATATCGTAAAAGGTGCCCGTTTTACACCATCTTTTTTAACAAAACACGGTACAATATAAATGCTCACTAAATGCATACTCGCTCCTACGAACGCACAAATGCACATGCAATCTCTATGAACACCTTCAAGATACTTTGTCTGAGAAACTGATTTGTCGAGAACACACGTCGATACGTGGCCCCAACTGAACAGATATTTCTCTTTATTAATGAAACACCCACGCATGAAACATGTTTTTTTAGGGAGAATGTCACTGCGCTCCAAAACATGTGGTTGATTCTTGTGACTAACCTCTTAAAAGCTGCAGGGTATGAAAGCTTTGTTTTTTTAAGGATTTTTAGTTGCATAAGTGTTGAGATTTGTATGTCCTACGAATTTTAAAGGGAAAATGCATGCACGTGCAAAAATTAGGAAAAGAAACCTAGAGTCATATAGATTGTCACTGTATGTTTGCGAATGAAAGAAAAGTTAGAAAATTTAAAGTAGCACGGCAAGAGGAGCCTAATCAATGGGTCTCTTTTGGCCTTTTTCTTTTTTGCCGATTGTGTCGATCTAACCGGGATTGCCGGACACGCGTTGATGAACTACGGCAGAGGAGAAAGGACGGATCACCTGCCGATCTTTTACAGAACTATGCCAGAAAGGATATAAAGATTGACCGGTACAAAAACCATCTCCATCAATCTACGCTCGTTAAGGAGAGGGTTCCTTAGAGAATAAAAAGGGGAGCGAACAAAAAAGATGTGTGGCTGGACCGATCTATGCTTGTCTTACCGATTAGAATTAGGAAAGGGATGCTGATTTTGCTACCTAGTGCTACGGATTGGATTTTGGTCGTGACCTAACTAATCCTGATAAGAACTCCTCATGGAGCCGGTCACGCTGACCTTACTTTTTATGTTCGGGGTGAGTTGTATACACGTTTGACGTACCATCACCAACCACCGCGGCCTATTTTAAATTTAATAGTAAAGATAGTTTATATGACAAGATTATGGGGGGATTGTTAGTAGTAATCTTATCAATGTGGTTGGCTAGTAAAGGAGCTAGCTTAGTCATGAAGTATCCAAGGTATGTAGAGAGAACTGTAGAATGGGGAATGTTCTAGAGTAAGATATTTACGAGTAGTATGAAATATCTAGAGTTTGTAGAGTATTCTAGAAGTATGGTATAGGGTTTGGATTCTGGCACATGGCAACAATCTAAAGGGTCATGTACAAAAATTTAAATAGAGTATCACCCGTCCCATGTAAGTAAGCTTTGTACCACTGAGATATCCAATAAAGCTTCCTAGTAGTAGTAGCCCTGTGTGTAAGTGTATGTGAGGCACAAGCTTCCTAGTATTATAAGCCCTGTGTGTGAAGCACATCAAGACAGAGAGCTCGAGGAGTGGCATGGGCAAATGCGCAGGATCCTGCCATCTGCCACGCGCATTGAGAGCGGGGCGGAGCTGGATCTATGGGACACATTCTAGTTGACCAAGACATGCTTGAACCTTCTATGGTAACAGACCAAAACGTGTAGGGGGGAGGGGGTCTGGTTACCTCGACGGCGGCTTCGTGTAGTCATACTCGGCATCCTTGCGGGTCACGTCGACGACGGCGGGGGTGCTGCGGTTGCGGTGGGCGTCGGCGTCGAGGAAGCAGATCTGGGGCGGTCGATGATGGGTTCGGGGAAGCAGATCTGAAACGAGGGAGTCGGTGAAGCAGATCCGGTGCAGTGCACGGCGTCGTTGGTGAAGCGGATCAGGTACGGCAGACGAGGGAGTCGGTGAACTCAGATAGTGCAGTGCACGGCGGCGTTGGTGAAGCGGATCTGGTGCTGCGGATGAAGCAGTCGGTGAAGCAGATCCGATGCAGTACACGGCGGCGTTGGTGAAGCGGATCTGGTGCTGCGGATGAAGCAGTCGGTGAAGCAGATCCGATGCAGTACACGGCGGCGTTGGTGAAGCGGATCTGGTGCTGCGGACGAGGGAGTCGGTGGCCTCAGGTAGGTGAGGTGGTATGCCGGCTAAGTACGGCTGGGATATTCCGGTGCGGTGGTCCGGCAGGTGAGAGATGATGGGCCTGGAGTATTGCGACAGATTTTTTGCGGAAATGGGGAAGACGAATGGAAGGCGGTAGACTATATATATCAGAGGGGGTGTGTAAATTACGAACGAGACCCCAACCAACGCCGGCTTCACTTGTCTGCCTTTGCGTCATTGCTAATAGGGTCGAAAGGGAATTCGAAATATGTGTATGGAGGCGGGAGTTTTGGCGCTCAACTCGTATTTTGAATCTCCCTGGTGTATAAGCAGTACAGTATACTAGATATTGAATCATAGACCAGGGAAGACAAGTACAGTAGTACAAAAATACTGTAATGTCTACATTGCATGATGCTGATCTACCTTGCGTTAGTGTTTGTACTTTGTAGTGGTAGCTAAGTGGTGCAAAGAAGACATATTTGTAATTTCTACAACTTAGATATGTCTTTATACATCCGTATTAGACAAAACTAAGACACCTCCTTTTAGACGAAGGTAATATTAATTTTGAATCTCTTTGTACTAATGTTGATGATTTTTAATAGATCTTCAGAGTTTCGTAGAAAAAAACTAGGCTCCTCTCGAGAAACAAATAAGCATACAATTAATTAAGTACGTGGGCGGTTATTATTATTTTAACAGGGAAACTGCATTCGTGCCCTATGGCCCGTCATCTTCAAAACCGTCCAAATGCATGCATCTAGCGACGGGCGGTTTCCAGGCCCTGGCGTGGCGGTTAACATTCGTCTTCCTCATTTCGTCTTCCTCATTTCGTCTTCTCCCTGACACTCTCGCCTGTGCCCCTCTCTCGCTACCCTCCATGGAAGCGTTCTACCAAGGACACACTTTCCTCGCTCATGGAACAACCACCATTACGGCGAACTATACCAATATGGCGTCTAAGGTGGAGGAACACATCAACAAAATCGAGTTGATACTGGAGAAAGAAGACTCGTACAAAATTGTTGGCCTAGACGTAGAGTACACCTATGGGCCTGAACAGAAGGCTGCCCTCATACAGTTGTGCATGGGCACAGACTGCCTCCTGTACCAGATTTCCTCGGCCGACCAGCCCTGCCCCAAACTCGCTGACTTTCTTGGCAGGCCTGACATAACATTTGCAGGTGTTGACATCGGCAACGACATTACCAGGCTTGGGCGTTGCAACCTCTCAGTGGCGAACTTCGTGGACATCCAGAAAAGGTGGAAGCCTGCCGATTCCACTAGTAACAATAAGGATTCGTTGGCTGACTATGCTGCGGCCATTATAGACAGCCAGTACAAATCTATCATGAAAAAACTTACGAAAGAGGAACACAAGCTGTGGAAGCAGGTGCCCTTGTCCATGAAGCATATCCTGTATGCAAGCATCGACGCATACGCGACATATGAGGTATACAGGCGAATAGTGAACTTTGAGAAGGGTCAACAAAAATTGGCGGAATTCCAGGACAGCGGGAGTAAGAAGAAGAAGAAGAAGAAGAAGAAGAAGAGCAACATGGTACAGGCTGTGGAAGCTGAAGAGGAAGACCACTGAAAAGGATAGCCTAGTGTTAAAAGTAGTACAGTACTAGTATGTATACGATCGTGTGTGTATGCACCCAGTGATAAGTAGTACAGTATATTTTATCTTGCAAGTAGTTTTAAAAGTAGTACAGTACTACTGTAGTATGTACGATCGTGTGTGTATGCTCCCAGTGTCATGAGTACATAACTGATGATAATAATACTAATATGTATGGTAGATCTTTTTTTATCTTGCATACTCCCTACGATCCATAATAAGTGTGCCGTTTCACTCTAACAGCATCCACTGTGTTGTCCACAACAGCTATCCTCGTCCACAAGCAATAAGTGTAGTCCATGCCCATATATAGAGTGGACACGTACAAGCTTTTGGTTGCCCATAAGTAAATAGTAATTATTTTACTCTGTGCTCTGTCTTGCATGTGTGTACTTCTAACAAATATGTGCGTCCCAGCGTGTGCCAAAGTTAACCTTATACTGAGTATATTGTACTATAGTATTACTCCCTCCGATCCACATTACTTGATGCTAAAATGGAAGTATCTATAGTTACAATATGTCTAGATACATCTACATTAGAGTCATCTAAACCATGATTAAGCCGAACCTCTGCCCCAAGACATGACATCTCTTCTACGTAGTAGAATGCTCTCCGTCCATAATAAAATATAATCAATGGATGGGACTGGATACCTTTGTTGGGAAGGTATCGTCACCTGCCGAGTAGGGTGTATGTAGGCATCCTATCACGATCCAGTAGTAATATCCATCTCCCAGTGACCCAGTCTATGTATGTGTCTTGTCTTGTCGATCCATGGACATGGCACCTACGAGGTACTCCACTGCTGATGATTTTGTAGAGTACGTATATTTATATGAGCACGATGCTTTGTACAAAGTTGTCCCGGTCACCTCAAGGTTGCATTAGCAGGACGAAAAACAGTTAGTCCCTTTCTATATAAGGAGTACTTATTTTGAGGATTAATTGTTCTCCTTCTCGATGCGAATGTAGAAACGCAGCAGCTTGGAAGGTCCACCAAGCACCTGGTACAGCGGCGGTACCGAGAGGAACGACGTGAGTTCATCAAACGCGACGTCGCCCGGCAAGGCGCAGCTCGACGCCTCCAATGACACATTCACGGTGTCCGCCCTGCTCCTCGAGTGCGCCAACGAGCACGACGCCGGCCCATTCGCCCACATCTTTGCCGTGTACAGAGGCCACACGCACGCGGCCGCCCTAACGCACACGGTAGACACGATGGTGGTCGAAGTCGAACCGAGCACGCCGATGATCAGGACGAACACGGCGCCGTCCTCCCCTTCGGCGATGATCCGCAGGCACGGCGAACCCGGCACCGGCACCAGCACCTCGAACACTTTGGTCGTGTTGTACGGCGGGAGCTTGTGCACTTGGATCGAGTGGGCCGCTGCAAAGTGGGCGACGAGCGCTGTTGGCGGGGCGGCGAAGTCGCAGCCGGGCTCCGTGCAAGCGCAAGGGGCGTGCGGGCATGCAATCTTGTGGTCGTGGACCTGGTGGTAGGCCACCAAGCTCCCGCAGCTGCTGTGGGGGCACTCAACCGTCGCCGCTGATACGACGGCGTCCATTGCCGGGTCGTGCTCGAATCCGCCGCGGGGTTCCACGCACCTATGGCACCGGTTCCCGGGAAGCTCGCTGAGGCAGCGGCCGCAGGCCAAATGATTACCCTTGCACTGCACAAATCAAAGTTCGTGGATTGCCATTTTTGCAGTAGTGAACCCACAAAAGAAACATCAATGGAGTGTGGGAGGGAAAGGGATCGACCTTGAAGACGGGGGGCTTGAGGGGCTGGGAGCAGAAAATGCAGTGAAGCACGGTGGAGTCCATCTTCAGGGTAACGGTGACAGTTTCCAGCATTGCGAGCGCGCGAGGAGTATGTGGCCTATCGATGGCCTCTCTTATCTCCTAGCCTCGAGGCTGGAGTACTCTATTTAAGGGGATGGGAAGGGATTTTGCTTAAGACGAGGAAAACCCAATATAGTACCTCCATCTCAAAGCTTAGCTTATATTATTTTTAGAAAGTCAAATTATGTCAAAATTGACTAAGCATTTACCGAAAATCATGGTAGTTAAAAAATGTGTATCTCCACCATCATACTATTTGAGACTATATTTGTGATGGTAATAGGCACAACTACATACACAAAAATTGACATCATCTGATTATTAGTTATTTGGACTGCGGGATGAACTTTTTGGAACTGTGCATTAAGCACCGGTAACCACTTAGGGCTTCTTTGATTCATAGGATTGACATAGGAATTATGTTGGATTTGATTCCTATGGGAAAATTTCAATCCTACACCTTTCCTATTTCTACACTCTCCACATTCCTTTGAATCAAAGCAGCAGTGCTTCTTTGTTTTTTATAGTAAGTGAAAGGACATCTAAAAAACAGGAGAAATGATCTGGAAGTGCACATAGTTTTATATAAATCAGATGGAGGGGTTACAATTACATATAGTTGGAGTATTCACTTCCGATTCACAAAAAAAAGGAGTATTCACTTCCACGCTGCATTATTATTAAGTACAGTATAAGTACTACTACAAACAGTTCAGCACAAATATGAAACGAAGAATCCATAAAAAAATAGCAGCCGTACGAACAATCAAGTACTTTTCATCGAAATTTATCATTCCTCATGACAAATTGACAGTTTTTTCAACTACGCAAAGTAGCAGTAGCTACATCTGCTTGCATATGCGAATGTAGAAACGCAGCTCCTTGGACGATCCAGCACCAACGAGGTATGGCCCCGGCACAACGAGGAACGACGTGAGCTCCTCAAACACGACAGCGCCCGGCGACGCGCTGCCAGAAGCATCGGCAGACATCTTCACGACATCCCGCCTGCAGTCCGATTTCGAGGACGGCGGCGGGCCGTGCGCCCAGATCTTCACCCTGTAGAGCGGCCACACGGATGTGGCCGAACTGACGCATACCAAAGACAAGACAATGGCCGGGCCGAGCGCGTCGATGTACAGGACGAACACGGAGCCGTCATCCCCTTCGACGACGAGCAGCCTGCACGGCGAGCACGGGTGCGTCATGGTCACCCGGAACTCTATGGACTTGCCATACTCTAACCTGTGCACCTGAATCGAGTGGGCCTCTGCGAGGTGAACGAGGAGCGCTGACGGTGGGGCGGCGAAGTCGCAGCCCTGCTCCGTGCAGTTGCACCGGCCGTGCGGGCACGCGATCTGGTGGCTTAGGGACTCGTGGTAGCTGACGATGACCCCGCAGCCGTCGTGGGAGCACATGACCTGCGCCGTTCCAGCGATGTTGTACGCGATGGCCTCCAAATTCGTAGCGTTTATTTCCATAGTGCCGTCCATCGCCGCCAGTTGGTTGAATCCGGAGCCGCGCTACTCTTCTTCTGGCGCCGTTTACTTGGAACCTCGCCGACGGTGGCAGGCGGCAGGCCTCATACCACGCTGCAACTCCGATCAATATTAATTGATGGTAAAATGGATGTATCTACAACTATAATGTGTATAGATGCATCTATATTACCATCAAATAATATGAATCGGAGGGAGTACAAGGAATGACAGTTTAGCACAAGTGACACCAGCAAATAAAAATCAATGGACTCTCAGAGGAAAAGGGGGCGACCTTGTTGAACTTGGGGCAAATCAATGGAGTCTGACAGACAAATGATGCGATATCTAAAGAGAGAGAGAGAGAGAGAGAGAGAGAGAGAGAGAGAGAGAGAGAAAGTGTGTGTGTGTGTCCGTGGCGCGGGGGGGGGGCGTTTGTTCACTTCTTTGTTTAAAACGAGGATTCGTACAAGGTAATAGAGCCCGCATGCTCGGCTGGGTAGACAGCCAGGAGTGACCCCAACATGGTCGTGCCACAAGGATTCATGTCAAATGAAAAGGGAAGCATGTATCTTTGAATCTTGTCAAATCCTAGGTTTGACCAAGATAATTTAAACAAGTTTAAAACAAGAAAATGAAAAGGGAAGCATGTATCCTTCTTAGTCACTCTAAAATGAAGTTTTTGGGAGGTTTTTGAAATTTCCATGTTTGAAACCCAAAACCACTTCTCTTCATGCTTGACTTCATAAGACGGAGATTAGGGGTTAGGGGGTAGATACATGATTTGTATGGTTTGATATGTCTAGACCTTGTTTATCAATTTTAATGCTTACTATATGACATAAGAAGACTATGTGATTTTGTTTTTCATTTTTCTGTTTTTTTATTTTTCTGCCCATTTGAATCTTGGTCAAATCCTAGGTTTGACCAAGATTTAGACAAGTTTAACACGTAAATGATTTAACTTGGATTTCCTACCCTTGAATCCATAGGAAACTTTGTTCTAATGCACTATTATAATCAACCGAGTTTTTACACCAACAGGTCTGTCACTTACGTGTGGTGCCCACGCGTGAGGTCCCACACTTCAGTGAGCACAAGTCACGTGCAGTAGGTACGCAAAGTCCCAGCCATCTTCTTTGTCAAGAGAAGACGCATCAGATGCGTATTGGAAGTCTGTGGGTCCTTCTGGATCCTTCGGTTGTCCCTCTCACAAAAAAACAAATCTCTCTCATTCTCGGCCTCGCTCGACTCGCTCGCTCGCTCGCACCTCCTGCTCACTGACAAACCCTGCACAAAAGTCAACATCATCACCCGAAAAAGGGGAGACACCCCCTTCTTCTCTCCTTCCGAGTGATCCCTCTTCCTCCGTGTTTCACTCGACGGGCAAACACCCATGTGCTGCATAGTAATAATAAAAAGGTAGTAGAAAAATCGATATACGAATCTATAATTAAATAGGTTAAACTCGGGTTTTGCCCAGTTCTACAGATCAAGGGTTCAAAAAAATCCAACTACGGGGTTCGAACAACACGATTCTAATCCAAGAATTTTTTCGACCTCATCCAAATGGCCTCAAATTATAGGGTTAGCATCTAGTGCAGTTTGTGTGAAAATGTATGCACTATGTGTGCTATAACTTGTATGTCTTTCAAATTTGAACCAAATTTGAATAAGTTTGAAATATTTGAAAAGGGGCTTTTGGGAGGTTTTTGAAATTTCCATGTTTGAAACCCAAAACCACTTCTCTTCATGCTTGACTTCATAAGACAGAGTTTAGGGGTTAGGGGTATAGATACATGATTTGTCTGGTTTGAATATGTCTAGACCTTGTTTATCAACTTTAATGCTTACTATATAACATAAGAAAACTATTTGCTTTGGTTTTTATTTTTGCTGATTTTTTTTCAATTTTGATGCCCATTTGAATCTTGGTCAAATCCTAGGTTTGACCATGGTTTAAACAAGTTTAAATCATGAATATGAAAAAATAAGCATCTATCCTTCTTAGTCACCCCAAAATGTAGCTCTTGGGAGGGTTTTTGAAATTTCCATGTTTGGAACAAAAAAACCACTTCTCTTCATGCATGCTTGACTTCATAAGACAGAGTTTAGGGTTAGGGGTGTAGATATATACATGATTTTCTAGTTTGAATATGTCTAGACCTGTTTATCAACTTTAATGCTAACTATAGACATAAGAAGACTATGTGCTTTGGTTTTTCATTTTTCTGTTTTTTTCTGAATTTTATTCCCATATATTTGAATCTTGGTCAAATCCTAGGTTCAACCAAGATTTAAACAAGTTTAAAACATGAAAATTAAAAGGTAAGCATGTATCCTTCTTAGTCACTCTAAAATGAAGCTTTTGGGATGTTCTTGAAATTTCCATGTTTGAAACCCAAAACGACTTCTCTTCATGCTAGACTTCATAAGATCGACGGGGGGTAGATACATGATTTGTCTGGTTTGGATATACCTAGACCTCGTTTATCAACTCGAATGCTTACGATATGACATATATAAGAAGACTATGTGCTTTTGTTTTTCATTTTTCTGATTTTTTTGAATTTTGTGCCCACCCATTTGTATCTTGGTCAAATCCTAGGTTTGATAATGATTTAAACAAGTTTAAAATATGAAAATGCAAATGTAAGCATGGATCCTTCTTAGTCTGTCTAAAATGAAGCTTTTGGGAGGTTTTTGAAATTTCCATGTTTGAAACCCAAAACCACTTCTCTTCACATGCTTGACTTCATAAGACATAGTTAATTAATTTAGGGCTTAGGGGGTATAGATACATGATTTGTGTGGTTTGAATATGTATGGACCTTGTTTATCAAATTCAATGCTTACTATATGACATAAGAAAACTATTTGCTTTGGTTTTTCTTTTTTCTGATTTTTTTTCAAATTTGATGCCCATTTGAATCTTGTCAAATCCTAGGTTTGACGACCAAGATAATTTAAACAAGTTTAAAACATGAAAATGAAAAGGGAAGCATGGATCCTT
The DNA here is from genome assembly GCA_030979885.1 of Lolium multiflorum. NCBI lineage: Eukaryota > Viridiplantae > Streptophyta > Magnoliopsida > Poales > Poaceae > Lolium > Lolium multiflorum. The sequence goes on from CM061748.1 coordinate 218,050,110, forward strand.
CTTAGTCACTCTAAAATGAAGCTTTTGGGAGGTTTTTGAAATTTCCATGTTTGAAACCCAAAACCACTTCTCTTCACATGCTTGACTTCATAAGATAGAGTTTAGGGGTTAGGGGGTATAGCTACATGATTTGTCTGGTTTGAATATGTCTAGACCTTGTTTATCAACTTTAATGCTTACTATATGACATAAGAAAACTATTTGCTTTGGTTTTCCTTTTTGCTGATTTTTTTTCAATTTTGATGCCCATTTGAATCTTGTCTAATCCTAGGTTTGACCAAGATAATTTAAACAAGTTTAAAACATGAAAATGAAAAGGGAAGCATGTATCCTTCTTAGTCACTCTAAACTCGGGTTTTGCCCAGTTCTACAGATCAAGGGTTCAAAAAAATCCAACTACGGGGTTCGAACAACACGATTCTAATCCAAGAATTTTTTCGACCTCATCCAAATGGCCTCAAGCTATAGGGTTAGCATCTAGTGCAGTTTTTGTGAAAATGTATGCACTATGTGTGCTATAACTTGTATGTCTTTCAAATTTGAACCAAATTTGAATAAGTTTGAAATATTTGAAAAGGGGCTTTTGGGAGGATTTTGAAATTTCCATGTTTGAAACCCAAAACCACTTCTCTTCATGCTTGACTTCATAAGACGGAGTTTAGGGGTTAGGGGTAGATACATGATTTGTATGGTTTGATATGTCTAGACCTTGTTTATCAACTTTAATGCTTACTATATGACATAAGAAGACTATGTGATTTTGTTTTTCATTTTTCTGTTTTTTTATTTTTCTGCCCATTTGAATCTTGGTCAAATCCTAGGTTTGACCAAGATTTAGACAAGTTTAACACGTAAATGAGTTAACTTGGATTTCCTACCCTTGAATCCATAGGAAACTTTGTTCTAATGCACTATTATAATCAACCGAGTTTTTACACCAACAGGTCTGTCACTTACGTGTGGTGCCCACCCTTGAGGTCCCACACTTCAGTGAGCACAAGTCACGTGCAGTAGGTACGCAAACTCCCAGCCATCTTCTTTGTCAAGAGAAGACGCATCAGATGCGTATTGGAAGTCTGTGGGTCCTTCTGGATCCTTCGGTTGTCCCTCTCACAAAAAAACAAATCTCTCTCATTCTCGGCCTCGCTCGACTCGCTCGCTCGCTCGCACCTCCTGCTCACTGACAAACCCTGCACAAAAGTCAACATCATCACCCGAAAAAGGGGAGACACCCCTTCTTCTCTCCTTCCGAGTGATCCCTCTTCCTCCGTGTTTCACTCGACGGGCAAACACCCATGTGCTGCATAGTAATAATAAAAAGGTAGTAGAAAAATCGATATACGAATCTATAATTAAATAGGTTAAACTCGGGTTTTGCCCAGTTCTGCAGATCAAGGGTTCAAAAAAATCCAACTACGGGGTTCGAACAACACGATTCTAATCCAAGAATTTTTTCGACCTCATCCAAATGGCCTCAAATTATAGGGTTAGCATCTAGTGCAGTTTGTGTGAAAATGTATGCACTATGTGTGCTATAACTTGTATGTCTTTCAAATTTGAACCAAATTTGAATAAGTTTGAAATATTTGAAAAGGGGCTTTTGGGAGGTTTTTCAAATTTCCATGTTTGAAACCCAAAACCACTTCTCTTCATGCTTGACTTCATAAGACAGAGTTTAGGGGTTAGGGGGTATAGATACATGATTTGTCTGGTTTGAATATGTCTAGACCTTGTTTATCAACTTTAATGCTTACTATATAACATAAGAAAACTATTTGCTTTGGTTTTTATTTTTGCTGATTTTTTTTCAATTTTGATGCCCATTTGAATCTTGGTCAAATCCTAGGTTTGACCATGGTTTAAACAAGTTTAAATCATGAATATGAAAAAATAAGCATCTTTCCTTCTTAGTCACCCCAAAATGTAGCTCTTGGGAGGGTTTTTGAAATTTCCATGTTTGGAACAAAAAAACCACTTCTCTTCATGCATGCTTGACTTCATAAGACAGAGTTTAGGGTTAGGGGTGTAGATATATACATGATTTTCTAGTTTGAATATGTCTAGACCTGTTTATCAACTTTAATGCTAACTATAGACATAAGAAGACTATGTGCTTTGGTTTTTCATTTTTCTGTTTTTTTCTGAATTTTATTCCCATATATTTGAATCTTGGTCAAATCCTAGGTTCAACCAAGATTTAAACAAGTTTAAAACATGAAAATTAAAAGGTAAGCATGTATCCTTCTTAGTCACTCTAAAATGAAGCTTTTGGGATGTTCTTGAAATTTCCATGTTTGAAACCCAAAACGACTTCTCTTCATGCTAGACTTCATAAGATCGACGGGGGGTAGATACATGATTTGTCTGGTTTGGATATACCTAGACCTCGTTTATCAACTCGAATGCTTACGATATGACATATATAAGAAGACTATGTGCTTTTGTTTTTCATTTTTCTGATTTTTTTGAATTTTGTGCCCACCCATTTGTATCTTGGTCAAATCCTAGGTTTGATAATGATTTAAACAAGTTTAAAATATGAAAATGCAAATGTAAGCATGGATCCTTCTTAGTCACTCTAAAATGAAGCTTTTGGGAGGTTTTTGAAATTTCCATGTTTGAAACCCAAAACCACTTCTCTTCACATGCTTGACTTCATAAGACATAGTTAATTAATTTAGGGCTTAGGGGGTATAGATACATGATTTGTGTGGTTTGAATATGTATGGACCTTGTTTATCAAATTCAATGCTTACTATATGACATAAGAAAACTATTTGCTTTGGTTTTTCTTTTTTCTGATTTTTTTTCAAATTTGATGCCCATTTGAATCTGCTTGTCAAATCCTAGGTTTGACGACCAAGATAATTTAAACAAGTTTAAAACATGAAAATGAAAAGGGAAGCATGGATCCTTCTTAGTCACTCTAAAATGAAGCTTTTGGGAGGTTTTTGAAATTTCCATGTTTGAAACCCAAAACCACTTCTCTTCACATGCTTGACTTCATAAGATAGAGTTTAGGGGTTAGGGGGTATAGCTACATGATTTGTCTGGTTTGAATATGTCTAGACCTTGTTTATCAACTTTAATGCTTACTATATGACATAAGAAAACTATTTGCTTTGGTTTTCCTTTTTGCTGATTTTTTTTCAATTTTGATGCCCATTTGAATCTTGTCTAATCCTAGGTTTGACCAAGATAATTTAAACAAGTTTAAAACATGAAAATGAAAAGGGAAGCATGTATCCTTCTTAGTCACTCTAAACTCGGGTTTTGCCCAGTTCTACAGATCAAGGGTTCAAAAAATCCAACTACGGGGTTCGAACAACACGATTCTAATCCAAGAATTTTTTCGACCTCATCCAAATGGCCTCAAGCTATAGGGTTAGCATCTAGTGCAGTTTTTGTGAAAATGTATGCACTATGTGTGCTATAACTTGTATGTCTTTCAAATTTGAACCAAATTTGAATAAGTTTGAAATATTTGAAAAGGGGCTTTTGGGAGGATTTTGAAATTTCCATGTTTGAAACCCAAAACCACTTCTCTTCATGCTTGACTTCATAAGACGGAGTTTAGGGGTTAGGGGTAGATACATGATTTGTATGGTTTGATATGTCTAGACCTTGTTTATCAACTTTAATGCTTACTATATGACATAAGAAGACTATGTGATTTTGTTTTTCATTTTTCTGTTTTTTTATTTTTCTGCCCATTTGAATCTTGGTCAAATCCTAGGTTTGACCAAGATTTAGACAAGTTTAACACGTAAATGAGTTAACTTGGATTTCCTACCCTTGAATCCATAGGAAACTTTGTTCTAATGCACTATTATAATCAACCGAGTTTTTACACCAACAGGTCTGTCACTTACGTGTGGTGCCCACCCTTGAGGTCCCACACTTCAGTGAGCACAAGTCACGTGCAGTAGGTACGCAAACTCCCAGCCATCTTCTTTGTCAAGAGAAGACGCATCAGATGCGTATTGGAAGTCTGTGGGTCCTTCTGGATCCTTCGGTTGTCCCTCTCACAAAAAAACAAATCTCTCTCATTCTCGGCCTCGCTCGACTCGCTCGCTCGCTCGCTCGCACCTCCTGCTCACTGACAAACCCTGCACAAAAGTCAACATCATCACCCGAAAAAGGGGAGACACCCCCTTCTTCTCTCCTTCCGAGTGATCCCTCTTCCTCCGTGTTTCACTCGACGGGCAAACACCCATGTGCTGCATAGTAATAATAAAAAGGTAGTAGAAAAATCGATATACGAATCTATAATTAAATAGGTTAAACTCGGGTTTTGCCCAGTTCTACAGATCAAGGGTTCAAAAAAAAATCCAACTACGGGGTTCGAACAACACGATTCTAATCCAAGAATTTTTTCGACCTCATCCAAATGGCCTCAAATTATAGGGTTAGCATCTAGTGCAGTTTGTGTGAAAATGTATGCACTATGTGTGCTATAACTTGTATGTCTTTCAAATTTGAACCAAATTTGAATAAGTTTGAAATATTTGAAAAGGGGCTTTTGGGAGGTTTTTCAAATTTCCATGTTTGAAACCCAAAACCACTTCTCTTCATGCTTGACTTCATAAGACAGAGTTTAGGGGTTAGGGGGTATAGATACATGATTTGTCTGGTTTGAATATGTCTAGACCTTGTTTATCAACTTTAATGCTTACTATATAACATAAGAAAACTATTTGCTTTGGTTTTTATTTTTGCTGATTTTTTTTCAATTTTGATGCCCATTTGAATCTTGGTCAAATCCTAGGTTTGACCATGGTTTAAACAAGTTTAAATCATGAATATGAAAAAATAAGCATCTTTCCTTCTTAGTCACCCCAAAATGTAGCTCTTGGGAGGGTTTTTGAAATTTCCATGTTTGGAACAAAAAAACCACTTCTCTTCATGCATGCTTGACTTCATAAGACAGAGTTTAGGGTTAGGGGTGTAGATATATACATGATTTTCTAGTTTGAATATGTCTAGACCTGTTTATCAACTTTAATGCTAACTATAGACATAAGAAGACTATGTGCTTTGGTTTTTCATTTTTCTGTTTTTTTCTGAATTTTATTCCCATATATTTGAATCTTGGTCAAATCCTAGGTTCAACCAAGATTTAAACAAGTTTAAAACATGAAAATTAAAAGGTAAGCATGTATCCTTCTTAGTCACTCTAAAATGAAGCTTTTGGGATGTTCTTGAAATTTCCATGTTTGAAACCCAAAACGACTTCTCTTCATGCTAGACTTCATAAGATCGACGGGGGGTAGATACATGATTTGTCTGGTTTGGATATACCTAGACCTCGTTTATCAACTCGAATGCTTACGATATGACATATATAAGAAGACTATGTGCTTTTGTTTTTCATTTTTCTGATTTTTTTGAATTTTGTGCCCACCCATTTGTATCTTGGTCAAATCCTAGGTTTGATAATGATTTAAACAAGTTTAAAATATGAAAATGCAAATGTAAGCATGGATCCTTCTTAGTCTGTCTAAAATGAAGCTTTTGGGAGGTTTTTGAAATTTCCATGTTTGAAACCCAAAACCACTTCTCTTCACATGCTTGACTTCATAAGACATAGTTAATTAATTTAGGGCTTAGGGGGTATAGATACATGATTTGTGTGGTTTGAATATGTATGGACCTTGTTTATCAAATTCAATGCTTACTATATGACATAAGAAAACTATTTGCTTTGGTTTTTCTTTTTTCTGATTTTTTTTCAAATTTGATGCCCATTTGAATCTGCTTGTCAAATCCTAGGTTTGACGACCAAGATAATTTAAACAAGTTTAAAACATGAAAATGAAAAGGGAAGCATGGATCCTTCTTAGTCACTCTAAAATGAAGCTTTTGGGAGGTTTTTGAAATTTCCATGTTTGAAACCCAAAACCACTTCTCTTCACATGCTTGACTTCATAAGATAGAGTTTAGGGGTTAGGGGGTATAGCTACATGATTTGTCTGGTTTGAATATGTCTAGACCTTGTTTATCAACTTTAATGCTTACTATATGACATAAGAAAACTATTTGCTTTGGTTTTCCTTTTTGCTGATTTTTTTTCAATTTTGATGCCCATTTGAATCTTGTCTAATCCTAGGTTTGACCAAGATAATTTAAACAAGTTTAAAACATGAAAATGAAAAGGGAAGCATGTATCCTTCTTAGTCACTCTAAACTCGGGTTTTGCCCAGTTCTACAGATCAAGGGTTCAAAAAAATCCAACTACGGGGTTCGAACAACACGATTCTAATCCAAGAATTTTTTCGACCTCATCCAAATGGCCTCAAGCTATAGGGTTAGCATCTAGTGCAGTTTTTGTGAAAATGTATGCACTATGTGTGCTATAACTTGTATGTCTTTCAAATTTGAACCAAATTTGAATAAGTTTGAAATATTTGAAAAGGGGCTTTTGGGAGGATTTTGAAATTTCCATGTTTGAAACCCAAAACCACTTCTCTTCATGCTTGACTTCATAAGACGGAGTTTAGGGGTTAGGGGTAGATACATGATTTGTATGGTTTGATATGTCTAGACCTTGTTTATCAACTTTAATGCTTACTATATGACATAAGAAGACTATGTGATTTTGTTTTTCATTTTTCTGTTTTTTTATTTTTCTGCCCATTTGAATCTTGGTCAAATCCTAGGTTTGACCAAGATTTAGACAAGTTTAACACGTAAATGAGTTAACTTGGATTTCCTACCCTTGAATCCATAGGAAACTTTGTTCTAATGCACTATTATAATCAACCGAGTTTTTACACCAACAGGTCTGTCACTTACGTGTGGTGCCCACCCTTGAGGTCCCACACTTCAGTGAGCACAAGTCACGTGCAGTAGGTACGCAAACTCCCAGCCATCTTCTTTGTCAAGAGAAGACGCATCAGATGCGTATTGGAAGTCTGTGGGTCCTTCTGGATCCTTCGGTTGTCCCTCTCACAAAAAAACAAATCTCTCTCATTCTCGGCCTCGCTCGACTCGCTCGCTCGCTCGCTCGCTCGCACCTCCTGCTCACTGACAAACCCTGCACAAAAGTCAACATCATCACCCGAAAAAGGGGAGACACCCCCTTCTTCTCTCCTTCCGAGTGATCCCTCTTCCTCCGTGTTTCACTCGACGGGCAAACACCCATGTGCTGCATAGTAATAATAAAAAGGTAGTAGAAAAATCGATATACGAATCTATAATTAAATAGGTTAAACTCGGGTTTTGCCCAGTTCTGCAGATCAAGGGTTCAAAAAAATCCAACTACGGGGTTCGAACAACACGATTCTAATCCAAGAATTTTTTCGACCTCATCCAAATGGCCTCAAATTATAGGGTTAGCATCTAGTGCAGTTTGTGTGAAAATGTATGCACTATGTGTGCTATAACTTGTATGTCTTTCAAATTTGAACCAAATTTGAATAAGTTTGAAATATTTGAAAAGGGGCTTTTGGGAGGTTTTTCAAATTTCCATGTTTGAAACCCAAAACCACTTCTCTTCATGCTTGACTTCATAAGACAGAGTTTAGGGGTTAGGGGTATAGATACATGATTTGTCTGGTTTGAATATGTCTAGACCTTGTTTATCAACTTTAATGCTTACTATATAACATAAGAAAACTATTTGCTTTGGTTTTTATTTTTGCTGATTTTTTTTCAATTTTGATGCCCATTTGAATCTTGGTCAAATCCTAGGTTTGACCATGGTTTAAACAAGTTTAAATCATGAATATGAAAAAATAAGCATCTTTCCTTCTTAGTCACCCCAAAATGTAGCTCTTGGGAGGGTTTTTGAAATTTCCATGTTTGGAACAAAAAAAACCACTTCTCTTCATGCATGCTTGACTTCATAAGACAGAGTTTAGGGTTAGGGGTGTAGATATATACATGATTTTCTAGTTTGAATATGTCTAGACCTGTTTATCAACTTTAATGCTAACTATAGACATAAGAAGACTATGTGCTTTGGTTTTTCATTTTTCTGTTTTTTTCTGAATTTTATTCCCATATATTTGAATCTTGGTCAAATCCTAGGTTCAACCAAGATTTAAACAAGTTTAAAACATGAAAATTAAAAGGTAAGCATGTATCCTTCTTAGTCACTCTAAAATGAAGCTTTTGGGATGTTCTTGAAATTTCCATGTTTGAAACCCAAAACGACTTCTCTTCATGCTAGACTTCATAAGATCGACGGGGGGTAGATACATGATTTGTCTGGTTTGGATATACCTAGACCTCGTTTATCAACTCGAATGCTTACGATATGACATATATAAGAAGACTATGTGCTTTTGTTTTTCATTTTTCTGATTTTTTTGAATTTTGTGCCCACCCATTTGTATCTTGGTCAAATCCTAGGTTTGATAATGATTTAAACAAGTTTAAAATATGAAAATGCAAATGTAAGCATGGATCCTTCTTAGTCTGTCTAAAATGAAGCTTTTGGGAGGTTTTTGAAATTTCCATGTTTGAAACCCAAAACCACTTCTCTTCACATGCTTGACTTCATAAGACATAGTTAATTAATTTAGGGCTTAGGGGGTATAGATACATGATTTGTGTGGTTTGAATATGTATGGACCTTGTTTATCAAATTCAATGCTTACTATATGACATAAGAAAACTATTTGCTTTGGTTTTTCTTTTTTCTGATTTTTTTTTCAAATTTGATGCCCATTTGAATCTTGTCAAATCCTAGGTTTGACGACCAAGATAATTTAAACAAGTTTAAAACATGAAAATGAAAAGGGAAGCATGGATCCTTCTTAGTCACTCTAAAATGAAGCTTTTGGGAGGTTTTTGAAATTTCCATGTTTGAAACCCAAAACCACTTCTCTTCACATGCTTGACTTCATAAGATAGAGTTTAGGGGTTAGGGGGTATAGCTACATGATTTGTCTGGTTTGAATATGTCTAGACCTTGTTTATCAACTTTAATGCTTACTATATGACATAAGAAAACTATTTGCTTTGGTTTTCCTTTTTGCTGATTTTTTTTCAATTTTGATGCCCATTTGAATCTTGTCTAATCCTAGGTTTGACCAAGATAATTTAAACAAGTTTAAAACATGAAAATGAAAAGGGAAGCATGTATCCTTCTTAGTCACTCTAAACTCGGGTTTTGCCCAGTTCTACAGATCAAGGGTTCAAAAAAATCCAACTACGGGGTTCGAACAACACGATTCTAATCCAAGAATTTTTTCGACCTCATCCAAATGGCCTCAAGCTATAGGGTTAGCATCTAGTGCAGTTTTTGTGAAAATGTATGCACTATGTGTGCTATAACTTGTATGTCTTTCAAATTTGAACCAAATTTGAATAAGTTTGAAATATTTGAAAAGGGGCTTTTGGGAGGATTTTGAAATTTCCATGTTTGAAACCCAAAACCACTTCTCTTCATGCTTGACTTCATAAGACGGAGTTTAGGGGTTAGGGGTAGATACATGATTTGTATGGTTTGATATGTCTAGACCTTGTTTATCAACTTTAATGCTTACTATATGACATAAGAAGACTATGTGATTTTGTTTTTCATTTTTCTGTTTTTTTATTTTTCTGCCCATTTGAATCTTGGTCAAATCCTAGGTTTGACCAAGATTTAGACAAGTTTAACACGTAAATGAGTTAACTTGGATTTCCTACCCTTGAATCCATAGGAAACTTTGTTCTAATGCACTATTATAATCAACCGAGTTTTTACACCAACAGGTCTGTCACTTACGTGTGGTGCCCACCCTTGAGGTCCCACACTTCAGTGAGCACAAGTCACGTGCAGTAGGTACGCAAACTCCCAGCCATCTTCTTTGTCAAGAGAAGACGCATCAGATGCGTATTGGAAGTCTGTGGGTCCTTCTGGATCCTTCGGTTGTCCCTCTCACAAAAAAACAAATCTCTCTCATTCTCGGCCTCGCTCGACTCGCTCGCTCGCTCGCTCGCACCTCCTGCTCACTGACAAACCCTGCACAAAAGTCAACATCATCACCCGAAAAAGGGGAGACACCCCCTTCTTCTCTCCTTCCGAGTGATCCCTCTTCCTCCGTGTTTCACTCGACGGGCAAACACCCATGTGCTGCATAGTAATAATAAAAAGGTAGTAGAAAAATCGATATACGAATCTATAATTAAATAGGTTAAACTCGGGTTTTGCCCAGTTCTGCAGATCAAGGGTTCAAAAAAAAATCCAACTACGGGGTTCGAACAACACGATTCTAATCCAAGAATTTTTTCGACCTCATCCAAATGGCCTCAAATTATAGGGTTAGCATCTAGTGCAGTTTGTGTGAAAATGTATGCACTATGTGTGCTATAACTTGTATGTCTTTCAAATTTGAACCAAATTTGAATAAGTTTGAAATATTTGAAAAGGGGCTTTTGGGAGGTTTTTCAAATTTCCATGTTTGAAACCCAAAACCACTTCTCTTCATGCTTGACTTCATAAGACAGAGTTTAGGGGTTAGGGGGTATAGATACATGATTTGTCTGGTTTGAATATGTCTAGACCTTGTTTATCAACTTTAATGCTTACTATATAACATAAGAAAACTATTTGCTTTGGTTTTTATTTTTGCTGATTTTTTTTCAATTTTGATGCCCATTTGAATCTTGGTCAAATCCTAGGTTTGACCATGGTTTAAACAAGTTTAAATCATGAATATGAAAAAATAAGCATCTTTCCTTCTTAGTCACCCCAAAATGTAGCTCTTGGGAGGGTTTTTGAAATTTCCATGTTTGGAACAAAAAAAACCACTTCTCTTCATGCATGCTTGACTTCATAAGACAGAGTTTAGGGTTAGGGGTGTAGATATATACATGATTTTCTAGTTTGAATATGTCTAGACCTGTTTATCAACTTTAATGCTAACTATAGACATAAGAAGACTATGTGCTTTGGTTTTTCATTTTTCTGTTTTTTTCTGAATTTTATTCCCATATATTTGAATCTTGGTCAAATCCTAGGTTCAACCAAGATTTAAACAAGTTTAAAACATGAAAATTAAAAGGTAAGCATGTATCCTTCTTAGTCACTCTAAAATGAAGCTTTTGGGATGTTCTTGAAATTTCCATGTTTGAAACCCAAAACGACTTCTCTTCATGCTAGACTTCATAAGATCGACGGGGGGTAGATACATGATTTGTCTGGTTTGGATATACCTAGACCTCGTTTATCAACTCGAATGCTTACGATATGACATATATAAGAAGACTATGTGCTTTTGTTTTTCATTTTTCTGATTTTTTTGAATTTTGTGCCCACCCATTTGTATCTTGGTCAAATCCTAGGTTTGATAATGATTTAAACAAGTTTAAAATATGAAAATGCAAATGTAAGCATGGATCCTTCTTAGTCTGTCTAAAATGAAGCTTTTGGGAGGTTTTTGAAATTTCCATGTTTGAAACCCAAAACCACTTCTCTTCACATGCTTGACTTCATAAGACATAGTTAATTAATTTAGGGCTTAGGGGGTATAGATACATGATTTGTGTGGTTTGAATATGTATGGACCTTGTTTATCAAATTCAATGCTTACTATATGACATAAGAAAACTATTTGCTTTGGTTTTTCTTTTTTCTGATTTTTTTTTCAAATTTGATGCCCATTTGAATCTTGTCAAATCCTAGGTTTGACGACCAAGATAATTTAAACAAGTTTAAAACATGAAAATGAAAAGGGAAGCATGGATCCTTCTTAGTCACTCTAAAATGAAGCTTTTGGGAGGTTTTTGAAATTTCCATGTTTGAAACCCAAAACCACTTCTCTTCACATGCTTGACTTCATAAGATAGAGTTTAGGGGTTAGGGGGTATAGCTACATGATTTGTCTGGTTTGAATATGTCTAGACCTTGTTTATCAACTTTAATGCTTACTATATGACATAAGAAAACTATTTGCTTTGGTTTTCCTTTTTGCTGATTTTTTTTCAATTTTGATGCCCATTTGAATCTTGTCTAATCCTAGGTTTGACCAAGATAATTTAAACAAGTTTAAAACATGAAAATGAAAAGGGAAGCATGTATCCTTCTTAGTCACTCTAAACTCGGGTTTTGCCCAGTTCTACAGATCAAGGGTTCAAAAAAATCCAACTACGGGGTTCGAACAACACGATTCTAATCCAAGAATTTTTTCGACCTCATCCAAATGGCCTCAAGCTATAGGGTTAGCATCTAGTGCAGTTTTTGTGAAAATGTATGCACTATGTGTGCTATAACTTGTATGTCTTTCAAATTTGAACCAAATTTGAATAAGTTTGAAATATTTGAAAAGGGGCTTTTGGGAGGATTTTGAAATTTCCATGTTTGAAACCCAAAACCACTTCTCTTCATGCTTGACTTCATAAGACGGAGTTTAGGGGTTAGGGGTAGATACATGATTTGTATGGTTTGATATGTCTAGACCTTGTTTATCAACTTTAATGCTTACTATATGACATAAGAAGACTATGTGATTTTGTTTTTCATTTTTCTGTTTTTTTATTTTTCTGCCCATTTGAATCTTGGTCAAATCCTAGGTTTGACCAAGATTTAGACAAGTTTAACACGTAAATGAGTTAACTTGGATTTCCTACCCTTGAATCCATAGGAAACTTTGTTCTAATGCACTATTATAATCAACCGAGTTTTTACACCAACAGGTCTGTCACTTACGTGTGGTGCCCACCCTTGAGGTCCCACACTTCAGTGAGCACAAGTCACGTGCAGTAGGTACGCAAACTCCCAGCCATCTTCTTTGTCAAGAGAAGACGCATCAGATGCGTATTGGAAGTCTGTGGGTCCTTCTGGATCCTTCGGTTGTCCCTCTCACAAAAAAACAAATCTCTCTCATTCTCGGCCTCGCTCGACTCGCTCGCTCGCTCGCTCGCACCTCCTGCTCACTGACAAACCCTGCACAAAAGTCAACATCATCACCCGAAAAAGGGGAGACACCCCCTTCTTCTCTCCTTCCGAGTGATCCCTCTTCCTCCGTGTTTCACTCGACGGGCAAACACCCATGTGCTGCATAGTAATAATAAAAAGGTAGTAGAAAAATCGATATACGAATCTATAATTAAATAGGTTAAACTCGGGTTTTGCCCAGTTCTGCAGATCAAGGGTTCAAAAAAATCCAACTACGGGGTTCGAACAACACGATTCTAATCCAAGAATTTTTTCGACCTCATCCAAATGGCCTCAAATTATAGGGTTAGCATCTAGTGCAGTTTGTGTGAAAATGTATGCACTATGTGTGCTATAACTTGTATGTCTTTCAAATTTGAACCAAATTTGAATAAGTTTGAAATATTTGAAAAGGGGCTTTTGGGAGGTTTTTCAAATTTCCATGTTTGAAACCCAAAACCACTTCTCTTCATGCTTGACTTCATAAGACAGAGTTTAGGGGTTAGGGGTATAGATACATGATTTGTCTGGTTTGAATATGTCTAGACCTTGTTTATCAACTTTAATGCTTACTATATAACATAAGAAAACTATTTGCTTTGGTTTTTATTTTTGCTGATTTTTTTTCAATTTTGATGCCCATTTGAATCTTGGTCAAATCCTAGGTTTGACCATGGTTTAAACAAGTTTAAATCATGAATATGAAAAAATAAGCATCTTTCCTTCTTAGTCACCCCAAAATGTAGCTCTTGGGAGGGTTTTTGAAATTTCCATGTTTGGAACAAAAAAAACCACTTCTCTTCATGCATGCTTGACTTCATAAGACAGAGTTTAGGGTTAGGGGTGTAGATATATACATGATTTTCTAGTTTGAATATGTCTAGACCTGTTTATCAACTTTAATGCTAACTATAGACATAAGAAGACTATGTGCTTTGGTTTTTCATTTTTCTGTTTTTTTCTGAATTTTATTCCCATATATTTGAATCTTGGTCAAATCCTAGGTTCAACCAAGATTTAAACAAGTTTAAAACATGAAAATTAAAAGGTAAGCATGTATCCTTCTTAGTCACTCTAAAATGAAGCTTTTGGGATGTTCTTGAAATTTCCATGTTTGAAACCCAAAACGACTTCTCTTCATGCTAGACTTCATAAGATCGACGGGGGGTAGATACATGATTTGTCTGGTTTGGATATACCTAGACCTCGTTTATCAACTCGAATGCTTACGATATGACATATATAAGAAGACTATGTGCTTTTGTTTTTCATTTTTCTGATTTTTTTGAATTTTGTGCCCACCCATTTGTATCTTGGTCAAATCCTAGGTTTGATAATGATTTAAACAAGTTTAAAATATGAAAATGCAAATGTAAGCATGGATCCTTCTTAGTCTGTCTAAAATGAAGCTTTTGGGAGGTTTTTGAAATTTCCATGTTTGAAACCCAAAACCACTTCTCTTCACATGCTTGACTTCATAAGACATAGTTAATTAATTTAGGGCTTAGGGGGTATAGATACATGATTTGTGTGGTTTGAATATGTATGGACCTTGTTTATCAAATTCAATGCTTACTATATGACATAAGAAAACTATTTGCTTTGGTTTTTCTTTTTTCTGATTTTTTTTTCAAATTTGATGCCCATTTGAATCTGCTTGTCAAATCCTAGGTTTGACGACCAAGATAATTTAAACAAGTTTAAAACATGAAAATGAAAAGGGAAGCATGGATCCTTCTTAGTCACTCTAAAATGAAGCTTTTGGGAGGTTTTTGAAATTTCCATGTTTGAAACCCAAAACCACTTCTCTTCACATGCTTGACTTCATAAGATAGAGTTTAGGGGTTAGGGGGTATAGATACATGATTTGTCTGGTTTGAATATGTCTAGACCTTGTTTATCAACTTTAATGCTTACTATATGACATAAGAAAACTATTTGCTTTGGTTTTCCTTTTTGCTGATTTTTTTTCAATTTTGATGCCCATTTGAATCTTGTCTAATCCTAGGTTTGACCAAGATAATTTAAACAAGTTTAAAACATGAAAATGAAAAGGGAAGCATGTATCCTTCTTAGTCACTCTAAACTCGGGTTTTGCCCAGTTCTACAGATCAAGGGTTCAAAAAAATCCAACTACGGGGTTCGAACAACACGATTCTAATCCAAGAATTTTTTCGACCTCATCCAAATGGCCTCAAGCTATAGGGTTAGCATCTAGTGCAGTTTTTGTGAAAATGTATGCACTATGTGTGCTATAACTTGTATGTCTTTCAAATTTGAACCAAATTTGAATAAGTTTGAAATATTTGAAAAGGGGCTTTTGGGAGGATTTTGAAATTTCCATGTTTGAAACCCAAAACCACTTCTCTTCATGCTTGACTTCATAAGACGGAGTTTAGGGGTTAGGGGTAGATACATGATTTGTATGGTTTGATATGTCTAGACCTTGTTTATCAACTTTAATGCTTACTATATGACATAAGAAGACTATGTGATTTTGTTTTTCATTTTTCTGTTTTTTTATTTTTCTGCCCATTTGAATCTTGGTCAAATCCTAGGTTTGACCAAGATTTAGACAAGTTTAACACGTAAATGAGTTAACTTGGATTTCCTACCCTTGAATCCATAGGAAACTTTGTTCTAATGCACTATTATAATCAACCGAGTTTTTACACCAACAGGTCTGTCACTTACGTGTGGTGCCCACCCTTGAGGTCCCACACTTCAGTGAGCACAAGTCACGTGCAGTAGGTACGCAAACTCCCAGCCATCTTCTTTGTCAAGAGAAGACGCATCAGATGCGTATTGGAAGTCTGTGGGTCCTTCTGGATCCTTCGGTTGTCCCTCTCACAAAAAAACAAATCTCTCTCATTCTCGGCCTCGCTCGACTCGCTCGCTCGCTCGCTCGCACCTCCTGCTCACTGACAAACCCTGCACAAAAGTCAACATCATCACCCGAAAAAGGGGAGACACCCCCTTCTTCTCTCCTTCCGAGTGATCCCTCTTCCTCCGTGTTTCACTCGACGGGCAAACACCCATGTGCTGCATAGTAATAATAAAAAGGTAGTAGAAAAATCGATATACGAATCTATAATTAAATAGGTTAAACTCGGGTTTTGCCCAGTTCTGCAGATCAAGGGTTCAAAAAAAATCCAACTACGGGGTTCGAACAACACGATTCTAATCCAAGAATTTTTTCGACCTCATCCAAATGGCCTCAAATTATAGGGTTAGCATCTAGTGCAGTTTGTGTGAAAATGTATGCACTATGTGTGCTATAACTTGTATGTCTTTCAAATTTGAACCAAATTTGAATAAGTTTGAAATATTTGAAAAGGGGCTTTTGGGAGGTTTTTCAAATTTCCATGTTTGAAACCCAAAACCACTTCTCTTCATGCTTGACTTCATAAGACAGAGTTTAGGGGTTAGGGGTATAGATACATGATTTGTCTGGTTTGAATATGTCTAGACCTTGTTTATCAACTTTAATGCTTACTATATAACATAAGAAAACTATTTGCTTTGGTTTTTATTTTTGCTGATTTTTTTTCAATTTTGATGCCCATTTGAATCTTGGTCAAATCCTAGGTTTGACCATGGTTTAAACAAGTTTAAATCATGAATATGAAAAAATAAGCATCTTTCCTTCTTAGTCACCCCAAAATGTAGCTCTTGGGAGGGTTTTTGAAATTTCCATGTTTGGAACAAAAAAAACCACTTCTCTTCATGCATGCTTGACTTCATAAGACAGAGTTTAGGGTTAGGGGTGTAGATATATACATGATTTTCTAGTTTGAATATGTCTAGACCTGTTTATCAACTTTAATGCTAACTATAGACATAAGAAGACTATGTGCTTTGGTTTTTCATTTTTCTGTTTTTTTCTGAATTTTATTCCCATATATTTGAATCTTGGTCAAATCCTAGGTTCAACCAAGATTTAAACAAGTTTAAAACATGAAAATTAAAAGGTAAGCATGTATCCTTCTTAGTCACTCTAAAATGAAGCTTTTGGGATGTTCTTGAAATTTCCATGTTTGAAACCCAAAACGACTTCTCTTCATGCTAGACTTCATAAGATCGACGGGGGGTAGATACATGATTTGTCTGGTTTGGATATACCTAGACCTCGTTTATCAACTCGAATGCTTACGATATGACATATATAAGAAGACTATGTGCTTTTGTTTTTCATTTTTCTGATTTTTTTGAATTTTGTGCCCACCCATTTGTATCTTGGTCAAATCCTAGGTTTGATAATGATTTAAACAAGTTTAAAATATGAAAATGCAAATGTAAGCATGGATCCTTCTTAGTCTGTCTAAAATGAAGCTTTTGGGAGGTTTTTGAAATTTCCATGTTTGAAACCCAAAACCACTTCTCTTCACATGCTTGACTTCATAAGACATAGTTAATTAATTTAGGGCTTAGGGGGTATAGATACATGATTTGTGTGGTTTGAATATGTATGGACCTTGTTTATCAAATTCAATGCTTACTATATGACATAAGAAAACTATTTGCTTTGGTTTTTCTTTTTTCTGATTTTTTTTTCAAATTTGATGCCCATTTGAATCTGCTTGTCAAATCCTAGGTTTGACGACCAAGATAATTTAAACAAGTTTAAAACATGAAAATGAAAAGGGAAGCATGGATCCTTCTTAGTCACTCTAAAATGAAGCTTTTGGGAGGTTTTTGAAATTTCCATGTTTGAAACCCAAAACCACTTCTCTTCACATGCTTGACTTCATAAGATAGAGTTTAGGGGTTAGGGGGTATAGATACATGATTTGTCTGGTTTGAATATGTCTAGACCTTGTTTATCAACTTTAATGCTTACTATATGACATAAGAAAACTATTTGCTTTGGTTTTCCTTTTTGCTGATTTTTTTTCAATTTTGATGCCCATTTGAATCTTGTCTAATCCTAGGTTTGACCAAGATAATTTAAACAAGTTTAAAACATGAAAATGAAAAGGGAAGCATGTATCCTTCTTAGTCACTCTAAACTCGGGTTTTGCCCAGTTCTACAGATCAAGGGTTCAAAAAAATCCAACTACGGGGTTCGAACAACACGATTCTAATCCAAGAATTTTTTCGACCTCATCCAAATGGCCTCAAGCTATAGGGTTAGCATCTAGTGCAGTTTTTGTGAAAATGTATGCACTATGTGTGCTATAACTTGTATGTCTTTCAAATTTGAACCAAATTTGAATAAGTTTGAAATATTTGAAAAGGGGCTTTTGGGAGGATTTTGAAATTTCCATGTTTGAAACCCAAAACCACTTCTCTTCATGCTTGACTTCATAAGACGGAGTTTAGGGGTTAGGGGTAGATACATGATTTGTATGGTTTGATATGTCTAGACCTTGTTTATCAACTTTAATGCTTACTATATGACATAAGAAGACTATGTGATTTTGTTTTTCATTTTTCTGTTTTTTTATTTTTCTGCCCATTTGAATCTTGGTCAAATCCTAGGTTTGACCAAGATTTAGACAAGTTTAACACGTAAATGAGTTAACTTGGATTTCCTACCCTTGAATCCATAGGAAACTTTGTTCTAATGCACTATTATAATCAACCGAGTTTTTACACCAACAGGTCTGTCACTTACGTGTGGTGCCCACCCTTGAGGTCCCACACTTCAGTGAGCACAAGTCACGTGCAGTAGGTACGCAAACTCCCAGCCATCTTCTTTGTCAAGAGAAGACGCATCAGGATGCGTATTGGAAGTCTGTGGGTCCTTCTGGATCCTTCGGTTGTCCCTCTCACAAAAAAACAAATCTCTCTCATTCTCGGCCTCGCTCGACTCGCTCGCTCGCACCTCCTGCTCACTGACAAACCCTGCACAAAAGTCAACATCATCACCCGAAAAAGGGGAGACACCCCCTTCTTCTCTCCTTCCGAGTGATCCCTCTTCCTCCGTGTTTCACTCGACGGGCAAACACCCATGTGCTGCATAGTAATAATAAAAAGGTAGTAGAAAAATCGATATACGAATCTATAATTAAATAGGTTAAACTCGGGTTTTGCCCAGTTCTACAGATCAAGGGTTCAAAAAAATCCAACTACGGGGTTCGAACAACACGATTCTAATCCAAGAATTTTTTCGACCTCATCCAAATGGCCTCAAATTATAGGGTTAGCATCTAGTGCAGTTTGTGTGAAAATGTATGCACTATGTGTGCTATAACTTGTATGTCTTTCAAATTTGAACCAAATTTGAATAAGTTTGAAATATTTGAAAAGGGGCTTTTGGGAGGTTTTTCAAATTTCCATGTTTGAAACCCAAAACCACTTCTCTTCATGCTTGACTTCATAAGACAGAGTTTAGGGGTTAGGGGGTATAGATACATGATTTGTCTGGTTTGAATATGTCTAGACCTTGTTTATCAACTTTAATGCTTACTATATAACATAAGAAAACTATTTGCTTTGGTTTTTATTTTTGCTGATTTTTTTTCAATTTTGATGCCCATTTGAATCTTGGTCAAATCCTAGGTTTGACCATGGTTTAAACAAGTTTAAATCATGAATATGAAAAAATAAGCATCTTTCCTTCTTAGTCACCCCAAAATGTAGCTCTTGGGAGGGTTTTTGAAATTTCCATGTTTGGAACAAAAAAAACCACTTCTCTTCATGCATGCTTGACTTCATAAGACAGAGTTTAGGGTTAGGGGTGTAGATATATACATGATTTTCTAGTTTGAATATGTCTAGACCTGTTTATCAACTTTAATGCTAACTATAGACATAAGAAGACTATGTGCTTTGGTTTTTCATTTTTCTGTTTTTTTCTGAATTTTATTCCCATATATTTGAATCTTGGTCAAATCCTAGGTTCAACCAAGATTTAAACAAGTTTAAAACATGAAAATTAAAAGGTAAGCATGTATCCTTCTTAGTCACTCTAAAATGAAGCTTTTGGGATGTTCTTGAAATTTCCATGTTTGAAACCCAAAACGACTTCTCTTCATGCTAGACTTCATAAGATCGACGGGGGGTAGATACATGATTTGTCTGGTTTGGATATACCTAGACCTCGTTTATCAACTCGAATGCTTACGATATGACATATATAAGAAGACTATGTGCTTTTGTTTTTCATTTTTCTGATTTTTTTGAATTTTGTGCCCACCCATTTGTATCTTGGTCAAATCCTAGGTTTGATAATGATTTAAACAAGTTTAAAATATGAAAATGCAAATGTAAGCATGGATCCTTCTTAGTCTGTCTAAAATGAAGCTTTTGGGAGGTTTTTGAAATTTCCATGTTTGAAACCCAAAACCACTTCTCTTCACATGCTTGACTTCATAAGACATAGTTAATTAATTTAGGGCTTAGGGGGTATAGATACATGATTTGTGTGGTTTGAATATGTATGGACCTTGTTTATCAAATTCAATGCTTACTATATGACATAAGAAAACTATTTGCTTTGGTTTTTCTTTTTTCTGATTTTTTTTTCAAATTTGATGCCCATTTGAATCTGCTTGTCAAATCCTAGGTTTGACGACCAAGATAATTTAAACAAGTTTAAAACATGAAAATGAAAAGGGAAGCATGGATCCTTCTTAGTCACTCTAAAATGAAGCTTTTGGGAGGTTTTTGAAATTTCCATGTTTGAAACCCAAAACCACTTCTCTTCACATGCTTGACTTCATAAGATAGAGTTTAGGGGTTAGGGGGTATAGCTACATGATTTGTCTGGTTTGAATATGTCTAGACCTTGTTTATCAACTTTAATGCTTACTATATGACATAAGAAAACTATTTGCTTTGGTTTTCCTTTTTGCTGATTTTTTTTCAATTTTGATGCCCATTTGAATCTTGTCTAATCCTAGGTTTGACCAAGATAATTTAAACAAGTTTAAAACATGAAAATGAAAAGGGAAGCATGTATCCTTCTTAGTCACTCTAAACTCGGGTTTTGCCCAGTTCTACAGATCAAGGGTTCAAAAAAATCCAACTACGGGGTTCGAACAACACGATTCTAATCCAAGAATTTTTTCGACCTCATCCAAATGGCCTCAAGCTATAGGGTTAGCATCTAGTGCAGTTTTTGTGAAAATGTATGCACTATGTGTGCTATAACTTGTATGTCTTTCAAATTTGAACCAAATTTGAATAAGTTTGAAATATTTGAAAAGGGGCTTTTGGGAGGATTTTGAAATTTCCATGTTTGAAACCCAAAACCACTTCTCTTCATGCTTGACTTCATAAGACGGAGTTTAGGGGTTAGGGGTAGATACATGATTTGTATGGTTTGATATGTCTAGACCTTGTTTATCAACTTTAATGCTTACTATATGACATAAGAAGACTATGTGATTTTGTTTTTCATTTTTCTGTTTTTTTTATTTTTCTGCCCATTTGAATCTTGGTCAAATCCTAGGTTTGACCAAGATTTAGACAAGTTTAACACGTAAATGAGTTAACTTGGATTTCCTACCCTTGAATCCATAGGAAACTTTGTTCTAATGCACTATTATAATCAACCGAGTTTTTACACCAACAGGTCTGTCACTTACGTGTGGTGCCCACCCTTGAGGTCCCACACTTCAGTGAGCACAAGTCACGTGCAGTAGGTACGCAAACTCCCAGCCATCTTCTTTGTCAAGAGAAGACGCATCAGATGCGTATTGGAAGTCTGTGGGTCCTTCTGGATCCTTCGGTTGTCCCTCTCACAAAAAAACAAATCTCTCTCATTCTCGGCCTCGCTCGACTCGCTCGCTCGCTCGCTCGCACCTCCTGCTCACTGACAAACCCTGCACAAAAGTCAACATCATCACCCGAAAAAGGGGAGACACCCCCTTCTTCTCTCCTTCCGAGTGATCCCTCTTCCTCCGTGTTTCACTCGACGGGCAAACACCCATGTGCTGCATAGTAATAATAAAAAGGTAGTAGAAAAATCGATATACGAATCTATAATTAAATAGGTTAAACTCGGGTTTTGCCCAGTTCTGCAGATCAAGGGTTCAAAAAAAAATCCAACTACGGGGTTCGAACAACACGATTCTAATCCAAGAATTTTTTCGACCTCATCCAAATGGCCTCAAATTATAGGGTTAGCATCTAGTGCAGTTTGTGTGAAAATGTATGCACTATGTGTGCTATAACTTGTATGTCTTTCAAATTTGAACCAAATTTGAATAAGTTTGAAATATTTGAAAAGGGGCTTTTGGGAGGTTTTTCAAATTTCCATGTTTGAAACCCAAAACCACTTCTCTTCATGCTTGACTTCATAAGACAGAGTTTAGGGGTTAGGGGTATAGATACATGATTTGTCTGGTTTGAATATGTCTAGACCTTGTTTATCAACTTTAATGCTTACTATATAACATAAGAAAACTATTTGCTTTGGTTTTTATTTTTGCTGATTTTTTTTTCAATTTTGATGCCCATTTGAATCTTGGTCAAATCCTAGGTTTGACCATGGTTTAAACAAGTTTAAATCATGAATATGAAAAAATAAGCATCTTTCCTTCTTAGTCACCCCAAAATGTAGCTCTTGGGAGGGTTTTTGAAATTTCCATGTTTGGAACAAAAAAAACCACTTCTCTTCATGCATGCTTGACTTCATAAGACAGAGTTTAGGGTTAGGGGTGTAGATATATACATGATTTTCTAGTTTGAATATGTCTAGACCTGTTTATCAACTTTAATGCTAACTATAGACATAAGAAGACTATGTGCTTTGGTTTTTCATTTTTCTGTTTTTTTCTGAATTTTATTCCCATATATTTGAATCTTGGTCAAATCCTAGGTTCAACCAAGATTTAAACAAGTTTAAAACATGAAAATTAAAAGGTAAGCATGTATCCTTCTTAGTCACTCTAAAATGAAGCTTTTGGGATGTTCTTGAAATTTCCATGTTTGAAACCCAAAACGACTTCTCTTCATGCTAGACTTCATAAGATCGACGGGGGGTAGATACATGATTTGTCTGGTTTGGATATACCTAGACCTCGTTTATCAACTCGAATGCTTACGATATGACATATATAAGAAGACTATGTGCTTTTGTTTTTCATTTTTCTGATTTTTTTGAATTTTGTGCCCACCCATTTGTATCTTGGTCAAATCCTAGGTTTGATAATGATTTAAACAAGTTTAAAATATGAAAATGCAAATGTAAGCATGGATCCTTCTTAGTCTGTCTAAAATGAAGCTTTTGGGAGGTTTTTGAAATTTCCATGTTTGAAACCCAAAACCACTTCTCTTCACATGCTTGACTTCATAAGACATAGTTAATTAATTTAGGGCTTAGGGGGTATAGATACATGATTTGTGTGGTTTGAATATGTATGGACCTTGTTTATCAAATTCAATGCTTACTATATGACATAAGAAAACTATTTGCTTTGGTTTTTCTTTTTTCTGATTTTTTTTTCAAATTTGATGCCCATTTGAATCTTGTCAAATCCTAGGTTTGACGACCAAGATAATTTAAACAAGTTTAAAACATGAAAATGAAAAGGGAAGCATGGATCCTTCTTAGTCACTCTAAAATGAAGCTTTTGGGAGGTTTTTGAAATTTCCATGTTTGAAACCCAAAACCACTTCTCTTCACATGCTTGACTTCATAAGATAGAGTTTAGGGGTTAGGGGGTATAGCTACATGATTTGTCTGGTTTGAATATGTCTAGACCTTGTTTATCAACTTTAATGCTTACTATATGACATAAGAAAACTATTTGCTTTGGTTTTCCTTTTTGCTGATTTTTTTTCAATTTTGATGCCCATTTGAATCTTGTCTAATCCTAGGTTTGACCAAGATAATTTAAACAAGTTTAAAACATGAAAATGAAAAGGGAAGCATGTATCCTTCTTAGTCACTCTAAACTCGGGTTTTGCCCAGTTCTACAGATCAAGGGTTCAAAAAAATCCAACTACGGGGTTCGAACAACACGATTCTAATCCAAGAATTTTTTCGACCTCATCCAAATGGCCTCAAGCTATAGGGTTAGCATCTAGTGCAGTTTTTGTGAAAATGTATGCACTATGTGTGCTATAACTTGTATGTCTTTCAAATTTGAACCAAATTTGAATAAGTTTGAAATATTTGAAAAGGGGCTTTTGGGAGGATTTTGAAATTTCCATGTTTGAAACCCAAAACCACTTCTCTTCATGCTTGACTTCATAAGACGGAGTTTAGGGGTTAGGGGTAGATACATGATTTGTATGGTTTGATATGTCTAGACCTTGTTTATCAACTTTAATGCTTACTATATGACATAAGAAGACTATGTGATTTTGTTTTTCATTTTTCTGTTTTTTTATTTTTCTGCCCATTTGAATCTTGGTCAAATCCTAGGTTTGACCAAGATTTAGACAAGTTTAACACGTAAATGAGTTAACTTGGATTTCCTACCCTTGAATCCATAGGAAACTTTGTTCTAATGCACTATTATAATCAACCGAGTTTTTACACCAACAGGTCTGTCACTTACGTGTGGTGCCCACCCTTGAGGTCCCACACTTCAGTGAGCACAAGTCACGTGCAGTAGGTACGCAAACTCCCAGCCATCTTCTTTGTCAAGAGAAGACGCATCAGATGCGTATTGGAAGTCTGTGGGTCCTTCTGGATCCTTCGGTTGTCCCTCTCACAAAAAAAACAAATCTCTCTCATTCTCGGCCTCGCTCGACTCGCTCGCTCGCTCGCTCGCACCTCCTGCTCACTGACAAACCCTGCACAAAAGTCAACATCATCACCCGAAAAAGGGGAGACACCCCCTTCTTCTCTCCTTCCGAGTGATCCCTCTTCCTCCGTGTTTCACTCGACGGGCAAACACCCATGTGCTGCATAGTAATAATAAAAAGGTAGTAGAAAAATCGATATACGAATCTATAATTAAATAGGTTAAACTCGGGTTTTGCCCAGTTCTACAGATCAAGGGTTCAAAAAAATCCAACTACGGGGTTCGAACAACACGATTCTAATCCAAGAATTTTTTCGACCTCATCCAAATGGCCTCAAATTATAGGGTTAGCATCTAGTGCAGTTTGTGTGAAAATGTATGCACTATGTGTGCTATAACTTGTATGTCTTTCAAATTTGAACCAAATTTGAATAAGTTTGAAATATTTGAAAAGGGGCTTTTGGGAGGTTTTTCAAATTTCCATGTTTGAAACCCAAAACCACTTCTCTTCATGCTTGACTTCATAAGACAGAGTTTAGGGGTTAGGGGTATAGATACATGATTTGTCTGGTTTGAATATGTCTAGACCTTGTTTATCAACTTTAATGCTTACTATATAACATAAGAAAACTATTTGCTTTGGTTTTTATTTTTGCTGATTTTTTTTCAATTTTGATGCCCATTTGAATCTTGGTCAAATCCTAGGTTTGACCATGGTTTAAACAAGTTTAAATCATGAATATGAAAAAATAAGCATCTTTCCTTCTTAGTCACCCCAAAATGTAGCTCTTGGGAGGGTTTTTGAAATTTCCATGTTTGGAACAAAAAAAACCACTTCTCTTCATGCATGCTTGACTTCATAAGACAGAGTTTAGGGTTAGGGGTGTAGATATATACATGATTTTCTAGTTTGAATATGTCTAGACCTGTTTATCAACTTTAATGCTAACTATAGACATAAGAAGACTATGTGCTTTGGTTTTTCATTTTTCTGTTTTTTTCTGAATTTTATTCCCATATATTTGAATCTTGGTCAAATCCTAGGTTCAACCAAGATTTAAACAAGTTTAAAACATGAAAATTAAAAGGTAAGCATGTATCCTTCTTAGTCACTCTAAAATGAAGCTTTTGGGATGTTCTTGAAATTTCCATGTTTGAAACCCAAAACGACTTCTCTTCATGCTAGACTTCATAAGATCGACGGGGGGTAGATACATGATTTGTCTGGTTTGGATATACCTAGACCTCGTTTATCAACTCGAATGCTTACGATATGACATATATAAGAAGACTATGTGCTTTTGTTTTTCATTTTTCTGATTTTTTTGAATTTTGTGCCCACCCATTTGTATCTTGGTCAAATCCTAGGTTTGATAATGATTTAAACAAGTTTAAAATATGAAAATGCAAATGTAAGCATGGATCCTTCTTAGTCTGTCTAAAATGAAGCTTTTGGGAGGTTTTTGAAATTTCCATGTTTGAAACCCAAAACCACTTCTCTTCACATGCTTGACTTCATAAGACATAGTTAATTAATTTAGGGCTTAGGGGGTATAGATACATGATTTGTGTGGTTTGAATATGTATGGACCTTGTTTATCAAATTCAATGCTTACTATATGACATAAGAAAACTATTTGCTTTGG
The DNA here is from genome assembly GCA_030979885.1 of Lolium multiflorum. Classification (NCBI taxonomy): domain Eukaryota; kingdom Viridiplantae; phylum Streptophyta; class Magnoliopsida; order Poales; family Poaceae; genus Lolium; species Lolium multiflorum. The sequence continues at coordinate 218,076,269 of CM061748.1, forward strand.
TTTTTCTTTTTTCTGATTTTTTTTTCAAATTTGATGCCCATTTGAATCTGCTTGTCAAATCCTAGGTTTGACGACCAAGATAATTTAAACAAGTTTAAAACATGAAAATGAAAAGGGAAGCATGGATCCTTCTTAGTCACTCTAAAATGAAGCTTTTGGGAGGTTTTTGAAATTTCCATGTTTGAAACCCAAAACCACTTCTCTTCACATGCTTGACTTCATAAGATAGAGTTTAGGGGTTAGGGGGTATAGCTACATGATTTGTCTGGTTTGAATATGTCTAGACCTTGTTTATCAACTTTAATGCTTACTATATGACATAAGAAAACTATTTGCTTTGGTTTTCCTTTTTGCTGATTTTTTTTCAATTTTGATGCCCATTTGAATCTTGTCTAATCCTAGGTTTGACCAAGATAATTTAAACAAGTTTAAAACATGAAAATGAAAAGGGAAGCATGTATCCTTCTTAGTCACTCTAAACTCGGGTTTTGCCCAGTTCTACAGATCAAGGGTTCAAAAAAATCCAACTACGGGGTTCGAACAACACGATTCTAATCCAAGAATTTTTTCGACCTCATCCAAATGGCCTCAAGCTATAGGGTTAGCATCTAGTGCAGTTTTTGTGAAAATGTATGCACTATGTGTGCTATAACTTGTATGTCTTTCAAATTTGAACCAAATTTGAATAAGTTTGAAATATTTGAAAAGGGGCTTTTGGGAGGATTTTGAAATTTCCATGTTTGAAACCCAAAACCACTTCTCTTCATGCTTGACTTCATAAGACGGAGTTTAGGGGTTAGGGGTAGATACATGATTTGTATGGTTTGATATGTCTAGACCTTGTTTATCAACTTTAATGCTTACTATATGACATAAGAAGACTATGTGATTTTGTTTTTCATTTTTCTGTTTTTTTTTATTTTTCTGCCCATTTGAATCTTGGTCAAATCCTAGGTTTGACCAAGATTTAGACAAGTTTAACACGTAAATGAGTTAACTTGGATTTCCTACCCTTGAATCCATAGGAAACTTTGTTCTAATGCACTATTATAATCAACCGAGTTTTTACACCAACAGGTCTGTCACTTACGTGTGGTGCCCACCCTTGAGGTCCCACACTTCAGTGAGCACAAGTCACGTGCAGTAGGTACGCAAACTCCCAGCCATCTTCTTTGTCAAGAGAAGACGCATCAGGATGCGTATTGGAAGTCTGTGGGTCCTTCTGGATCCTTCGGTTGTCCCTCTCACAAAAAAACAAATCTCTCTCATTCTCGGCCTCGCTCGACTCGCTCGCTCGCTCGCTCGCACCTCCTGCTCACTGACAAACCCTGCACAAAAGTCAACATCATCACCCGAAAAAGGGGAGACACCCCCTTCTTCTCTCCTTCCGAGTGATCCCTCTTCCTCCGTGTTTCACTCGACGGGCAAACACCCATGTGCTGCATAGTAATAATAAAAAGGTAGTAGAAAAATCGATATACGAATCTATAATTAAATAGGTTAAACTCGGGTTTTGCCCAGTTCTACAGATCAAGGGTTCAAAAAAATCCAACTACGGGGTTCGAACAACACGATTCTAATCCAAGAATTTTTTCGACCTCATCCAAATGGCCTCAAATTATAGGGTTAGCATCTAGTGCAGTTTGTGTGAAAATGTATGCACTATGTGTGCTATAACTTGTATGTCTTTCAAATTTGAACCAAATTTGAATAAGTTTGAAATATTTGAAAAGGGGCTTTTGGGAGGTTTTTCAAATTTCCATGTTTGAAACCCAAAACCACTTCTCTTCATGCTTGACTTCATAAGACAGAGTTTAGGGGTTAGGGGTATAGATACATGATTTGTCTGGTTTGAATATGTCTAGACCTTGTTTATCAACTTTAATGCTTACTATATAACATAAGAAAACTATTTGCTTTGGTTTTTATTTTTGCTGATTTTTTTTCAATTTTGATGCCCATTTGAATCTTGGTCAAATCCTAGGTTTGACCATGGTTTAAACAAGTTTAAATCATGAATATGAAAAAATAAGCATCTATCCTTCTTAGTCACCCCAAAATGTAGCTCTTGGGAGGGTTTTTGAAATTTCCATGTTTGGAACAAAAAAAACCACTTCTCTTCATGCATGCTTGACTTCATAAGACAGAGTTTAGGGTTAGGGGTGTAGATATATACATGATTTTCTAGTTTGAATATGTCTAGACCTGTTTATCAACTTTAATGCTAACTATAGACATAAGAAGACTATGTGCTTTGGTTTTTCATTTTTCTGTTTTTTTCTGAATTTTATTCCCATATATTTGAATCTTGGTCAAATCCTAGGTTCAACCAAGATTTAAACAAGTTTAAAACATGAAAATTAAAAGGTAAGCATGTATCCTTCTTAGTCACTCTAAAATGAAGCTTTTGGGATGTTCTTGAAATTTCCATGTTTGAAACCCAAAACGACTTCTCTTCATGCTAGACTTCATAAGATCGACGGGGGGTAGATACATGATTTGTCTGGTTTGGATATACCTAGACCTCGTTTATCAACTCGAATGCTTACGATATGACATATATAAGAAGACTATGTGCTTTTGTTTTTCATTTTTCTGATTTTTTTGAATTTTGTGCCCACCCATTTGTATCTTGGTCAAATCCTAGGTTTGATAATGATTTAAACAAGTTTAAAATATGAAAATGCAAATGTAAGCATGGATCCTTCTTAGTCTGTCTAAAATGAAGCTTTTGGGAGGTTTTTGAAATTTCCATGTTTGAAACCCAAAACCACTTCTCTTCACATGCTTGACTTCATAAGACATAGTTAATTAATTTAGGGCTTAGGGGGTATAGATACATGATTTGTGTGGTTTGAATATGTATGGACCTTGTTTATCAAATTCAATGCTTACTATATGACATAAGAAAACTATTTGCTTTGGTTTTTCTTTTTTCTGATTTTTTTTCAAATTTGATGCCCATTTGAATCTGCTTGTCAAATCCTAGGTTTGACGACCAAGATAATTTAAACAAGTTTAAAACATGAAAATGAAAAGGGAAGCATGGATCCTTCTTAGTCACTCTAAAATGAAGCTTTTGGGAGGTTTTTGAAATTTCCATGTTTGAAACCCAAAACCACTTCTCTTCACATGCTTGACTTCATAAGATAGAGTTTAGGGGTTAGGGGGTATAGCTACATGATTTGTCTGGTTTGAATATGTCTAGACCTTGTTTATCAACTTTAATGCTTACTATATGACATAAGAAAACTATTTGCTTTGGTTTTCCTTTTTGCTGATTTTTTTTCAATTTTGATGCCCATTTGAATCTTGTCTAATCCTAGGTTTGACCAAGATAATTTAAACAAGTTTAAAACATGAAAATGAAAAGGGAAGCATGTATCCTTCTTAGTCACTCTAAACTCGGGTTTTGCCCAGTTCTACAGATCAAGGGTTCAAAAAAATCCAACTACGGGGTTCGAACAACACGATTCTAATCCAAGAATTTTTTCGACCTCATCCAAATGGCCTCAAGCTATAGGGTTAGCATCTAGTGCAGTTTTTGTGAAAATGTATGCACTATGTGTGCTATAACTTGTATGTCTTTCAAATTTGAACCAAATTTGAATAAGTTTGAAATATTTGAAAAGGGGCTTTTGGGAGGATTTTGAAATTTCCATGTTTGAAACCCAAAACCACTTCTCTTCATGCTTGACTTCATAAGACGGAGTTTAGGGGTTAGGGGTAGATACATGATTTGTATGGTTTGATATGTCTAGACCTTGTTTATCAACTTTAATGCTTACTATATGACATAAGAAGACTATGTGATTTTGTTTTTCATTTTTCTGTTTTTATTTTTCTGCCCATTTGAATCTTGGTCAAATCCTAGGTTTGACCAAGATTTAGACAAGTTTAACACGTAAATGAGTTAACTTGGATTTCCTACCCTTGAATCCATAGGAAACTTTGTTCTAATGCACTATTATAATCAACCGAGTTTTTACACCAACAGGTCTGTCACTTACGTGTGGTGCCCACCCTTGAGGTCCCACACTTCAGTGAGCACAAGTCACGTGCAGTAGGTACGCAAACTCCCAGCCATCTTCTTTGTCAAGAGAAGACGCATCAGATGCGTATTGGAAGTCTGTGGGTCCTTCTGGATCCTTCGGTTGTCCCTCTCACAAAAAAAACAAATCTCTCTCATTCTCGGCCTCGCTCGACTCGCTCGCTCGCTCGCTCGCACCTCCTGCTCACTGACAAACCCTGCACAAAAGTCAACATCATCACCCGAAAAAGGGGAGACACCCCTTCTTCTCTCCTTCCGAGTGATCCCTCTTCCTCCGTGTTTCACTCGACGGGCAAACACCCATGTGCTGCATAGTAATAATAAAAAGGTAGTAGAAAAATCGATATACGAATCTATAATTAAATAGGTTAAACTCGGGTTTTGCCCAGTTCTACAGATCAAGGGTTCAAAAAAATCCAACTACGGGGTTCGAACAACACGATTCTAATCCAAGAATTTTTTCGACCTCATCCAAATGGCCTCAAATTATAGGGTTAGCATCTAGTGCAGTTTGTGTGAAAATGTATGCACTATGTGTGCTATAACTTGTATGTCTTTCAAATTTGAACCAAATTTGAATAAGTTTGAAATATTTGAAAAGGGGCTTTTGGGAGGTTTTTGAAATTTCCATGTTTGAAACCCAAAACCACTTCTCTTCATGCTTGACTTCATAAGACAGAGTTTAGGGGTTAGGGGTATAGATACATGATTTGTCTGGTTTGAATATGTCTAGACCTTGTTTATCAACTTTAATGCTTACTATATAACATAAGAAAACTATTTGCTTTGGTTTTTATTTTTGCTGATTTTTTTTCAATTTTGATGCCCATTTGAATCTTGGTCAAATCCTAGGTTTGACCATGGTTTAAACAAGTTTAAATCATGAATATGAAAAAATAAGCATCTATCCTTCTTAGTCACCCCAAAATGTAGCTCTTGGGAGGGTTTTTGAAATTTCCATGTTTGGAACAAAAAAACCACTTCTCTTCATGCATGCTTGACTTCATAAGACAGAGTTTAGGGTTAGGGGTGTAGATATATACATGATTTTCTAGTTTGAATATGTCTAGACCTGTTTATCAACTTTAATGCTAACTATAGACATAAGAAGACTATGTGCTTTGGTTTTTCATTTTTTTTTTTTCTGAATTTTATGCCCATATATTTGAATCTTGGTCAAATCCTAGGTTCAACCAAGATTTAAACAAGTTTAAAACATGAAAATTAAAAGGTAAGCATGTATCCTTCTTAGTCACTCTAAAATGAAGCTTTTGGGATGTTCTTGAAATTTCCATGTTTGAAACCCAAAACGACTTCTCTTCATGCTAGACTTCATAAGATCGACGGGGGTAGATACATGATTTGTCTGGTTTGGATATACCTAGACCTCGTTTATCAACTCGAATGCTTACGATATGACATATATAAGAAGACTATGTGCTTTTGTTTTTCATTTTTCTGATTTTTTTGAATTTTGTGCCCACCAATTTGTATCTTGGTCAAATCCTAGGTTTGATAATGATTTAAACAAGTTTAAAATATGAAAATGCAAATGTAAGCATGGATCCTTCTTAGTCTGTCTAAAATGAAGCTTTTGGGAGGTTTTTGAAATTTCCATGTTTGAAACCCAAAACCACTTCTCTTCACATGCTTGACTTCATAAGACATAGTTAATTAATTTAGGGCTTAGGGGGTATAGATACATGATTTGTGTGGTTTGAATATGTATGGACCTTGTTTATCAAATTCAATGCTTACTATATGACATAAGAAAACTATTTGCTTTGGTTTTTCTTTTTTCTGATTTTTTTTCAAATTTGATGCCCATTTGAATCTGCTTGTCAAATCCTAGGTTTGACCAAGATAATTTAAACAAGTTTAAAACATGAAAATGAAAAGGGAAGCATGGATCCTTCTTAGTCACTCTAAAATGAAGCTTTTGGGAGGTTTTTGAAATTTCCATGTTTGAAACCCAAAACCACTTCTCTTCACATGCTTGACTTCATAAGACATAGTTAATCAATTTAGGGGTTAGGGGTATAGATACATGATTTGTGTGGTTTGAATATGTATGGACCTTGTTTATCAACTTCAATGCTTACTATATATATGACATAAGAAAACTATTTGCTTTGGTTTTTCTTTTTTCTGATTTTTTTTTCAATTTTGATGCCCATTTGGATCTTGTCAAATCCTAGGTTTGACGACCAAGATAATTTAAACAAGTTTAAAACATGAAAATGAAAAGGTAAGCATGGATCCTTCTTAGTCACTCTAAAATGAAGCTTTTGGGAGGTTTTTGAAATTTCCATGTTTGAAACCCAAAACCACTTCTCTTCACATGCTTGACTTCAATTCATAAGACAGAGTTTAGGGGTTAGGGGGTATAGCTACATGATTTGTCTGGTTTGATTATGTCTAGACCTTGTTTATCAACTTTAATGCTTACTATATGACATAAGAAAACTATTTGCTTTGGTTTTTCTTTTTGCTGAATTTTTTTCAATTTTGATGCCCATTTGAATCTTGTCTAATCCTAGGTTTGACCAAGATAATTTAAACAAGTTTAAAACATGAAAATGAAAAGGGAAGCATGTATCCTTCTTAGTCACCCCAAAATGTAGCTCTTAGGATGGTTTTTGAAATTTCCATGTTTGACTTCATAAGACGGAGTTTAGGGGTTAGGGGGTATAGATACATGATTTGTGTGGTTTGAATATGTATGGACCTTTTTTATCAACTTTACTGCTTACTACATGACATAAGAAGACTATGTGATTTGGTTTTTCATTTTTCTGTTTTTTTATTTTTCTGCCCATTTGAATCTTGGTCAAATCCTAGGTTTGACCAAGATTTAGACAAGTTTAACACGTAAATGAGTTAACTTGGATTTCCTACCCTTGAATCCATAGGAAACTTTGTTCTAATGCACTATTATAATCAACCGAGTTTTTACACCAACAGGTCTGTCACTTACGTGTGGTGCCCACCCTTGAGGTCCCACACTTCAGTGAGCACAAGTCACGTGCAGTAGGTACGCAAACTCCCAGCCATCTTCTTTGTCAAGAGAAGACGCATCAGATGCGTATTGGAAGTCTGTGGGTCCTTCTGGATCCTTCGGTTGTCCCTCTCACAAAAAAACAAATCTCTCTCATTCTCGGCCTCGCTCGACTCGCTCGCTCGCTCGCACCTCCTGCTCACTGACAAACCCTGCACAAAAGTCAACATCATCACCCGAAAAAGGGGAGACACCCCTTCTTCTCTCCTTCCGAGTGATCCCTCTTCCTCCGTGTTTCACTCGACGGGCAAACACCCATGTGCTGCATAGTAATAATAAAAAGGTAGTAGAAAAATCGATATACGAATCTATAATTAAATAGGTTAAACTCGGGTTTTGCCCAGTTCTACAGATCAAGGGTTCAAAAAAAAATCCAACTACGGGGTTCGAACAACACGATTCTAATCCAAGAATTTTTTCGACCTCATCCAAATGGTCTCAAATTATAGGGTTAGCATCTAGTGCAGTTTGTGTGAAAATGTATGCAATATGTGTGATATAACTTGTATGTCTTTCAAATTTGAACCAAATTTGAATAAGTTTGAAATATTTGAAAACGGGCTTAATTTTGGGAGGTTTTTGAACCAAAGAGAAGTGGTATTGGGTTTCAAACATGGAAATTCCAAAAACCTCCCGGCCACGAGCTCCATTTTGGAGTGACTAAGAATGGATCGATTTTACTTAGGTATGTAGTATTGTACATCACAAATGTGAAATGAAACAGATGATGTGAATCTCTATAAACCCTAAACCCTAATTATATTAAACCCCTAGACCCTAACACTAAACCTTATATATATAAACCATAAACCTATATATCACTACCAAAAAATGAGTCATGCGATTCAAATGTTTGGCATTGTTTTCTCGTAGCATGCAAAATGCTCTCACACACACTTCTGGGGAAGCGAGGCCTCAAACACATGGTGCAAAAAAAATATGCAGGGTTCTTGTCTAAACATAGAAGTGTATATATGCCATGTTTATTTGGTACTGTTCATAGAGGTATTATGTAAACCACAAATGATATGACTATGCATGCTTTGTTTCGATCTTTTCTATCAATCCCCACACAATAACTTATTAATTCGGCTTGTTTTAAAATTTAGCTAGGTCGAGCAATCTCACGATGCTCTCACCCTGCTTGTTTTAATTTGCTCTAGTAGGAGGGTGCGGTGCATGTGTTTGGCCATTATTATATAAAATGTACTTGGCTCGATCCACACATTCAGGCCACACACCCATGTATTTTTTAAATTATTTGTTTGATCTGTACTTCATCTACACACTGTGTCAAATTTGCATTTTATCGGATTTAGCCCAAGAAATTGTATATATATAGATGCACATTGAGATAATTCATGAAACCTTGGAAATGGTCATCCTGTCATGCATGTTTCCCCGCGAATGAAAACTTGATTGGTGGCAGACAAGCAAAAACACATTTATGGGCGACAACCCAAAATGCACATATTTTGCAAAGTATTCATGCTTGCATGATGAAAAGTTGCAAATATATACATAAAATTGGGCCATGATTCAAAAGTTTGGCATGGTTCTTGTGTAGTGGTACCAAGCTCACATGCATGTGGGAGGAAATTTAGCTAGACGAACTCCAACATGGTGCCAATCTACTTGAGGGTTCTTCTCTAAAACACTGGTATGGCATGTTTGGTATTTTCCCTAGATATATGTACTACAAAATGATGAATACTCCATGTTTTTAGATTGCCTTTTTTGAATCACGTGTGCCTTGATTTCAAATCTAGGTCAAATCACTGGGGGAGGGGGATAAACTTGGCTTCATGGAAAAAATAATGTCTTGTAAATGAGATAACTTGGCTTTCCTACCCTTGGATCTATAGGAAACTATGGAGTACTTATACATTATAATAATCACCCGAGTACACCAACTGGTCTGTCACTTACGTGTGGTTCCCATGCGTGAGGTCCCACACTTCAGTGAGCACAGGTCATGTGTCCACCAGTCTAGAGGCTCCCGTTAAAAGAAGAGCCCTCTATATTATTATAAAGAAACATCAATCTCCATAAACATCAATCTCCCTTCTCAGTTCTCAGCTTCTCACTGCTCCCCCCTCGCTCGCGCCGCCGCCGCCACAACCCCCCGCGCCCCTTTCCGATCCCTCATCAGACCTTAGACTATGGAGTTGCCTGTGCCGAAGAAGCAGCCTCTGAAGCCGACGATCCAGTGTATCAACGACTGGTGCGGGAGGGAGATCCCTTACAACGAGGAAGACAAGCACATGATGGCGTGCCCGCACGGCTCTTGCTTCTGCACGCACCCCGGCTGCGAATTCGCCGATTCGAAGGTACCGTTCATCCTACACCTCAGAGAAGCCCACTTGACCGCTGTGGATAGGTTCCCGTACGACGAGGACTTCGGATTTGTTCATCTGAAGGTGCCGGCACCGGGCTCGCCAAAACTACAGCTCATCGGCTACGGGACGGATGGCGCAGTGTTCGCCTTGCACATCCACCCTTGCGGCATGGACACCGCGGTATCCTTCGTGTGCGTCAGGCCGGCGGCGTGCAACTTGCCCCGGTATAGGGTGACAATGTGGGCGAACGGCCCGCCGATGCCGGGGCCGCGTAAGCTTACCGGGGAACACTTGTTTGACGTGGTGAAGGCGGTATTAGAGCCGACGAGCAGCCCGACTCCGGGCACAGTTTCTTTGGGAGATGTCACTTCCTTCCTCTCGGTGCCGCCGCGGTACCTGTGCGGCAATGAATCATCGAAGCAGCTGACTATCTATTTGCGCATCGATAAGGAGTGAGTGAACATAACACTACCCTCAATCTTATTGGGACGATGCTAATGCGGATTTAAGTAATGCTGAATTAATTTGTTTTTCTTGTGACAGGGCGATTAGCAAGGAGAAGAGGATCTCGGTGCACAGCTAGCGACCTATATCTCGGCGTCCACCAAGTGTCCCTGAGTAGGAGATCTTGTTCTGCCTCTTCTTTTGATGTTTAATATTGCTTCATCACCGTAAAAGGAAGGGTGTGTCTGGGGCTTCCTGCTTCAAAGTACTCAGTACAAGGACTAAAAGAGACGTTTTGCTGATGGTTCTTGTCAGGACGGCCGTAGTGTTGGAGGTGGTCATCTACTTCGGTGGGGAAGGACTACTTAGACCTTTATCTAAAAATATTGACGGATTGGATGTATTTTATGTTTACCATGAATTATTCTATGTAATATGTAACCCAATTCGCCGATTAATGCAACTCTGGATCCTTCACTGTCATACGACTACTAAAACAATATAAATAAATAGGCATTTTAAGTTTAATGCACATTTAATCAAGCCACATAATGTTGGCGTACTTGTAAGCAACCAGGTTTACTATTGTTGGCATGTGTGGTACAATTTCATGGGGCAATACCCAATCTAGCTTGTTCAATTACATTACATGAAGTAATTAAAATATGGATGCCTAGAATTATTCACTTCCGTACATTGCGATGGCTTATAGCGGTTTCTATGACCAATCTACATCACAAATCTAGTTCAAATTTGATCTATTTTTATGAACAAAATTGGAAACTCTACTTGGCATTTTCGTTTACTATGACCAGATTCACATATGTAGTGATTCATTTTCTTTTCAAATCGCCATACCATTTCCTCGTGAACTCTTCATCTTTTTTTTAGTTTTAATGAATTTCCTTTGGTTGCATTCAATTTGCTTCAAATTCACCGGCTTCACCATTCGTACAAATTGTTCATCTTTTCTTTGTAGTTTTTTCATGCATGAAGCATAACACCTTACCATGGTAAAATCTGCATATTTTCTACCAAAACTCGTGCCGAACTTTAAAGAACATGCAATTTTAAATTGACTAAAATTGGTTAAAACTCAACATAAGTCCACATATATTACAAACTCGAGAAATAATCAACATATATATCACCTAAATGGTCATCTTATGAAGTATGCCATGTTTCGAAATTGTTACCTTGAAAATTTGGCCCTTCTCTCAGGCAGCCACTTCACAATAAAGCTCACATAAAGCTCTTATTTTACACTAATAAAGTAGAATGTATTTATGTGTGAAATGAAGTTGAATAAAATATATGTGAACGGTAAGATGCACATTGCTGCCAATATTTGGGATAATTATTAGTAAGTTCATACTAATATACAATGCAATCAACATGACCACACATGTGCAAGCAAGATAATAAATCTTTCTTAAATTACCTTAAGGTTGTAAGTTTGTTATTTGTATAGCGATTTTATCTCATACGATGACTCAAGCTAGCACATTTTTTTTGAATTTGCTTCAATATTCTAGGACCCACCACATTCGTAAAATGGTAGTGCCAATTTTACGTATCGTAGTGCACAAAAGACACACACACACACACGCACACACGCACACATATGCTCACTTATTTCAATATTTAAACTATATTTTCTTCATTCAAATTTTCCGACCTGGCATTTGAACATGTAGTTGAATTTTGAGTAAAACCGCTCATACGTCAAACATGAATCCAAATAAGGTACAATTCGAGAAAATCTACACATCACATTTTGGCCAATATACATTGTATAATGCTTGTGAAAATGTAGACTATGAAATAGTCAACGTCACCTTTTTAGGTCATGAATGTGTTGGGCATCGACCAAAGTCTGGTAGGATGGTGAGGCATGAGTTACGAACATCCTTCTTCTCCTCTCACCCCCATTTGAGAGAGAGAGAGAGTGTGTTTGTGTGTTTGTGTGTGTGTGTGGGGGGGGGGGTAGAAAGCCATGTTAATAAATTAACTCATACATGAAAGCAAGAAATCAAACTTGATTTATATAAATCACTCTTAGTATTGTAGTTTGTTATTTTTATACCATCTATATCTCATATGACGACACAAGCTAGTCCACATTTTTAGGGCTCCTTTGATTCAAAGGATTTGCATAGGAAGTGTGAAGGATTTGGTTCCTATGGGAAAATTTCCTATACATGTTGTTTGATTCATAGGAACATATCCTATAGGAAAAATTCCTATAGGAATCTTGTAGTGTAATTCCTATAGGAAATAAGCATTAGCTCATAGCTCATGAAAAAATTCCTTTGCTACAATCAAACACACTTCATCTTCCTATAGGATTCAAGTAGACATGCCATTCCAATCCTATACATTTCCTATTCCTATGCTTTTCCTATCCTTTAAATCAAAGGAGCCCTTAATTTCATTGAAGTTCTTTTTGTTGCACTCAAATTACTTCAACTTTTAGGACCCACCATCCGTACAAGGGTAATGGAAATTTCTATGATCTTAGTGCAAGGCTTCACACAGAGACACTCAAAGTATTTCAATATTTTAAAATTCATTTTCTTCCCTAAAAATTGCCGACCGTCCATTCGTAACATGTAGTTCAATTTTGAGTAACATCACACATATGTCAAACATCAATCTTTTTTTTTGATATTTCGAGAAAATCTTCATATCCCATTTTTGGCCATCATATAAGGTGTACTGCGTGTGAAAACATAGACAGTGAAACTTTCAGCGTCACCTTAATTAGCCAAACTGGTGGGACGGTGAGGCCCGAATTAATAGCCACCACCTTCCTTCTTCTCCACTCGCCCCTCCCCTCCCCTCCCCATCAATATCTTCTTCAAAGCAGATTAAAGAGGATGGAGTGCCCCCACGACGGGTGCGGGAGCGTGGTCGCCTACAACGAGCTCCACGACCACGAGCTCGCGTGCCCGCACAGCCCGTGCGACTGCACAGAGGCCGGCTGCGACTTCTCCGCCTCGCCAGCAGCGCTCATCGCCCACCTCAGAGAAATCCATTCGATTTGTGTGGACATGATCCCGTACGGCACCGCGATGGCGTTCATCATCCCGGTGCTGGCACCGCCAGAGCCAAGACGTCCGGTCATCTTCTACGGGAACGATGGTACCGTGTTCGTCTGGCACACATATACGCAAGTCCAGCCGAAAAATGGATGCGTGCTGGCCTGCCTATCCGTTGAGTGCGTTAGGTCGGCGGCGTGCGTGTGGCCGGAGTACAATGTGAGTATGTCGTCGCACGGCAAGCCATTACTTAATCGCTCTGAGATTGGTTTAATGCTCCCCAACTATACGGCCACTATTCTGGCGAACAGCACGACCACGCCGGGCGCCGCCAAATGGTCGGAACTAGAGCGGTCGTTGCAATGGTATCAACCGTGCACGGAGCTGACTATCTGGGTTCGCATCGACAGGTGATACATGCGCCTATCTTAATCTTCGTGGTTATCTAATTGAAATTGCGGTTTATGCAGTACTGAATTAATTATTTTTTGTTGTCAGAAAGTTATCGTCGGACGGAAGTTCCTATTCGGAGCGGCGGGTTTAGGTTGCCAACTATGGGCTTTTTTCATTCAGAGGATTCACCAGGGCGGCCCTAACGACGATATATGATCTTATTTGGCGGAGAGGGTCCAACACTAAGCGCTTGATTGTATTCTGTGTTTATGTTCACATACTCTATGGTGTACTGTACTATGGAATCCCATGTCCGATTAAATGCACCTCTGGACCCTGCCAGGCATTTCCCTTGTTATCTTTTCTTTTACAGTATGCCACACATACTGTAACCATTGTTCAACGCGCAGTCCATTGGCTTGGGTGCTAGATGCTTCCTCGGGAAGGTACCCTATCTTGCCCATTTGAGAACAGACGTCCCTATAATTGCTCAGAAGCCCCGCGAGGGCACGATGGTCTTTTCTGGGTGTATGTAAGATTTATCCTTGACCAGCCCTCCGCCCTTCTTCTCTTTCTGTTCTGCTGGTAGCTAGTAACTAGCCTTCACCAGCCCTCCACCCTAACTACTGAGTAGTAAAGTACTACGTACCTCGCAAGCCATGGCTCCATTGAGCCGGGCGGCCCGGCGGCAGGATATCCTAGGGAAGACGATGAGGACTAGGACCGCCGAGAAAAACTCATCTAGCCAGCTAGCGCGTCGTTGTATGGCCACTTATGATCGCCTGAGCATTCTCGCAGAGCAGTCTATCCTCTATTCGATGGAGAGCGAGCCAGTGGGCGAGGGTTCGTCCGGGTAGGTTTCTAGTGGCGTGTCCTCCAGTTCATTCTTATTTTCTAACTGTTTTTTCCATTTATTTACATCTCACAGGGCCGGCGGTTCAAACGTCTACCCGGTAACCCCCACGACGGTGGCGCCCCAAGTCCGGTCGTCGGAAGCTGAGTTCGGCCCCGTTTCACGGCCAAGCCAGGTAGGCTGTATGCCTCTATCCACTTTTTTTTAATACTCCCTCCAATCCATTTTAATAGACTCTGATTTAGTACTCCCTCCGATCCATTTTATTTGAAATTTGAGTCAAATAAAATTTGTACAACTTTGTACTAAATCCGAGTCAACTAAAAGGGATCATAGGGAGAATACAACTTTACTAAATCCGTGTTTACTACTACTACTACTAAAAGGGATAGGATGGAGTAGTTTATGTAATCACGGCTTTCCTTTTAATTATGTGTTGATGAACACTGTGATATTTGTGGAGCGTCCATGTGATGTCCATTCCTGTATCAAGATCTGTGCTAGAAATTAGTAGTACTCCTATTTTTTTGCGTGTAATTACTCATATATGAATTGGTTGGATTCTTTTTTGTTCCATACAATGATCGTGCCAGCAAATGGAGGTGAACATGGCCCACATAGGCAGCCAGCTGGGGAATGAACTCTCCCTTACCCCAGAGTTTGAGCCTGTTCACGTAGATTTGGCGTCCGAGAACAAGATCTGCCATAATCTTCAGCAAGGCATCAATACCTTTACTGCCGAGCTCGACAGGCTTAATGAGCAGAACCGCGTTTGTGTGGAACTGCATAACCAGAGCGTCACATTGATGAATGATGATGATGCAAACACCACCATCAAGGGCGAGGGTTCGTCCGGGTAAGTTTCTAGCGGGGTGTCCTTCAGTTGATTCTTATTTTCTAACCGTTTTTACATTTATTTACATCTCAAAGGGCCGGCGGTTCAAATGTCTCCCCGGTAACCACAACGACGGTGGCGCCCCAAGTCCGGCCGTCCGAAGCTAAGTTCGGCCCCGTTTCCCGGCCAAGCCAGGTAGGCTGTATGCCTCTGTCCACTTGTTTTTTTATAGTTTATGTAATCACTGCTTTCCGATTAATTATGTGTTGATGAACCCTGTGGTATTTGTGGAGCGTCCGAGTGTTGTCCATTCCTTTATCAATATCCATGCTAGAAATTAGTAGTCCTATTGTTTGCGGGTAACTAATACTCATATATGAATGGGTTGATTTCTTTTTTTTTCATACAATTATTGTTGTAGCAAAAGGAAGAGAACAAGGCCCACATAGGCAGCCAGCTGGAGAATGAACACTCCCTCACCCTGGAGTGTGATCGTCTTCACAGAGTTTTGGCGTCTGAGAAGGAGATCTCCTTTCATCTTGCGCAATGCGTCGACATGCTTAAGCAGCAGAACGCCTACTGGGTGGAACTGAACAACAAGAGCGTCACATGGATGGATACTGGAAGCAACCTCATCAAGTATCTCATGGAACAGAAGTTGAAATTAAAGCTCAAGAGGCAGATCTCGAGGGTGCTAATGCGCGGACAAACCGCCGTCCTTAATGCGATTATCAAGGAGAAGGAGGATCTCCGTGCACAGCTAGCGACCTATATCTCGGCGTCCACCAAGAGCGTCCCTGAGTAGGAGATCTTGTTCTGCTAGTTAACTGCTTCATCACCTTAGTATCGCCATGTGCTCGTAAAACTGCTAGTTAACTATCTGTTGGTATGTTGCACATTTGATCTGAACTTTGTGTTTTGCAATGCACAATTGATCAACTACTAGTAAGTGTATATTAAAATGGCGGGATACTCTTTTTAGCGGCGAAAATTTTCCATTTTTTGCTATTGTAGCGAATCTAAGCCCTTCAGAATCTTCCCTATCGTCAAGAAAACTTTCCAAAAACATAAGCATTTTGGAGGGAAACCTTGATGATATAGGCTATGAGGATGATCCTGGGTTGTGGTTCTTAGCGTGATCTGTAGATGGCAGTATGCTTCTTGTTCATACCTGAGGCTTTACTGAGGCTGCAAGATGTTCTCTAAGGACACTGTCAGTTATGTTCAGATAAGCTAGGGAAGAGATTACTGGTCTTGGAGCATATTGTCTTTTCGTGGGATTGAATTATCCGCTCACATTGCAGTAAATCATGCATATTTCGATTTATATTTTGGTGGAGTTTCATTCGATTTGAATAATTGGTTTGTGAGCAAATAATATTTAGTTTAAACTAGTGCTCGAATACGTAAGAAGCTATTTAATCACAAGCTAGTCATCCGAATGGGATGAAATATTCATAGATTTTAAAACAAGGCATCTACATATTACTGGATTTTTTTCAAAATTTTCTGAATAGTTTTTTCTTTTTTAGCTTCGAAATAACAGATAGTTTGGAACGTTGGATCTCGAAAGATGGTAGATGGTGGCACCTAGTCACAATGAGACTTGGAAGCATCAAGTCACTGAAGCTCCTCCAAACCAAGCTAGGAAAGGCATTGAAAATGAAGTTCTGCTCTAAAACATCTCTCATTTCATTTTGGTGCTCGCGCGGTTGCATGCTGCCCACGTGTTAAGGTACGTGTCTCTGGCATAGAGTACTACGATTATCGGCGAAAAATATATCGTAATGGAAACTGTAAAAAAAGCCCTCTCTGCTCAAGCTGATGTGACGAGACATCACTGCACCAAACGTCGTCGCAAATTTATAGATGGGTGGCGTGCTAGTCTACCATCTACCAACAGTCAAATCGGCGCCCAGTCGCAGCAGCAGCAGCCTAGAGTACTGCCTAGGTTTTGCCCCTTGCATGTCTATCGTCTTTTTCTTCACCCTCGCAGAATCACGCGCACGCGCAGGATCTCGATCCCCACCACGCCGCATCACTAGTACTATACCTACGCCTTATGCTTTGATCAAAAATCGAATTTATTTTTACGCCTTAAGCTCTGAGATAGAGGGAGTATATTAGTTAGACTAGTCATAGTGGGAAGTAACATCAAAGTAGTATCATATAGATGTCTTCATTAATTAGCTTATAGACTCATTGTATCTTGGGAAGTGTGATGTTACAGTAACTAGCTACTGTATGTTACTCCATCCTCCTCTCTCCTCATTAACTCACTGCCACATAAGCAAATTTGCTGAGTTGGACACTTAGTTACTAGTGAAGATACTCCCACTATGAGACACGCCGCGCCGATCATTGCTAGTGCCTTACTATATGACATAAGAAGACCATGTGAAGGAGACATGCATCACCTTTTTTGGTGATGTAACTAGTCTGATACTGATGGGAGGGCCTGCTCGCTAGTACAGTAGTAGTAGTTGCATTTTTTGGGCTCACACCGGCGAAGGGCGCGAATCGGGCGCGTCGGCGCCTCGCGGCACGACGGTTTTCGCGTGTGGGGCCGCCTTGTCAGCGGGAGGACGCGACTGTTCGCATCAAAGGCGACGCGGGAAGGTTGGTAGTCCCCGGCGTTTAATGGTCTCCCGCGCCTAAACCTAGGCGGCCACGAGGGCAGCGGCCGGACACGCGGCGTGCAGTCGCCTACGCCGCCGTAAATGAGGGTAGTTGCCTACCACCAGCATAAAGTACCTACTACGCCGTCCACCCCCGCGGTGCTATCCTCTCATTTCCACCACCGCTTACGCTCCATTCTCTCCTCTCCACCTCAAAAATGCCGCGCCATCGGAAAACGAGGTTCTGTAGGCTTGGCCTCAAAGTCCGCGCGCAGCCTCCACCACCATCGCAGCCGGAGCCGGAGCCGGAGCCGGAGCCGCAGTCCGACGCGGAGTACAGCTCCGATAACGACGAGGACCCACGGTTGAAGGAGGAGTACAGCGAGCACGACCTCCGGATCTTGGAGGCTTCCCAACGGAAGTTCTGCGAGGACAGGGCTCATCGCCATTATGAGGCGTTCGCCCGCCAGCAAGCGATACTCTTCTTCCAGAAGGAGATTTCTCGGCTAAGGACTGAACCGCTGGGACAGCGCCGCCGGCAAGGTCTTTTGACGGCGTCCGCCATGCTCGATCGCCTGAAGCGCGAACAGTGGCTGCGCCCGTGATGAAGTGCTGGGTATTCATTTTCAACCTGTGTATTCATTTTGCCAAAATCCTCATGTATTTGCCAAATTTTTCCCTGATTTATGAGGAAATTCTAAGGTTTTGTCAAAATCTTAGGTATTCAGCTGCATACGCAAGAATACCCCTGGGGCCGCCCCTATCGCGAAGCATGGGACCAGAAGCGGGCACGGACGTAGGCTGCATAGGCGAAGAACGAGGACGAGGCAGACCCGTCGCGCGCCCCAACCGACGTCCATTAGATTAGGATTAAGTTTAAGTTTTATTTAGGCCTCCCCAACCGACGGCATCACTTGTGTTCATGTAGTATTATTATGGTGGTGTACTTGTGTTCATGTACTTGCTTCAGACATGTACTGCTGTGTTTGTTGAAGGAGACATGCATCACCCTTTCTTGGTGATGTCTTCCTGTAGCCCTTGTGCCGGCGTTCTGTGATGCCATTGAACTCGGTGGCCAAGTTTTTGCGGTGGACGAAATTAGGGGCTGGACGTACTGCTGGGACACCCCAAATGGTATTTTTTCAGTCCTTATGTTGCATTGCATGATACACTGCCTTAATCAATGAAGTTATTCATGAACTACCTTGTTTATATTTTACCTTTCATAAATGACTTAATGATCACACCGCCTTTTGCTGAATACTATGAATGAACCGTTGCTTGCAATGAATTAGTACTAATTAGTCACCAACAAACATAGTATGCTCAGTATGTGATTGCATTCCTGAATTAGTACTAATTAGTCACCAACAAACATAAGCATTTTGGAGGGAAACCTTGATGATATAGGCTATGAGGATGATCCTGGGTTGTGGTTCTTAGCGTGATCTGTAGATGGCAGTATGCTTCTTGTTCATACCTGAGGCTTTACTGAGGCTGCAAGATGTTCTCTAAGGACACTGTCAGTTATGTTCAGATAAGCTAGGGAAGAGATTACTGGTCTTGGAGCATATTGTCTTTTCGTGGGATTGAATTATCCGCTCACATTGCAGTAAATCATGCATATTTCGATTTATATTTTGGTGGAGTTTCATTCGATTTGAATAATTGGTTTGTGAGCAAATAATATTTAGTTTAAACTAGTGCTCGAATACGTAAGAAGCTATTTAATCACAAGCTAGTCATCCGAATGGGATGAAATATTCATAGATTTTAAAACAAGGCATCTACATATTACTGGATTTTTTTCAAAATTTTCTGAATAGTTTTTTCTTTTTTAGCTTCGAAATAACAGATAGTTTGGAACGTTGGATCTCGAAAGATGGTAGATGGTGGCACCTAGTCACAATGAGACTTGGAAGCATCAAGTCACTGAAGCTCCTCCAAACCAAGCTAGGAAAGGCATTGAAAATGAAGTTCTGCTCTAAAACATCTCTCATTTCATTTTGGTGCTCGCGCGGTTGCATGCTGCCCACGTGTTAAGGTACGTGTCTCTGGCATAGAGTACTACGATTATCGGCGAAAAATATATCGTAATGGAAACTGTAAAAAAAGCCCTCTCTGCTCAAGCTGATGTGACGAGACATCACTGCACCAAACGTCGTCGCAAATTTATAGATGGGTGGCGTGCTAGTCTACCATCTACCAACAGTCAAATCGGCGCCCAGTCGCAGCAGCAGCAGCCTAGAGTACTGCCTAGGTTTTGCCCCTTGCATGTCTATCGTCTTTTTCTTCACCCTCGCAGAATCACGCGCACGCGCAGGATCTCGATCCCCACCACGCCGCATCACTAGTACTATACCGGCCTTTCTCTCCTCACCCCACCCGGCCGCGGCGCGCATCGTTTCTTCCATAGCGCTCGCCCTCTCCTCCGAAAACCCCAAGCGAAGTTGCATCCGCCATCCATCTAAATCCATCTTCACCTGATGGAATATTCAAGGCTTTGCCGGTGCGGCGGGGACGGCCACTTGGAGGCTCTCACCGGCGACAACATCGACCTCATCGCTGCGCATCTGGACGTTACCTACACCGTCCGACTTGCCGCATGTTCCAGGGAGCTCTACGACCAGATCAGCAATGATGAAGGTAAGATGCACCATTGGGATGAACCCTGCCTGCTGATGCCTCCGCCTGCTTATTGGTTCGATGATCCCTGGTTCGTGGCGACAGCATCTCGTCTGCATGTTACCGTGTACGACCTGGTGCCCCTTGACCATCCTCGCCGTTCTGTCACCCTGCCGTTCATGCACGACAGAAAATGGCTTGGCGCGAACGGCGACTGGATCGCCGCCGCCGATCATCGTGGGTGCCAGTGGTGCCTTGTGAACGTCTACACCGAGCGACATATCCCCCTTCCATCCCCACCTGATCCGAAGATTGGTCATGGTGTTACATATCAACCTGCTACTAAAGATTGGTTATACTATCTTTGCTGGAGTCGAGCAATTAATTTGTTGAAGATTGTAATCTGCCAAGTGCCCACAAAAGGTGGGAGGTACGCAGATTACAAGCTCATCGCCTTGTTCGACAAAAGGATTTTCTACCTTGAAGGGGGTGGCGACTGGAGAATGCTGAAGAACCCTACACCTGAACAAATTGTGCCGGCGTTCTGTGATGCCATTGAACTCGGTGGCCAAGTTTTTGCGGTGGACGAAATTAGGGGCTGGACGTACTGCTGGGACACCCCAAATGGTATTTTTTCAGTCCTTATGTTGCATTGCATGATACACTGCCTTAATCAATGAAGTTATTCATGAACTACCTTGTTTATATTTTACCTTTCATAAATGACTTAATGATCACACCGCCTTTTGCTGAATATGAATGAACCGTTGCTTGCAATGAATTAGTACTAATTAGTCACCAACAAACATAGTATGCTCAGTATGTGATTGCATTCCTGAATTAGTAATTCTACGCCACTGCAGAATATGGATGTAATTACCCAGTATCTCAAAAGATAAGGTAGCACTATGAAGGCACCCTTTTTGATAACCTTTTACACCCATTGTTTCATATATAACTAATTGATTTTTGCTCCAAAAGGAGGACGAGAGACCCCCGCCATCTGCATTAGAGAGATGCATAAGGACTTTCATAAGTATATGACTTAACGATCACATCCTTTATCTGAATATGAATGAACCGTTGCTTGCAATGAATTAGTACTAATCAGTCATCAGCAAACATAGTATACTCCGTATGTGAATGCAATCCTGAATTACTAACTCTATCCACTGCAGAATATGGATGTAATTAACAAGTATCTCAAATGTTAACGTAGCACAATGAAGGCACCCTTCTTGATTAACTTTTACACCCATTGTTTCATATAACTAGTTGATTTTTGCTCGAAATAGAGGGCGAGGTACCCCGGCCTCTGCATCGAAGAGATGCATATGGCCGTTATTTAGTACTCCATCTCATGAAACATGTTATAACTTTTTCTTACTTTTGATTTACTCCCTCCGTCCCACCAAAAGTGTCTTGAATATCTGCCTTCTCCTTTTTTCCCTTAGAAAAGTAACTCAATCAAAATCCAATTATTTACTAAACAAGAATGAAATACTTGTTATGCCTAATTTACTTAGTTTAACCTGTACCTTTTTTAATTATGTTCTTTATCCGGCTAGATTTTTCTTTGCCAAATTGCCCGAAGCTTATGCATATTTCAACCCCATCGTGGATGTTATGCCTGTCATACCTCTATTTTTTTCTTCTATTAGCCTTTGTTTGGCAAGCTGCTTTAAGTTTCCCATGAAATGTTTAGTACTCTATCTACCAAATTGAATGTTGTATTCATTCCAAAAAATCAACAAAATGTGTACAAGGCGAGAACTTTTATATTTTTATATTACTAGTATGTATGCACGTCAAACCATTAAAGATTCTGTTTGATAATCAAAAGAATATTTATAGCATGCCTTTCGCAAGTTTTGAAAGAATATATAAAAAATCTAAAAAAATAGATGTAGAGAATGTATTATTCTACCAGAGTGTAAAATCTGAAATTGAGATACCCTATATTCGGGCCGCACAAAAATGACAGAATCTGATAGATTTTGAAGTTACAAAATGTTGGAAAATATATGTCAGATTTTTTTGTTGTTGCAAAACCTTAAATATAAGATATTTTGATTTGGACATTTGAATGTTGGTAGAACACAACATTGTTGACACCCGTATTTAATCTCCGTTTTCTTTGGAACTTCAAAATGCAGCTCTCAAAATTTTCAAAAACCATGCTACATGTAGCTCGAGCTATATTCATGGTTTTCGAAAGAAAATATTGCCAGCAATGCATATATAAAATACGAAAACAAGAGTGGTCCTACAAAAAATGATGTTTCTTCCCATCAGTCGGCAAACGAAGGGAACAAATAAAAAATTAAAAATATGTGTACATCTAACACTCACTCATTTCTTATCTACCTTTTCCTTTGATGTTTCCTTGAGAGTTGAGACCGTAAGAACCTTCCATTGATCCATGTAGCAGTGCTGAATAGCGATTTCTTTGATGGGGTTATTCATATGCTTCAGGGGTTTCAGATATTTGGTCATTTTTTGGGGTAGACCCAAGGCTCACGTGATGGTTCTAAAATATTGTAGAGTTAGCTATGTGCACTCTTCACAGAGAATCCTGCTGTTGTGCACCGTTAGATTTAGCACTCCAAGGGTCATGATTGAAGCTCTATACTCAGTTTAAAACTGGACCAACTGGTAGATTGTCTGTACTCCTATATTGTATACAAATATCTAATCATATACACCGTTGGATCACTTAAGACAAAGGGAATTAACTACAACACAGGACTTAAACTTAAGATGATATATTTGTCAAAATTTGAATGTATCTATATGCTTTCACTGTCTAGATACATCTGAATTTGGACAAATCTCAGACACTTTCGGTGGGACAGAGGTAGTATATAACTGTGTATACACTAACTAGTGTCTAGTTTTGGCGAAGTTAAGACTTGTTTCGTGGGATGCATGCAGTATAACTGATATATTGGACACTCGATTTGAACACATGAATGACCAATGTCCTTAGCTTACATAGTCGTATTTATACTGTGAGCATGAACGATGAACAATGCTGCTGTTTGAATATGGTTGCCAGTAACACCCTATTCGTCTCCATTTCTAATATTGCAGAAAACCCGATGTCCATGTTCGTAATCCCGCCACCGGTGGTGGATGATCAGCAGTACGCGTGGTTCCTCGCTCCAACTGCTGATGGCAAGCGATTGATGATCATCCTTACAGTAAACAACATTGGGATTGCCAATGCTGAAGTACCTCATGACATTCCCTATGCTGCTAATGGGCTTCAGCTACGGCAGTATCCTCCTGTTGCCACCTACGTCTTTGAGCAGGATCCCATATCTCTGTTCGTTGCAGCACGTGCAGGGGACTTTCATTGGAGGCAGGTTAACAGCCTCGGCGACCACTCTCTGTTCCTCGGACTCAATTACCCGATCATTGCCAACCTGAAGAAGCGTGAATCCAAAGCTCCTGATGGCACATTGGTTCCATTCATGAGGAAAAACTGCGTCTACACAGCATACCGGAAGTATCTTCATAATCAATACCCTAAAATTTTGCGCTGCAACCTCCAGCCAGATGAAGGTGAGACTGTGGGAGTTATCAGCCTTCCCAGAGTTAGTTGGGGTAGTGTCCGACAAGCGGCTATGTGGTTTAAGCCTGCTTTAAACATTGCCCGTTCGGTGTTACCTTTAAAAAAACACTGACACACTTTTTTATTATGCTTGAAGTGTTGAGAAGTAGTACACTGTTTTTAGTATGTACTAGTTTGAATCAGTTTATTTGAACACTGCCCTGCTTTTGTATTTCGTGTTGCCTTCATATTATAACCCATGCATGGCTGTTTTAGGATTGACTTTATTTCAGCACTATAATATAGCCACCTCTTGTTGATCATAGTCATGAGAGGACCATTCCTATTTTTTCGCCGCTAAAGGGTAAAGTACATCCCTGGGGGCAGCGATTCTTGCTGCAGGCCACTAAACATGCATCAACTATGAGCAAAGAAGTTGATGTGCGACCTAGGTGACTGTGCGGACCCCACATGTTAACCAAAGAAACAAACATGTCAATACGGAACTAATGTACATACGACAACTCCTATATGATATGTGTACGATTGAGCATCTGGAGGTGTGCTGCCACCTGCTTCCTCACACGTTGGGTTTGATCTTGTGTTGCGTACACGGATCGGACTGAAATTGTCGTGTGCATAGCAAGGTTCATGTCAAGTCTAGGCAACAAATACTTTTGGGTTTCAACGGCCATCTACATGGTATTTGCTATAGGCCTACTTGCTCAGGCTGTTGAAGCCCAATAACTAGAAATGGGCTTTTCTGCTCATGCAATTTCGGCCCTTTTCTAATGAACCATAGATCCTATGATGGCAAAAAACAAAAACACGGAGATTCTGCATAAAAGTTGTTTTTATTTATTTAGAATTATCCGGTTGCAATTTTTGAAACTGCTCATGGCCAATATGAAAATCCTTGATCGCTCCATACCCACACGGATCACGGTATTTTTAAAAATTCATAAAGTGGATTTGAAATTTAAAACATATCCTAATAATTCCATGATTTATTCTATTAACTTGCAAGATCTTGGAGCGAAAGAGCTTGTATTAGCAGCGTCGTCAACGTTTTTAAAGACGGCAGAGGATCGGAAAAAAATCAGTTGGTAAAAAAATCCAAAAAAAAAGAAACATTTATCGTTTTGAGAGGATGACATGCGGGACCCATGAGGCAGCAGCATTCTCAACGTTTCCAAGGCGACACAGGATTTTAAAAAAGGCGAAATAGCCAGAAATTAGAGGTCAAAATAACTCCAAGAAAGGAAAGGTTTATTGTTCATAGAGGCTGACATGTGGGACCCATGAGCCAGCAGAATCCTCTAAGGCTGCAGGTGATCAAAAGAAAAAAGGAAGTAGCCAAAAATTAGGGGTAAAAATAATTCGAAGATAGGAAACTTTTATTGTTCGTAGATGATGACATGCGGGACCCATGAGCCAGCCTTACTCAACGTTTCAAAGGCGGCATGAGATCGAAAGCAAAAGGCAAGTGACAAAATATCAGGAGCCAAAGATAATCCAAGAAAAGAAACTTTATTGTGCATAGAGGATGACATGCGGGTCCCATTTAGCAGCAGCGGTCTCAACGTTTCAAATGCGGCTTGAGATCAAAAGAAAAAAAAGTTGATTGTACATAGAGGATGACATGCGGGTCCCACGAGTCAGCAGCTTACTCAACGTTTCCAAGGCGGTAGGGGATCAAAAGAAAAAGGCAAGTGACCAAAAATGAGGGTGAAAAATAATCCAAGAAAAGAAACTTTTATTGTACATGGAGAATTGCATGCGGGTCCCATTTTGCAGCAGCGGTCCCAACGTTTCAAATGCGGCTTGAGATCAAAAGAAAAAGAAAGTAGCCAGAAATTAGGGGGTAAAAAAACTCCAAGAAAGGAAAGCTTTATCGTTCATACAGGCTGACATGTGGGACCTATGAGGCAGCAGAGTCCTCAACTTTCAAAGGCCGCAGGGGATCAAAAGAAATAGGAAATAGCCAAAAATCAGAGGGTGAAAAAAACCCAAGAAAATGAACTTTTGTAGTACATAGAGGATGACATGCGGGTCCCATGAGCCAGCAGGTTCCTCAACGTTTCAAACGTGGCATGAGATCGAAAGAAATAGGCAAGTGACCAAATATCAGGATCCAAAGATAATCCAAGAAAAGAAACTTTATTGTACATAGAGGATGACATGCGGGTCCCATTTAGCAGCAGCGGTCTTAACGTTTCAAATGCGTCTTGAGATCAAAAGAAAAAGAAAGTTGATTGTACATAGAGGATGACATGCGGATCCCATGAGTCAGCAGCTTACCCAACGTTTCCAAGGCGGCAGGGGATCAAAAGAAAAAGGAAATAGCCAAAAATCAGAGGGTGAAAAAAAACAAAGAAAATAAACTTTTATAGCACATAGAGGATGACATGCGGGTCCCATGAGCCAGCAGGTTCCTCAACGTTTCAAACGTGGCATGAGATCGAAACAAAAAGGCAAGTGACCAAATATCAGGATCCAAAAGTAATTCAAGAAAAGAAACTTGATTGTACATAGAGGATGACATGCGGGTCCATTGAGTCAGCAGCTTACTCAACGTTTCCAAGGCGGCAGGGGATCAAAAGAAAAAGGAAATAGCCAAAAATCAGAAGGTGAAAAAAAATCCAAGAAAATAAACTTTTATAGCACATAGAGGATGACATGCGGATCCCATGAGCCAGCAGGTTCCTCAACGTTTCAAACGTGGCATGAGATCGAAACAAAAAGGCAAGTGACCAAATATCAGGAGCCAAAAATAATTCAAGAAAAGAAACTTGATTGTACATAGAGGATGACATGCGGGTCCCATGAGCCAGCAGCTTACTCAACGTTTCCAAGGCGGCAGGGGATCAAAAGAAAAAGGAAATAGCCAAAAATCAGAGGGTGAAAAAAAATCCAAGAAATAAACTTTTATAGCACATAGAGGATGACATGCGGGTCCCATGAGCCAGCAGGTTCCTCAACGTTTCAAACGTGGCATGAGATCGAAAGAAAAAGGTAAGTGACCAAATATCGAGCCAAAAATAATTCAAGAAAAGAAACTTGATTGTACATAGAGGATGACATGCGGGTCCCATTTAGCAGCAGCGGTATCACCGTTTGAGAGGCTGCATGGGATCGAAAGAGAAAGGCAATTGACCAAATATCAGGAGCCAAAAATAATTCAAGAAAAGAAAGTTTTATAGTACATAGAGGATGATATGCGGGTCCCATTTTGCAGCGGTCTCAATGTTTCCAAGGCGGCACAGGACCAAAAGAAAAATGTAGTAGCCAGAAATCAGGGGGTGAAAAAAATTCCAAGAAGAAAGATTTCAATTGGGCTGCATCTGGACATCTGGGCCTTCGAACTATCGTGCTTGGCCTTTTGACTCGTACAATTTCAGCCCACTCCAAAACAGGAAAGTTCGGAATTTTCTAAACAAAACAGGAAAGTCCTATGCTTCGCAAAAACAAAAAAACAAGGAGATTCAACATATAAGTTTGTTTATGTAAAAATAAAGATTTAATTTATCCGTTTGAAATAGCTCAGAGCGCAATACACTGTTTATTGTCTGCAAAATAATCAAGATATCACATGTTTGTTCTACGGGGAGGCTGACATCGGGGACCCATGAGCCAGCAGCGTCGTCAACGTTTTAAAGGCGGCAGGGGATGGAAAGAAAAAATAAACCAAAAAATCTGTTGGTAAAAAATCCAAGAAAAGAAACATTTTCGTTCTAAGAGGATGACATGCGGGACCCATGAGGCAGCAGCATCCTCAGCGTTTATTGTTCATAGAGGCTGACATGTGGGACCCGTGAGCCAGCAGCGTCCTCAACGTTTTAAAGGCTGCAGGAGATCGAAAGAAAAAATAAGCCAAAAATCATTTGGTAAACAAAATCCAAGAAAAGAAACATTTACCGTTCTGAGAGGATGACATGCGGGACCCATGAGGCAGCAGCATCCTCAGCGATTTCAAGGCGGCAGGGGATCAAAAGAAAAAAAGGAAATATCCAGAAATTGATTAGGGGTTCAAAATAAATCAATCAAAGGAAACTTTTATTGTTCATAGAGGATGACATGTGGGACCGACCTCCCAACAGCGTCCTCATCGTTTCAGAGGGGGCAGGAGATCAAAAGAAAAAGGCAAATAGCCAGAAATTAGGGGTCAAAAATAACTCCAAGAAAGAAAACTTTTATTGTCGTAGAGGATGACATGCGAGACCCATGAGCCAGCAGCTTGGTCAACGTTTCAAAGGCGGCATGAGATCGAAAGAAAAAGGCAAGTGCCAAAATATCAGGAGCCAAAGATAATCCAAGAAAAAACTTTATTGTACATAGAGGATGACATGCGGGTCCCATTTAGCAGCAGCGGTCTCAACGTTTCAAATGCGGCTTGAGATCAAAAGAAAAGAAAGTTGATTGTACATAGAGGATGACATGCGGGTCCCATGAGTCAGCAGCTTACCCAACGTTTCCAAGGCGGCAGGGGATCAAAAGAAAAAGGAAATAGCCAAAAATCAGAGGGTGAAAAAAATAAAGAAAATAAACTTTTATAGTACATAGAGGATGACATGCGGGTCCCATGAGCCAGCAGGTTCCTCAACGTTTCAAACTTGGCATGAGATCGAAAGAAAAAGGCAAGTGACCAAATATGAGGAGCCAAAAATAATTCAAGAAAAGAAAGTTTTATAGTACATAGAGGATGACATGAGGGTCCCATTTAGCAGCAGGTATCAGTTTGAGAGGCAGGGGATCGAAAGAAAAAGAAATTGCCAAAAATCAGAGGGTGAAAAAAAACCAAGAAAATGAACTTTTATAGTACATAGAGGATGACATGCGGGTCCCATGAGCCAGCAGGTTCCTCAACGTTTCAAACGTGGCATGAGATCGAAAGAAAAAGGCAAGTGACCAAATATCAGGAGCCAAAAATAATTCAAGAAAAGAAACATGATTTACATAGAGGATGACATGCGGGTCCCATTTAGCAGCAGCGGTATCAATGTTTGAGAGCGACGGGGATCAAAAAGAAAAGTCAAGTGACCAAATATGAGGGTGCCAAAAAAATCCAAGAAAAGAAAGTTTTATAGTACATAGAGGATGACATGCGGGTCCCATTTAGCAGCAGCGGTATCAACGTTTGAGAGGCGGCATGATCGAAAGAAAAAGTCAAGTGACCAAATATGAGGTGCCAAAAAAATCCAAGAAAAGAAAGTTTTATAGTACATAGAGGATGACATGCGGGTCCCATTTAGCAAGCGGTATCACTGTTTGAGAGGCAGCAGGATCGAAAGAAAAAGTCAAGTGACCAAATATGAGGTGCCAAAAAAATCCAAGAAAAGAAAGTTTTATAGTACATAGAGGATGACATGCGGGTCCCATTTAGCAGCAGCGGTATCACCGTTTGAGAGGCGGCGGGATCGAAAGAAAAAGGTAAGTGACCAAATATGAGGTGCCAAAAATAAATCCAAAAGAAAGTTTTATAGTACATAGAGGATGACATGCGGGTCCCAGTTTAGCAACGGTATCACCGTTTGAGAGGCGCAGGATCGAAAGAAAAGGCAAGTGACCAAATTTGAGGTGCCAAAAAAACTCCAAGAAAAGAAAGTTGATTGCACATAGAGGATGACATGCGGGTCCCATTTAGCAGCAGCGGTCTCAACGTTTCCAAGGCGACAAGGGATCAAAAGAAAAAGGAAGTAGCCAGAAATCAGGGGGTCAAAAAAATCCAAGAATAGAAAGAATTTTGGTTCATAGAGGATGACATGCGGGACCCATGATCCTGCATCGTAAACGGCTCGATCGGAGAACGTTGAACGAGATGGCGCGATCTAGAAAAAAAACAATGCCAGAGAGGCTGCCATCTGGGCCCTACATCCCTCGGCGGTGCGGATTTGCGTTGACTCGGCCGGCGAACCCGAGATTTCGAGATGCACCATACGCGACGTTTTGGCCGCTTTCGTCGGCTGGTGGCCTCAAAAACGAGAAAAAAAAGTTTTGACATACCACGGAGGGACCAAATTCGTCGACCATGGTACAACAAACACGGTAGCGACTTCAACCGTCGGCCATGGCAACTTTGTAGTGTTGTTAGGGCCCACTTTCTATATAGTGGACCCCACCAAATGGGCGAGTAGGAAGGTGGGACCCACGTGTTTGGCCGACCCACTATCTTGTTAAGCCCACTTTCTATATGGTGGACCACATACCAAATGGGCCGTTAGGGAATGTGGGACCCACCTGTTTTTGGTCCGGCCCACTATCTTGTGGAGCCCACTTTATATGGTGGGCCCACACTAAATGAGTGAGCCCTTTAACGGGAAAGTGGGACCCTGTTTTGGCGGCCACTATTTTGTTGGGCCGCCCACTTGCTATGGTGGACCCCACAAACTAAATGGGCCGACCCTTTAACTGGAAAGTGGGACCCTGTTTTGGCCCGGCCCACTAGCTTGTTGGGCCGGCCCATGCTATACGGTGGACCCCACACACTAAATGGGCCGGCCTTTTAACAGAATGGGACCACATGTGTTTTGGCGGCCCACTTGCTTCTTGGGCCGGCCGAGTTGCTGTAAGGTGGACCCACATGTTAAATGGGCCGACCCATTTAAGTTTTGACCAGTCAACCTTAGAGGTTAGGCCCGGCCCACGTAACTAATGGACCAGCCCAGCTATATGTTGACCGGTCAAACTATGTCCTCCCAGCCCGACCCGCTTAGACGCGCAGGGCCTCGTGTGGACCATCTACCACGAGGTTCAGTAGGTTAACGGGTTAGCGCGATTAACGGCGTACATCATGTCGGTTGCATGGCGTCGGCGATCAACGGGCTCCGGAAACACGCAACGTTCGATTTTCCGTAGGGCGCGACCGGAGGTCGCTGGCATGGCTACCATGGCAGCCAGACTCATTGATTCATTTACGGTGATATGAAGAAGAAGTTCCACCACCATCGGCACAGACTGTGGGGGGACTTCCCACTTCCAAATATGAACATCGACTATGCAGCCATTGATGCTTGGGTCTCTTACGAGCTCTACCGCAAGATCGTGGTCGACAGAGTCCTTGATGCTGCATGACCCCCTGATATTTTGGTTTTGTCTCCCTCCTGCGTGAGGTGCTTTTGGCTACTACTCAGTTATTTTCAAACTGTAGATGCTTTTTGCTAGTTGGTTTTTACTATATATAAGTAAATATTTTGCCATGATATGTCAACAATTGTCCTGTGAGGTTTCAATTTTGCTGATTACCAACACAGATTGTATTTATGAAAACAAAACTTGAAACTAACAACAGCAACTACAAGTCGAAAAAAGGAGACATAAAAGTAGTAAACTTGTGGGACAAAGGGATATGTAATCTACACAACTCTTGCAAAAAAGATAAACCATCAACGATTTGTTATACCCATTTGTTCAATTTCCGTCAAGATAGTCCGCATTACTTTTTTGTTGAGATATATACCCCCACAACGGTCATCTCCTCCTTAATTTATTGTGTAAACCCCCACAACGGTCATCTCCTCCTTAATTTATTGTGTAAACCCCCACCAACGTTCACCTCCTCCTTATTTTATTGTGTAAACCCCTACAACGGTCATCTCTCCCTTATAAACACCCACACGGCCATCCCTTGTGTCAATAGGTTCTGCCTCTCTCTTCTTTGTTCACATACACTTGATCCATTGCCATGGCTTCCACGTCTCGGACGCGGACCGGAAGGGGAAGGGGAAGGGGAAGTGGATCATCATCATTGCCACCACCACCGTCAACACTGCCATTGATCATAGAGGAGTTCTTCATCGTCGTCTATGAAGACCCTTTGGTCAAGAAGGTATGTACGCGTTCCCACATATATGATGCATGTGATTAATTATGGGCATGTTCTAAAAAACCTTTAATTTCAAACGATCGGCGCTCGATCTCTTTGCAGGAACTACCAAAAAAATTTGCGGACTATCTTGACGGCCAGGAGCCAGCTAAGGTGTATCTGCGAGCAGCTGACTGCGGTCCTCGTCTCTGGACCGTGGAGGTCCTATTTGACGGACAAGGCCGGATGTACCTCGACAAGGGCTGGGAGAAATTCGCCATCGCGCACGGTGTGGATTTCGGCTGGTTCGTACACTTCAAATATGAAGGCGATGATGTGCTCACAGTGAAGGTGTTCGACGGAACAATGTGCAGGAAGTACTACTACTCGGACGACGAAGATACTGACGATGAAAGCGACGACGACGTGAAGCCATGCATCCATCCCCTTTAGATAAGGGAATTATGACCAAGAATATATATGTAGCTTCATATGCATCGATTTAGAGATCTAGCTATTTTCTATATATTATGCATGTAAAAAATAATATCGCATTTCCACTATTATTCGAGCACCACATCCTCCAAATTGTCCTGTGAGGTTTCAATTTTGCTGATTACCAACACAGATTGTATTTATGAAAACAAAACTTGAAACTAACAACAGCAACTACAAGTCGAAAAAAGGAGACATAAAAGTAGTAAACTTGTGGGACAAAGGGATATGTAATCTACACAACTCTGCTGTAGCCAAACATTGGTAGTCGAAATTAACTCGAAACTTGCTTAGCTACAGAATAAAACATCTACACAAATGCAGCGTGCATCAACATGAAAAAAGAGATAACATGTGCAGCAGTAATGCTTCTGCAACAGCAAACAACATATAAACATGACATAGTCTTAAACAACTGGGTATGATTGCCCAGGTTCCAAATAACAAAAGTAGAACATAGTCTTTGAAACATGACATAGTTTAACCATGAACCTCCAGGGGAACAACTAAACAGAAACTAAATTTAGTGGAGAACATGAGGGCCAACAGCTGGACCGACGAGCGGGATGAGGCCAGTCTTGACGTAGTCCCTGAGGAACTTGCCAAAGGCAGCGTGCTTCGCCTTGCTAGCAGCCTTGTGCTTGTGCGCGCTACCTTTTCCAACTCCCGTCGCGTGCTGGATCAGACTCTCAATATCCTTCGGGAAAACCCTGCCGCAGAATGGGCAATTAGGCTTACCGTCCCGGCGGAAAGGGATCTGGCCAGTCTTCAGCTTCTTCAGAACGAAGCGGCTCTTCCGGTCCCGGTCCTCCTTGTCGCTGCCAATGTCCTCAGAGTCTTCCTGCGAATTTGAAAGTAAAGAAGAAGTGAGAGAAGGAAATTAACTGAAATACAATTCAAGCATTAAATATTTTTTTATGAACATTACTAAGAATTAATCATCATGTAGAATCAACATTTATGATCCAGATCCAACCATAGATAATTAGTTCACTAATATAAATAAGCACCAATTTAAACTGTTGTCACAAATTGTTCATGGGTAGTCCAATCATTATTTCAGTAATATAACTAAGCACCAATTTAAGAGAAAATGGTGATTATAAATTTCATGGATCAGGGATCAATCATTTGTTCCCTGAAGATGTACTGATTCATAAAACAATATGGATTCATGACGTCAATAAGCAGGAATTCAAGAAAAATGGTGGTCATAAATTACATGCATCTGATCATTCATTTGTTCCCTAAATAAAAATGATGTACACACTATGGTTTCATCGTATAAATAAGCACCAGTTTAAGACAAATGGTGATTATAAAATCCATGGATCAGATCAATTAATAGTACCTATAATATAATTCTTGTAATCATAATCACTCTGGAATCATATTCCTAATTAAGATAAGTGTCATCTACTAATTTGAAACATGCATGAATATTCATGGTACCATAAATCATTTGGTTGATACTTTGGTACAGTTGAATCAAGATGTGCATCAAATATTACAAATCTAGTAACTACAAACCAAAATCAGATGAGAAGAACCCCAGAATCATCAATTTGTACAAGAAGTAGCAGACAGGGCAAATCAATCTACCCTATGAGCAAACCCTATGGTGAACAGTAAGATCAAGAAAAACAGGGGATCGATCGGAATAGTAGAGTACCTCGCTGCAGTTGTCCGAGGCCTCCTCTTCGAACTCGTCGCACTCTCTGGGGCCATATAGCTCGCGGTACTGCCTGGAGTGGCGGTAGAACGGGTCATTCGGATCAAAGCCCTGGTCATCTGCTTGTGCCGCGGGAGCGAGGACGTCTCCCTTGGCCTCATCAGCGACGGCGACCACGGCCGGTTGGGCGGAGCCCTCCACGGTCACGGCGCGGCGAAGAGCGGCTCTAGTTCCGGAGGAAGATCCCGCCTCCGCGGCGTCGACTACTACCGGAGCATCGCCGTAGCTTCTGGACGTTGACGACCTTTTCGCCTCCGGCTCGTCTCGCGAACACGCTTCATCTTGGGATCTTCGGTGGAAGGGGAGGTCGGTGGTGCGCTGGTGGAGGTGCAAGCAGGGTTTTTCGCCAGAGATTGGGGAATAGAAGTTGCGGGTGGGAGAGACGATGGGGCCGATGGATATACAGTAAGTGCTGCCGTTTGGGTTCCTCTGTGTGACGCGTGCGTGTGAAAACGTGGATTTGCATGTAGTCCACTTTCCCATTACTTTGACATGGGTCCCACGCATGACGGATGGGCAGGCACAGAATTTTCAGTATGGGTATTAAAAACTATAAAATATTTTAAATACGAATTAGTGAACACACAGTAGAAAGAAATAAATAAAAAATGAATCGAGTATGTAAATTCTTTCAAATTTCTAAGAATTTCATACCATGATTAGGGCTGGAATTTTGAGTGTTTGGTCAAACGTCGAAGAGGGGTTTCGGACTAAGAGGTTGCAAAAACTACCAAACCAACATCATTGGGGCAAATTTGGCACCCTTGTGCACATTGTGATATGACACCATGGTTGCTATGGGTTTTGATTTTTTGGAGATTGTGGCATGGGTCCCCATGGTGGAGAGTGTCGAAAAGGGGTTTTCGGACGAAAAGAGGGGGGAATGGCCAAAAACTGACCAAACCACCATGGATTGGGGCATGATTTGGCACCCTTGTACACATTGTGATATGACACCTTGGTTGCTATGGGTTTTGATTTTTTGGAGTTGGTGGCATGGGCCCCATGGTGGAGATGTGTCGAGAGAGGGGGCAAAAACTGACTAAACCACCATGGATTGGGGCAAGATTTGGCACCCTTTGCACATTGTGATATCACACCTTGGTTTCTATGGGTTTTGATTTTTGGAGTTGGTGGCATGGTGTCCCCATGGTGGAGATGTGTCGAAAGAGGGGTTTTCGGACGAAAGAGGGGGGAATGGGCAAAAACTGACCAAACCACCATGGATTGGGGCAAGATTTGGCACCTTGTGCACATTGTAATATCACACCTTGTTTGCTATGGGTTTTTATTTTTTGGATTGGTGGCATGGTGTCCCCATGGTGGAGATGTGTCGGGGGACGAAAAGAGGGGGAATGGCCAAAAACTGACCAAACCACCATGGATTGGGGCAAGATTTGGCACCCTTGTGCACATTGTGATATGAAACCTTGGTTGCTATGGTTTTGATTTTTTGGAGTTGGTGGCATGGTGTCCCCTGGTGGAGATGTGTCGAAAGAGGGGTTTCGGACGAAAAGAGGGAATGGCCAAAAACTGACCAAACCACCATGGATTGGGGCAAGATTTGGCACCCTTGTGCACATTGTGATATGAAACCATGTTGCTATGGGTTTTGATTTTTTGGAGTTGGTGGCATGGTGTCCCCATGGTGGAGATGTGTCGAAAAAGGGGTTTTCGGACGAAAAGAGGGGGGAATGGCCAAAAACTGACCAAACCACCATGGATTGGGGCAAGATTTGGCACCCTTGTGCACATTGTGATATGAAACCTTGGTTGCTATGGGTTTTGATTTTTTGGAGTTGGTGGCATGGTGGCCCCATGGTGGAGATGTGTCGAAAGAGGGGTTTTCGGACGAAAAGAGGGGGGAATGGCCAAAAACTGACCAAACCACCATGGATTGGGGCATGATTTGGCACCCTTGTGCACATTGTGATATGACACCTTGGTTGCTATGGGTTTTGATTTTTTGGAGTTGGTGGCATGGTGTCCCCATGGTGGAGATGTGTCGAAAGAGGGGTTTCGGACGAAAAGAGGGGGAATGGCCAAAAACTGACCAAACCACCATGGATTGGGGCATGATTTGGCACCCTTGTGCACATTGTGATATGACACCTTGGTTTCTATGGGTTTTGATTTTTTGGAGTTGGTGGCATGGTGTCCCCATGGTGTAGATGTGTCGAAAGAGGGGTTTTCGGACGAAAAGAGGGGGAATGGCCAAAAACTGACCAAACCACCATGGATTGGGGCAAGATTTGGCACCCTTGTGCACATTGTGATATGACACCTTGGTTGCTATGGGTTTTGATTTTTTGGAGTTGGTGGCATGGTGTCCCCATGGTGTAGATGTGTCGAAAGAGGGGTTTTCGGACGAAAAGAGGGGGAATGGCCAAAAACTGACCAAACCACCATGGATTGGGGCATGATTTGGCACCCTTGTGCACATTGTGATATGACACCTTGGTTTCTATGGGTTTTGATTTTTTGGAGTTGGTGGCATGGTGGCCCCATGGTGGAGATGTG
The DNA here is from genome assembly GCA_030979885.1 of Lolium multiflorum. Classification (NCBI taxonomy): domain Eukaryota; kingdom Viridiplantae; phylum Streptophyta; class Magnoliopsida; order Poales; family Poaceae; genus Lolium; species Lolium multiflorum. The sequence goes on from CM061748.1 coordinate 218,112,630, forward strand.
TCGAAAGAGGGGTTTTCGGACGAAAAGAGGGGGGAATGGCCAAAAACTGACCAAACCACCATGGATTGGGGCAAGATTTGGCACCCTTGTGCACATTGTGATATGACACCTTGGTTGCTATGGGTTTTGATTTTTTGGAGTTGGTGGCATGGTGTCCCCATGGTGTAGATGTGTCGAAAGAGGGGTTTTCGGACGAAAAGAGGGGGAATGGCCAAAAACTCACCAAACCACCATGGATTGGGGCAAGATTTGGCACCCTTGTGCACATTGTGATATGACACCTTGGTTTCTATGGGTTTTGATTTTTTGGAGTTGGTGGCATGGTGTCCCCATGGTGTAGATGTGTCGAAAGAGGGGTTTTCGGACGAAAAGAGGGGGAATGGCCAAAAACTGACCAAACCACCATGGATTGGGGCAAGATTTGGCACCCTTGTGCACATTGTGATATGACACCTTGGTTTATGGGTTTTGATTTTTTGGAGTTGGTGGCATGGTGGCCCCATGGTGGAGATGTGTCGAAAGAGGGGGGAATAGGCCAAAAACTCACCAAACCACCATGGATTGGGGCAAGATTTGGCACCCTTGTGCACATTGTGATATGACACCTTGGTTTCTATGGGTTTTGATTTTTTGGAGTTGGTGGCATGGTGTCCCCATGGTGGAGATGTGTCGAAAGAGGGGTTTTCGGACGAAAAGAGGGGGGAATGGGCAAAAACTGACCAAACCACCATGGATTGGGGCAAGATTTGGCACCCTTGTGCACATTGTGATATGACACCTTGGTTGCTATGGGTTTTGATTTTTTGGAGTTGGTGGCATGGTGTCCCCATGGTGGAGATGTGTCGAAAGAGGGGTTTTCGGACGAAAAGAGGGGGGAATGGCCAAAAACTGACCAAACCACCATGGATTGGGGCAAGATTTGGCACCCTTGTGCACATTGTGATATGAAACCTTGGTTGCTATGGGTTTTGATTTTTTGGAGTTGGTGGCATGGTGGCCCCATGGTGGAGATGTGTCGAAAGAGGGGTTTTCGGACGAAAAGAGGGGGAATGGCCAAAAACTGACCAAACCACCATGGATTGGGGCAAGATTTGGCACCCTTGTGCACATTGTGATATGAAACCTTTGTTGCTATGGGTTTTGATTTTTTGGAGTTGGTGGCATGGTGTCCCCATGGTGGAGATGTGTCGAAAGAGGGGTTTTCGGACGAAAAGAGGGGGGAATGGCCAAAAACTGACCAAACCACCATGGATTGGGGCAAGATTTGGCACCCTTGTGCACATTGTGATATGAAACCTTGGTTGCTATGGGTTTTGATTTTTTGGAGTTGGTGGCATGGTGGCCCCATGGTGGAGATGTGTCGAAAGAGGGGTTTTCGGACGAAAAGAGGGGGGAATGGCCAAAAACTGACCAAACCACCATGGATTGGGGCAAGATTTGGCACCCTTGTGCACATTGTGATATGACACCTTGGTTGCTATGGGTTTTGATTTTTTGGAGTTGGTGGCATGGTGTCCCCATGGTGTAGATGTGTCGAAAGAGGGGTTTTCGGACGAAAAGAGGGGGAATGGCCAAAAACTGACCAAACCACCATGGATTGGGGCATGATTTGGCACCCTTGTGCACATTGTGATATGACACCTTGGTTTCTATGGGTTTTGATTTTTTGGAGTTGGTGGCATGGTGGCCCCATGGTGGAGATGTGTCGAAAGAGGGGTTTTCGGACGAAAAGAGGGGGGAATGGCCAAAAACTGACCAAACCACCATGGATTGGGGCAAGATTTGGCACCCTTGTGCACATTGTGATATGACACCTTGGTTGCTATGGGTTTTGATTTTTTGGAGTTGGTGGCATGGTGTCCCCATGGTGTAGATGTGTCGAAAGAGGGGTTTTCGGGGGAATGGCCAAAAACTCACCAAACCACCATGGATTGGGGCAAGATTTGGCACCCTTGTGCACATTGTGATATGACACCTTGGTTGCTATGGGTTTTGATTTTTTGGAGTTGGTGGCATGGTGGCCCCATGGTGGAGATGTGTCGAAAGAGGGGGGAATAGGCAAAAACTCACCAAACCACCATGGATTGGGGCAAGATTTGGCACCCTTGTGCACATTGTGATATGACACCGTTTCTATGGGTTTTGATTTTTTGGAGTTGGTGGCATGGTGTCCCCATGGTGGAGATGTGTCGAAAGAGGGGTTTTCGGACGAAAAGAGGGGGGAATGGGCAAAAACTGACCAAACCACCATGGATTGGGGCAAGATTTGGCACCCTTGTGCACATTGTGATATGAAACCTTGGTTGCTATGGGTTTTGATTTTTTGGAGTTGGTGGCATGGTGGCCCCATGGTGGAGATGTGTCGAAAGAGGGGTTTTCGGACGAAAAGAGGGGGGAATGGCCAAAAACTGACCAAACCACCATGGATTGGGGCAAGATTTGGCACCCTTGTGCACATTGTGATATGACACCTTGGTTGCTATGGGTTTTGATTTTTTGGAGTTGGTGGCATGGTGTCCCCATGGTGGAGATGTGTCGAAAGAGGGGTTTTCGGACGAAAAGAGGGGGGAATGGCCAAAAACTGACCAAACCACCATGGATTGGGGCAAGATTTGGCACCCTGTGCACATTGTGATATCACACCTTGGTTGCTATGGGTTTTGATTTTTTGGAGTTGGTGGCATGGTGGCCCCATGGTGGAGATGTGTCGAAAGAGGGGTTTTCGGACGAAAAGAGGGGGGAATGGCCAAAAACTGACCAAACCACCATGGATTGGGGCAAGATTTGGCACCCTTGTGCACATTGTGATATGACACCTTGGTTGCTATGGGTTTTGATTTTTGTGGCATGGTGTCCCCATGGTGTAGATGTGTCGAAAGAGGGGTTTTCGGACGAAAAGAGGGGGAATGGCCAAAAACTGACCAAACCACCATGGATTGGGGCAAGATTTGGCACCCTTGTGCACATTGTGATATCACACCTTGGTTTCTATGGGTTTTGATTTTTTGGAGTTGGTGGCATGGTGGCCCCATGGTGGAGATGTGTCGAAAGAGGGGTTTTCGGACGAAAAGAGGGGGGAATGGCCAAAAACTGACCAAACCACCATGGATTGGGGCAAGATTTGGCACCCTTGTGCACATTGTGATATGACACCTTGGTTTCTATGGGTTTTGATTTTTTGGAGTTGGTGGCATGGTGTCCCCATGGTGTAGATGTGTCGAAAGAGGGGTTTTCGGACGAAAAGAGGGGGAATGGCAAAAACTCACCAAACCACCATGGATTGGGGCAAGATTTGGCACCCTTGTGCACATTGTGATATGACACCTTGGTTGCTATGGGTTTTGATTTTTTGGAGTTGGTGGCATGGTGTCCCCATGGTGGAGAGATGTGTCGAAAGAGGGGTTTTCGGACGAAAAGAGGGGGAATGGCCAAAAACTGACCAAACCACCATGGATTGGGGCAAGATTTGGCACCCTTGTGCACATTGTGATATGACACCTTGGTTGCTATGGGTTTTGATTTTTTGGAGTTGGTGGCATGGTGGCCCCATGGTGGAGATGTGTCGAAAGAGGGGTTTTCGGACGAAAAGAGGGGGGAATGGGCAAAAACTCACCAAACCACCATGGATTGGGGCAAGATTTGGCACCCTTGTGCACATTGTGATATGACACCTTGGTTGCTATGGGTTTTGATTTTTTGGAGTTGGTGGCATGGTGTCCCCATGGTGGAGATGTGTCGAAAGAGGGGTTTTCGGACGAAAAGAGGGGGGAATGGCCAAAAACTGACCAAACCACCATGGATTGGGGCATGATTTGGCACCCTTGTGCACATTGTGATATGACACCTTGGTTTCTATGGGTTTTGATTTTTTGGAGTTGGTGGCATGGTGTCCCCATGGTGGAGATGTGTCGAAAGAGGGGTTTTCGGACGAAAAGAGGGGGGAATGGCCAAAAACTCCTCAAAATTGGAAGGCGCAATTAAGATTGCTGCCGAGGCTCGCCAAGAAATTGACTTCCTGAAGGAGGAACTCGAGGGGTCAAGAGAGGCCGGGTTGACGAGGAGGCAGCCGTGCCATCACGAAGCTCCGGCGATGGAGAAGGATGATCTTCTCCGCCAGTCTTGCTCAGTAATCCTCTTTTTGTTTCCTCGTTGATTATTGCTTTTGCAAACACCACCCTCTTTGTTAATGTCTTCCTCTATTTCACTCTTCGAGGCTTTTGATATCCTCGTTGAGGCTCGGACAAGGTCCCAAGCAATTCTCCATCAATGCTCACGATGACGCCATGCCTCATCAACTTACTCAGATCTTCTTCAAGGACAAGGCCAAGGGCGCGGATCCACTCGATGATTTTCCCCAAGATCGACCAGAACAAGACTCTTTGGGAGAGCTGATCGACGCCTTTGCCGTGAACACAAGGGAGTTTATCGAGGTATTCAAACGTACTTCACGTACCTATGGCGTCCTCCTAGCCTTCCAACTTATGATGGGTCACGGCTTCAAAGCTGACATTGAAGAGATGTCCAAAGAGCTGCCGAAGGGGCACGATGGAAAATTCGTCGACCTGGGTGCCTTTCAAACCTCGGCTCTTACATGTGCTCACCAGCTCCTTGAGCTGGTCGAAGCAAATAAATCATCAGCCGGTCCCAGCTTATCAAACCAGACCCAAGCCCCCTGATTGTAATTTTGCTTGATTTAAACAACGTCCTATCCTGAAACTCATATGGTTGCAATGAATTTCATGCTGGCAATGTTACCAGTATATCTTTGCTATAACATTTGTACTTGCACGCTCTCGATGGGAGTAATTTCCAATGCTGACTCCATATAATCCATCGCGCCTTTTAACAATGTTTTGCAGATTTTTCCTGTGCCTGCCTTTGTCGAGGATTCTTCGGGTGCTATCCCTGAAAGTGATCGACTCCAGCGCATGAAGGACCGGATCGCGCAGATGGAGAAGAATATGCGCAGCACTTACGCCTTAGCTGCCATTATCAACAAGAAAAATGAGCTTGCGGCTGACGCTGAGCGCTATGCGCTTACTGAATTGCACAAAGTCACCGAAAGTTTGAACTGTAAGTGCTCCGACCTTCTTGCTTTTTGGTTTTCCATGAAATGCACTTTCTTATCTTCTTTTGATTCTTCTGCTAGTCATAGCTCTGAACAAAGCGGAGGAAAACAAGCGCATACATGAACGTGTAAACGCATTGACCCAACTATCATCACCGCACGGTTTTCCTCGAGGGAACAATCGGTTGGCTTCGATCACGTGAAAAGTTTCAAGACCTGGTTCACACGTCGTGAAGTACACGTCCGTTGGGAACCCCAAGTGGAAGGTGATGAGTAGAAGAAAGCCTCAAGATGAAACCAAGACGAATCCAGAGGAGTCAAGAAGCACGTGAAGATTGTTGGTGGAGGAGGGTAGTGCGGCGCAACACTAAACCGCTACCAACGCAATGCGAGGTTGTCAATCTCAACGCCTTGCTGTAACAAAGGGATTGAACGTGATGTGTGGAAGATGATGTTTGTCGCAAAAGAAATAAAGAGGAGAACAATGCTGCGAGATTGTATTCGTGATGTAAAAGAATGGACCGTCCACAGTTTAGTGGTGTCTCTCCAAGAAGATAACTAACATGCTGGACAAATTATATGTGGGCAATTGACAAATAAAGATTCAATACACATCATGATGATCACTATGAGATTTAATCAGGGCATTACACAAAGTACATAGACCGCTATCCAAAATGCATCTATGCCTAAATAATCCTATCTCAATCACGGCCCATCTTCTGATTTGGCTAAAATCTGGTGATAACACAATTGCATTAAGTATGGTGCGTAATGTAATCAACACAAATATCCTTAGACAAAGCATCGATGTTTTATCCCTAGTAGCAACAAAGACATCCACAACCTTAGAATCCTTCTCACACATCAGTCTCCGCATTCAATGGAGGCATGAACCCACTATCGAGCATAAATACCCCCTCTGGAGTTACAAGCATCAACTTGGCCGTAGCCTCTACTAGCAACGGAGAGCATGCAAGAACATAAACAATACATATATGAAAGATTGATAATCAACTTGACATAGTATTCTATATTCATCTATCCCACCAAACACAACATGTAGCATTACAAATAGATGATCTTGGAGTTCATGTTAGGTAGCTCACAAGATCTAAAATGATAGCACAAGCGGAGAAGACAACCAACTAGCTATCGCTATGGACCCATAGTCCAAGGATGAATCACTCACGCATCAATCCTGGAGACGGCATGATGATGTAGAGTCTCTCCTCAAGGATGATTCTCCTCCTCTCCTACAGGTGTCGGAGGCGATCTCCCGAATCCCCCGGGATGGGATTGGCGGTGCTGGCTCTCAAGAAGGTTTTCCGATCGTGGCTCCTGGGCATGTGGGTTTTCGCCACGAAGGCTAAGGGCAGGCGGGCGGGTCGAAGAGGCTACGCGAGGGCCCACACCATAGGCGCGCCCCCTCTCGGCCGCGCCACCATGGTGCCTTGTCTGTGGGACCCTCTTTCGTATCCCTCCGCCTTCTCGAGCTTCGTGGAAAATAAGACCCCGGGCATTGATTTCGTCCAATTCCGAGAATATTTCCTTTTTAGGATTTCTCGAAACCAAACAAGCAGAAAACAGGAATCGGCACTTCGGCATCTTGCTAAAAGGTTAGTGCCGGAAAATGTATAATAATGATGTAAAAGTATGTATAAAACATGCAAGTATTGTTATAAAATTAGCGTGGAACATAAGAAATTATAGATACGTTTGAGACGTATCAAGCATCCCCAACCTTAGTTCCTACTCGCCCTCGAGTAGGTAAACGATAACAACAAATTATTTCTAAGTGACATGCTACCAACATAACCTTGATCAACATTATTGTAAAGCATATGAGATGAATGGAGTGATCTCAAGCAAAAGATTGCTAACAAAAGATGATGACTAAACAAATGAATCATATAGCAAAACTTTTCATGAATAGTACTTTCAAGACAAGAATCAATAAGACTTGTATAAGAGCTAACTCATAAGCAATAAATTCAAAGTAGAATGCATTGAAGCAACACAAAGGATGATTAAGTTTCAACGAATTGCTTTCAACTTGTAACATGTATATCTCATGGATATTTGTCAACATAGAGCAATATAACAAGTGCAGTAAGTAATCATGTAAGAATCAATGCACACAGTTAACACAAGTGTTTGCTTCTAAGATAGAAAGAAGTGGGGAAAGACCCAACATAAAGTAAAAGAATGGCCCTTCACAGAGGAAGCATGGATTACTGCTTTTGTGCTAGAGCTTTTATTTTAAAAACATTGAAACAATTTTGTCAATGGTTTGGTAATAATTCATATGTGCTATGCATAATACTCCTACAAGTTGCAAGCCTCATGCATAGAATACCAATAGTGCCCGCACCTTGTCCTAATCAGCTTGGATTACATGGATTATCATTGCATAACATATGTTTCAACCAAGTGTCACAAAGGGGTACCTCTATGCCGCCTGTACAAAGGTCCAAGGAGATCAATTGCATTTGATTTCTCGTTTTTAATATATCTCAACTTAAGACATCCATACCGGACAACATAGACAATGTATAATGGACTTCTCTTTAATGCTAAGCATTCAACAACAAATAATATTCTCATAAGAGAGTGAGGTTGTATGTCCAAATCGAAAACTTCCACCATGATACATGGTTTTAGTTAGCGGCCCAATGTTCTCTCTAACATATGCATACTCAAACCATTTGATCATGACATCACCCTTACTTCAGACAAGACGAACATGCATAGCATCTCACATGATATCCAACAAAGGTAAAAAGTTGATGGCGTCCCCAAAAACATGGTTACCGCTCAACAAGCAACTTATAAGAAATAAGACACATAACTACATATTCATCACCACAATAGTTTTTAAGCTATTTTTCCCATGAGCTATATATTGCTAAGACAAATGAATGAAATTTTAAAGGTAGCACTCAAGTAATTTACTTTGGAATGGCAGAAAAATACCACATAGTAGGTAGATATGGTGGACACAAATGGCATGGGTTTTGGCTTTAAGGTGTTTGGATGCACGAGAAGTATTTCCTCTCAGTACAAGGCTTTGGGCTAGCAAGGTTGTTTGAAGCAAACACAAGTATGAACAGGTACAACAAAACTTACACAAGAACATATTGCAAGCATTATAAGACTCTACACTTGTCTTCCTTGTTGTTCAAACACTTTACCGGAAAATATCTAGACTTAGAGAGACCAATCATGCAAACCAAATTTTAACAAGCTCTACGGTAGTTCTCCACTAATAGATTAAACTACATGATGCAAGAGCTTAAACATGATCTAATGAGAGCTCAAAACAATTGCCAAGTTTCAAGTTATTCCAAACCATATGAAGCATTTTTCGATCCCAACCAAATAGCAATCAACGAAGCAATTTTCAGCCTTCGCCATGAACATTAAAGCACAACTAAGAACACAAGTGTTCCATATGAAAAAGTGGAGCGTAATATCTCCAATACAAGGATGGTGGGATCCAACTTTATTGAAACCAAAGCAAAAATAAAAGCAAACAGACGCTCCAAGTAAAGAACATAAGATGTGATGGAATACAAATATAGTTTCACTAGAAGTGACTTGATAAGTTGTCGATGAAGAAGGGGATGCCTTGGGCATCCCAAGCTTAGATGCTTGAGTCTTCTTAAAATATGCAGGGATGAAAACGAGGCCATCCCCAAGCTTAGACTTTTCACTCTTCTTGATCATATTGTATCATCCTCTTCTCTTGACCCTTGAAAACTTCCTCCACACCAAACTTAAAGCAAACTCATTAGAGGGTTAGTGCATAATCAAAAATTCATACATTCAGAGGTGACATAATCATTCTTAACACTTCGGACATTGCACAAAGCTACCGAAGTTAATGGAACAAAGAAATCCATTCAACATATCAAAAGAGGCAATGCGGAATAAAAGGCAGAATCTGCAAAACGAACAGACCAGAAGACGAATTTTCCGAGGCACTTAACTTGCTCAAACGGAAAAACTCAAAACTAATGAAAGTTGCGTACATATCTGAGGACCACGCACGTAAATTGGCAGATTTTTTTGATTTTTCTACAGAGTTCTACGCAAATTCGTGACAGACAGCGATTCTGTTTCTACGCAGCAATCCAAATCTAGCATCAACTTTACCATAGAGACTTTACTTGGCACAAAAACATGATAAGGAGAGGTTGCTACAGTAGTAACAACTTCCAAGACTCAACAATACAGTATTAAAATAAAACATGGGTTATCTCCCAAGAAGTGCTTTTCTTTAACGCCTTTCAGCTAGGCGCAGAAAGTGCAAATCAAGTATTATCAAGAGAGGAAGCATCAACATCATAATTTTTCTTACAAACACAACTTGTTGCAGATGGTACCTTAGATGCTCCATTATCTAAATTTCCTATGGTGGTGCTAGGGGTTTTATCAATTTTAGGCCTATAATAATTCTTTGGTTTAGGCACCTTAGAGACATACATGAATTTTTGCTCTTTACCCACATAAGCTTTCTCCTTAAACTTAAGAGAAGAAAAAGTTGAACCCAAGGTTCCCATAGCTTTTTCAAGTTCACTAATCCTATTGATTTTATTATCATGGACAACACAAGTTTCTAGGATACCAATTCTTTCATCAATTCCCCCTAGGGATTTATCAAGTTTATCAGTATTAAGCAGCATTCCCAATTTAGTTTCAACACTTGGAAATTTTTTCTCTATGGCTTCCAACTTTTTCATGACATCCTCAAGAGAGATTTCAATTTTAACTTCATTAACGGGTGGTGTTCCTACTAGACTCTCAATGATGCAACTAGCTTCTAAAGCAGGAGTACCTAGGAAATTACCTCCCGAAAGAGTATCAAGAACATACCTATTCCAGCTAGATATCCCAACATAAAAGTTCCTAAGAAGGATAATAGTGGAGTGTTTCTTAATGCACCAATGATGAGCATTACTAATTCTGTACCAAGCATCTTTAAAACTTTCCCCACCTTGTTGCTTAAAAGAGTGAACTTCAACTTCAGGATTACTCATTTTAGTAGTAACAAAAGTAAACTAAACAAATAGAATAAAGTAAAGACAAGTAACTAATTTTTTTGTGTTTTGATATAGATCAAGTAAACAGGATAAATGAAATAAAGTAAGCAACTAATTTTTTTTTGTGTTTTTGATATAAGGCAAACAAGACAGTAAATAAAATAAAGTAAAGCAAGACAAAAACAAAGTAAAGAGATTGGATGGGGACTCCCCTTGCGCGTGTCTTGATCTCCCAAGCAACGGCGCCGTAAATTTAGCTTGACACGCGTGAAGTACACGTCCGTTGGGAACCCCAAGTGGAAGGTGTGATAGAAGCAAGTTTTCCTCAAGTAAGAAACCAAGGTTATCGAACCGGTAGGAGTCAAGAAGCACGTGAAGGTTGTTGGTGGAGGAGTGTAGGCGCAACACCAGTGAAACCGGCGCCAATGTGGAACCCGCACAACACAATCAAGATACTTTGCCCCAACGTAACAGTGAGGTTGTCAATCCCACAGCTTTGAAAACAAAGGATTAAACGTATTGTGTGGAAGATGATGTTTGTTTGCAAAGAACAAGATAGAACAATGATTGCAAAGATTGTATTCAGATGTAAAAGAATGGACCGGGTTCACAGTTCACTAGTGGTGTCTCTCTCCAATAAGATAAATAACATGTCGGGTGAACAAATTACAGTTGGCAATTGACAAATAAAGATTCAATACATATCATGATGATCACTATGAGATTTAATCGGGCATTACGACAAAGTACATAGACCGCTATCCAGATGCATCAATGCCTAAATAATCACTTCGAGTTCGCATCCGCACCCTTCCAGTATTAAGTTGCAAACAACAGACAATTGCATTAAGTATGGTGCATAATGTAATCAACACAAATATCCTTAGACAAAGCATCGATGTTTTATCCCTAGTAGCAACAAGACATCCACAACCTTAGAACTTTCTGTCACTGTCCCAGATTCAATGGAGGCATGAACCCACTATCGAGCATAAATACCCCCTCTTGGAGTTACAAGTATCAACTTGGCCAGAGCCTCTACTAGCAACGGAGAGCATGCAAGAACATAAACAACACATATATGAAAGATTTATAATCAACTTGACATAGTATTAAATATTCATCGGATCCCACCAAACACAACATGTAGCATTACAAATAGATGATCTTGATCATGTTAGGCAGCTCACAAGATCTAAACATGATAGCACAAGCGGAGAAGACAACCAACTAGCTACTGCTATGGACCCATAGTCCAAGGATGAACTACTCACGCATCAATCCGAGGCGGGCATGATGATGTAGAGCCCTCCTGATGATTCCCTCTCCGCAGGTGCCGTGAGGCGATCTCCGAATCCCCCGAGATGAGATTGGCGGCGGCGGCGTCAGTAAGGTTCGTATCGTGGCTCTCCTGTACGGGGGTTTCGCGACGAAGGCTATAAGCAGGCGGAAGTGCAGGAGGCGGCGCGAGGCCCACACCATAGGCGGCGCGGGCCCCCCCCGGCCGCGCCGCCTATGGTGCTGGGCCCACATGGCCCCTCTTCGTATCCCCCTCCTCTCTGGAAGCTTCGTGGAAAATAAGGGGCGTTGATTTCGTCCAATTCCGAGAATATTTCCTTTGTAGGATTTCGAAACCAAAAACAGCGAAACAGCAACGGCACTTCGGCATCTTGTTAATTGGTTAGTGCCGGAAAATGTATAATAATGATGTAAAGTATGTATAAAACATGCAAGTATTGTCATAAAAGTAGCATGGAACATAAGAAATTATAGATACGTTTGAGACGTATCAGGGTCCAACAAGTGCACCGTTTCTTCGACAAGTGTTACAAAGGACTGAGGGTAATCTGGAAGACGATGTTCCCTCTGAACGCGGTACCTCCTACGTTGTTGACTTTGATGTCGGAATTTAGTAACGCCAAGAAGATCCGAAGTTTAGTTCGGGCACAGCTTCTTGCCGGAGCTAGAGCTACACTTGCCTGCGTCCTCACGCGTTATCCTTCGGCAGACCTTATGTCAATTGCCAATGTGCCGAGTTATATGGAGCCGCTTACCCCGAAGGTGGGCCTTCCTGCCGCCATCATTGTCGATAGAATTGACGAACCCTCCACAGCATCCACAGGAAAGGAGACTTCACAAGGGTAGTTTGAAGCCGTATCCATATTGTAGATAGAAGACCTGTTGACTCTTTATATCCGAATGTTCGGATGATCAAGGTTGAATTGTTTCCGTAGGAAGGGGTATGTATATGTACCTTTACCGTGTTAATGCCGTAGGCAAAATTTTGAAGGAGTAAATCTTAATTACTCGATTTTACATCTGTATTAAGATGCATATGTATGTTGGTCGGTAGCAAATTATTTGAGTGATCAGCTCGTGTTGCAGGTCTTGCTAAAACCCGTTGTATGTGCAACTTTGCTCTCAACCGATGCATGTCTTGACAGCAGCTCCCGAATATATCGGGAGCACCAGCTCTGCCGATGACTCCGTCGCTCTTCGGTACTTCCATAAGTAAAGTGCCGAACGTGGGTCATTAGTATATGTGTTTCATGTTCCCTGCTATTTACGGCACTCTTTGAGGAATCTATAGCGAAAGGGTAGGGGCCTTGTCGATTTTGCCTCATAGCACTCGTAATTTCAGAGGCTTTGTTAGAGTACAATCTCTAGACGTGTTTTTTCATCGCATCACTGTTCGCCAAAATATGCAAAACAAGGTTCACTATGATGTGGTTCGGGTAACCCGAATTACTGCAATTGCTTCAAGGAAACAAAACTCAAGTTTTCATTAATAACGTAAGCAAATAACTAAGGGACGAAAAAGCACCCTGCCTAAAAAGGAAAAACGAAATACTATCCATCCTCTTAAACAAGAGGAGGGTTCTTCTTATCTTCAAGCTTGTCCACCGCGTCCGCGGTTTTGGAAGCATCGCTAATTTCACAAGGGGTCCGGGCAGTGATTGCCAGGTTTTTGTTTCCTTCTGTGACCGCAGTGCCGTCAGCTGCCGAAGTTTTCACTGTAGGAACCTCTATAGCAAGATCGGCTGGCTTCTTCTTCATCTTCTTGACGCGTTCATCTTTCTTATTATCGTGTGCCGACGATTTTGAAGGGAGATCGACGCTTCTGCTGAGCCCAAATTTTGCAGCAATCTTCTGAAACTCGCGATCACAATTGTCTGAGCGTGAGAAACTTCCATAGACTGTGATGTTTGTCCCATTGTTCCCAGACATTTTCAGCTTGAGGTATGCGTAGTGCGGCACAACCATGAACTTGGCATAAGCTGATCTTCCGAGTATAGCGTGGTACTGTGATTCCCAATTCACTACTTCAAACTCGATCTTTTCCTTCCTGAAGTTGTCGGGTTTACCAAAGACAACATTCAGGTAAACTTTGCCAATAGAGTACGCTGGTGAGGTGGGGAGGATCCCATGAAAACAGTCTGTCTCTTCTAGCATCCTCATCGTAATTCCCATAGTTTTGATCGTGTCGAGGAATATCAGGTTTAGCCCGCTTCCACCGTCCATAAAAACTTTGCTCATCTTAAATCCTCCAATTTGCGCCTCGACCACTAGCGCAGCATGCGGCTTTGGGATTGTCATCGGGTGATCCGCCCTACGAACGTGATACTCGAGATGACCAGTCGATATACTCAGGATATTAGCCATGATGCTTTCCGCCAGGTTGATTTCTTGGGTGAGCTTCTTCATCTCCCTCCTCGAAACACTAGTGCTGTGAATCATGCTCATCTGCCCACACGGTGGTGGAAAGGACTCGTTAGGGTTGTGAGGCTGAACTTGCTGGACCTGGTGCTAAGGTGGAGGTGGTGGTGGTGGCGGCTGCTGCTGCTGCTACTGCTGAATGAGCTCTGCATCTCGATGAATCGACAATCTCTGAGCAAGTGGCTTGACTTCTTCTTATTGTCTTTAGAGTCGATGTGCGTGCAGATAGCAAGGTGCGTTTATCTGCTCGGCGAAAGGGTAACTCGGGGGTCCTCTCGAGGTCGTGGCTTGTAGTGGCTACGGTTCCTGAGTTGCTCTCGATTGCCGTCCTGTCGATCATCTCGCCTATCGTCATACCGATCACCTTGCCGATCGGAATATCCAGCAGCTACCAAGTTGTTGTCGTCGTAGCGGTCCTTCCTCTTCTTGCGACGATCTCTGCGACCACCCGAATCATTCTTCGGCTGATCGTCGTCTTCGTCGTCACTGCGCTGTCGCGGTCTTCGTACATTTTCTTCGCCATCAGCCCAGCTGTTGGCAATTTCCATTAACTTGGTTATAGTTTTTGGCTTCTTGCTTCCAAGTTCTTCTATGTAAGTTTTGCGTCGGATGGCATTGCTAAATGCATCGATTACTCTATCAACGGAAACATCTTCGGCAGCGTTCAGGAGTTTAGTGAATCTCCCGATATATGCGCGCATTGACTCCTTCGGCTTCTGCTGGCAGTGCCGTAACTCTTTGATTCCAACAGGTCTCTTGTATGTTGCTTGGAAGTTAGCGACAAAAGCGTCCACCAGATTGTCCCATGATTTGATAGATCCCTTTGGCAGGCCCCTTAACCAGGCTCGTGCCGAATCTTTTAGGTAAAGCTGCAAGCACTGCATTGCTGCTATCTGGTTTCCTTTGTGTAGGATCACAGTCTGTAGGTAATCATCTATCCATGATCTCGGCCCCTGCTGTCCATCATACTTAGCGGCGTCGGTAGGGGCAGGTTTAAACTTCTTGGGTGGCATTGTCTCACGGGTCTTGTAGCTCAAGCAGTCAGCCCCCCTCAGCTCGCCGTCATACTCCTCGCTTTCCTCTGAGGCGTCGCTGTCGTATTCCCTCGCAGCTCGCCGTCGTCTGGCTTTATCGATTCTGCTCTGAGTAATCTCGTCTCGGGCGTCCCTTGAGCGGTGCTTTGAACCTCCGTCTTGGGGCGAGGCTTTTTCTTTTCGTGGAACCAGCTTGTCTCCCAGGATTGCGAGACTTTCCAGAGCGCCCCGATGAGCTTGAACCATAGAACCTTCGGGTCGTTGGTTAACAAGGTACGCCGCGAGGTTGGCAGTGGCTCCCTCGACGGTTTTTGGCCTCAGCATTCCTGCGGTATCCGTGGTCATGAATGACCTGGATAAGTTCGATGTTATTTCCCTAGCATCATCTTCCGAAAGTCTGGACAATCTTGATCGGTGCTTCCGCACGCCTTGACTGCTTCGGGAAGCACTTCCTCGCGAGACCCTTCGTCGTTCGCTAGATTGTTCTGCCGCAAGCAGGCGTTTCTCGAGGGTGGCTTGCTCAATCGATAGCTGCTCCCGATTCTTATCCAATATTTCGCGATAGGCATTGAGGGTTCCGACCGAAGTTCCAGCGGGGAGCGGTGTGTTATTAAGCACGGCTGCCGTGGCAGCTGCCCATTCTTCCTCCGCGATGATGTAATCGCTACTATGGTTACTGTCACTGTTTTCAAAGCTTCGTCGTCTGCTGGAGCGAGGAGTGTGCTCTCCACCTCCTCCGTTCCTCGCGTTTCCTGTGTTATTGGCAGCGTAGACTTGGTGGCGCGCCGTTCTCCAGGTGCCTTCCTTAACAATGCTGTCGACGCCGTCCTCTCCCGATGAATACTGGGCACTGCAGATGAACGGTGTGTCACTCGACCCCAGCCCGTGTCTGGTGTCGCAGTTCAAACAGTAGTACGAGGTCATCTCTGATGGTACGGGGTTATCGGATCCGACCGACATTGAAGACGTCGATCGTGGAGTCGATGGTGAGGATGAATTAGTCGAGTCTGTCAACCCAGCCGAAAGATCGATTGATGATGACATGATTGACCCTGCGGCTGATGGGGGTGACTTCCCTGTGATCTGGGCGGTTCTTGGTCGAAGGATTCCTTCGCGTTGACGTTGTAGTGGACGCTCCCGAAAGTCATCTCCATGTTTCCTTGCGATCTGAAAAGTCGAGCGAGACGAGTCCCATGCGGGGTGAACTTAGGAGCCGGATCGGGCTTCCCATGATTGGCGATGATGATGATGGCGTCGACGAAGCTGCCGACGACATGATTGGATCTGCCGATGACGGATCTTGTGCCAACAGGGTTCCCACAGATGGCGCCAATTGACGAGGATGCTCCTCGACAATGCCCTCCGATTGGGGCTTAGGGTTGATGGAATCATGCAGGCTGACACGAGACATCGGTTAACGTACAAGCGGAGAGCAATTTACCCAGGTTCGGGCCTCGATGAGGTAAA
This sequence comes from Lolium multiflorum, assembly GCA_030979885.1. Classification (NCBI taxonomy): domain Eukaryota; kingdom Viridiplantae; phylum Streptophyta; class Magnoliopsida; order Poales; family Poaceae; genus Lolium; species Lolium multiflorum. The sequence goes on from CM061748.1 coordinate 218,128,961, forward strand.
ACCCTTACGTCCCGCGCTGTTCGATCTTGATTATGAAAATATCGGGTTACAATGGGGTGCCGAAGGTTTTGGCTGTGTTCTCGTCGAGAGGCTAAGTGCTACGGCGACCTAGCTCTGGACTTGTGGTGGCTAAAGTTGCTAAGATTGATTGTGTCCCTCGGCAGCCCCTCTCCTGGCCCCTATATAGAGGGCCTGGTCTCAAGAAATTTGCACGAGTACGACTAGGTTTACAAGAGACCTAGTTCTAAACTTTCCTTAATCGGTTCCTCTCCGTCTTGTTCTTCAAGGAATCTTCTTCGGCGCCGACCTAGTGGCCCACCTTGCCATCGGCTGTCTTCATGGGCCTCCAGTTGGGCTATACAGGATAGAGCAATATCAGTTACCCGAAGGGTAATGCCCACGTCACCAACATTTAAAAGGTCATATATATAATGCTCAATTAGATATGAACTCAGAGACCAGCAAAGGTAACTTAGTTTCCATAACTCCCTCCCATTTCCTAACTCATGTAAATTATGTTTGTGGATTTTCTTTTGTAGATCACCAATGTTCTTTTTGCCAACTTAGTTGCACTAGGCCTTGTGATTGCTGAAGATATGGGAGATCTGTAAACATCTGCTGAACATGTGGTTGAAGATCATCATGGTATGAGAATCAAACACGATTTTGAAGAGAGTGACGAAATATATAGATGCAAACACGAGGAGCCACATGAGGTTTTCTCACAAATCCTAGAGAGGGTATAAAAGATTTGAACACTTCGACAATTAATGTCAATCCCCATCTAGCTGGCAAGTAAGCAACGATGCAAAAAAAAAGTCACGAACTGTCATGTCAATCAATGCTATGAAGAGTGATGACGATGACCGTCGTAGAAATGAGCAATAAAACAAACTGATTGGCAAGCTGGTGCTGAGGGCTGAAGCTATTACTGACTGAAATGATCTTCAAAAGAAACAATATAATAATAGCCACAACCGGTGAAAAAACACAAACCTACATGTTTTTCTTATCATTCTTGATTATATTCAAATATTAAACAAGCACATGTATGTTTCTATAACTAACCACATGTCTTCTTCATGTTGATTTATATGACGAGGGGGGAACGTGCCCCCTAGCCTCATCAATCTCAAATAATAATATTTTGTGATAGGATAGTAACCTTGTTGATAATTGTGTGTCTTCAAAGTTATACTTGTGAGTGCCTGAACTGTTGATCTAATTCTGGTCGTTATATACAAAGCCTTATAACTTGAATTTATTTATATTTATTTTCTGGTATATGTTATAATCTTGTCCTATTTTGACCTTGCTTTCATAAACATTGCAAATCATACCATTCGATTGGCTTAGATTGGTATGTTAGACCTGTGTGAATGATATTTTTGTGATGATACATATGGTGCTATTGTTGAAACAGTCGTTTTAAGTGACCAATTTTCTATTGCGTTTTGAACCTGGAAGAAACTTGGTACCACAGTTCACCGAAAACTGGTCAGACCGTGCTGACCTGTTTTTGTTAGAAGAACTGGTTCAGGCCGATAAGATCAGGATCTATGTCGTATTAGTTAGAGAAGTTCTGGAGTTCGCAATGTCAAACGTTGGAAATCCCAAAATTAAAAAAATGAATGGCCAGTGTGCTTCTGACCATGAAATGTTTTTTTCTTCGCCATGGAGAACTGTTTTGTAGACCACACAACTCACGGTTATTTACTTCACTTGCACATTTTTGTGCCTTCAATGGAATAAGTATGTTCATGTCTAGTTTTTATTTGAATGTATGGATATGTTATCAAATATGAAAGAAATCTTGGCTAAATTCTATCTTACTTGTTCGCTATATGGCAACACTCTTAGGTTCTAATATTACTTGTGTATAATCAAGTACGGTGTAATCTTTGTACTTATTGAATAACTAATTTGTTTTCTGTTGTTGTCCGACAGTAATGCTCTGGAGAAGAGAATGAAGGAGGTCACACAGAAGATGTTACTTGAAGACACTGTATTGTGACGTTCCTCTCGTGTACATGCGCAACCAAAGGACGGACCTTCTGTGTAATTCCTCGATTATGTCAACGCATGGAAACCTATTTCAAAGAGAAACATGTGGAAAGAGAATCGGGCTATTTAGTTCATAGGCAACAAATGCAGTATTTATTTCATGGATTCGATCTCATTGTCCTTTTACAACTGCAGTACTTATTTCATCTGTTATCCAACAGAAAAAAAGTTATTCCTGCAAGTGTCAAAAGGAAGTCGCTGTTCGTGCAAACTAATTGATTTGTGCTTTACGAGGGTCAGCTTTTCTTCAATGTGTAATGGGCCGTAGCTAAACAAACCTTGGACGAATCTGTTGTGCTCGCTCGAAGACAGGAAGAGGTCGAGCAGCGTTGGCCAGGCCGTGGTGCAGGCCCCGGCAGCTTCACTTTCATTTACTTTGACAGTGTGACAAAACAAGCAGAGATCCTGGGCAAGCTTGGATCCCATCCATGGACCATGCCGACCCCTCATCGGCTCCCTTTCCTATATGGCTATATCCGCTTCCAGCCATGGCGAGCTCGATTCGAGTGAGTCGTGTCAGTGAGCCTCATGCCCATGTCTAAATATTGGCTGTCGACAAGTATGATACCAAACCTAATTGTCGACAAGTACGATACCAAACCTAACGGAGCGAAAGTGAAGTTTCATCATTCGGTCCTAGAGCTAGACACATCCATCCAAGTGCGTTACAGTTCCATTTCGTTTTCAGAATTGGCTCTTCTAGTACTCCCTATTGATCACAGTTATACACCTTGGCATTAGCACACACAAAATATAGCCCGGTTTAGTTAAACCAAAGTATTCCAAAACTATGGTATTGCTAGCCAAGAGATACTCAAATTTCTGGAAAAAGATATCTGAGCCTCTTTCTTCAATATACTGTGAGAATAAGCCAGTTTTTTAAGAAAACTGTATTAGTATTTTAGTGTAGCCAAACGCCTTAAAGTATAGAAATTGAAGTTTTTCCAGAAACCATGGTATTTAAGAATACTTCAAAATTTACTTTGCATCCAAATGGGCTTACACCCAAAAAGCACGGTTTTACTTTTCTGAATGATCCATTGACTGCTGGGAAGAAACGAAGACAGAGAACAAACAAAACCCATATCAGTGGAGAGAGGACAGGTCTGTAGACCAGCCGCACCTGCAAATCTGCAATGCGCCACTAAGCCCACATCATCATCAGATTATAAGTAATTCAGATTGCTCACAGCGTGATCTGCGGATTGGCTCTCCTTCATCGTAGTCGTGTTTATTTAAATTTCTTTTTAGTACTTTGTTGAGAGATTCAACTATTTGTGGTTTGTAATAACTTGATCTATGCGGATGTGTGTATCCTAGCTATGCAGAGACCGAGTGTAATGCTTTTAAGTAATAAAGCACCCACTATCGAAAAAACTCGCACTGCTCAAACAAACTAAGTATTTACAGCACAGAGAACTAATAATATGCTCAAATTATAGACAATTCATCGCATTATTTCGTTCTATTACAGCGACCGCACCATCATCCACATGACACTGGGGCCTCAGATGTGCAATTGAGCATCTCTGGACTAAATCCTTGCAACAAGAATTCCTTAAACTAACCTACTAAGCAACACCTATATAATCGCTGTACACCAGTACCAATCCAGCGGGGATAACAATTTACACCCCATCGTGCGTATTCACAAAAGCAACCACACTAATCATATTCAGGCCAACGCTTTGTACCACGGGCCATGGACCTTCTCCGAGACAGTCGCCACCCTGATCAGCACGTCGGCGGCCTTCACCACCCGGTCAACGAGTTTCCCCGCACCGACGCGGCGCAGGGCCGCCTCTGCCAACTTCTGGCCCTTGGGGCCGCTGCCGCCGAGGACGACGCCGCGGAAAGCGCAGTGGACCGCCCTGGAAACCTTCTTGAAGACCACGTCGTCGGCCTGGAGGCTCTTAAGGAACACCCGGGCTATTATCTGCCTCCTGCTCTGGATCTTCTCATCTGATGCAGTGCCAGCTGAGGCTGACGAGCTCATCATCGCCTCCACGATCTCTTCGGTGCCTGCCTCGCCGGAGTTGTCCAGCAGCTTCACCAGAGTGCCGAAGAGTTCTGAGATGATGTTCTCCAGCTCTAAAGGAGTTATCTTAGGATTCTCACTCATCAAGACTTGGCGCAGGACGAGCATGCTGCACAAACAGTAAATTCAGTCAGTACACACTGATCAAGTTTTCAAACATTCCGGCATGCTAGGCCAAAAATACAAAGGTAGTATAAAATAGGTTACCTTGTAGCCATCACAGTCACTCCTTGGAATTGGCCCTGGACGGCCCTCAATCTCATAAAGTTGAGATGGAAGCTCTCAGGAGTTGACTGCAATTGCAACCCCTCCATACCACCAATAAGCTGCAGCAAGCCAATCCTCACGAGCTTGTCAACCTTTTCTCCTGTGCACTCTGGTAAACCTGAACTACCTGCTGCAGACAAGGAAGCAGTTTGTCCCCCTGGAGCTCCATGGCCAGCTCGGAGCACTGTAACAAGGGGCTGAGCCTGCCATCAAGGATTAAATTAGTTAGTGCCAGGAACCAGATAACAACAAAACGCTGCTATGCTGCTGAAGTTAAGGCGGTGCATTGTTAGAAACTTACATGATCCGCTGCTGGCAGAACTGAAAGAGAGCCCAGATGTTCACTCCATTCTGCATCCACCATATTCTTTGATGCTGAAATCCACTGCAGAGTAGCAGGGAGGGAAGCTGATGCACTGGCAGGAGGTCCATATCGATCACCGAAAGCCTTCTGCAGGTACTCCACTCCAGCAGAGCCTGTTATCATAGGTTGCATCATCTGAATACGTGCCTTGCTCACTTCTGCTTGCAGTTCCTGTTTTTACAGAAAAAATGTTAGAACTCTCGCAGCATAAGAACAAGTGCAGTTAATTGTAGGATTAATTTAATGTCTTAACGCAGAACATACCTTTATTTCCTCCAGAGTGAAACGCAGGCCCTTGATGACAGCAATAACAAACGAGCTGACACCATTGCCATTAACTTCAGAACTTGCAGCCAACTCGCTCAATAATTTGTCATGACTTTTCTTCATCTCATCCTCCTTTACAGCAGCAGATAGTTTTCTAACCATATCCAGGGAGTAATGCATAATCTGCCCCAGGTATTGCGTGTCCTGGGAACCTGACTCAAGTACCTTCATTTGTAAAGGAAAAAATAATGTCAAAATTTCATGAGTTCAAAATAAATAAGCAAGCTCACAGCAAACTTAACCAACAAATATTTGTGTGCATAGCATGGGATATTTACCTGAGTCAAAATTTCGACGTCAATGTTCCCCAGGATTTCCTCCTTCCATCCCTTGGGAGCCAAATCGTGCAACGAATCCCTCACTTCCTTTACCAGGTTGATAAGTTGGCTGTAGTCAGGTTTGTCTCCTTTCATTGAGTCAGTAACAACATCCCAGAAAGCTTTCTCCATGGTTTCTCTCACTCTGGCTTGGAAATCCTTCACGATGGTACTGGCATCATCAGAGTTGACAGCAAATGCATCACCGTTCTCATGAAGCATCTCATTGACCATTTGCTCATTATCTGTCGGCAAACTCACTGGTGATGTACTGCTTGATCCTCCTGCATCTGTCTTGGAACTGACATTAACATCAGCAGGTGGGAGCTGCCCAGACGGATTAATACTCAGAGGAGTTGATACATTTGCAACCGGTGTTGCCAATGGACTACCATTCTCCTTCGCTTCAAAGAACTTTGACCTCATATCTGAGAGAGCAGAGTTCATACGCTCAATGCCTGCATCACCACTCAAATGCTGAACCTTCTCTCTGAGGAGTTTTTGGTCGTCAGTGACCTGCTTCTGAATCGCCGTCATATCATGGGTAAGGTCTTGTGACTGCCCATCTGATGTTAACTTGCATGTTTGCATCATTGATAGCTCAAGCTTGCATGCAGCCCTAACAAGATCACCCTCCAGTGATTTTGCATCTTTTACTTTCCACACCACAAAGCGGTAAAGATAACTGCACCACGCTTTGTCAAAACTAACCAACTGTGTCCTGAATTTACTCTGACCAGTAACATGAGAAGGCATCTGGCAACTGGATGATTCAGCAGCATCAGTATCAAGGGATGGCTGCCTTGAGGCTCTTCCTGGTCCCTCAAGTACTGTCTTAACCAACAGCTCAAACTCCCTGACAAAGTTTGCTGCCGACTCCATCAGAAGTTTCTCTTGCTCACCTTGTCCACTTAAAACATCATCAGGATGAGCCAGGATCATGTAAGCACAGAGTACCACCCTCAGTGAGTACCTCGACGACCTGCTTGGTTCAGAAGTTCTTGCTGGCCTTTTTGCTGCAACCCTTGTTCTGCTCTGAGGTGTCTTTCTCGTTGGACACACAAGGCGCTTCAGTAGATGGTCAATATTTTCCGCGGTTGACGAACATACAATCAGCCTTTTCTCCAACCGGTCAAGTAATGATTTGGTGGCTCCAAGAGCTGCGGCAGATTCCATCGACATAGCTAATTCCTCAAATGGCATTGACTTGACAGATTTTTCATTAATTCCCAAGGCATCGTAAGCTTGAACCAAGGCATGTGTTGTCTTCTGGGACTTTGCTGTTCTCTCCTTCAGTGCGCCCTCCTCCAGCGGTATCTCCATCGCCACCGGCTCCCTCACCCCCATCACCGCCCCGATCAAATCCTCGCCGATCAACCTCGAACGGCGAATCGCAAGAAACCTCGCTTGTTCCGCTGCTCTACTCCTTCCACTTGTTCTTCCTTTCTCTCCCCTTTTTCGCCTCTCTCTTCTCGCTCGAGTTCGGTCGTCTGGGTGCGCCACGCGTGGCGCTATATACTAGGTGGGCGCCCCCGATGGGAGTCTGCTTCTTCCCGAATCGTGAAGGAGATCGGACGATGAAAGCCGGGACCGGGACGGATAGCGAGAGGGGCGTTCGGGTAAGCCGCTCGCGCCTTTTTCCGGGCGCTCGGTTGACCCAATTGCCCCTCATCGTCACCGGCGGCTCTGCCTCTTCCGTCTCGGTTTGGTCTGAGACTTCTCTACCAGCGAAAAAGCAACGCTCAGTCGTCGTCCTTCTGGTTGCTGTCACCGTGGTAGTGTTGGTGGCAGCGCGTCTCGTCGAACACTATGACGCTTATGTCCCTCTCGCTAAGGTAGGAGAACGTGAGCACGAAACCGGCTTCGACGCGGTGGTAGCGCGCGAACTTCTCCCAGCCGATGTGGAGGTACATCTTACCGCGCGCGTCGAACATCACCGGCAGCAGCCGCAGGCAGCCTAGGCTCGTTGTCGGCGACGAAGTCGGTGAATTTGTCTAGCAGCCTCTGGATGCCGAGTGGGTCGCCCTTGAGGACGACGACGAACTCGAATAGCACTTGCCGCTCCTCCTCCTGCATGTCCGACGATGAAGATGACGACGTCGCAACTGGCGGCGAGCATGCAGCTCTGCTGCGGCCACGACCACGGCTGTGAGCTTGTCCTCCAACATGGCGTCGACTCTTAAGATGGTGACGGCTAGGGTTGTGGAGAGAGGCGCTAGGGTTTCTGTGTGAGGGACGATGAAAGAGCGACCCTTTTTATAGGCCGGATGGAGGGGACGGTGGCGCTCATTAACGCCGGCACGCAGAGCTAGGCGCAACGAGACTCTTCGCCGCGCCTCTGCGGGAACTGCACCGTCGCTGCGTGCCAATAACTTCCGTCGCGAGGTAGGCAACGGTTAGGTTAAACTTCAATGTGCCACTGACGCATCGGTCTCGCCACTCCTCGCCTCGCTTTTCGTTGTATCCGGCGTGCCGGAGCGTCCCCTGTGGGGCGGGGACGGGCTCGGGCCGCCGGACACCGTATCGGACCGTGCCGGATAAAAATAGACTTCAGGGCACGCGGTTGGGAATATTTTTTATCAGGCGCGCCCTAAATCCCTTTGGAGACGTTTTGGGCGACGCGACTGGACATGCTCTTACAGTTCCATTTCGTTTTCAGAATTGGCTCTTCTAGTACAGAAACGAGAGCATGAGTGGTACGGGCGACGGGAGAGGCGATTTTGAATCGCCCTCCGGCGGCGGCTCGACACCGGCGACGCCAGGGCCAGGTAAGGCGGGTGGTGCGACGCGGTGCTCGTCGGCGCCGGTGGCCGCGCCCGGGGGGCGCTTCTGGGTCCTCTGCGGCGAGGATGAGGAGGCTTGCTCGTCGGAGGACGAGCGGCCAGATTCGGTGGGGAGCTCTTCAGAGAGGGAACTCGAGGGGACGGAGGGATGGTCTCCTCGCCGGCCGAGGGAGGCAGTAAGCCTGCGCGGCTTCATCGAGCGGGCGGAGGAGCTTGGGGGCTCGCTCCGCCACCGGCGGCGAACGACGTTTGCGCCCGGGGGTAGGGCTTCGAGGTTCCAGGCTAGCTCCGCCCCGCGATTCACCCGCCTTGGGGATGACGGTGCTCGCAACGGGGGCCGGGAGCGCGGCGGAGGCCGAGGAAGGGCTTTGGGGACGTCCGGGGATCGGGGAGGCACCGCAGGGAGCGGGGGGCTGCCGCCATCGCCGGAGTCGCCGCGGGTCGTGGTCCGCCTGCGCCCGCCTGGGAAGAAGGGGACTCTCCCGACGCGAACCGGGGCTGGGCCGACGTCGATGCCCGCTGGGCCGGTGGTGGGCCGCACGGTGGGAGAAGCGGAGCACCCTCTTCTCCTCCTGGGTCCGCCGCTGGGGGAGCTGTTTGGGCCCTGTGAGGCTCCTGTGCGGCCCATGAGCCAGGAGGTGGCCCATTTTGCTGGCCCACATTGGCTGTGGCTGCCCAGGGGCTGCACCACACCCTCTTTAGGGTTTCCGGCGCGGGCTAGTGAGGTATACCGCCTCCACTCCTCTGCTCGCACTCTTCATCGCATCCCAGAGCCGCCGCCTCTCACGCGTTCGTTTGCGGAGGCGCTAATGGAGCGGTACGGTGGCGAAGGGAGCGGCGGGGACGGAAGAAACAAGAGGCGGTTCGGGGGCTATGGAGAAGGCGAGGGGCGACGACAAGGCGCGGGCCGCCAGGATGGGGGGAGGCTGGAGCAGGGAAGACACGACGCCGACCGGGCGGACCTGGGACGCAGGGACGATGGCAGGCATGAGGGCGGGCTGCGCGGCCGCTTCGACGAAGAGCCAAGGCCGCGGTACGGGGAGCCGCGCGCGACGGACCAGGAGCGGGGTGATTGGGGTCCCCTGCCTCCTTGGTGGGAATGGGAGCAGCAGCGCCTCCGGGAGGAGGAGGCGACCCGGGCCAGGGGGCAGCTGCACGCGTCCGCCGGAGGTTGCGGTGGAGGTGCTAGCGGCGGCGGCGGACAGTCCGGCCGGAACAAGAAAGGGAATGGCCAGGGGGCTCCTCCCAACCCAAAGAACGAAGGAAAGAACAAGCTTGCGGCCGGGGGCGCCGCGGGGGCGGTGGGAGGTGAATGCTTCCGCTGTGGCTGGGAGGGGCACTTCCAATCGGAGTGCCCCAATGCGCCGGTGTGCGTGCTGTGCAGCCGGGAGGGTCACGCCACCGCGAACTGCCCTACGCGGGGACGTCCGATGCTGCAGCAGCAAATGGGGCATGCCATTACCGGTGGTGGGTTCTACAACATCGAGGTGGAACCGCTCGAGGGGTCGTTCCAGGAAGAGTTGTTTGAGGCGGTCATCCACTTTGATGTGGCGCCGCTTTCTGCGCTGCAGCTCGCTGAGGAGCTCAAGAATCTCCTTGATGGCTCATGGGACTGGCGGGTGGCCAAGGTCTCTGAGAAGGAGTTCTCTGTGCGTTTCCCGTCTAGGGAGACGCTGCGCATGAGCACGCGGAGGGGCAAGATCTACCTCCCTCTGAGCAAGCTTGATGTGGACATCAGGGAGGCTTTCGTCAAAGAAGTGGAAGACCGAGCCTGTCCGTGTGAGGTTCCAATGCCGCTTCCCGGAGCGGATCAAGGGGACGATCGGGCTGTGCGTCAACGGGGAGCCCTACACCGTGGGGGTGCAGGCCGAGTTGGGGGCTTCCGGGGCCGGGGGCTCCAACCCGCCTAGGCCTCCGCCTCCCGGGGACGATGATGACGTGGATGACCTCGACTCGGAGGACCGGAGCACGGACGGGGAGAGGTGGAACCGCCATCGCAAGAATGACAAGGCCAAGGCCGCAGCCCCACCGGCGGGACCCGGGGCTGGGAGCGGCGGGGTCGGCATGCAACGCACGACCGAGGTGGGCTCCCGCAGCGCTCCTCCGCTGGGTCGGTTCTCGGGGCAGTACGGGTCCAATGTGGACATTCTCCCAGCACTGGCCAGGGGAAAGGCGGCGCTGGACACCGTGGTGCCGGACAGCGGATGCGTCGACATGCTGGGGGGCAGCAGCGCTGTGGTGTTCGGCCCGGAGGAGCTCTCGGTGGCCTCGGGCGAGACCTCGTCGCATGTGATGGACCCGGTCCACTCCTGGCTCCTGGACAGCCCGATCAAGTCCGGGTGTTTGGAGGATGGACGGGCAGCGTCCAAGGATCTTCCCATGGTGGAGGTGGAGATGGGGGATGAGGAGGCGGGGGAGGCGTCGCTTGACCAGGGGCGGCCGCAGCCCGTGGAGGACCTCCGCTCCGCCGCCACGGCAGTGGCACCGTTGGCGCAAGGCAAGAGGACCAGGACGGAGGTGCACATGGCGCCCATCAAGACGATCAAGAAGAAGGTGCCGGCGGGCACTGTGAGGAAGAGCACCCGTCATAGCGGCGCGGCGTCTACCTCGGCGATGGAGAAGGCGCAGAAGCTCGCGGCGGAACGGAACCTCGACCCGGCTTTGGCAGGTACGGACCCCGATCCCGATGACTTTTCTATCCTCGACGCTAGGTATGATTCCCAGTTAGGAGTGGTCATCACGGATAGCTGCATCCTTTTTGTTCCATCGGCGGGGACGCCGGTGGAAGCCATCTCTCTCCTCCGTGCGAAGGAGGAGGCACAGGCGGCGCTCTCCAGGGTGGCGGCGTCTCAAGTGAAGGAGTGTGCGGCGCGGGAGCCCCGCGAGGCGACGGTTGTTGCCCGGACGGCCGCCGGGGAGGCGGCCTCACCGGGGCCACGGGGCGGTCAGCCCGCCAGGGATGGGCGGGGCTCGCCGCAGGCCGAGGGCCGACCCGGTGAACAACCGGTCTCAGGTTCTGAGGCGGAGGCCGGGGATGGCCCGATACGTACTGGGGGTAGGCCGTCGCGGAAGAAAGGGCGGCGGTCCATGTTGACAATGCATAAGGGGAGAGGGCGGCGGACGGTTGCACAATGAGGGCTTTGATATACAATATAAGCGGTTTCGGTGAGCAGGGGCGCCGAACACAACTTAAGTCTTACATCCGAGGGGAACGGGTGGAGATCATTAGGCTCCAAGAGACTATCAAATCGGAGTTCTCGACGATGGAGCTGCGGAGCGTGGAATTCGGGGGCCAGTTCGCCTGGAACTGGCTTCCGACGGAGGGCCATTCCGGGGGTATGCTTCTTGGTTTCCGTGATGAGTGTTTTGATGTCGGAGCTTGGAGGCATGGAACCTTCTTCATCTCGGCTACCATACTCCAACGGAAGAACAATATTAAGTGGTGTTTCTTCCTGGTGTACGGGCCGGCGGACCATCGACGCACGGAGGAGTTCCTGGGGGAACTTACCCAAGCGGTGGCAGGGTGCCAATTTCTGGTGGTCATTGGTGGGGACTTTAACCTCATCCGGACAGCTTACGAGAAAAATAATGATAACATCAGCTGGCCGAGGGTGAGACGTTTAACGAGGCTATTTCCGCGATGGCCTTGCGGGAACTGGAGCGTACGGGGGCTCGCTTCACCTGGACCAACAAACGACTCCAGCCGACACGGTGTGTTTTGGACCGGGTGCTCGTGGCGCCAGCCTGGGAGGCAGAGTTTCCTCTATGCTCTCTTACGGCGATCACGAGGATTGGTTCGGATCACACGCCTCTCCTGCTGTCTACCGGAGAAGAGACAAGGCGGCCACCGCCGAGATTCTTCTTCCAGACGTGGTGGTTTGGCATCCCGGGGTTTGGGGAGATCCTCAAGGCCAAGCTTGGCAGCTTTATCCTGACGCGGGGGGTGCACAGGTGCTGCATTGACCGTTGGTAGTGCGTGGCACGCAACACTCGGAAATTCCTCAAGGGTTGGGGGGCCAACTTGGGCAAGGAGAAAAGGGACTTCAGGTCTAACCTGCTCCTTCAGGTCTCTGAGTTGGACAAGGTGGTGGACACCTCGGGTCTGGATGAGGACGGTTGGGCACTTAGATACCACCTGGAAGACCAACTCGCGGCCTTGGACTGTGCTGATGAAGAGTACGGGCGCCAGCGCAGCCGTGTGCAATGGACTCTCAGGGGAGACTCTTGTACAGCCTACTTCCATGCCATTGCGAATGGGCGTAGACGGAAGTGTTCGATACCGCGGCTGATCACGAACCAAGGGGAGGTCTAAGAACAGCGAGAGCTCATGGAATTTTATACGTTCTACCAGGGCCTCATGGGATCGGTCGGGGAGACCAGGTGGTTTGCCTTGGGGCAGAACCTTTGGGAAGGGAACCAAAGGGTGTCCCAGGAGGAAAATCAGGAGCTGGAACTTACCTTCACGGCAGACGAATTAGACGAGGTGCTGGCAAGCATGAAACGGGACTCGGCGCCAGGCCCGGACGGCCTGCCAGTACTTTTCTTCAAGCGGTTCTGGGGAATCCTTCGAGGACCAATCCTGCAGCTCCTCAATGATTTTACCCTAGGGAGGGTGGACGTTGCGCGGCTCAATTACGGGATCATCACCCTCATCCCCAAAGTAAAAGGGGCGGATAACATTAGACAGTTTAGGACAATAACGTTGATTAACGTCATCTTCAAGTTTATTGCGAAGGCCTACGCGATTAGATTAGCCCCCGTTGCGCATAGGGTCATCGACCGATGTCAAACGGCCTTTATTAAGGGGCGATGCCTGCACGAAGGGGCGCTTGCCTTGCATGAGATTGTGCATGAGCTGCATGTCAGGAAGCAAAAGGGTTTGCTCCTGAAGCTGGCCTTCGAGAAGGCCTACGACAGGGTCGATTGGGACTTCCTCCAAGAGATCCTCCTGAGGAAAGGCTTCTCAGCGATGATGGTACACAAATTGATGCAACTGGTCAGGGGTGGCCAGACAGCGATCAATGTTAACGGGGAAATATGGAATTTCTTTGGAAACGCGCGAGGAGTGAGACAAGGGGACCCACTCTCGCCGATCCTGTTTGATTTTAGGGATTTCTATTTTCGTGCCCTCGGGTCCTTAGTTGTGCTCAGTTTTGCCCAGCTCCTTAGTTTTTCCTCAGTTTTACCCAAGCCTTTGTCTGAAACCATCACACGTGATGTAACGGCCGGTTGCCGGACGGTTGACCGTTATCTTCCGACTAGTGGGGCCACGTAGAGCCCGCAAAGACACGTCAGACCATCCATCTTTGTTTGACCGTAAGCATCGCTGTATCCCGACCAAAACGCGAACGAGTGGGGCTTCGGTATATCGAATGACAAGTGGGGCCATGACGCTGATACAAGGGGCAATACACGGGTAGGATTAGATTTTTAAACGAAGCTCTACAGCGATGGCACGGAGGAGGTGGCATGCGGGGTGCCGAGATGAGATCGACGTCCACAAAGAACTGCATGAGGCGAGACCAGACGCATTAGATAGATATGAACTAGACGCGTTTAACCATGCAACGAAGAGAAGAAATGGTCGACGACATCGACGACCACCTCAAAACTTTGACTGACCGTGTCGGACACGAACGCGAGCAATGTAGAGAAAACTAGTGTCTCTCCTTTCTGGCGTGTATAGGTGGGTGCTAGGAGAGTGTGGTGGCGAGGGAAAGACCTCACGGCGGTTGGTGGCGTCCACATAGCAGGTCGGCGTGGCCGTGCCCACAGCGGCGTGCATGCATGTTCGGCATTGGCATCAGCATGTACGTTCGGCATTGGCCTCGGCGGTATCTCGGTGTGTCAGTGATCGAATGAGGGGACGGGATTGAGGGTGCATCCCGACGTTGACCTAGCAGTGGCGGCGAGCATAGCCATTCTGACCATGCCGATATCGGCATCGGCATCGGCATCGTTTGGAGGCTGTGATGCTCGAATCAAGTTGGGATTTGTTTCTTGTAGGCCAAAATGAATTTGAAACAAGTTTCATGTTGAAGGTTAGGTAACGAAAGTTTGTAACTATCCCAAAATTATACTAGCACCATGGTGATGTTCTTTTTGATAGAGCTATACGGTTGGGCAAACTTTTTTGACACTTTTTAGATAGGGTTCCTTGTTGTTACACGTATGGCATCATGTATGGAAAATTTGGGGTCATTTGGAGATGTTCGAAAAATCACTTTGCTTAAGCGCATGCCGTTTCGTCTCGCTGAAACCAGCTTTTCTAACAAGGTGTTTTTTTCTACCTTCTCTAAATAACCTCAAATTTCATACATCTGATCTTCTATACATAGATAGATAGATTGTTTCGTTTTTACATTTTTCGAACTTTTTATTTCCCTTTATAATACCCAATTGATTTTTAGGTCAAAACCTCGAAAAACAGCATCATGTATGGCATCATTTTCACCCTAAATTTCAAATTTTCTGAAACTTTCCCTTTTAGATATTCCTTGTTGTTATAGGTATGCCATCATGTATGCCAAACTTGGTTAGGTCTCACTGAAACCAGCTTTTGTAACAAATTAGGTTTTTTCTGCCTTCTCTAAATGACCTCAAAAATCATACGTGATAGGTTTATCATTCTATACAAAGATAGATGGTTTATCATTTTTTGCGTGAAAAGTAATGGCTACAACAAATCGGTGATGGTTTATCATTTTTTTGCGTGAAAAGTAATGGCTACAACAAAGGGAATCGGTGATGGTTTATCATTTTTTTGCGTGAAAAGTAATGGCTACAACAAATTGTTGATGGTTTATCATTTTTTTTTGAAAAGTAATGGCAACAACAAATCGGTGATGGTTAATCATTTTTTTGCGTGAAAAGTAATGGCAACAACAAATCGGTGATGGTTTATCATTTTTTGCGTGAAAAGTAATGGCTACAACAAATTGTTGATGGTTTATCATTTTTTGCGTGAAAAGTAATGGCAACAACAAATCGGTGATGGTTTATCATTTTTTTTGCGTGAAAAGTAATGGCAACAACAAATCGGTGATGGTTTATCATTTTTTGCGTGAAAATAACGCCTAAAAGAGTTTATAATTTTTAGCAAAGAAAAACAGAAAAAACTTCAGATAGGGTGAAAGCTAACCGCCAACAGAGAGAGAGAGGGGGGTTATCCTGCCCGTTCCTAGATCATACGATCAACGGTCGGCGGGCACGATCCGCGTGACATGGGCTAGACCAATCGGGCGATGTTGCACGTCTGCGAGAATTTGTGAAGAGAGAGGGCAAAACTGAGTACTATCAAGAAACCAAGGGCACCTGAGTAGTAAATAGACTAAGGGATTCAAATATGAGATTTAAAAAATGGAAAATGCGTGTTTTGTACAATGAAACCCATCTTGGCCTACCTCAAACTATTTGCAATACCAATATACATCAGTGTGAGAATTGTGGGCTCATTTAGACGAAGTATGATTTGGGGGAAGCTGTTTTGGGAAGGGCTTATTGTGGAAAACCATGCACCTTCATAGCTACTAGGTGATTTGAGAAGTGGTAATTTGTGGTAAAACTTGATTTATCTATGATTTGAGAAGTGGCAATTTGTGGTATAGACTCCATGAGTAAGTGCCACTCTTTTTTGGATTTTTTTGCACATTAAATGACTCATTTAACTAGTTAATCCCATTTGTTGACTCTCTGTTGACCAGCCACTTGAGGGTAAAACTGAGTATATTGCACTAGCCAGTATTAGCACTCGAGGGGAAAATTGAGCACACAAAAAATGCTAGTATAAGACTCGAGGGTATACCTGAGTATATCTAAATTTCCAGGGTTAGACTCGAGGACACGTGCAATTGTTGACGCGTAGACGCGGGTCGCGGTGGAGAAGTCGAGACGTGCAATCGTTGACGCGTGTCGCGTTGCGAAGTCCAAGACGTGCGACGTGCACCGTGCACGCGTAGGACGCGGGTCGCATTAACCACCCTCGCCTTTATAGACGCCTCCTTCTCTGTCACTCTCACTCGCTCACGCATCGCCAACTCTCTCACGTCCCATCATCTTCTCCAAAGCCAAACCCTCTCCCTCTCCCTCTTCCTCTTCCTCCGCCGGAGAGATGGACAAGGAGAATGCCAATCCCATCGTCGAGGTAGGCTCGAAGCGCGACGTCTCCATCTTCGGCGCCGTCCCCTCTATGGACGTCGCCACCGCCGCCATCGGCCGGCATCGGAGGGCTCGCCGGTGGCATCAGATCCGGCGGGATGGGACCCCTACGACCCCGTGCCGTACGTCCCGCCCCGAACCCCTACGACACCTCCCTAGAGGACCCATGGAACGAGGTAACTACGGTTTGCTTCCTTTTTTGTTCCCCATTCCTTTTTGAACCCTATTTTTGCTGGTGTAGATGGATCTGTAGATGGATGAGTATTGGGCTAATATTTGTGCTGATTTTATTCCATTTTGTTTTGATCACTTCTTGATTTCGTTTAAGATTTGGGGTTCGGCTGTTCGGTTAATTTATGCAAGTAATATTGGATCTCAATCAGTTAATTTATGCAAGTAATCATGGGATCTCAATTAGTTATTTTATGCACTAATCAAAAGATATCAACCATTTAATTTTGCAAATAATCTCGAACTTTAGTTCGCTAACACCTTCCCTGTAGATATATAATCATGTCCACTCTAACTGAGGCTGACTCTATTTTTATTAACTTTGTTACCATGCACGTTAGTCGTCGTTGCAACTCATTCACTAGTTTCTGTTTGATATGGATCGATGTCGCAGCGACGCAGATGATGAGAGGAGGAGGACGTCAAGACTCGCGGTGCTTCGAGGCTGCAGGTCGGCCAGTGCATCTCCTACTTCGCCAAGGGGGTCTACAGGTGCCCCTTCTGCACCGGGAGACTCGGCGCCACGGACTTCAACGCCTCGTCACGCATGCGAGAACATCGCACCACCTTCCCAAGGTCGGCATGACGGTGAACTTCCACTCCTTTCGCGCCAAGCACAGGGCGCTCGGCATGCACCTCCGCAGCTTGCGGCGGTGGAGATCTCCGCCGGGCGCATGCCTCCGCTCAAGCCCAAGGCTCCCAAGGGGAGCAAGAGCAACAAGTGGAGGCAGAGCCGATGAGGTAGGCGGAGTCCCGGACGTGTGCTGCTGTGCTGCCTCCTAGTTTGTTGTTGGGATCCCTTTGTTGTTAGCTAGGGATCCCTTGTTGTTATGTTAGTATGATGGTGCTAAGAAGAACCTGTTACTATGTTGGCTGCTGTGTATAGCTTATTATCTATCCATATTATCTAGGGATTATCTATCCCTAGTCTACTATATTTTGTTGGCCGTACTTAGTTTTCTTGATTTACTATGACTGTGAATTTATCGTACATTATCCTGGAGATTTGCTTCTAGATTTAACTACATACATATGGACCAGAGGGAGTACTAGATTTGCTGCCATATTGGGCAAACAACGAGGGCCAAAAGGCACAAATAATTGAAGAAAGTCAGAAATGCAAGTTCTCTAGATTTTATACTAATTTGGTGAAAAGGACAGAGAGAAAAGGGGGAAAAGGTGCACTTAATAATGCCAATTTGGGGCCGAGAGAGACAGAACCCAGCTCCCTGCTCACGTGCAACCAAACGCTTCTCGTCTGTCCCACGCGGTCCTTTCTACCAGCCCCATGCGACGCGGCCCCACACGTAACGGTCAACTAAACGGGAATCCTGCCGTCTGAGCTGCTTCTGCGGGTTCCAAACAAGGGCTTGGGGAAAACTGAGGAAAAACTAAGGAGCTGGGGAAAACTGAGTACAACTAAGGACCTGGGGGCACGAAAATAGAAATCCCTTGATTTTATGGTGGACGGCCTGGCCGCAATCATCAACAAGGCCAGGACGGCAGGACATGTCAAGGGACTAGTTCCGCACCTGATTCCGGGAGGGGTGTCGCAACTGCAGTACGCGGACGACACCATGATTCTGGTGGAACCCACAGGGGTGGGGATCGCCAGTCTAAAGACCCTGCTTCTCTGCTTTGAGAATATGTCAGGCCTTAAGATTAACTTCGACAAGAGCGAGGTTGTGGTGATGGGGGTCACCCCGCCTGCACAACAACAGGTAGCCAACCTGCTCAACTGTCGCCTTGGCAAGTTCCCTATCACTTATCTAGGCCTCCCAATTTGTGACAAGCCGCTGAGGGTGGCGGACTGGGGGTTTCTTCCAGAGGTCATGGCCCACAGGGTTGAGCCATGGCAGGGCCTCTACCTGGGGGCGGCAGGAAGGCTTGAGCTCACCAACTCCTACTTGTCTAGTTTGCCTTTGTTTGCCATGAGCATGTACCTGCTGCATGACGGCACTCACAAGGCTATGGACAAGCCGCGTTCGCGCTTCTTCTGGGAAGGCGTGGGGGGCAAACGCAAGTACCACATGGTGGACTGGGCCACAGTGTGTAAACCCAAGACGCTGGGGGGCCTGTGGGTCATGAACACCAAATCCATGAACATCGCTCTGATGGTCAAATGGATCTGGAAGCTCTACCAAGGAGCCGAGGGTCTATGGGCAGACCTATCAGGGCTAAGTACCTGCGGGGCCGCGATCTCTTTGCGGGAGAGGTCCCAACACATGGCTCCCAATTTTGGAATGCGATACAAAAGATGAAATGGCATTTCAAGATGGGGGCCAAGCATAGGGTGCGGAACGGGAGGAGGACTTACTTCTGGACGGACTGGTGGACGGGTAACGGGCCTCTCAGGACGAGATTCCCTAGATTATTCAGCTGCTGTGAGTCCCCGTTCATCACCGTCGATGGGGCGAGGGTGCATGCGGGGGTGCCAGGGGAATGGCGCCTCCGCTTCCGGCATCAGTTTGGACTTGCAGAGAGGGTTGAGTGGGACAATCTCTGCAGGGAAGTACAGGGGCTACCCACTGACCCGACAGACGACGAGGTGTCTTGGGCCTTAGAACCAACTGGCACTTTCTCGACTAGCTCGGCTTATGTCCGACTGGCGCAAGGTGCAGTTACCGCTTTGTTCAAGGACGTTTGGTGGACCAGAGTTCCACCTAAGATCAAGGTGTTCCTCTGGCAGCTGATGCGGGGGCGGCTGCCCTCGGGGGAGCAGCTGCTTAAGCGACACGGCCCTTCCAATGGTTTGTGTGCGCTTTGCGGTGCCTGGGAGGGCTGCAACCACATTTTCTTCACCTGCCCAACTACGAGACTGATGTGGGCAGGGGTGAGGGATCTTCTTTCGTGCAACTGCAACCCGGCAGGGGCTGGGGACTTCATTGCACTCGCCCAGGGCTTGCATAACCCCCTCCGTAGGTTAGCGTGGTTCAGGTTTGTGGTGCAATGCTGGACGCTATGGAACATACGTAATAAGCTAGCTATAGAGGGAAAGATGATCGGCAACCCGGCTGATGTTTTCTATCAACTGTCTATACATATGCAGTGCTGGAGGGTTCTGGTCAGACAGACAGACAGAGACTTGCTGGACTTGGCGGTGGGCGGCGTCAGGACGCTCTATGCACGGACACGGTCTGAGAGGACATGAGGACTACACCTTCACCTTGAGCGGCTTCACGGAGCGCTGACGCTATTAGGAGAATCTTGGGGAGTGTGTTAGGTCATGTCGTGAGGAGTTGGGAGCTCTGTATGAACTTATATGTGAACCTTAATATTTCTATGTGTGTGGGTGGCGTGGTGTTGTATCAAAACTATGCTGTGTGTGGCTTATTTAAAAAAGAAGTGCCCCCCATTTAGCGCAGTTATATACCTTGGCATTTAGCAAGCACACAATATAGCCTAGTTTTAGTTAAACCAAAGTATTCCAAAGCTATGGTATTGCACTGTCTAGCCAACAGATACCCTACGATCATGTTTTCATTTTGTTTTTGCGAATTATGTTTTCATTAATGTCTCTTCCTGAGAACATGAACGAGTGCCCTCGAGGGCTCAGTTGGAAATGTGTCGCGGAAATGCACTTCGCCGATCGTCATGGAGGAGTGGGTGGAGCATGCGGCCTTCCGCCCCGGCGGCGGTTCGGTAGTGGCGGCGATCTGGGCCTGATTTGGGCCCTCTTGGCTCCAATCGACGTAGGATCCATGGCTTCGGCCAAGCCATCGTCGGTGCTCTGTGCCGCCTTATTCTTCTATGATGATCCGGCAGGAGTGACTGGCGGCGTGGGGGCTGCTAGTCTAGCAATAATGGTGGAGGTCCTCGGGTTTCTCTCATGCGAAGATGAAGACCTGCCGGAGGCCTGTCCGTCTTGATCTGGTTGCAGTGATGAGTTCCGGAAAGCTCCGCCGACGAATGGAACATTGCATCTTTTGCTTGGAGTTTGCTGGATCGGGTGGCATTCGGTTGCGCGCACCCATGCTTCTGACCGTTTGGTTCTGGAGGGAGAGGCGCTAAGCTCTGTTTTATGTTGACATCAAGTGACATTTTTGTCCATGGTGAAGTCAGAAGAAGGGAATATCATGAAGGCCGGATTGGAGGACTAGCTAATTCAAGTTTCCGCGATGTTTAGGAACTTGCTTGGTGTTCTCGGCTCTGCAGAAGTGGTATGAAAGTGGGGGCGGCAGCACGGGTGAAGTTTTCAGAGTCCTACCTTTCAGGGTGAAAACCGAAGGTCTGTCGTTAACTGGTTGTGCCTGGCAATGACGTTGTTGGAGGCATTATTTTAAGAGCGGGGACTATCTTCAAGGTGAAAACCTAAGATCTTTGGTCGGTCGACGACAACGCTGGTGCACCGTCTTTTTATTGGAGCCGTCGCTTTTGGAGAGTCTGTATTTTAGGTGTTGTTTTCATGGTGGTTGTACTACTGTTGCTACGCTTGAGATGCTGTAGCGGGACACTTTTTTCTTAGTTTTATTTTCTCTTTTTTAGCTCTGTGTATCCGTACTGCAGTTAGGGTGTTGAATTGTAACAGAGGTTGGGTGTAATTGGTATATTTTGATATTAATAATATATTCTGTTTATCGAAAAAATACTCCAGTTTCTAGAAAAAAGATATTTGGACCTCTTTCTTCAATAGTGTGAGAATAACTCAGTTTAAAAAAAAACTATATTAGTATTTTTAGTGAAGCCAAAAACACCTAAAAGTATTTGGACCTCTTCCAAGTATTCTACGGCTTCGCTCTCTCTCTGTAGGAATTATTCCATCACTTCCTATGCATCTTGCCTTTCCTCCAGCATTGCTACTGCGGTGTTGGCAAATTTTTCGGCGGTAGCCAGCAGTTCCTTCCTTTTTGCTTCTAGAGCTTCCGGGTTTGCGGCATCCTCCAGAGTTATTGGTTTGGTCAGGATTTCCGAGTTCGTGATAGCACCCCTGCCTGCCTACCTGGCGAGCTCTTCTATGGACATATCTTCCCCGTGCTCGAGGACACGTCCTTCTCCGGGATCCGGCACAACGCGATAGCGCGGCCGCGAGGGCGGAGTCTCCGAATTGGACGGGCCTGGAAGTCCGGCGTCGGTCGGAGTTGCTTCTACCTCAGTTCCTTGCTCCAGCCCAGTCAAGGTCACGAGGACCTCCTTTGGCGGGGCGGATTCTATCTCAGCTTGCTCCTCATCCTCCAACTCCTTCGTAGCATGGTTGTATTCTTCAGTGTCCATGGAGGAAGCATCATCGGATGTTGGGCTTAGGTTGCCAAGGATTGATTCTTCTTTTTCTCCGGCCTCCTTTTGCTAATTCGGAACATTATTTTCTCCGGCGACCTCTTGCTAATCCGGAGTGACGCCGTTTCCGGCAGCCTCAACCTGCATGGATCCGGCTCCATCCTGAGGAGGGGCAGTTCCTGCGGTATGTGCGAGGAAGTGCACAAAGTGAAACTTTTGCTTCTCTAACACCTGGGAGACCCAGAAGGATCTGTATTGGTCTTCCACCGTAGTTTCCTGCTCAGGGGCGGATTGAGTGGGTTTTGAAATTTCCAGATCTAAGGTGGAATCTTCCTTAAGAAGTTTATGCGTCTCAGATCGAATCTTCGCGACTGCGTCCTGCTCAGCGGTGGTCACGTCCGCGTGACTTACCAGGGCGTTTCCGTCGGAATCGACGGTCTCGCCGATGAAGATGTGAATGCCGCCGATTGGGACGATGGAGAGCTTGATGGGGTCGGTTTAGCCGGAATCCAACACTCGTCCTGAGGGACGATCGGAAAGTTCCGGCGTAAAGGACATGCCCCACAGTGATGGATTAGTCGTAGCTTCCCATGGCGGAACCCTCCCGGTTCCGGCCTCCAGACGCCGCTGGCCACACGGTGGGCGCCAACTATTGTTGCCTATTCGACGGTACCTTGGAAGAGGGATCCTCACGAGGGGGATAAGAAGTAGGGGCCATCGGGCGGAGAGTCCTCGGGACGGTGGTACGTGATTTTCCCAGCTTCGGAACACCTGCACGATGACAGGGCCTACTGCTGCTTGTCTGGAATTATCTGGGCGCTTTCTCGTTGTTACAATGAGTTGTGGTTGTGCCTCTAGGGCTCCCAGGATCCGGCTTATAAAGCTGCCAGGATCTAGGGTTTACACGGATAGTCCTAGCCAGAATACAAGTCGCCTAACTACGGTATACTATCTTGCCGTGCACGTCAAGGATCCGCCTTCCCTTATACGTCGTACCGGATCTGGCTACCCCTGATGGGCCAGGCCAGATCCGTCTTCTAGAGTTGGTCGGTTTATCCGGCTCTTTGTTCCTGGGCTGGACTTTATCCATCTTGATCTACAGCAACTGGGCCGCCGGATGGGCCATATGCCACCATCACAGTCTATGGGCCACCCGGGCTTGCCAGATCCGATCGGGCGATGGTACACCATGAAGTATACCCACAACAGTAGCCCCCAGAGTTCTCCGAGATTCACCTCTTGTTTCCGCCTTGCTCGAATCATCTTTTCTTCCGACAATCCTCTCGGTAACATGGGGAAACTTGAATAACTCCAACTTTATGATTCTTCCCTTTCCAGCGGGTATTGCGGAAAGATCCTTCATCCCGCGGGACTTCATCCATCGACCTCATTTTTACAACGAGCCTCCAGGTTACTCCCCTGCAGAGATAACGACTTGTCGTTTTAAATTCTTACCCGGAACCTTGAAAGGTTCAAATGGTTCCGCCAATCTTGGCGCCATTTTCGGGTAATTTCAATGGTAACTTATCCTTAGCCATTTTTACCGCTAGGGTTTTCGACACGTGTCCATCATCCAACGGCGCAACGCTTGCGTTCCGACCACAGGATGCGGAGCACGAATCTCATCCTGCGCCTATAAATATCCCACCGCACACTTCTAATCAGCTCATTACCCCCCATTTCACTTCTCTGTCGAGCGCCGCCACCGAGCTCCAGTCTTCCGCCGTGCCGGAGTCCGCCGGAGCTAGCGCCACCGCACCGTGTTCATCCTGTTCTTAACTTCGGTGAGCCACCACAGCAAATTCCTCGCCGCCGGCGTCTCCGACCACCGCGGAAACCAGCTCCGGTAAGCCTTCAGCTCGAGCTTCTTCACCGGTGTTGGTAGAGACGATTAGTGTGTGGCAGCAGTTCCGACTAAGTTAGTTCGCTCGCAACTTATAGATGTCTTCGTCGAATCCACCTCCATCGCAGACGGAACCCATCACAGCAACGCCCATCTCATCCGCCCCTCCGCCATTCAGCCCCCTTCAGCTAGATCCTACTAAGGGATCCGACAAGAACATCGAAGGGACATCAGCCAACCCGGAAGACCTAGCCGGATTCAAGCAAATGCAGAAGAAGGTGGAAGAGGTCGCCGCCAAGAAGTCAAAGGCCAGATCTCGTGAAGGCGAGGTCAAGGGGCAATGGTGGCCCTACACCACCACAGAGGACGAGCTCCGCAGCCTCGAGGCGGATTGCTTTCTACAACCCGGATCCCGGCGAACGGTTCCGGGTGCCCTGATCCTGGCGCCCGAAGCCGGAGAATGGGTGCTGACCAAGGCGTTGGTCGAGCGCAGGTTCTCGTTGCCGCCAGTGACTTCTTCACGGAAATCCTCAAGGCGTACAAATTGCAACCTCACAACATCTCCCCCAACAGCATCCTCGCCATCGCCAACCACGTCACCCTGTGCGAGGGCCATCTCCGGGTAACGTCAGACTTGCCCTTGTTTCAATATTTCTTTTCTGTCAAGAAGGATACGGTCCCGCAGACATCATCGCTCGCCACCTGCGGGAGCATCACCTTCAAGATCCGCCCCAACCGCGTCTACCCCCACACGGATCGCCATGAATCCTTCAGGTATTGGTCCGGGGAATTCTTCTATGTGAAGGATGTCTCAGATCCGGCCAGCTCAAAGACGCTGCCGAATTCCAGGATGCGCCCCCAGCGAGACCCCCGCCTGGACCAAGTGCCCCATATCTCCGAGTCACCTCAGCTGACAAGGGCGGTCAGGCGGATCTGCAAGATGACGGAAGACGGCTTGTAGGGGAAGGACCTGACAATGTCATGGTTCACCAAGCGGATCCAACCACTTCAGCATCGGGACCGCTTGATGTACGAATACACCAGCCGCGACGACACCATACGTGCCTCCAAGGACAACCTCTCCTCCGACGCCCTGGACAAGCGGATCTTGGTGATGATCAAGATTCCGCGTGACGTTCGCTCTCACGTGTGCAACCTTGACATACACACGGATGGCGCCGGCACCGTACGCGGTAAGTCTTCCGACTAGTCACATCTTCCCTTTTTGTACCAGTGATTTTTAAGGACTTTTGCCTTTGCAATTTCAGCTCGAAGCCCTCGAGGAGAAAGATCTCGGGAATTTGACCCGGGTCCCTCACTCTGGGAACACTCACTCGAAGGCTGCGTCAGACGCGGAAGCTCCTGAAGCCCCTGCTCCCGCCAAGCGGAAGAGAGGCGCAGCCTCCGGTCTGGCGCCAAAGCGAGCATGCGAGGCTCCGAGCACCGTGGCCACCAAGAAGGCCGAGAAATAGAAACAACGCCTCAAACACATCGACACCAGCAAAAACTCACAAGACAACATCGAGCAGTTCTTCCTTAAATCTAGGTGAGTACTTGGTTTCCGGCTTACTTTATGTTTGCAACTTAACTTGAAATCTGCTAACTGTTATGCTCTTCTCGTCATGCAGCAAAAGTACCGGAAGCAAGCCCCCAAGAAGAAGTCCAAGCCCTCTCTTGCGTCAATGCATGTTACTCCGGAAGTGGAGGTTCCGCCTAAAGCCTCCTCCTCTACAGCTCAGGTCCCGAAGGACGTCATCAACCTTGATGACATTCAAGAGGAACCAACTGTAGATTCCGGCAAAGGCCCCTCCTCGTCCATGCCTCCGCCTGAAGAACCTAAACCCGCCTCGGCTGAAGATCTGGCTAATGATGCCCAAAGAAATTGCTGCTAAGTGGTGCTACTGGTACGCCTAAAACGCACCCGCACATCTTTCCGGTTCTTCAGAAAGTTTCCCTCGCATAACTTCATGTGGAAATGAGGAGCTTAATGAATGAAGTGTGGGGGAGGCCGGAGACGGAGCAGCAAGACCTAACAACCCTTGAGGACAATCTCCGATTCTTCTTTGCCAAGCACAAAGCCGTGCGCCAGGTCACGGTGGGCAAAAAAACCGATGACCGAAGACCGAAACCGAAAAGACCGAGACTGAACCCAAAAAGACCGAGACCGAAATGACCGATAAAATATTGGGTAGAAAATTTTATAGACTGAATTAAGTTTGGTCAATTCGGTTATTTTGTTCTGAGTAACCGAATAGACCAAACTGACCGAATTTTACGTAAGACTTTCCCAATCTTCAGATTTTGTGATATGCGTGAGATGTGATATTGTTGAATGTTCATAAACTTCTCTAGGGTTGTTACATTTTCTTGTTTAGATTGTTCAACATTTATTCGTGACAATTGACAATAATATATGCAATGAGAAATATCAAAAAAAATCTAAAATGTTGCCAACCTTTTACTAAATAATGTCTAAGTTTTGCGTTGACAATGTCGGCCACACTGTTCGGTCATGACCGAACCCGAACCCGAATTATTGGGTACCCGAATTTGTCAGGTAGTAAAAGTAACAAGTATATTTCTGTCTTCATTTTCTTTTGACCGAATTTGAAATAGACCGAAATACAAAAACCGAATTTTCGGTCATGACCGAATGCCCACCCCTAGCGCCAGGTAACACTAGCCCCCAAGCGTTGGTTTAGATATTTCCAGGTAAATTTGTAAACCGATGCTTGTAATTGTATAATCTTGAACTGTTCCTTTACGGAAACTTGAATTTCCGAACTTAAGAAATGCTTTGTTAACTTTGCGGCCAACCCCCCGGATTTTAAGTTTCCGGCTAACCAATCTTATATGCTTCACAGAACACCCGTCAACTGCACGAAGATCTGCGGACGCTGGTGCTCGAGCAGAAGGCGGAGATCGAGAATCTGACCAAGAAGGGGGCGGAGGACCAGCAGGCTATCGCACACCTTGAAACTCGTTTGAAAAATAACGAGGGTAAGCGTTCCACCTTACTTGAAGTTCCTCAACGCACTCTTTATCATTTGGATGTATCTTTTTAATTTGATCTTGCTTTCCGCCTTACAAAGCAACTTGCCAAGCCCCCCTCCATCGATTCAATCTCCGCCGAGCTCGAGGTGCTAAAAGTCGAGCATACCTCCCTCAAGAATTACCTCGAGGAATCAGCCGAAAAAGAGACCAAGGCCAAGAAGGAACTTGAGGAGAAGCACGCGCAGGTTATGTCGGAGCTGGCCGAAAAACTGAAGACGAGCCACCAGAGAGTCAAGACTCTGGTGTCAAAGGCGAAGGCTTATGAGGCGGAGGCGGCAGACATTGACGAGCTGATCTTCCGTAAGGACTTCGTATTTCCGGCATCTCCATTGCATCCTTTTCATCCTATCCCAGAAACTGACCGTGCGATTGTTTGTATAAATCAGCGTGTCTTGGTTTTGAATGGACGGAGGAATCTGGCCTTTCCAGGATGGAAGCTTATGAAGAAGCCCGGAACTCCATTTATGATATTTTCGCGTCTTGCTGTGGCATCGCCGAAGCGCTGTCCCTGAAGAGAGCCCGCACTACACTCATCGACACAATGACAAAGTTGATGAAGATGGTGCCGGATCTAATCAGGGACTAGCAAGAGTCTTCAGCTCGCGGAGCCGCCTCGATTGCCCTGGCCATGTGCAAGTCTTACTTCCCTGCCATGGACTTTGCAACGGTCGCACGCGGAGTCCCCAAGGGCACCAACATCAAAAAAGCTCTTGCGGAGACCGAAGGCTCCGACATGCTCTTTGCCCAGCGAGTGAATCACTCCTCATGGTACAAGAAGCATGCTCCTCCACCCAGTTTCTCCGACGACGAGGATGATGGTGAAGAGGGCTCCGGCTCCAGAGCGCACCGAACAGACGATGACTCCGGTGAAGGTTCCGGCAAGGACGACACGTATCAAGCCTTGGAAGATGACCCAAAATCTTCCGAGTAACTCCTCAAAAACAATGAGATGCATCATTTTGGCCCCTTTGTGGGTTTGTAATATAACTTAAATATTTCTAAGTAGCTAGGATGAAACAAGTGCATGGGCGAAAAAAAAACTTATCCTCCTATCCGTTTAATATTATATGCATGTTTCGTTATTTAAAAGCAAGTGCTAGTTTCTAAGTTTTCCGGCTTGATTATTTGACCTTCCACGAGCCGGAAGACCTTTATCCGGAAAAAAACTCGCCGAGGCAACGAAGCCCAATGGCGATCCGTCAATAACCGCGGAAACAAGCCCCCAGCCAAGGTGCCGGAAGTCGCTACCAGGAATCCATAAGTTCGCAAAAAAAAACTCATCCACCATAAAACTTAAGCTTACGTCCTAAATGACGATTTTGAAAATACAACTTTTATACACGCCTAGGCGGAAACATCCAGCTCTACGGTTTTAGTCGGAAAACATACACGATCCAAAAAAAATAAACAACTAAAGGAGGTAAAAGACTCAAAGAGTGAACCATATTCTTTATTTCATTGATCATGTATCATAGCTATTACAAAGTATGTAATGCAAAAATTGCTAAGTGTGGAAAGGACGTAGCTGTGCTATATTCCAGGGACGGTCTGTTTCATCGTATATGTCATCCGGATCCTCCCGTTTGCGTTTCCAGTACCAATTGGCAGGTTTATCCTTCAACTCATGGAAATCGACGAGATAATAAGATCTGTTGTGCAACACTTTGCTAATGACGAAGGTCCTTGCCATGGAGATTGCAACTTATGCTCTTTCACCTGTCAAAGGCGGAGGACCAAGTCACCTTCTTTAAACGAGCGGTTCCAAACTCGACGACTATGATAGCGTCGGAGTTTCTGCTGGTAAATGGTGGAACGTTGGTCAGCTAGATTCCGAGCCTCTTCGATCAGGTTCACAGATAACTGTCGAGCCTCGGCAGCAGTTTCTTCATTGGAGGCGGAAACTCGTGAGGAATCATGGATGAAGTCGGAGGGGAGCACAACTTCAGATCCGTATACTAGGAAGAAAGGCGTAAATCCAGTTGACCTGTTAGGGGTAGTTCGTAAACTCCACATAACAGAATCTAACTCCTCGACCCAAGCTCTGGCGGCACGACGCAGAAGTTCTTCAAGGCGAGGTTTGACTCCGGCTAGTATGAGGCCATTGGCTCGCTCGACCTGCCCATTGGATTGTGGATGAGCCACAGATGCAAGGTCAAGCCGGATCCCTACGTCATTGCAATAATCTTTTAATTTTCCTTGTGCGAAGTTTGTGCCATTGTCTATGATTATGCTGTGTGGGATGCCGTATCTCGTTACGAGGCTGCAAACAAATTTTAGTGCCGTAGCACCATCGGCTTTTCTCACTGGCTTTGCCTCGATCCACTTACTGAACTTATCAATAGCGACCAAGAGGTACTCAAAACCGCCAAGAAATGAATTATTTAATTTTCCGACCATATCCAGACCGCGAACGGCCAAGTGATAGGGATGGTCTTCAGCTCCTGAGCCGGAGCATTTGGTTGAGTAGCATAGTACCGGCAACCTCGACAAGTTTTCAAAATCTTCTCAGCATCTTCTTTAGGTGTTAGCCAGTAAAAACCCTGCCGGAAAGCTTTTGCAACGAGGGACCTGGGAGCAGCGTGATGCCTGCAATCACCTGCGTGGATCTCTTTGAGGATTTCAATGCCATCTTGATTGGAGACGCATTTCAGTAATACCCCGTTTGCTCTTCATTTATAGAGCTGCCCATCAACTATTGTGTAGGATCTTGCTCGTCTGATGACCTGTCGTGCGAGGACTTCGTTCTCCGGCAACTTTTGGTCGATGAGGTAATCCAGGAAAGGTCGGGTCCAAGCCGGAGTGATAGCCATCACTTCCTTAGCCGGAGACACCGCCACATCTGGGTTTTCCGGGTTAGCGCCCTTTACTGAGGGTGTCCGCGGGCGCTCAAGGAAAATACCAGTGAATGGGTTTCCCGCCGGATCCGAGCTTAGACAGATATTTGCCGCTGCGTTATCATCTCTCCCGACGTACTTGACTTCATATCCGAGAAGCACTTGGCGATCGTCAACTTCGTCTCGTAGCCGCCATAACGGAGTTTCTGTTGTTCGAGGTTCCGGCTACTTGTTGTGCCACCAGGTCGGAATCTCTGCAACATATGATGTGCTTGATCCCAATTTCCTTAGCGATGCGCAGACCGTGTAGTAGAGCCTCGTATTCCGCCATGTTGTTTGTAGCTTCAAAGTAAATCTGCAGAATGTACTGCAGTTCTTCTCCGGTTGGTGACTTCAGGGTAACTCCAGCCCCCGATCCTTGATGTTGCTTGGATCCATGAAAATGCATGACCCAGGCTTTAGGTTCTGGCACAGGTGTGCCCTCCGGTGTTTCAGTCTAATCGATGAGGAAATCTCCCAATACTTGGGACTTGATTGAGGATCTGGCTTTGTAGTTGATGTCGAAGGCAGAGAGTTCTATGTCCCACTTTGCTACGCGCCCTGTTGCGTCGGAGTTGCCGATAATTGTTGACAGTGGGGCTTTGCTCACAACTGTCATAGGATGCGCCTGGAAGTAGTCTCTCAGCTTCCAGCTACCTATGAATACTCCATAGGATAGCTTCTGAAAGTGAGGGTATCTTTGCTTGGATTCCGTCAGTACCTCGCTAATGTAATAGACTAGTCTTTGGACTCCGTACTCATGACCTTCTTCCTGTTGCTCCACCACGACAACTATACTGATGACCTTGTTGGAGGCTGCCAGATATAGGAGCATAGGCTCTGACTCATCCGGAGCTGCCAAGATAGGCGGGGAAGAGTGTATGTCCTTCAACCCCTGAAGTGTTGCATTTGCTACGTCGTCCCAGATAAATTTGTCTGTTTTCTTCAACAGTTTGTATAAGGGTAGTGCCTTCTCGCCAAGACGGCTAACAAATCTACTGATTGCAGCAACGCAACCAATTAATCGTTGCACATCTTTGAGACAAGTTGGCCTCTTAATACTCAGGATAGCCTTGATTTTCTCCGGGTTTACTTCAATGCCTCCGTGAGATACAATGAAGCCAAGGAGTTTTCCGGCTGGCACGCCAAAGACGCACTTGGGATTCAACATCATCTTGTATCGTCGGAGATTTTCAAAGGTTTCGTGAGGTCGCTGATCAAGTCGGATCCTTTCCGGGTCCGCGCGATGTCGTCGACGTAGGCGTGTACGTTCCGGCCAGTTTGGTCCTTCAGGCACCGCTGCATCGTATGTTGGTAAGTGGCACCTGCATTTTTCAAACCAAAGGGCATGGTGACATCGCAGTAAGTGCCAAAGGGTGAGATAAACAGGTCGCCTTTTGGTCGGACCTCTTCATCCGGATCTGGTGATACCTGGAATATGCGTCAAGAAAACACAAAAGTTCTGCCCAGCCGTCGAATCAATTACTTGGTCAATGCGCGGCAAGGGGAACGGATCCTTCGGACAATGCTTATTCAAGCCAGAGTAATCGATGCACATTCTTAGTATTTCAGAATTCTTTTTGGGTACAAGGACGGGTTTGCGACCCAATCAGTATGGATAACTTCTACTACAAAACATGCCTCTAGTAACTTTGCTAATTCCATCCCTATGGCGCGGTGCTTCTTGTCCCCAAAGCGTCGTATAGCTTGCTTTACCGGTTTTGCACCTGGATTTATGTTGAGGTAGTGCTCGGCGAGTTCCCTTGGTACTCCGGACATGTCAGAAGGTTGCCATGCGAAGATATCCATGTTAGCTTGGAGGAACTCGACGAGCGCGTCTTCCTATTTGGGTCCAGGCCAGCTCCGACAGACACTTGCTTGGAACTGTCGCCTACTACGAGGTCGACCTTCTTGGTGTCTATCGCGGCCTTGAACGAGTTCTTCTGTTCGGAGATGTGCTTCTCGGTGGTTTGCATCTCACTCGGATCCACCGCGGCTCTGTAGCATTGCAGCTCCTTTCCAAATATCACAGATTCTGCAAAGGCGGATTCGCCCTCTCGAGCTTTCTTGTAGTCTCCAGATACGGTGATCATACCGTTAGGACCCGAAATCTTGAGCTGATTGTAGATGTAGCATGCCCTTGCGTGGAACTTGTGGTAGGTGGCACCGAAGATGACGTGGTAGGAGCTCTTGAAGGGCACAACTTCGAACGTGATCATTTCTTCGCGGAAATTGTTGACATCGCCGAAGGCCACGGGAAGTTTGATGTTGTCCAAGGAGTTTTCATTTTTACCCGGAACCACACCATGTGGTGATGTGCTTAAGCTGCTCCTTGGTGATGGCGTGTAACTCACACGTTCGTTGGGAACCCCAAGAGGAAGGTATGATGCGCACAGTAGCAAGTTTTCCCTCAGAAAGAAACCAAGGTTTAATCGAACCAGTAGGAGCCAAGAAGCACGTTGAAGGTTGATGGTCGCGAAATGTGATGCGGCGCAACACCAGGGATTCCGCGCCAACTGGAACCTGCGCACAACACAATCCAAATACTTTGTCCCAACGAAACAGTGAGGTTGTCAATCTCACCGGCTTGTAACAAAGGATTAAACGTATCGAGTGGAAGATGTTTGCAAAGAAAACAGAAACAAGTAGATTGTATGCTATGTAAAGAATAGGACCGGGGTCCACAGCTCACTAGAGGTGTCTCTCCCATAAGATAAAAGCATGTTGGGTGAACAAATTACGATTGGCAATTGACAAATAGAGAAAGGCATAACAATGCATATACATGATATGGTAAATATAGTGAGATTTAATCCGGGCATTACGACAAAGAACATAGACCGCCATCCAACCGCATCTATGCCTAAAAAGTCCACCTTCAAAGTTATCGTCCGAACCCCTCCAGTATTAAGTTGCAAAGCAACGACAATTGCATTAAGTATGGTGCGTAATGTAATCAACAACTACATCCTTAGACATAGCATCAATGTTTTATCCCTAGTGGCAACAGCACATCCACAACCTTAGAACTTTCTCACACCGTCCTGCATTCAATGGAGGCATGAACCCACTATCGAGCATAAATACCCCCTCTTGGAGTTAAGAGTAAAAACTTGGCCGAGCCTCTACTAATAACGGAGAGCATGCAAGATCATAAACAACACATGAACAATAGATTGATAATCACCATAATCATAGTACTCTCTATCCATCGGATCCCGACAAACACAACATATAGAATTACATATAGATGATCTTGATCATGTTAGGCAGCTCACAAGATCTAACAATGAAGCACAACAAGGAGAAGACGACCATCTAGACTGCTATGGACCCATGGTCCAGGGGTGAACTACTCACTCATCACTCCCAGGCGACCATGGCGTGTAGAGTCCTCCAGGAGATGAATCCCCTCTCGGCAGGTGCCGAGGCGATCTCCGTAATCCCCGAGATGGGATTCGGCGGCGCGTCTCCGTAAGGTTTTCCGTATCGTGCCTCGGCTGGGGGTTTCGCGATAAGCTTTAAGTGGCGGAGGGTCACTGGGGCCACACGAGGGGCCCAGGATAGGTCGGCGCGGCGCCTCGGGCCGCGCGCCACCCCCGGCCTCCTCGTGGCCCCACTTCGTTAGGTCTTCGGTCTTCTGGAAGCTTCGTGCAAAATAGGACCCTGGGCGAAGTTTCGTCCAATTCCGAGAATATTTCTTTACTAGGATTTTCAAACCAAAAACAGCAAAACAAGAATGGCTCTTCGGCATCTTGTTAATAGGTTAGTTCCAGAAAATGCATAAATATGACATATAATGTGCATAAAACATGTAGGTATCATCAATAAAGTAGCATGGAACATAAGAAATTATCGATACGTTGAGACGTACGCATCCCTGCTTAGTTCTGCTCGTCCAGCGTAAAACGATAACAAAGATAATTTCTGAAGTGACATGCCATCATAATCTTGATCATACTATTTGTAAACATATGTAATGAATGCAGCGATCAAAGCAAAGGTAATGACATGAGTAAACAAAATCATATAGCAAAGACTTTTCATGAATAGTACTTCAAGACAAGCATCAATAAGTCTTGCATAAGAGTTAACTCATAAAGCAATAAATCAAAGTAAAGGTGTTGAAGCAACACATAAGAAGATTAAGTTTCAGCGGTTGCTTTCAACTTGTAACATGTATATCTCATGGATATTGTCAACATAAAGTAATATAATAAGTGCAATATGCAAGTATGTAGGAATCAATGCACAGTCACACAAGTGTTTGCTTCTTAAGGTGGAAGGAGATAGGTAAACTGACTCAACAATAAAAGTAAAAGAAAGGTCCTTCAAAGAGGAAAGCATCGATTGCTGTATTTGTGCTAGAGCTTTTTATTTTGAAAACATGAAACAATTTTGTCAACGGTAGTAATAGCATATGAGTTATGAAAATTATATCTTACAAGTTGCAAGCCTCACGCATAGTATACTAATAGTGCCCGCACCTTGTACTTAACTTGGACTACCGGGTCTTCGCATGCCATGTTTCAACCAAGTGTCACAAAGGTACCTCCATGCTTTGTACAAAGGTCTAAGGAGAAAGCTCGATTTGGATTTCTCGCTTTTGATTATTCTCAACTTAGACATCCATACGGGACAACATGGACAACAGATAATGGACTCCTCTTAAATGCATAAGCATGTAGCAAAGTTATTATTCTCATATGAGATTGAGGATATATGTCCAAAATGAAACTTCCACCATGGTTCATGGCTTTAGTTAGCGGCCCAATGTTCTTCTCTAACAATTTTGCATGCTCCAACCACTAAAATGATAGACCTTCAGACAAGACGGACATGCATAGCAACTCACATGATATTCAACAATAGTTGATGGCGTTCCCCAGAAGCATGGTTATCGCACAACATGCAACTTAATAAAATATAAAGTGCATAAGTACATATTCAATACTACGATAGTTTTTAAGGCTATTTTGTCCCATGAGCTATATATTGCAAAGGTGAATGATGGAATTTTAAAGGTAGCACTCAAGCAATTTACTTTGGAATGGCGGAGAAATACCATGTAGTAGGTAGGTATGGTGGACACAAATGGCATAGTAGTTGGCTCAAGGATTTTGGATGCATGAGAAGTATTCCCTCTCGATACAAGGTTTAGGCTAGCAAGGTTATTTGAAGCAAACTCAAGGATGAACAAGTGCAGCAAAACTCACATAAAAGACATATTGTAAACATTATAAGACTCTACACTGTCTTCCTTGTTGTTCAAAACTCAATACTAGATATTATCTAGACTTAGAGAAACCAAATATGCAAATCAAATTTTAGCAAGCTCTCTGTGTATTTCTTCATTAATGGGTGCAAAGCATATGATGCAAGAGCTTAAACATGAGCACAACAATTGCAAAGTATCACATTATCCAAGACATTTTAGAATTACTACATGTAGCATTTTCCAATTCCAACCATATAACAAATTAACGAAGAAGAAACTTCGCCTTGAACATTATGAGTAAAGCCTAAGGACACATGTGTCCATATGCAACAGCGGAGCGTGTCTCTCTCCCACAAAGTGAATGCTAGGATCCATCTTATTCAAACAAAAACAAAAACGAAAACAAACCGACGCTCCAAGTAAAGAACATACGATGTGTGAATAAAAATATAGTTTCGGGGAGGAACCGATGATGTTGTCGATGAAGAAGGGGATGCCTTGGGCATCCCCAAGCTTAGACGCTTGAGTCTTCTTAAAATATGCAGGGGTGAACCACGGGGGCATCCCCAAGCTTAGAGCTTTCACTCCTCTTGATCATAGTATATCATACTCCTCTCTTGACCCTTGAAAACTTCCTTCACACCAAACTTCAAGCAAACTCATTAGAGGGTTAGTGCATCATTAATAATTCACTCATTCAGAGGTGACACAATCATTATTTTCACTTCTGGACATTGCATAATGCTACTGGACATTAATGGATCAAAGAAATAAATCCAACATAGCAAAAGAGGCAATGCGAAATAAAAGGCAGAATCTGTCAAAAACAGAACAGTCCGTAAAGACGAATTTATAAATGGCACCAGACTTGCTCAAATGGAAAAACTCAAAACTAATGAAAGTTGCGTACATATCTGAGGATCACGCTCGTAAATTGGCAGATTTTTAGAATTTTCTACAGAGACTTGTGCCCAGATTCGTGACAGACAGCAATGCTGTTTCTGCGCAGCGATCCCAAATATAACATCAACTTTGACATAGAAACTTTACTTGGCACAAAAACATGATAAGGAGAGGTTGCTACAGTAGTAAACAACTTCCAAGACTCAACAAAACAAAAAAAATTGCTGTAGGTAAAAACATGGGTTGTCTCCCATAAGCGCTTTTCTTTAACGCCTTTGGCGCGTAAAGTGCAAATCAAGTAACATCGAGAGTAGAAGCATCAACATCATAGCTTGTTCTAATAATAGAATCAAAAGGCAACTTCATTCTCTTTCTAGGGAAGTGTTCCATACCTTTCTTGAGAGGAAATTGATATTTAATATTACCTTCCCTCATATCAATAACAGCACCAACGGTTCGAAGAAAAGGTCTTCCCAACACAATAGGACAAGATGCATTGCATTCAATATCCAAGACAACAAAATCAACGGGGACAAGGTTATTGTTAACCGTAATATGCACATTATCAATCCTCCCCAAAGGTTTCTTTTTAACATTATCGGCAAGATTAACATCCATATAACAATTCTTCAATGGTGGCAAGTCAAGCATATCATAAATCTTTTTAGGCATAACTTAATACTTGCACCAAGATCACATAAAGCATTACATTCAAAGTCATTGAATTTCATTTTTAATGATGGGCTCCCAACCATCTTCTAACTTTCTAGGAATAGAAGTTTCAAGTTTTAGTTTATCCTCTCTAGCTTTTATGAGAGCATTTGTAATATGTTTTGTAAAGGCTAAATTTATAGCACTAGCATTAGGACTTTTAGCAAGTTTTTGCAAGAACTTTATAACTTCAGAGATGTGGCAATCATCAAAATCTAAATCATTATGAGCTACAGCAATGGGATCATTGTTCCCAAGGTTGGAAAAAATTTCAGCAGTTTTATCACAAGAACAGCAGTTTTAGCAATTTCAGGCAGTTTTGTTCGCTTTGCACTAGGAGTAGAAACATTGCCAACACCAATTATTTTACCATTGATAGTAGGAGGTGCAGCAACATGTGAAGAATTAGCATTACTAGTGGTGGTAATAGTCCAAACTTTAGCTACATTATTCTCTTTAGCTAGTTTTTCATTTTCTTCTCTATCCCACCTAGCACGCAATTCAGCCATTAATCTTATATTCTCATTAATTCTAACTTGGATGGCATTTGCTGTAGTAGTAATCTTATTATCAATATCATTATTAGGCATAACTTTCAATTTTAAAAGATTAACATCTGGAGGCAAGTCTATCAACTCTAGAAGCAATAGTATCAATTTTATCAAGCTTTTCCTCAACAGATTTGTTAAAAGTTTGTATACTAATAAATTCTTTAAGCATAGCTTCAAGACCAGAGGTACATTCCTATTATTGTTGTAAGAATTCCCATAAGAATTACCATAACCATTACCATTAGCGGAAGGATATGGCCTATAGTTATTACCAGTAGTTGTTCCTATAAGCATTGTTGTTGAAATTATTATTTTTAATGAAATTCACATCAACATTTTCTTCTTGAGCAACTAATGAAGCTAAAGGAACATTATTTGGATCAACATTAGATCTACCATTCACAAGCATAGACATAATCACATCAATCTTATCACTCAAGGAAGAGGTTTCCTCAATGTATTTACCTTCTACCTTGTGGAGCTCTTTCCGTGTGCCATTCAGAGTAATTTATCATCATATCATCAAGAAGTTTTGTAGCCCCTAATGTGATGGACATAAGGTACCTCCAGCAATCCAATAAATTCCGAAGAAAAATTTAGTCTGCATAGAAGGTTTGGATGATCATCCAAGTAGTCAGTCCATGGGTTGGGCAATTCTTTACCAAAGTTTTCATTCTCTCCCAAGCTTGAGCAACATGTTCAGTATCTAATTGTTTAAAATTCATTATGCTACTTCTCAAAGATATAATTTTAGCGGGAGGATAATATCTACCAATAAAAGCATCCTTGCATTTAGTCCATGAATCAATACTATTCTTAGGCAAAGATAGCAACCAATCTTTAGCTCTTCCTCTTAATGAGAAAGGAAACACTTTCAATTTAATAATATCACCATCTACATCTTTATACTTTTGCATTTCACAAAGTTCAACAAAATTATTGAGATGGGCAGCAGCATCATCAGAACTAGCACCAGAAAATTGTTCTCTCATAACCAAATTCAGTAAAGGTTTAATTTCAAAGAATTCTGCTGTAGTAGCGGGTGGAGCAATAGGTGTGCATAGGAAATCATTATTATTTGCATTTGTGAAGTCACACAATTTAGTATTTTCATGGTTGGCCATTTTAGCAACGGTAAATAAAACAAACTAGATAAAGTAAATGCAAGTAACTAAATTTTTTTTGTGTTTCGATATAGAGAGCAAGACAGTAAATAAAGTAAAACTAGCAACTAATTTTTTTTTGTATTTTGATTTAGTGCAGCAAACAAAGTAGTAAATAAAATAAAGCAAGACAAAAACAAAGTAAAGAGATTGAGAAGTGGAGACTCCACGTGTCTTGATCTCCCGGCAACGGCGCCTAAAAAGAGCTTGATGGCGTGTAACTCACACGTTCGTTGGGAACCCCAAGAGGAAGGTATGATGCGCACAGCAAGTTTTCCCTGAGAAAGAAACCAAGGTTTAATCGAACCAGTAGGAGCCAAGAAGCACGTTGAAGGTTGATGGTCGCGAAATGTGATGCGGCGCAACACCAGATTCCGGCGCCAACTAGGAACCCGCACAACACAACCCAAATACTTTGTCCCAACGAAACAATGAGGTTGTCAATCTCACCGGCTTGTGTAACAAAGGATTAAACGTAGTGGAAGATGTTTGCAAAGAAAACAAAGAAACAAGTAGATTGTATGCTATGTAAAGAATAGGACCGGGGTCCACAGTCACTAGAGGTGTCTCTCCCATAAGATAAAAGCATGTTGGGTGAACAAATTACGGTCGGGCAATTGACAAATAGAGAAAGGCATAACAATGCATATACATGATATGGTAAATATAGTGAGATTTAATCCGGCATTACGACAAAGAACATAGACCGCCATCCAACTGCATCTATGCCTAAAAAGTCCACCTTCAAATCGTCCGAACCCCCTCCAGTATTAAGTTGCAAAGCAACGACAATTGCATTAAGTATGGTGCGTAATGTAATCAACAACTACATCCTTAGACATAGCATCAATGTTTTATCCCTAGTGGCAAAGACATCCACAACCTTAGAACTTTCTGTCACTGTCCAGATTCAATGGAGGCATGAACCCACTATCGAGCATAAATACCCCCTCTTGGAGTTAAGAGTAAAAACTTGGCCCAGAGCCTCTACTAATAACGGAGAGCATGCAAGATCATAAACAACACATGAACAATAGATTGATAATCACCATAATCATAGTACTCTCTATCCATCGGATCCCGACAAACACAACATATAGAATTACATATAGATGATCTTGATCATGTTAGGCAGCTCACAAGATCTAACAATGAAGCACAACAAGGAGAAGACGACCATCTAGCTATCGCTATGGACCCATGGTCAGGTGAACTACTCACTCATCACTCCGGAGGCGACCATGGCGGGTGTAGAGTCCTCCCAGAGATGAATCCCCTCTCCGGAGGGGCTGGAGACGATCTCCAGAATCCCCCGAGATGGGACGGGCGGCGGCGCGGCTCTGTAAGGTTTTCCGTATCGTGGCTCTCGATACTGGGGGTTTCGCGACAAGCTTTAAGTAGCGAGGGTCAACGCGAGGGGCACACGAGGGCCGGGGATAGGTCGGGCGCGGCCAGGGGAGGCCGCGCGGCCACCCCCGGCCTCCTCGTGGCCCCACTTCGTTAGTCTTTGGCCTTCGGGAAGCTTCGTGCAAAAATAGGACCACAGGCGAAAGTTTCGTCCAATTTCGAGAATATTTCTTTACTAGGATTTCGAAACCAAAAACAGCTAAAACAAAGTGGCTCTTCGGCATCTTGTTAATAGGTTAGTTCCAGAAAATGCATAAATATGACATATAATGTGCATAAAACATGTAGGTATCATCAATAAAGTAGCATGGAACATAAGAAATTATCGATACGTTGGAGACGTATCACTTGGTAAGGTTCATCCTCTCCAGAGTCTCCAGGTACATGATGTTCAGGCTAGCTCCGCCATCCATAAGGCACTTCGAGAAGTCATACCCATCGATGCGGGGACTCACAACCAGGGCATATCACTCTTTTGGGATAACAGTCGGATGGTCTGCCGTGTCGAAGGTGCAGGAAGTTTCCGATCACTTGATGTATTGCGGCACAGCCGGAACTGTGGCGTTCAGGACCCGTAGGGATGATTTCTTGGCCTGGACCGTTGGGGTTCCGAGGAAGGTGTGGTATGCACCAGCACTCTTTTTGACGAAGGGGTTGGATTTGTTATCTGCGGAAGCCTCTTTGAGATCCGGCGAAGCGTCATCCTCTTCCATCGCCTCGGAACTATCCTCGTCCTTTTCTTTGTTCTTGCCCTTGCCTCCTTTGCCGCGAGGGCGGTGCTTCCGGGCGCGCTTGTACCTTGCTTCCGGGTCAGTTTTGAGATCGTTGACCCACTTGCAGTTGCGATTAGTGTGGGAGGACTTGCCAGTAGCCGGATCAATATGGGCTAAGCATCGCATATCCCTGTATTCTTCGTAAGTTTGGGGGGCGCGGGTCCCAACAACGGTGACCTCGTAAGCGCGCTGTTAGCCCCTGCCGGCTTCGCCACCACGGCCGCGGCCTCTTCCACCTCCTTGACCTCCGCATTGGAACGTCATGGCGACCATGTTGGATCCGCCGCTCTTTTGGTCGTCGGAGGGGTTCTTCCGCTTGTTATTGCTGCTACCACCGTTATCACGGTTCTTCTTTTGCTGGTGCATGGGCATGACTGTGGCTGTAAGTTATCCACCTGCGTCGTCATCAGCGGCGGTGTGAGTACTCGTAATTCCGATCATGTCATCCAAGGTCAGATTGTTCTCATTGATCAGGCAAGTTAGCTTATGCCGGAGCAGTCCTCCCCTCTGCAAGCCACCTATGAAGGCGTGCATAACTGTGCGGTTATCCACGTTCTCGCACTCGTTTCTTGTTGCTAGCCACCGAGTGAGAAAAGCTCGAGAGGTTTGACCCTTCTTCTGGATACATGCCTGCAGGTCGTTTGTAGTGGCAGGTCTCTTGTAGGTGCCTCTGAAGTGTTTCTCGAAGGCAATCTTCTGGTCAAACCAGCAAAAGATGGATTTTTCCGGGAGGTCACTGAGCCAGGTACGGGATGGACCAAAAAGGTACAAATGAAGCATGCGACAGGCTATTTTGGGGGTCCCTCCGGCAAAGCTGACTGCATTGAAGTAGTCCTCGATCCAGGTGTCAGGCCTTTCACTGCCATCATAGTGCTTCGGATTTCCGGGTAGCTTGAGGTTCAAGCCTTTTGGCGTTGGCTCCTCTCGGATCATCCCGCCAAAGCATTTTGGGCCAATGTATTCAGATCTGTATTCGTTGAGACGTTCTCGTGCGTCGCGCGGGCCGTTGCGAGGGGATTTTGAACGGAGCGAGATCTCCCGCTCCGCCTCCACTTCCTCCACTAGGTGGTGGGGAGAGATCTACGAGAGGGCCGGTGGGACCTTTTGCTTCCGCCTTCAGATTCTCAGCGCCCTTCTTGTTGTTGACTCTGGCTTCGGTGGCTACCTTCTCCATGATGGCGGTCGCCTCCCTCGTTCTGGCTTCTGCGGGCTCGCGTTCTTTGTTTCGGCCGCCGAGGCTCCGCCGTACGCTCCCTGTTCCGATTCCTCTGAGGGACCACGTTGTCGTGGATATTAATTCCACCAGGCCCATGGGGTCTGGTGTTTCCGGCTGGACTACGTCGGCGAGGTGGCGGAGGAGGACGCGGGTTTTGGGGCGAAGGTGACGGGTTCTAGTACTTGTATCTGCCAGTGTACATCAGATCCTTTCCCTTGTTTGGGTCCGTC
The DNA here is from genome assembly GCA_030979885.1 of Lolium multiflorum. Classification (NCBI taxonomy): domain Eukaryota; kingdom Viridiplantae; phylum Streptophyta; class Magnoliopsida; order Poales; family Poaceae; genus Lolium; species Lolium multiflorum. Next base: position 218,170,665 of record CM061748.1, read on the forward strand.
GGAGGTGTCTTCGAGGGTACGGGGATTGGATTTGGATGTTCTCTGGTTCTTCTTCTGCACTCCGTGGATCCGGTGCACGATTGTTCGTCACGATGTTCCCTTCCTGAGGCGTCCTTCTGCGCGGTGGACACACATAGTTCCGGGTTGGATTCCAACCTTCGCGAAGTATCTTCCTTGCTCTGTTGCTTCATTGCTGAAGCTACGAGTGTGCGAAGGTGGTTGATGTCGAGATCCTCATCGTTCTTGGCCAAAAGCTCTGCAACCTTCTTCATATTGTCCTTTGGAGTTGTGAGCGGCTGCTGATCGGTGGGGGTCGCAAAGTTGATCTTGCGGGGGCGAATGGCTTCCCGATGGATCCTATCTTTTTCCATGCTAGCATCATCTATGATGGTTTCCCACCGTCTTCGGAGTGCTTTGGCCTCTTCCAAGTATTCTACGGCTTCGCGCTCTCTTTGTAGGAATTGTTCCATCACTCCCTCTCCATCTTGCCTTTCCTCCAACATTGCTACTGCGGTGTTGGCAAATTTTTCGGCGGTAGCCATCAATTCCTTCCTTTTTTGCTTCTAGAGCTTCCGGGTCTGCGGCATCCTCCAGAGTTATTGGTTTGGTCAGGATTTCTGAGTTCGCGATAGCACCCCAGCCTGCCTGCCTAGCGAGCTCTTCTATGGACATATCTTCCCCGTGCTCGAGGACACGTCCTTTTCCGGGATCCGGCACAACGTGATAGCGCGGCCGTGAGGGCGGAGTCTCCGAACTGGACGGGCCTGGAAGTCCGGTGTCGGTCGGAGTTGCTTCTGCCTCAGTTCCTTCCTCCAGCCCAGTCAAGGTCACGAGGACCTCCTTTGGCGGGGCGGATTCTATCTCAGCTTGCTCCTCATCCCCCAACTCATTCATAGCATGGTTGTATTCTTCACTGTCCATGGAGGAAGCATCGTCGGATGTTGGGCTTAGGTTGCCAAGGATTGATTCTTCTTTTTCTCCGGCCTCCTTTTGCTGATCCGGAACATTGTTTTCTCCGGCGACCTCTTGCTGATCCGGAGTGACGCCGTTTCCGGCAGCCTCAACCTGCATGGGTCCGGCTCCATCCTGAGGAGGGGCGGTTCCTGCGGTATGTGCGAGAAAGTGCACGAAGTGACACAATTTCTTCTCTAACACCTGAGAGACCCAGGCGGATCTGCATTGGTCCTCCACCGTAGTTTCCTGCTCAGGGGCGGATTGGGTGGGTTTTGAAATTTTAAGATCTAAGGCGGAATCTTCCTTAGGAAGTTTCGCATCTCGATGAACCGCAACCGCGTCCTACTCGGCGGTCGCGCGCGTCTTTCCGTATGTTTCCATCGAAATCGACGGTCTCGCCGATGAAGATGTGAATGCCGCCAGGGACGATGGAGAGCTTGATGGGGTCGGTTTGCCGAATCCAACACTCGTCCGAGGGACGATTGGAAATTTCCGGTAAAGGACACGCCCACAACGATGGATTCGTCGAGCTTCTGGCGAACCCTCCCGGTTCCGCCTCCGTGTCGTGTTCCCATGGTCGCCAACTGTCGTTGCTATTCGACGGTATTCTGAGGAGGGATCCTCACGAGGGGACAAGAAGTAGGGACCATCGGGCGGAGTGTCCTCGGGACGATGGTCGCGATTTACCCAGCTTCGAACACGCCGATGACAAGTCCTACTGATGGTTGTCTGGAATTATCTGGGCGCTTTCGCGTTGTTACAATGAGTTGTGGTTGTGCCTCTAGGGCTCCCAGGATCCGGCTTATAAATGCGCCAGGATCTAGGGTTTACACGGAGAGTCCTAGCCGGAATACAAGTCGCCTAACTACGGTATACTATTTTGCCGTGCACGCCAAGGATCCGCCTTTCCTTATACGTCGTACCGAATCCGGCTACCCATGATGGGCAGGCCAGATCCAACTTCTAGAGTTGGTCGGTGGATCCGGCTCTTTGTTTCTGGGTTGAACTTCATCCATCTTGATCTACATCAACTGGGTCGCCCGATGGACCATATGTCATCATCACCGTCTACGGGCCACCCGGGCGTGCCGGATCTAGGCATTGTCGATGGTACACCCATAAAGTATATCCGCAACAATAATATTTCAAGAATACTTCAAAAATTACTTGGCATCCAAATGGGGGCTACAGCCAGAAAGCACGGTTTTACTGCTGGGAAAAAACTAAGAAGACAGAACAAACAAAACCCATAACCCATATCAGAGGAGGACATGTCTGTAGACCAGCCGCACCTGCAAATCTGCAATGCGACACTAAGGGCATCTCCAACGCGGCGACCCATCCCGCGCCCGCGCGTCCGAATGGGTCCAGCCGGACAAAAACCTGGCCCAACGCGGCGACGCACCGCAAATACGGATGGCCGCGGCGTCCGGAACGACGCAAACCCGGCCCAAATCTGGGCCGGGTTTGCGTGGCCGCGGATGGCACGCGGCGTCCTCGCGTGTCCGCCTGGTCCGCGTGGCTGGCCCACCTGTCGGTGCCCGTCCTATTAAATGTGGACTGGGAGGGTGACTGTCCCTATCCAGTCCCTACTCTCCACTCCGGCCACGCACGCGGGGGAAGCTTCCGCGCCGCCATGGCCCCGAAGCGCGAGTTCGAGCCATCCGCCAACGACCACGAGGCCGGCGGCAGCCGCCGCCGCGCCGGCGGCGTTCGCCATGGGGCCGCCGGCCTCCCGACGCGATGGGATCTCCGTCACCGTAGCGGTGGCGCATGTTGGGACGCCGGCGTCCCAATGCCGTGTGGGGACGTGCACCTCCCACCGGCCGGCACCCGATCCCGCATCGGGTTCCGGTGCCGCCCATCCCGGCTCCCGCCGTGCTCCGCTTCGCCGAGATCCGGAGGCGCCAGCCGCCGGCGGACCTCCAGGACGATCCCGCGCAGACGGCGACGCAAGACCCAAGGACTTGTGGTTCGAGGTGGAGCACGATCCGCGCCGGCGCACGTGCTTCACGTCCGCGACGGCGCGCCGGCGCCCGCGCCACAAACGGGCTGGCCGCCGCCCGGCGGCCTCTACATCGGCGACCGGCCGGCCCGGCTCACCGCGAGCCCGCAGCCCCGGGAGGAGGGACCCGGCCGCAGGCGGCGCTCGCGCGCCCGCGAGGGACGCTCGACGAGCTGACCAAATGGCCGCACCTCGCCGAGACGCTGCGCACCTCCGCGGCTGGAGGAGGTGGCCGTGAAGGCCCGGAGGACCGGGAGGCGTGGTCCTTCCCGGAGCGGCGCCCGGAGGAGAGACGGCCAGCGGCGCCCTCCGGAGGAGGAGGAGCGCCGGCCGCGCTCCGCCAGAGGCGCGGCCGCAGGCCGCAGGGAGGAGCTGCTCCGAAGGAGTCCACGCGGAGCACGGCCGCGCGTGGTCGGCGAGCCCTCCGCACCCGCACCCGCTCCGCCCGGGAAAGGGTGAAGTGGTCGCCCTGCCGAGTCCCCCACGCCCTCCGGCCGCGAGCCGCACGCCGCCGGGTCGCTGCTCATCGACGGCGACGACGACGAGTACTACCGGGAGTGGTATCGCCGCGGCCATCATGCTCCCAAACCCTGGCTAGGGTTTGCTCTTTTTTATAGTTTAAAGCCCATATAGGGCTTTCTTTTGTGTAAAAATTGCCCAAAATAGGGCTAAGTTTAATTAACCACTAGTTTAAATTTATTTTTAGTTATTTTCTTTTTTAATTTTAATTTTTGTTTTTTATTACATATGCGCTGCGTGCGCACGTTGGGCGCAGCGTGCGACCCAAAAGAACACGCGAACGCGGGACGCTGTCCAAGTGTCCACTCGGCCATCCAAACGGACGCCCAGCGCGTCCGTTTGGGTCGCTCGGTTGGAGATGCCCTAAGCCCTCATCGTCATCATAATATAAGTACTCGTGCAATCCAAGGGGCGTCCGTTTGGGTCGCTCGGTTGGAGATGCCCTAAGCCCTCATCGTCATCATAATATAAGTACTCGTGCAATCCAAGTTAATTTATTTCACCTTATTTAAATATGGATGTATCTAGTTACCTAGACAAAGTTAAGTTAATTTGGATCGAAGGGAGTAATTCAGATTTAACTCGCACTGGTCAAACAAACTAAGTACCTGCACAGAGAACTAATAATATGCTCAAATTAACGATATATTTACAGCATAGACAATTCATCACATTATTTCGTTCTATTACAGCGACCGCACCATCATCCACAGGGGCGTCAGATGTGCAATTGAGCATCTCTGAACCCTGACTAAATCCTAGTGCAGGGACCTCCATATTCGCCCTGAACCAAGAATTCCTTAAACTAACCTACTAAGCAACACCTATATAATCGCTGTACAGCATACCAATCCAGTGGGATAACAATTTACACCCCATCGTGCGTATTCACAAAAGCAACCAGACTAATCATATTCAGGCGAGCGCTTTGTACCACGGGCCATGGACCTTCTCCGAGAGAGTCGCCACCCTGATCAGCACTTCGGCCGCCTTCACCACCCGGTCAACGAGTTTCCCCGCACCGACGCGGCGCAGGGCCGCCTCTGCCAGCTTCTGGCCCTTGGGGCCGCTGCCGCCGAGGACGACGCCGCGGAAGGCGCAGTGGACCGCCCTGGAAACCTTGTTGTAGACCACGTCGTCGGCCTGGAGGCTCTTAAGGAACACCCGGGTTATTATCTGCCTCCTGCTCTGGATCTTCTCATCTGATGCAGTGCCAGCTGAGGCTGACGAGCTCATCATCGCCTCCACAATCTCTTCGGTGCCTGCCTCGCGGGAGTTGTCCAGCAGCTTCACCAGAGTGCCGAAGAGTTCTGAGATGATGTTCTCCAGTTCTAAAGGAGTGATCTTAGGATTCTCACTCATCAAGACTTGGCGCAGGACGAGCATGCTGCACAAACAGTGAATTCAGTTAGTACACACTGATCAAAATTTCAAACATTATTGCATGCTAGGCCAAAAATATAGAGGAAGTATAAAAAGTAGTATAAAATAGTTTACCTTGTAGCCATCACAATCACTCCTTGGAATTGTCCCTGGACGGCCCACAATCTCATAAAGTTGAGATGGAAGCTCTCAGGAGTTGACTGCAATTGCAACCCCTCCATACCACCAATAAGCTGCAGCAAGCCAATCCTCACGAGCTTGTTAACCTTTTCTCCTGTGCACTCTGGCAAACCTGAACTACCTGCTGCAGACAAGGCAGCAGTTTGTCCCCCTGGAGCTCCATGGCCAGCTCGGAGCACTGTAACAAGGGGCTGAGCCTGCCATCAAGGATAAAATTAGTTAGTGACAGGAACCAGATAAAATTAGTTAGTGACAGGAACCAGATAACAACAAAACGCTGCTATGCTGCTGAAGTTAAGGCGGTGGATTGTTAGAAACTTACATGATCCGCTGCTGGCAGAACTGAAAGAGAGCCCAGATGTTCACTCCATTCTGCATCCGCCATATTCTTTGATGCTGAAACCCATTGCAGAGTAGCAGGGAGGGAAGCTGATGCACTGGCAGGAGGTCCATAGCGATCACCGAAAGCCTTCTGCAGGTACTCCACTCCAGCAGAGCCTTTTATCATAGGCTGCATCATCTGAATACGTGCCTTGCTCACTTCTGCTTGCAGCTCCTGTTTTTACAGAAAAATGTTAGAACTCTCGCAGCATAAGAACAAGTGCAGTTAATTGTAGGATTAATTTTAATGTCTTAACGCAGAACATACCTTTATTTCCTCCAGAGTGAAACGCAGGCCCTTGATGACAGCAATAACAAACGAGCTGACACCATTGCCATTAACTTCAGAACTTGCAGCCAACTCGCTCAATAATTTGTCATGACTTTTCTTCATCTCATCCTCCTTTGCAGCAGCAGATAGCTTTCTGACCATATCCAGGGAGTAATGCATAATCTGCCCCAGGTATTGCGTGTCCTGGGAACCTGACTCAAGTACCTTCATTTGTAAAGGAAAAAATAATGTCAAAATTTCATGAGTTCAAAATAAATAAGCAAGCTCACAGCAAACTTAACCAACAAATAGTTGTGTGCATAGCATGGGATATTTACCTGAGTCAAAATTTCGACGTCAATGTTCCCCAGGATTTCCTCCTTCCATCCCTTGGGAGCCAAATCGTGCAACGAATCCCTCACTTCCTTTACCAGGTTGATAAGTTGGCTGTAGTCAGGTTTGTCTCCTTTCATTGAGTCAGTAATAACATCCCAGAAAGCTTTCTCCATCGTTTCTCTCACTCTGGCTTGGAAATCCTTCTCGATGGTACTGGCATCATCAGAGTTGACAGCAAATGCAACACCGTTCTCATGAAGCATCTCATTGACCATTTGCTCATTATCTGTTGGCAAACTCACTGGTGATGTACTGCTTGATGAAGAAGCTCCAAACAGGGATCGGACAATGGGCCTTGATCCTCCTGCATCTGTCTTGGTACTGACATTAACATCAGCAGGTGGGAGCTGCCCAGACGGATTAATACTCAGAGGAGTTGATACATTTGCAACCGGTGTTGCCAATTGACTTCCATTCTCCTTCGCTTCGAAGAACTTCGACCTCATATCTGAGAGAGCAGAGTTCATACGCTCAATGCCTGCATCACCACTCAGATGCTGAACCTTCTCTCTGAGGAGTTTTTGGTCGTCAGTGACCTGCTTCTGAATCGCCTTCATATCGTGGGTAAGGTCTTGTGACTGCCCATCTGATGTTAACTTGCATGTTTGCATCATTGATAGCTCAAGCTTGCATGCAGCCCTAACAAGATCACCCTCCAGTGATCTTGCATCTTTTACTTTCCACACCACAAAGCGGTAAAGATAACTGCACCACGCTTTGTCAAAACTAACCAACTGTGTCCTGAATTTACTCTGACCAGTAACATGAGAAGGCATCTGGCAACTGGATGATTCAGCAGCATCAGTATCAAGGGATGGCTGCCTTGAGGCTCTTCCTGGTCCCTCAAGTACTGTCTTAACCAACAGCTCGAACTCCCTGACAAAGTTTGCTGCCGACTCCATCAGAAGTTTCTCTTGCTCACCATGTCCACTTAAAACAGCACCAGGATGAGCCAGAATCATGTAAGCACAGAGTACCACCCTCAGTGAGTACCTCGACGACCTGCTTGGTTCAGAAGTTCTTGCTGGCCTTTTTGCTGCAACCCTTGTTCTACTCTGAGGTGCCTTTCTCTTTGGAGACACAACACGCTTCAGTAGATGGTCAATATTTTCCGCGGTTGACGAACCTACAATCAGCCTTTTCTCCAACCGGTCAAGTAATGCTTTGGTGGCCCCAAGAGCTGCGGGAGATTCCATCGACATAGCTAATTCCTCAAATAGCATTGACTTGACAGACTTTTCATTAATTCCCAAGGCATCGTAAGCTTGAACCAAGGCATGTGTTGTCTTCTGGGACTTCACAAAATTTCTCCAGCACCTAGTACATCGATGAGAATAAACAACTTTAATCAACTCGAAACATGCAGATATAATAAACTACTTATATTCATGTTGAGTATGGCATTAATACCTCGCCAGCTTTCTTGCAAGGAAATCTGCATGCTTGATGTAATCGGCATGGGCAGAACTGCGAGGACTTCCACGCTGCTTCAAGTACTCAGCTCTCTTCCTCTTCGCCTGTTTCAATAAGATAACAAATCAGGTAAGAAGCAGAGTAGAGCAACCAAAATTGTAAAATCAGCATATGTATGAGAAAACATACCCTCTGAAGTTTGCTATCCAGATGTTCTTTAAGTTTAATCCTCTCTGTTTCTCTCTGGCTGCACACGGTCTCGGCTGCCCGCTGAATATGCGCAAGCCGAGCATGAGCCTTCCTCTTCTCAGCTTCTAACAATGCCAGCCGTTTCTTCTCAGCTGCAGCACGCTTTCGCAGTATAGCAGATCGCACCTGCTCTGCGTGCTTGCTATCAGATGTTGCCTTCTGCACCAGGGACTTTGCTGTTCTCTCCTTCAGTGCGGCCCGCCTCTCCATATCTGCATTCAGCAGGCGCATACGGTTTTCCTCTGCCTGCCGGACACGAGACTCGACTCTAGTCTCGAGCTCTTCCTTCTCCTTCTCGAACCGCAGTTCGACGTCATTTTTAGCTGCTTGTCGGAGTTCATCCAACTTGGCCAGCCGGTCCTGTGCCTTCGCCAAGAAGCTTAGCCTTTTCTGCTCAGCTGCCTGAAGCCTGGCTTCAAGGCGCTGTCCATAATCCTCATCTTGAGACGACCACGACGGGCTCCGTGGCTTCTTCCTTGCTTTGCAGGACAACCAATCGTAGAATTGCTGTGGAAAAACAATTGAACATGAGCTAATTTGATTCCGCACACAAGACTAATTCACTACCAACCTTCTTAGTTTTGTTTATTTATTTATTTAGTTGTTTCTATATAGCCCCTAGGGAAAATTACATCAACCAACAAATCTACAGAAGGTGCAACCAAAATTTCGGTAGTAGTACAATTGCAAGGTAAGTTACTTGTAAGCAAAACCAAGTGGTCGGTGATAAAAGCAAACAAACTACCAAACTACCATAATTTCCTACCACCGAAGCAGCAACCTGAAATCAATTGCTAAGTCAAGCAATTACATGAATTTAATCTTTATTATTTGACTAAAATTAAGTTTTCTTTATACAGGCAACTTGGCATAAATCGATGCAAGTAAACTAATTATAAAAAATCACTTGTTGCGCTTTCACATAACTACGTATAGGACCACGAACCGATTGTACCATACAAATTGAATTACAGATAATAACACTAGGCAAATAAAAGTGAGACCTTTACAATATGATGAGAGGTAAACGCTTCAATCCAAAGACCAGAAATCCCCAAACTGACAAAAGCCGCCTTAAAATTGAACATAAAAGCAATTCTCGGCACACGTGAAACCAACTTGAGCTCACGACTACCTACCGTGCGGCCAAAAGAATCGCCAAAGAATGTTACTTGGACTCCCCCACGAACCGTAACCACCAAAACAAAGGAATTCTTCCGCATACTCGACACTTGGCAATTCGGATAACCAAAATCACGGAAAAGTAAAGAAGAAGAAGTACTCGATTCACGGAAAATGAATTCCGATTGCGCAACCAGTATAGTATATGGGTCTAAATAAAAGTTGCTGTAAAATCCTCCAAAAACAATACCGCTTTTGTACAGAAAACTGTATCACTTGGACAGTAGGAAACGCAACTTTCGTTTCACCGTCGGCGGAAAAAGATCGCCTCGAAACAACTTGGAATTCACGGTTCACGCAATCCGCCGTGACGAGGAAGAAGAAGGGGGAAAAGCAGAGTAAAGGCAGGAAAAACTAGAGAGAGAGAGAGAGAGAGAGAGAGAGAGAGAGAGAGAGAGGGAGAGAAAGAGAGAGACGGGGACACCAACCTGCCTCCGTTGCTCCGCCTCCTTGAGCCTGGCCTCGATCTCCTCGGCGCTCGTCTGGCCGCCTCCGCCGCCGCCGGCCCTGCCCTCGAGCAGCCTCCTCCTGATCCGCGGCGGCACCCTCGCCGCCGCGCCCTCCTCCAGCGGTATCTCCATCGCCACCGGCTCCCTCACCCCCATCACCGCCCCGATCAAATCCTCGCCGATCAAATCAACCTCGAACGGCCGGCGAATCGCAAGAAACCTCGCTTGTTCCGCTGCTCTACTCCTCCACTTGTTCGTTCTTTCTTTCCCCTTTTCTTCTCTCGCTCGCTCGAGTTCGGTCGTCCTGGGTGCGCCACGCGTGGCGCTATATACTAGGTGCAAGTACCGGGCTTCTTCCCGAATCGTGAAGGAGATCGGACGAAGAAGGCCGGGGCCGGGACGGACAGGGAGAGGGGCGTTCCGGTAATTTGCGCGGGCCAGGCCCTTCGGGACGGTTCGGCGGTTGGAGGGCCCCAGCCGCTCGCGCCTTTTTTCGGGGGCTCGGTTGACCAAATTGCCCCTCAGCCTTCTCCGTCTCGGGCTTGGTCTAGAGTTCGAGTCGGAGTTGTGATTTGGAAGCTGGGTAATCGGAGCGTGTATATCTGTTTTGGAGGCTGCTTTTGCTTCTTAACCAATTGTTTATGTCGACAACGATCAGGATTCAAATTTTGTGTACCACTTCTTCTGTCTTTGTATGGCCAACGAAAGAGACATTGCAAAGAAGGGAGCATATTCAGCGTTACAACTCTCTAAAGGCCGACCGTTAGATCAGAAAGAATAATTCAAGTGGCAATACCAAATTATACCAACTTTTATGGTTATTGACCAGAAACTATATGCACAATGGGTTGTAGCAACCTCCGGTCTATGAACTATGGTAGGCAGTTTTCGACTGATTTTGCAACTCAATTGACCAGTTCCACATGCCCGTCGTAAACGAGGGCTGCCCTATCGAACTAATCTCCTAGCATGCCCAGATGTGTTGGACCTTTTCTTCCAAAGAAAACATGCTTCAATGCGCAAATAATTAAGGTTGTACTAGATTGCCTAACATGCATGCTCAAACGTGCAAGGCTGCAAAAGTTGGCTCCTGTGACGGCATAACTAATTTTCTTTTCTTGACAGATGTACGTATGCTGGTCTCTAAAGTCTCGTATAGTACACACAGGTACAACTATATAAAGTTGTTACATCCCCCGGCCCTAAATACTCGCCACAGATTTAGAAAAAAGAATGTAAGCTAAAATGTGTCTATGTTCATTAAAGCATTTTTTCTGAAAATTTCACCGATCTATTAATAATCATCAACAGTACTACTGATAGCTAAAAAGAAAAAAAGAGGTACTTGAACCACCTAGCGACGACTACATACATTAGCATGAGCCGAAGGTGCGATGGTGTCCTCGCCCTTGCATCACCGGAGTCGGATAAAACTTGTCGTAGTAGAGGTTGTTGTAACATACGGAAAGTCATCGTTCTAAGACCCATAAAACCAACGTACCATAGCAATAACCATCCACAATAATGACAATCATAGCTATTAGAAGACACTAACATGAAACTAGGATCCAAGAAGATCTGTCAGGCACACAACTTCATGTTCGAAGGAACAAAGTTTTCAGTCGATTGAAGCTACCGGAGAAATAGGAGAGAAAGAGGCAACCGGAAGGCCATTGTACAACCCATCTAGGGTTCCATACCTTTCGCTGGCAATGTGGGCGGTCCGCTCCGCCTCTGATGACCTTGGGCCTTGGAGGCGTGACGGACCACGGTCCCTCGCCAACAAGAGGATTGTCCTTCTTTGTTTAGATTTTTTCAGTGTCCTCCCCGCTAAATACAGAAGTCTGGATAGGGTCCTTCCCGCCCTATCCTCGGCGGAGGCCGCGCGTGCTCGTGGGTCCCGTGGATCTCCAGGCATCCGGCTAGTTTTCATATTTGTTGGTGTGATTTTAGATCAGTCTCTTTGAATCTACAGTTATTATCGTTGGCGATTGTTGTTTATCTAGTGCACTGGTCTTTTATGTTCTTAGCACGATGATTTTTCGCTATCTACTACAACAATTTTTTACTAAAATAAGTTTTATCGGGCTCCGATGATAGAGGAACGAGGATGGCGGTGAGTCTTCGGCTTGCCCTAGAGTGTGTAGTCATCCTTAAGTGCTTCAAAAACGTATGTAGTACAATTTTAATCACTTTTGAGACTTTTTTACTCAGCCTATGTGGTCCGTAATCAACGACGTCAGCGTCTGGTGCTTTGCCATAAGCTGCAATAAAGTAAGGATAACCGTAAACCATGTCTTGGTACTGAATGAATCTGGCGGTGGATACGAGAAAAGGAAAAGAATTGCGCGGTGGCGGCTGTTACTCAACGGGGTTGCATACGTCACGTCGCTCTGGGCCATGTATGTCCCGTTGACATGTGGGGCCGGAACTGGCAGGGGCTTCACGGCGGTGTACGTACAGTCATCACGTGTTGCATCACGTTTTGGTGATTGTATGGATACAGTATGCTGAGCTCCTCGGATCCCAGCGGGGAACGCTGCCTGTCTCCGATTCTTTGGAGAGAAAACGTGGCACGAGGAGAACTGTTAGCTGCCTTTCGTGAAATTACGCAACTAACCTGCTAAGACTTGTCCACGCCGCACGTGTATGATCTTGTTCGTTTCTCGGTGAAGCGACGAGGATTTGTTAAGTAAAAGCCACGGTTAAGTCGTGTCTTACCTGCCGTTCAGATGCCTTTTCTTATCCATTCAAGTTTTTTTAGAGTATTGTTTTTTATTATAATCTCTTTAAATTGATGAGAATTATTTAAATTTCAGTAAAGCTATTAATTTGTTAAGAGATGACATATGTTACTCCATCTGTTCCATGAAAGTTGTCTAAGGTTTGTTTTACTTTAGATGTATTTAGACACTAAATAGCAATTAAATACATCTAAAATTTAGCAATGTCAAATAAATTTCATGAAATGGAGGGCGTATAGCGCATAAAATGTCTTCTCGTAGATTTTCTAAGAGATAATTCTATAATTAAGAGAAGACAACTTTTTTCTTATTTCTCTCTCCTCTAAGAGAAGACTGATGTCACCCCATTGTACCTGTTTCTAACGCACGGAAAACATAATGGCCGCCATGTTTGATTCCTTTTTAGTTAGCGGAGGAAAAATGAAGAAGGAGAAGCCTGTCTTTTCTTAGCTAATGAATGATCTATTAGAAAATAAGACTACATTGTTTTTTCCAGTGTATCATATGTCTTCTCTTACCAACACCATTACCTATTAAAATTTAATTAATTATCATTTATTTCTAAAATTAACAATAGAAGATAATAAATTGTATGATTTATGTCAATTGACTTCTCTAGATGATGTGGAGTGAAGGAAACACGTGCCTTCTCTACTATTGCACATGCCCTAATAACTTTCTACTTTAACTTGCAGAGATGTTGTATCACCTAATACTTGCTAGACGTAGGAGTGTGGATAGACAAGCTATGAAACATGAAATTATATGATTAGCACATCTGACTATATGATTCAACATTCCCACACATAAATATATCCCCCTTGGGAGGCATGGAGTTCTGGACCACGGATGAGCAAAATATTTAAACAAATGAAAATCAAAATAAAAACATCTGAAATTTTGGGTATTTTTTGGTTTCTTTGTGTGCAAATTTGCATGCAAAAACTCAACATGTATGTTTGTTAAAATAAAAAAAATCATATTCAGTGCTTTAAATAAGCAACAAACTTGGCATATTCCACTTGTTTTTTTTTCATAGAGATCAATATTTGTGTTTTCTTAATAAGAATTTATAGACAACTGAGGACATATGCGTGTCTAATTTTAATGTATTTTCCATCATTCATAAAAAAAAACCCATATGTAGGAGCATATACTCTTGGGAAGCGAGTCGTACATCCTCTTCTTGAGGTGCTACTTAGTGGTGTCAATTTTTCTTTGAAGTTTAGACTTGAAAACTATGCGTAAAAAGATAATCAACAGGTTTAACTTGCATCGAGCTAGTAGTAAAATAAGGCACTCTAAATTGGTTATAGCCTCTAACTCACACAACTTTAATATTACCCCTAAAAATATAACTTTAATAAAGTTTGATTACTAGACAGTAGACATCACTTGATATATATCCTACTGTTTCCTTGCAGTACAGTACTATTCCAGCGGGCAAAATCAGGCCCTGATAGTGACGGTGGATTCCATGCGTCATTCTTCTGCAAAGAACAATTCACAAAATGAAACTGAGGCTAGCTACCGCACCAAACTTGTCCACGCACAACATGAGAGCATCTCCACTGCGTCCCCAAAGCGTCTCAAAGGATTTGGCGCCGACCAAAAAGCGCTCCGCGCGTCCCCAAAGCCTTGTCAATATGTCTCGGCGCTTCGAGCCCGTCCCTGTCCCACAGGACGACGGGACGCCGGACACAACGAAAGGAGCGGCGAGTGGCGGGGCCGACCCGTCAGCGGCACAATTAATTTTAACCCAACCGTCGCCTACTCGCGACGGAAGTTATCGCGCCAGCACGTGCAGCTTCCCGCAAGGACGGTGCGGTTCCGCAGAGGGCGCAACACGCGTCCCGTCGCGCTAGCGCAGCCGGCGTAATGAGCGCCACCGCTCATCCGCCCTCTCCGGCCTAAAGCGCGCTCTCGTCGTCCCTCACACACAAACCCTAGCGCTCTCTCCCAAACCCTAGCCGCCACCATCTCTCAACAAGACTCGTCGCCATGTCTGGTAGAGGCGGGGTCGCGCGCGCCGTCGTGGTCGTGGTCGTGGCGCGGCCATAGCTGAACGATCGCCGTCGCCTCCCGCGCCGTCGTCATCGTCGGAGCCGGACGTGAGCCGGACGTCTGCCGAGTTCGTCCACGTCCTCAAGGGCGATCCGCGCGGCATCCGAGGTGCCGGACTCTTCGCCGAGTACGTGGCGGCGACGCTCGACGATGCACCATGGGATCTGCGTGCTACGAGTGGATCGTCGACGTGATCTACGACGGGCGCGGCAAGATGTACCTCAACATCGGGCTGGGAGGTTCGCGCGCCACCACATCCTCCAAGCCGGCTTCATCCTCGTGTTCTCCTACTTCGGCAAGGGACATGAGCATCAAGGTCTTCGACGAGTCGCTCGCCGGGACTACCACGCGACAGGGACTCCCACGACGAAGACCGACTCGGAGGACGACCGAGTGTTGCTTCTTCGCAGCGAATACGTGCACGGAGGTTTCTGCCTGTTCGCCTCATCGGTAGAACCAACAAGGGCACCATCCTCCCGCTGGATTTTCCATTTAGGTGACTGGGTGTGCCCGTAGTGTTGTTTCTTAGCAGCAACACAGGAAACCGATGCACGGCCTAGTTAGGTTTAGTTTTTTTGCAATATTTTATATTTGTGTCCACCATGGTTCAAACTATGTATTACATGTTCCAAACTATGTCTTCGTGTAAACCACGTTCCCAATTATGTATTAGTTTGTGAAATTGAAATAAAAATGCCAAGAAAATTATTTTAAATGTTTGGGGGCGACGTTTGGGGACGCCGGGATGACGACGCCCCCAAACGCTGAAGAAAACACGCCCCAAACGCTCGATCGGCGCGGGGGGACGGGGACGCGGCTGGAGATGCTCTGAATCTTTTTTTCGGGCACCCAGCTTTTCTCGTCACAGGCCAATAACTCTACAGCCAAAACCTCCCTAAAAAGAACTCTACACCCAATATTACTAGCTTGGTGGTTCGAGCAAGATATAAGCAAACTGCACCTGCAAACATATAATCGGGCAAATCGACGGTATATCTCACTATCTACCCAAAAAAGTTGCTCCACTACAGAATGAGAGTGGGCCAAGAAAGTTTGATTGGTTCTCAGAAGATTCACAGTTAGGTAGGTGTCCCCATCTTTACTGCGAAAAGAAAAAAGGTGTTTTCATTGTTCAAACGGATATAGCTGAGTTGCCAAAATTGAGTCTCGAGAAAAGTCTGAAACCTCCTCCCGAGTGAACAACTGCTAGACCGATCTTTCTTTTTTTCGGGGGAAGTTTCATCACAATCCTGAAAAATATTTTGGTAGTAAGTCTGCTAGCCCAAACACCCCCCAATATTACTTTTAGAAGGACGCTAAACGATTTTGTGTGGAATCGAATGGCTGCATTTATGTCGTAAGCTAATGTTGGTTCAACTGACTGATGCAGATGATACTTTTAGATGGAAGCTTACTGATTTTGGGTTCTTTACTGTAAAATGTATGTACTTGGATTTGATGAATGATCATACTAGATTCTTATGTAAATACATATAAAAATGAAAATCTGTTTAAAATTAAAATATTTATGTGATTTCTTCATAACAAGGTGCTACTCACGAAGGAAAATTCAGCCAAATGTAATTAAAATGGATGTACCAAATGTTGTTTTTGTGACTCGGTTGAGACGGTCGTACATTTGTTTATAGTTTGTCCTTTTGCCCGCATTATTTGGAGCATGGTGTTCTTCACTTATAATATTCGTCCTCCAAACAATAATGGCAATATGTTTTTTAATTGGTTGAATGGAGTGAATAAGCAGGATAAAGCTATTATTCGCATTGGTGTTTCAGCTTTAAGTTGGTCTATGTGAAACTACAAAAATAATATTACTTTTAATCGTTAAAAGGGTACTAATTTTTTGCTGGTTATTCTCCAAGCTGTGCATTGGATTCCTATGAGCTCTTCTTCTCATGGAGGATCAACGGGAAGATTATGGCTACGGGCTACAACCGGCTTCTGATGGTCGCTCGGGATTGCTATTTCTAGATGGCGGCATACTAGCGAATAATAAATGGATAGCTTTGTGTTGCTTTTCATTTTTCCATGATTGATATTTGTCACAACCTTAGCGGATTCGTGATTATAATGGACTTGAATATTTTAAACTATGCAATAAATTAAACAGCTATGTGCTAAGATCCCCAATATCAAAAAATATAAACTTGAACAAATTGGGCTTCTAGCACCACCCACGCATTTCCTACTTTTTTCAAGAAAAAAAATCACAGAGGAGAGGACCAGATCGGTCGAGATGCATGACACGCTAAAGCACCGTGTGCCGACTAATTAGCAACCTAGTTGGCGTTGCAACGCTTTACACGCTTAACTATTCGCTTTGACGAATTCACAGTTAACCAAACCGTTTAATCATTAAAAGGTTGTGTATTTCTTACTTGGTATGTTGTGTGGTTGCAGGCAGACGTACGTACGCATACGTAGGAGCGCGCGTAGGCTGAATATAAGGTGCTTGTACCCAGAGGATTTCTCTAAGCTGCTCAATTTTATTTTTTCTGGTATGTACGTGCTTGAGAGCGACGGGACAGCTGTATGTATTCCAGTACAGCTCACTCTGTATCGTTTGGTCAACTACGTACTCCCATACTTAAATGAGGCCACCAGAAGGCACGACATTTGCGTGCCCCGTTCCCCTTGTTTTTTTATGCACTGCACCTTGGTCGCTTGCATCACGTTGGCAAGAGCATGTACAATAGCTTAACCTGAATTTTGCACCTTGGAACGTGAATTGTGCACTCTTTCTTTGCATGGCCGGTCTTCACAATGACCTCAACGTGATCCATCGCTCGCTGGTGTTCTCAAGACCTGTAGAAGGCAATGCTTATGTGATTAGCTATGAGATTAGTAGCAATACGTATGACAAATCATATTATCTTGTTGATGGCATCTATCCGAACTGGAACAGACTAGTGAAGAAATTGTGTAATCATGTAACATGGAAAAAAGAATTGTTAGAGAAAATATCTGAGAAATAAAACTGTTGCGAATATTAAAGCAAGGTTCAATGATTCCCCTGTTGGAAAAGTTTGTTAAAAGTAAAAGATATATACATGGTTGGCAGGAGATTGAAAATAAATAATGGTAAACTGATGAGGTTTTGGAAAGATGTGTGGTTGGGGAATACAACTTTAGAGCACTAATTTCCTCTTCTCTTTGATGTTTGCCGAGAGCCGGAGGTGACCTTTCAAGAGTGTGTGGCCAAAAACTTTATGATCTCCTTCAGAAGAAGGTTACACATGGAGATTCTTGAACAATGAAACTATATACAAAGTAAAGCTTTAGAGGTTAATATGGGTGAGGTTGATGATACAATTTCCTAGAGTCTTAATAAGAGCGTGGGCTTTTCACTACAAAATCGGTGTATAAGTATTTGGAATCTGGTGTGTGTGGTCCGAATTATAAATGGATTTGGAAATCTGCTTTATCCCTTAAAATCAAAATTTTCTTGAGGAAAATTATGCAAAATGCGGTCCTGACTCGGGATAATTTGAAGAAAAGAAATTGGGGTGGGAACCCAACTTGTTCTTTCTGTAATCAGCTGGAGGATAGAAATCATCTTTTCTATTCTTGTTCTTCGGCAAGAGTGGTGTGCAATGCTTGGGTTCTGTGTTGGGTACTAACAGATGCCCGTCTTCCTTTGGGGAATCCTGGGCTTGGTTCTATGCGTTCTGGCCTGGTGGAAAGAAGTTTTATCCTTTGGTGTTTTCAGCTTGCGGGAGGTGATCTGGGAAGACCTTCCCAAGACCCGGTGGTGCCTGGAGTGTTGATGATTACCAAATGCTGATTTGCTCGGTACTTTGGTCGTTTCTTGTGTTTTGTCTTGTGCGGTGTGATACTCTGTGTTTGTGATGTTTGGATGTATGAACTTTTTTTGGGTTTGAACTGTTATAGGATAGGGGGGAGTGCGTTAGCAGGTTTTTGTCCCGTAGGGGTATTCGAGGGCGAATACTTTCAGCGGGTTTCCTGTTAGTGTCCCCACAAACGTGCTATCATGTTGCCTCCCCGTTCTTTTCCATTTCTTTTCGGTTGTTGGTGCTTGTAAAAGAGACATGGTATTTCCATTGAGAAATTAATGGAAAGGGGATAGCCTGTTTGGAATGTAACATGGAAAAAAGAGGTTTGGCCAGAGGCAAGAGACTTGCAGGAAAGATGTGGGGTGAGCATTTGGAGTGTTGCAAGCTAGGTGAGCTATTGTTTGTCACCCTGCTAGAATCTGAAATATTCGGATCATGTATGAGCTGATGACTGTTTGTGTGATCATGTACAACATAACTCTTGAGCAAGAGCGTGATGAGATCTTCTATTTTTGTCACGCCCCGAAACCGGGCCTAATCGTGACAACGCCACATATTTATAACCTTCCGATTATAAACATGTAAGGCTCAAAAGAACACATATTTATAAAGGTAAAACAACACTTTATTCATTATCTTTTCTATTACACAACACATTACATATTTATTTGCCCTTCCCGTATGCTAAGCCTACGCTTTGCCAACATCTCCAAACATGCTAACTTCTGCAAAGAAAATGGAGATGGAAAGGGTGAGTATGAGGACATACTCAGCAAGTAGATACAGCAAGGAAACAATATACGATCAAGAGATTAGCGGAAATCAAGGGATAATAACAAAGTGTCAGTCGGAACCAGATATCATGAATACAACAAAGGAATGGAACTCGGAAATGGACAAGGAATATATTGGCATCACACATGACAGCAAGCTTCCCAACCCGGGAGTCACAGGGGTGAATATCCACACTTTTATGCTCTGCAGAGGGGTACTCCGACATCGACAGTCTTGACTAGGTTGCGCTAGTCAAGCAGTGTTCTTTTACCCGCTAAGACCCGGACACTCTGACCTACTGATGTCGGTCGCTCCTACGGATCCATCACCGACACGTTCCGACAGAGGTCGTCCCCCGGAGAACACAGACAGTCCCATACCTGAACTGTGACCGGTACAATACGTTTGCCGTCGTGATACCAATACGACAAGACCAGGATATTCGCAGGTAAGTGACACAAATCACTATCTTGAGGTCAGTAACCTCAAGGCTCCACATGAGCTTCCGCAAATAATGCAACTCGGAAAGCTGGAGATGACTACCCGTCTCTCCCCAACAACACGATGACCAACAATCATGGTGCATCAATATCCAATCGGATAACAAGTGTATGCTAGAGATATAATCCAACAATGTTGTGACGATAACAAATCAACAATAGTCTAGTGCATGTAGAAGTACAAGCACCACAATGAAACAACAACAAAATATGAATCGAAAGAGATATATCACTTCCAGGAATCAAGAGCGGATAGACGTCTACTTGCCTTGGTACTACCAGCAGAATCCATGCCAAACAATCGTATATGCACCATATGAAAACCGATGGCACTACCAAACATCAATCTGCTGCTACTCGTCTACTCGGCTAACTTAACAGCATCTCCGGCTATCTATGCGACATCAGATCATGTATGTAGAAATAACAGCAGCTCTCCCTCACTCAGCTCCTCCATCCCATTCTCTCCCGAATCTGATCGATATGGTGCTGTGCGTGTAGAATGCTGAGCAGCAGCTATTTATAGGACATATGGTCATCAGCGTTGTCTAAAATATCCCGCCGCTTAAACCTATGGAGCTGAGTAAAATATCTGGCCGCAATAACGTTGCCGCCTGCCGCCTTTGCCCCTTGACCCTTCGATAAAAGATTGGAGTGCTGCAGTGCTGCACGTAAGAGCTAACTCACCTGTCCACCATGCTTCAACCTACGCAGGTAACATGGATATGCTAACCTCTCTTGTGCTGCCAGCTCAACTAGTATTCCTCTAGAACCAAGCCACGTTGCCTAACTCAGTCACTCCTCTATGAAAACTACTTCTGTTTAAATCCATCGACATACGTAGTGCTAGTAGTATACATGCATGCCCAGGCAAATCAAGTTCTGACTTCACTATGATTAACTACTCAATCCTCTACTATATATAACCTTTAGCATTTTAATTTAAACACTGCAGATTTGCAACAAAAAAAAACTCAATGATTAGAAACTAATTATTTTTCAACTCAAACTAATTTATACTCCAAAATTTGGGGTTATCACATCCTACCCACCTTATTAGAATTTCGTCCCCGAAATTCAACACCAGAACAAAACTTAATTTATGTTATATTGATATGCATGATTATGACTATTCAAACCAAATTAAATCAACATATTTTGCCGTGCTTGCAAAACATGAATCCAACAAACATCTATCTAGAAAATTACTAGTGGTCGTGAATCAGAAAACATGCATCATGCTTTATAGTACAAGGTGCATTCATATGCATATACATAAACCATAATTATATTATCACCATACGATTGTAGCAAATAGATCAACATGATACTGAAATACTCGATAGTAATATACTGCAATCAAACTCACTCTAGCAGAATGAAAATGCTAGATCTCATCGTTTTCTAACTTACGCGTTAAACCTACCCCATTAGCCCACATTAGTTGCAAAATTTTATTTTTGTTTAGCCTAAGCTCTGATACCACTAAATTGTCACGCCCCGAAACCGGGCCTAATCGTGACAACGCCACATATTTATAACCTTCCGATTATAAACATGTAAGGCTCAAAAGAACACATATTTATAAAGGTAAAACAACACTTTATTCATTATCTTTTCTATTACACAACACATTACATATTTATTTGCCCTTCCCGTATGCTAAGCCTACGCTTTGCCAACATCTCCAAACATGCTAACTTCTGCAAAGAAAATGGAGATGGAAAGGGTGAGTATGAGGACATACTCAGCAAGTAGATACAGCAAGGAAACAATATACGATCAAGAGATTAGCGGAAATCAAGGGATAATAACAAAGTGTCAGTCGGAACCAGATATCATGAATACAACAAAGGAATGGAACTCGGAAATGGACAAGGAATATATTGGCATCACACATGACAGCAAGCTTCCCAACCCGGGAGTCACAGGGGTGAATATCCACACTTTTATGCTCTGCAGAGGGGTACTCCGACATCGACAGTCTTGACTAGGTTGCGCTAGTCAAGCAGTGTTCTTTACCCGCTAAGACCCGGACACTCTGACCTACTGATGTCGGTCGCTCCTACGGATCCATCACCGACACGTTCCCGAACAGAGGCCGTCCCCAGCGGAGAACACAGACAGTCCCATACCTGAACTGTGACCGGTACAATACGTTTGCCGTCGTGATACCAATACGACAAGACCAGGATATTCGCAGGTAAGTGACACAAATCACTATCTTGAGGTCAGTAACCTCAAGGCTCCACATGAGCTTCCGCAAATAATGCAACTCGGAAAGCTGGAGATGACTACCCGTCTCTCCCCAACAACACGATGACCAACAATCATGGTGCATCAATATCCAATCGGATAACAAGTGTATGCTAGAGATATAATCCAACAATGTTGTGACGATAACAAATCAACAATAGTCTAGTGCATGTAGAAGTACAAGCACCACAATGAAACAACAACAAAATATGAATCGAAAGAGATATATCACTTCCAGGAATCAAGAGCGGATAGACGTCTACTTGCCTTGGTACTACCAGCAGAATCCATGCCAAACAATCGTATATGCACCATATGAAAACCGATGGCACTACCAAACATCAATCTGCTGCTACTCGTCTACTCGGCTAACTTAACAGCATCTCCGGCTATCTATGCGACATCAGATCATGTATGTAGAAATAACAGCAGCTCTCCCTCACTCAGCTCCTCCATCCCATTCTCTCCCGAATCTGATCGATATGGTGCTGTGCGTGTAGAATGCTGAGCAGCAGCTATTTATAGGACATATGGTCATCAGCGTTGTCTAAAATATCCCGCCGCTTAAACCTATGGAGCTGAGTAAAATATCTGGCCGCAATAACGTTGCCGCCTGCCGCCTTTGCCCCTTGACCCTTCGATAAAAGATTGGAGTGCTGCAGTGCTGCACGTAAGAGCTAACTCACCTGTCCACCATGCTTCAACCTACGCAGGTAACATGGATATGCTAACCTCTCTTGTGCTGCCAGCTCAACTAGTATTCCTCTAGAACCAAGCCACGTTGCCTAACTCAGTCACTCCTCTATGAAAACTACTTCTGTTTAAATCCATCGACATACGTAGTGCTAGTAGTATACATGCATGCCCAGGCAAATCAAGTTCTGACTTCACTATGATTAACTACTCAATCCTCTACTATATATAACCTTTAGCATTTTAATTTAAACACTGCAGATTTGCAACAAAAAAAAACTCAATGATTAGAAACTAATTATTTTTCAACTCAAACTAATTTATACTCCAAAATTTGGGGTTATCACAATTTTTTTTTGCGGGGATGATGAGATCCTCAATGACTAAGGATGGCAATTTTAGGGTGAGTTAGTTGAACCGTAGCTAGAGGTAACTGCATTTGAGGAGTTTCTCCGTATGCACAATGAGCTCCGTGATATCCAAATATCCGCTCGTCTCCAAACGAATGTTATGGAGCATCAATAGACATTAGCAAGGCACGTGTAGTCAACTCATAGAATTTTAGCTATTTAATTATGTATTTTATTTGTATGTGAACGTTGCAATTTATTTGGGTGTAATAAAGAACTTAACACTATTTTATTGCAAGATCCTATTTAGTATTTGGGTTGAAAATTTATAACTACAACTGAATGAAAATGATCCGGATGGATAAAAATACGCCGGGCCGCTTGGTATTTCTACTATAGTTGCAAGAAAAATTGCCGCAACGACCCACCAGGCCGCTATCATATTTTAGAGCGTCTCCAGCCGTTTTACCGGGAAGGCTCTAGGATTCCTTTTTTTCATTCGGATGGGTAAAAAGGTCCAGTCGCGCCCTAGATCCTCGTTTTCACCCAGATTTGAGCTTTCATCCATCCGGGAAGCCTAGGATATCCCCAGCCCCTCGGGGAGCGCTCGGGGAGTCCAGAGGAATCGAAAGCGCGGAAAACGTCGAGAAGACTTCCCGCGCGGCTGGTGGCCCCGACTTGTCGGCGAGAAAGACCGATCGTCGTCTTCATCGCATCGTCTTCCGAGCGTTGTAAAAGCCTGCCGCTGGTCAGTCTTCGCCTATCGCGTAGCTTCCACGCTGCGAGTTAATGTCGTCGCATCGGTTTCACGCACGTCGCCCTCTATTTATCACGGAACTAGCGCGTCTGGCCGCATTCACCACCCCGTCTCCCTATTCACCACCTCTCTCCCCAATCTCATCGAGCGAACAATGGCGAACTTCAGCGACGGAACGGCGAACAATGGCTTCGGCTGTCGTTCTCTCCACCAATGGGAGGGGAGGCTGCTGCACGCGGCGGGCTACCCCGCGCCGCCGGACTTCCGCGCGCCCGGAGGCTGGCGCCTGAGCGCGGGGGGCGTCCCGATCCCACCGCCGCCAATCGGGGGCGTCGCCCTTGAGGCGGAGATCGACGCGGTGCTCGTCACCATCAGCGACGAGCAGCGCGCGGAGGAGCGGTTCTTCCCCGACAACTACGAGGCCTGGACAGAGTTCTTCCGGCAAAGGTACAAGGGCGAACTCGCCGCCTACGACGGCCCTTCCCCCTCCTCCTGCGCGAAACAACGTCGCCGGCCGCCGCCACTGGTGGAGCGGGCCTGACCGCACCCTCGAGAACGTGCTCGCGCACATCGAGGGCGGCAACTCCCCGTTACTGGGGATGCCGCCGCTGATGGCGCCTACCGTGTCGCGCCGACACGGGAGCTCATGGATGCCGCGACGGATGGCGCCGTCATCCTCGTCGTCTGGGTCGGCGTCGAGGTCCGGCGGGTCGGCTCCTCCACCAGCGACGCCGACGGTCGTCAAGAAGGAGCCGGCGTCTCCACCGCCGACCAGAGGGCACAGCAGCGGCGCCCTCGTCATCCGCGAGAGGGGGCACCGGTCGTCGTCTCCTTCGCGCGTCCGCAAGAGGAAGACGTCCAAGAAGGACGCCGCAGCGGCCGCCGCTCCCAGCTCGCCGAAGAGGAGGCCAAGCGGGCCGAGGATGCGGCGGTGGCAGAGGCGATCGCGAGGGCGCTGACCGACCTCGTCCCGGCCGACAACGCCCTCTCGATGGACGCCGCGCTCGCTTGGTCCAGGCAGGACTGGGAGAGGCAGGAGGCAGAGCAGTAGAGGCGTCTGCTCGACCTGGCGTCCGCGCGGCGACGCGCCGCCCGAGCCACACCGACCGCACCCATCGCACCTGTGCCACTGATCAAGCTCGAGGAGAGCAGCGATGGCGAGTTGTATCGGCCGACGCCGCCACACGGTGACCCTGGCAAGGGTTCAAGCCGTTGGTACGGAGACGCCAGCCAGAGCAGCCAGCATGCGTCGCCGCCCGAGGACGCCGGCAACTCCAGTGACGACGGCGGCGGCGGTGACTACACGGTGTTCTACCGCCATTTCGGCATGTAAATCGTCGTGTTTTAGCTTTAGTTTATGTTTCGCTCTAGCCGAATTCAAATATATTACGAATTCGGCCTATATATATACGAACTCGCATATATATGTTAAATATCTCTAAATTTCACTGATGTCTACGGGTGCTTCTATTCTTGTAGACAGTGTTGGGCCTCCAAGTGCAGAGGTTTGTAGAACAACAGCAAGTTTCCCTTAAGTGGATTACCCAAGGTTTATCGAACTCAGGGAGGAAGAGGTCAAAGATATCCCTCTCAAGCAACCCGCAACCACAAAGCAAGAAGTCTCTTGTGTCCCCAACACACCAAATACACTTGTCGTGTATAGGTGCACTAGTTCGGCGAAGAGATAGTGAAATACAATATGGATGTATATGAGTGGTAATAGCAATCTGAATAAAATATGGCAGCGAGTAAACATGCAGCAAAACAAGTAAACAAACGGAGATTCGATGCTTGGAAGCAAGGCCTAGGGATCCCTTTCACTAGTGGACACTCTCAACAATGATCACATAATAGGACTACTCTACACTCTTTTGTTGGATGATGAACATTGCGTAGGATTACACGAACCCTCAATGCCGGAGTTAACAAGCTCCACAATGCAATGTTCATATTTAAATAACCTTAGAGTGCAAGATAGATCAACATAATTACACCAAGAACTAACATAGCATGCACACTATCACCATCATGCATATGTAGGAGGAATAATACACATCAATACCATCATAGCAATAATTAACTTCATAATCTACAAGAGATCATAATCATAGCCTATGCCAAGTACTCACACGGTGCACACACTATCACCATTACACACGTGGAGGAGGAATAGAGTACTTTAATAACATCACTAGAGTAGCACATAGACGATATTCAACTAGATCACATAAAGAGAGATGAACCACATAGCTACAAATAGAGCCCTCAGCCTGGGGTGGATTACTCCTCCTCATCATGGAGGCAATGGTGAAGATGGCGGTGGAGACGGGTGGAGACGACTCCGGGGCATGTGGTGACGCAGCGTCCCCCGAATTGGAGTTTCGCTGATGGCGGCGGCAAGTTTCGTCAAGTGGTCCGGTTTTTAGGTCACGAGGTTAAGCAGGCGAAGAAGGGGCACCCGGGCGCCTCCTCATAGGCCGGCGCGCCACTTATGGTCGGGGGCCTGGCCTCTCTCCGTCTCCCTTTGGAGCCTTCCGGGAAAATAGGAGGTTTGGCGTTGATTTCGCAGAATATTGCCCGCGCCTTTCTGAACCAAAAAAGCAGGGCGGCCTTTCGCATCTCAATAGGTTAGTTCCGAAACGCATAATAATGACATATAATGTATAAAACATGTAGATCATCATACGTTTGGCGTATAGCATCCCCAACTTAGTTGGCGAAGGTAAAGGAACATAATGGGAATAAACATCACATAGGGCTTTCAAGCAAGGATCCTGCATAAGTCTCTAGCAATGTAATACAACTCTCAGCAGCTTGCACGCAATGGTCCGTGCTCGGTAAATGATGGTAAGTGACATATCAGCCCTTGAATATTGTCAACAGCACATTTCGTGGAACAAAACAACAGATGATGTTAAAATCACGTCATAACAAAGACTTTGGTTCAACTAATTACTTTCATCCCCAGACAAGATCAATGTAGGTCTTGCATAAGCCAAGTAAATACAATAAATTTTCATAAGAAAGCTTTATAGATAAAGGCGAATGATATAAGTTTAGCTTAGTTACTTATCAAGCATTTAACAGGTAAAACAATAACAAGATAATTTCTTAAATGACATGATCATACATAACCTTGGTCATACTATTGTAAAGCACATGGGATAAATGCAGAGATTCAAAGCAATGATGAAGATAATGAGTAAACAAATGAATCACATAACAAGACTTTTCATGAATAATACTTTCAAGACAAGCATCAATGAGTCTTGCATAAGAGTTAACTCCTACGCAATAAATTTAGAAAGCTTTGAAACAACACAAAGGAAGATATGTTTCACGGTTGCTTTCAACTTTAACACATATCTCATGGATAATTGTCAACACAAAGTAATATAACAAGTGCAAAGTAAACATGAGAATCAATGCACACAATTTACACAAGTGTTTGCTTCAAGATAGAAAGAATAGGTATGACTCAACAATAAAGTAAAAGAATGGCCCTTCAAAGAGGAAAGCATGGATTGCTGTATTTGTGCTAGAGCTTTGATTTTGAAAACATATAGAGAGCATAAAAGTAAAGTTTTGAGAGGTGTTTGTTGTTGTCAACGAATGGTAGCGGGTACTCTAACCCTTGCCAGGCAAACCTTCAAAGAGCGGCTCCCATTTATTTTGTTTTTGGGTGGCACTCCTTCCAACCTTTCTTTCACAAACCATGGCTAACCGAAGGTGCCCGCCAACAATCTCATACCATGAAGGAGTGCCTTTAATTTTAGTTTTATTATGATGACACTCCTCCCACCTTTCTTTCTTGCCATGGCTAACCGAATCCTTGGTGCCGTCCAACAATCACATACCATGGAGGAGTGTCTATTTTTGTTAATTAATTTGGGTGGAATCCCATTGCCAGCTCTTTTTGCAAAATTATTGGATAAGCGGATGAGCCACTAGTCCATTGGTGAAAGTTGCCCAACAAGATTGAAGATAAACACCACATACTTCCTCAGGCTATAAAACATTGACACAAATAAGAGGTAATAACTTTTGAATTGTTTAAAGGTAGCACTCAAGCAATTTACTTTGGAATGGCTGAGAAATACCATGTAGTAGGTAGGTATGGTGGACACAAATGGCATGAATATTGGCTCAAGTATTTGATGCATGAGAAGTATTCTCTCGATACAAGGTTTAGGCTAGCAAGGTTATTTGAAGCAAACTCAAGTATGAAATGGTGCAGCAAGACTCACATATAAACATATTGTAAGCATTATAAGACTTTTACATCGTCTCCTTGTTGTTCAAACACCTCAACCAGAAAATATCTAGACTTAGAGAGACCAATCATGCAAACCAAATTTTAACAAGCTCTATGTAATTATTCATTAATGGGTACAAGGTACATGATGCAAGAGCTTAACAAGATCTATATGAGCACAACAATTGCCAAGTTTCACCTTATTCAAGACATTATACCAATTACCATGTAGCATTTCCATTTCCAACCATACAGTCATGAAACGATCAACCTTACATGAAAATTAAAAGCTAAGAACACATGTGTTCATACGAACCAGCGGAGAGTCTCTCTCCCACACAAGGATGAACTTATTCAGAGAACTAAGATAACAAAACAAAAACAAAAATAAAAGCACAGACGCTCCAAGTAAAGTACACAAGATGTGACCGAATAAAAATATAGTTTCAAGAGAAGGAACCTGATTTTGTCGATGAAGAAGGGATGCCTTGGGCATCCCCAACTTAGATGCTTGAGTCTTCTTGAAATATGCAGGGATGAACCACGGGGCATCCCTAAGCTTAGAGCTTTCACTCCTCTTGATCATAGTATATCATTCTCCTCTCTTGACCCCTTGAAAACTTCCTTCACACCAAACTTCAAGCAAACTCATTAGAGGGTTAGTGCATAGTAAAAATTCACATGTTCAGAAGGTGATTTAATCATTCTTAACACTTTGGACATTGCACAAAACTTCTGAAAGTTAATGGAACAAAGAAACTCATTCAACTTAACAAAAAGCGGCAATGCGATAAAAGGCAGAATCTGTCAAAAATAGAACAGTCCGTGAAGACGAATTTTAAGATGGCACCAGACTTGCTCAAATGGAAAAACTCAAAACTAATGAAAGTTGCGTATTATCGAGGATCACGCTCGTAATGTCAGATTTTTTAATTTTCTACAGAGAACTGTGCCCAGATTCGTGACAGACAGCAATGCTGTTTCTGCGCAGCGATCCCAAATATAACATCAACTTTAACATAGAAACTAACAAAAACATGATAAGGAGAGGTTGCTACAGTAGTAAACAACTTCCAAGACACAAATATAAACAAATCACTGTAGCAAAATAACACATGGGTTATCTCCCAAGAAGTTCTTTCTTTATAGCCATTAAGATGGGCTCAAAAATTTTGGTGATGCTCGCGCAAGAAATAGTACTTGAAGCAAAAGAGAGCCGAGAGGCAATTCAAAACACATTTGAGCCTAACATGCTTCCTATGCAAAAGAATCTTATACACAAATGAATTCATGAAGAGCAAAGTGGCAAGCATAAGAGGATAAAACGCGAGTAACTTAAAGATTCTCAACATAAAGAGGGAGACTTAATATTATTAAGATGCATATAACCATGTTTCCCTCTCTCATAATAACCTCAGTAGCATCATTGATGAAATCCACAATATACCGTCACTTAAAACATTCTTATCATGGTTCATATGCATAGAAGTATCATTAATTTTGGCATAAGAAGAGTTATTCTCATTAATAGTAATTGGAGCTAGATTATTATCAAGAATTTGAACATGGTAAACAAGTTGCATATTAAAAGAATTGTTTTTGGCAAGCCCATCATAACTATGACAAGTTTCATAAGATAATTGTAGCATGTGTCATATACATCTCTACAGCAATTATCTAAACCTGAATATGTAATATCATCATTTTCACTAAAAGTGAAGTCTCAAATATAGGATCTTCAAACAACATCCCCAAGCTTAGGGCTTTCAATATCATCGTTTAAGGGGGCATGAATAATGCTATCATCATTACTTTCATAATCAGTACCAAAGAGATTTCCAATATCAAAGGTAGTGTGCTCATTCAAATCATGATTGCTAATGTATGTAAAGGGCATAGATCATCGTATTCAGATTCATTATCACAATAATCATTAGGAGCAACATACTTACGGTTACCTAGCGTTATCTCATTCACGAGGATCGCCGTTACCTCTTTCTTTATTCTCCTTCTTCTTCTTCTTCTTCTTCGTTCCCTTCTTCTCTTCTTCTTCTTCTTCTCTTCCTTCTCCTCATTCCCTTCTTTAGGAGGAAGAGGCTTGGAAGGGTGGCTTGTCCGCATAACCTGATTTACTTTTAGAAACAATAGAAGAAACTTGGGAGGATCCCTCCTTTCATTAATTAGTTGAAAACATGATAGTCCTATCATATTTGACAGGTGTCATCTTTAAAATATTTTATTGTGTAAATGTTGTCAGCTATTATCAATGCCAATGAAACAACCATAGGGACATCATCAATATCAAATAATTAATATTTAACAGAAAATTTTCTTGACAACTCTTTTTAAAAAATAAAATAAGTTCATCATGCTGATTAGGAGTAATTTCATCATCACAATACAAATTTGAGCACTCGGGGGTTTGAATTATCATTTAGAACATTGAAATTAAAATGACCAACTCTATGGCAAAGTTCACAAATAAAAGGATAGAGGGCACACACTTTTTCTCCAAGATCATCTAGAGCTCTAGACCACTTTCTAGTTTTTTCATTTACGTGATGGATACAATATTCATCTTCTATTTGATTAATTCCACAAGGTCTATGTATTTCACAAAAATTAACATGTATAGGAAATAGCATTCTTAGGAGTTTGAGCATGCTTATTGCAATCATTAACAACAATGTCATTCTTCATGCGCCTCTTTAAAAGGTTCATGATACTTATCAAAATTCTTTTTAGGCAATTCTAAATGAGGCAAAAGCTTTATAAAGATTTGCAGCAACTTGAGAGTCAAGACCATAAGTAGCACTCATATTTGAAATTTATCGTATCCATAAAGATTCAATGCATTCATAATCATAGTTTATACCTGACTCTTTACCTTTGTCGTTCTCCCAATCTTCAGCGTTCTCCTTAATCCGATCAAGAAGGTCCCTTTTAAACTCTTCTTTATTGCTCGTGAATGATCCAGAACAAGTAGTATCCAGCAAGGTCTTATCTTGAAAAGAAAGTCTTGCATAGAAATTATCAATGATGATATTACCGGAAGCTCATGATTGGGGCATTTGAGCATTAAAGTCTTCAATCTCTCCCATGCTTGGGCAATACTCTCCATCATGAGGCCAAAAATTATATATATGGTTTCGATCTTTGTGAATTTCACTTGGAGGATAGAACTTGGAATAAAATAGAGGCACAATATCCTTCCAATCAGGAGCGCCGTCCTTCAATAGTTTATACCAATGTGCCGCTTCACCAGATAGCGATATAACAAATAATTTCTTTCTAACTTCATCCATTGAAATACTGCACACTTGAATAACCCGCATAATTCATGCAAAAACAGTAAATGATTCCTAGGATGGACAGTTCCATCCCCTTCGCGGTTATCCATAACACGTTCAATAATTTCCATAGATTTTTACTGAAATACACCAGGTGGATTTAAATTATAAGCATCATTAGAGTTATCGTATGGGAGATAAAGCATTATCAGAACAAAATATTTCTTCCAAAGCGGAGGAGCTAAAAAGATTATTTTTATGTAAACGAGCTTCCCCAAGCTTAGACTTCTTCATAGCATTAGCAGTAATTGCATTCATACTAATAACATTGCTACTATCATGTAAATAAGGTTCCATAGGTTTTTTAATTTTCGCATCAAACCATCCATGTCTTAAATCAGAAATAGAATAAGAAGCTCACTAATTTTTACATTTTCCATTATGCCTAACTAGTGAAAAATAAAAACAAGAAACAAAAAAGATGTAAATTGAGAGTCTAAAGGAAATAGTTGAGTACACACAATGCGCCGAAAAAATGTTACCAGAGACCGGGTGCTGAGTACCTTTACCTTTCCTCCGGCAGCAGCGCCATAAAAGTCTTGGTACGGTGCTTCTATTCTTGTAGACGGTGTTGGCCCTCCAAGAGCAGGTTTGTAGAACAAACAAGTTTCCCTTAAGTGGATTACCCAAGGTTTATCAACTCGGGGAGGAAGAGGTCAAAATATCCTCCAAGCAACCCTACTCACAAAGCAAAAGTCTCTTGTGTCCCCAACACCAAATACACTTGTCAGGTGTGGGTGCACTAGTTCGACGAAGAGATAGTGAAACAAGTAATATGGATGTATATGGTAATAGTAGTCTGAATAAAATATGGCAGCGAGTAAACATGCAGCAAAAACAGTAAACAAACGGAGATTCGATGCTTGGAAGCAAGGCCTAGGGATCCTGCTTTCACTAGTGACACTCTCAACAATGATCACATAATAGGACTACTCTACACTCTTTTGTTGGATGATGAACGCATTGCGTAGGATTTCTGAACCTCAATGCCGGAGTTATAGCTCCACAATGCAATGTTCATATTTAAATAACCTTAGAGTGCAAGATAGATCAACATAATTACACCAAGAACTAACATATGGCACTATCACCATCATGCATATGTGGAGGAATAATACACATCAATACCATCATAGCAATAATTAACTTCATAATCTACAAGAGATCATAATCATAGCCTATGCCAAGTACTCACACGGTGCACACACTATCACCATTACACACGTGGAGGAGGAATAGAGTACTTTAATAACATCACTAGAGTAGCACATAGATGATATTCAACTAGATCACATAAAGAAGAGAGAGATGAACCACATAGCTACGCGGTACAGCCCCGAGGGGTGGTTACTCCCTCCTCATCATGGAGGCAGCGATGGCGGTGAAGATGGCGGTGGAGACGGCAGTGGAGACGACTCCGGGGGCAATTCCCCGTCCCGGCGGGAACAGAGACCTGTCCCAATTGGAGCCGATGGCGGCGGCGCCCGATAGTCTTTACGGAGTTTAAATCAAGTGGTCCGGTGTTTTAGGTCACGAGGGTTAAGTGGGCGAAGAGGCGGCGTCAGAGGCACCCGGGCGCCCTCCTCAGGCCGGCGCGGCAGAGGCCTGCCGCGCGCCTTATGAGTGCACAGGAGGCCACTGGGCTGCTCTCTCCCCTCCAGTGTTCTGGAGCCTTCGGGGAAAAATAGGAGGTTTGCGTTGATTTCGTCCAATTCCGAGATATTGCCGAACAGCCTTTGGAACAAAAACAGCAGAAAGCAGCCACAGCCTTTCGGCATCTCGTAATAGGTTAGTTCCGGAACGATAATAATGACATATAATGTGTATAAAACATGTAGATATCATCAATAAAGTGGCATGGAACATAAGAAATTATAGATACGTTTGAGGCGTATCATTCACCTATGTTTGAACGTATTTCGTCTTGTTTTGCTTGAATTCGTCTATATTTATCCAAAAAAATCATCCATCCTGAACTCGCCGCTGGGAAAATGGACCTCCCCAGGCTAAAATTTTCATCCATCCGGCGCTAAATAGCACCGGATTTCGGACTGGATTTCGGTCTGGAGAGCCCAACGGCTGAAGATGCTCTTAGAGCATCCCCACTCGTTGGCGCTCCCCACGCCCAAATCCGGCGAATTGTCGTCCGGATTGGAGGAAAATTTGGCCTGGGGAGGCCCATCTTCCCAGCCGCGAGCCTAGGATGGATGTAACGGACTTCGGCGAATTCAGACAAATTTGGCGAGTTCGTTCAAACATAAGCGGAATTTAATGATATTTAACATATAGAGGCGAGTTCGTACATAAATAGGCCGAATTCGTACATATATTTGAATTCAGCGATTGGCAAACTAAACTTAAACTAAATAGCGGCCTACTACATGCCGAAATGGTGGTAGAAGGACATGTAGTCGCCGCCGTCGTCGTCGCTCGAGCGCGATTCTGAAAATGGAGCTCGTACCGCGACTTGTGCCCTGGCGCGTCGCGGTGCGTGGCGGCGACGGAAGGTACATGTCGTGTCTTCTCCTCGAGCTTCACCACCTCCCGGGCGGCGTTCCTAGCGGCGGATAGTGGGCGGCGCAATGGCGAGTTGGCGGGCGGCAGGATCCATTGTCGCCGCTGCTGCTCAACCTCTGGCGCTCCAGTCACGCCTGGACCGGTCCATTGCGGCGTCGTCCGCGCGCTTCCTCCTCCTCATTTCAGCGACCTGGCGATCGCCTCCGCCATCGGCGTCCTCCGCGCGCTTCGCCTCCTCCTCGGCGAGCTGGTTTGCGGCGGCATCTTTCTTCGTCTTCTTCCGGCCGCTCTGCGGAGCTGAAGGTGAAAGGACACGGATGTCGCCTAGAGGGGGGGGTGAATAGGCGATTTAAAAACTTTTACGAGATGGGCTTAACAAATGCGGAATAAAACTAGCGTTTACTTTGTCAAGCCCAAAGCCTATATACTATTGTTCACCTATGTGCACCAACAACTTATTCTAAGCAAAGGTTCACCTATGTGCACCAACAACTTATGCTAAGCAATACAAGCAAGTATGTGATAGCAAGATATATATAACTTCAAGCACGATGGCTATCACAAGGTAAAGTGCATAAGTAAAAGCTCGGGTATAGAGATAACCGAGGCACGCGGAGACGATGATTTATCCCGGAGTTCACACTCTTGTGCTAATCTCCGGTGGAGAGGTGCGGTTGCTTAGTGCTCCCAACGCCACAAGAGGCTCACCTTGAGGTGTGGTTGCTCGACACCAACGCCACAAAGGCCTCACCCCAAGAGATCACACCACACACCGAACGCCACGAAGGCGCCTCACCTAAATCTCCGGTGACCCTCGCCACAAAGGCCTAGGTCACGGTTCCACTAAGGGATTTCCTTCGAGGCGGAAACCGGCCTTACACAAAGATTGGGGCACACATCCACAACTTAATTGGAGGCTCCCAACAAACCGCCACAAAGGCCTAGAATCCGTCTAGGGTTCCAAAAACCCAAGAGTAACAACTTCCTTGCTTTCACCTCCACGAATCACCGTGGAGAACTCAAACCGATGCACCAAATGCAATGGCAAGAACACCACAAAGATGCTCAAGTACTTCTCTCTCAAATTCCAACAAAGCTACAAAAGCTATTGGAGAATAAGAGAGGAAGAACAAAGGAATTCACAAAGAACACCAAGATCAAGATCTAGAGAGTTCCACTCACAAAGAGATGGATTTGATTGGTAGAAGTGTAGATCTAGATCTCCTCTCTCTTTTCCCTCAAATGGGGGCAAGAATCATGGAGGAGAGAGAGGGCAACTTCTCAAGAACAACAATGGAGGAGAGAGAGTAGAAGAAGCAACAGCCCAAGGAGGAAGAAGGGGGTATTTATACCCCCAAGAAAATCGAGCCGTTGGGCAAAACCAGGCGGATAATCCGGCCTAAGTAAAGGGTCGGATAATCCGCCCCGGATAATCCGGTCTCAGGGACAGAACCAGGTAAAAATCCAATGTCCGCCCCTATCCAGAGCTGCTTTCGTCTGGTCCTTAGCCAATTCGAGGGGGCCGGATATTTCCGAAATGTCCGGCCGGATAATCCGGCCCTGGGACAAAACCGGGACAATATCGGGCAAATGTCCGCCCCAATACTGAGCAACAATTCCTAAGGTCCTTAGCCGATTTAGGGGGCCGGATATTTCCGAAATATCCGGGCGGATCCGGCCCGGATATTTCCGAAATATCCGGCCTAAGCAAACCGGAAACACCAAAACTAGACGGGCATAACTTATCGGACCTTTTGACATCTTGAAATCACAACAACGAGCTCTACAACAATATGCATAGAAACATCATAGTCCAGCAAAGGAGGATAGAAACAAATGATGAAAGGTTTGACCTATCTCAAAGAGACATACCGGTAAAACCTTCAATCTTGAAAATGCAACAAGTTGTCCATGCAAAAACCATTCTCAATGAACTAGAGCTTGTCATGAGAATAAGCACAAGCTCTAAAACATCACATGGATAAGATCCAAATAATAACCAAGAAAGATGATGCAAGGATGCAAAGGTTTGAGCTCTCCGAATGATACGATCGAGTTACTCACTCGAGAGCCCTCTTGATAGTACGGCAACTAAACTATAAACCGGTCTCCAACTACACTATGAGGTCGGTGAGAAAGAAACCCTATCAAGAGCAAACCTTATACTTGCATTCCACTTGAGCTTGATGACGACGATCTTGACCTCAACAAGATGGAACGCCTTTCTTGCTTGTGCTTGCTTGACGAAGTCTTGTAGATTGCTCCCCATAAACCACCATGGGAGAGCTTCTTCTTCGGCGCATCTTCACATATCCATGATCACCATATGGATGGAAAGACTCAAGCAAAGGATCTCTTCGAGATGGCTCATCTTGAACTTGCACATCATTTCTTCATTCTTCATCATGTTGATGTCTTGAAGTAACTTGAGGGCTCACTTCATCTTCATCTTCAAGACATACTTGACACTTGATATCCTTCATCAATTTCTTCTTATTGCAACCTTGAAGCCAACATATGGTTCAAGAATTGCCTATGGACAACTCCTACAAATATAACTCAATGCAAACATTAGTCCATAGGGATTGTCATTAATTACAAAACCACACATGGGGGCTCCATGCACTTTCAATCTCCCCCATTTTGGTAATTGATGACAATCTCTTTGAGAGGGTTTATATAAGGAATTTAAGTAACAAACAAGTTGAATATATAGAGCAAACTCCCCCATAATATATGCATGTGTGAATGATCTTGACTTTCATTGCATATATTGGCATTCAAAGCCTAGTGGAGTTTCCTCTAAATATTCAACTATGCAAAGCAACAAGATGCAATGCAATAAAGGCACATGCTTAAGCACAAAGCAAAGACATAACCAAATTCCCTTAAACCCTCCAAACTTCTCCCCCATTGGCACCAATTGCCGAAATGGGTGAAAAATTTAGAAGGCCAATATAGTGAGAGTTCCTCCATAGTGTGTGCATTTCTCATAATTTGAGTGGAATCAAATGCACATATCCAATTACGAATATTCGGAAGGAGTCACACCATAGATAGGATCAAAGATTGCAAAAAGATAACAAAGTCAAGAAGCTTCAACAAATGAAGCAAGCAACCAAATGAACCACAAAGAAGATACCAAAAGAAAGAAAGATATTATGATAAGATCAAGAAGATTGCTCTAAATAATATGAGAAATCCCAAGGTTTGTGCACAAAACAAGACAATTTGCATTGGAGTATAAAGTGCACAAACATGGAATCATCACTCCCATAATATCATTCAAAACAAAATATACCAAGTGAATCAAACTCTAATGATCACCAAAAGATAGTGCTCTAAATTAAATGAGGAAGCTCCCCAAGGTACATGCATAAATTAAAATGTTGTATTTGAATACAATATGCATAACATGGAATCCTCACTCCCTCATTACCATTTAAAACACAAACATTTGCAAATAGATCATAGATAGAAAATTAAGCTTAACACTTGCAACAAACAAATGGTTGAGCAACAAGTAGGAGGCACCATAATAAAAGGCTCAACCAAGAGGATATGTGAAAGGCATGATAAAGCATATTATAAGACTATTGCAAGGATGAGCAAAAAACATCATCATAGTCTTCAATGAATTATATTGCTTAGCATGACCAATCAACATGCAATAAATAAATAAGATATCAAAAGGAGATGTATCATCTCTTATGTGTATAAGTTTCTCTAAGTGAGCAATATCACAAAGATATTTATCCACAGAAACATGTACACACAAAATGGATACTCAAGAAATATAGTATGATATCCCAAAATGAAGTCATGCAATATACCAATAAGTTTTGCTTAATGGCATGGCCAAAGGCTCAATTTTGTCTTATTGTACATTCATGAACTTCAACCACAAACATCTAAAATACATCACAAATATCAACAAGGGATAGAAAATAGTTGGGATGCATTTGAGAAAGGCAACAAGTATCACAAACGAGGATACTAAAAGAAATAACTCAATTTGTACTTTAATCGATATTGCACATGTGAGAGGCTTGAGGAATTGATATGCAATAAAATTGCTAGATAGGCATAGATGGGATGGGTGAATCATGAGCATGATTTTATATACTTCCCAACATATGTACTCATCTCAAATTACTCACATTTGCAATAAAGAGGTTTCGTTAAGACTTTTGCAAGAAGCACAATATTTGCAAATCAAGAGATTCATGCCAAGATGCAACCATAAGGTTGGATACAAGAAAAGTATGCATGAGAAGATACTTGTTACCAAGATAGCATTGGTGTGGATGTAGTAGATATGTGTTCGTTGACCATCCTAGCTTGCCTCGAGTTACCATTGAGTCACCACTTCTCCCCAAGAGTGAGACAAGCATCCAATGCATATCCATTGCACCTAACACAAAGGTAAGTACAAAAAGGTCCCCAAACTAATTGGGTCCGATGTAGTTAGACACACTACAACATATAGGACAAACTCCACAATACTATGTGCATATAGATATGAAATTGAATTTCATGCACATCTTAGCCAAATTAGGATTTGATGGAGTTTACCCTATATATTGGATCAAAGAAAGTAACACATGCCATAAGATAGACATATATTAAATATGCATGCACAATACTTTCAAGAACCAAAGGAAGATACAATTTGGACAAACCACCAAATAAACCAAGAGACAATGGTTGGCCAAATTATATCAAAGAATCAAATCAACACAAGATTGACTCCAAAGACTTATCTCATTATAAGAAGCTAATTAAACCTAAACACAAAGGAATGAGATAACCAACTCCCAAGAGAGCAAGGTTCCAAAAAATAAACCAAACCCTCGAAACTTTTATGATGGCACAAAGTACCAAAAAGAAAATTTTATGTCTCCCAAAACCAAATTTTTGATAAAGATCAAGAGATGTTAAGCATTCTAATAATATAGAAGAGCCCCAAGTTTGGTGCATTATCAAGGATTTTTTATATGAATACAAAATGCACAAAACTAGGATCATCACGCTACCTATATCTTCTAACAATGCTAAGAAAGTTTGAATAGACAACTTAGATCCATAAGATGCAAGGAAGACACATGGAGTCAAAGCACAACAAATTCATGGCAATAAATAAGGCAATATAAATACAAGAGCCAATGTAGATATGATCAATAAATATCTACCTCATAATTGATTACCAATTGTCCTAGGACAAGAGGTATTAGGAAATATCTCGGTGGTAGTTTGTAAGTATACATAAGATCATATTTACAACGAACAAAGCATATGGTAAAAGATAAGAGTTAACCATCATGCAAAGATAGTTTCTTGATAGCTTCATTTAGTCATACCAACATGCAAGGCAATTAATAGTATTCATACCAACATGCAAAGCAATTAATAGTATTCATACCAACATGCAAAGCAATTAATAGTATTCATACCAACATGCAAAGCAATTAATAGTATGACTTGAAGCACATGGTTTTCCAAAATGTATTGAGGGACACATTGTGAAAAACCATGCCAAGAAAAACTTTCACAAATAAGATCCACTAAGATATTAGCAATGAAGCCATTTAAGCAAATTGGAACTTGTTTGAAAACATGTCACATATGAGAGATAATTTACAATATCAATTCTATGTGACACAACCTCAAATGTTCACATTTCCTAGGCTTGTAATATGCACAAAGCTTATTACTCCCCCATAATGTGATAAGGAATTTATTTTCACAAGAGGCAAATAAGATCCAAGTAGAGATATTAATGGACATTAGAATTTGAATTTCTCATGAAGATGTCATACCACATAGCGACTAGATAATCTCGCAATATCAATTCTAAGTGATATTTCTCATGTACACACATTGTTTAGGATCATGAAATTCCCAAAGGAATATACTCCCCCAAAATGGGATTGTCCATTAATCGCTCATAAGAGCTATATAAGATACAACAAGATGCAAAGAGGCTCCAACACAAACACAAATACATGGTGTGCAACCCAACATGCATAGACTTGATTTCTCAAGCAAAACTATTAGGAAGCACAACATATACAAACACATGTTAGGAACAAAACTAACACATGCAAAGGGGCGAGTAACTTTCAATATAAATGAGTTGAGAACATGTTACCGCAAGGAGGAACATTGGATATATGATAGTAGCAAGATAATCAAAAGACTTGGCTTGATATAATATAAATGATGAAGATCCCTTAATTCTTCATGATGTAGCCAAGTCTCCAATGCCCTCCAACAAGCACCTATTGATCAAATTTTGGATTGTTGGTCCCCAACTAAGTTGGGTCCTAAGAGGTTAGTCACAATAGGCTTGGCAACCCAAATGGTTCTTTTCTTGACACCACTTTGAGCACCAACATATTTGGCAAACACATTGCCACCCTCAGAGAATAAACATCATCAATGGTGATAGAGTTGGATGAGGTACCAATAGTGCACAAGGAGGAGATGTGGCCCTTCTCACGGCATATGTAGCAAGTTCTTTTCTTCTCCTTCTTCTCACTAGATTTCTCCACAATGGGAGCATTGACTTGTTTCTTCTTGGGAAGTGGCATTTCTTCAACTTGAAGTTGAATGTGAGTTTGAGCTTGGGGCCGCTTCCCTTTTTGCTTCTTCTTCAAAGGGCAAGATCTAACATGATGCCCTTCAATTTTGCACTTGAAGCAAACAATCTTGGCCGGGTCTTTGACTTGTACTTGGCCCTTCTTCTTATTGTTGTTCTTGGACTTGTTCTTGTTGTTGGAGTTGAATCCAAGTCCACTCTTGTCATTGGGGATTGTTGCACACTCAACATCTTGTCAAGTTTGCATTTCCCTTCATGACTTTACCAAGTCGTTCTTCAAGGAAGTGACTTGGGCCTTGAGCTCTTTGATTTCCTCTACATGGTTAGTAACAACACAAGTACTAGAGGAAGTAGAACCTTTATTGTTAGAGCAACAAGGCAAGGAAGATAATTCATCACAAGATTTAGCAATACTATGAGTGGATGAATTACTAGGACTAGCACATTGCAATATAGCATTTTGAGTAGTAGTGCTAGTATCCACATGAGGCTCACAAGGTGTTTCCTTTGATATGATAGCCGCATGAGCTAACTTTAGCCTATCATGAGAGGCTAGAAGATCCTCATGGGAGCTAGAAAGCTTTCCATGATTTTCTTCCAATTTCCCATAATTGTTAGTTAGCAATTCAAGTTGAGCCCTTAGCTCAACATTCTCCTTCAAGATAGATGCTTCACAAGAAGTAGAGTTAGTAGCACAAGCATCACCACAAGACATATTAAGAAGAGATGGTAACATAGCATGCTCTTTTAAATAGGAAGCTTGAAGTTGCTCATGGGACTTGGTGAGGATAGAGTGTTCGCTCTCCAAGACCTTGTGGGCCTTGTCTAGATCATCTAGATCCTTAACAAGTTTATCATGACCAACACCAACTTTGGAATTTTCCTTTTTAAGCATTTTTACTTGAGCTTTA
This sequence comes from Lolium multiflorum, assembly GCA_030979885.1. Classification (NCBI taxonomy): domain Eukaryota; kingdom Viridiplantae; phylum Streptophyta; class Magnoliopsida; order Poales; family Poaceae; genus Lolium; species Lolium multiflorum. The sequence goes on from CM061748.1 coordinate 218,211,631, forward strand.
GCATGGTCTCTTTCCTTAGTGAGTTTAGAAACTATTTCATTTTGAGACACTTCAAGGGTTTCAAGTTGCTCTTCAAGAGAGGCTACGGTCTCTTGTTCTTCTTCAAGATCATTCTTTAGTGATGCTACATCATCGGCATACTCTCGTTCAAGAGCACCCTTTTTATCAATTGTGTTCTCATGCATCCAAATAAGTTTTTGGCTCTCAATAGCGGTAGTCAAGATTTCAAAGAAGTGAGTGCTAGCAATTTTATCTTTGCAAATAACCTTGAATACGCTCTCACCCTTATCGCGTAGAGAGACAACCCAATCCTCTTCTTCATATTCATCCTCATCCTTATCACCACGAGACATATTAGGTTCCATGGTAGGTACCGTGGAACCCTTGGCCATAAGGCATATATGAGGACCGTGAGATAAAGATGAGGAGTTACTTGAGGCTCCTTTCAAGATCTTGTCTTGACCAATAGAATCTTTGGTTTCTTCTACATTGTTAGACACACAACAACTAGAGGAAATAGAATCATTTTTATCATGGCCACACGACAAGTCAAGCATATCATTATGAGATTTATTCAAGCAACTTACATATGATATGCAAGGACTATCAACACAAGCATGTAAATCATTTCTAGTGCTAGATGTGTTTAAGTCCAAAGATGAAGCATTGCAATGAGATAGAGATGAAGAATCATCAATATTAAGCTCAATATCAACATCGCAATTTTCATCACCACTCACCATATCATTACCTTGTGTCTTGCCACACATTGGTGAAGTGGAAGAAGATGAGATCATCACCGGAAGTGGAAGCAATACAACCATCCTTAATAATATTGGACACATCATATTTATCTTGAATCTTTGTCCATAATTCATGAGCGCTCCAAAAAGGCAAGTATGGAAAAAGACCTACATCTCTCAAAGCATTCATAAGAACATAAGAAGCTTGAGAATTGAGATATAAATTTTGCTCATCCTCTAACGATAGATTTTGTGAATCCATAGGAGGAGAAAAACCTATATCTACAATTTTCTCCATATGAGTGTCAATGTCCCGAAAATGACTAAGCATGCAAATTTTCCAAACATCATAATTTGTGCCATCTAATATAAGAGTGTTATCGTGCACTAATCCTCTAGCCGACATCTTTACTCTCAAGGCGGTGAAGCCTACGAATGAGAGACCTCGCTCTGATACCAATTGAAAGGACACGGATGTCGCCTAGAGGGGGGGGGTGAATAGGCGATTTAAAAACTTTTACGAGATGGGCTTAACAAATGCGGAATAAAACTAGCGTTTACTTTGTCAAGCCCAAAGCCTATATACTATTGTTCACCTATGTGCACCAACAACTTATTCTAAGCAAAGGTTCACCTATGTGCACCAACAACTTATGCTAAGCAATACAAGCAAGTATGTGATAGCAAGATATATATAACTTCAAGCACGATGGCTATCACAAGGTAAAGTGCATAAGTAAAGAGCTCGGGTATAGAGATAAAGGCACGCGGGAGACGATGATTTATCCCGAGTTCACTCTTGCGAGTGCTAATCTCCGGTGGAGAGTGCGGTTGCTTAGTGCTCCCGAACGCCACAAGAGGCTCACCTTGAGGTGTGGTTGCTCGATGCACACCAACGCCACAAAGGCCTCACCCCAAGATGCGGTACTCACACCACACACCGAACGCCACGAAGGCGCCTCACCTAAATCTCCGGTGACCCTCGCCACAAAGGCCTAGGTCACGGTTCCACTAAGGGATTTCCTTCGAGGCGGAAACCGGCCTTACACAAAGATTGGGGCACACATCCACAACTTAATTGGAGGCTCCCAACAAACCGCCACAAAAGCCTAGAATCCGTCTAGGGTTCCAAGAACCCAAGAGTAACAACTTCCTTGCTTTCACCTCCACGAATCACCGTGGAGAACTCAAACCGATGCACCAAATGCAATGGCAAGAACACCACAAAGATGCTCAAGTACTTCTCTCTCAAATTCCAACAAAGCTACAAAAGCTATTGGGGGAATAAGAGAGGAAGAACAAAAGGAATTCACAAAGAACACCAAGATCAAGATCTAGAGAGTTCCACTCACAAAGAGATGGATTTGATTGGTAGAAGTGTAGATCTAGATCTCTCTCTCTTTTCCCTCAAATGGGGGCAAGAATCATGGAGGGATAGAGAGATAGGGCAAGCTTCTCAAGAACAACAATGGAGAGAGAGAGAGTAGAAGAAGCAACAGCCCAAGGAGGAAGAAGGGGATTTATACCCCAAGAAAATCGAGCCGTTGGGCAAAACCAGGGCGGATAATCCGGCCTAAGTAGGGCCGGATAATCCGCCCCCGGATAATCCGGTCTCGGGACGAACCAGGTAAAAATCCGCCAAATGTCCCCCTATCCAGAGCTTTTCGTCTGGTCCTTAGCCAATTTCAGGGGGCCGGATATTTCCGAAATGTCCGGCCCGGATAATCCGGCCCTAGGACAAAACCGGGACAATATCCGGGCAAATGTCCCCCAATACTGAGCAGCAATTCCTAAGGTCCTTAGCCGATTTCGGCCGGATATTTCCGAAATATCCGGCCGGATAATCCGGCCGGATATTTCCGAAATATCCGGCCTAAGCAACTGCAGAAACACCAAAACTAGAACGGGCATAACTTTTGCATCCGGACTCCGATTTCGATGATCTTGGGCTCGTTGAAATCACAACAACGAGCTCTACAACAATATGCATAGAAACATCATAGTCCAGCAAAGGAGGATAGAAACAAATGATGAAAGGTTTGACCTATCTCAAAGAGACATACCGGTAAAACCTTCAATCTTGAAAATGCAACAAGTTGTCCATGCAAAAACCATTCTCAATGAACTAGAGCTTGTCATGAGAATAAGCACAAGCTCTAAAACATCACATGGATAAGATCCAAATAATAACCAAGAAAGATGATGCAAGGATGCAAAGGTTTGAGCTCTCTCCGAATGATACGATCGAGTTACTCACTCGAGAGCCCTCTTGATAGTACGGCAACTAAACTATAAACCGGTCTCCAACTACACTATGAGGTCGGTGAGAAAGAAACCCTATCAAGAGCAAACCTTATACTTGCGCATTCCACTTGAGCTTGATGACGACGATCTTGACCTCAACAAGATGGAACGCCTTTCTTGCTTGTGCTTGCTTGACGAAGTCTTGTAGATTGCTCCCCATAAACCACCATGGGAGAGCTTCTTCTTCGCGCATCTTCACATATCCATGATCACCATATGGATGGAAAGACTCAAGCAAAGGATCTCTTCGAGATGGCTCATCTTGAACTTGCACATCATTTCTTCATTCTTCATCATGTTGATGTCTTGAAGTAACTTGAGGGCTCACTTCATCTTCATCTTCAAGACATACTTGACACTTGATATCCTTCATCAATTTCTTCTTATTGCAACCTTGAAGCCAACATATGGTTCAAGAATTGCCTATGGACAACTCCTACAAATATAACTCAATGCAAACATTAGTCCATAGGGATTGTCATTAATTACCAAAACCACACATGGGGGCTCCATGCACTTTGAAGGCTGGTCGCGGATGACGAGGCGCCGCTGCTGCGCCCTCGGTGGCGGTGGCGACGCGCTTTCTTACGGCACTCCGCTTGACGCTGCTGGCGTGTAGTCGACACGTCCGTTAAAACCCCAAGAGGAAGGTGTGATGCGCACAGCATAAGTTTTCCCTCGAAGAAACCAAGGTTATGGAACTAGTAGGAGCCAAGAAGCACGTGAAGGTTGTTGGTGGAGGAGTGTAGTGCGACGCAACACCAGTTAAACCCGCGCCAACGTGGAACCTGCAACACAATCAAAGTACTTTGCCCCAACGTAACAGTGAGGTTGTCAATCTCACCGGCTTGCTGAAAACAAAGGATTAAGCCTATCGAGTGGAAGATGATGTTTGTTTGCAAAGAACAGTAAGAACAATAATTGCAGTTGAATGTATTCATATGTAAAAGAATGGACCGGGGTCCACAGTTCACTAGTGGTGTCTCTCCAATAAGATAACTAATCATGCTGGGTGAACAAATTACAGGTGGGCAATTGACAAATCAAGATTCAATACATATCAACGATGATTACTATGTGATTTAATCGGGCATTACGACAAAGTACATAGACCGCTATCCTGCATGCATCTATGCCTAAATAATCCACCTTCAGTTATCATCCACCCCTTCCAGTATTAAGTTGTAAACAAGAGATAATTGCATTAAGTATGGTGCGCAATGTAATCAACACAAATATCCTTAGACAAAACATCGATGTTTTATCCCTAGTAGCAACAACACATCCACAACCTTAGAACTTTCTGTCATCCCAGATTCAACGGAGGCAACCCACTATCGAGCATAAATACCCCCTCTTGGAGTTACAAGTATCAACTTGGCCAGAGCCTCTACTAGCAACGGAGAGCATGCAAGAACATAAACAACACATATATGATAGATTGATAATCAACTTAACATAGTATTCTAGATTCATCGGATCCCACCAAACACAACATGTAGCATTACAAACAGATGATCTTGATCATGTTAGGCAGCTCACAAAATCTATAACAATGATAGCACAAGCGGAGAAGACAACCATCTAGCTACTACTATGGATCCATAGTCCAAGGATGAACTACTCACGCATCAATCCGGAGGCGGGCATGATGATGTAGAGCCCCTCCGGTGATGATTCCCCCTCCGGCAGGGGCCGGGCGATCTCCTGAATCCCCCGAGATGGGATTGGCGGGCGGCGTCTCTGGAAGGTTTTCCGTATCGTGGCTCTCGCGGGGTATTCGCGACGAAGGTTTTAAGTAGGCGGAAGGGCAACGCGGGGGCCACACGAGGGCCCCACATGCTAGGGCGCGCGGCAGGGCCTGGGCCGCGCCGCCCTAGTGTGTCGGCGCCTCGTGGCCCCACTTCCTTTCCCCTCGGTCTTGGGCTTCGTGTAAAATAGGACCCAGGCGTTGATTTCGTCCAATTCGAGAATATTTCCTTACTATGATTTCGAAACCAAAAACAGCAGAAACAGCAACCGGCGCTTCAGCATCTTGTTAATAGGTTAGTGCCGGAAAATGTATAATAATGTTGTAAAGTATGTATAAAACATTCAAGTATTATCATAAAAGTAGCATGTAACATAAGAAATTATAGATACGTTTGAGACGTATCAGTGGCCGCCGTCGACCCGCCGGACCTAGACGCCGACCGCGAGCCAGACGAGGAGGAGGACGACACCATCCTCCTCGGCATCCACAAACTACCGTGTCGGCGCGACACGGTAGGCGCCACCGGCGGCGCATCCCCAGGACGGGGGAGTCCCGTCCTCGATGTGCGCGAGCACATTTCGAGGGTGCGGTCAGGCGCGCTCCACCATCGGCGGCGACCGGCGGCGTTATTCCTTGCCGGAGGAGGAGGAGGGCCGTCGTACGCCCGGATTTCGCGTTCATACCTGCGCCGGAAGAACGTGATCCACGATTCGCGGTTCTCGGGGTAGAAGCGCGGATCCGCGCGCCGTCGTCACCGTGAGTGGTGAGCACCTCGTTGATCGCCGTTCAGTGCCCGTTGGTGGCGGCGGGATCGGCACGCGCCGCTCGCCTCCATCCCCGGTGCGCGCCGCGGCGGCGTAGCCCGCCCCCGCGGGGAGCCGTCCTCCCATTGGTGGAGAGAGCGGCGGCGGAAGCCGTTGTTGGCCACCGTCGTTCGCCATTCATTGCCTCTTCGAGTTCGGGAAGATTTGGTGGAATGCGAGAGAGGAGAGGTGAATGCGAGGCGACGCGGTAGTTCGGCGATAAATAGAGGTAGGCGCGCGTGATACCGAGGCGACGGCATTAACTCGCGCGTGGAAGCTACGCGTCGGCGAATGCGACGGCGGCGGCTTACAGCCGCGGAAGACGATGCGATGAGGACGACGATCGTGGTCTCGCCGACAAGTTGGGGCCACCAGGCGGAAGTTTCCTCGACGTTTTCGCTCGTTTCGTCCCCGACCGCTCTCCGGGGCCGGGATGCGTGGGATCGCCGGATGTTTAAATCCGAACGAAACGAGGGCGCTGAGGGCCGAATTACGCCACGGATTGGAAAAACGTCCATCGAGGACCTAGTTGGACCTAGTTGGGGAGACGAGTGGAGATGCTCTTAGCGTCACGAATCAGGAATTCAGGAACCAAAACGATCATGAGAGCCGAAGCTGAGAAGAGGAGACACGATGGGGCTGGTGGGTCAGGAACAAGCTAGGATGAACCTGGCCGGAATCCTCGCGCACGCGTATGCTGCGCCGATCATACAGCCGGCCACGCCATTTCGTTGTCGCCCAAGGCCCAGAGCCTCCGTGGCTCCACCGAGAGCTACGGTTAACTAACCCCCCGACCTCAGCAGCAGGAGCCCCAACTGAAAACGGCCGCCAATAATACGCCGGTTTCCATCTCGCTGGAATCCTGACGCATGGGGTGAGGAATCTCCCACGGATTATCATATCATCATCGGAATCGCGATGGCTTCCTTGTTCAGCTTATCGTCTCGTCTATCACCGGAACAGGGTGACGGCTAGTGCATTGGGTCCATCACACGAACCCAACTTGTTCTTTCAAAAAGAGAGCCTTCCTTTCCTTGTCACGCGTGAGCCGTCTTGCGTCCACGCGTTCGTCGTCCCCGCACGAGCTTAGCTTATCCGCAGCTTGGCATAGACGCTTATCTTGATTAATCAAGGTCAGCATCACGCTCCCGGCGGCGCAATTAGCTATAGCACATTCTCGCTACAGGCTAACCAATGTGTCGAAGCTAAGCTGGGCAAACTCGTCTCTTTCGCCAGAAAATGTACACGTGTCGGGGCAAGTCAGATTGTTCTGTGGGGTTGGCCATCTTTCTCTTACCTCAGCCCTGAGCAGGAAGAGAAGAAGCCGTCGTGGGCGATCATACGCAGCAGAAAAGAATAGCCATCTGCTTTGCTCTAAAGTTGGAGTGCACACTTGTCGTGAGAACTCGGATTGCTCCACGGATCATCTTCCTCTTTGTCTGAACAAGACGCCGTCGTCTGTGGCCCCGGAGTGCCGGAGCGCCGATCACCCAAGGTAGCCGATAGATAAGAATTATATACCCGTCGCCTGTGCTTTTCTCCCAAGTTGGGCTGATGATTCTGGGGCGAAGAGTGGAGCTGTGGAGGGGTGGTCGGAGACACAGGCGGCTCAGCCAAAGGTATGGCTGCGGATAGACCAAGGCATGGGCGACTGAGTGTGATGGCCACACTGGTCACCAACATGATGCAAAGCGGCACGTCTTCCATGTGGAGATCCCTAGGCCGCACACGCACCTATAGCTCATACGAATGCTAGCTCCCGTACAGTTTTATATCGAGAGGAGAAAGTTCTAGCCAGGTCCACAAGCAGTTCAGGAAACTATATATGTTCAAACTCTCTGTAGTTTAGGATGTGCCTTTAATTAGAGGGGAACCCGACCTAGCTAGCTACAGGTTCTCGGTCGCTTGTCAGTTAATCTTTGATGGATGCATCGTGGCTGCGTGTCATGGTGGGGATACCGGCGTCGCCGTGGCCTTGCCTTCTGTGGTGGTGCATTATGGCACGGTCGCGGAGGGCCGGGGAGAGGGACCTAGCATGATGGTGGCTGCTGTCTCCGGCAGGGTTCGGGTGGTCACCTGGAAATTGGGGGTGGTGGAACCCGTTCATAGGCCGTGTCTCTGTTCTGCTATCTACTGGTTTGTCTCATCAGGGCTTGAATACAAATATCTATTGCCTTTCCAGCGGTTGGTTGTGCTTTCAGCTGTACCTGTGATGCCGTGAGCAGGAAGTGCTAACCACACTACTCAGACTGAGTGGAGAATAAGACTACTAATCGTTTTTTTTAGCATAAACACAAGCTTTATTACTGAGTAATGTTCAAAGGAATACAACAAACTTCAGGAGGGTTCTGAAGCCAAATATGGCGGCCAAAAGGTAGAGAAAAAACAGATTTTGCTAAATTATGAGCCTCCATGTTGTGTTCCCGTCGCTCGTGAGTGAAACTGGCAGAACCAAATAGTTGCTGCCTAATCTTTATTTCTTTCAGTAAAGCACCATATCAATGCGACTAGCTATTTGGCTTTGGGCTCAAACTGTAAACACATCTCGAGCGGGCTGATTCAAATGATTTTGGGCTGGTCAAAACTGTTTGTGTGGACAAACAGACAGCCCGCGCACGTTCTAGCGAGGCGATGCAAACATGCAGCACAGGACAGCCAGGAGCTTCCACCGCCGCCGCCAGCGACACCACCGCAATTCACGCACCCGCTTTTTAAATTTGTGCCATTTTATTTTTCTCATGTGCGCGGGCCAACTAGCCAGCGGACTGAATGGGTTGTGCCGCTGCGCGCACTGTCCGGGCCGGCCGGACCGTTTTTGGGTCGCTGATTTGGGTCAGCCCGTTGGAGATGCCGTAACTTGGTAATGGCCCCCTCCTCCCACCACCGGCGTGTCTGGCCCTTCGCCATGGCAGCGTCCCAGCGTGCTCTCTTCGCTAGCAATGCCGCCTCCAGGTCGGCGTCGTAGCGAGTCTAGTCCAGAGCCACCGCCTCCTCTGCCCGCACCATCGTCGTAGCGGCATGCTGCACTCACGGGTCTCCCGTCCACCTGGCCGCGGGAAAAGGGCGTGCACGGGGGAATCGAGTGGCCACAAGCCGGAACAAGGCGGTCGTGTAGGAAGCCGGCAGGAAGTTTATCCACGAGACATATCGCATCGGCGTTAATGACGTTGGGGGAAAATGTCGGGCGTTGGGTCTGACTCCCCGACCAAAACGGACAAGTAGGTGTTCTGAGCCGATTTTTTTGTCCACGAACCGATCCAAACAGAATAAAACGGACACATTTGATATTTAAAATGGGTCTAACCTCTTGAGATGTCTTAACGGTGAAGATATTTGCATAAACAAATTAAGCTAAATCAAAAGGATTGAATTAGGAAAGACCTCGATTAGTATTATATTTCGGAGCCGAGGCTTGGCAGGTTTGGGTCTGAGCTGGACTTGCACTTGGGAGAGAAATACAAGATGAAAGGAGCTTCGTACACGGATCGTACAAGTATTGTCGTGTGTGAAACATTTTCGAAAAAAAGAAGAAGCACCGTGTGCCGACTTGCAATAGCTAGTCGGCGTTGCTACACGTACTTTACACGTTTATTAAGTATTCCCTTTGACGCACCGTTTGCCAAACCGCTCAATTATTTAGAGCGTACGTGTATTGTCTGCTTGGTAGTATATACTGGGTGGTTTCAAGCAGACCGCAGACGTACGCACGTATACGTAGGAGCATGCATACGTAGGCTAAATATAAAGTGCTTCTACCCAAAGGATTTACTCTACGCTGCTTAACCTTTTTTGTTTTGGTACATGTACGTACGTGGTTGAGAGCGACGGGATAGCTGTAGACTACTGGTCGCTCTGCGTCGTTTGGTCAACCAGGTACATACGTACTTTAATGTGGGCATGTGGCCACCAGAATGCACGACATTTGCGCTCCCCTTGCTTATGATCGAGGACACTCTACCTCCACCTGGTTGGTATCCTGTATGAGGAAGCTACATGAAGCCGCTGGCGATCCTTCGGATTCTGATGCTTGCCCCTGCAACGGCATGGTAACCTTTGGCATTAGGTGCGTCAGCGACGGCTTAAGCAAAGTATTTCTAAATGTAGCCTAGGTTTTCTTTAAATTTTCTTTTCCGGCGAGAATAGAAGCCAGGTTCGTTTGCTCCACACCACGGCGCCATGATACCGTAGGGGAACGAGCGAGGCACTGATGAACAAGGGGCGTAGGCCGGGTCAGGAACCACTGAACCAGGATGAACCTGGCCGGAATCCTCGTGCACGCGTATGTTGAGCTGATCGATCATACAGCCGGCCACGTCACCGTTGTCGCTGAAGGACGAGAGCCTCCCGTGGCTCCACCAAGACGCACAGGGTGCAGTGATCCCCGTTCCGACAGCTACGGTTAACAAACCCCGTTACCTCAGCAGCAGGAGCCCCAACAGAAAACGGCCACCAATAATACGGTTTCTGCAGTATCTCGTTGGAATCGTGACGCACAACACAGGATTATCCTATCAACAGAATCCCGTGTGGGCGATGACTTCCTGCTTCAGCTTATCGTCGTATCAATCTACAGACAACCCAATAAGCTGCTGACGCCTACTCACGGACCCAACAAAAAAAAGAAAACAAAAGAGGTCCATCCTTGGCAACTTCCACATCCGCCATGAGCCGGGCTTGCTTGCGTGCGGCCTGAACCCTCTCGCGTCCACGCTTTCGTTCATCCCTGGAATCAAGGTCATCCTCACGCTTATCCTAATTAATCAAGGTCAGCCTCACGCTTCCGGCGGCGCATTTGCTATTAGCTAGAGCTACTCCATTCTCACTACAGACTAGTCAGCTACTAGTACATGCTGCGTCGACACGAAGCAGCTACTACCTCGTTAAGTATATCCTTCTAAAGCGTGTCGTGACAAGCCAGGTTGATCCATGGGATCGATCCGCGTCTTTCTCTTTACCTGAGCTAGCGAGAAGGGAGAAGGATTTCATGTGGGGTGTATGCGCCGCGCGCCACGGATAGAGTAGTCATCTCCTTTACTCTAAAGTTGCAGTGCAGACGTGTCGTGACTCGTGACAACTCAGAATGTTCCACGGATCATCTTCCTAGCAATTGTGTGAGCAACAAGAGAACAGGACACCGCCGTAGATGGCCCCCGATGTGATACAGCAGAATCGATGTGGTCCATATACATCTGCGTCGATCGATCATCCGAGTAGGCAGCCGATAAGAATTATACACATCTGATGTACTTCTCTCCGAGGTGTGCGGCTCTTGCCCAGGGGCAGAAGAGAGGTTGGGCTAATGATTCTGAGGCTGGCAGTGGAGGGGTGGTGGGAGACACACAAGCGGCTCAGCCAATGGAGTGTTTATGATTGTGATCCTAGGGCTTCCAAGTTCCAATGGACCCAAGCATGGGCGACTGGGTGTGGCCTCACCGCACGGGTCACCACCATGATGCAAAGCGGCGCCAATTCCATGTGGAGATCCCTAGGCCGCACACGCGCACCTAGCTGCTACGCATATGGTCGTACGACGGGTCCACGTAGACATATTGTACATCAGTAATCAAGAAGATAAAGTTCTACCCAGCCAGCCAGGTCCACATGTAGTACAGCAAACTATGCTCAAGCTCTCTCGTTTAGGATGGGCCTTTAGACGGGAACTCCGTTGCTTCCTTAGTTAACCTTAAATTCATGGATGCGTCGTCACCTCCGTAGATGCGTGTCAAGTGCCTCGTGTCGCAGTCGTGGGGATACCCGCGTCGCCGTTGCCGGCGCATTATGACACGGTCGCGGTAGCGACTTGGAGGAGAGAGGGACCGTAGCATGATGGCGGCTGCTGTCTCCGGCAGGTCGCAGCGGTCATCGGGAAATTGGGGGTCTGGTGGAACCCGGGGCATTGGTCGTGTCTCTGTCTCGCTATCTACGGTTCTGTCACGACTCACGAGGGTTTCAAGGCAAATTTCTTTTGCCGTTTCAGCGGTTGTAACATGTCTCGTGCTGTGTGAGCAGGAGGTGCTAAACCAATGTGTGCAGGTAAGAGATGGCTTGGAGAGGTAACTTATGGTTGGATGGTTTGGAAGTTAGTGGCACTCCACACCACCCGAGTTAAATCCTAGATTACTGTTTGATGTCTCATTAAAATGCAAAATATTATTCAGTGGCGGCGAAGTTTTAGTCGACAACGAGATATACGTGGTAACTTCTTCAATCTTAAGACCTGTCAAATTAATTTGTTGGACTCAGTCTCTCAGAGAAGCTCATAGTGGTAGGTTGTGCGTGCGTGCTTTCATAAGGGTAAGTTGTATGTATGTATGTGTGAGCGTTTGCATGTGCGTTTCCTCTCAGAAAAAAAATTAAGGATGGCTTGCTCGACTCAAACGAAAAATGAAATCCTGCCTTACTTTCTTTTTTATCCTTGTCTTGTAACAGACGTGAACGACCACCCCGCCCCATCCTGCCCTAGATCTGCGCCATTTCGGCTACACCACATCACCGAGAAGCACATCCTCCGTCTGCATCTCCGTTCTCCTGAGTGGAAGCCACTCTGACTCTCCTATATCCGTCGGGACTGTTCCTGGAAACCTATCATGGATTCTGGGAGGAGCTCGAGGCGGCAACGAGCACAGATCCGGGACGGTTCGTAGATTCTAGGCCAAGGCCCCTTCCTCTTGTTTGGGATCCATCCCGCCGCCGCCATCCTCCTGCCCTAGATATGTGTCCACGCTCGTTTTGTGACCCGTCCGATTAATTTTCCATGCTCGATTTGGAGTTCGACAATATGATTTTCTTGTATATTTAACGGTTGATTTCTACTTCGATTTATCCTTGTCGGATGATTCCGATTGGAAATCCGTCGTCGACCATGGAGAAATCGAGGACATGCTTATGTTGGTCACTATGCTTGGAACTTCCAGGACAAAGCCAACATGAAGAGGATCGAAGCGGTCGGGATCCACCATCGGCCGGCTATGGATTCCCCGTAACCAAGCGCTTGGTGCTGAGATGTCGATGAACGATGACTTCGTTGAGATACCTATCTATCCTACGTACCTATTCTGTAGATGCTACCAGATGAGGTGAGAACTCTTCGCCCATATAGTGGAGGCATGCGAGGCAAATTGCCGATTTTTCACTCGCCGGAGGAATGTAGCCGGCCTCAACGGATTTACCGCCTACTACAAAATTTATGTGGCGATGAGGAAAATCACCTACGGAATTAGTGCCGATTACAAGGATGAGTATCTTCGCCAATAAAGTCGTTGTGCTTGTTTGCGACGACAATGATCCATGCTTTCGGAGATAAATATCTCCGAGCTTCGAATGAGGACACGAAGATGTTGATGGCGATGAATGAAGCAAAGTGGTGGTAAGATATGTTTATTATGTTATTTGCATTAATCTTGCATTATTTCACCATATTTAGATGATTTCAGGATTTCCCACAAATTTATTTTTCTTTGCATTGTTACCTAACTCTACAGAAAAACCTTGTGTTATTAAAGTTTAAGGATGTCGGTAAGAAAATTGTCATTCGAATCCAACGAGATAAACACCTTGCTACGGTTAACTAACCCGGCGACCTCAGCAGCAGGAGCCCAACTGAAAACAGCCACCAATAATACGGTTTCTATCTCGTTGGAATCGTGACGCATGGGGCGAGGGATCTCCCACGGATTATCTTATCATCATCGGAATTGTGATGACTTCCTTCTTCAGCTTATCGTCTACTATCACCGGAACAGGGTTGACTGCTAATCCATTGGGTCCAGCACGGACCCAACTTGCTGTAAAGAAGAAAGCGTTGAGAGAGCCTTCCTTGTCAACTGCCACATCCTCCATGACCCGCGCTTGCGTGCGGCGTGAACCCTCTTTGCGTCCACGCTTAATTTTGTTTCCTTAAAGCTTAGCTCATGCGCAGCAAGCGCAGCATCATGTCGCTTATAACTTAATTAATCAAGGTCAGCCTCCCGCCCCCGGCGGCGCATTTAGCTACTCCATTCTCACTACAGGCTAACCGGTGTGTGGAAATAAAGTTGGGCAAATTTACATACTTTTCTCTTCCACCAGCAAATAATTTGTTAAATATTTTCTGAAGTCTTAGTCACTTGAAAAAAGTGGAATCGCAGTTCATAGAAAAAGTGCAGTTCGTTTCAGTTGCATTTTTATGGTCTAGAAAGGTGCAATTGAAGCTTCTTTTTTATTGGTAACTGAGACTTCAAGAAAAATGTTAGTCAATTGAAGCATAGCAAATCCTAAGTCCTTAGGTAGAAGAGAAGAAGCCATTGTAAGCGGGGGCGTCAAAGCGTGTATAATATGGCATTCCCTCTAGGTCTAAATATTTCTCACATGTTTATTGAACCCGTGACAATAATTATAGTAAGGGGGAGTAGAGCATATTTCATGTTATTCGTGTCGGGTGATCAAACACACAGCGGATAAAAGTAGTCATCTACTTTGTCCTAACTTTGCAGTGAACACGTGTCATGAGTCGTGACAACTACTCAGATTATACCCATCGCATGTACTCCCTCCGTTCTATAAAACTTGTCTGGAATTTATCTAAATTTAAATATATTTAAACACTATATAACATTTAGATAGACCAAGTTTTTAATAAATTAATACGTTTTCTTGGAAATGTGTGGCTCTTGCCGAGGGCAGAACAGAAGTTAAGCTAATAATTCTATGGCGGGGAGTGACGGGGTGGTGGGAGACACACAAGCAGCTAGGCCAAAGGAAATATATGATGGTGATCCTAGGGCTGGGGGCCCGAGAATAGACCAAAGCATGGGTGACTGGGACTGGGAGTGGCCTCACCACCATGATGCGAAGCGGCACAGCTTCCATTCCATGTGGAGAGGCCGCACACGAGGAACTAGCTCCAACGAATGAGAAAGTTCTAGCCAGGTCCATCGGCCGCAATTTACTAGGAAATTATGCTGAAACCCTGCAGTTTAGGATGTGCCTTTAGAGGGGAACCTGGCCTAGCTACAGGTTCTCGGTCGCTTGTCAGTTAACCTTTGATGGATGCATCCTCCGTGGCTGCGTGTCCAGCGTGTGTCGCCGTTGCCTTGCCTTCAGTGGTGGCGCATTATGGCACGGTCGTGAAGGGGGAGCGGGACCGTAGCATGATGGCGGCCGCTGTCGCCGGCAGGGTGCGGTGGTCACCGGGAAATTGGGGCTGTGGTGGAACCCGGGACATTGGCCATGTCTCTGTCAGTCTGTCTCGCTATCTACAGGTTTTGTCATCAAGGCCTGAAGACAGTTCCTTGGCCGTTTCAGCGGTTGGCTGTGGTTCCAGCGGTACGTGTGATGCTGATGAGCAGGAGGTGCTAAACCATTGCGTGCAGGTAAGGAATGGCTTGCTCAGCTCGAGTCAAGAATAAAGGTCTGGTACTTAGGGCATCTCCAGCGGCGCGACGCATTTTAGTGTCCGCGCGCGTCCGTTTGCGTCACGCAGCGGACGCTGAAATGACCGTTTTCGTCCGCGTGTCCGTTTGCGTCTGGGGTTGGCTCCAGCGGCCCGACGCATATTTTTCTCTTTTTCATTTCAACATACTTCCAAATATTACAAATTGAAAGATTATTTTACACAAACTAATACATAGTTTGGAACATGGTTTACACAAACTAATACATAGTTTGTACCATGGTGGACACAAATATAAATATTTTAAAAATAGAAACCGTTGTGTTGATTTAGTATGTTAGAAAGAACATTCGAGGCACACCTGATCACCAAACTGGAAAATCCAATGGATTGACGTGCCCTTGTTGGTTCTACGAAGGCGACAGTAGCCAGCGTCGCAAAGAAAGAACACTCCACGTTCTAACTATCGGAGTCCGACGCGGATTCGGTGTGGTAGTCTCGGCAGCCGTGTCGTCGAAGACCTTGATGACCATCTCACCGTCTCCGTAAGGAAGGGTGAGCCGGCAGGCTCGAGCGCCAGTCACGGGCGAACTTGCCCCACGGTGTGCAAATACATCTTGCCCGTCGAACAGACCTCACGGTCCAGCTGCACTGGCCTCCCGTAGCGCAAATGCGCGGCTCGACGTCGACGAACTCGGCGAACTTGTCCGGAGACGCTTGATGCCGAGCGGGTCGTCGTCTGCGGAGGAGGAACTCCGTCCTCCACGTCGAGGAAGAGGCGAAGAGGGCGCGACGGCCGGCGTGGGGCCGTAGTGCTCCGCGCGGCCCCCCCGTCCCCGGGGCCGTCCGAGGCCGCGGCCTCCGCCTCTCGCGGCCACGGGACCCGCCATGGTCTTCTCGAGGGCCCTGCGTCGCAGAACACCTAGGCGGCGGAACGCCGGAGCTTTGTGGCGGCTAGGGTTTCTATGGAGGAGTGGATGAGAAGAAAGCGCGGCCCCTTTATATAGGCGAGGCATGCGGTGGCGCGGGACGCGTGGCGACGCCATTAACGTGGTTGGCGGATGTGGGCTGCGCCGCTCGCGGCGCCGTGGCATCGCCTTGACTGCCCGCAAGACGGCGCCGGCGGGCGCGTTGAGAAGACCGCGACGCAGTCGTCGCTGCCAGAAACGTCCGCGGACACGAGCGGACACTTTGGCGTCGCGCGGTGTCGAGACGCATCCGGCGCATATTTGGGCCGGTATGCGTCTCCGCGACGTGTCACTTTGCGTCGCCCGGCGAGAGGGTGGCGACATTTCGTCACGAGCAGAAACGATCATTTGTAGAACTTATTACCTTGTCTTGTAACAAACTATATTTAGGGGTGCGCCTTGGCAATAGATTCCTAACTTATTTATTTGTGAACAATTCAGCAACCGTTATATTAACCATGCATAAAAATCTATTGTGACTACACACGGAAACTGAAGAACATACATGGCTGGCTAAATCATTCCAAAGGGAAATACACGAAAAAAGTTTGAGCACGAAGAAAAACCTCACCAAATTGCTTCATCTTTCTCCTGCAATGCAACCAATCCATCAAATTGTACTACTAATAATTTATTATATCAAGCACACAATGGATGAAAAAAAATTAGTTCATGATTTTTAGTGAATCCGTCGTGTTGACCCGGGATGGATGGTCCTTCGCCTCCCTCCCCTCCCCCGCGGAGATCCCCAAGATCCCACGCATGTTCTTCGCCTCCCTCCCATCCCCCCGCACCAGTAGATAAGTGGAGATGTCGCGAGTAGTTGTATAAGGTGTGTGTGATGCCTCCTTCGCGGGGTAGCGTGGAGTTGCGCCATTGGCATCTGTGCCAGGGGCGTGTTGTACTTTGGCCTCTTGGCCTTTACTTCTATGAATACGTCTATCTATGATGTATCCTTGAAAAAAGACCGAATTAGCTTGACAAAGGAAAGAGAGAGTATCCACACACACACACCGTCCACCCTCCCAGCTCCCACCCACCACCCTCCATCGAGAATCTCCCTCCATCACTCTAAAAATGCTTAATAACCCAATAGGTTATACCAAAAACGTACTGCTTCCTTTGATCCATATTAGTTGCCACTAATATAGGTGTATCTAGATATATTTTAGTTCTAGGTACATTCGTAATAGTGGCAAGTAATATGAATCAGAGGAGAGTAGTATCACCCTACTCTACAGATAATTTACGCGAATGAAATATCATGACATGTTCCGTACCGTAGATGATGGAGTGACTTAATAGATGGGTATGGCTGCAAAATTGTATTATATTAAATGCCCTTTAGCAACATATTCGGTATTTACTCGGAGGTCACTATATAGTTGCTAATCTAGAAAAAAAAAGGAGGAAACCAAACGAAGGCTTTAAACTTTTTTGTTTTTTGAAAACTTATGATGAATGGAAAACACTGCCCCGCTCAAACAGAAGGGACAAACAGAGCATTGTGTGTCAAGGCCCGACCCACAAATATATTAAGGCTCCTTCAGCCCATAACATATGCACTCCTCACCACTCCAGGCATCCACTAATCCGTCAGATCTTCTATTTACGTTTTTTTCTGGTTGGTTAAAAAAATTGAAATGCTGGAGAATAGACTCTGGTCTCCGACTCCTACAATACTACCGGGGCATTCCCGTTATCTCATGTATAGTGGCTCCTAGCTCACTAGTAGCGTTCACTAATAAAAGACCCTAATTACGCGCGGATATTGCCCCCGTTTGCACCGCCGCCCGATCAAGTCGGAAGTTGCAGGATAAATTTGTGGTGGGCCCTGGCAACTATGTGCAGTAGATTCCGTTTTCCAAAAGACGGAAGCTGACATCGCTGTTAGCTCTGAAATGGTGTGGCCGTCGCGAACACACATACAATATATTCTAGAAAAAAACTCACTAGCGTGAGGCTTTGACGGCAATGATTACGAAGAGAAAGTATTAATACAAAAAAATTAAGTAAGCACCAACGGGATGTAGCTCAAATGGTAGAGTGTTCGCTTTGCATGCGAGTCGCTCCCGCAAAAGACAACTATCACCGCTCGGTATCGATGATGCGATGAATTGCACCTACCGTCTAGTTTTGTTTACCTTCCTCAGTAGAGAGTTTCTTCCGAGATTCAACATAAACTAAGAACGATTGGGAAAGGTGAGGTTTACTATATAAGGGTCTCCACAAATGTGCAATTTCATATTGGAGGAAAAAGTCTAAATTTTGCACCACTAAACCTTTCCCAAAAAAAATTTGTCCAAAGTTGGGAGCAGATGTCTAATTTTTACCCATCTAAGCCCTTTTAAGAAAATCTTCACAACTTGGTCCAAAAAATAGGGTGCAAGTGGCCAAGTGCGGCGGGGGAGGAGGGGGGGGGGGGCTGTGGCCCCCAATGACTTACATTAGCCTCCACCTTTGGTACCATTCTACTCAATGGAAAATCTATGTGAAGGAAAATATTATAGTTTTGTAATGGAGCTACCAATTGACTTAATAGATGGGTATGACTACAATTTTGTATTATATAACATGTCCCTTACCAACATATTCAGTGTTCATTCACAGGTCAGTACAGTTGCTACTCTAGGCAAAGGAGGAAATGGCCAATTCTCGCTGCCGTCCAATGAAATCAAAGGAACATTCAAACTACCTATTCTAGTTTAGACGGACTGTTCCCTTTTGGTTGCAGCCGTCCGTGAAACAACATAGGACCGGTCCATCTACATGCATATTATTACTGAGATTAAGGAATTAGTAAGGCAAGATAGAATTTGCTCCTTTGTAAATGTAGATCATCAACAGGTTAGGGCAGGTCATTGTCTTGCAAATTATGCAAGGACAGAGCGTAAGAGTCTTGTATGGTTCGGGTCAGGTCCTAAATGTCTTCTTCAGGAAATGGAACCCGAGCTGAATGTAGCCCCAACTACTTAATATGATCTAGTTTTACCCGCAAAAAAAGGAACATTCAAACGCTTTTCCTTTTTCTTTTTGAATACTGAATTGAATGGAAAACACTGCCCCGCTCAAAAAAATGAAGGAAAAAATAGAGCACAGTGTATCAAAGGCCCGAGCCAGATACATATCAAGACTCCTTCAGCCCATAAGATATGGACTCGTTATCTTTCCAGTGGACTTCCACTGATCCACCAGATCTTCTACCTGGGCTGTTTTCTTGTTCGTCAAACTAAATGTTGGAGAAGACAAGTCTGTCCTCTTACTCCTACGCAGGCCGTATTTTCTTCACGAGCCTTCACCTCTCGTATAGTGGCTCCTAGCTCGCTAGTAGTCACCAGTATGTAGTAGCGTCCACTGAAAAAAAAAAACTCACTAGTAGCTAGCTCGGCACGAGACATTCAGTTTTGGCGGCAATGATTTCGAATAATAACTGATAATTCAAAGCTATTAAGAACATTAACATGAATGGGGATGTAGCTCAAATGGTAGAGCGCTCGCTTTGCATGCGAGAGGCACGGGGTTCGATCCCCCGCATCTCCACATTTTAATTTTGTGTTATCATTTTGACTTTTTCTCAGGTGTCTGTTACATGAACAGACTCGCGTTGTTTCATTTCATTTTTAAAGCTGTCATGTTCTCAGGCTGAACTGCCCAAGATGTGAACAACTCTGTAGGCTGCTGAATTCTAAGGCACGTGAGGGGAATTTTCTACATTCTAAAAAAGATTTCACAGCTCTTAATTTGTATGCGCACATCCTCGAGACTAGGTTGCTAGCTATGAGTTTCGTCCTGTTTCGGCGTATCGCCATCTTTTACTTTTCGGATGGTCGGCGGCGCCATAAACTTGATAACCAGCACCACGGAGTCAAGAAATTAAACTAAAAAGAATCTTAAAACAATCTTATTCGAGCACATTCCTCGTTTCCTCTCTCTTTCGGATGTTAATCCAATCTCTGATTTAAGTCCATAACTTTCTTTAATATAGCTCATGTTGATCTCTCTCTTATCTAAATTGGTTCATCCATAACCATTTTTAATTAGCACAAACACCCTCTGAATAAAAACACGCTTTAAAAAATGAGATGCACGTTGACGATGGGTTTCATTTCGACCATCGGTATTGAGTTTTAGGAAATGTATTTTTTTTCTCCTCTCTTTCCGAATAAAAATAAGGTCTAGGTGAGGTTGAAGTTTGGGTTGTTTTCTCTCTCCTCACTTTTCCCTAACCTCTTATAATCAACACAATAATGTTTTGTTTCAAAATAATCTTCAAATGAAAAAGAAGGATGTCGACGATGGGGCTCCATTCTGACCACCTGAACTGAATTTCGTCAATTGTATCTTCTCAAATCCGCGTTCAAAGCTAGACGAATTTCCTCACATTCATCGCGGATGGTCGACCATTCGAAACAACCTTTCAGGAGTAGCTTTACGTCGCGGTTCGCACACCTCTCGTTTTGATGGACATAGACAAATAGTTATTCATGTGGCTGCTAATCAGGGTCGGCCCGTATGGGCAACGGGGCGACCGCCCCGGGCCTTCGCGAGGCAGGGGCCCCGGCCCAGGTATTAGTTTTTTTTTTTTTTGAGGAAAACTACCGTCCATTAAGATGCATGGACTTCTCTCATTACATGAAAACTAAATCCCACAGGGGGTAAACCCAGCCACACATGGCGCCCAGCTGGGAGAGTCGTCGCCATCCGAGCAAGGTTGTGTGCATCGGTATTAGATTTCCGGCCTTCATGACGGAAGGAGACACCCCCTCTCCGCATCGCCATGATCTGAACTTCCCTGATAATGTGACTGAACCGCCCCATAGAAGAGCCCAACAGCCCCTGCACCACTTCCATGCAGTCCGAGGCAATCATCACGTCGCCAATATTCAGATCCGCTGCCAGCGCCAAGCTCTCCCGACAGGCCATCGCCTCGAGACAACCCGGGTCCATGACGCCCTCAAACACCACAGCTGACGCCCCGAGGAACACTCCCTCCGGCGACCAGCACATAGCGCCCACCGAACCCCTGCACCTCGTCTTAGCAACAGCTGCATCAGTGTTGATCTTATACTGCCCACTCGGAGGAGGAAGCCAACGCGGCCCTGCTGGCTGTCCACCTCCCATTGTCTTCTCCTTTTTGTTCCCACACTCCCCCAGATCCTTTATGAACGATTCGATAAAACAGTGCGTCGATAAAGGGCTCTGGTATATCTCCTCATGGATCGCCTTTCGCCGCGCATGCCATAACGCCCAAAGGGTGATCACCATCCGCACGAACTCGTCCTGGCTGAGGGTTTCCATCATGACAAACAGCCATTGTCTAGCAGAAGGTTCAGTCGTGAGACTGATATGCTCCACTATGGATGAATCTGTAAGGGCCCAAACACACCGCGACATGTTGCACTCAATGAGTGAGTGGCGCCATGAGTCCTGCTGCCCACATATCGAACAACAAGGAGACGGAGCCATATTTCTTCTGTGACGGACATCACCCGTGGGTAAGGAGCAGTGAGCCAGCCGCCACAGGAATATCCGTATCTTAGATGGTACCTTGCATTTCCACAGTCTCCTCCATCTGAGACGACGACGCCGCCGGTCGCTGTTCAATGTAATCCTCCCGAGTCTTTTTTACAGTAACCAAGACTCTGTACGCTGATCTGACGGAGAAAACTCCGGATTTTTCGAAATGCCAAGCCCAGAAATCGTCTTGCACCCGCATGCATAGTGGAATGCCTCTGATCACTTCCACGTCCATGGGGAGAAAAAATTCCTAAAGCTTCCCCACGTTCCACGCAGCAGTGCTGCGATCAATATAGTCACTTACTAGACCTGGAGCATCCGCCTTTATTGGTGCCACCGGGGTGAGTCGGGTATCCCTCGGCAGCCAGTTATCGCGCCAGGCATCAGTGGTGGAACCATCTCCAATCCTGCGGATCAAGCCTAACTTCAAAGTATCCCGCCCATCCAGGATCGCCCGCCATATCTGGGACGGATGTGTACCCAAAGAAGCCGACAGGAGGTCCGTATGGGGGAAATACACCGCCTTAAGCACTCTTGCACTTAACGAGGCTGGTTCCTGCAAGAGGCGCCAAGCCTGGCGTGCGAGAAGAGAGAGGTTGAAGAGTTCGATGTCGCGGAACCCCAGCCCTCCCATATACTTAGGTTGGGTCATCTTCTCCCATGACACCCAACTTGTTCTCCTTTTTCCTTCCTTGCTGCCCCACCAGAATTTCCGCAGCATGGCATTGATATGATCACACAACCCCTTGGGTAGTCTAAAGCAGGACATTGAGAAGGTTGGCACAGCCTGCGCGACAGATTTGATGAGGATCTCCTTTCCGCCCACAGACAACAGTTGCTCCAACCAACCCAACACCTTCTTCCAAACCTTATCTTTGAGGTATTTAAACGCCCCATTCTTGGACCGGCCTACTCCTGAAGGCATTCCCAGATATTTCTCACTCAACGTTTCCCTGTGAACATCGAGCTCCGTCTTGACGCTTTCTTTTATTGCCACTGGACATCTCTTGCTAAAAAAGATAGAAGATTTGTCCATATTAATTCTCTGCCCCGATGCATCACAGTATTTTGTCAGAACCTCTTTTACCTCCGCAGCTCCCTCATGACATGCTCTGAAGAACAGCAGGCTATCATCTGCAAAGTGGAGGTGGTTCACAGCCGGAGCTGTAGAAGCCACCTGAATACCATTAAGTGCTGATGAATGATCTTGTGATTTTAAAAGGCACGAAAGGCCCTCTGTGCCAACAGAAACAAATAAGGAGAGATGGGATCTCCCTGACGAATCCCCCTCGAAGGTCTAAACTCCTCCTGCGGTACCGCATTAAAAAGGACCGAGAAGGATACTGTCGTCACAAGCCGCATAATAAGAGATACCCATGTCGAGCTGAAGCCTAGCCGAAGCATAATCGCCTCTAGATATGGCCACTCCACCCTGTCATACGCCTTCCTCATATCCAGCTTCAGCGCACAGAACCTGTCCTTCTTGGCTCTCGAGCGCTTCATAAAATGGAGACATTCATAAGCAGTTATGATATTATCAGTGATCAATCTACCAGGCACAAAAGCAGACTGTTCCTCTGATATAATCTCTGGCAAGACCCCCTTCAACCTGTTTGCAGCAACCTTTGACGCTACCTTATATATCACATTGCACAAACTGATCGGGCGAAACTCCCCAAGCTCCTTGTGACTTGCTACCTTCGGAATCAGAACAATGAACATTTTGTTGATGATCTCCGGAGTATCCTGTCCCTTAAGGATTCTAAGGACAGCCATAGTAACCTCTTCGCCGCAGACATCCCAGTGGCGCTGAAAGAAGTGCGCGGGGAAACCATCCGGACCCGGCGCCTTCGTCGGGTACATCTCGAACAACGCGTCCTTTACCTCCTTAGCCGAGAAAGGGGCGTCCAGCTTCCTATTCATTGCCTCCCCAACCCTTCTTGGGACACAGTTTAGCACCTGGTCCATGTTCGCCACACCCTCTGAAGTATATAAATGCTGATAGAAATCCTTGGAAACACGTCCCATCTCTCCTTCATCAGTTACTACTGTACCCACTTGATTGGTCAGCTCCGAGATTTTGTTTCTCTTCTTCCGCTGGCTAGCCCGCAGATGAAATAATCTCGTATTCCTATCTCCTTCAGACAACCACTGTATACGAGACCGCTGACGCCACATTACCTCCTCACGGGACAGAAGTTCCGCAAGTCTCTCCACAATTTTTGTCTCCTCATATGATGGACCATTTCTATCCGGCCGTGACCTCAGCTCGCCCAGCTCCCGCTGGAGCGTGCGGATCTGATGACGGACACTGCCAAAGGTCTCACGGTTCCAGACGGTCAGCTGCCTCGAAACATCCTCTAGTTTGCTTCTCAGTTCCGACACATTCCTGCTCCTGTCCGAGTTCCAAGAGTCCGCCAGAAAATCGGAGAACTGTTCATGGTTCTCCCACATCACCTCGTACCGAAACAAGGCCGAGCGTCGACGTGCCTGCTGCTCATTGCCCGGGTCCAACTTCAGCAAGATAGGTAAATGGTCCGAGGTGGCATAGGCCGGCAGGTGGTGCACCTCCGCCTCCGGGAACCTTTCACACCACGCCGGTGTTGCCAAACCCCGATCAAGGCGGACTCGACAGAAGGAGCCGCCCGCCACTTTCTTCTCAAAGGTCCAAGGGACCCCTCTGTAGCCTAAATCACACAGGCCACAGACATCCACAACATCACGGAAACCCGCGATTTGCGCCCAACTCCGCTCACTGACACCCCTATGCTCTTCACGGTGCAACACCTCATTGAAGTCACCAATACAGATCCATGGTAAGTCGTTTGAACCGCGGATATATTTGAGCATGTCCCACGTTTTGTGGCGCTCATCCACCTGAGCTTCACCATATACCACAGTGAGGCGCCAGGGGTCCTTCCCCTCTTCCGTAACCACAGTGTCAAGATGGTAATGAGAATAGGGTAAAATATCGATCTTTATTGCATCATTATTCCAAAACAAACCCAGGCCGCCACTACGGCCTGCACTACTAACAGCGAAACTTTTATTGAAACCTAAACTGCGAGCTAAAGACTCCACCCGAGCCCTGTGAAGCTGGGTCTCCACGACAAAGAGCAAGGACGGTGCATATTTCTCCGCCAACACACGGAGATCATGAACTGCCGCAGGACCTCCCAGACCACGACAGTTAACTCCCAAAACACTCATTGGGACTGGCGGCCCCCAGCTAAGGCCGCCGAACCAGTCACGGTAGTGTTCTTCTTCACATCAGGCTGCTTCTTCGAGCGCTTCTGTTCTCGTGCAGATGGTGCTGGAGGCGGTGTGCCTTCCCTCGGGGGATAGAGCTTCTCCCCATCGTTGCCACCAAAGTCCAACTTCTTCTGCATTCCGCCCTTTCCCCCCTCCGCTATGACACCCGGCTCCTTCCATGTCAGCATCAAGACCTCAGAAGTTTCTGTACCTTTTGTAGCCTCTTTGACAGGGCTCACCTCCGTCAAACTTGCATCAGAGGACGAGCGTTTACGACTATCAAAGGTCGCTCCACCTCCATGGCCACGACCAGCGCCATGCCCTGCGTCCCTGTTGCCACGCCCAGACCGGCCTCCCCGACCTCCTCCTCTCCCTTGCGGCATCTCCTGCCTGGCCCCATGCATCACTCCCGCAGCCTGCCGACTATCACCTCTGCCATGAATTCTAGCCCGGTTCCAGGGCGTGTCAGCCAGCATCCATGTGCCAAAACTCACTTTACCCGGAGAATGTACGCCCGACCCGCATTCCTCCTGCTCATGCCCAAGAAAACCACAGATCGCACAGAACAGCGCTATCTTCTCATACTTAACTTTCATGATCACCTGCTCCCCTCCTTCCGGCTTGAAAGAAACAAAACGCGTTAGGCACTTTCGAACATCAATCCAGACTCTTGCTCTGACGAAGTCGCCTTCCTCCGAGCCATTGTTGTTCATATCAATGGCGATCACTTCGCCTATATCCTTCGCCAATTCCGTAACAAGAACCCTCTTACGGTACAACTCTGGCACATCCAGAATCCTCACCCATGCATGGATCCGGTTCAGTTCCACTGTTGTCGCACGGCAGCTGCCATCATACTTCTCTATTAGCAACCCATGATCCCGAAACAGCCACGGGCCCTGCTCCGTAATCTTCTTCCAATCACCCAGGCAGTTTGCCTGTACAAGAAATTTGTTCCCCTCCAACTCCCGGAACCCTATCTCCTGAGCCGGGGCCCAAGCAAAGATCATGGTCTTCTTCAGCGATGCCGAGCTGAAAGGTCTCGGAGTCAGCAGCTTCATCACCGCCATCCACTTCGATTCCTCCTTTAGCGCCTCCACATCCCTCTTCGCCACAAACACACCACCAATATCCTCTCCCTTAAAGTCCAGACTGCGCAACAGCTCCTCAAGCGACGGCTCACGTGCCGCCTGATCCTTCGTCCTACTCGCCTCCCCGTTCCCCTGTGTCGCCGCCATGTCCAAGATCCGATCGTCAACCCTGCTCCGGAAAAACACGCCGCCAAGGCCGGGCAGCCGACTATGTCGACCCCTGGATCAGCCCGAGCGGTGGTCCGGTGCACGGATGTGATGGATCAGACGTGGGGAAGAGAAACCTGTCTCCGGCGATGCGATCGCCGGTGAGGTAGCAAAACCCTAGATCGCCTAGGGTAGACACACGACGATTGGGGTGATGTACTGATGTACATACTCAGGTACGTGATGCCCAGGTATTAGTTCAGTACAAGGATACTTGTGTATTAGAAGTTTTAGGCCCAAGAAAACAAGAGGAAAAAAAAATAGAGGAGAAACATGGCCCAAACCAACAATGGTTCGGTCCAAGAAAATCTGATCGATCAATTGCCCTCCCCCCAGGAGCAGTGCTAATGACTGTTTACATGTGTGTTAGTGGTTGTTTACCTAGCAACCAAACGAGTGCATGCAACCAAATGACATCCATCTGTTTCTCGACAGAATGAGCGACAAAATAGGGCCTTCAGGGTCCCGAGTAGACTGAGAAGGAGCATATCACTGCCTAAGACTCTCATGTAGATTTAACTTTTTTTTACTCAAATGTAGTGCGAAAAATCCCTACTGTGTTATTCTAAAGCTTATAGAAGGTGGGAATTTGTGCATGGTAGTGTCATAGTGTCATACATTATTACAGGAGACCTTTCAGAATATCAAGCCATGCTTGCATGGCTTATTCGCGGCTAGATCTAGCTCTATGCATATGCAGGTTTAACTTAGTCCTCCGCTGGCCAATTAAACACTGATAACCTGAATCGGCTACATGTCAACATGGGTAATCTTTGGAGCTAGCTGGCTTTCTGTAACAATAACATAGGTCTAAGAGCAGGGATGTAGCGATGCTCATTACCCCTGAAATACCTAAAATGTGCCCCCTCCCCCACCTCTCCTTCTCCGCATCTTCCCGTCGCCGCCGGAGGAAGCCGGAACGAAAAGCCCCTCTAGGTAGATGCCGGTGGCAGGAAGCTTCGCGGCAGCCCTAGAAGGCATGGCTCGTCCGACGGAGATGGACGCCGAGGCGGCAGCCCCACACTTCTTCGACGACCTTGGTGATCGTTGTGCCTTCAAAAGCGGCATGACGCATGTTCAGGGGACTCGGTACGGCTCAGCCCCTCATATCCATGTGGTGCCGGCGGTGGTGACGGTGCCCCCTAAGATCTCCGGTTTGTTGTTAGAAGCCGGCAGGCGGCGGTGTGAGGACTTGTCGATCTTCTTAATAAATGATTCGGTCCTTGGATTCTTATTGCGCAGAGACAGTGATCTGTTTGATGCTGGCCTTCATTGATCTGGCCGACAATGTGTTCTGAAAGGCTCCACCAGCGGTCTCCATTGGACGCCTGATGCTTCTAGACTGCTGGATCGGATGGGGTTCGCTAGTGTGCACCCATATTTCTAGTTGTGCTGCTTCATGATGAAGTGACGCGAAGCTTTGCTGGTTGTTACCATCATGGGACATGTCGATTTTTGATTTCCATGGAGAAAACAGTGGTGAAGAATTTCATGGCGGCTAAGATCTCTAGTGATGGCGGACCAAAAATTTGTGGTGATGAGGATTTTGCTTAGTGTTTCTTGAATTGGATTAGCGACATCGGCAAGAGAGGGTGGCATCACACGAGATGTACATAGTCTTATATTTTAGGTTGAAGATCCAAGGTCTGCCCTATAATTGAATGTGTCTAACAATGTCTTTGTTGAAGACATTGTTTTGAGAGGACGGATTTGTTTCAGGATGAAAATCCAAGGTTTGGCCTTGATTGGTTGTGCATGGCAACGGCCTTATTGAAAACATTGTTTTGTAAGCACGGACTGCAGGATAGTGGTTTGTGTCGCAGCTACAAGGTTTTTATCACCGTAACGGGATATTTTGTTTTTCTTTTTTTCCCTTTTTTAGTAGGGTTGTACTATCTTTAGAATATTTTGTTGTTGCAGGGGTTGAATGTAATTGATATTTTTTACATTATTAATATATTCTCTTTATTAAAAAAATGGAATCGTGCTACTTAAACCGCATTGGCAACGCCTAATCTATACACTAAAATACTGCTCAGGTTTCATGAGAGCGTGAGACTCCAACTATGATTATTGACTCCAACTATGATTATTGACTATTCAAACTAACTGGTGGTGCATTAATTATGAATTTATGATAAGTTAGGTTTATCTAATTCACAAGAAAACTTACGTTTATCTCATGCATGCTTGAGATGGCGAATCAATATTTTTTGTATAGGTGTTGAATTGAAATATGTATGCATACTTTAAATTCAATCAAGAGAAGATATCGACACATCGTTGTACTGTTGGGTGCGTGATACACAAAACAAAAGGTTGCCGCGTATGAACAAGATCATATGCGAGAGAGGCAACGGATCATACCCTCAACGAACAATCTAGTAGAATTTGTCGATGATGTTGTCGAAGTAGTCCCGAGTCAATCCAACTAGACTCGTCTAGTCGTGAGTGGGGATATATTATGCCTTGAACCGCTCACACGATCTAGTGGTGTACGTGTAACATATCCACGGTATCAATGGTAGGTTGGTTGGAGCTATAGTATTCTGTTTTCTCTCTTTCTTTTCGGTTGCTTGTTGTACGATAGACCACAAGCACAAGCACAAGAACTCCTACCGAGTACAAGCACAAGTTTCACAAGCAGTGCAAGCAAAAAAAACTCAATTAACATGCAAGCAAGAAAAATTCAATTAACTTACAAGTAAGAACACCACAAGCACCAAAATTCAGTTTATTTACTGCATAATCAATATATTGCACAAGAAAAAAATTGAGCAATCCAATAGTTTCTTCAATACTCCATCAGAAGGAAAAATATGGAGTACTCCATCACACAAATATTGACAAACATTGATATATAATTAGAACAAATATTGCAAGCAATACAAGCCTAGCCATGACACAGAGAAAATATTTTTTCACTTGCAATGTTCACATAGCTTATCCATATTATTTGTTAACCCCATGCTTGTTTAATATTTACTTCAGGTTTCACATTATTTGGCTGACCATGCTTGGACAAACATTTCTTATATTTTATTCAATTTTTATCCCATGGAGTAAAACTCAGATGTACATGGTGACTATTCAAAAAGAAAAATGGAAGGACAACAAGTATCTAGTGTAAGATCCCCTATTAAGAGCACAAACAATTCAAAATCAGCAACTCTGCCACTCTTGAAGCACACCAAATTGAGATAATGATAGAAATTACTCCATCAAGATTACTCCAGGCTGGGGTTTCTAAAATCCCTAGCATTGTTCCACATTGAACATAGTAGAATAAACGAGCATGAATAAACAAGCACCTATCAGGTTAGGAGACATAGTGTTGAAGGCGAGGCCATATCAAGCGACGACACGGGTCTGGATGATGGTGTTTTCTGATACGTCTCCAACGTATCTATAATTTCTTATGTTCCATGCTAGTTTTATGACAATACCTACATGTTTTGTTCACACTTTATGATGTTTTGATGAATTTTCCGGAACTAACCTATTAACAAGATGCCGAAGTGCAGTTCTGTTTTCTGCTGTTTTTGGTTCCGAGAAATCCTACAAAGGAAATATTCTCGAATTGGACGAAATCAACGCCCGACCTAAGCTTCGAACCCGAAAGGGGCCCCACCCCACCGCATGGCGGCCCCACCACAAGGCGCCAGGGCTCCCCCCTCCCTCCGCCTCGAAACCCTAACATAATCACTCTCCGTCTCCGCCTTCCCCAGCGACGGGAAGCCGAGGAAGAGAGTCTGACCAAGCACGCCGCCGGGACGGGGAATTGCTCCGAAGGCATCTCCATCGACACCACCGCCATCTCCATCGACGTGCTGTCTCCCATGATGAGAGAGGAGTAGTTCTCCCCGAGGCCGAGGGCTCTACGGTAGCTATGTGGTTAATCTCTCTCATGTACTTCAATACAATGATCTCATGAGCTGCCTTACATGATTGAGATCCATATGATGAGCTTTGTAATCTAGATGTAGTTATGTTATTCAAGTGGATTTTACTTATGTGATCTCCGGAGACTCCTTGTCCCACGTGTGTAAAGGTGACATTGTGTGCACCGTGTGGGTCTCTTAGGCTATATTTCACAGAATACTTGTTCATTGGATTATGATTTGAGTTGGATGTCTCTATAAAATTGTGGTGTGTTAGTACCTCCTATGAATGCTCAAAGTGACAGCGTGGGATGTTTATTAGTACTTGGGAATACATCTTTAAGGTTTGCTTTTGCATCCCTACATGGTGAATTAGTGTTCGTTATCCAGCCAGAGAGTAATTCAGAATAGCATAGTGAAGTGCTATTTATATTCAATTATGATTGCATTGTTGAGAGTGTCCACTAGTGAAAGTATGATCCCTAGGCCTTGTTTCCAAATCAAACATCGCTTGTTTACTATTTTCTGCATCTTTACTTAATGCAATACTACCACCATCTATACCACCTGTGTTTTACTATCTCTTCGCCAAACTAGTGCACCTATACATCTGACAAGTGTATTAGGTGTGTTGGGGACACAAGAGACTTCTTGTATCTTAATTGCAGGGTTGCTCGAGAGGACTATCTTTGACCTCTACCTCCCTGAGTTTGATAAACCTTGGGTGATTCACTTAAGGGAAACTTGCTGTTGTTCTACAAACCTCTGCTCTTGGAGGCCCAACACTGTCTACAAGAATAGAAGCACACGTAGACATCATTCTCCTGCTTGGTGAAGGATCCCCCCCTTGAGGTTGAGCTTGTGCTGATGAGGCTTGTCACCCCTAGGATGGAGCGATGGAAGACGCCGACGCCGTCTCAAGCGTATGCGATGGTCCTCTGCTCTAGATCGATGTTGTGTCAACAACGTAGATCGAGCGGCTCTATCGCCCAACATCACTTTGCCGCCGCATAAAAATGCCACATTTGACCTCCAACTTTCTGGCGCACACAGGGTGTGAGAGGTGCAAGAGGAAAGAGGGTGGTGTGGAGCGGTGTGGAAGAGGGCGGTGATGGCGTGTAACTCACACGTTCGTTGGGAACCCCAAGAGGAAGGTATGATGCGCACAGTAGCAAGTTTTCCCTCAGAAAGAAACCAAGGTTTAATCGAACCAGAGGAGCCAAGAAGCACGTTGAAGGTTGATGGTGGCGAAATGTGATGCGGCGCAACAACAGGGATTCGGCGCCAACGTGGAATCTGCACAACAAAACAAAGTGCCCCAACGAAACAGTGAGGTTGTCAATCTCACCGGCTTGCTGTAACAAAGGATTAAACGTATCGAGTGGAAGATGTTTGCAAAGAAAACGAAAACACAATTACAAGATTGTATGCTATGTAAAGAATAGGACCGGGGTCCACAGTTCACTAGAGGTGTCTCTCCCATAAGATAAAAGCATGTTGGGTGAACAAATTACACGGGCAATTGACAAATAGAGAAAGGCATAACAATGCATATACATGATATGATAAATATAGTGAGATTTAATTGGGCATTACGACAAAGTACATAGACCGCCATCCAACTGCATCTATGCCTAAAAAGTCCACCTTTAGGTTATCATCCGAACCCCATTCAGTATTAAGTTGCTAAGCAACAGACAATTGCATTAAGTATGGTGCGTAATGTAATCGACAACTACATCCTTAGACATAGAATCAATGTTTTATCCCCTAGCAACAAAGACATCACAACCTTAGAACTTTCTGTCACTGTCCCAGGTGTCAATGAAGGCATGAACCCACTATCGAGCATAAATACTCCCTCTTGGAGTTAAGAGTACAAACTTGAGCCTCTACTAATAACGGAGAGCATGCAAGATCATAAACAACACGTAAACAATAGATTGATAATCACCATAACATAGTATTCTCTATCCATCGGATCCCGACAAACACAACATATAGTATTACATATAGATGATCTTGATCATGTTAGGCAGCTCACAAGATCCAACAATGAAGCACAACAAGGAGAAGACAACCATCTAGCTACTGCTATGGACCCATGGTCCAGGGGTGAACTACTCACTCATCACTCCGGAGGCGATCATGGCGATGAAGAGTCCTCCGGAGATGAATCCCCTCTCCGGCAGGGTGCCGGAGGCGATCTCCTGAATCCCCGAGATGGGATTCGCGGCGGCGTCTCTGGAAGGTTTTTCCGTATCGTGGCTCTCCGGGGTTTTGAAGGAGGCTTTAAGTAGGCGGAAGGGCGCGGGGCCACACGAGGGCCCCACACCCTAGGTCGGCGCGGGGGCCGCGCCGCCCTATGGTGTCGGCGCCTCGTGTCCCCACTTCCTTCCCTCTTCGGTCTTAAGCTCGTGCAAAAATAGGACCAGGCGAAGATTTCGTCCAATTGAGAATATTTCCTTACTAGGATTTCAAACCAAACACAGAAAACACAAGCGGCTCTTCGGCATCTTGTTAATAGGTTAGTTCCAAAATGCATAAATATGACATATAATGTGCATAAAACATGTAGGTATCATCAATAAAGTGGCATGGAACATAAGAAATTATCGATACGTTGGAGACGTATCAGCATCCCCAAGCTTAGTTCTGCTCGTCCGAGCAGGTAAAACGATAACAAAGATAATTTCGAAGTGACATGCCATCATAATCTTGATCATACTATTTGTAAACATATGTAATGAATGCGATCAAAACAAAAGTAATGACATGAGTAAACAAGTGAATCATATGACAAAGACTTTTCATGAATAGTACTTCAAGACAAGCATCAATAAGTCTTGCATAGAGTTAACTCATAAAGCAATAAATCAAAGTAAAGGTGTTGAAGCAACACAAAGGAAGATGAAGTTTCAGCGGTTGCTTTCAACTTATAACATGTATATCTCATGGATATTGTCAACATAGAGTAATATAACAAGTGCAATATGCAAGTATGTAGAAATCAATGCACACACAAGTGTTTGCTTCTTAAGGTGGAAGGAGATAGGTAAACTGACTCAACAATAAAAGTAAAAGAAAGGTCCTTCAAAGAGGAAAGCATCGATTGCTGTATTTGTGCTAGAGCTTTTATTTTGAAAACATGAAACAATTTTGTCAACGGTAGTAATAAAGCATATGAGTTATGTAAATTATATCTTACAAGTTGCAAGCCTCATGCATAGTATACTAATAGTGTCCGCACCTCGTCCTACTCAGCTTGGACTACCGATCTTTGCATGCCATGTTTCAACCAAGTGTCACAAGGGGTACCTCCATGCCGCCTGTACAAAGGTCTAAGGAGAATGCTCGCATTTTGGATTTCTCGCTTTTGATTATTCTCAACTTAGACATCCATACCGGGACAACATGGACAACAGATAATGGACTCCTCTTAAATGCATAAGCATGTAGCAATGATTATTATTCTCATATGAGATTGAGGATATATGTCCAAAACTGAAACTTCAACCATGGCTTTAGTTAGCGGCCCAATGTTCTTCTCTAACAATTTTGCATGCTCCAACCACTAAAATGATAGATCCTTCAGACAAGACGGACATGCATAGCAACTCACATGATATTCAACAATAGTTGATGGCGTTCCCCAGCATGGTTATCGCACAACAAGCAACTTAATAAAAGATAAAGTGCATAAGTACATATTCAATACTACGATAGTTTTTAAGGCTATTTTGTCCCATGAGCTATATATTGCAAAGGTGAATGATGGAATTTTAAAGGTAGCACTCAAGCAATTTACTTTGGAATGGCGGAGAAATACCATGTAGTAGGTAGGTATGGTGGACACAAATGGCATAGTAGTTGGCTCAAGGATTTTGGATGCATGAGAAGTATTCCCTCTCGATACAAGGTTTAGGCTAGCAAGGTTATTTGAAGCAAACTCAAGGATGAACGGTGCAGCAAAACTCACATAAAAGACATATTGTAAACATTATAAGACTCTACACCGTCTTCCTTGTTGTTCAAAACTCAATACTAGATATTATCTAGACCTTAGAGAGACCAAATATGCAAATCAAATTTTAGCAAGCTCTATGTATTTCTTCATTAATGGGTGCAAAGCATATGATGCAAGAGCTTAAACATGAGCACAACAATTGCCAAGTATCACATTATCCAAGACATTTTAGAATTACTACATGTAGCATTTTTCAATTCCAACCATATAACAATTTAACGAAGAAGAAACTTCGCCTTGAACATTATGAGTAAAGCCTAAGGACATATTTGTCCATATGCAACAGCGGAGCGTGTCTCTCTCCCACAAAGTGAATGCTAGGATCCATTTTATTCAAACAAAAACAAAACAAACCGACGCTCAAGTAAAGAACACAAGATGTGACTGAATAAAAATATAGTTTCAGGGAGGAACCTGATGATGTTGTCGATGAAGAAGGGGATGCCTTGGGCATCCCCAAGCTTAACGCTTGAGTCTTCTTAGAATATGCAGGGGTGAACCACGGGGCATCCCCAAGCTTAGAGCTTTCACTCCTCTTGATCATAGTATATCATACTCCTCTCTTGACCCTTGAAAACTTCCTTCACACCAAACTTCAAGCAAACTCATTAGAGGGTTAGTGCACAATTAATAATTCACACATTCAGAGGTGACACAAACATTCTTTTCACTTCTGGACATTGCATAAAGCTACTGGACATTAATGGATCAAATAAATGAATCCAACATAGCAAAAGAGGCAATGCGAAATAAAAGGCAGAATCTGTCAAAAACAGAACAGTCCGTAAAGACAATTTAAAGATGGCACCAGACTTGCTCAAATGGAAAAACTCAAAACTAATGAAAGTTGCGTACATATCTGAGGATCACGCTCGTAAATTGGCAGATTTTTTGAATTTTCTACAGAGAACTGTGCCCATATTCGTGACAGACAGCAATGCTGTTTCTGCAGCGATCCCAAATATAACATCAACTTTGACATAGAAACTTTACTTGGCACAAAAACATGATAAGGAGAGGTTGCTACAGTAGTAAACAACTTCCAAGACTCAACAAAACAAAAATTGCTGTATTAAAATAAACACATGGGTTATCTCCCAAGAAGTTCTTTCTTTATAGCCATTAAGATGGGCTCTTAATAGAGTTGAAGTAAAAGAGAGCATCAAGAAGCAAATTCAAAACACATTTAAGCCTAACCCACTTCCTATGAAAAGGAATCTTGTACACAAATAGATTCATGAAGAACAAAGTGGCAAGCATAGAAAAGCAACACAAGTGCAATTTCAAGATTCTCAACATAAAGAGGGAAACTTAATATTAAGATGCATATAACCATGTTTCCCTCTCTCATAATAACTTTCAGTAGCATCATGAACAAACTCAACAATATAACTATCACATACAACATTCTTGTCATGAGCTACATGCATAAAATTATTACTCTCCACATAAGCATAATCAATTTTATTAGTTGTAGTGGGAGCAAATTCAATAAAATAGCTATCATTATTATTCTCATCACCATAATCATCATACATAGGAGGCATATTGTAATCATAATTAATTTTCTCCTCAATAGTAGGTGGACTGAAAATATCATA
This sequence comes from Lolium multiflorum, assembly GCA_030979885.1. Classification (NCBI taxonomy): domain Eukaryota; kingdom Viridiplantae; phylum Streptophyta; class Magnoliopsida; order Poales; family Poaceae; genus Lolium; species Lolium multiflorum. The sequence goes on from CM061748.1 coordinate 218,247,148, forward strand.
TTCATCATTGCAAGCATCATATATAGGAGGTAAAGTATCATCAAAGTAAATTTTATCCTCCATGCTTGGGGGACTAAAAATATCACAACCAGCTTCCCCAAGCTTAAATTCTTCCATAGCTTTAGCAATAATGGTGTTCAAAGAATTCATGCTAATAACATTGCTACAACTATTTTGCAAACAAAGTTCCATGGGTTTTTAATTTTCTCTTCAAACACATCATGTCCTAACTCAAGATAAATACTATAAAGATCTCTATTTTTTTGTTGTTTTCCATTAAGCCTAACTAGTGAAAATAAAAACAAGTACAGGACTAGACATGATAACAAAATAAATTAAATGCAAGTAACTAATTTTTGTGTGTTTTTGATATAGAGAACAAAGACAGTAAATAAAGTAAAACTAGCAACTAATTTTTTGTATTTTGATTTAGTGCAGCAAACAAAGTAGTAAATAAAATAAAGCAAGACAAAAACAAAGTAAAGAGATTGAGAAGTGGAGACTCCCTTGCAGCGTGTCTTGATCCCGGCAGCGGCAGGAAAAGAGCTTGATGGCGTGTAACTCACACGTTCGTTGGGAACCCCAAGAGGAAGGTATGATGCGCACTAGCAAGTTTTCCCTCGAAAGAAACCAAGGTTTAATCGAACCAGGAGGAGCCAAGAAGCACGTTGAAGGTTGATGGTGGCGAAATGTGATGCGGCGCAACAACAGGGATTCCGGCGCCAACGTGGAATGCACAACAAAACAAAGTACTTTGCCCCAGAAACAGTGAGGTTGTCAATCTCACGGCTTGCTGTAACAAAGGATTAAACGTATCGAGTGGAAGATGTTTGCAAAAAAACAGTAAAGTTGCGATGAGATTGTATGCTATGTAAAGAATAGGACCGGTCCACAGTTCACTAGAGGTGTCTCTCCCATAAGATAAAAGCATGTTGGGTGAACAAATTACAGTCGGGCAATTGACAAATAGAGAAAGGCATAACAATGCATATACATGATATGATAAATATAGTGAGATTTAATTGGGCATTACGACAAAGTACATAGACCGCCATCCAACTGCATCTATGCCTAAAAAGTCCATCTTCAGGTTATCATCCGAACCCCATTCGTATTAAGTTGCTAAGCAACAGACAATTGCATTAAGTATGGTGCGTAATGTAATCGACAACTACATCCTTAGACATAGAATCAATGTTTTATCCCTAGTGTGGACACATCACAACCTTAGAACTTTCTGTCACTGTCCCGGTGTCAATGAAGGCATGAACCCACTATCGAGCATAAATACTCCCTCTTGGAGTTAAGAGTACAAACTTGGCCAGAGCCTCTACTAATAACGGAGAGCATGCAAGATCATAAATAACACATAAACAATAGATTGATAATCACCATAACATAGTATTCTCTATCCATCGGATCCAAACACAACATATAGTATTACATATAGATGATCTTGATCATGTTAGGCAGCTCACAAGATCCAACAATGAAGCACAACAAGGAGAAGACGACCATCTAGCTGCTATGGACCCATGGTCAGGGTGAACTACTCACTCATCACTCCGGAGGCGATCATGGCGATGAAGAGTCCTCCGGAGATGAATCCCTCTCCGGCAGGTGCGGGAGGCGATCTCTGAATCCCCGAGATGGGATTCGCGGCGCGGCGTCTCTGGAAGTTTTTCCGTATCGTGGCTCTCGTGCGGGGTTTCGCGACGGAGGCTTTAAGTAGGCGGAAGCGCGCGGGGGGCCACACGAGGGCCCACACCCTAGGTCGGCGCGGCCGGGGCCAGCCGCGCCCTATGGTGTCGGCGCCTCGTGCCCACTTCCTTCCCTCTTCGGTCTTCTGGAAGCTCTCGTGCAAAAATAGGACCCAGGCGAAGATTTCGTCCAATTAGAATATTTCCTTACTAGGATTTCGAAACCAAAAACAGCAAACAACTAGCTCTTCGGCATCTTGTTAATAGGTTAGTTCCAGAAAATGCATAAATATGACATATAATGTGCATAAAACATGTAGGTATCATCAATAAAGTGGCATGGAACATAAGAAATTATCGATACGTTGGAGACGTATCAGGCGGCGAGGAAGATCCAGAGCCAGAGGGAGAGGGCGGTGACAAGAGGGAGTGGAGGGGAATGAGTCCACGCAAGCAAGCGTACGCGAGCAAGTGGTGGGGTTAATTTTGGGAAGGCGAAAAAATTCGTAACGTGGCAAAAGTTATACTAACAAAGCTTATATCTCTTATATTTTAACGCGAAGAGAATATATAATAAGATGCTAGTTTCCAAGTAGGACTGAATAGCACTTTGTAGGTTTGGCTCAGTGACCTGTGGTTGCTTCTCTTTGTTGTAGCATAGAGTGGCCCCTGTTTCTAGTTGTCAGGTGTTTAAGATACCAGTAGGTTGGTTGGAGCTGCGGACTTCTGTTTTCTCTATTTCTTTTTGGTTGCCTGCTGGCGCGAGTACAAGTTACTTTGTTCCCACTAGTAGAAAACTGGGCTTCCGTCCAGTCCTTTTGTACCGGTTTCCTTACGAACCGATACTAAATGTTGCATTAATACCGGATTCCATAGCCAAACCCAGCTCTAGATGATGAAGATATTCATGCAGACTTGGTAGATCACTTCAAACACACAGTACCGATTGAAAAAGTAAAGAAACAGAGGAGAAGGAAGGTTTATGATCTCTCCAATGTCCGCAAAAGTACAAGGAAAATTATCAAAAAACAATACTCATAATGCAAAATTTAAAAGGTTTAAATTGGAATAGTGAGGGTTTTAAAGACACAGCTAAACACTTATTTGTTAAAGAGGCTATTCGAGAACACAAATTGGATTTTATTGCCTTATTGGAGACAGGGAGATCCAATTTCTCTATACCCTTTTTAAACCAGTTAGCCGCTGGATTTAATTTTAATTGGTTCTGTTTACCACCCCATGGTCGATCTGGAGGTATACTAGTGGGTGTAAATTCAGATACATTGCAGGTGCTGAAAGTGAGCAATGGTGACTATTGTGTCAAATTGCATATTAAATGTAAGAATGATGGTTTCGAATGGATTTTTGTGCCTGTCTATGGGGCTGCCCAAGAGATGCACAAGTCGGATTTTCTGGCTGAATTGGTTCGAACATGTGAACATGAACCACTCCCTATGTTGGTAGGGGGGATTTCAATATTATTAGGAAAAAAGAGGAAAAAAATAATGATAATTTCAATGCCCGCTGGCCCTTTGTTTTTAATGCTATCATTGAGCATCTCAATTTGAGAGAGATTGATCTCTCGGGGAGACAATTCACTTGGGCTAATCGTAGAGATACGCCTACATATGAGAAACTAGATAGAGTTCTTGCGAGTACTTCTTGGGAACAGAAGTTTCCCTTGGTTACGGTTAGAGCCCTATCTAGAGCTGAATCTGATCATACTCCGATCCTTATTGACTCGGGTGTGAAGGCACATTTGGGAAATCAGGCTCAGTTTTCCTTTGAGTTGTATTGGTTACGACAAGAAGGTTTCTATGAGATGATCGAGAAAGAATGGAACTCGGTAATGACTGGAATCTCTCCAATGGATAGATGGCTAAATAAATTGCGTCATATTAGGCGATTCTTGAAAGGGTGGGCAAAAAACTTGAGCGGAAAATATAAAAAGGAAAAAGAGAGGTTGCTCTCTATAATTGATAGTCTAGATTTAAAAGCTGAAAATCAACCTCTTAATGTTGTTGAACGAGAGGCTCTTAACAAGGCTAATGACAGTATTAGGAAACTACGAAGAGATGAGGAAACAAAATGGGCCCAGAGAGCTAAAGTAAAACATATTCAAGAAGGGGGGAACAATACTAGATATTTTCACCTAATTGCTAATGGAAAGCATAGGAAAAAGAAAATTTTTCAATTGGAGCAACAAGAAGGAACCATTGTTGGTCAGGAAAACCTAAAATTATATATTACTGAGTTTTACAAAAGATTATTCGGACCTCCGGAATCGACTAATGTATCCTTGAGGGAGGATTTTGTACATGATATTCCACAATTATCTGCTGAGGAAAATGTGATCCTAACATCCCCTTTCACTGAGAAGGAGGTATGTGATGCAATTTCACAGATGGAACACAATAAAGCTCCTGGGCCGGATGGTTTTCCGGCCGAGTTTTATCAAATGTTCTGGGGAGTAATTAAAAGTGATATTATGGCACTATTTGATCAGCTCGTTTCAGGGGATTTGCCCCTGTACAAACTGAATTTTGGTGTTATCACTTTACTTCCAAAAATACAGGACGCATTCCAGATTCAACAATATAGGCCTATTTGTCTTCTAAATGTTTGTTTCAAAATTTTCACAAAGGTAGCGACGAATCGCATTACGGGGATTGCCCCAAAAGTGATAAAACCTACTCAGTCGGCATTTATGCCGGGTCGTAACATCCTAGAGGGGGTGGTGATTTTGCATGAAACAATCCATGAATTACATAATAAGAAAATGGATGGTGTTCTTTTGAAAATTGATTTTGAGAAGGCATATGACAAGGTCAAGTGGTCTTTCTTGCAACAGTCCATGCGAATGAAAGGTTTTGCTAGTGGATGGTGTAAGTTAATTGAATCTTTTATGCAAGGAGGAAGTGTTGGTGTTAAAGTGAATGATGACATTGGTCGTTATTTTCAAACAAAAAAAGGGGTCAGACAGGGTGACCCATTATCTCCAATGTTGTTTAATATTATAGCAGACATGCTTGCTATTCTAATCGAAAGAGCAAAGGAGGATGGTCAAGTGGGTGGTCTTATTCCTCATCTTGTCGAGGGAGGACTCTCTATCCTACAATATGCTGATGATACAATTTTGGTTTTAGAACATGACTTGCAAAAGGCGGTAAACATGAAACTAATCTTATGTTTGTTTGAAGAATTATCGGGCCTCAAGATTAATTTTCATAAGAGTGAGTTATTCTGTTTCGGAAAGGCTAAGGAGGAAGAGCAACAATACAAACAAATTTTTGGATGTGATATAGGGGAACTACCTTTTAGATATTTAGGAATTCCTATTCATTTTAGGAAGCTTAAAAATTCAGATTGGTATCCAGTGGAGACCCGGTTTGAAGGTAAATTGGGATGCTGGAAAGGAAAATTGCTATCGTATGGCGATAGATTAGTACTTATCAATTCTGTTTTAACAAGTCTTCCAATGTTCATGTTATCGTTCCTGGAAATACCCGTTGGGGTCAGGAAGCGTCTGGATTTTTATAGGTCTAGATTCTTCTGGCAATCAGATGAAGCTAAGAGAAAATATAGACTCTCAAAATGGAACATAATTTGCCGACCAAAAGATCAAGGAGGTTTAGGTATTGAGGTTCTTGAACTCAAAAATAGATGTTTATTGAGTAAGTGGCTCTTTAAAATACTAAATGAGGAAGGGGTGTGGCAAGAATTGCTACAGAATAAATACCTAAGCCAAAAAACCCTTGCTGAGGTGCAGGCAAAACCGACTGATTCCCCCTTTTGGAAGGGACTCATGCGGGTAAAAGATGATTTTTTTCAAAAAGGATATTTTAAAATTGGAAACGGTGCAACGACAAGATTTTGGGAAGATATTTGGTTAGGAGAATCCTCTTTAGCTACTCAATACCCATCCTTATATAATATCGTGAACCATAAAAATGTGTTAGTGGCTCATGTATTGGCACAAACACCGCTGAACATTGGCTTCAGACGGGTGCTATCTGGTAATAAGTGGACATCATGGTTACACTTATGCCAAAGATTAATGATGGTAAATTTAAATGATGAACCGGACTGTTTTATGTGGAAACTAACAACTAGTGGGTTGTTTACAGTCAAATCTATGTATGAGGATATTATGAATGATCATACACCATACTTGCGGAAATATCTTTGGAAAATGAAAACCCCCCTAAAAATCAAAAAAATTATGTGGTTCCTGAGTAATAAGGTGCTTTTGACAAAAGATAATTTAGCAAAGAGACAATGGATTGGGTGTACTAAATGTGTTTTTTGTGGAGAGCAAGAGACGGTAGAACACTTATTCTTAACATGCCGTTTTGCTAAATTAATTTGGCGAACTGTTAATTTTACTCATAATCTCCCTCCGCCAACCAATATTACAAATATGTTTGGAAATTGGTTAAATGGAGTTGACAAACAATCCAAGGCTTTAATTCGCATTGGTGTATCAGCCTTATGTTGGTCAATATGGAGATGCCGCAATGATATAATCTTTAACAACAAGAAAAATTTCAATTTTTTACAGGTTATCTTCTCCATGGTGCATTGGATCCAACTTTGGGCTCTCCTATCACCACCAGAGCAGCGGGATGTCATGGCTTCTGGATGCACACGGCTCCAGATGGTCGCTCAGGATATCTTGTGCTGGGCTGGCTGGCAGCATATTAGTCGACTAGAGGATGCTTAGTCGATTCATGCTGTTCTCCTTTTTTCGCTGGTTGATTCTTGTATCGACTTTACGCGATCCTTGAGATGTAATAAGTACTGAACAAAGATTACTGTTTCTCAATAAAAGGCTGTGTGCATCACCACGATGCAGAAGCCGGGTTTTCCCTTTTCAAAAAAAAAAGAAGCTCATTTTAGCTTCATATGGAAAAGAAGAATATGGTGGCCGATAGGATCTCTGGAAGTCTAGAAGATGTTGAAGATTAATGAAGTCATAGTAACTATTCTCTGTTTAAAAAATCGTGAATTGAACTGGTGGGCAGTCTACATATGGGAGTAGTGATCTCAGGCCGAGTTGAACGTTATGAACTTATGATCGAGTACGGAAACCCTTCTGCGCTAAGTTAAGTTCAGTTAGTGTCGATCGTCTTACTAAGTTCGCCGTGCGCGCCAATTCTGTCCTCGTTTTTTTCCTCTAGTTCGTCCTTGATTGGCTTGTGCACCCTCATCCTGCCTTGCTCTTCTATAAATCGATAGAGACACCAGGCTGAGTTAGATCGCATAAGCAATTGCGAGGAAACCTTCACCAGCACGCACCACATACTGCCTTCCAGCAGCCTACTGCTTCTGCCTTGAAACCCGATTCTAGTAGAGAGGCGCCGACTCGACCTACCAAGATCGGTGCAGTTCAGTTAATCTTGATCAAATCAAAGCAAAAGTTAAGCTCCGATCGTGGGGGAGCTCGTAGCAAGCACGCATCGATCGCTCCAAATCGGTGCAAGAGTGAACGAACCTTTAGCAACGACTGTTATCTTTTGCATGTCACCGTAGTGACACTGTTCACAGGCCACAACGCATGCAGCACCCATATTTAACTCGTCCTCGACTCCGGCCTCGAGCCTCCTTGTCCAGTGCCTGCCTCCTCCTCAGCTCCTCCTTCTCTTCTACAACCTCACTACCGAGTTCCAACTGCCAACGGACAAGGATGGCGCTGCCAGCGGCGATCTTCTCGTGCCTCCTCCTCTCCCTCCTCATCGCGGCGACGGCGCGCCCAGGCTCCGGCAGTGAGGAGCGCGCGCGCATGGCGGGGACCTTCATCGAGTGCTCCGACCCGGCACCGTCCATCCTCACCAACGCCACCAACGCCACGGAGTTCCTCAGCAGCCTGCTCCCGCTCCTCGCCGAGCTGCCCTCCGCCGCCGCGCCGACGGGATTCGCGTCCCTGAGCTCCAACGGCCGCGCGTTCGTCCGGGGCCTCTGCTTCGGCGACGCCACCGTGCCGTCGTCCGACTGCCTCGGCTGCCTGGCCGTCGCGGCCAGGAATCTCACCGCCGGCTGCGGCGCCACCACCCGGCGCGCCGGGATCTGGACCAACGGATGCTTCCTTTCCTACGGCGACACCAACGCATCCTCGCCCGCCGAGGACGCCTTCCGCTCGCGTGTCATCTTCCGTGGCAGCAGCGACGCCGTCCCCGGCGCCCACGCGCCGACACACTACTCCCCCCACCTGCATGTCTGGCTCCTCGCCTACCTGGCCCAGCCCACGGCGCTGAGCGCGATCGGCAACATCTCGGAGCCGCGGATGGCGGCCACCGCGGACGCGACCACCCCCATGGGCGGCACCATGAGAAGCACGGTGCAAGTGCTGGCGCACTGCACGATGGACCGTACGATGGCGGAGTGCGTCAGGTGCCTGGTGGACTCAGCTCGAGCGCTGGACTGGGACCTCGACGCGGACCGCCGCGACGGTGGCGTGTCGGCTGCGGTGGTGGGCTTCAACTGCTACCTCCGCTTCAACGTCTCCACCACACCGGTGCCTCAACAAACCGGCGGTGAGCTAGCTCTCTCCCTCTTTCTCTCTCTCGGGAAATGTTGGAAACGTATTAGCAGTATTACCACTACCACCCAATTGCTTTGCTTGTAAAATCATTGTACGTGATCACCATCTGAACTCTGATCTTTTTTGTTGCCAAGGAGAAAATGGCATGCAACAGGAGCGCTGCCAACTAATATATATATAGTCTAATATAATGCAGTATACGTTTTTGTTTTCCAGGTGTAGATTTTCTAGGTACCATCATTTGGGTCCTGCTTGTCCTACTAGTACTAGCACTAGTGCTGGTAGTTTTGGCCGCTCTCTGCCTCATTGTGCCTAATGGAAAGAAAAAGACTATGAAGAGAAGATGTATACCCATGCACTACCGGTCTGGCCGACTCCACCTCCCTCAGGTATTTCCGTGCTACCTAACAATATACATGATTCATTCTGGTTTGTATTTCCTTTTTTTCTTTTCTTGAGCTGTTTTTGAGTGAAACTTTAGGACATGGCAAACAAATCATGTCCGTAGAAATGCTGCCAACCAACAATCCGGAATTCTTCTGTTTTAACCTTTTTGTTGTGGTATATCATGTGTAGGTAAGCAAGTAAGGAGTAAGCACGATGATCAGACCAAGCTGCAACAATTCCTGGCAACAAGAGGCGTGCCGTGTGTGTGGGTAGTTGATCTTCTGAAACTTATATAGCCACCGGGTTAATGTTGAAGATCAGCGTGTGGAATCGATCTGGAAGTCCATGCCTACTTCTGTTTCAGTTTGTGTAATTATATGCACTAGGAACCATCGTGTGGCGGCACACCGCGCCCATTGTGTTTCAATTAAGTTCAATCGTGATTTAGCCTTTATCCATGAGTCATAAGTAGAAATGTAATACTCCAGGGCTCCTCGATCTCCCATATGTGACAAATGGGAATCCATGTGGCTGCGGTGATTGTCAATGAAGATGAGATTATATGAATACGTTGTGATGCCAACGCATCCTGAATTCTGAAGAAAAAACCTGATTGCAAATACAATAAAGTTGTATTATTAATAAAAATTTCAATTATTTTTCTCGCCTCAAATAATATATATGCGATAATAAGGGTATGTTGTATTAATTTCAGGGGCGCATGAAGACATTGTAAGATCTAGCTAATTGTCAATAAATATGTGTTTTTTTTACCAAATTACATAGGGAAAGATTTTCTATTACCAAGGGGGAATTACAAAGAACGGTTACATCAAGGGATAGAAGTGGAACAAAAGAGCTATGGAAAACATTAAGAGAAAATTTTGCGAACCCAATCTAACAAAGGCTCCAGAAGGGCTGACTTCACTCTATATTGATGTAACAAGACATCACTTCTAAATCTGACTTCCAACATTCTAGTGAAGGACTTTGTTATTTAAATATGTAATCATTTCATTCCTTCTAGATATTCCATGTCGCACAAATGGCAATCTACATCTACACTACTTAAAAATGAGGAATGCATTCCCTATTCTGCCTCAACTCTCACTACGACCAAAGTATTCGTCGTCCGTCGCTCTGTCCAACACTTCCAAATGACAGGTTTGCCCTCCCACCAACCTACATACTACACAATTTTAACACGGTACCGTTTCATCTCTTTTCTTCTCCTACCGAACAACCCACCTGCTCCCTCACCTTCCTCCATCGACGCCGCCGCCCACATCCGCACCTTCCCCACAGGCGCCTCTCTAGCACCACCGGGATTCCTCCCCACCTCCAGTACCTCTGAGCTTAATCCCCACCCCACAACACCACTGGCGCCCTCCCTTGCCGAATCTGGAACTAGGGTTCCCAGCCAAGAATCTCTAGATCAATCGACGGTCGGCGCCGGAGCGGAAGTTGCGCCACCAAAGTGCAGGTAGGTAGGGGAAGAGGTCGTGCGGCTCGGAGCGTGCAGTGGCCGACGAAGCGATTGTCGCTGTCGTCGGCGCTAATACAGCGGGCGGGTCGAGTGCGGCTCGGAAAAAAATGCCGGTGGTTCCCGTGACCAAATTCCGATTTTGGTGTGTCCGGATGAACAAATCGTGGGGTTGCTTCATGTAATTCTACAATTCCACAAGATGTATTGTGTTCTACGAAGTAATATCTATATCTAGATCCAGCATGTGAGCCATTTCTCAACAGATTTATGTCGCCAACCTACAGATCCCACCGACGACCAATCTCCGCGAACCTCAACGACCACCGGCGGGGGCATGACCAACACTATCACGGGGCAAGCCGGCAGCGACGTGACGCGAACAACACCAGCAGCGGAGTCGCAGAGGGTTGAGTAGCAGCGGAAGCTCCCCACGCAATCCACCTCCCCTAAGCCAGGTACTCAACCAAATCTTCTGTTGGAGCCTCTCTTTTAATTATTTTCTTTGAACCTGAGATCTGGGCAAGTCCTTTTAAGTACACGTGAAATCGCATCACAATAAATAGGCTGCAACAGAAGATGTACTTAAAACATGTGCATACTGCAGTTTGCACAAGCAGCAGACCTAACGAATTGGCTGTAGGGCTTCCGATGTCGAATAGACATTTAACACTAAAACAGGCATTTTCTTTCGTTGGTAACTGAATTTTCCTTATTGCATTTGATCAGTAGTGATGGGCTACTGCCAGTTGTTTAGAAGCCTTATTGTCAAGACTAGCATCGATGTTGCATTGCCTCTGTTTTTATCCATATTTAAGGTATTGTTATAGCATACAGTAGTAAGGCGTTGCTATAGTGTAGTTCATAGGCGCGTGGTTGTTGATTACTAATTCCCGTGACATTCTGATTTTTGGTTACCTATAAATTTTCCTGTGGGATCTATTTCAGTGCAGCGCGATATGGGTGAATAAAATTAGCCGAGCAACGGTTAGTTAAACAATTCAGTGAGGAAACTGATTTGGCATCCGCGGAAATCATAGCAAAGGTAAGCTAAGAGCCTTTCACTCGAACTCCATGTTCTTATGGTCATTGATCTTCTTGATGGGGTTCGTTGCATAGAAAACAAAAATTTTCCTACCGCAAAGCGAATAAAACCAACAGATCTAATCTATGGAACACCCAAGATCCAATCTACTAGATCTAAGCAACGAGGTGGAGATGAGACCCTCGAAGATTCCAAAGCCTACGAGATTAATCTCGTTGTTGGTGTAGACGATCGTCCCCGGTGCTGCAATCGGCAGCACTTCCGTCTCGGTCGCGCGTACGGTGTCGATGAAGCTCCTTCCTCTCCCGTTCCAGCGGGCAGCGGAGGTGTGGTAGATCTCCTCCAACGTCCAGCAGCACGACGGCGTGGTGGTGGTGGTGGAGGAAGAAAGCTGCAGGGCTTCGGCCAAGCGTATGGTGGAGGGAGAGGCGCGGAGGAGAGGAGGCATGGGGGGATGGATGACGGCCACCCCCTCCCCTCTTTATATGGGGGCTGGCCGGCCAAGGTGGCCCCCTTCCCATCTAGGGTTGGGGCGGCGGCCAAAGGGGGAGAGGGGCTTTCCCTCCCCCAAGGATCCCCCCGGGAAACCCTAGGGGTATGGCCGGCCTGGGCCTTGGGGGCCAAGTGCCCCTGGCCCATTAGGCCGGGGAGCATCCCCTCGGCCCACGGTGGGCCTCCCGGGTCGTGGGCCCCATGGTGGACCTTCGGAACCTTCTAGAACCTTCCGGTCAACACCGGAACAATCCCGAACATTTTCGAAAACCCAAATCAACTTCCTTTATATGAATCTTATTCTCCGGACTCTTCCGGACCTCCTCGTGACATCCTGGATCACATCCGAGACTCCGAACAACCTTCATACCATATTCAAATCTACTTATGCGACATCGAACCTTAAGCACGTCACCCTACGGTTGAACTATGGACATGGTCGAGACTCCTCTCCGAGCAATAACCAATAGCGGGATCTGGAGATCCATAATGGCTCCCACATATTCAACGATGACTTAGTGATCGATTGAACCATTTACATACGATGCCAATTCCCTTTGTCTCGCGATATTTTACTTGTCCGAGGTTTGATCATCGGTATCTCCATACCTTGTTCAACCTCGTTCCGACAAGTACTCTTACTCGTACCGTGGTATGTGATCTCTTATGAACTATTCATATGCTTGCAAGCTAATGAGATGACATTCCACCGAGAGGGCCAGAGTATATCTATCTGTCATCAGGATGGACAAATCCCACTGTTGATCCATATGCCTCAACTCACACTTTCCAAATACTTAATCCCACCTTTATTGTCACCCATTTACGCAATGGCGTTTGATGTAATCAAAGTACCCTTTAGTGTAAGTGATTTACATGATCTCATGGTCGAAGGATTAAGACAACTATGTATTGAGCTTATAGCAAATGAACTTAATGACTTGATCTTATGCTACGCTCATTTGGGTGTGTGTCCATTATATCATTCAACTAATGACATAACCTTGTTATTAATAACATCCAATGTTCATGATCACGAAACCATGATCATCTATTAATCAACAAGCTAGTTATACAAGAGGCTTACTAGGGACTCCTTGTTGTTTACATAACACATGTATCAACGTTTCGGTTAATACAATTATAGCATGGTATATAAACATTTATCATAAACACAAAGATATTATAATAACCACTTTATTATTGCCTCTTGGGCATATCTCCAACAGTCTCCCACTTGCACTAGAGTCAATAATCTAGATTACATTGTAAGGTACCTAACACCCATGGCATTCGGCGTTGGTCATGCTTTGCCCTTGGGAGAGCTTTAGTCAACGGATCTGCAACATTCAGATCCGTGTGTACTTTGCAAATCTCTACTTCACCATCTTCGATGTCGCGAATCGAATGAAAACGCAGCTTGATATGCTTCACTTCTTGTGTGACCTTGGTTCCTTTGCATTGGCGATGGCACCCGTGTTGTCACGATAAATGACTAGCGGGTCCAATGCACTAGGAACCACACCAAGCTCAACAATGAACCTCTTCATCCATACCGCTTCCGATGAAGCCTCGAAGCCGCTATATATTCAGATTTGTTGAAGATTTCACCACCGTGCATTGCTTGGAACTGCTCCAGCTCTGCCGCACCATTCAATATAAACACGTACCCGACTGAGACTTAGAGTCATCGGGGTCGGTGTTCCAACTTGCATCGGTGTAACTGGTTACAACGAGCTCTTGGTCACCGCCATAACAAAGAAACATATCCTTAGTCCTTTCAGTACCAGGATATTCTTGACCGCTGTCCAGTGTTCCATCCCTGGATCACTTTGATATCTGCTGGTCAAACTAACAGCATGTGCGATATCTGGTCTAGTACAGCATGGCGTACATGATAGAGCCTACATGGCATAGGGGATCTTGCTCATCCTTTCTCTTTCATCTGCCGTAGCCGGACCTTGAGTCTTACTCAAGACCTTACCTGGCAACATAGGCAAAAACCCTTTCTTGCTTTCATCCATTCTAAACTTTAGAATCTTGTCCAGATATGTACTGAAAGGCCTATTAGGCGTCTTGATCTATCTCTATAAATCTTGATGCCTAAAATGTGTGCTGCTTCACCAAGGTCTTTCATTGAAAAAGACTTATTCAAATAACCTTTAATGCTGCTTAAAGTTCTATATCATTCCCAATCAATAATATGTCATCTACATATAATATCGGGAGCGCTACGAGCTCCCACTCACTTTCTTGTAAATACAGGCCTCACCATGAGTCCGTATAAAACCAAAATCTTTGATCACTCTATCAAAGCGTAGGTTCCAACTCCGGGATGCTTGCTTCAGTCCATAAATGGAACGCTGAAGTTTGCATACCTTGTCAGCATTTTTAGGATCGACAAAACCTTTGGGTTGTACCATATACAACTCTTCCTCAATGTCACCCTTTAAGGAGCCGTTTTGACATCCATCTGCCAAATCTCATAATCGAAAAATGCAGCTATTGCTAACAAAATCCTCACAGACTTTAGCTTCGCACGGGTGAGAAAGTCTCATCGTAGTCAACTCCTTGAATTTGTGAAACCCTTTGCGACAAGTCGAGCTTTATAGACAATAATATTACCAAGCATCTGTTTTTCTCTTGAAAATCCATTTATTTTCGACAGCCTTGCGGCTATCGGGTAAGTCTACCAAAGTCCATACTTTGTTATCATACATGGATCCCATTTCGGATTTCATGGCTTCTTGCCATTTGTTGGAATCTGGGCTCATCATCGCTTCTTCATACGTCGTGGGTCCTCATCATTGTTGTCCACAATCATGACATTTAGACAGGGATCATACCAATCAGGAGTGGTTCCTCGTCGATCTGCGAGGTTCGGTAGCTTCCTCGTTCGAAGTTTCATGATCATCATCATTTGCTTCCTCTCCTATCGGTGTAGTGCACAGGAACAAGCACGCCTCGATCTATGAGAGAAGGTTCATCAACTCGTCGAGTTCTACTTTTCTTCCAGTCACTTCTTTAGTGAGAAACTCCTTCTCAAGAAAGGATCCGTTCTTGGCAACAAAGATTTTGCCTTCGGACTGTGATAGAAAGTATACCCAATTGTTTCTTTAGGTATCCTATGAAGACGCATTTCTCCGCTTTGGGTTCTAGCTTGTCGAGGTTGTTCTTTACATAAGCATCGCAACCCCAAACTTTAAGGACAGCTTAGGTTTCTTCCCAAACCATAATTCATACGGTGTCGTTTCAACGGATTTAGATGGTGCCCTATTTAAAGTGAATGCGGCTGTCTCTAAAGCATAGCCCCAAACGATAATGGCAAATCGGTAAAGACATCATAGAACGACCATATCTAAGAGAGTTCGATTACGACGTTCGGACACACCATTTGTGTTTGTGGTGTTCTCAAAAAAGTATTCGCATTTCTTTAAATGCATGCCAAACTCATAACTCGGATATTCGCCTCCATCAACGCAACTTAATCTTCTTGTTACGTTGATTTTCTACTTCACTTTGGAATTCCTTGAACTTCTCAAAAGTCTCGGACTTGTGTTTCATAAAGTAAATATACCCATATCTACTCAGATCATCCGTGAAGGTTAGAACATAACGATAACCACCGCGATGCTACACTCATTGGTCCGCACACATCGTATGTATGATTTCCAATAAGTCGTAGCTGCTCATTGTCGAAAATGGAGTCTTAGTCATTTTCCCATTAGACATGCTTCGCATCTGTCAAGTGACTCAAAGTCAAGTGACTCAGAAGTCCATCGGAATGGAGTTTCTTCATGCGCTTCACTCCAATATGACCAAGACGACAGTGCTACATATAAGTAGAATTATCATTCAATTTAATTCGCTTAGCATCAATGTTATGAACATGTGTATCACTACTATCGAGATTTAACAATAATAAACCATTCATCTCAGGTGCATGGCCATAAAAGACATTACTCATATAAATCGAACAACCATTATTCTCAGACTTAAACGAATAACCGTCTTGCATCAAACAAGATCCAGATATAATGTTCATGCTCAACGCAGGTACCAAATAACAATTATTAAGGTTTAAAACTAATCCCGAAGGTAGATGTAGGGGGAGCGTGCCGACGGCGATCACATCTTGGATCCATTTCCAACGCGCATCGTCACCTCGTCCCTTGCCAGGCTTCGTTTATTCCTGAGTTCTGTTTGAGTTACAAATGTGAGCAACCGAACCGGTATCAAATACCCAGGCACTACTACGAGAACCATTAAGATAGACATCTATAACATGTATATCAAATATACCTTTCTTCTTGGCGTGG
Source organism: Lolium multiflorum (assembly GCA_030979885.1). Taxonomy (NCBI): domain Eukaryota; kingdom Viridiplantae; phylum Streptophyta; class Magnoliopsida; order Poales; family Poaceae; genus Lolium; species Lolium multiflorum. Next base: position 218,263,115 of record CM061748.1, read on the forward strand.
CTAGCTCTTCGGATCGGCCAAGTATTTGGTGCGATTCCGCTTCACTTCCACTGGCAGTAGAGCACAGGTCTCAGGCTTGGGACCAGCCTTAGGCTTCTCAGAGGCGCAACTTTCTTGCCGCCCTTCTTGAAGTTGCCCTTGTTAGGCTTGCCCCTTCTTGGTGGTGGTCTTGTTGACCATCAACACTTGGTTCTCCTTCTTAATTTCTACTTCAGCACTTCAGCATGGAGAAGAGTTCGGGTAACTCTTTGTTCATGTTCATGTTGTAGTTCATCACGAAGTTCTTGTAACTTGGTGGCGGTGATTGGAGGACACGATGAATACCCACTTGTTAGGGATCACAATCCCCAAGTCACTGAGCTTCTTCGCATGTCCGGACATGGCGAACATGTGCTCACTAACGGAGCTGCCCTCTTCCATCATGCGGTTAAAGAACTGTTTCGAGGCCTCATAGCTCTCACGGCTGCATGAGTCTCAAAGATAAGTTTGAGCTCACGCATCATCTCACATGGGTCGTGGTGCTCAAAACGCTTTTGGAGCTCTGCCTCTAAACTGCACAAGATGGCACACGAATTTTGGAGTACCGAGTTACCCGAGTCTCATAAACATTCTTTATGTCCTCGGACAGGGAGGTGGTGGGGGACCTAGCGGTGCTTCGAGCACATATTGCATGCTCACGCCAGTGAGGAAAATCCTCACATGACGGGACCAGTCAGTGAAGTTGCTACCATTGCCCTTAAGCTTTTCTTTCTCTAGGAGGTTAAAATTGATGGAGGGGGCGCCATGATCTACAACATATTTGCAAAGAGTTTAGACTAAGTTTATGATAAAATGAGTTCAGTTTTAATTCTTAAATTAACTAGGTGAACTCCCACTCAAAACAACATCCCTCGCATTGTCTTAGTGATTACACGAACCAAATCCACTACACCAAGTCCGATCTTCAAGAAAAAATGTTTCAAAGGCGAACACTCAAAGTGTTCATCATATCATTCATATGACTCATGCTCTACCTTTCGGTATCCCGTGTTCCGAGACCATGTGCCGTACATGCTAGGCTCGTCAAGGCAACCTTAGTATCCCGTGTGCAAATGGGCTTGCACCCGTTGTATGCACATGTAGAGTCTATCACCCGATCATCACGAGATGCTTCGAAACGACAAGTCTTAGCAACGGTGCATACTAAGGATGAACACTTTATTATCTTGATATTTAGTGAGAGGGATCATCTTATAATGCTACCGTCGCAGTCTAAGCAAAATAAGATGCATAAAAGGATTAACATCACATGCAATTCATAATGTGTGATATGATATGACCTTTCTTCTTGTGCTTTTGATCTCCATCTCCAAGCACGGACATGATCTCCATCATCACCAGCATGGCGTCAAGGTCGGTGGCGCCGCTTCATGGTTGTCCATCACTTATAGCTACTATAACAACTACTTGGAATAAAGCTATTACATGATGAATAGACACGCAGGTCTTTAACAAAAATTAAAGACAACCATTAGGCTCCTGCCGGTTGCCATAATACATCAATGAACATCTCATACATCGAATATAATCATCATCACATTATGGCCATATCACATCACCAAACCTGCAAAACAAGTTAGACGCCTCTAATTTGGTTTGCATTTTACGTGGTTTAGGGTTTTCGAGTAAGATCCAATCTACCTACGAACATGAACCACAACGGTGATACTAGTGTTGACAATAGAAGTGTAAATTACAATCTTCACTATGGTGGGAGAGACAGACACCCGCAAAGCCACTTATGCAATACAAGTTGCATGTCAAGCGTGGAGCAAGTCTCATGAGACGCGGTCATGTAAAGTTAGCCCGGGCCGCTTCATCCCACCATCCCGCAAGAAGCAAAGTACACAAACTAAAGCAACAAAAGCATCACCGCCCACAAACCATTGTGTTCTACTCGTGCAACAGATCTATGCATAGACGTGGATACCACTGATGGGGTTCGTTGCATAGAAAACAAAAATTTCCTACCGCAAGCGAATAAAACCAAGATCTAATCTATGGAACACCCAAGATCCAATCTACTAGATCTAAGCAACGAGGAGATGAGACTAACCCTCGAAGATTCCAAAGCCTACGAGATTAATCTCGTTGTTGGTGTAGACGATCGTCCCTGCTGCAATCCGCACTTCCGTACTCGGTCGCGCGTACGGTGTCGATGAAGCTCCTTCCTCTCCCGTTCAGCGGGCAGCGGAGGTGTGGTAGATCTCCTCCAACGTCCAGCAGCACGACGGCGTGGTGGTGGTGGTGGAGGAACCCAGGCTTCCTAAGCCCGACGGCGTATGGTGGAGGGAGAGGCTGCGGAGGAGGAGGCAATGGGGGATGGATGTGGCCGGCCACCCTCCCTCTTTATATAGGGGGCTGGCCGGCCAAGGTGGCCCCCTTCCCATCTAGGGTTGGGGGGCGGCGGCCAAAGGGGGAGAGGGCTTTCCCCTCCCCCCCCCGGAAACCCTAGGGGTATGGCCGGCCTGGGCCTTGGGGCCAAGTGCCCCTGGCCCATTAGGCCGGGGAGCATCCCCTCGGCCCACGGTGGGCCCCCCGGTCGTGGGCCCCATGGTGGACCCTTCCGGAACCTTCTAGAACCTTCCAGTCAACACCGGAACAATCCCGAACATTTCCGAAAACCCGAAATCAACTTCCTTTATATGAATCTTATTCTCCGGACTCTTCCGGACCTCCTCGTGACATCCTGGATCACATCCGAGACTCCGAACAAACTTCGTCTCCATACCATATTCAAATCTACTTATGCGACATCGAACCTTAAGCGCGTCACCCTACGGTTCGCGAACTATGCAGACATGGTCGAGACTCCTCTCCGAGCAATAACCAATAGCGGGATCGGAGATCCATAATGGCTCCCACATATTCAACGATGACTTAGTGATCGATTGAACCATTTACATACGATGCCAATTCCCTTTGTCTCGCGATATTTTACTTGTCCGAGGTTTGATCATCGGTATCTCCATACCTTGTTCAACCTCGTTACCGACAAGTACTCTTTACTCGTACCGTGGTATGTGATCTCTTATGAACTATTCATATGCTTGCAAGCTAATCGATGATATTCCACCGAGAGGGCCCGAGTATATCTATCCGTCATCAGGATGGACAAATCCCATGTTGATCCATATGCCTCAACTCACACTTTCCAAATACTTAATCCCACCTTTATTGTCACCCATTTACGCAATGACGTTTGATGTAATCAAAGTACCCTTTCGGTGTAAGTGATTTACATGATCTCATGGTCGAAGGATTAAGACAACTATGTATTGAAAGCTTATAGCAAATGAACTTAATGACTTGATCTTATGCTACGCTCATTTGGGTGTGTGTCCATTATATCATTCAACTAATGACATAACCTTGTTATTAATAACATCCAATGTTCATGATCACGAAACCATGATCATCTATTAATCAACAAGCTAGTTATACAAGAGGCTTACTAGGGACTCCTTGTTGTTTACATAACACACATGTATCAATGTTTCGGTTAATACAATTATAGCATGGTATATAAACATTTATCATAAACACAAAGATATTATAATAACCACTTTATTATTGCCTCTTGGGCATATCTCCAACACTTCTATGTTAATCATGTATACTGCTGCTATATACCTTTTATGCTCTAAGATGGTTGCAGAACACATACCTTGTAAGTACACTATAAGCTAAACATTGCAAGCACATAAAAACAGAGGCATTTTATGTTCTAAGATGTTTGCAAAGTCACCTGTCAATGTATGGTTCATTACGTAGTGTATTGCTTTTCCAGTTCTTTTTCCCATTAGATGCACGTGAGCATATTTTCCCATTAGATGCGGGTGAACATATTAGATTCTTGATGATGCAGGTGAACATATTTTCCCATTAGTGGGTGAACACATTGGGGTTTTTGTTTTATTAGTTGAAAGTAAAGAGTGTCTCCTTACCATCAACCGAGTCAACAAAATTAGCAACTGCCATGGCCTCATGCTTGCCCTGATATCAGGGAGCACCCTTTTATGAGGCATGTACTTGAGGCCTATTGCTGCCAGCAGACCAAATAATGCACCAACATACACAGTCTTCGAGGCTGCATTTTTGGAATCATGTATGTCAAATCCCATAACATTTTTCTGATTAAATTTCTCAAGAGAACCCTCAAGACCATTGTCAGGATTTTCCATGGTTGAAAGATCAAGCTCTTATATCAATGAAAAAAATCTTGCTGAATGCTTGGAGAGCACTTGATTTGGCGGTACCAAGAGAAGTTGTAGCTTGTTTCTTCAAGATACAACCCATAAAGGCATAAAACCTGTATTCTGGTGGTGGCATTCTTTAGGTTACAGAATTTACCATATTGTGCTTAACATGGAAGATCGAACTGATAGTTAGCCCACCATATTGCCTTGTGGATTGTAATTGTGTGTATCTGGTTATTTAAAAAAACACATGTTTGCAGTCAAACTAATATAGAACTTGTTGGTTTCATACTACTATCTTGAATTTTTGTACAATGAGCAAATTGTTTGTTGTCTTGATATTTTGGAATGTGGTTTTAATTTACTTGTTCTTGAGAAAACAATTGACTGAAACTGTTGTAGTGAAACAGCTATGGCCTGAAACTGTTGCTAATCTGCTACTGTTAGAACATGGAACAAGCCTGAAACTATTGTAGTCCTGCAGATAAATAAAATAGTTGAAATAAACAATAATTATTTACAGTTTGCCTTGTGGATTATAATTCTGTGGATCTGGTTATTTATAAACCACATGTTGTTTATAATCGCGTCTCGTCTAGAATGGATCAATCACCCTGTGACTTATTCATCTGACATAATAATATCAGTCATTCATTATAATTTCACTTTCCTTTGAATATTTTGTGATTACATGCAGCAGAGCTTCGCGGCGAAAAGTTGGAACTCACGTCCCTGATCACGTCCGCCGGGCCGGTGGTCACCGAGGCTGACATCCAGCGTGTAGTCTCCTCCTGGACGGGTGTCCTGGTGGAGAAGGTCTCCATGGACATCGTATTTCCTGATAAGAAAAGGTTATTTGTTTATATAGCGGTAAATTGATAAGAATAAAATGCAACTTCTGATTATGTTTAACTTATAGTAACTCTGGAATAGAGTTAGGATGATGACTAGGAAGCCGGTTGCTTGAACCTGGCTCGCACAACTTCAGCTCAAGACAAAGATTCTGGATAGATCATGCATTGCCCGTTTGCCACTCTGTGAAGGAAATTAGATGGTTAAATAGAAAATTCTGAAAAGTTGAAAAATTTACATAGAAAGCATGCTTACAAATGCAAGTATTGAAAAGGATAACTGAATGAGGCAAAAAGTTATAGCATATGCAAGTTATGGGATATGCACTCCGTAGATTAGTTTGTAAGCCTGGAAGGACAAATGAGTTTGAGAAGTCTCAGGAGGCCTGTGGTTTCAGCCCCCATACCACATTACCACATCCAGCAGCTACCAGTTGGTCTGCTACTTTGTTCTCACCTCTAGGACAAAACAAATATTTTACGATTTTGAAATTTAGTGTAATCAACAACTTGATCTCGAGAAGGGGGCTCTAATTCTATAGCATGATAACTCAAAGAGAATACTTTTTACCCATTTGCTTTTCCATCTACTGTCTATTCCTGGGAGGACTTGTTCCCATGTTGTATTAGTTCAAAGAGTGTGATTAACTATTTCTTAGTGTTTGTTGTCTTCATGTTTTGAAGAAAAGACGAAATGAGATATCATACTGGTTCTGCACAAGATCAAAGTAAATGCTTGACCATTACTATATATCATGGCAAACTCATCAATTAATGCAATGGTGCTAAAGATGTAGTCTGCGATTAGCAATGAATTGTGTAACTTAATGTCAGAGCTGCTAAACATGTAGTCTTGCTATTACATTGTCCCATTCCTTGATTATTTTAGCCCTTTGTTTGCAAGTTAGTATAATACTGGCAACATTTTGATATGTAGCTCTACTAAAGCGAGATGGAGCAGAAGAGTTATGAGACCAACGTGCAAAATGTAGAGGATAGGAAAAGAGAATATGCACACACAACATGGAGCCGAGTGACAATGGAGCTGCGATAGTCTTTGTGTAGCAACACATTGGAGAAGATCTGTACATTACCGATTTCTTTTGGGGCGATTTTTTCCTATGGTCATATGAGCATTCTGAACCTGGAACGAATCCTCCATTATCCAGCATGTCTATCAATGCTCCCTCTCAATGGAGAGGAGAGGTCTTCATAGTACCCAGGAGGCTCACGCAAAGTAGGCTTCTGATCAATGGAGTTGGCTCTCACGGCTGGCCTAGGGTGATCACCTCTGCTACTTTGATGGATACAATTGGAAATGGTGTATAATGTACATGGTTCAAAATTTAATTAGTCTACATGTCAAAATAATTCAATAGAGATGGAGTAATGTAATTATCTTGTCACACTAAATAACTATGAAGCTCTTAGTTTGCAGAGTAATCTTAATGGGCCCAAAATTCTTGGCCGGATCAGGTTCGTAGGAAAAATAATGTAGCAAACTTGGATTAGTAATACTGGAAGTTTTTTTTCATGATATAATGTTTGAGTTATATATTTCATGTTGTTCCATTTTCACTATGCCTCAAATGCACTATATTTCCAAATCCAATGAGGTCACTCGCCCTAATCAATTGCCATTCTTGACATGACTTCAGGTGCAGAAATTTGTGATAATTGACGGCCATTTTCAACAAAGTCTCTAATTATTGATTGATCTCTAACAATCATTTCATATGTATCTTGAAAAGAGAGCTTACTAGATCTACCAATGATTTATTGTAAGATCTAGGAATAATACAAGTGTATCAGGTCGAACAGGGTTTGCATGTTCAGGCCTGTTCGTTTTTACATGTTTGAGAAATTAACAACAGGTTATCAAAACAACATGAATAAAAAAGAGGGATGTGTTGTCCATGGGAAGCTTTTCTGCTAGCGTTTTTGTTGGTTTGAGTGGATGTTTTGTTATATAAGCGATATTAATGGATTAATTTTGATCGGTTTTAAGAAAATTAGTGTCTTATTAATTTTTTATACTATGGTAGACATGAATTTTATGTATACTATGTTATATGTGCGATAATCTTTTTTTTTTATAACCAGTGTATCATGATGTAGCCATTGGCTTAGCAGATGTAATTGCTCCCTTCTATGTTTTAATACTTATGTCTCCTCTTTAACATAACCATGCTACTGTTTAAATAATAGAGTGCCGTGCAATAGTTATATGTCAAAATCTTTGTTATGTATTTGTTAAAAATAGTTGATCCATCTCCTATGTTTTCTGAATAGAGTTAACGAACTATATACTGACATCTGAAGTAGGTAATGTTTGTTTATATACTATGCAATGTATAGGGTGGTTAATTTATGAAATTTAAGTCGTCCAACTATACATGACTGGAAGACTGAAGTATTAAATATTTCTATTTTGTCCATTCTAATATTCCCGACACTTGGGATAACCATTGGTAGGTTGGTCAAATCATGCCAAGTCTATTTGCTCCTAGACCATTTTAGTTTAAATTGTTGCACAAACATTTATCATGCTAGAACTTGGAACCACGTACATGCACAACAATTAGGGATGAAAACGGAGCAGATACGAATGGAACTAAGTGGTGCCACATTTGTTTTCACAATTTTTTTGCGAAAGAAAAAACGAATGCAGAAACCCGGAAACAAAAAACGGAACCAGATATTGTCAACAATATGCAGATATTGGCTGGAGTCAAGAAAACCCTTAAATCATACAAAAAAAAATCTCACGCATTCAAACAAGCCAGCAAAGTAGTTTCCTAATTCTAGCGTGGTCCTTAATTTACTATGGAATAAGGGAAGCTAAAACCTTGGAAGCCTCCACAAAATGAAGGGATTACATGATTGCCAATTTTGGGAAGAGCCGCTTGGGAAGTTTGGAATGGCAAGGTCGTGACTGGCATGTGGGATTGGGCGATTCACATTAACCCTAAATTGGGAATTCCATATTAGCCGAAAACATAAATTTTGTTTTCGCACCTGTTCCACCGGAAAACGTTGCTCCGTTTTTTGTTTTTGTTTCCACCAAGAAAGTCTTGTTTCCGTTTTGCAAAACTCCATTTCTATTTTCATATTTCCATTCAATTTTCATTTTTCCACAGGAAAGTCAGAAACTTTCCGCTCCACTTTCATCCCTAACATAAATCTTGTATGTTATTGAGTTCGTTATTATCATGTTGTAGTACATTATGATATTTCTGATTTTTTTTAAAAAATTATAGTGAGTTGTAAACTATATATGTGCATGAGAAATAAAATTTGAGGACCTGTGGCAACGCACGGGCATTTGTACTAGTTTATTTAAAACAAGTGCCACCAGAAGCTCTTTTTTGCATTGATGAAACACCCCGAAATCTAGAGAGAATTGTCCCAAATAATATTAATATCATCCTAACATTCATGGGAAAAAGAACAGTCGAAGAAGAGATGGTCTCTTGTTTCAGTATGGTGGCCAGCACACAGAATGGAGTGAATCCCTCGATCAGTCTGTCAATGTTTTCTTTTGCATGAGATCCATGATTAACAACCAAGCAAAAAACCCTCAGCTTAGGCAAACACTGACTTCCAAATAGCAGACATCGCGGGTCTTATAGCTGGCATGCTCCTATCTAGTTGTTTATGGGAGACATGCCATTTTGCCATACTTTTAAGTACATTGGAAACAATAGAATGTGGCACGTCATCTAGGCTTCTGACTTCTGAGAGCTCATCTTTTTTGTCTGATTGGAAATTTTAGTTATACATACTGAAAAGCTATTGAAGAACGTTCATTATTTGTTTGATTCATATTCGTACCTTTGCCACATTTATGGTGAACCATAGTATGAACCCTGAAAAGTTACGACAGTCAAAAGAAACTGTGACAAATAGATTGTTCATTGCAAGTTAGGCAAAAAAAAACATTAAGTATAGTGCACGTGGGAAACCATGGTAAGAAATTTGGGCAGTGTTGTTCTTTTTTTGACACAAAATTCTACTGTTTTCCCATATAATCAAAGAGTAGTCTAGGGAGTGTTTGGTAGACTTCATCCAATTTTGTGCATCCAGGGGGCTTGCCCCGTCCAAAATGTGGTTTGGGTTATGTTTTCCACTTTGTTTGGTTGCATACCAATCCACTTTCCTCGTGAGCTGGGCAATTATCCTCTTTGTTTGGTAGGCTGCAGACAATTTTTTTTTTTGCTCAACTGATGCAAAATCATGGGTGTTTGGTTGCACACGTGATGTTGCATATAGTTACCATGGTTCAAATATGGCGAGTTTACCATGTCATTGAATATTACATCTGATCATAGAAGAATCAGAAGAACATGATCTTATGATCACCGCATCAAGCCGATTATATGATGATATCTTTCAACCTACTCTCTTGGACCCGACGATGTGCTCATTCATCTACAACCATAGATTCAGCTGGCATTGCCTTATCAACAATATCCTCGTCGGCCAAGAAATTTGGTATTCCTCCTCCACCTCCTCTGAAGTTTTATACCCTCTATAGCTGTTGGTGTATGAACCATTGACTTAATCTAGGCAATTTCTCAAGAAAATAGTTGAATTGTGTAGTGTGCACCTATCCATTCCAATGGCAGATTTGATGCAGTTGTGATGAGTTCTCCATTGTGTAGTGTTGACTGTGGCATCTTTCAAGTATGTCGTGTTTGTATAGCTATTGTGGCTGACACTAGACGACATATAGAAGTTGTGTCTACATGCACATAGTCCTAGTACTGTCTAACACATGCTTATTTCCCATGGTCCAATCACATCTTTCGTGAGAACCAACCTGTGATTGGATGGTTAGGAGGGCAGTGACATCCTCAGCCCACCAAAGTTCAAATCCCAGATTTGACACTTTGGTGTCTTGCTCATAGAGGTAGGGTGTGCGTGCGTTCATACGGGTGAGTGTATGTACGTATGTGTAAGCGTCTGTTTCGCAAAAAAAAAATCACATCTTTCGTTGTGCTTGGTTTGTTGCAATGTCCATGTATACCTAGATCTGTGATTCATGTTTGTATCATCCTTATAGGCACATACACACACAAAGCGGATGAATGGCGGTACAAAACAATAGCAAGCAAGGTTTGTCAATAGCAGACAAAAGTGTATGTCTAATTACCGATTATTGCCAAAGTATTTGTTTGATACCCCTTGTTGGTTAGGTGTAGGCTCGAATCGCTAAGAATATCAGATGTCAGGTGCATGGGGGGAAACTATCTCCGATGATAACAAATCCACACTCACAAATACAATCAAGACATATACTAGGATATAGTTTGAAATTCACACAAATGAAGGGCAAAAGAAATAATGATACTCATAAGATATCTAGCACATACTTTTGTTATGTTTGCTAGGGCTTGATATACCAAAATTATTTAGTTAATGAATATAATTTCATATTTGTTTGCCAAAGAGAGGTGTGGTTGGAAGATGTTTTGTTAAGGGCACTAGATGGCCCCATCACTATACGATTTTCTATGCTTCATTCATTTAGTTGCACATTTTCACTTATACTTACAATCGGGCATGTGCAACGTATATATTTTGTGATATGATATGTATATTATCACATTTTATATGTATAGAACATATATATACGACACTATAGTTTGTCACACAATTAAAAGTCAACAATGAAGTAAACAAAATTTAAAATCACATTGTGAAAATATTCCATATATGACATACCTAACGGTACTAGTACTATTTTACCTATACTGTTGTTATAAATAAATACAAATACACATGGCAAACAAGTACGAGGTTACTGAATCGGTTTTAATTATGCATTATAGGAATGTAGTAAATTAAATCATTTATTCAACTAAAGTTTAAATTAGTTCCTAATCAGTTAAATGAAAACTAGATGAAATGTGCAGAGTGATAGAATTGCACAAGCACGTCACTAGTATAGAAAAGGCCTTCGCACATCGCTGAAATGGCATATCACGCACGGTAAACCTTACCGTTACTATGCAAAGGTGGGCGATGCTTCTCTAGAGCACACACGGTTTATTTTCAATAATCTAAAAATGACATTCCATCTACTCTACCACCAGCAGTATTTGCTCACTAGCATTTCTAATTAAATTGTAATCGCCACCAAATAAAGAAGGGTACTTAATTCCACCTCATAACTGAGTAAATACTCTCAGGAAAGCTTCATTTCCTGACATTTGTGCAACACCATATACAATAACTAAGTTCCATTTAAAACCATCAATTCTTTTTTTTACCCAAGCATCTAACCAAAATAAATGCCTTGTTCTACCTCCAAGACTTCATATTCAGTATTTTTAACCCCCACCAAGATCCCACCAGATCTACCATGTGAAGAAGAAACATACCAAAAGAAGTCTTCCATCACCCCAATTTGATCTAACCACACATCACTAATCTCTTCAAGCTGACTTTCCTGGATTCCAATGAAATCCAGACCATACTGATCAACTAATTCTCTAGCATGTTTCCTCTTATCGGCCGTCTGCAAACTTCTACCATTCCAAGAAACTCCTATCGTTTTTATTACTTTTGATTCAATTTTATTTTAACTTTACTTTTAACACTCACAGGTTCAAAGGTTTTCTTATTTAAACCTTTTACCAGAGGAGAAAGAATATCATAAGGAATATCCTCATTTCCTTCTAACTCCTCAATCCCCACATCATCATCAGTCATCAAAGGTTTAAAAGTGTCCACTCTGTTTCTTCTTCTCCTCCCATGCCCAGTCTGAAACTCTCAATGCACTCTCCAGGATATCATGATCCAGCTAAGCTGGCGGCGATATGAGGCCTTGAGGGTCCGAGAAGCCCGAGATGTCATTCCTCATTTGGAGCATAACTGAACTTCGGTTGGTAGGATTAACTTGATGCCGCCGCTCTCCAATTGAACATGGCCTGAATCTGCTACAGGTTAACACATCTAATTCGTGGAGCTAGCTGGCTTTCTGTAACAAGAAGGCAAGTCTTAGAACGAGCAGGCATTGCCGTTCACTCTTGTGCAAATGTACCAAAATGTGCTTCGTGCAGTTGGACTCCACTGTCGATTCCTGCTACTTAAACCGCCATGGCGCCATGTAAACACATTGCATCTCTTAGCTCGACTGATAGTTTCCAAGATGCAGCAGGTCTCGGCAGCCTCCACTGTCCTCCATGTCTCCACCCTTTCTCTCGTAGTACTGCTACTCCTCTCAGCCACCGGCGCCGCGCCCGCCAATGGCGACACGGTGTCCGGCAACGCCACGGTACCAGCGGCGGGCGGTGGTGGCTCGTCAGCGCCGCCGTCGACGGTGTCAGCCGACATCACAGAGCTGTACCTCTGCCACATGTGCATCGGCCGCGAGATGTTAGCCAGGAGAATCTGCCCCGGCTACTGGCCCGAGTGCCACGCCAACTGCGACCGGCACCCGCTGCCCGGCGCGGCCGGGACTCCTGGGCTATCGGCTGCGGCTGCCATCCCCAACGACGACGTTCCGTGCTACGTCGCGAAGATATACACGAACGGCAGCCACGAGATCGTCCAGTACCTTGACTGCAGCCGGGTCCGCTTCTGCTCCATCACGTGCGGCGGAGGCGACGTCGCCGTCGCCGTCGCCGTCGATGATGGCGGGAGAGCCCCGGGTGGTGCTGCTCCGACCTCCCCCAAGGGCATGCTGCTGCCGCGCGCCGACGAAATGCAGGTGTGCAACACGCAGGTCACTGCTCGGGCTCGAGCTCTCCCGCCCCGTGGCGCCTAGCAGCAAGGGGCGCGTCGCGCGCGCGCACCTGCGGGCTCTCTGCTCGGATGAACGGGTGCATTGCTTAATTATACGCATTTCTGTGCGATGAACTTGTGATGTGACTGTTGATGGCTTGATGCCCAGGTTTCCATCTTCAAGAGATGTATGAGAGGTCAAATAAATAGTGACAATTTGAGGGTCTGTTATGGCCATGCATGGAAGGGGATAATATAGCATTTTGATTATCTGCTCCTTTGAGCCTCCTATGATTTTGTATTTTACATGTTCAAATTTGAACAAACTACAAAATAACCGTTCGTTGTTATGGAAAAAATTCAGTAACACTTGTAGGAGTTCCTCCTATGCCAACTCCATGCTAAGAAACCGACTCTACCATCGTCACTTGTCCGGCTAGCGCCACCTCACCTATCGCGTACTTTTTTTTTAGTTTGTAGGATGAAATATGCAAAAATAAAAGAAGAAGCTAGATGGGCTAATTTGTTTTATTACAAAGAAAATTAAATTGATTACAACCTTATGGATATTCCTTCTTTTTTACAAACAACCAGGGCATACACATCCTTAGAGGAAATATCGGTATTTTTCTTGTGGCAAACCAAATAACGTAACATCTATTACACATTTATGTGTTTTCATTTTGTGCACAATTCAACATGCCATGAAATCATATGTTTTCTGATTCCTCAATGGCTTCAAGTATTCTGAATCAAATAGGCCATGTGAAAAGGTTCAAAAAGTAGGCCATGCAAATAGAAAGACCTTCCCAGTGATTTCATTGTGCTTAATCGACGTGACGTGGCAGCATACCTTTATTATATACAAGACAAAATTAAGTCAATTAATTTAGAATGGAGGAAGTAAAATTTTGGTGTAATTCTTTTTAAAGTTTTAAAATTTTGTTTTTCGATTATTTTTTAAAAAGGCTACATTTAGGCGCATTTGGGAAAAAAAAGCAACTCGCCTGCTTTCCAAAATAAAAAGTCAAAAAAGGCAAACTCTAAACCTAGATCTTGTCGTACAGTCGTCCCCTCGGCCCTGTGTCTCTCTCCCTGTCCCTCTCTTCCCCCATGGCTTCCGCCGAAATCCCCAACGCCGACACCGCCGACCCCAACCCCACCCCCATCCCCACCGCCGCAGGCTCGCCGTCGCCACCGCTCCCGCCGCGCAAGCGCCGCCTCTCCCTCTCCCCATCTCCCGCCCCCTCGCCCAGGCGCTCCCCGTCCCCCTCCCGCTCCCCTGGCGGCGGCCGCCAAACCCGTAGCCGTAGCCGCAGCCGGAGCCGTAGCCCCGCCCGGAGCCGCAGCCGCAGCCGCAGCCCGCGCCAACCCGACGTCAAGCGTCGGCGGCAGAACGACCTGACTGTCGAGGCGTGCCGCGACTACCTGCGCGACAGGTGCACCCGCTCCGACCTCGAGTGCAAGTACGCGCACCCGCACCAGTCCATCTCCGTCGACGGGTAAACGCGCGAGATCTCGCATCCTCCCCGCAATGCCACGTGCGCGCGTGTTTGTGTTTGCGTTTGCTGCGTGTTGTTCTGATTTTTTGGTTTTTGTTGATTTGGGAATTCGGCGGTCAGGGAGAACAAGGTGACGGCATGCGCGGATTCGCTGCGGAACAACTGCTTCCGGGGCAGAACCTGCCGATACTACCACCCGCCTCCCCATATCCAGGAGTACGAGCTCACGCCCACCCCCCTTGCTGTTTGTTCGATTCAATTAGCTTGGTTTGACCCGCGTGCCTCGGCCGTGGAATTGTAGAAATTTGGTTCGATGTTAAGATGCAGACTAATAATGCTGGTTTATTTATGCTAGTTCGAATTTCGAAATATATATATTTTGAAAATTCCTGGTTATAGTTTGGTTTCTAAAGTATTAGCAGCAGTAGCCATCTAAATGATGAAATTGCTTGCTTCATATTGTGCATTGTAACATTGGGCTTACATCTGATACAGATTACTGAGAGCCCTGTTATGTGAGTTAGTTTTAAAATTTCAATCCGGCAGTTTTGGCTCACGCCCACCCCCTCGCTGTTTGTTCGATTCAATTAGCTTGATTTGCCTCGGCTGTGGAATTGGTTCAATGTTAAGATGCAGAGTAATGCAGGTTTATTTATGCTAGTTCGAAGTATATATGTTTGGAAAATCCTGGTTATAGGTCGGTCTCTAAAGTATTAGCAGCAGTAGCCATCTAAAGGATGAAATTGCTTGCTTGATATTGTGCATGGCAACATTGGGCTTACATCTGATGCAGATTACTGAGAGCCCTGTTAAGTGAGGTAGTTTTAAAATTTCAATCCGGCAGTTTTGGCTCGTGCATACATTCACACTATATACAGGCTTACACAGCCTGGATGGCTTTCTGCATTTGTTGAGTGGATCAATGTACCTTCACGTGTTGCTTAGGTTCTCATATGGGTGGTTCAGCACTTGCGTGGGTTTGGTTCAACTTTCTTATTCCAGCCTGAAAAGAAGTCCACATACCCCCCCTAACTATTACGTTTGGGACACTAACCCCCCTTAAGTTTTAACTGGGACAGATGACCCCCCTAAGTATCACATACCACACAAATAACCCCCCTAGCATCGGATTGGCTGTTTTGCGGGCGGTTTTGGTACAAGTGGACAGTGGTCCGGTCAAATCCCCTTGCTTTGAGCATGGTCGCCGTTCTCCTCCTCTCTCCCGCACCGCGCCGCTCCTCATTCCGTGTCGCCGTCGCTTTGAGCCTCGATTGAGCAGACCAGCAGCTGGCTCCTCTCTCCCGCACTGGTCGTCACTGTCGCGTTGTAGGTCGTAGCTGCTGCCTCGATCGATCGAGCGCGGTCGCCGTCGCTGTAGGTCGCTTGCTCGTCGGTGCATCTGGATATGCTGCAGGCAACGTCACAGGCTGCCAGGTGCAGGGAGTAAGAGATAAAGAAAGCTGCTGTGAACAAAACGGAGTACTTGCGAGCAGGAGTAGTTGAGATTTAGGCAACAATCTGCACCAGTGCACCACCACCACGCGCACGGCAGCGGCACCACCACCACGCGCAACTGACCAACTGCATCAACCTGACGAACTGCATCAACCTGCACCACCACCACGCGCACGGCAGCGGCGCGTCCGGGCAGAGGCGCATTCCGACAGGCGAGTCTTCCGCGTCCGCATCAGCCTCCGCCAGCAGCTCCGTCGGCTCGTCCGTCCAACGATGCTGGAGAGGAGCGACTTGAGCAGGGTGGGGTCGGGTGGGTGCTCGAGCTCGAACTGGTAGAGAGAGGCGAGGTGGCGGTCGTGGAGCGCGGCCTCGTCGGGGTCGTGGTACTGGGCGGCCGCACGTTGGCGGCAATGGGCACGGAGGAGCTCCAGGTGTCCGGCCACGTCGTGCGAGAGGCGGAGGGCGGCGACGGGGAGCACGTCGGCGAGCTCAGCATCGAGGTCGCGGAAGGAGGTGACGAGGTGCGGCCGCCGGAGCAGCGCCCAGCCCGGCTGGCGGAGGGAGGCGTCGGGGAGCACATCGGCGAGCTCGGCGTCGACGTCGCGGAAGGAGCCGGCGACGTGCGGCCCGTGGGGCAGCGCCCACACGCGGCTGGCGGAGGGAGGCGGCGGGGAGCACATCGGCGAGCTCGGCGTCAACGTCGCGGAAGGAGCCGGCAACGTGCGGCCCGTGGGGCAGCGCCCACGCGCGGCCGGCGGAGGGGACTAGCAGCTCGGCGCGGAAGAGCACGCCGTAGAGCTTCCGGTGGCGGAGGTCTGCTAAAACCACTTGCCACGTGGACCAAAACAGCTATCAAAACAGCCAAGGGGGTAAATTGCCTGGTATTTGATACTTAGGGGGGTTAAATGCCCCAATATAAACTTAGGGGGGGTTAGTGTTCCGAACGTGATAGTTAGGGGGGTTATCTGGACTTCTTTCATTCCAGCCTTGTTTGGTCTATTTTGTACAGGACGATGCTGAGATCAATTGGTTTGGACGTCCCACATCTGAGGACAGTAAGATTTTTTACCTTCAATGTTTTTCTTAGATACATTTGTTGGCTGGCCCTTTGCCTTGGCAGTTCAGGTTTTCTCACTATTTAGTGTTCTCTGCTAGTTACGAGTTGTTAGCTTGGTTAAAATGATAACAAAAGTTATATGTTAGTGTTTATGTTCTACATGGTTTGACCCTAAGGGACAAAGAGCAAAAAGCCTTTTGTTAGAACAGATGGAAGACAACAACAATTTCACAGCTATAATGTCCATACATTTAGAATGAGCCACTTCGCAAGCTATGCCGATGCATTGATCTTATGATATGCTCTTTTTCTTCTGCATCTTTTATTCGGTACTGCCCAACTTAAGCACACTTCCTTTAAACATTTATCAGGTGTGCAGAGATTTTGCACGTGGGCGATGTTCAAGATCAGCAAATGAGTGCCGCTTCTTGCACCATTCAGCTGTTCAAGAGACTCCAATTGTAATATTTTTGTCTCATGTTAAAGATTGATATTACTAACTCGCCCACAATAGCTGTTCACATGTCAGCTGCTCTTTCAAAGCAAGAATAGATCCTCTCCTTAGCATTTCATATATTTTGAACACAATTTACTGATTTAATTTTTTTTGTTGTTGTTCAAAGGTTTGCCAAGATTTCTTGCGTGGGAGGTGTGACCGTATATCATGTCGGTACACTCATGTAATGGCACAACCAATGGTCCCCCCACCAATGAGGGATATTCCCATGCAAATGCAATACCCTGAGATGGTAATTGTTTCTTTTGAGGATAGTCTTCACATAATACCATGTTGTTGATGAGAAATTATCCTCTCTCTCTCTCTTTCCCATGAAGAAATTATGTTGGAATATATTATGTACCTGCTAACCAGTAAGCGAATCTTTAAGAAATGAGTTGGTAAATAAATAACCACATTTTTTTTTATATTACCGGATGTCTTTTGTGCTTTATTAGATGAAACCCCATGAGTTGCAGCGGGAATTCATAGAAACTAAACTATTGCGTGAGTAAGCTCCATCCAACAAATTATTGTGGGAATGAACTTCAAGTTGCATCCAATCCTTGGACAGTAGACCTCTTAGAAACACTGGTTGCGATGCTAAAATATTCTTTAGCTCACATACTGAAGTGCCATGCTATTTGTTATTTTCAAGGCAAACCAAATGGCAGCAGGCACTCCCAAATACACACTATAAACTTGAGAACATGGGATCATCCTAGTTATGCACTTGTATGGATCGGGACTATGTTCCAAATATCCTATATGTCGTACATGATTTCGTAGAGAAAATATGTGAAGAATTATTAGGAACTTATTCTGTACCACTTGTCTTCGACGGGCCTTACTAAGTTTGCACCAAACTCTAAAATGCACACAGTAGACATACATGTATGTCAACACATGTACTATTCACTCAGTCACCACACTTTGAGTTTTAGCCCAGAAGATCGGCATTAATCTCTGGTGTGAGAGCAGTTGATACTGCATATATATGGCTGCTCATTCAACATACATGTTGCATACTTGCTGGAGATAAAACTCATAGACAAAAAGATTGCTCTGCCAAAGTACCTGATCTTTTTCTCATGTAGAAAGCAAGAGTATAGTTTCCAAGGTACAGGAGCACCGTCAGCTTACTTTTCAAAGAAGACGCGGATCGAGCGGGAACTTGGAACAGAATCACCGAATAAAACAACCCCTGGAGATCAACAAAACTTGATAAGAAACACATTCTGCGTGTAGAGATATATAGGGTATCACCTGCAAGCAATATAACATACAAGGCCAAATTGTTATGTAACAAATAACGGGATGGCTACAATCTGCAGAAATAAATTAATCAGCGTACCGCAAATCAACGATTTAGCAATTGAAAGAAACATGAAAAAGGTAACAAAAATGACTTGAGATTTAGGCAGTCACATCCGTTCAATTCGTCAAGAATTCCACCCAAAATCAACCGGTGTAGGAGATTGCCATCTGGATGAGAATCATCTGCAAGATTCAATTCCGCCCATTAAGGGCAGCCCAGTGCATGAAGCTCCCGCTTTGCGCGGGGTATGGGAAGGGGTCGGACCACACTGGGTCATTGTAGGCAGCCTTTCCTTGCAAATTTTGCAAGAGGCTGTTTCCATGACTTGAACCCGCGACCTCCTGGCCACAAGGCAGCAGCTTTACCACTGCGCCAAGGCTCCCCTTCCAATTCCGCCCATTAAAAATTAGAAAAAAATGTGGATCAATCAACCGAGGTGAGGCCTTACCAAGAACGAATCAAGGGAGGAACAGCTGCGGCAAACTATGTTCGCTAACGGTTGTGTTGCTTGCTCCCCCGTGTCAACCCTGCTGACCTGTGGAAAGAGATGGTGGCTCTAGAGGGTGGCGCGGTGGATTTTGGAAAAGGATCGGGAAGGGGTGAGTATGATGTTCCGTTGATCATAGTATGTGAATCGTCTAGTGATTGAACGTGAGATTACCTTTTTTACCGTTGGGAAAGTTAATATAAAAAGGAGAAAGGGGAATTCGATTGGTTGTCTCGTTATGATAGTGGCAGAGATAATGAAGTTTCAGTTGACCTCCAATTCAATGCCTCTAGTTACCAATTGAGATGGAGAGAGCCCAAACGAAACTGGGTTAAATGCGGGGAGTTATGAAGGAGAAGGCCTTGTGACTGCTACATGCCTACATCAAACTTGTATGGTAAAAGAAAAGAAACTACTCGTTAAAGAACCTAAAAATAAAAATGATGATGTGGACCAATTAGAGACTTGCTGATGTGTATAGTTTGCATGTTGAGAGAAATCAACTTAGTTCCTATTTAGATATTGTAGATAAGTTTATCATGGACAGTATATATTTCTAAATTTTGTTTTTATCCTCAAGGTTTACATGCCACCGCCACCACCACCACCACATGGATTACATATGATGGCTCCTCCTCTCTCGCCTCCTAGAACTTTTGCTGGTAAATAACAAATGGCAACCCTCCTCCCCCACCTGATTTTCAGTTTCAATTTATTTGGAAAAGGAGCCCTAGTTTTCCTCTCTGGAAATGTAGTCTCGACTCCTGAGTGTTCCGTATATTAATAATGCATGATTACATATTAATTAACTGCCTTCTCTAGTTTTGTTGCCCTATTTTTGCAACGGAAACTGATCTTATGATAATTTTCTTTAAAACACAGGTCCTAAGGCGCAAGTTTGCAGGGACTACTTGAAAAACATGTGCAATAGAGAATCCTGCAGATTTGTACATCCTGATTCACAAACTGAGGTTTGTATGTCTTTTCATGTATTTATGCTACTTTATGAGCTACTAGCTAGCGCATTCATTTTGCTGCATCTCTTCTACTAGGTGGCACATGACAATGTTGAAGTTTGCCGTGATTTTAAACGGGGAGAATGTACGCGACCTGCCTGCCGCTTTTACCACCCATCTTCAAACTGAAGTCCTCTTAGATAAAGTAAAGTTACCTATATCCAATGATTTTTTTTTTTTTGAATCCAGAATCAGATTAGTAATGCATGGCTGCTGAATACACACATGAGGCTGTACACCCCTAGAAATCCTCACTACAAGTTAACCTTAATCTTTCTTTCTGGACATTTTGTTTTGTCCATTAAAAATAGGTGTAGAATTTTTTTTAACATTGCCAAAATTTGTTAATTAAATATGTATTCCATGAGTAATCTAACATGTACTGAGAGTCACCATTGAGTATATTTATGTGTACTTGTAATTTTTTTGTGGCCATGTCAGAAATGTTTTGTTCTAAGATTGCAATATTTTTTCCATAAGATTCTCTCATGTTATTTTGCCTAAACTAGTGCTTTTTCATGGGGTCAATAATGCTAATCCCTCCTTTTGTGCCGGGAAGAAGATAAGAAAAGCATGTGCTGTTCTAAGTTGTACTATGAGATTATTTCTTGTTTCTTTGATCCATTGAGTTGTATATAATAACCTCTATTACTTAGCGAGATTAGCTCCTCTATTTATGCTCTTTTCAATGCGTGAACTCCACAACAATGGCAAATGGCCTGCTATATAGGTCCAGTGTTTTGGAGAATCATGTTAGTTTGTGGGATTGGCAGTGCAGGTTTGACATTTATGTGGAAACGACGAAATTATAATAAGCTAATATATCTGTGGCATGACCTGTCTATGTTGTGCTAGTGCATTTCTTCCTCTGTCCAATTAGTCTCTAGTTTGGTTGTGATAAATGAGCTATTCATTTATTGTTAAGAGTTCTTTTTGTAAGTGGTGGTACATTTGCCGTTGTAATTAAAAAAGGAAAATAGATTATATATATGTACTATTCATTGCAGCCTCGTAAAAAATATTGTGCTGTCACATCTTTAATATGCATGATTCGGTAAGTCACCTGGAATAAGTCTTGCCTAATTCATTGTGTTTTAGTGTAAGATCTGGTTGGTGTCCAATCAGTTAGTGTCTTCCATGCTGATTCTCTCATTTATTAAAAATCCTGAATGTAGCAGAGTTCTCATTGTTTAGTTTTCCGATTTAATTTACAATGCCATTAGCTCTCATTAACAAGTGGGTACTCCTTGTTTCCTCAGTCTTGAGTGCCCTGCGCTGCCGCCGCCGCTACCGCTCCGCCGCTGCTAATCCTGCTACCGCTGCCAAAGAGCTGCCGCGCTGGCTGTTGTGCTGCTAAGGTGCCATAGAGTATGAGAGCCTGCTATATCTGGAAGAAAAACTTGTTATAATCGTGTAATGTTCGGATGGTTTGCTTGAATTTTACTTTCAGCTTCGGGATAGTTCACTTTATGCTGGGCTTTGCATGTTCAGTTTTGCACTTGGTCTTGATAATGATGTTTCAGACTTTTAGTCGGTATCACTTTATCTTTTGCATAATTGATTTTTCCTGACCATCAGTTGTTCTCTCCACACATCTTTGATTCAAGTTTGTGCGCATGTGTCTAGTTCATAGCTGACCTGTTAGCTGATCGTGTCAAAATAAAGTTGAAAGGGATTCCGCTGGTACCAGATATGTATACCGAGTAAATGGGGACCGAAATGCCCAGCAGAGCCAAGTAACGTTGTTCACGAAAGAACATAGCTGTTCTACTGTTAGGGGAATTGAGTCCGACGCTTGTGCGGCTGCGTTCGACGTCAGGTTGCGTCGAGTCTGTACTGTTGGGTCATGTACGTAGCTAGGATCGTTGGACGTCTGAGCGTCAGTGGTCAGAGACTCAGAGTGCTGGTGTGCTGGCCGTTGCCGCATATGGCCGAGGCCGGAGAAGTAGCACTGCGACAGCTGAAGAATCGGGTAATGGACTGCTTCTGGAGAGCTGTGTACGCTGCACAGTTACGTTCGTGCGAAGTGGAGGGAGTGGAGTCCGGGTCATGTGGATCAAGCAGCTACGTGTGTGGTGCTGCAGCAAACTAGGCTATTTAAAGTGTACTGCTTGTTTTGTTTACTGAAGAGAAATAGAGAAAAGCTCCGCTGTTTAGAGGCAGCGCAAGGCCAAAATCCATTGTCTCCATTGTTTTAGTTTGAGTTTAGAGGTAGCTAGAGGTAGAAGAAGAGGGGCTGCATGTTGCAGCCCCAACATCTACCACGAATGCAGCTTTCAGAAAATTTGCACTACATAGGAATCTGTTCTGCTGCAGCCGCCGCTTTCAGAAAATTTGCACGAAATAAACTCAAACTGCACTGGTGGCTTGTGCATGCTATTTTCGTATGCCGCTTGAATCTGTTGCTAAATTTGGCCAAGCACTGTGTAAAAATATGGCATGGGCGGTGCGTTTGGTTCGTCATGGCACAACTGTTGTGAGGACCAGTCTTACAAGATAGATTGTCTCGTTCGCTTAGCTTTGGGTCGTCGTGGCGTCCGTGTAATTGCTACAGTTTTTTGATAAGATAATCCAAAAGCTTTGTTTAACATTTGTTGTCGAGGCATCTACATCAAGATTTATAAATAATGCTGGAAGTTGAAAACTAGCTGAACCTAAATCTATCGTGATTCAGAACCGCCCCTGTGTTTGCATAGATAAACAGCGCGTACGTTTTTGTAGGTTTGCGTAAACAATGGGGGCGTTCTGAGACACCCAATAGGAGAGGATTGAGTGTACCTGCAGGGCTTTCCTTGGCATTTATTAGCTGTAGGAAAGTCTCAGCGTTTGGAGGTGTTTGACCTCGACTCTCTCTCCCCTCTCCCTCTCTCTGAAGTCGAGCAAGAAGTAGGAGGCTCACCATGGCTTGCTGTTAGTTTGGGTCGGGAGTCAGGAGCAGCTGAACAAGGGGCTTTCATGGTGGAGAGGGAGAGAGATGAGGGAGAAGCAATGGCCTTGTACGGGCCACGGCATGAAGGAGCAGCGGCTGGAGGAGACCAAGCCGTAGAGGGAGAGGGAGATGCAGTGGTAGTGGTAGTGGCAGCGGCAGCGGCAGGAGAGAAGGGCGAAGGAGAGAGGGATGATGAGATAGAAAGTGCGGGCGAAGAGGAGGGGAAGGAGAACGATGATGAAGCGGCGGAAAAGGTGAAGAAAGACAAGGAAGAGCTGGAAGAGTGGTCCGAGATAAGGCTGGCCATCGCGGAGCTCTCCCCGATCAGCCATGGCAAGCTGTCATCGTCGCCTCCCACTCTGCCTTTTCTCAGCATCTCCCTCCTCGTCCTCCAGGTGCTCGGTGAGTAAACAAACTCGTCACAGAGCAGTATATCTGATATTGGTCGAAAATCTCCTTCCATTTTGATTTTCTCGGTGTTCTTTCCGCATCCGATTCATCATGCTGCTGTGCTTCGATCGATTTTCTTGACGGGCCTCTGCGCAGCTTTGCTCTTCTTGGCTTCTTTTCGCTTTAATCTCCATGTGGATGTGGAGATGTGGTCCTTGTTGTTCTTTGCCCTGTCGCTGATGCATCGCCTCCCCCACGGGATTGCAGATAAGATTGGTCCGACAATGGCTGTGCTGCGGCTCGACGTCCAACGGAACATCGAGGTAAATAAACAACTCTTCCACTCTCATCTCTCTCAGCTCGGGGTTAACTAGGATAGGTTAGATTGCCGTTGGTCAGTCCCACCCTGATCTAGCTAAACAAAAGTTCTTATTTTCTGAAGCAAAACAAAAGTTCTGATCAGCTGTTGTCATGAACCAGTAGGCGGAGAGTCTCGATCACACCCCTACCTGAGACAAAAAATCCCAAAGAAAATGGCAGGTCCCAAGAATTCACATCTGAAAACTGATGGGCGTGTGTGCATGTGGACCATCCCGTGGGGTATTTTTATCTCGTCCCGTGCCGGCCACACGGCTAGGCGCCAAAGGTTACTAGCTCCAGTTCATTTGCGTCTACCATTGCACGGTTAAGAAAAAATCATTTCCATATCTGTAGAACTTTTGCTTTCGCAAGGGGTGACGAAGTGATGGCAGATATTGTATCGGGTCCCCTTTACGTGTGCCGCACACAGGCCGCCGGCCGGCATCCAACTGCTCCGGTCACATCCCCGTCCTTAAGGCCGTGCTTAGACGCTAACCTTCTTGTCCGTTCCTCCTTGATGTTTTCTCTTTTCCTTGCTGCTAGAAGCTACGGCCTGTTCTCCTACGTAATCCGGCGATCAAGATAGAGATGATCTTTTTTTCTAAAGGCGATGATGGGGATGGCAGCAGTTTGTCTGGACATGAGTATAAGAGTATTTGGATTGGCAGGGGCTGCATAGGGAGGGTTCCTCTATAACCGGTGACGACATGAACAAACCGAGACTTGGCTAGTAGTGAAGCACTGATGGTTTTGGTAGTGGACTGTAACAATCGGATTATTCTTTTTTTTTTTCGATTTAACAATCGAAGTATTCGTGTGTCGGTTTTCGCTGTAAGTCGTAACACGCGAGAGCGGTGACGCAAATAGATGGCGACTCAGATGGAGTACAGATTTCACCATATGTTTTAAAAATGTATTCTGAATCCACAGGATTCCATGTGTTCAGTCTCACTGTTTGATTTGTTTTTCTTCTTCTGAACGATTGATCCCTGCTGCAGAGGCTGCAGGAGTTATACTTGCTGGACTCATCTAAATACTCCACTTTGACGGCGATGGTGGAGAAAGAGGCCGATGAGGGCACGGCAAGGAAGGCCGATAGCTGTGCAAGAGCTGTACTATGGCTCACTAGGTAAATGAATCAGATACAGCAACAATCACTGTATGATGTTCTCTCACTAGACTGCTTAATAATTATCAATGCACCACTTCTCATGTATTCATCTTCTTGTGTAACATCAACAGATCCATGGATTTCACCGTTGCCCTGTTACAGAGACTGGAGGATGAGGAAGGCTCTGAACACCAGAGCCTTGCGCAGCTTGTAGAAGCTGCGTACAAGGTCTCTCTGAAGCCATGGCATGGCTGGATTGCTTCCGCGGCATCTAAGGTCAGGAATCACTCGATTTTTTCAGCCAGTAGTTTTTTCCCCTTCGACAAAGACCTACAAGGTTGACATGCACAGCTGTTACTATTTTTCCGACACAGATCGCAATGAAGCTCATTCCTGAGAGGAAGGTCTTCGTCGGATGGCTTGTCGGGAAGGACCCGAGTCGCAGTGTTCTCAAGGACGAGATCGAGAGGCTTGTCCCGCTGCTCCAGCCCTTCCTTGTCGACATCCATAACATGCTGGTAAGCAGAACTTTCTGTATATCAACCCCTGATTAATTTTCTGAATGTTGTTAGAGCTTAAAGTTCTTTGTTGGTGAATTCATACCGTAAAAAATAATATGATTCCATGCTTTTTATTGATCTTTCATGGTTCGCAGGCCAAGTTCAGACTGGACAGGCTGAAGTCAACCTGAAGGCGGAGCTAAAGATGGTCTCAGTTTCCTGTGAATACCACCTTGGTTTGTCTGTGTACATATTTGACTCTTTTGAGTTCCCCGTGGTCGTGTGCCTCACTCGGTAAATAGGTCTTCTTGTAGGGTAGTAGAATTTTAGATTCGTAGTGACCTTGTGTACAGGTTCTGCCTAGGCAATGTACTTGACTAGTATCTTTCTTCGATTTAGGTTTTGTTTGAATGTTTGCATATAACAGCATAAAATTCAACTAAATGTTGACTTTTTTGTGGGAGAACTAAACATTGTAGTTGGACTGATGGATATCCATGCTCGTCGAGTACCGATTGAGTTTTCTCAGTTCGTAGCTAAAAAATGAAATACGCCTGGCGTTTCATTTGTAAGACCACATAGCATATTATTATCACTAGGGAGTTGGGATTACAGCTAGGGGTGGAAATGGATCAGATAGTGCCCTTCCCATATCTGTTTCCATATTTTAAAACGAATACGGATGTTGCCGAATACGAATTCAGAGTGGATGTTACTTGAATACGAATAAGCGGATGTTACTTGAATACGAATACGGATCGGATGTTTTCTCAATTCGGAGCGGATACGAATATAAGGAAATAATAGACTCATGTCTTAAAATTAGCCAATTACATAATGGTAGAGATATAAATATACTGATATAATACATAGTAGTTTCAAGTTCAATCACATAAAAGAACATTTGATCGATTAGTTAGTTTGTCTAGATTAGATAATTAGCATATTGGTGTCGAATTAGTAAAACTAAATAACATAATCTTATTCGCATACGGATATATCCATTTTCATATCCACATTTGCTAAATCAATATCATATTTGTATTTGTTTTTTTAACGATCCGGATATTTACCATATCCATTTCCACGGACGTCCGGATTCGGATGTTACCATTTCAATTTCTCGAGTACAAATGTCGGATAATATGAACTATCCACTACCGATTTACACCCCCTAATTACAACTATATGTCTAGGATGACCCCCTCCCCCCACCGAAAAAAGAACATCAGAAGTCCGCAAACCATGAGCAAGAAATTGTGTGCATACTTAGGGCATCTCCAGCGGTGCGACGCAAACGGACGCTGAGCGACCGTTTGCGTCCACTTTGGCCGTAAATGCGTCTGACACCCTCTCCAGCGGACGACGAAGACTGCGTCGAGACGCAAACCTGGCCCAGGGCCAGGTTTGCGTCTCGGCGGACGCTGCGCGACGCGCAAAGTGTCCGCTCCGGTCTCCACCGGGCCGCCTGGCAGCGAGCTGCATCGAGGGCATCGTCGCGCCATCGCCCGCGGTCAGCGCTCCACGTCTGCGCCGCAGCCTTCGTCATGAATGCCGCGGCTACCGTTCCGCGCGTGCACCGGCGGGCGACGGCCGGGCTCGCGGCGCCGTCAATGGCATCGTATCCCGCGCGCGGCCGCCCTTAAAAGTCCACCGGCCGCGTTGCTCGTTCGCCCACAGCTCCACTCGCACCACAACCGCCGCTGCGCCATGGGGAAGAAGAACGACTTCGAGGCCTCCGGCAGTGGCAGCAAGAAGGTGGCACTCCCCGTCACGGTGGGGAGGCTCATGCACGGCAAATGGGTGCCGTGCGACGCCTGGTCCGGCGTGCACCCCTGGCGGCTGGCGGCTGGCCGCGCGGTGCCCATCCCTCCGCACTGCGCGCGAGCTCGAGCGGACCGCGGAGATCCGACGGAGGAGGCGGTATCTGCCGCCGGACCTCCGCGCCGATCCGGCGTACGCCATCGACTCGGAGCTTTGGCGTACGTACCTATCCACGGAGACGGACAGCAGACGAAGGGCTGGCTTTATGGGCGACATGGATTATCCCTTCGGCCCTGCACCGCCGGCTCATCGTCAGCAGGCGCCGACGCGACGTGAGCAGCCGCAGCATAACGACCGCGAGGACGAGGACGACGACGAAGCCTACGCCACGTACGACGACGACGACGACTACATCGAGGCGCTCGCGTACCATTGATACGCGTGATGCACACGTCCGTTGGGAACCCCAAGAGGAAGGTGTGATGCACACAGCAACAAGTTTTCCCTCAGTAAGACACCAAGGTTATCGAACCAGTAGGAGTCAAGGAGCACATGAAGGTTGTTGGTGGAGGAGGTGCGGTGCGGCCAAATCGGCGCCAACGTGGAACCCTACAACACAATCAAGATACTTTGCCCCAACGTAATGAGGTTGTCAATCTCACCGGCTTGCTGAAAACAAAGGATTAAACGTATCGAGTGGAAGATGATGTTTGTTTGCAAAGAACACTAGAGAACAATGATTGCAGTAGATTGTATTCAGATGTAAAAGAATGGACCAGGGTCCACAGTTCACTAGTGGTGTCTCTCCAATAAGATAAATAACATGGTGAACAAATTACAGACGGGCAATTGACATATAAAGATTCAATACATATCATGATGATTACTATGAGATTTAATCAGGGCATTACGACAAAGTACATAGACCGCTATCCAGCATGCATCTATGCCTAAATAGTCCACCTTCAGGTTAGCATCCGCACCCCTTCCAGTATTAAGTTGTAAACAACAGACAATTACATTAAGTATGGTGCGTAATGTAATCAATACAAATGTCCTTAGACAAAGCATCGATGTTTTATCCCTAGTAGCAACAGCACATCATCCACAACCTTAGAACTTTCTGTCACTGTCACAGATTTAATGGAGGCATGAACCCACTATCGAGCATAAATACCCTCTCTTGGAGTTACAAGTATCAACTTGGCCAGAGCCTCTAGTAGCAACGGAGAGCATGCAAGAACATAAACAACACATATATGATAGATTAATAATCAATTTGACATAATATTCTATATTCATCGGATCTCGCCAAACACAACATGTAGCATTACAAATAGATGATCTTGATCATGTTAGGCAGCTCACAAGATCTAAACATGATAGCACAAGAGGAGAAGACAACCAACTAGCTACTGCTACGGACCCATAGTCCAAGGATGAACTACTCAGGCATCAATCCGGAGGCGGGCATGATGATGTAGAGCCCTCCGGTGATGATTCCCCTCTCCGGCAGGGTGCCGGAGGCGATCTCCTGAATCCCCGAGATGGGATTGGCGGCGTCTCGTAAGGTTTTCCGTATCGTGGCTCTCGCATGGGTTTTCGCGACGAAGGCTATAAGTAGGGAAGGGTAGGTCAAGAGGCGGCGCGAGGGGCCCACACCATAGGCGGCGTGGCCACCTCGCGCCGGCCTATGGTGCCGGCCCTTGTGGCCCCTCTTCGTATCCTCCGGTCTTCTGGAAGCTCCGCGGAAAAATAAGACCCCGGGCGTTGATTTTGTCCAATTCCGAGAATATTTCCTTTGTAGGATTTCTGAAACCAAAAACAGCAGAAAAAGGAACGGCACTTCGGCATCTTGTTAATAGGTTAGTGCCGGAAAATGTATAATAATGATGTAAAGTATGCATAAAACATGTAAGTATTGTCATAAAAGTAGCATGGAACATAAGAAATTATAGATACGTTTGAGACGTATCAACCATCCCCAAGCTTAGTTCCTACTCGCCTCGAGTAGGTAAACGATAACAACAAATAATTTCTGAAGTGACATGCTACCAATATAACCTTGATCAACATTATTGTAAAGTATATGAGATGGTTGGAGTGATTCGAAGCAAAAGATTGCTAACAAAAGATAATGACTAAACAATTGAATCATATAGCAAAACTTTTCATGAATAGTACTTTCAAGACAAGTATCAACAAGACTTGCATAAGAGCTAACTCATAAAGCAATGGATTCAAAGTAGAATGCATTGAAGCAACACAAAGGATGATTAAGTTTCAGCAGTTCCTTTCAACTTATAACATGTATATCTCATGGATATTTGTCAACATAGAGTAATATAACAAGTGCAATAAGTAAACATGTAAGAATCAATGCACACAGTTAACACAAGTGTTTGCTTCTAAGATAGAAAGAATAGGTAAACTGACTCAACAAAAAGTAAAAGAATGGTCCTTCGCAGAGGGAAGCATGGATTACTACTTTTGTGCTAGAGCTTTTATTTTGAAAACATAGAAACAATTTTGTCAACGGTAGTAATAATTCATATGTGCTATGCATAATACTTCCTACAAGTTGCAAGCCTCATGCATATAATACCAATAGTGCTCGCACCTTGTCCTAATCAGCTTGGTTTACATGGATTATCATTGCATAACATATGTTTCAACCAAGTGTCACAAAGGGGTACCTCTATGCCGCATGTACAAAGGTCCAAGGAGATCAATTGCATTTGATTTCTCGTTTTTAATAGATCTCAACTTAAGACATCCATACCGGGACAACATAGACAACAAATAATGGATTCCTCTTTAATGCTTAAGCATTCAACAACAGATAATATTCTCATAAGAGATTGAGGATGTATGTCCAAACTGAAAACTTCCACCATGATACATGGCTTTGGTTAGCGGCCCAATGCTCTTCTCTAACATATGCATACTCAAACCATTTGATCATGACATCACCCTTACTTCAGAAAAGACGAACATGCATAGCATCTCACATGATATCCAACAAAGTAAAAGTTGATGGCGTCCCCAGAAACATGGTTACCGCTCAACAAGCAACTTATAAGAAATAAGACACATAACTACATATTCATCACCACAATAGTTTTTAAGCTATTTTCCCATGAGCTATATATTGCAAAGACAAAGGAATGAAATTTTAAAGGTAGCACTCAAGTAATTTACTTTGGAATGGCAGAAAAATACCACATGGTAGGTAGATATGGTGGACACAAATGGCATGGGTTTTGGCTCAAGGTGTTTGGATGCACGAGAAGCATTTCCTCTACAAGGCTTTGGGCTAGCAAGGTTGTTTGAAGCAAACACAAGTATGAACAGGTACAACAAAACTTACACAAGAACATATTGGAAGCATTATAAGACTCTACATCTTCCTTGTTGTTCAAACACTTTACAGAAAATATCTAGACTTAGAGAGACCAATCATGCAAACCAAATTTTAACAAGCTCTACGGTAGCTCTCCACTAATAGATTAAACTACATGATGCAAGAGCTTAAACATGATCTATGAGAGCTCAAAACAATTGCCAAGTTTCAAGTTATTCCAAACCATATGAAGCATTTTATGATTCCAACCAAATAGCAATCAACGAAGCAATTTTCAGCCTTCGCCATGAACATTAAAGCACAACTAAGAACACAAGTGTTCCATATGAAAAAGCGGAGCGTAATATCTCCAATACAAGGATGGCGGGATCCAACTTTATTCAAATCAAAACAAAAATAAAAGCAAACGACGCTCCAAGTAAAGAACATAAGATGTGATGGAATAAAAATATAGTTTCACTAGAAGTGACCTGATAAGTTGTTGATGAAGAAGGGGATGCCTTGGGCATCCCCAAGCTTAGATGCTTGAGTCTTCTTAAAATATGCAGGGATGAACCAGGGCATCCCCAAGCTTAGACTTTTCACTCTTCTTGATCATATTGTATCATCCTCTTCTCTTGACCCTTGAAAATTTCCTCCACACCAAACTTAAAGTAAACTCATTAGAGGGTTAGTGCATAATAAAAAAATCACATATTCAGAGGTGACATAATCATTCTTAACACTTCTGGACATTGCACAAAGGTACTGAAAGTTAATGGAACAAAGAAATCCATTCAACATATCAAAAGAGGCAATGCGAAATAAAAGGCAGAATCGACAAAAGAACATCCGTAAAGACGAATTTTACTGGGGCATTTAACTTGCTCAGATGGAAAAACTCAAAACTAATGAAAGTTGCGTACATATCTGAGGATCACGCACGTAAATTGGCAGATTTGTTTGATTTTTTTACAGAGAGTTCTGCGTAAATTCGTGACAGACAGCAATTCTGTTTCTGCGCAGCAATCCAAATCTAGCATCAACTTTACCATAGAGACTTTACTTGGCACAAAAACATGATAAGGAGAGGTTGCTACGTAGTAACAACTTCCAACACTCAAGCAATACAGTAGTAAAATAAAACATGGGTTATCTCCCAATAAGTGCTTTTCTTTAACGCCTAGGCGCAGAAAGTGCAAATCAAGTAACATCAAGAGAAGAAGCATCAACATTATTACCTCGGGCTTTACGCCTACCCTTCTTACTCTTTTTCTTACTCTTTGGTTTAGGGAATACATGTCTGCCTCCCGGTGTAGAGGTGAATTTTAGGGTGCCTTTTCCCACATCTATGATTGCTTCCAATAGTTTCAGTAGGGATCTTCCAAGAGTGATTTGTCCTGTTCCTACACATTCAATAACAAGATAATCAGTGGATACCGTTCTTCCAAGAATGGTTGTGTACACACCCTCGGCTATTCCCTTAGGAATTATAACAGAGTTATCAATAAGAGTTATTCCTTCTCCGCCTTCAGCAAGTCCCCAGAGTGTCAACACCCGGATTTTTAAGTCCGGATGCCTATTATGTCATTCATCGCAATCCCAGGAATATTGTTGTTGCGAGACATAACAGCTGATATCATAAGTCATCATTCATTACAAACCATCATTGTCATACAAAAGGGGATCACATGATCCAATATTACACAAATAGTCGATCTATTGATCAACGATCAACATAGTAGCGGAAGCGTAATAGGAGTGGACTATCTATTCCACAGGCCAACGCTTGACGTCAGGCGACTCCTAGTTGTTGTAGACATCCTGCTGACCGTCGTCCTCATACTGTTGCTCTTCTTCATATTCTGGCCATTTGAATAGCAGGGACACACCGTGAGTACTTTAAAGTACTCGCAAATTAATACTAAACTAATCACTATCTATTTTAATGAAAGGGTGCTAAGCTCTAGTTTTATTTGCGTAAAGCTAATTTTAGTTCATAAGCATTTCATGTGGACCATTATAAGTTAACTAACTCAAGTGGGAACATTAGTGTCATTCCCACAACTCAGTTGTGATTCACCATTATTCATCATTCACCATTCATATTTCAGATTCTAATACTGGAAACTAGATGGCCTTTCCAACCGTCCGTAACCGTGGACACGGCTATTCGAATAGGTTTACACTGGCAGAGGTTGCACACTTGTGCCACAACATTTGATTTCATCCGTCGGGATTTCCCGAATCATCGTATCACAGTACGCGGATCATCAACCATAACCTTCATTTACTAACCCTAGTATGAGCACCTCTCCCCATGAGCTTGGCCTCAGAAGACCAATCAACCCGGGAACTGCACAGGCTTGGCCGGACAGTTCACCTTAATTCACATCATTTCTCAACAACGGAGGCAGCCTCGGCATAACCCCTATGATGTGTGTTCAGAGGGAACCCATACTAAGATACATAAACTTCTAGTTAAGCCTTACCCATAATCAGGTATTGTGGGGGTACTCAATATTGGAAAGGTATCGCATCCAAACCAACATTAGTTTTTAATCAAAAATCACTATCTTCTCTTGGTCTTATTCACCTTCAAGGTTCCTGTCATAATTTCACCATCATCATCTCATATCACCATGTTCCCATCTAGAGTAGTCAATTTTTAGTAATTTAGCACTAGCCACTAGTCATGAGGGGTGCTAACTTAGCTTGATTACCATAGACTAGCTTGGATGATATTGTTCTACCCTAGACCAGTGAAGCATGAATCAAGAAGTAACTTGATAATAATGAAAGAAGTAAAACTTGAAAGCATAACTTGTAGTAAAACTGGGATAGGCTTAATAAGGATAATTAAAATGGTGGGGTGCTTTGCTCTTGGGAGATTTGCACTTGCAGGTGTATTAGTGTAATGTCCCAGGTTTAGAGACGATCGAGGGGTAGATTTTAGAAAGGGATGTGCACTGCATAGTAAATTCTGGGGAAATTTCGCGCTTTTAAACAAAATGCAAGGGGGACAAGTTTCTCTCTCGACACCTTACAGGGTTAGGGTTTCGAGAGTGCGACAAACTTGTATCTCACTTCATTAGTTTAGGGTTTTGAGAAGAGAGGGGAGAGTTTACTTGATTGAATTTTAAATGATATGACATGGTTGAATTCGAACCAAGGTTGAATTTGAATTTCAAATTCAAACATTAAATAATTACCTTAAATAATTCAATTGAGGAAATTCATTAAGTATATAATCAATAATAAACAAGATGAACAATTATAATAAAATGGAGCTCATTAGGGAAAACCTTGAGCTTTATTGATTAACACACAAGGTACATTGTCTTTACATTATTCATAATGGAAATAAATGAATTACAACACATTACATAAATGGGCAGAATAGAAGAAAGAAAAATAAAGAAAAATTACAAGTTAATGATCCTAGTCTAAATTCTACAAGATCATCTTCATTTGATCTTGAACTTGAAGAATTCCAAATCCATTTTGAGCCATTGTTGATCCCTGCACAAAAACACAACAAAGAGAAGTTATGCCAAGTGGCAAAGCCACTTGGCAAGTTAAAAATCAAATGGAAAGGTGAAATGAGCAGATAAGCTCAATGTGGCCGAGCTGATCCTGGCCAAAGCCAAGTTCCAGGTCCAGGTGCACAGCACTTGACAGCACACACACACAGCCTGCTCACAGGGCTGTGTGCATGCTGCACACACACACAGTGAGTCACTAAGGTGACAAGCAGGAGCTGTCGACCAGGGATGCAAGAGAGCACCATATATAACCTTTTCAGAGCCAAACCCTAGTCATTTGTTCATCCATCGACAGCAGCAGTGGTAAGATCATCAAGAACAGCCAAGAACACCAAGAACAGATGAACAGCTAGAGCTGTTGCATCTATTTCCACTCACCAGAAAACAAACCAAGAGATCAAGCTTGCAAGGAGGAGCAGGGCAAGCCAAGAACTCAACCAACAGCTGAATCCTCTACACCAACAAACCATCTAGGAGCTGGAGTGAGGTATAAACAAGATCAACCTGAGCAAAACCCTGTTTTGCTCATAAATAAGCATACACTTGCATCACAGAAGCAAATAAGGGTGGGAAACCCTGGATATATCATCACTTGGTTGCAAAACCATTTGGTGCCAGTAAATAAAGCAAAGGCTAAAAGGAAAACAATCAAGGGAACACTGGTTGTTGACACAACCAGAGAAATCCATCATGGATTTGATCCCAATCAGCCATTCCCAAGTTACCAAGCACCTAATAGTCTAGCTACACCATCAGAATGGTAGAAACACAAGTTTCTACCAGTATTGTCAACATCAAAAGGCTTCTGGCAGTCAAACATGATCAGCCAGAGAGCATATGTCCATACACAGCAAGCCAACAGATAGGGGAGCCATCCCAGGGCAGCACATGCATACTGCCAGGGCTACCTCAACCCACAAGCCAACACTTAGAACCACCACATCATCACCAGAGAGGTTCAGTAGAGGGCTAGGGTACCCAACCAGTGGTTGGCATCCTGCTAGCCCTAACAAATTTATTGAGTTGATCACCACTGAATCACAGTTCACATCATTTATCCATCTAATCAAGCAAGGATGAACAGATAAATGAGACAGACAAGCAATTGATGCTTAAGCAAGCAACATCACACATCAGGTCAGGCCTGTGTGATACACAAGAGAGCAACAGTGAGGCACAGACACCAAAGGGCAGCTGTTACAAGCAACTGGTGATCATATGAACACCAGAAGCTTGTTAGAGCATGCTACTGCATGCTAGAACTCAGTCTAAGCAGTTAACACATGAACAGATAATTAATAACTGAATAATTGTATCACAGATAGAGCATCAGACAAGATAATTGTATCCAGAAGCACTCCATCAAGGGATGGAGTTGATAATGCAACAGATAAGCTCAAATGAGCATGTCCATGAATTGAAGCACAGATAGGATCTCACCAGAGGCACTAGCACTTGCAGGTATGCAATAATTAACCACCACAATCAAGCCTAGGACAAGATTAAGCACACATAGTATGCCCAAGTGATAGTAAAAAGAATAGGAGCATGCCAGTAGGCCATGAGCATCACTGGATGCTCATGAGCAATCACAGGAGGACCACAGCCAGAGATTACAATGAACAGAAATAGCTAGGAAGCACAGTGAGCAATTGAGCAAGAACAGCACAGCACATCAAGCTAGGATCTATGGCGACAGCAGTAAGCCAAGCACAGCAGAGCATCACCAACAGCAGGCCAGCACCTCCACAAGGAGGGAAGCCATGGCCAGGGGTACTAGAGGAGGAAGAAGAGAGGCACAGGAGAAAGAGGGTGGCGGAACATTTACCGGGAGCGAGCAGACGGCAGGCGTAGCCGTGGCGGCCACGGCGGCGCGCGCCGAAGACACGGCGGCACCTGGCCAGGCCATGCCAGGCTCGGCGAGCGCCGCAGCACTCCGCATCTTGGCGGCGACAGCCGGCGGCGTCATCCCGCCTGTGGTGCCGGTGAGCACCGCACCACCGTGCGGTCAAACGAGAAGAGAATCGGCGTAGGGGCGGCTTAGAACCAGATCTATGCCGTGGATCTGGTGCGCCGTCGCGTGGCGGTGCAGATGCACCCCATGGCGAGGGCCATGGCGGCCGGTGATCGCCGGAATCGGCCGGCGACGGTGCGGGCGACGAGGATCGCCAGTGAGAGCGGAGGGGATTAGGGTTAGGACGAGCGGCGCGTGGTGAGGGAGTGAGCGACCGACCGCTCGGGTCGGTTGGACCCGAGCTGGTCTAGCCAAACCACTGGGCTCCACCAGGTGGGCCCAGGGGCAAAACAGACTTTTCCAAATTTCATTAAAAACCAGGAAATTGGAAATTCAATAGAAAATTCATAAAAGCTCTAAAAAAATAATTAAAAATATGAAAATTGATCAGCATAAAATTCCCTATCTAAATAAAATATGAAAGAGAATTTTTGAAGATAATCAAGAATAAGTCTTAATATGATGATTTAAATAATCATTTAAATCACACATATTATTTTCTATAATAAAAATTAAGTCCATTAATAAATTTGGACTTTAAAAACACCTTGACAACATTTCAAGGTTGTATTTTTTCCTAAACAAATATCCCCAAATTATTCTTAGTATTAATCTCTTACATGAAATAAGAACGATATCGGAAGGGGGAACAAACCCTAAAAATGGAATCATGCATAATTGCTTCTTTAACCATTGCCCTTATCGGACAATGATG
Organism: Lolium multiflorum; assembly: GCA_030979885.1. Taxonomy (NCBI): domain Eukaryota; kingdom Viridiplantae; phylum Streptophyta; class Magnoliopsida; order Poales; family Poaceae; genus Lolium; species Lolium multiflorum. The sequence continues at coordinate 218,299,937 of CM061748.1, forward strand.
CTATTTTTCAGAACAAGAGGACAAGGGTCAGTCCACACCTTCCAACTGCAAAACTTTGCAGTGTTCAGGCAAGTTCATCGCTTGCTCATGTCATTTGAGTATTTTTACCAAATTACTTGCAAAGTATTATGTTTATCACTATTGCATAAAAAGCAAAACCACTATTTTCATAACTATGAATATGACTATGTGGTGGGCAATGGAACCATGGATTGTGTGGATATGGTGGAGGTTCCATTGCAAGGGTTTATATCCATCTAGGATTAAACAACAAATGTCGTCCAGTGATTCTTGTACCGTAATACCCGTGTTAACCATAAGATCCGGAGTGGGACGGAGTAGTCAAAGTGTTTCCACCTCTCGTTCATCAACGGATGCGCTTACCGTAGCAGTTGTATCTGGCGGAACAACCGGAGGGTGGGGAGCCCATTCTAATTCCCCACGGTAAAGCAATGCTTACCGTAGCAGTTGTGTCTTGCGGAACAACCGGAGGGTGGGGATCCCATTCTAATTCCCCACGGTAATGCGGTCTATGATGGGTTGCAGCTACCGGCGTAGGAGTGTATGGTAGAGCCCAGATGTTGTCGTGGTCGGGGCCCAGCCTTAATTGGCGTAAGTGAACCGGCGTGGACCCAGGGTCGGGGCATGCAACAAAGGGTGGGTGTTCGAGGTAGCGGAGGAACATGATTGACTAGGACCTTATACCGGGCCTCACACCAAAGGAAGTGTGGACGGGAAAGCTGCCCGGTTGGCACCAAGGTTAAGATCTCTTATGGGTAAAGCAACACACTGCAGAGTGTAACGAATCGTGACCAGTCACTCCTTGTTCCGGGATTTGGAACTGCGAACGCTGCCGGAAAGGAACTCCATGAAGTTCTAGTAAACCGGTGAAGGCTGACGGACATAGTTCTTCTGAATAAAAACAACCTTTTGAAGAAATGTTTATCAAAACTTGCATTGGTATTAGACTTTCTGGTCTAATATCGTAGCTAGTGCATTAAACACCTCTTCCCTATAATATGAACTTGTTGAGTACGCTCGTACTCATACCACTCTTAAATCCCCTGCTTAGATTGTCTGAACCATCTGGAGGAGGACAACGACAACCCTGAAGGAGCCGACATCATCGGCTATGAAGAACCAGATCTATCTGGAGGTGTCGAAGGTGTAGACTACCTCATAGTCTACGGAACCGGGAAGGGTTCCGGAGAAGGACAAGCTTAGACCGTTGAGCAGTAGTAGTAGTATCCGAGCAGTACGAACCCTTAGTACTTTACCGCTCGAGGCAATAAATGTTTAGTTTAATGAGACTCCTATGTTGTAAGCTAAGTTGGGTTCACCTCGAACCCAGGAGTATCCCTCTGAGGACCCAAGAGGAGCTCCAAGACAATATATGTTTGGCTTGTAATAATAAATGTATGAGTTATGGACCTGCTATGTTCTGTTGTACTACTCTGAGGGATGTAATATTTGCGGATTGGTACTTCGCGAATGTTATATCAACGACTGGCATACTACAACATGCAGTGGTATGCAGGGTCACCACAGTTGGTATCAGAGCAAAGGCTTTGACCTTAGGTTGGAACCTAGTAAATGGGACGAAACGTTAGGAGTCAAATAGGACTAGTAAAGAATTCTCTAAAAATATGGTGTATATTCACTTGAGAATACAACAATCATATGTTTTAGTGCGATAATTCTTTATTATCTCTATTATGATGCATTATTACTAATCTTATATTCTCTCTATTTCTACAGCCAACAATGGCAAGTTCACGCCCGGGACGTAATGTGAAAGTGAAGACTTCAAACTTGAGTGAATACGACGGAGGACTTGCAGACATCCTACGTGCCATGTTACTTGAATTGGGGTGCGATCCCCAAATCCAAGCGACGAAATACTGGTTCTATGATGGACCAGTATTGGCAAAGTGTAGAGTAGGGCTACGACTTCCCGAATCTTTGGGAATGAGCGTAGTTATGCCAGCAGGAGAAGCCCGAACCATCAACACAGCCTATCATATAGCTGTTATGAGAGCCATAACAGACATCCGGGAACATAAGACGAAAGAGCTTATGGGTTCCGATTCACTCACATTCTCACCTGGAGGAAGAGGAAGACCTCATGTTGGACCATTTTAAATACGCCAGACGCAAACCAGCCGAAGCTGCAAAATACATGGACAATAGCCGAACTTGCTATCATTGTTATTTCAGTTGAACCGTCATTTGACGGGAGCAATTGATACAATGCTAGAAGAGTTCACTGAACCCAAGGAGGACAGTAGGGGGAAAGAACCTATGGAGAATGTGGTGCGACACCAGTTTATTCAGCTGGTGACTACATCAGTATTGATCCACTTGCACGTGAAACTACACTGCTACACCTGGGAACTACCTGGGTAGTTCCTATGGGGGATACGAGGGCGGAGAGGAATCCGGAAACATGCAGCGTTCCGAGACTCCTATCGAGAATTCCAGGGGTTGGCGTTGGGGATGTGATACTGGAACCCATAGTACTACTGAGTATTATGATGGGGAGATGAATGATGACGCAACAACCCAGAACCAAAGCTATCCTAGTAATGAAGGAGTGGATGGAGGATATCCGACCCAAGTTGAGTCGGGTATGAGCTTTGGTAACCCTTATGGTGTGGCTACAGGAGAGTACACCCGATGGGTGGACTATGATGCCCTCAACGATCAGTTTGTGAACACTGATTTCTCCTTAGGATCATCATCGGATTCGGATTACAAACCAACAGGGAGACCTTACGTTCCAGGGTCTATCAGGAGGACGAAACGTTCGACCGGATGGAAGCCTGGAATGTACCGGGAGTGAAGACCGATTAGAAGTCCACCAAGGGAGGCGTGGCTATAATACACAAGTACCACGTGTATTATAGTTTGTAATATTTGTATAAATTTGTACATATACTTTAATAAGTGAGTTTGCATACTCACATCGACTTGAGTATTGTAATAAGACCACTTATGTATGTATATACAGGGTATATGTTTTGTATGATTTGGATTTGCTTCTTGATTTCCATTGCGTGACTAGTTCTGTGCACAAAGTTGAGCTCAGAAAACTTGCGCATGGAGTAACTATGAGTACCGCTTTGTGTTGCAGAACTAGGGGAAATGTCGGGAACGCCGAGTGAGGAGAGTGAGGAGCAGCGCATTGAGCGCGAGGCCAGACAGAAGCGAGGCTGATGAAGCAGCCAGAACTCAGTTTCCACCACCACCACCACCCATGACGCAGCGGAACTTTGTCCAGTACATGCAGATGATGGAAGAGAGACAGTGTGACGCTGGAGCAGCAGAATAGATTCTTCCAGGAGTTGCTGCAACAGAACAGAGTTGAGAGACTGAGAATCAGGGAGTCACCTTATCAGACTTCCAGAATACCAAGCCAATATCTTTTGCATACGCGCCCGAGCCAATGGACGCGGAAGACTGGCTTATGGACACCGAGCGAAAGCTCAATACTGTTGGTTGCAACGACCTGGAGAAGGTCCGTTATGCTACACACTTGATGTGTGGACCTGCCGCATCATGGTGGGACAATATAGTAGCCGTGTATCCGGCAGAGAAGGTATTTACCTGGGAAGAGTTCAAGAGGAAGTTCAGGGAATCCAATGTCCCTGAAAGCATTGTGGAGTTAAAGCGTCGAGAATTTGAGAGTCTTGAGCAGAAAGATAATGCTATTCTGACTTATGTCAGAGAGTTCTCGAAGTTGTCTCGGTATGCCGTTGAGGAGGTCAATACCGAGGACAAAAAGAAGAAGAGGTTCTTGCGGGGATTAAGTCCCCAGTTTAAGGTACAACTCAGAATGATGAGAGCAACAGAGTTCCAGGAATTGGTGGATGCAGCCATCACCCTGGAAGATGACTTCAAGCAACTACAGGAGGAGAAGAGGAAGAAGGCCAAATATGAGCCTAAGAGGTATATCAGCAACAAGCCAAACATGAGTTTGAGCTTTAAACCCAGATACAATAACAACAACAACAAAAACAACAACAGAACTACTACGGTAGTAGGAAGAATCAGCATTCCAGTCTGCAAATCAAATAGTTTGCAGAAGCTGTGGATTCACAGGGCATTTTGCCAAGGATTGCAAGAAGCCAAGGATCATATGCTTTGGTTGTCGCAGGAGGGGCATATGCTGAAAGACTGCCCCAAGAGAAGAAACGACGGAGGAGGCCAGTCAGGAGGAGGAGGAAGCCGAGGAGGAAACACCGGAGGGGGTTGGAAGAACAAGAAACCCTTCGGCAAGTTAAACTGTACCAGCTTGGAGGAGGTGATTAACTCCGATCAAGCAGTGATAGGTACGCTTCAGATACTCACTCATCCTGGCAAAGTACTCTTTGATACTGGTGCCACTACATCATTCATTTCTCAGCAATTCATCATCAAACATGGGATTAGATGCAATAAATTAGATAAACCAATCACCATACTTTCTGCGGGGGGAACGATATTAGTAACCCACACTAAACCTGGACAAGTCATCATGATCAATAAGTGTGCGTTTGACGCAGACCTGTTCATTCTACCGATGAAGGACATTGATGTCATTCTTGGTATGAACTGGTTAGAGGAAAATGGCGCACTTATAGATTGTACCCATAAAACAGTATCTTTGAAAAGCCCAGGTGGAGATAGAATCATTTACCAAGGAGATAAGCATACTCAGATTGAAGTGGAGTTAAAGCTGAACAGCATGAAGGAGGTGAAGTTAGAAGATATTCCAGTAGTCAATGAATTCCAAGATGTATTCCCTAAGGAATTACCTGGAATGCCACCAGATAGGGAGATAGAATTTACTATCGACCTAATTCCAGGAACAGCTCCGATTGCTAAAGCACCATACAAGATGGGGCCTAAAGAGTTGAAAGAACTCAAGGAACAATTGGATGACCTAGAACAGAAAGGATTCATACAGGAGAGTATTTCACCATGGGGATCACCTGTGATCTTCGTAGATAAAAGAGATGGAGGTCGAAGGATGTGTGGAGACTACAGGAATTTGAACAATGTTACAATCAAGAACAAGTACCCACTTCCTAGAATCCAAGATCTTTTTGATCAAGTTAGAGGCGCGGGAGTCTTTTCCAAGATTGATCTAAGATCCGGTTATCACCAGATAAAGATCAAGAAGGAAGACGTTCCGAAAACAGCCTTTGTCTCGAGGTACGGACATCATGAGTATCTCGTAGTACCTTTTGGACTAACCAATGCCCCAGCAATATTCATGAATATCATGAATAAGATCTTCATGCCATGTCTCGACAAGTTTGTCATCGTATTCATCGATGATATCTTGATATATTCCAAGGACAAAGCTGAACATGCTGAACACCTTAGGATAGTGTTGCAAACACTAAGGGAACACCAACTGTACGCCAAGTTCAGTAAGTGTGAGTTTTGGCTTGATCAAGTAGAATTTCTTGGTCATGTCATTAGCAAGGATGGGATAGCAGTAAACCCAAGCAAAGTAGCCTCAGTTTTGGACTGGGAAGCACCCAAGAATGTCAAGGAAATCCGAGGATTCTTGGGAATGGCAGGATACTATCGGAGATTCATTGAAGGATTCTCCAAGATAGCAGGACCAATGACCAAGCTGCTTAGGAAGAACACACCTTTTGTGTGGTCTGATGAGTGTGAGAAGAGTTTTCAAACTCTGAAAGAAAAACTCACCACAGCACCGGTGTTAGCAGTTCCGGAAGATGGCAAGGATTACACCGTGTACTGTGATGCATCCAAACATGGATTGGGATGTGTACTCATGCAAGACCGGAAAGTAATATCTTATGGATCGAGGCAACTCAGACCTCATGAAGTAAACTATCCAACTCATGATTTAGAGCTAGCAGCAGTTGTTTTTGCACTTAAGACTTGGAGACATTTTCTCTATGGAGCCAAGTGTGAGCTCTATACCGATCATAAGAGTCTCAAGTACTTCTTCACTCAAAAGGAACTCAATATGAGGCAGAAAAGATGGCTTGAGTTGATCAAGGACTATGATCTGACCATCAACTATACTCCAGGAAAGGCTAATGTTGTAGCAGATGCCTTGAGTAGAAAGAGTACTGGCGGACTAGAACCAGAAATTTCACCGGAGTTGAAGAAGGAAATAAGCCAAGCCCAAATACAACTTTGGGAGAAAGAAGCTCACGAAGGACTATCCGCTTTACAAGTAGCCGATGAGATGAATGTCAACCTCAAGAATGAAATAATCATGGGCCAACTAGATGATCCATTCATCGTGGAGGAGATGAAGAGGATTGACGAAGGAAGACCATCAGAATTTCACCGTGGAGAGATGGGATCATTATGGTTCCAGAAGAGGATTTGTGTTCCGGATATTGCAGAGATCAAGGAAGTAATACTCCGGGAAGCCCATCAAACACCATACTCTATCCATCCGGGAAGTACAAAGATGTACATGGACTTAAAGGAACTATTCTGGTGGAACAACATGAAGAGAGAAATAGCACAGTATGTGGCGGAATGTCATACTTGCCAAAGAGTGAAGGCCGAACACCAGAGTCCGGCAGAAAACTACAACCTTTACCTATTCCAGAATGGAAATGGGAGGAGATAGGAATGGATTTCATCACCGGACTACCCATGACCAATAAAAAGAAGGACATGATATGGGTAATCGTGGACCGGTTGACGAAAAGTGCACACTTCTTAGCGGTAAATCAGCAAGACAAAGGAGAGAAACTCATCGATCTTTACATCAAAGAGATCGTGAGTAAACATGGAGTGCCCAAGAAGATTGTGTCAGATCGAGGATCCGTGTTCACATCAGCATTCTGGAAGCAACTACATGAAGCTTTAGGATCCAAATTGGACTATAGTACCGCCTATCCCCAGACAGGTGGACAAACCGAGAGAACTAACCAGATCCTAGAGGACATGCTTAGGGCTTTTGCCCTAGATTTCGGAGGATCATGGGAAGAACACTTACCATTAGCAGAATTCTCATACAACAATAGCTATCAAAGTAGTATCAAGATGGCACCATTCGAAGCTCTGTATGGAAGAAAGTGTAGATCACCGATATGTTGGTATGAAGCTGGATCAAGCAAGGAGTTCAACCCAGATTATGTCAAGGAAAAACAACACATCATTGACATCATAAGAGATAGACTGAAGATAGCCCAAAGTCGACAGAAGAGCTATGCAGACCAAAAGAGAAGGACTTGGGAACCACAAGTGGGAGATATGGTATATCTTAAGGTGAGTCCGATGAAAGGTCTTCAGAGATTCGGAGTAAAGGGAAAGTTGAGCCCTAGATACATTGGACCCTTCAAGATACTGAGTCAGAACCGAGGTTTAGCTTTTGAATTGGATCTACCGGAAGGCTAGCTCAAGTTCACAATGTATTCCATGTATCACAACTCAGAAAATGCTTAAAGACCCCGGATGAGCCAGTATCACATGCTGAGCTCGAGTTACAACCAGATCTGACATATATCGAGAAGCCAGCCAAGATTCTCGAGGAGAGCTGGAAACAACTCAGAAATAAAGCTATCAAGTACTGTAAGATACAATGGAAGCATCACCCCGAGAGGGAAGCCACATGGGAAAAGGAAGAAGACTTGAGGGAAACATACCCCGAACTGTTCAGGTATTACAACCACAACTTCGGGACGAAGTTTTCTTTAAGGGGGAAGGCTGTAATGTCCCAGGTTTAGAGACGATCGAGGGGTAGATTTTAGAAAGGGATGTGCACTGCATAGTAAATTCTCGGGGAAATTTCGCTTTTAAACAAAACGCATCGAAGGGGGACAAGTTTCTCTCTCGACACCTTTGGGTTAGGGTTTCGAGAGTGCGACAAACTTGTATCTCACTTCATTAGTTTAGGGTTTTGAGAAGAGAGGGGAGAGTTTACTTGATTGAATTTTAAATGATATGACATGGTTGAATTCGAACCAAGGTTGAATTTGAATTTCAAATTCAAACATTAAATAATTACCTTAAATAATTCAATTGAGGAAATTCATTAAGTATATAATCAATAATAAACAAGATGAACAATTATAATAAAATGGAGCTCATTAGGGAAAACATTGAGCTTTATTGATTAACACACAAGGTACATTGTCTTTACATTATTCATAATGGAAATAAATGAATTACAACACATTACATAAATGGGCAGAATAGAAGAAAGAAAAATAAAGAAAAATTACAAGTTAATGATCCTAGTCTAAATTCTACAAGATCATCTTCATTTGATCTTGAACTTGAAGAATTCCAAATCCATTTTGAGCCATTGTTGATCCCTGCACAAAAACACAACAAAGAGAAGTTATGCCAAGTGGCAAAGCCACTTGGCAAGTTAAAAATCAAATGGAAAGGTGAAATGAGCAGATAAGCTCAATGTGGCCGAGCTGATCCTGGCCAAAGCCAAGTTCCAGGTCCAGGTGCACAGCACTTGACAGCACACACACACAGCCTGCTCACAGGGCTGTGTGCATGCTGCACACACACACAGTGAGTCACTAAGGTGACAAGCAGGAGCTGTCGACCAGGGATGCAAGAGAGCACCATATATAACCTTTTCAGAGCCAAACCCTAGTCATTTGTTCATCCATCGACAGCAGCAGTGGTAAGATCATCAAGAACAGCCAAGAACACCAAGAACAGATGAACAGCTAGAGCTGTTGCATCTATTTCCACTCACCAGAAAATAAACCAAGAGATCAAGCTTGCAAGGAGGAGCAGGGCAAGCCAAGAACTCAACCAACAGCTGAATCCTCTACACCAACAAACCATCTAGGAGCTGGAGTGAGGTATAAACAAGATCAACCTGAGCAAAACCCTGTTTTGCTCATAAATAAGCATACACTTGCATCACAGAATCAAATAAGGGTGGGAAACCCTGGATATATCATCACTTGGTTGCAAAACCATTTGGTGCCAGTAAATAAAGCAAAGGCTAAAAGGAAAACAATCAAGGGAACACTGGTTGTTGACACAACCAGAGAAATCCATCATGGATTTGATCCCAATCAGCCATTCCCAAGTTACCAAGCACCTAATAGTCTAGCTACACCATCAGAATGGTAGAAACACAAGTTTCTACCAGTATTGTCAACATCAAAAGGCTTCTGGCAGTCAAACATGATCAGCCAGAGAGCATATGTCCATACACAGCAAGCCAACAGATAGGGGAGCCATCCCAGGGCAGCACATGCATACTGCCAGGGCTACCTCAACCCACAAGCCAACACTTAGAACCACCACATCATCACCAGAGAGGTTCAGTAGAGGGCTAGGGTACCCAACCAGTGGTTGGCATCCTGCTAGCCCTAACAAATTTATTGAGTTGATCACCACTGAATCACAGTTCACATCATTTATCCATCTAATCAAGCAAGGATGAACAGATAAATGAGACAGACAAGCAATTGATGCTTAAGCAAGCAACAGCACACATCAGGTCAGGCCTGTGTGATACACAAGAGAGCAACAGTGAGGCACGACACCAAGGGCAGCTGTTACAAGCAACTGGTGATCATATGAACACCAGAAGCTTGTTAGAGCATGCTACTGCATGCTAGAACTCAGTCTAAGCAGTTAACACATGAACAGATAATTAATAACTGAATAATTGTATCACAGATAGAGCATCAGACAAGATAATTGTATCCAGAAGCACTCCATCAAGGGATGGAGTTGATAATGCAACAGATAAGCTCAAATGAGCATGTCCATGAATTGAAGCACAGATAGGATCTCACCAGAGGCACTAGCACTTGCAGGTATGCAATAATTAACCACCACAATCAAGCCTAGGACAAGATTAAGCACACATAGTATGCCCAAGTGATAGTAAAAAGAATAGGAGCATGCCAGTAGGCCATGAGCATCACTGGATGCTCATGAGCAATCACAGGAGGACCACAGCCAGAGATTACAATGAACAGAAATAGCTAGGAAGCACAGTGAGCAATTGAGCAAGAACAACACAGCACATCAAGCTAGGATCTATGGCGACAGCAGTAAGCCAAGCACAGCAGAGCATCACCAACAGCAGGCCAGCACCTCCACAAGGAGGGAAGCCATGGCCAGGGGTACTAGAGGAGGAAGAAGAGAGGCACAGGAGAAAGAGGGTGGCGGAACATTTACCGGGAGCGAGCAGACGGCAGGCGTAGCCGTGGCGGCCACGGCGGCGCGCGCCGAAGACACGGCGGCACCTGGCCAGGCCATGCCAGGCTCGGCGAGCGCCGCAGCACTCCGCATCTTGGCGGCGACAGCCGGCGGCGTCATCCCGCCTGTGGTGCCGGTGAGCACCGCACCACCGTGCGGTCAAACGAGAAGAGAATCGGCGTAGGGGCGGCTTAGAACCAGATCTATGCCGTGGATCTGGTGCGCCGTCGCGTGGCGGTGCAGATGCACCCCATGGCGAGGGCCATGGCGGCCGGTGATCGCCGGAATCGGCCGGCGACGGTGCGGGCGACGAGGATCGCCAGTGAGAGCGGAGGGGATTAGGGTTAGGACGAGCGGCGCGTGGTGAGGGAGTGAGCGACCGACCGCTCGGGTCGGTTGGACCCGAGCTGGTCTAGCCAAACCACACTGGGCTCCACTGACAGGTGGGCCCAGGGGCAAAACAGACTTTTCCAAATTTCATTAAAAACCAGGAAATTGGAAATTCAATAGAAAATTCATAAAAGCTCTAAAAAATAATTAAAAATATGAAAATTGATCAGCATAAAATTCCCTATCTAAATAAAATATGAAAGAGAATTTTTGAAGATAATCAAGAATAAGTCTTAATATGATGATTTAAATAATCATTTAAATCACACATATTATTTTCTATAATAAAAATTAAGTCCATTAATAAATTTGGACTTTAAAAACACCTTGACAACATTTCAAGGTTGTATTTTTCCCTAAACAAATATCCCCAAATTATTCTTAGTATTAATCTCTTACATGAAATAAGAACGATATCGGAAGGGGGGAACAAACCCTAAAAATGGAATCATGCATAATTGCTTCTTTAACCATTGCCCTTATCGGACAATGATGCTATTTTTCACAAGAGGACAAGGGTCAGTCCACACCTTCCAACTGCAACACTTGCAGTGTTCAGGCAAGTTCATCGCTTGCTCATGTCATTTGAGTATTTTTACCAAATTACTTGCAAAGTACTATGTTTATCACTATTGCATAAAAAGCAAAACCACTATTTTCATAACTATGAATATGACTATGTGGTGGGCAATGGAACCATGGATTGTGTGGATATGGTGGAGGTTCCATTGCAAGGGTTTATATCCATCTAGGATTAAACAACAAATGTCGTCCAGTGATTCTTGTGCCGTAATACCCGTGTTAACCATAAGATCTGGAGTGGGACGGAGTAGTCAAAAGTGTTTCCACCTCTCGTTCATCAACGGATGCGCTTACCGTAGTTGTATCTGGCGGAACAACCGGAGGGTGGGGAGCCCATTCTAATTCCCCACGGTAAAGCAATGCTTACCGTAGCAGTTGTGTCTTGCGGAACAACCGGAGGGTGGGGATCCCATTCTAATTCCCCACGGTAATGCGGTCTATGATGGGTTGCAGCTACCGGCGTAGGAGTGTATGGTAGAGCCCAGCACTGTTGTCGTGGTCGGGGCCCAGCCTTAATTGGCGTAAGTGAACCGGCGTGGACCCAGGGTCGGGGCATGCAACAAAGGGTGGGTGTTCGAGGTAGCGGAGGAACATGATTGACTAGGACCTTATACCGGGCCTCACACCAAAGGAAGTGTGGACGGGAAAGCTGCCCGGTTGGCACCAAGGTTAAGATCTCTTATGGGTAAAGCAACACACCTCTGCAGAGTGTAACGTCGTGACCAGTCACTCCTTGTTCCGGGATTTGGAACTGCGAACGCTGCCGGAAAGGAACTCCATGAAGTTCTAGTAAACCGGTGAAGGCTGACGGACATAGTTCTTCTGAATAAAAACAACCTTTTGAAGAAATGTTTATCAAAACTTGCATTGGTATTAGACTTTCTGGTCTAATATCGTAGCTAGTGCATTAAACACCTCTTCCCTATAATATGAACTTGTTGTGTACGCTCGTACTCATACCACTCTTAAATCCCCTGCTTAGATTGTCTGAACCATCTGGAGGAGGACAACGACAACCCTGAAGGAGCCGACATCATCGGCTATGAAGAACCAGATCTATCTGGAGGTGTCGAAGGTGTAGACTACCTCATAGTCTACGGAACCGGGAAGGGTTCCGGAGAAGGACAAGCTTAGACCGTTGAGCAGTAGTAGTAGTATCCGAGCAGTACGAACCCTTAGTACTTTACCGCTCGAGGCAATAAATGTTTAGTTTAATGAGACTCCTATGTTGTAAGCTAAGTTGGGTTCACCTCGAACCCAGGAGTATCCCTCTGAGGACCCAAGAGGAGCTCCAAGACAATATATGTTTGGCTTGTAATAATAAATGTATGAGTTATGGACCTGCTATGTTCTGTTGTACTACTCTGAGGGATGTAATATTTGCGGATTGGTACTTCGCGAATGTTATATCAACGACTGGCATACTACAACATGCAGTGGTATGCAGGGTCACCACAATTAGCTTGCCTTGATTGTTGTACTGATCAAAGTGGTCTTCCTCTCCTTGAGTGTAGACCTCCTCCTCCTCAGCGTACTCCTCGGTACTAGCGTCTAAATACGAGTATAATACACAATCACCACACAACTCAAACACTAAGCTAAGCACACATATGAATTCACTCTTACTAAGCTATCATAACACATGCTTATTATGTGAGTTGATTTAGTTATTATGGTTAAGAAAGAATAATTTCCTCTCATTATAAGTATTAATTTAAGTTGCCATTTATTTCTTGAGAGAAGATAATTCCCTCTCATTAAGGTTGATTAAGATTTAATTTCCTCAATTAATATCATATGACCTAGGTGGACCTAGGTCAACCTCTTCATAATCATTATTTGGGAAAAAGATTTAAATGAGGTACACCACCTCATGCCTTTTAATAATTTTTGATTAATGTTTAATATTATCAACTAAATTAATATGGGTTTAATATGACCATAGTGTCTTCTTCATATTAACTTGGTGGGGTCAGGATTTAAATGAGAGAGATGCTCTCATACACATTGATAAGAAATAGGCTCATTTAAAAAGTATTTTAAATAGCCTTAGAGCCAATTTTTAAACAAGGACATGATCATGCAAACAATGATGCAATATTTTTACATATTCTGATAGATATATTGAAATGTGATTTTTGAGAGTTGGTTTTAACTTAATAGCATTTTTATTCAATTTTTAAGAATTAATTGAAGTGGAAAAAGGCCCTGCCTTGTTTATTTTCTCAGATTAATTCGACAAACAATTTAGGGTTGGGACCAGTGTAGTTTTGTAGACATTTTCTCAAGGTTTCCAAATATATAAAATTTGTCAAATTTGGTTGGGTAGATTTTATTCTATTAATTTTTGAAAACAGCATCAGAGGCTAATTAATTAAATTCGAAATTCTCAATTTGAATACTTGGGCTTAGGCGGGAAACTAAACGGGCTGCACAGCGGGAGAGGGAAGTGGGCCGGCCCAGCAGCACGTCCACGCAGCGGGCCGCCTGACAGCGTGGGGTCCACACGTCAGTGGGTTTAAAACCCCGAATCGGTACAGAGAAAGGTGAGCCGTAGGATTAGATCGAGATCGAACGGACGCTAATCGTCGTCGTCTCCGGCGAGAGGGTCGAGCTCCGGCGGCTCAGGTAGGGGGTCGGAGGGAGTACCAGGCCGTTGCAGGTGTCTGGCAGTGTGCGTGGGAAGGTTGTCGACGACGGCGAGGCGCCTGGTAGCAGTGGCGCCGCCGGGGGTGGCCTGGATCGACGGCGCCCTTCTCAGCACCTCTGCGGGCTCCGACGGTGAAATTGGACGGCGGCGGTGGCTAATCGAGCAGGGCGAGGGGACGAGGAGCTTGAGAAGAGGGAGGCGAGCAAGAATGGTGTGAAGTGCTAGGTGCGGGGAGGCCTCCTTTTATAGGGTCTGGAGGTGGCCGTGGCGCGGCGATGATCTCATCGTCGACGACGGTGCTACAGCGGCGCCGGGGTACTGGTGATGATGCACGCGGGCAGGCGACGTCCTGGCGGTGACGCAGCGCTTGACGGCGTTGAAAATGAGGCAGAGGAGAGGACGAGCGCGTGACGGAGGCTGGCAGTACTGCGGCGGACGTCGCGTGGGCGTGGCGCACGGCGTTCCCGCGGACCAATGGCGGTGTCTGGGCGGTTCACCGTTGCGTCGTGAAGCGCTTGGCGCTGGAGGCAGGGGCTGGGGTCAACGGAGCGAGCGGGGCGACGTGGTGCTCTGCCGTGCTCCGGTGCATGGCGATGCACGCTCTGGCGCGCGCGTGATCGTCTGGGCGTGTCTGGGCGTGTCTGTTCCGACGCGTCTGGTGCACCATTTGGGCGGGGCTCGTGTCCATTCGATCCAGGGAGGTGTGGAGCAGCTAGAGGACATGGTGGTTCATGGTGGGGAAGGCCAGGGACAGAGTTGGCATGATGAGGCCATGTCATGCCACGGCATGGCATGGTTTCCACTTGATGATGATGCAAGAGGGTACTAGGGCTTGTCTGAGGTGCTTGGCAGTGTAGAGGGAGGTCAATGGAGTACATTTGATGAGCTAGGCATGAGGGTTTATGCAAGGAACCACTGGATTTTACAATGCATGGGGTTGGCAGGTTCATGCACACAAGGTGCTCGACCAAATGGCCGCAAGAACTTTACTTTGGAATTTTTGAATGAAATTTGTAGGGTTTGATTTATATAATATTTGCAGTAGAGTGGTGGTGGTGGTGGTCAAAATGAAGGTTGTTTGCAAAAATTCAAATTGGGTATGATCTTCACATTGATATAAAGTCCTCACTTGTCACCCTTATTCTGGTCAACCTAGTCAACTCTAGCCAGGGTGGTCAACATGAAAGTTCATCATCTTGACATGGTCTTGGATGACATTGCTTTGGTTAATCAAGTTTAGTGTAAGAAATGATTTAACCAGAGGGGTAAAGAGGGGATCAGGTTATAAATTGCATAATTGACCATCATCATATGTGAGATGGTTTTGAGTTCAAATTTGATTCAATTTTGGTTTCTTTGATGCATTTAGGTTTGTTTGAGTTATATAATCATTTTAGAAACAAAAGATCAAGCCATGGTGGCCTTTGATGATGGTTTGCATTTTTGACCTATGTGTATGTGAGGGTTTTGGATCACACTTGGCATTTTCTTTTATTTCCTCAAGGAGTGGTATTATGATCATATATTAGGGTTTATTAGCAAGTCATAATCACATCAACACTTATCATGGCAAAAGCACCAAAGGAAATCACTCATAGGCATGAACTTATATGTAACACACTATGCATATAAAAAGTTTTTGTTTGTTGCAAATTTTGAGTACTTGATCTCTCCTTGATTTCATTATTGTTAAAACTTGGGATGTTACAAACCCTTCCCCCTTACAAAAGATCTCGTCCCGAGATCTTAAAGAAAACTAGGTGCTAAAGAGATCTGGGTATTCCTTCTTCATGTCTTCCTCTCGCTCCCAGGTGGCTTCGTCTTCAGTGTGATTGCTCCACTGAATCTTCAGGAACTTGATACTCCTGGTGCGGGTAGTTCTGTACGCATCTTCCAGGATACGAATGGGCACTTCACGATACGTCAAGTCTGAGTTGATGTCCACCGATCTGTGATCAATATTCTTGAACACTTCAGTCTTTTCCGGTACTTCAAGGCACTTCCGGAGCAGTGAGATGTGGAACACATTGTGCACAGCCGCCATTTCTTCGGTAGTTCCAGTTGATAAGATACTTCCGCGGCGACTCAGAATTGAAGGTCCGACATATCGGGCGCGAGCTTTCCTTTCACCTGGAATCTCTGCATTCCTTTGAGGGGTGACACCTTGAGATAAACAAAATCTCCAATCTCGAATGTCATCTCTCGGTCTCTTGTCGGCGTAGCTCTTCTGTCTTGATTGCGCAGTCTTGAGGTACTCGCGAATCTTGTGCACCTTCTCTTCGGCTTCACGAAGAACATCTGGTCCAAAGACTTGGCTTTCTCCGACTTGACCAATTGAGGGGTACGGCACTCCTTCCGTACGTGGCTTCAAAGGGGGCCATCCGAAGCTGGCTTGATAACTATTGTTGTATGAGAATTCGCATAAGGCAAACAGTCTTCCCACTTGGATCCATATTCACATTAGCTCTCGAGCATGTCCTCAAGTATCCGGTTGACTCTTCAGTCTGTCCGTCGCCTGGGGGTGATAAGCGGTGCTAAAGTTTAACCGGGTTCCCAGTCCTTCATGTACTTTGCCAGAATCTTGAGGTGAACTGCGATCCTCTATCCGACACTATGGACTTCGGTGTTCCGTGCAGGGCGACTATTCTTGAGATGTACAACTCTGCTAGCTTTGGGCCTTGATAAGT
The DNA here is from genome assembly GCA_030979885.1 of Lolium multiflorum. Classification (NCBI taxonomy): domain Eukaryota; kingdom Viridiplantae; phylum Streptophyta; class Magnoliopsida; order Poales; family Poaceae; genus Lolium; species Lolium multiflorum. The sequence continues at coordinate 218,316,419 of CM061748.1, forward strand.
GGTTTTGACGGGATAAAATGGGCTACTTTGGTTAATCTGTCTACCACTACCCAAATAGAATCATTTCCTCTGCTAGATTTGGGCAATCCTGTGATAAAGTCCATTCCGACCGAGTCCCACTTCCATTCCGGAATCAAGGGTTGCAACAGTCCGGCGGGTCGTTGATGTTCGCCTTAACTCTCTCAGATATCACACTTAGCTATGTAGCTCCCTATTTCTCGCTTCATTCCATGCCACCAAAATTGTTCCTTCAAATCTTGGTACATCTTGGTACCTCCGGGGTGGATGGAGTATAAGGTGTCATGGGCCTCCTGCAGTATGACTTGTTTCAATTCTGAGTCTGACGGCACACATAGGCGACCGTTGTACCAAAGTACTCCTTCTCCATCTTCCGTGAATCCCGCCTTTCCTGCTGCCATTTGACTCTTGATTCCGCAATGCTTGCATTTCCCTTCTGGGCTTCCTTGATTTGACCAATCAAAGTAGGTTGCAGCTCTATGCTGGCTAGGTATCCTTCACTAACCAGTTCCAACCTAAACTGTTCAAACTCTTCATGCTAGGTTGTTCTCTGCTATCATGGAGTTCAGCTGACACGGCTGTCTACCAGGGCATCCGCTACCACATTGGCCTTGCCGGGTGATAGTGGATTTCCATATCATAGTCCTTTATCAGTTCCAACCATCTTCTTTGCCTCATATTCAGCTCTTTCGGGTGAAGATATACTGCTCTTGTGATCTGAATAGATCTCGCATCGATTACCCATGAGGTAATGACGCCAAACTTTTCAATGCTAACACTACGGCTGCAAGTTCGAGGTCATGGGTTGGGTAGTTTTGCTCATGTTGTTTCAACTGCCGGGACAGATAAGATATCACCTTTCCTTCTTGCATCAACACACATCCAAGACCAATCTTAGATGCGTCACAATAGACGTCAAAGGGCTTGGTGATGTCCGGCATGATTAGGATGGGGGTCTGTGGTTAGTCTGGTTTTAAGTTGCTGGAAGCTGGCTTCACATTTATCAGTCCATTCAAACTTCTTGTCTTTCTTCAACAGTTGTGTCATTGGCCGGGCAATGCTTGAGAACCCTTCAACAAATCTGCGGTAATATCCGGCTAGTCCGAGAAATGCACGGACCTCGGTCTGTGTGGTTGGGGTTTTCCATTCTTCTACGGTTTTGATTTTGGCTGGGTCTACAGCAATTCCTCCTGCAGACAAGATGTGTCCCAGGAATCCAACTTCTTTCAACCAAAACTCGCACTTGCTGAACTTGGCGTACAACTTGTGCTGCCTAAGGGTTTCTAGGATCACCTCCAAATGCTGCTCGTGTTCCTCCTCGGTTTTGGAGTAGATAAGGATGTCGTCGATGAAGACAACAACAAACTTATCCAGGAAGTTCATGAAAATCTTATTCATGAGGTTCATGAAGTAGGCAGGGGCATTGGTTAATCCAAATGACATGACATTGTATTCATACAACCCATATCTGGTGGTAAAGGCAGTCTTGGGGATATTTGATGGATCTTCAGCTGATGGTAACCAGTCCTAAGATCAATCTTAGAGAACACCGTGGCACCGGTCAACTGGTCAAACAGGTCTTCTATCTTTGGCAAGGGGTATTTGTTTTTGATGGTGACATCGTTAAGTTTACGGTAATCCGTACATAACCGGTTGGCACCATCCTTCTTATCCACAAACAACACTGGTGATCTCCAAGGCGACGCACTTGGTCGAATCAGACCCTTGAACAACATATCATCCAGTTGCTTCTTCATTTCGACTAACTCTGCTGGGTTCATGCTATAGGCTCTTTGGCTATAGGTCCGGTTCCAGGAATTAACTCGATGATAAACTCGATATCCCGATCCGGGGCATACCGGGTAGATCATCGGAACACATCAGCGTATCGACAGACGACCCCGATCTGATCCAGAGTTGGTTTGGCTACACTTTTGCTGTGAAATTTCTGGGTAGTTTCTCAGACACATGTTCTATTGTTATTCCGGTGCTACTAGTCATGGTGATGGCCTTCCTGGCGCAGTCTATCAATCCATGATGTTTCGCCATCCAATCCATACCCACTACTTCCAATCCTTTTGTTCCCGAACAATTAAGTTTGCGAAAAAATTATTTCTTGAATTCTTATGGGTACTTCTTTGCAAAATTTTCTAGCTTTAGTGTTGATCCAGGTATTTGAACTATCATGACATGTTTCAAGCTGATGGGTTGAATCTTACTAGTGCTCACAAAATCTTCAGTAACAAATGAATGCGATGCTCCTGAATCAAACAACACTCTTGCTGGTATTGAGTTAACAGAGAACATACCCAACACCACATCTGGTGCTTCCTGGGCTTCTTCGGCGTTCATGTGGTAGAGGCGACCTCCGCGGTTGTTCGGGTTGTTGGGGGCGAACTTTTGCCGGTGGAGACACGGCGTTGCCGCGAGCGCAGAGGTGTTGCCGGCAGCTTGGCTGGCCTTTGGGGCACTCGTTGGAGAAGTGTCCCACAACTCCACATTCATAGCAGGTGATTGTGGACTTGTCCTTGGTTGCGACAGGGATAGCATTGCTTCCTGTCCTGGGTGCAGGTTGGTGTTGTTGTTGTTATGGTTGTGGTTGGGGGCGCGGAGCGCGGTTGAGTTGCTGTTGTGGTGTACATAGTTATTGTTGTGGTGGGGGCCTCCTGGCCTTGGGTTTCCTCCGCTCCGGTTCTGAAAACCGGGGCGCGACATCTGGTTTTGGGGCTTGGTGTTGCGGGGGTTGAAACCACCGCTTGAGCTGGGGCGAAACCGGGGTGTGTTGCTGGGCCCACTTTGATTCATCATGCGGCGTTGCGGTTTTCATTTGCCTGGTGCAGTTTGCCTTCCATCTGGATGGCAGAGTCCACGAGGGCTTCTAGGTCGGCGAAGGGGATGTTGACTAAGACTGTCTGCATCTCATCGTGCGACTGTTGAGGAATCTCTCCTTCCTTTTCTCCGTGGTGTCCGTTTCATCGGGCGTACTTGACAGTGGTGAGGAACCTGTCGCGGTATTCTACCACCGACATCCTTCCTTGCTTCAGCTCCCTGTTCATCCCTCATTTTCTTGATCAAACCCGGTGGCACATGATACTTGCTAAACTTGAGCTTGAAATCAGCCCAAGTCATCATCTGTCCGCATTTAATGCACGGGCGCTTGTCCACCAAGCTCTTGCTGGTCCGGCTAGGTAGTGCGTAGCAAACACATCTCATTTGCATCCACTCCGGCTACCTCTAAGTTATTTTCCATGGTTTGCAGCCAATCATCGGCATCTAAGGGTTCCTCCGTCTTACGAAGACAGTGGGTTGGTGTTTTGGAAATTCTTAAGTTTAGATCCAGGATGATCATGGTTTCCATGGCCCTGATTGGCGATCTGCTGCAGTGCTGCTATATTGGCCTGCCTTTCAGCCCTTTCATCTTCTCGGTCAGCCAACAACGTTTGTAGTAACTGTAGCATTGCATCTTGGTTGCGGTTCGGAGGGGCCATCTGAACAGGTAGATAGATCATGAGATGAGAGGGAATTTCTATGGCTTATTTTGAGTTAAGTTCAAACTTAAAACTTGAAATATTTTCATGATGCACATAACACACATTTTATTTATTCACACAACATTACACATTACAAGTTACCATACTAAGGGTTTTAAGAACCCTTCTTCCACAATCTACGATACATGGTGCGGGATACAACTCACACCTACGTAAGTGAAGCTAGTGCAGCTACTACTCATCATCTTCATCCACATCAATGGGAATGATCCCATCCTCCTCGGACTCCAGAAACGCGTAGTCCTCCTCATCAGTTAACTCATCATCCTCAAAGTCGTTGTCATCACTCAGAAGTCATCGCCTCCCTGAATGTCATCTCCATCCTCCTCCATCTCCCGGATCCTGTCCTTGGCTGGTCCGACAGTCACCTCCAAAGTGCGGATCTTCTCGCGAAGACTGATAGTGGCATCCTCTTGGCGCGCTGCAGGCGGAGTGACTTGCGGTCCTTGGCGAGCATCTTGATAGCTTCGGCATGGTGAGCCAAAGCCATCGGGCACGGTGGGCGTGAACACGCGTCAGCTCCAGGCTCCTTCCGGGTCTCATGGAGCATAAAGTCCAAATGCTGCACATGGATCTTGAGCACCGGGTGCGAAGAGAGTGCCATGGGTTCTCCCATGGTGTCGTGCCTCGGCGAAGTAGCGGCTTTCCGGAGTGCGGGATGTTCTGTCCGCACACCCGAGCAAGTCCCTCCCGAAGGGCGTGACCAAGCCCGTCCGGCCAGCTTGCATGCCTTGAAGGAGAAAAGGATCCTCTCCGAGATGGGAGGCTCCGAACTTCCCTTCAAGTCAGCGGTGATCATCCACTGCTGCTCCCCGGTGGGGGTGTCGTGGATCCGGACTCCATGGAATCGGGGAGGTGGGCGTTCGAGCCTCTCGGACACCAGGCAAGTCGCTCGAACACCGACTTCCTCCGTTCTCCAGATCGTAGGTCTCCGTCTGGACGTAGGGCTCCATCTGAAAGTGAAAGGGATGACTAAGTTAGAGATGTGACTATGTGTGACAACATTTTTAGATGAATTTACAAGAAGGGGCATGGCTCATTATTTTTGAAAAGATCCTGTAGAAGAGAACATGAGTAAGTTTTTCACAGATATTCATTTCCTTGGTTTTATAAGCTAGATTTTCAGAACGTCCATTCTAAACTAGGGTCTCCTAAGGTCAAACAATGGCTCCGATACCAACTTGTCAACACCCGGATTTTTAAGTCCGGATGCCTATTATGTCATTCATCGCAATCCCAGGAATATTGTTGTTGCGAGACATAACAGCTGATATCATAAGTCATCATTCATTACAAACCATCATTGTCATACAAAAGGGGATCACATGATCCAATATTACACAAATAGTCGATCTATTGATCAACGATCAACATAGTAGCGGAAGCGTAATAGGAGTGGACTATCTATTCCACAAGCCAACGCTGACGGGCGACTCCTAGTTGTTGTAGACGTCCTGCGACTGTTCACCTCATCAGTTGCTCTTCTTCATATTCTGGCCATTTGAATAGCCAGGGACACACCGAGTACTTTAAAGTACTCGCAAATTAATACTAAACTAATCACTATCTATTTTAATGAAAGGGTGCTAAGCTCTAGTTTTTTTGCGTAAAGCTAATTTTAGTTCATAAGCATTTCATGTGGACCATTATAAGTTAACTAACTCAAGTGGGAACATTAGTGTCATTCCCACAACTCGGTTTGATTCCCCATCATTCATCATTCACCATTCATATTTCAGATTCTAATACCGGAAACAAGATGGCCTTTCCAACCGTCCGTAACCGTGGACACGGCTATTCGAATAGGTTTACACTCTGCAGAGGTTGCACACTTGTGCCACAACATTTGATTTCATCTGTCGGGATTTCCCGAATCATCGTATCACAGACGCGGATCATCAACCATAACCTTTCATTTACTAACCCTAGTATGAGCACCTCTCCCCATGAGCTTGGCCTCCCAGTGAAGACCAACTGTCAACCTGGGAACTGCACAGGGCTTGGCCGGATTCACCTTAATTCACATCATTTCTCAACAACGGAGGCAGCCTCGGCATAACCCCTATGATGTGTGTTCAGAGGGAACCCATACTAAGATACATAAACTTCTAGTTAAGCCTTACCCATAATCAGGTATTGTGGGGGTACTCAATATTGGAAAGGTATCGCATCCAAACCAACATTAGTTTTTAATCAAAAATCACTATCTTCTCTTGGTCTTATTCACCTTCAAGGTTCCTTCATAATTTCACCATCATCATCTCATATCACCATGTTCCCATCTAGAGTAGTCAATTTTAGTAATTTAGCACTAGCCACTAGTCATGAGGGGTGCTAACTTAGCTTGATTACCATAGACTAGCTTGGATGATATTGTTCTACCCTAGACCAGTGAAGCATGAATCAAGAAGTAACTTGATAATAATGAAAGAAGTAAAACTTGAAAGCATAACTTGTAGTAAAACTGGGATAGGCTTAATAAGGATAATTAAAATGGTGGGGTGCTTTGCTCTTGGGAGCTTTGCACTTGCAAGTGTATTAGCTTGCCTTGATTGTTGTACTGATCAAAGTGGTCTTCCTCTCCTTGAGTGTAGACCTCCTCCTCCTCAGCGTACTCCTCGGTACTAGCGTCTAAATACGAGTATAATACACACAATCACCACACAACTCAAATACTAAGCTAAGCACACATATGAATTCACTCTTACTAAGCTATCATAACACATGCTTATTATGTGAGTTGATTTAGTTATTATGGTTAAGAAAGAATAATTTCCTCTCATTATAAGTATTAATTTAAGTTGCCATTTATTTCTTGAGAGAAGATAATTCCCTCTCATTAAGGTTGATTAAGATTTAATTTCCTCAATTAATATCATATGACCTAGGTGGACCTAGGTCAACCTCTTCATAATCATTATTTGGGAAAAAGATTTAAATGAGGTACACCACCTCATGCCTTTTAATAATTTTTGATTAATGTTTAATATTATCAACTAAATTAATATGGGTTTAATATGACCATAGTGTCTTCTTCATATTCACTTGGTGGGGTCAGGATTTAAATGAGAGAGATGCTCTCATACACATTGATAAGAAATAGGCTCATTTAAAAAGTATTTTAAATAGCCTTAGAGCCAATTTTTAAACAAGGACATGATCATGCAAACAATGATGCAATATTTTTACATATTCTGATAGATATATTGAAATGTGATTTTTGAGAGTTGGTTTTAACTTAATAGCATTTTTATTCAATTTTTAAGAATTAATTGAAGTGGAAAAAGGCCCTGCCTTGTTTATTTTCTCAGATTAATTCGACAAACAATTTAGGGTTGGGACCAGTGTAGTTTTGTAGACATTTTCTCAAGGTTTCCAAATATATAAAATTTGTCAAATTTGGTTGGGTAGATTTTATTCTATTAATTTTTGAAAACAGCATCAAAGGCTAATTAATTAAATTCGAAATTCTCAATTTGAATACTTGGGCTTAGGCGGGAAACTAAACGGGCTGCACAGCGGGAGAGGGAAGTGGGCCGGCCCAGCAGCGCGTCCACGCAGCGGGCGCCCGACAGCTGGGGTCCACGCGTCAGTGGGTTTAAACCCGAATCGGTACAGAAAGGTGAGCCGTAGGATTAGATCGAGATCGAACGGACGCTAATCGTCGTCGTCTCCGGCGAGAGGGTCGAGCGGCGGCTCTGTAGGGGGCCTGAGGGAGTACCAGGCCGTTGCAGGTGTTTGGCGTGTGCGTGGGAAGGTTGTCGACGACGGCGAGGCGCTCAGAGCGTGGCGCCGCGGGGGTGGCTGGATCGACGGCGCCCTTCTCAAGCACTGCGGGCTCCGACGGTGAAATTGGACGGCGGCGGTGGCTAATCGAGCAGGGCGAGGGGACGAGGAGCTTGAGAAGAGGGAGGCGAGCAAGAATGGTGTGAAGTGCTAGGTGCGGGGAGGCCTCCTTTTATAGGGTCCGGAGTGGCCGTGGCGCGGCGATGATCTCATCGTCGACGACGGTGCTGCTGGCCGGCGCCGGGTACTGGTGATGATGCACGCGGGCAGGCGACGTCCCGGCGGTGACGCAGCGCTTGACGGCGTTGAAAATGAGGCAGAGGAGAGGACGAGCGCGTGACGGAGGCTGGCAGTAGCGGCGGACGTCGTCGGCGTGGGCGTGGCGCACGGCGTTCCCGCGGACCAATGGCGGTGTCTGGGCGGTTCACCGTTGCGTCGTGAAGCGCTGGCGCCGGAGGCAGGGGCTGGGGTCAACGGAGCGAGCGGGGCGACGTGGTGCTCGCCGTGCCCGTGCATGGCGATGCACGCTCCGCGCGCGTGATCGTCTGGGCGTGTCTGGGCTTGTCTGTTCCGACGCGTCTGGTGCACCGTTTGGGCGGGGCTCGTGTCCATTCGATCCAGGGAGGTGTGGAGCAGCTAGAGGACATGGTGGTTCATGGTGGGGAAGGCCAGGGACAGAGTTGGCATGATGAGGCCATGTCATGCCACGGCATGGCATGGTTTCCACTTGATGATGATGCAAGAGGGTACCAGGGCTTGTCTGAGGTGCTTGGCAGTGTAGAGGGAGGTCAATGGAGTACATTTGATGAGCTAGGCATGAGGGTTTATGCAAGGAACCACTGGATTTTACAATGCATGGGGTTGGCAGGTTCATGCACACAAGGTGCTCGACCAAATGGCCGCAAGAACTTTACTTTGGAATTTTTGAATGAAATTTGTAGGGTTTGATTTATATATTATTTGCAGTAGAGTGGTGGTGGTGGTGGTCAAAATGAAGGTTGTTTGCAAAAATTCAAATTGGGTATGATCTTCACATTGATATAAAGTCCTCACTTGTCACCCTTATTCTGGTCAACCTAGTCAACTCTAGCCGGGGTGGTCAACATGAAAGTTCATCATCTTGACATGGTCTTGGATGACATTGCTTTGGTTAATCAAGTTTAGTGTAAGAAATGATTTAACCAGAGGGGTAAAGAGGGGATCAGGTTATAAATTGCATAATTGACCATCATCATATGTGAGATGGTTTTGAGTTCAAATTTGATTCAATTTTGGTTTCTTTGATGCATTTAGGTTTGTTTGAGTTATATAATCATTTTAGAAATAAAAGATCAAGCCATGGTGGCCTTTGATAATGGTTTGCATTTTTGACCTATGTGTATGTGAAGGTTTTGGATCACACTTGGCATTTTCTTTTATTTCCTCAAGGAGTGGTATTATGATCATATATTAGGGTTTATTAGCAAGTCATAATCACATCAACACTTATCATGGCAAAAGCACCAAAGGAAATCACTCATAGGCATGAACTTATATGTAACACACTATGCATATAAAAAGTTTTTGTTTGTTGCAAATTTTGAGTACTTGATCTCTCCTTGATTTCATTATTGTTAAAACTTGGGATGTTACAGAGTGTCAAAGATTCATAAATACTCTTAGGCATAAGGCAAAATTCAGACATAATATCACAATGGGCATGAAAAGTTTCACCACCAATAATAACTTTAATAGTAGGGTCCCACATTGAAGGTTCAGAGTTTACTAAAACTTGATCAAGACGGTCACGAATATGACTATATCTTTCTTTCAAGCAAGATGCATTTGTCTCAAGAGTGTTTAATCTATTATAAATGCTAATAAGAGATGAATCAAAATTATTAGCTGAACTATGTGATGCAACCAATTTTTTTATGGCATTAAAAGCTTGATCACCATCGCAATGAAGGAAATCTCCTCCCACTACAGCATCCAAGGCATATCTATAGCGAATCATAAGCCCAAAATAAAAGTTACTAAGGAGCAGACTTAGAGTCATTTTAGGTTCAATCTTACGATAAGAATCAAAAATTCTAGACCAAGCATCTTTAAAACTCTCCTCATCCCCTTGTTTAAAAGTAAAGACTAATTCCTCAGGTGAAGAAGTAACAGGTACAGAGCTAGACATGATAACAAAATAAACTAAATGCAAGTAACTAATTTTTTGTGTTTTGATATAAAGCAAGTAAACAATACAGAAAGTAAAGTAACTAATTTTTTTGTGTTTTTGATATAGAGCAGACAAGACAGTAAATAAAATAAAGTAAAGCAAGACAAAAACAAAGTAAAGAGATTGTATGTGGGAGACTCCCCTTGCAGCGTGTCTTGATCTCCGGCAACGGCGCCAGAAAACAGTCTTGATACGCGTGATGCACACGTCCGTTGGGAACCCCAAGAGGAAGGTGTGATGCGCACAGCAGCACGTTTTCCCTCAGTAAGAAACCAAGGTTATCGAACTAGTAGGAGTCAAGGAGCACGTGAAGGTTGTTGGTGGAGGAGTGTAGTGCGGCGCAACACCAGCGAAATCGGCGCCAACGTGGAACCTGCACAACACAATCAAGATACTTTGCCCCAACGTAATTGAGGTTGTCAATCTCACCGGCTTGCTGAAAACAAAGGATTAAACGTATCGAGGGAAGATGATGTTTGTTTGCAAAGAACAGAGAGAACAATGATTGCAGTAGATTGTATTCAGATGTAAAAGAATGGACGGGGTCCCATAGCTCACTAGTGGTGTCTCTCCAATAAGATAAATAACATGCTGGGTGAACAAATTACAAAGGGCAATTGACAAATAAAGATTCAATACATATCATGATGATTACTATGAGATTTAATCGGGGGCATTACGACAAAGTACATAGACCGCTATCCAAACATGCATCTATGCCTAAATAGTCCACCTTCAAAGTTAGCATCCTACCCCTTCCAAATATTAAGTTGTAAACAAAGACAATTGCATTAAGTATGATGCGTAATGTAATCAACACAAATATCCTTAGAAAGCATCGATGTTTTATCCCTAGTAGCAACAACACATCCACAACCTTAGAACTTTCTGTCACTGTCCCGCATTCAATGGAGGCATGAACCCACTATCGAGCATAAATACCCTCTCTTGGAGTTACAAGTATCAACTTGGCCAGCCTCTACTAGCAACGGAGAGCATGCAAGAACATAAACAACACATATATGATAGAATTATAATCAACTTGACATAATATTCTATATTCATCGGATCCCGCCAAACACAACATGTAGCATTACAAATAGATGATCTTGATCATGTTAGGCAGCTCACAAGATCTAAACATGACAGCACAAGAGGAGAAGACAACCAACTAGCTACGCTATGGACCCATAGTCCAAGGATGAACTACTCACGCATCAATCCGGAGGCGGCATGATGATGTAGAGCCCTCCTGTGATGATTCCCCGCTGTGGTGCGGAGGCGATCTCCTGAATCCCCGAGATGGGATTACTGGCGGCGCCTCCGTAAGGTTTTCCATATCGTGGCTCCTGCATGGGTTTCGCGACGAAGGCTATAAGCAGGCTGAAGGGTAGGTCAAGAGGCGGCGCGGGTTCTCCGGGCCGTTCCGGCCTATGGTGCCGGCCCTCGTGGCCTCTTCGTATCCTCCTCGGTCTTCTGGAAGCTCCGTGGAAAATAAGACCCTGGGCGTTGATTTCGTCCAATTCCGAGAATATTTCTTTTGTAGGATTTCTGAAACCAAAAACAGCAGAAAACAGCAACTGGCACTTCGGCATCTTGTTAATAGGTTAGTGCCAGAAAATGTATAATAATGATGTAAAGTATGCATAAAACATGTAAGTATTGTCATAAAAGTAGCATGGAACATAAGAAATTATAGAAATTAAAAAAATGCGTCGTACGATGGAGCTCACCGACACAAACGGACGCGGCGCTTTCGATCAAAATGGGCCCGCAAGACCTTGCGGGACGCTAAAATGCGTGGAGATGCCCTTGCCCAATCGGATTACTCTATGCTCCTAGTCTAGAAACCTTCCAGAGATCATATTTCAGTTACATTCGTGCACTCTGGAAGCGTCTACAAAGTGGTAGACAGTTAGAGCAGTATACCTTTTACCGATTATTATCAAAGATGTGCATACTTAAGTATACAAGAACACATATGAGTGTTTTCAAAAAAAATGTACAAGAATGAGGATTTGTCTTATTTTCTACCTTGGTTATATCTTTGAGGAGCTTGGTTCCACTAAATAATCTTCAAAAAGTTAGCCTAGCTCACTTTTATAGGGAGATAGATGTAGAACCCAACCACTCATGTATTTTTTTTTAAAACATTGTGTTGTGGGGTCTTCCTAGCTGATTTCCTTTCAAAATAAAAAAATAAAAAACCAGACTGTTTTCTAAATGAACTATACTGAACCTACATATTTTTTTAAGACAAAATAATCATGTGTTGTAGTGTTAGGTGACAAAAAAATATAACTCACAAAGTGATATAGTAATAATTTTAATGGCTATGATGCTACATTGCAAAAAATGCTAGCGAATACTGTTATTTGAATTTTTTTTGTTTGATCAAGACTGTAATTTGAAATTAGTGACAACAAAAAAAGACACTAGTGCAAAGGTGAGTTATACAAATGTAAAACATAAGGAATGTTAGTATGTGAGTTTTGACGATCTTGTGTGACCTCGTATCCATTAAAAAACTCAATATATTAGGTAGTTAATATATGTTAAGCGAAAAACATTTTCCTATTGTGGGCGACAGGAAGACAGTGAAAGACAAGGAGGAGAAGTGAGGAGAAGTGGAGGAGAAGATGAGGAGTAGAATGACGCCTCCCAAATTCAAAATTGGGGCTAAGAATTCTGTGGCGCATGTCCGCCACCGATTTTTATTTTATTTTTTAATTTTTGCAGGAAAAAATCTTGACTTTGCAATATCTTTTTACTCTTTTCAAATTTGGCGATTCTAAAAATTGTCTAACCAGGTAAACTCCAGTGAATTCGATGTAGAATTTTCTCCGGTCATTTTGATATATTATGCGTTTTTTTTCGAGTTCGTATGCAACCACAAATCTAGTTTAATGATTTTGTAACGCAATTTTGCAAAAAAAATCGAAATTCATGTTTATTAATTCTCAGTGGTACTAGATGACATAATACATGGACACCTCGAAGGATTTTATTTTAAAATTTCTATCTATTTCTTTTGTATTTTATAGTGCTAAAAAAGACGATCCACTGGGGTGCGCAGTTGCGTGGAGAGCAAAAAAAAAAACTCTACACATTTTGTGGCCCATATGGGTATATGCGCCACATAATGGTGTACTGGGTGCCCCCACGAGAAATTATGTGGCACCTATGCCAATATGCGCCACAAAAGTTCAACTTTTTGTGGCGCAGGTGTGCCACAAAATTCCCTTCACCCATGTGTATTACTGGACCCCCATGGACCCCATAGAGATTCTGTGGTGCATCTGTTCACATGCGCCACAGAAAGCCACAATGCTGTGGCGTATCAGTATTACATGCGCCACAAAAATTCACTACATATTTTTATATGCAGCACAGAAATATTTTTCGTGGAGCACGCACTTTTAGGTGCGCCACAGAATACATTCCTATCTATAATAGTTTTCCTAGCAGTGGATGATTATTAAGATGGAGGGAATAAACATGTATATAAAAATAATTTCTGGTAACTTTGTACTGCTTATTTCCCGTGTTTATATTGTCGTTAAACGATGGTGATCACACATTAATAGAAGGGTTTCATTTTGATTTTCCATCATGTAAAAATTAGTTCCCAACGTGAAAAAAGAGAGTCAAGCATAAGAGAAGGAATTTCGGAGGAAGAATGGTAAGTTAAAACACACGGAAGGTGATCTAGAATGGAGAGGATGCTCGTTGGGACTTCCCAGGCTGAAAGCCGGTGCTATTTAGCGTCGGATGGATGTAAAGTTTGGTTTGGAGAGGTCCATTTTTCCACCGACGAGCCTAGAATGGATAAAAAAATTAGATAAATGTAGGCGAGTTCAGACAAAACAAGACAAAATACGTTCAAATATAGTCGAATTTTAGATGCATTTAACATATATATGCGAGTTCGTACATATATAGGCCGAATTCGTAATATATTTGAATTCGGCCAGAGGGAAACATAAACTAAAGCTAGAACACGGCGATCTACATGCCGAAATGGCGGTAGAATGCCGTGTGGTCGCCTCCGTCATCGTCGTCGCCGCTGGAGGTGCCGGCGTCCTCGGGCGTCGGCGCCTGCTGGCTGCTCTGGCGGCGTCTCCATACCAACGGCTTGAACCCCGGGGTCGCCGTGTGGCGGCGTCGGCGATACAGCTTGTCGTCGCTGCTCTCTCGAGCTTGATGAGCGGCACGGGGGCGACGAGTGCGGTGGGTGCGCCGGTGTGGCTCGGGCGGCGCGTCGCAGCACGGCCGCCAGGTCGAGCAGTCGCCTCTGCTGCTCCGCCTCCTGCCTCTCCTAGTCCTGCCTGGACCAGGCGAGCGCGACGTCCAACGGAAGGGCGTTGTCGGCGGGGACAAGGTCGGTCATCGACCTCACGATCGCGTCGGCCACCACGGCGTCCTCGGCCCGCTTTCCCTTCTCTTCGGCGAGCTAGGACGCGGCGGCGGCTGCTGCGGCGTCCTTCTTGGACGTCTTCCTCTTGTGGCCGCGCGAAGGAGACGGCGACCGGTGCCCTCCCTTGCGGATGACGAGGGCGCCGCTGCTGCGTCCTCTGGTCGGCGGTGGAGACACCGGCTCCTTCTTGACGACCCTCAGTGTCGCTGGTGGAGGAGCCGACCCGCCGGACCTCGACGCCGACCCAGACGACGAGGACGACAGCGCCATCCGTCGCGGCATCCAAGAGCTCCCGTGTTGGCGCGACACGGTCGGCGCCACCGGCGGCGGCATCCCCAGTACGGGGGAGTTGCCGCCCTCAATGTGCGCGAGCATGTTCTCGAGGGTGCGGCTATGCCCGCTCCACCAGCGGCGGCGGCCGGCGGCGTTGTTTCGCGCGGGAGGAGGGGAAGGGTCGTAGGCGGCGAGTTCTCGCTCGTACCTTTGCCGGAAGAATTCTGTATAGGCCTCGTAGTTGTCAGGGAAGAATAGCTCCTCCGCGTGCCGCTCGTCACTGAGGGTGACGAGCACCGCGTCGATCTCCGCCTCGAGGGCGACGCGTCCGATTGGCGGCGGCGGGATCGGGACACCCTCCACGCTCAGGCGCCAGCCTCCAGGCGCGCGAAAGTCCGGCAACGCGGGGTAGCCCGCCGCGTGCAGCAGCCTCCCCTCCCATTGGTGGAGAGAACGACGGCCGAAGCGGTTGTTTGCCGCGCCGTCGCCGAAGTTTGTCATTGTTCGCTCGCTCGATGGGATTGGGGAGAGAGGTGGTGAATAGGGAGACGGGGTGGTGAATGCGGCCAAAGGCGGTAGTTCCGCGATAAATAGAGGTCGACGCGCGTGAAACCGCGGCGACGACATTGACTCGCCGCGTGGAAGCTACGCGTCCGGTGAAGACTGACCGGCGGCAGACTTTTACAGCGCGTGGAAGATGATGCGATGAGGACGACGACAGGTCGTTCTCGCCAACAAGTCGGGGCCACCAGCCGCGCGGGAAGTTTTCTCGACGTTTCCTGCGCGTTCGTTTCCTGCAGACTCTCCGAGCGCTCCTCGGGGGGCCGGGGATGACATGGGCTCCCCGGATGGATGAAAGCCCAAATCTGGGTGAAAACGAGGATCCAGGGGCGCGACCGGGCCGTTTTCGTCCATCCGGATGAAAAATGGGGACCAGGGGGCCTTCCCTGGGAGACGGCTGGAGATGCTCTAAGGGTCTACAATGGCAATGACCGGATGACGACAAGGTTTTTGCATTTTTATCTTTCTAGATGCGTCATTTTGGAGAATTCTTTTTCGGTGTCTAGGTGTCGCCACTATTGCTCTTTGCGTCAGCGAGGCTCCGATCCTTCAATGGAGCGTCGAGGTACTTTACCTTCACACGACGTATCTACCTCTTCACCCTCTCAGCACTATGGGTGAAGGTCACGTAGAAGGTCATGCCTCTTCCACGTTGAAATGACATACCCTGGAGGGTGGTACAAAACCCGCCCTTGAGGCAGAGGCTTCGTGTTCTTGGATTTTGGTGGGCGAAGGAAGAATTTGGAAAGATTGATCGAGATCGGGAGATAGGTTGGGAGGTTGATCATCTCGTAATCATTGTAGAATTAAGGATCAATTTTGATTGGAGCCTTTCCTCGAAAGTTAACTCGTAAGACATTTCCAACGCACGACGCGGTTCAAGCGGACTCGCAGACGACTAACATCCACCGAAGCATAGGCCAGAGTCGCACACGTTGGTATAGAAATACATTGTGTTTCAACTAGGACGTTGCATACGATTCTGAATTACCAATCGTGTGCAACCTGCTTTGTTGTATCGAAATTTATTAACATGTCACTGATGCCTCATTGGAACAAAGCTCATAATTAACTTAAATAACTCAGTAGCCCGCAAATAAGGATTAGGGAAAGGATAATTGACATCAAAAGTTTTGCACACAGTTATTGAGAAAAAAATCGTGTGCAAGTATTGGAGTAAGCCACACGGTTTTCCTACCGGCGACCGTCTGCATATATTCACATACACTCAAAATATATAGGTTGTTTGCTATGTTCATGCGCTGTGGGCTGGCCCATACTACGCAGGCGTTAAGCTTTTTCGGTGGTGAGCATTCAGCCACACAACACACGGAAAGGGCCTTCTGTGTGCCACGAGAGTCCTTAAAAGGCCCGATCCCTACTAGTGAAACTTCTTGGTGAGGATGTGGTTTGACAAAACTCTTCTAAGAAGATAATATATAGAGGCTCAAAGACGTTATCCCCGATATATTGAAAACCGGGAAACACACTTCCGGGCGGGTCTAACGGTGATAAAGTACCATTTCTTCAGATTTCGAACCATTTGCTATCAATGATGGGTTGGAAATCATATTTTGCAAGCACAAGTGGCTAGGAAATATCATTCTCCGAGAACAAATCTAGATCTTTACAATATCATGTGTCAGTAGAGCGACACATTTGTTACGGTTTTGGAGATATGTCCACCAAATGTGACGTTCATGCGAGATATAGTTGGACGGGTGGTGAACAAGCAATTTAAAACTTTTACACCAACAACCTATGGTAAGAAAGACAAGCAACTATGTGATAAAAAAGATATAACTTCAAGAATGAAGGCTATCAAAAATAAAGTGCATAAGTAAAGATCCCGGGTATATGAATAACCGAGGGGACGCGAAACATGATGATATGCTCTGAAGTTCACACCCTTGCGGATGGTAATATCTGTTGTAGAGATGTGGAGGCGCAATGCTGCCCAAACGCCATGATGCCTCACCCTATTCTTCTCGAGCCTTCCCACAAAAAATGAAAACCTCAATCCACTATGTGGTCACTGAACACAGGCGCCCAAGTAATCCACTACAAAAGGCCTCAAGCTTTAGAAAATATCCACAACTTAATTGGAGACCTCAAGAATACCACCAAGGTCACCAAGTTGTCTAGGGTTGAAAGACCCAAGAGGAACAAGCTCTCGGTACAAGCACCCGAAGTAATCAAATCATGAACTCTCACTTCCACATATCACTGTGGATAACTCAAATGAATGCACCAATTAAAATAACAAGTACTTCACTCTCAACTTCCACCAAATTAAGCTACAAAAGATAGTGGGAATAATTGAGGAAGAACACAATATGAGAACAAATTGGGGATTCACTCAGAAAGAGGGGATTTTGATAGGTAAGATTGTTGATCTAGATCTTCTCTCCTTTTCCCTCAAATTAGAACAAGACTCATGGATAAAATAGGGAGATAGAAAGCTCAAGAAAGATCAACAATGGAGGCAAACACACGCTCTCAAGATTAGGGAGCCTTTGAAGAAGAAGGCCCCTTAAAAAGGCTTCCTGAAAACTGGCCGTTATGTGCAGATTCAAGCACGACCGGTACTACCATCCGAGCGAGCGGAAGTACCCCTCCAGGTGTTATCGTTAGCCCCAGTCAACACTCGGGGTGTTACCGTTAGCCCCAGTCAACGCCTCAGAATAGGAACCAGTACTATCGGTCTAGGTACCGGTGCTCATTCCATGAACATGTCATTGAGAGCGGTAACTGAGGGGTAACCAACCTGGTACTACTGCTAGCGTGAAACCAACGAAATGGTACCTGAACGCTACCATGGCTGCTACTACAACGAGTCACATAAAACGTGGCTCAATGGTACTTCCAGGCTAGGTACCGGTCGGGCTTCTGGGCCAAAGCAACCCCCGTGTTGAACCTGGGGTAACACAGGCGGTACTACCGCTTCCAGAGGAGCATCAACAATACCACGACAGTGGTTCCGGCGCCTAGGTACCAGATGGATGGGCCGCGGTAGTACCTCCTCCGTGGAGATAGCGGTACTATTGGTGGCCACGCTAGTACTACTAGCCAGAGCAAAAATGCCACAACTTTTGATACCGAACTCCGAATAAGATGAAACCAATTCTGTTGGAAAGATAACGACAAAGCTATCCCACAAAAAGTAGGGGACATTTTTTTTCACAAATTTAGAGGTGAGAACCTACTCGAATGAAAACCGGTAAAAAATCTAACATCGAAAATGCAACAAGTTTTCCCTACAAAATTCTTTTTCTATGATCTAGAGCTTATCATGGATATAACCACAAACTCTAAATTCTTCAATACGTACTCTCTACATGCTTGAATAACACCTTGGCTGATCTTCACTTTCTTCTTTTTTCAACCTTGAAGCTAACACATGCTTCAAGGATTGGCTATGAACAAGTCCTACAAGTAAAACTAAATGCAAACATTAGTCCATTAAAATTATCATTAGTTAGCAAAATCACACATGGGGCTCTATGCACTTTTCACATGAAACATACTCTCTGAACGGTTCACAATTATTCAATTGTCACAAGGGACTAACAAATTTCGTTGGAATCTGCACAAAAATTGTAATTTTTTGTGTGGATTATGTGCACAAAGTAGCCATCTATTTAGAAGTGCCAGTCGAGAATAAAAAGATTAGAAAATAAAAATACGTCCAAAAATTAAAATTCATGCCAAACTTACAGTGCCGGTCTTGTCACCATAATACGATAATTTAGCACCTTTTTGTAGTGCAAGTCCGCACCTTCTAAATTATGATTAGTGGCAACTTATACATGTCATGTGTTGCAAACATATGGCAACTAATTACATGGAATAGATCACACGTTAAGATTTAAGAATTGTCATTAGGGAGTAAACAAAACAATTACCGTTATTTAATCGTATTGGCTATGCACAAATGATCTAATATTTAATGGTAAGAATTATAATGCTTTGTAAGTCATTTACGAGTTTTCTATTTGTTCATTTGTGGTTGTCTTTTCGTCATACCAAGACTAAAGATCTATTTACGAAGATCTATTTACGAAGATCTATTTTATCTCACATAGATGACAACGTAGTTTAAGGATGGATCCTCGACTATTTTAGCCATTGTTACGGCTTACGTGTTTTCACATTCATGTATCACGTTTTCTCTTCTTTTGTTTGTGCGGCTATGTGCATCCTAACTACTTAGAGGCTGAGTGTAAGCTTCTATGAATTGCAACAACCTGATCCTAACTTATAAATTCAGTAAAATTTCTTGTATAAATAATCATTTGGTATCGGTGATTAAACTTTAAATTATTTAACTGGTAAAAAAGAACTGTCTTTTGTATCAAGGGCAATGCCTTACAAAATTAAGGATTGTTTTCATCAGATTTACTAACAAGGATCAGACGAATAACAATTTGTATATCTTGAATCAGTCGACCGGTATCCATCTAACCACCAACTATCTCCTCCTCAGCTAGACTTTTCCAGTTTTCTTCTCCCTCGCTGCTCTGATGCTCTGAATGCGGCTGAAGCTTCTGTCCTACGGTCCATCACCACCTAGATCCGCCCCGAGGCGGGGTTCTTGGGAGCTCGATGAGCAGCCAGGGATTCGGTCCGGGGAGCCCCAAGTCATTCCGCTACCCTAGAGCCGACTACGATCTCGAGTCCGGGATCCCCCGCAAGCCCCGCAAGCCCAAGAACTCGCATCTCGACGCCCCCGCCCCACTAAGCTCGGCGCTGATGAAGATCCGCTACTTCTACGAGGCGCACCCCGTCGCGGTCGCCCTCATCCTGCTCTCCTTCGGCCTCAGCGTCCTCATCCTCCTCTCCGTGTACGAGACCCGGTTCAGGACGATGCGGACCGGCGGCAGTGAGGTCGGGACCTACCCATTCCCGGCCCTCCGCAACCTCGTCATGGTTGCCGGCCATTCGGTTTACACCAGCGCCAGCTGCGGGAAGCTGGACCGCGAGGATTCCTGGTTCTTGGAGCCGTACCAGAGGCACCCCGGTCAGGCGGCCACGTTCTTGGCGCATATCAAGGAGGGGGTGGAGATCGCGGCGCGGGATCAGGACGCGCTCCTGCTGTTTAGCGGCGGGGAGACAAGGAAAGATGCAGGGCCGAGGAGCGAGGCGCAGAGCTACTGGGCTATTGCAGAATCGAAAGGCTGGTATGGTGAGTTTCAGGTTACTTCAACATTCCTCCTCATGTTCTTTAGTGGGATTATTATTGGCACAATAGGATTTTATAATGTGTTGTTGATTAGTGTTTTTTTGGCAGCTATTAATCATATTTATCCTGAACTTAAACCTGCAATGCCTGTATGTTATGTGCAATTTCTTCTGAGTTCTGACCACTACACACTCAGTTTCTCCTATAAAATGCAAAACAAACATCATGCTTGTTTTAGGTTCTAAATATATGTTGACCCATGTTCATGATTTAAGGATTACTAGTTGTCTGGATGTAAATAGATAAAATGGTTGTAGAAAACCTCATCAATAGGAAGCTGTTTCATATTCTGTACTACATGCCATTGCAAAATGGCTGATGAGTTCTCTGGTTGTGTCGAAAAAATAGTTCAGCTCATAAATCCATGTATGAAACATGTATAGTCAGAATGGAGGATCAAAGAGGTCAATGCTTGCTAAACTTTATAGTGTGTTTACTTTCTCATCTCAGTGTATTATCACCTTTGTTCATGCACCCATTTTGAGTTGGTTACTTGTTCTGGCAACAATCTGTAAAAAAGCTTCTCACTCTTTCTATGTACCTGCACAGGAAATGATGATAGTGTAAGGAGCCGGGCACTCACCGAGGAGCATGCACGAGATAGTTTTGAAAATCTCCTATTTAGTGTTTGCCGTTTCAGAGAACTCACTGGAACATACCCACAAAATATAACTGTGAGTATTTTTCTTGTTGAGACTTAATGCTGAAACCTTTTTTCACATATATCTTGTTGATAATGCCTTTTTCTGGACTTCCAATCAACTCTTAAACTTCTGATTGTTTGTTGATCTGTAACTCTGAACATTTTGTTGCTTAGGTTGTAAGCTATGACTTTAAAGAAGAAAGGTTCGCACAATTGCATCGATCTGCACTCGGATTCCCAGAAGAAAGGTTCTTCTTCTCAGGTACCCCAGCTACACCTGCAGCAAAGGAGGCAGCTTTGAAAGGTGAAGCCTCTGTCAGGTCTCAGTTCCAAGAAGATCCATATGGATGCCTTGGTTCTCTTCGT
This sequence comes from Lolium multiflorum, assembly GCA_030979885.1. NCBI lineage: Eukaryota > Viridiplantae > Streptophyta > Magnoliopsida > Poales > Poaceae > Lolium > Lolium multiflorum. The sequence goes on from CM061748.1 coordinate 218,337,485, forward strand.
GTAAAGAAGCTCAAGAGAGACCCATTTCACCGTACCATTCCATATCCCAATGGCTGCCCTGAATTGAAGGATTTGTTCTCCTATTGTGGTATGGTGCCATACACTGGGAACCTTCCTTGGACTAACTAGTGGAGAAGGACACGATGTTTGGATCAAACTTCTACCCTCACTGTAAAATCCCAGCATGTTCTGCCATTCTTTAAACTTCTACCCTAACTTGCGGTATGGTGCCATTCTTGTTTTGCCCCCGTTTCTAAGCTGACAGAATAGATATCTCCATTCTTATGTGCGAGGGACAAGAAGATCTGAGCTACACTAGTTAGATAGTTTTTGGAATGGAACCAGACCACATGTTCAATATATATAGTTTTGTATTGTTACTTCTATGAGGTCTCCACTGAAAACTCGAATTTGTTAGTACACATGCTCTGCACAACTAGCAGCAGAAGCAAATGAACTTACAAATTGTAATTGCAGCTTGAACTGCACCCATGGAATAGTTGGAAATCCCATGAACATGTATGCATTTGATATCCTGGTACTCTTCTATGGTGAAAAAAAAGTTTATCCTTTTTTTTTTTGAGGCAGGAGCTACTCTGCTATTGTTTTCTCTGCGATTTCATCCTCTCTTATTGGAACAGTTTGCAACTGTGTATGGACGAAACTTGCAAAATTAACTGATTAGGTTTTTGTGGCATAAATAGTGCATATTTAGCTATTTTCTACATTTCTTCTGCATTGGATGCATATAAGCTCTGTTCAGGATATGTGTACACATGTTCTTTTTGGTTTGCTTCAGCAGTTTGCGGACACTGGTGCTCGCAGCACATGGCCCGGGGGAGAGACAACCTTGGGCGATGTGTGGCGACACCCGTCTGAGCGCCGCGCGAGTGCAGCAGATCGGCTCGACGGTGAGAGGGAGAGGAAATTGCACATTCCAGTCCAACTCCACGTGTGCCAAAGCACCATCTGATCGGATTTTTTTTTCAAGTTTTCACCAGTTGGTGGTCTAATTAGTTGCAATATCTAGCACTTGGTCATCTAATTAACTATATATCTCCCTGATAACAGCAAAACTGAAATGTAGAACCTTTGAAAAATCATAAAAATAGTTTCCATCCAAATATTATTCTTTTGTGTATTACTTCAAAAAAAAAAAAATTATTCTTTTGTGTATGCACACTAGGATGTAGCTGACGGATATTATATGAAACATCAATGGTTACTCAAAAAATTTGTACACTCGCATGGGTGTGGGTGTGTTCTGGATCGTCGATTTATTTTCAGAGATTCCCGCTCACCTTGGTAGATGAAATGATTTCTTCCTCTCTCCTCATTTTATTCGAATTTTAAAGCAAAGTGGGCGGTGACTGAAACACCCACACTCATGTGTGTAAGTACAAAAGCATTTTCCAATAGTCTATGTAGTTTTACAAATCAAATATTACTGGCGAGAAACTAAATAAATCATAGGAAAATATTTTTCATCCAAAGTTCTTGATTTTATACCGATTCCTTATATGGTATAACTTATGTATGAATAATTTATGAATAGGTACATCATACCCTATAAAGTATCTAGGAAAAATAAAAAAATTGTAAGTATACTTATTATCCTAAGATCGGTTCAGTGGGTCACAAGTGCTTGTTTTAAAATATAAGTAGAAAATTTTCAAAATAAAAATTGATGATAATATAGAGTGGAGTCTATTCCTTTCTAGAGTGCATCCAAAAAAATTAGAAAAAATATTTTTATGACAATTTAAGATTTTAATTTTGTTGTACATCATTTGAAGCACTGACATGTGAGACCCATCTATTGTTCTGCTGGCCAATTAGTTGATTAGACGACCAAGTGGTGGAAACTGCAAAAGATTATACCATTACCTGGTGGAAATCGCAAAAATCCGTATAAGTTATGCTTCGTGCAACACATGAAGTAGGACATGGTGAAATCTGCAATTTCCTCGTAGAGGGACTCGGCTGACGCACGGGGCTTACTCGTTGGCCTGCCACGCGCGTTTATCGTACTTCTTCTTGGAGAGAGAGTAGCTTGGACAACGCACAAATGCGCAATATAGGCTTTAAATACCTTGGCTTGCACGGAACAACACAAGTCTTTTTTAACGCACCTTCCGCATAGGAAACATATGAAATACAATCTTGCCGGCTACAACAGTAGGATTGTTACCCTGCGGGGCTGAACATGTCTAAATCAGTCTCTCATGTTCTAACTCATTAGATCGTCATGCCTACAACACCTCATGTTCCACCCCACCCCAAAATAGTCAAGCTAGGAGCTCCAAACAATATGATATGGATCTAAAACCTCCCGCAGTTAAAGGGCTAAAGAAAGTTGCTACTCTAGAAATATTAAATAACAAAGATCAATGACAATCCAAAATCCATATCTCATTAACAATCCTCGCCAAGTCGCCATAAAGTATACATCCAAATAGACACCCATGGTAATTGAGCACACATTCACCCGAGAATTAAAGCAAACTTGCTACTCCCTCTGACCCATAGTACGTGTTGTGGTTCTAATTCTAATTCAAACTAAAACCACGACACTTATTATGGATCGAATTATTAAAGATAATTTATTGAAGTAAAAGGAAAAAAACAGATAAGATGCTAGGAAAATATCTTTCAAGCTTGGGACAATCTTACATAGGTGCCAAATAGCCCAATTTTCTCAGCCTCGTCTTCCGACGGTGGTGTAGAAAAAGAAGGCACATTGCCTTTCTCACATCTACCTAGCTGCTTCTCCTTTTTTTGCTGCAATGGTAAGTTTCGTGTAGCTTATGAAAGTCAATCTGAACCAGACATCTTTTCTTGTGTTATGCTAGTTTCCAAGATGTTCTTGCTATCATCATACTACCTGATTGAGCTTCATCTTATTAATTTTGTGTAGTGCATTCTGTGGCTTTGTTCCTAGGAAAAGTATACCAGTGCAGCACAAAAGACAAGCCGGAAAAGCAGGTTTTGTTCCTGAAGTTATCCGCATTTGAAACAAACTTTTGTTAATCATAATTTCAGTAATTTATGCTCTCTAATTACGATAGTGTATTCGTAAAAAATGCTTAAATATTTAGCACATTCACTTCATAACTTGTTCTTCGTGAGCACGTATATGTTGTTTTGAATCAACATACATCTTGTAGCATATTGACATGACAACTTCAATTGATCGGACATTTATAGTCACACATACATGGCATTGCCCCCTTGTACTTGCTAAGGATACTTTTTTTGTGAAACCAGGCAAAAGCTTTGCCTTTTATATTGATCTTTTGATTTTCATCTAACCACCTTTTGTAATGAAATCGCAAATTTAACAGAGCTGCATTAGCTACATAATGTTTTTGTTCATTACATATTTCAAAAAGGTGAGGAAACATTTTTTTAGAGGTTAGGATGTGCACCAAATATCATCCCAAAAACTTGCCTCCTTCCCATTACCAATTATCATACTTCTGTTATCCATATATATTTGTTTAACTTTAAGTGTATCACACCAACAAGCAGCCCCGCTTTTAGTTGCATTAGGCGTCCCTGGGACGTCCTTGTGTAGCGGGGATGACCACGCCGCCAGACAGCATGTTGGGCTGCGCCAGATCGAAAAGAGCTTTGGGGCGCGCGGCTGGGAGGTTGGGTTGTCCAACGTCCAACGCGTCCAAATCCACTTGGGAATGATTTGGGAGACGCGACTGAAGATGATCTAAGTAGAGGCTCCTTGTCATACACCACGTGAGGGTTGCATGTTTTTTTTAGATATGGGAGCATCGCCCCAGCCTCTGCATTAATAGAGTCCATTATTACATTCAGGAAAATGCTAAGGTTGACACATGAATCAACCATAGAGAAATGCAACACATAGAAAGCCTATCCATTTGCTATTCTATTAATATGCGTCATCCAGTAGCTTGGAAAAAGAAGTTCTGAGCAACCACTAGCATTCGGTTGCATCCAGTAACCATACCCTCCCGTTGTTCCGACGGGAGAAGGAAAACCCATCGTTGGATCCAATGAGCAGCGCGTCGGATAACCTGCAAAAAATTAGTTCCACTATGTTTGTTAAAGATGATATCATTTCTAGTCCTCTAAATGGACCAACATAGAGTGGAAACACCAATACGAATCTTTTGTTTATCATTCTTACGTACACCATTAAGCCATTTACCAAACATATTAGTAACATTAGCTGGTGGAGGAATATTATAAGAAACAAAAACCATGCGCCAAATAATTTTTGCAAAAGGGCTGCCAATAAACAGATGATTAACGGTTTAAGTAGAATCACAAAAAAAAAACACTTTTGACACCCATTCCACTTCCGTTTAGCTAAATTATCCTTAGTAAGAAGCACTTTGTTACTAAGGAACCACATAAAAATCTTTATTTTTAAGGGGATCTTTAATTTCCACAAATATTTCCGAAGAAAAATAGTATGTCCATTCATCAAATCAAGATACATAGACTTGACCAAAAATAGACTGAAATCCCATGAGTCTCCAAACAAACACATCGGGTTCAATATTCAAAGTAATTGTTATTAGCCGTTGACATAGGTTCAACCATTGTAACCATTTGTTGTCATTTAAACCTCTTCTAAACAAGATATTCAAAGACGTAGTTGCAAAAACCGTTGATACTAAAACATTTTTATGTTGAACAATAATATACAGTGCCGGGTATTGTTTACATAAAGGGGCAGTCCCCAACCAAATATCTTCCCAGAACCTTACCGTCTTTCCATTTCCCAATTTAAAGATCCCTTGGTTAAAAAATTCGTTCTTAACATGCATAAGACCCTTCCAAAAAGATAAATCATTAGGCTTAGCTTCAACTTGTGCAAAAGTTTTATTTTTGAGGTATTTATTATGTAATAATTGCTGCCACATACCCTCCTCCTAAAGAAGTTTGAACAACCATTTACTAATTAGTAAATATTTATTTTTTAACTCAAGTACCTCAATTCCTAATCCCCCTTGATCCTTAGGTCTGCACAAATTATTCCACTTAGAAAGTGTATATTTCTTCTTATTATCCTCTGATTGCCAAAAAAAAATTAATCGGTAATAATCTAGTCTTTTCCTTACCCCCACTAGTATTTCCAAAAAGGATAACATAAACATCGGCAAGATAGTAAGAACCGAATTAATTAAGACAAGTCTGTCACCATAAGAAAGCATTTTCCCACGCCAACAACTTAGCTTCGATACAAAACGATTCTCAACAGGGTTCCACTCTGCATTTCGAAGTGTCCTATAATGTATAGGGATACCCAAATATCTAAAAGGCAAGGATCCAGATTCGCACCCAAAAATATTTCTATATTGGTACTCCATATCTTTAGCCTTACCAAAACAGAAAAATTTACTCTGATGAAAACTGATATTTAGTTCTGATAGTTGTTCAAAAATAGAAAGAATAAGCTTCATATTAACCGCCTTAGCAATATCTTGTTCCATAAATAAAATCGTGTCATCCGCATATTGTAATATAGAAATTCCCCGATCAATCAAATGCGGTACCAAACTTCCAATTTTCCCATCTTCTTTAGCCCGAGAAATAAGAATAGCCAACATATCAGCAATAATGTAAAAAGTATCGGGGACAAAGGGTCACCTTGGCGCAAACCTTTCCTAGTTTAAAAGTTATGGCCAATATCATCATTTACCCTAATTCCTACACTCCCACCTTGCACATAGTATTTAATCCTTTCACACCAAATAGGATGAAAACCCTTCATTGGAAGAACTTGTTGTAAAAAAAGGCCATTTTATCTTATCATATGCTTTCTCAAAATCAATTTTAAAAATCACCCCATCAAGCTTTTTCCTATGTATTTCATGTATCGTCTCATGAAGGACCACCACCCGCTCTAATATATGTCTTCTAGGGATAAACACAGTCTGTGTCGGTTTAATTACTTTCTAAGCTATATCCGAAATTCGTTCTGTTGCCACTTTAGTGAAAATTTTGAAGCTAACATTCGGTAGACAAATGGATCTATATTGCTGAATTTGAGTAGCATTTTCCTTTTTTTGGTAAAAGCGTAATAACTCCAAAGTTCAGTTTGTACAACGGCAATCATCTTTTCTGAAAACACTCAAATAGTGCCATCAGATCAGTTTTAATGACTTCCCAAAAATGCTGATAAAACTCAGCCGGAAATCCATCTGGTCCAGGCGATTTATTATGTTCCATCTGAAAGATAGCCTTACGAATCTCCTCCATTGAGTAATGCATAATTAATAAGCTATTCTCAGTCGCTGACAATTGCGAAATATACTCAATTATGTTTTCATTCAAAATAACAGAACTAGGTTCCGGATCACCAAACTGTTTTTTTTTATAATACTCAGTAATATAAATTATCATCCCCCACAATATTGCCTTCCTCTTGCTCTAGCTATGTGTCCACATTTAAAGATCTCGTGCCAGTTAACTTCTTTCTCCTTTCACACTTTATGGGATCTAATTTTAAAAACCAACTTTTTTTTTGTAGCTTTTGAACCAAAATCCTAATTTGTGAACTCTAATTTGAACATTTAGGTTCATATGAAGGGAACAAGACCGATTTTGAATACATTCTGACAATATTAGAAAATCAACTTGAAAACTTGGTGATTATTTTTAAAAAGTTTTATGAAATTGGATGAATTATTTTAAGAATAAATCATTTTAGTGTGTTGCAAACTTGGTTCAACATAGTTAGCAAATAATTGGCAATTTCATTAGAGTTTGAGCCATACAATATGTTTATGAAAAGCAAAATAAACAAGATCCGATTTCGAGTTCAAAACCTAAATGAGATACGTACATAATGGTTGCATTGAATCATTGTGACCACAACTCACAGACAGAATATTTTGTATCTATATTTTTTTATAGAGTTTGGATGTGTTATAAATCCTTTTACAGAAAGTACTACTCCCTCCGTCCCAGTTCATAGGGCTTACGCGTATCCCTAGGTTGTAAATTTAACAATGATAATGCAACATATCGACTCGATCGAAGCCTCCAGCCGCCTTTGGCACACCGCGTCACGGATTGAACCCAGCGTTTTTAAAGGCAACTTCACCTACAGGAGCTATATCTACCATTCACCTAGTGCTTTGAGATTGGTGAGGCTTTTGACATTTATCTAATATAAAACCAATAATTGAAACATGAGTGAAAATTTTATGAAACTAAATTGATACATGGAAAATATTGTGAAACATTTTGACAAAAAAGTGAAACTGCTGACGTCACGTCGATATGTTTCATAAAAATATCGTGTTTCAATTATGTTTCAGTTTGGTTTCATAATTTTGTGAGTGAACTGAGTTAGCACATGGGTAACATCATGGATGACGTCACTGTTGTAGGTACCATTCACTGTAAATAGAGGTTTTCGGTCACGGATTCGATTGGATTCCGTTCAATACCGTTGCAGTTCGAGGAGCCCGCTGCGCCGACCAACCCATTTCTCCTCCAAGTCCAAAGCAGACCCGCCGACCTAGGTTGCCAGCCAGCCCCGGCCATGGCGACGACGGGCGACGACACCGCGCACCCACCCTCCAAGCGCCCCCGCCACGTCGTCCTGCCAGATTCAAAGGCGCCGCCGCCGCGCGTGCTGCTCAACCCGGCGGACTGCAACCTCGATACGTTTGCGCATACCCACCGAACCGCGGCGCTGCGTCCCAGAGCAAACCCTTACTCGTGTCTCTCCAGATTTCGAGGTCGACGCGGCCGGGCTCCGTGGCCACACTACTAGAAAACAGGCAATCAGTGGCGCACCTGTTTTTGCTATCAGTGGCGCACTAGTGGTGCGCCACTACTATCACGCCACTGCTAACTTTTAGTAGTGGCGCACCACTAGTGCGCCACTACTTAGCAGTCACCACCTAGTGCGCCACTACTAACTTCAGGTGCGCCACTCTTACAATGTCAGAGGTGCGCCACAGAGTGCGCCACAGCTGACATTCACATGCGCCACCCCTGATCATCACAGTCAATTAAAAAGAAGATGAGTGCGCCATTCGTGACATGTGACATGCGCCACCCCTAACCATCGTTTGAAACAAAACAAAAAGTGCCGTTCAAATTATCCAGGTAATTACATTAATTAATTTGCTTACATAGCAGTTAAAATAAACTTACAGAGAAGTAAAAAAAATTACAGAGCAAATTTACAGAAACCACCCTAAAACCTAAAACAGAAAAGCAATCAAGTCCTGCAACCGCGTCCCTGCCCGTCGTTGACCTGCCGCCGCCGCCGGTAGACCGTCGCCTCCGCGTTCGCGTGGACTTCGCGCGGCTGATGCGCTGTTGTCGTGCGCCGTGGACGGGCGGCGCCGCTGGCGCCTGGTCGCCTGGCTGTCGCGAGAGATGAGGCAGGGCGTTGAGGTCGGGTGTGTCGGGGTCGGCTCCCTGGTGGGGCAGATGCAGATGGCCTAGGGGATCTTGCGGTTGGGGTCGACGCGGCTGAGCATGCCGAGGACGAAGCAGGTGGTCTTGCCGGAGCCGTTGTGGGCCTGCGCGACGAGGTCCTTGTACGGCAGACGAAGAGGAGGGGCGGCGGCGGCGAGGTCGGCCTCTGCCTCTGCCTTGGCCTTGGCCTCCTCTTCCTCCTCAACGCTTCCAACTCCGGCTCGGTGACGGCGGACGAAGAGGAGGGGCGGCGGCGGCGAGGTCGGCCTCTGCCTCTGCCTTGGCCTCCTCTTCCTCCTCAACGTCGGCCCAGGACGAAGAGGAGGTGCGCGCGTGCGTGCTGCAGGGTGGAGCACGGGCCGGAACCACGGACCCGCCGGTGGCGCTGGGGCGGCGCTCTGCTCGTCTCCTGTGGGGGTGCGCTCGACGAGGAGATTGGAGAGGAGAGGAGAGAGAAACTGGATCGGGAGAGGAGAGCGATGGTGAGAGAAACTGGATCGGGAGTCTGTGAGATCGGGTGACCCTGCGATTGATTGATTGAAGAGGTGGGACGGTGGGTTGGCTGTCGGTGGGCACTTTCTCTCTGATGGTGGGGACGGTGGAGTGATGTGCAGTGCGGTGCGGTTTCCAAGCGATGCGGTACACAGTGGCGCAGCACGTTACAGTGCGCTATTGTTGTTTGCAGCATAGTGGCGCACCACATATAGATGCGCCATTGCTATTTCGAATAGCAATGCGCATATGTGGTGCGCCACTGCTAATCTGAGACTCATCTGTAATTCAGCTCAAAACTTAGTAGTGGCCTATAAATATAGTAGTGCGCCATTGGTAATAAGTTACTAGTGGAGCACCGCTTTTTGGTGCGCCACTGCTATATAGCAGTGGAGCACCAGTAAAGTGGTGCGCCACTGGTAGCTTTTTACGGCTAGGCCTTTTCCTAGTAGTGCCAGGCGCTGCACGGTGGCGGGTTCGCCTAATGCTGGTCCGGCCCGAGCGCGACGGTCGGCGTCAGGGGCGGCGGGAGGTACTGCTTCGGGTGCAGGATCGTGGCGGAGCAGCCCGTTGAGATGGAGGACACGGAGGCCGACCAGCGGCACCTCTTCCGCGTCGGGATCTCCAGGGGGGATGAGTCCGTGAGCGGACTCGGGGAGTCCGGCCGCAGCTTCGGGTTCGGGTGCACGGGGAAGCTCTCCCACCACGGCAAGTTCTTCGATTACGGCGCCAAGTTCGGGGTCGGGGACACGATCGTCTGCGCTGTCGACCTCGATTCTAAACCCATGGCATCCATTGGGTTCGCCAAGAACGGCGAGTGGCTTGGCTTTGCCCAGTGCTTCAATGCAAGCGAGACGGGTCTTGGTTTGGTTGGTGGTGCTCCTCTAAGGCCGATGCAATGGGAGTCTGCGATCTTCCCACATGTGCTGCTGAAGAATTAATGTCGTCGTCCAGATGCAGTTTAGCAGGGAGGATGGGCTGGAGCCGGTTGAAGGTTATGAGCCATGGACCTCAGCTTTTGCGGATGGGAATGCAGTATCTGGGCCTGTGTTTGCACAACAAGGGGAATGTGAACTTCTGATGATGGTGGGTCTGCCGGCTGCTGGGAAGACCACGTGGGCAGAGAAGTGGGTCAAGGAACATCCCGAGAAACGCTTCGTCCTTCTTGGGACTAACCTTGCATTGGACCAAATGAAGGTTTCATTTGTCTTGCCATTATCAAAAGATGTGCCTGGCTCAGTAGAGCCCTTCGATGAGGTTTACTGCTAATTTAACATTGGTCTCACTGCGTATGTTGACAATTACTACATTATCAGCATTGGTTCTTTTTTCAATCTGGTGCTGGTAATTTTTGTAGAGCTTTCCCGTGAGGCTGCCCAAAGTGTCCTAGACTACTTGACACACTCTAGTGGTAAACATGGATCCAACGTATGATCTTTTTCCCAAATTAGTCTCTTCATTTGTTTTGCAATCGTATATTAGATTGCATGCTTCATGGACCATTGTCATATGGCACTGGTCTGACGATTATATGCTAACAGGTTACCTCAACATCGTCTGTTGGATCTGTTTCTGGTTGGCAGAGTACTGATGGAAGCCAATATCTAATCCAATCAAACTTGAATGCTCCAGATAAACATCAGATCCATCCTATTTCTGCCAAGGTACAGTTATCTTATTGTTTATCTACTTTTTGATGGGTTGCTCAAATTTGTGAACAAAATTGTGAAAATCTGCTGTGTGTCAATTTTTTAAGTTATGTTCTTCTTGCCTGCATTTTAGGACAAGCCTTTGGATCGAGATTTCATTCTGTTCAGAACGCTTGATCTCTACGAGGAATTTGAATCGATGGATATCCAGCATGGGATACTTACTGAGCTGTCAAACAGTGCCGAAACCTTACAAGATGACATTGATGCTTTATGGGATATCTTCAGAGCTCGAATAAGTAAGTGTAGGGAGATTCGAAAGAAATCAGGTCAGCGGGAGGTTGTGCTCCCACCATCCCCGAGTGGTTTCTGACCTGATATGCTTACAAAGATTGTTGCAACATCTACTCATTGTTGCAAATTGTTAAACAATGATTAGAATTTAGAGCTCATATGGTCTGATATATAGTTGTGGTGTTTGTACTTGTACTAGCATGAATTTTGTTTCTGTGACCGGAATTGTGGCATGTGAATTCACATCATCACTTGAAATAATCCTGAGGTATTAATCCTGTGATGTCAAGCTTAGTGCGATGCTCTTGATTGAAGGCAAGCTTTGCAACCCACATATGTATACTCATTTGTATCTGTTGCAAATTCATTCTCTCCTCCGCTGTCAGTATCTTGCTGCTTTGTGTGACCATGCGCATTCTTCCTGACTTCCCTGCCCCCTGTTTCCACAGGTGGTCTGCTGCAACTGTACTCACTTTAGTTGTATCATTCCTCCACATTGACATATTTCTCAGGCTTGAGCAGTTCTCTCTTCAAAACTAAATACTGGAGTACTATAATGCATTTACTGCACATTTTATTTATTGGGTCGCTTCTCGCTTACTCTTTGATTTCTGCAAGCGACAGTTTTCTGCAACTTGAACAGAACAGAACAGGGGATGATATATCTTAAAAGAAAGTATATTTGTTATACTGTACAAAGGTGTTCACCATCAGAGTGGCTTAACTAGCACATGTGCATAACGAAGATGTACGCCAAGTGAATCTCTGAACTAGCTTAGCTCCTTGCCATGGATCCAGTAGCTGGATCTAGTCTTCTTCAGCGGCTAAGGCTTTCAGTGTCCTGGCCTTTGCTGCATGGTTCCACGCCCGGACCTGCGCCCTGCGAGCGAGGAAGTCTTGGTCCACCTCCACGTAGCCGCGCTTCTCGACTTGGCCGGGGACAAAGACCTGGAACCTGGCGATCCTCTCTACAGCGGCGTAGTGCGCGCGGGCGGCGCGGTAGAGGATCACCGTGGACTCGTCCGCCTCCTCCTCCGGCGAGGGCAGCAAGGAGGGGTTTTGGCGCTTCGGGGACTCGAAGTAGTGTGGGGTACGGTCGCTCACCACATGGGTTAGGATCCGTCTGACTTCCTCCTGCGGCAGCCTGGTCATCTTTTTCTCCCGAGCCTGCTCTCCCTCGGAGGCCGCCGCCTCCACTTTTCTTTTGGCGGCGCACTCCTCGCCGGCCACCGCCTTCCTTTTGGCGGTGCACGCCTGACCGGCCATGTTGCGCCCATTCAGCTCGCCGGCCAGCGCCGGCAGATGATTGGACATGCACGGTTTCAGGGACGGGCCCTTCTGACCGGCGGCGACCTCTTCGTCCGCCTGCCTGATTTTGATGGTGAGCGGCTTGGACTCGCCTTCCATCGGTGGATCTGACCGGTCGTTCAAGGTCGATCGATTTGGGGAAGAAGAAGCTGGTGCGGTCGGCACCTTATGAAGGCCCTGCTCTGGTCCGAGTGAGGCCGAGAGTCGGAGTAGGAGATCATCGGCAGGCCCAACCTTTCCTTTCCTTCCCTCACAAAACAAAACTCGACTAGGAAAAGGGATGCGCACGTGCTAGTTTCGGCCACCAACGCGTGTCGCCACATGGCACATGGGGGAGTCCCGTTCCCGCGTTTCCAGCCGGATTTGTTCCTTGGGTTAGTTTTGGCATTCGTTTCTATTTAGGGCGCGTACGACGTTAGCTTTTTTTTTTTTACACAAATACGGTGGGGAAAGGCTCCCTAGTGTGTTATTTTCTATTAAAAGTGGGTGGAATATTTATAATGGGTATCAACTAGCTTATTACACACTCATAGAGTATCAAGCCAGGATTGCAGGCTTAACTCTATGCATTGTAAGAGTGAAAGTGTTTTTAAATCTACTAACACATCTCTAGTATTAGGAAAGTTTGCATTAAAAATAGCATCATTTCGTTGATCCCATATGCTCCAGCATCTAGCAATCAGAATTTCCATGAAGTAAGAGGTGCATATATATTTCTTCTGGGCCTACATCACAGAGGATACATTCAGAGAATTCAACATAGAAATTCTTGTGTTTCATCATCTTTTTTGTATTTAATCTGCCATATAGTAATAGCCAGAAAAAGAATTTGTGTCTTGGAATACTGCAGGTTTTCCATATTGCAGTTATACTATTTGGTATTTCATGGCTGCCAATTAGCTCTCTGTATACTTTCTTTGTGGAAATATTGTTACCCCAGTTAAATGACCAAATGTCATGATCTTCTGTGATATCCAAATACAAGAATTCCTGCTCCATATTATGAAGCTCCTCATGTGGAATAGTACTAAGAGGAAGGTGAAACATACCATATATATTTTCACTGTTGTATCATAATATGCTTGCCAAATTAAATTAACCCAGGGTATATCTGCATGATTATAGAATTTATGCAAATTCTTCATAAGGAGAGCTTGATTTTGTAATCTGAGATTCGGTATTCCTAGCCCACCTTGGTCTTTTGTACGCACATCATGTCCCAGCTTGCAAAGCACTTTCCTTGTATTTTGTTTTCTCTATCAGACCATAAAAATTGTCTCCCACTCTTTTCAAAATGAACAAAGATAGTTATGGAAACCTTGAAAGAGCACATTGCATACATGGGCAATGACTGTATCACATAATTCAAAAGAGTGAGCTTGCCAGTGTAAGACATAAGAGATGATATTATAGACGACACTAGTAACATATGGGTCTTCTATAACGATTTTAGTTCGTCAGCGAAAGGGAAAAATCCGTCACAGACACGTGTTGCTGACGGTTTGCAGGACCGTGGCGGATCTCGCGTCACAGATGGCCAGCCTGACGGTTAGATTTTCCCGTCATGGATCCGTGACAACTTTGTGCTGGCCCAGAGCCCACCCAGCCGGCTCCGCTGTGACGCCTTTGGCCGTCGCGAATTGCTGTCCCCCGGTCGGATCCTTCGAGACATTATGTCAGTTCAATGATTGGCCTGTCAGTCCTGTCGCATGATGTCATTATTGTCGTCTAGCTGACAATTCTGGACCAACCTCCTCCTACCACGTGTCACATGTAGAATTGCATTCGAAGGCTGACACGTGCCATGAGCATGCCCATTGGCATGTCGACACGTGTCACACGGAATACCAACATGTGCGTGTGGATGGCCCACTAACGTCCTGACACGTGGCACAATGAACTTCTGACACGTGGACAATTGGGGCCCACATGCAGGAACACACGTGGCACGGAACTAAAATTTGGGCCCATGTTTGTAGTCACTACAGCGGCCCATTAATTGACGGCCCAATTTTGTTGGCCCGGTATGGGTATGGCCCATTAGTGAACGGCCCAATTGTGTCGGCCCGGTATGTGTATGGAGCATCAGTAGACGGCCCAATTTTGGCAGTCGGGCCTATGATTGGCCCTTTAGTGGACGGCCCAATTCTGGCGGTCCGGTCTACGATTGGCCCATTAACGGACGGCCCAATTTTTGCGGTCCGCTATGGGAGCGGCCCACTTTTGGTGGCCCATAACGACAAGCCAGTTTACGTGGTCCTTCTCTTGGCCCACTTACGGCCGGCCTTTTAACGGCCTAAATGCGCGGCCTTACTATCCCGGCCCGTTATTACTACTGCAACGTCTCAAAAAACAATTGCAAAAAGGCCTGTTACTTCGAGCCCAATAATGGCTTGGTAGCACAGCCCGGCCTGGTTATCGTGGCCGGCCCGTTACTACAAGCCCATAAATGCCGGCCCGTAAACAACGTCCGGCCACGTTATCTTGGCTGGGCCGTTACTTTCAGCCTGTCAAAACCGGCGTGTCAAATAGCTGCCATTTTGTGGCGGCCTTACATTTAAATAATACATAAACACTCAAAAATAATTACATACAAAATAATTACATAATTGTGCATCAAATTATATTCGACCTTAAGTTCATCCTGCGTACGTGCACCAACAATATAACAGTTCACCTCCTCCAAAATAATATCCTCCGGTTCATATTAACTGACTCTAATATGGATGTATCTAGACACATTTTAGTGGATCGAAGGGCAGTTTAGCTTGCACCAAAGCAAGACAACCAGCAAAAAATATAGTTCAACTGTCCACCATACCACCACCAGTTGACCATGTTTACTCGCACACAGACCTGGTAAACATTTCAAGCTTTGCCTCAAGGGAAGCCTGCCTCTCTCTCGATTCATGTACCTTCCTGTTAAGCTCCAGCAGATTAGCACTCTGGAAGTCGACAAGATCTTCAAGGTCCGCTTTTCCCCTCTGCTCCGTCTCCAGTAAATCAGCTAGGGTGCTCATATTTGATCGCGTTGGTCTATGCTCAAGTCCCACATTCTGAAGAAACATAGGTTTCTTTACTCTCTTACCAAGGACATCGGATAAAACCTGGGTCTCATTCTTTCGCTCTACATCTGGTGTAGGTTGAGACATCTCTTCTTCAATCTCAGCCTTATTTAGCAATAAAGACAGAAGACAGATTGGTGTTAGATGAAGCAATGTATAAACTTCGTCTCTGCAATAACTCAATAAATGCTTACTCACCAGAACACGTTGTACTTCAGAGGAGTAGCAGTCATCCTTGCTGTGGTGTGTCTCCCTGAATAGATCCACAGGACTTGGTTCTTTACCCATGTACGAGTCTCCCTGAAAACAAACACATACATGCAACCAACTTATAGGTTCTATAAAGGATTTTGTGAATAACCAATAATGTGTGCGATGTTATATATTGATGTGCAAGTTAATCACTATTTAGAGCAGTTCTGTTGTGGGTATACTTTATGGGTATATCAACGACATGGCTTGGATCCGGCAAGCCCGGGTGGCCCACAGATGGTGATGGTGGCATACGGCCCATCGGGCGGCCCATTGCTGTTGATCATGGAGGATGAAGTCCAGCCCAGGAACAGGAGCCGGATCTCAACCGACCTACGAAGGAGGCCGGATCCGTGGAGGCCCATAAAGTATCCGGATCCAGCACGGTCAAGATGGAAGGCGGATCCTTGACGTACACGGCAAGATATTGTACCGTAGTTAGGCAACTTGTATTCCGGCTAGGACTCTCCATGTAAACCCTAGATCCGTGCATCTATATAAGCCGGATCCCGGGAGCCCTAGAGGCACAACCACAACCATTGTAACAACGCGCAAGCGCCCAGATAATTCCAGACAAGCAGCAGGCCCCTGTCATCGCGTGTTCCGAAGCTGGGTAACCGCGTACTACCGTCCCGAGGACACTCCGCCCTATGGCCCCTACTTCTTTCCCCTAGTGAGGATCCCTCCTCCGAGGTACCGTCTACTAAGCAACGACAGTTGGCGCCCACCGTGGGGCCTGAGGCGTCTGGAGGCCGGAACCGGGAGGGCTCCTCCACGGGAAGCTACGACGTCTCGATCGCTGTGGGGCGTGTACTTTACCCCGGGAACTTTTCGATCGTCCCTCCGGACGAATTCTGGATTCCGGCTAGGTCAAACCCCGTCAAGCTCTCCATCGTCCCGATCGGCGGCATCCACATCTTCTTCGGCGAAACCGTCGATTCCGACGGAAACGCTCTGGTAAGTAACGCTGATGCGACCGCTGAGCTGGACGCTGTCGCGAAGATTTGATCTGAGTCGCAGGAGCTTCCTAAGGAAGATTCCGCCTTAGATCTGAAAATATCAAAGCCCACCCAATCCGCCCCTGAGCAGGAGAAAACGGTGGAAGACCAATGCAGATCCGCCTGGGTCTCCCAGGTGTTAGAGAAGCAAAGGTGTCACTTCGTGCACTTCTTGGCCCATACTGCAGGAGACACCCTCCACGAGGACGAAGCCGATCCCTTGCAGGTTGGGGCACCCGGTGACAAAGGATTAACTTGTCAATGCCTACAGATAGTAGACTAGGGTTTTGCTAGAAGTAGAGGGCAAGTAGGTCTCGAAGGTTTCAGCCGAAAAGTACTCGACGATTATGAAAACTAGGGTTATGTTGACAGTAGATTCGATCCTTTCTTTGTCCCTCGACTCCCCCTTATATAGGAGGTGGAACCGAGGGTTTCGTAGTACAAAAGTTACAGAGTTCAGGAGGGTTTCGTACCCAACCCGTAAGATTACAAATCTCTATCTTTCCTAATACAAACTATCTTTCCTTAACACTAAATGGGCTTCCAAGTCTTCTTATTCTTCGAGTCTTGGGCTTTGATTAAACCCCGGGTACCATCTTTGGCAGGCCCATTGGGGATGCCTATGTCAGTAGCCCCCGAGATTTTTCTTGAATCGAAGAATCAGGGAAAATCTCCAATTTTACTCATTACATAATCTTTCGATATGCAAACACTATTTTGTACAGGGATAACGGTAATTGGGGCTAGTTTCTGACGGATCAGGTACTAGTTAACTGCTCTAGTGGCAATCCGCAAAAACCTACTTCAAAATCACGTCCCCGGACATGATCTCGGGATACTGGTGTAAACTTCGACAGGTGCCGCTTAAGGTCTTACCATTCTGTCGAGTCCCAGTCATATTTTATTGGGTACCTAACGCGTCCGTTAGGATTTTTCTTCGTATCTGTTGATACGGTAAATAGTAGCAACCCGCCGTCAGAGACGGTGCCACGCCGCTCGAACGGATCTGGGGTCTTACCTTCGCAAAGTTTTGCGGCATTCAGAGATTTATTCGCGACTTTTAGCGCTCTGAGAATATATTGTCGAGTGCTTTTCGGCTGCTGGAATAGCACATTTTATCGAGTCATATTTGATGACTTATTTTGTCCTCCCGATGGGAGTATATGTAGAGTTATCTGTGTAACTCGAAATATACTCACTCTTACTTCTTTCTTTTAATAAAAATTCATCGGGCACGCGAACAGCGTTCCCGATGGGAGTAGCCCCCGAGGCTACAGCCAAGGACTTGTGCTTGGGTGTAGGCTCCACAGATTAGTATCCATTGCCGCTATATTTATAATCCTTCTCGATATTTTCTATTTATCGGGTGCGCGACCAGCGCTCCCGATGGGAGTAGCCCCCGAGGCTATGAACAAATACTTGTATTTGATCATAGGCTCTTGCCATTTCCATCTTGTCATACTCGAAATTTTCTCTTTTCCAGAGTAGCCCCCGAGCGTTTGGGCAAAAACTTGTATTTGATCAAAGGCTCCCGAAATAATCTTGCATTGTCGATAAACTTTCGAAGCTTCATAGTCGAGCTTTTCTTTCACCTTGATGACGTCGTTGCTGATGATAGCCACGATTTCTGTTTTGGAAACATGCGATTACCGCTTCTCTCACTGCCTTGTGGGTCCAAATTCCTCATCTGATGGACACGTCGTGCAAGTGGGGGACACATGTTCTCCCCTTTTTCTGGCACACGTTCCGTAACCTCGTCAATGTTAAAATACTTTTTTACCCTCGTCTCCACGTGGTTATCATCTCCCGCATACTTTTCCATCCAACGGTCCGTCGCTTCACCGCACCTCTATATAAGATCTCCTTCTTCTACCTCGAGCACTTCCGCTCGCGCCGTTCCCCTGCTTCTACCTGCAAAACTTCCTCCTGCGCCCCACAACTCTCAGAGCTCATCCCTTCGCAGCTGCATTCCTCCGCCATTGTTGATGCCACCGCGTCGCTTGACCAGGCACACCACGCCAGAATCATCAATGGCTGCCGCGGATCTAGGAACCGCGGAGTGGGAAAGGTCCAAGAACACGAACCAGGACATGAATCTCTTGAAGAAGCTGGGGATTAGCAAGAAACCCAAAGCGGTGTGCTTCCCCAGTGAAGAAAGCTACCCAACCCCTCCAATGGGGTATCGGGTAAGTTTTGTTGATCATCTCATCCGCGGTCTTTCCGCCCCCATTCACCCTTTTCTTCGAGGATTGCTTTTTGTTTACGGTCTCCAACTTCACCACCTCACGCCCAACTCAATCCTTCATATTTCCATCTTCATCACCCTCTGCGAAGCCTTCCTTGGTGTCCAGCCTAACTGGGCATTATGGAAGCGCATTTTCTGTCGCCGTAATGGCTCTTCCAATGTCGCCTATAATATAGGCGGCGTTGTTATTTCCGTTCGCTCCTCAGTCAATTACTTCGACGTCAAACTCCCTGACTCCGTTCAAGGATGGCGCAAGAAGTGGTTGTATATTCAGGAAGAAAACCATGGATGCGCTGAAGACAATATCCCTCCTTTTGATGGTGCCGAAAATCCTTCGCCGCCGTTCTTGGGATGCAGAGGCTACCGAAGAGGAAAAAGCTTCGACAGAGGCCTTGATGACTCGCATCCATGAGTTGCAGAATACTCGTGGCAAAGAACTGTCTGGTATCCAAATTACAGCGTATTTCCTTACAAAAACCCTCTCTGGAATTATGCTGGCGATGAAGATACAGATCGTTTGTCGACAAATCTGGAAGTCAAGGATTTGGATAGGCTTGTCCGAAAAATCTCATCTCTCAACAAGAAAGATCCCATCCCTTCCTCTTGTCGTGTAAAACCATACAACGCCACCAATGCGCTTCCTAAGGTAAACATTGTCGCTTAATTTGTTATTGCCGTGCTATTTTTATTGTTACTTCTTTTTTGACATCCTTCCCTATTTTTATACAGGACCATCCAAATCTTGTTTCGCTTCCTCCCCTTCCTGAAGGTGGAGAAGTCGAAGAAAGGGCGGTTATTGCCGATGATAACCAAGATGCCCCCTCTTTTGTGACTGAACCCGCAGATTCTCGAAAATCTGCGGGATCTGATGAAAAGGAGGGTGCCTCTGAAGCCCTGCGTCGGCACAATCTCCTCCTCCTGCTGTTTCTCCAAAGAACAAAAGGAAAAGGAATGATGCCGAAGATTCCGGCACCTCCAAGCCCGAAGAAGCTGTTCCTTCACGCCAGAAGGCAGCTTATGATCCATATCTCGAGACCCTCATCAGTTCGTAAGTTCCTCATTTCTCTCTTTTTTTTACTTGAAGATTTTTGTCTATATTGCTTTTTATATTGCCGACATTTAATCGTAGTGATGATGAGGAAGTGTACCAGCTTCCAATGTGGCGGCTCGAACGAGCACGTCACATACTCTAGTCGCCTCGGAGACGCCAGTTGAAGGAGAGGAAACTTCGCCTCCTCAACAAAACGTCGGCGCTGCTACTCCTCCTTCAAGCCCCCTTGTCCCTTCACCAAAAAGGGCAAGGATTGACACAATCCCGGAGCCTACTCTCCAATTGAGTAGCTCCTATAACTCTCTCTTGGATGATGTAAGTTCTTAATTTACTTGTCATTATCTATATTTCCTTCATTTGCTTCTGCATGCCATCATTTTTCCATACCGACATTTTCTTTCTTTGTCCTTCCTTGATAGCCTATGATCAAAGAGCTTCTTCGCATCGGTGCCCAATTCGTTGGGTACCGTGATTACGCCAGTAAAACTGAAGGTAGTGCCTGGCTGCTTCTTTTTGCTTCTGCTTCCTTACTTCTTTGTTGTCGACGTTTTTATCTAATCTTAACTTTCTTTGCAGAAAAACTGGCAGAAGCCAACGAGCGTGCTGATACACTTGCTCAAAAATTAGAGCAATGTGAAGAGGCTCGTAAGAAAGCCGAGTCAGATGCCGTTCAAGCTAGGCGAGAAGCTGACAAAGCCAAGGCTGATGCTGCTGGTGTCGAAGATCTTCGGAAACGTCTGCACGCTGCCGAGACTTCGTTAAGCGAGCACATAACTGCACAATCCGCTCGTGAAGAAGCGATCACCAAACGTCTAAGGACGCAAAATCGCCGCTTTGTCAGTAAGTATCTGCACCACTTCATATCCTTTGGATTTTTCTTTTTTGCACTTATTTGTTGATCGGATTTTCTTTTTATTTTGACAGATAAGACCTCTCAAGAATTTGAACTTGAAGATCCCGACAATGATCCTCTTCTTGACGCCGTTTCGTTCCTTGAATTTCATGGGACAGAAGCGCGTGAGGGCATTGATGAAGCCAGGACAGGGCTGTCGCGGCTTTTCCCCTACTTCTTCCCGAAGAAAGAGGAACCCGCAACTTTCCTTGCTCTTGCCAAGTGCTTTAATCCTCCCGAAGATCTTGGGCTGAAGATGCGCCATGAAAATATGAAGGTTGCCGTTGAAAGCACTGTTGCCTTGGTTGCTGATAGTCAACAGACCATTGACTGGGCGAAAGTGGGCAACACGGAGCAGATAGAACAAGCAAAATGGCGATCATTGATCAAGGCGGCAAAGCTGAATACGAAGAAAATCCTGGCCTATCTCGGGATCAAACCATCTTCAACTCCTAGCTCGTCAAGGCCGGAGGTCTAATTGAATGCCTTTGCCTTTTCTATTTTTTGCTTTCTTTATTTCTTTTGCTGTTGTCGCCATTCTAGCCTTGGCGACAATTACCCTGTTAGTCCCTTTGGAGAACTTCTTTTGTAATGTCCGTGTAAACTTTCTAGAAATCAATGAAATTCCTCTTGGTACTATCATTGATCCTGGGATTTTCTTTTCCAGTTAATATTTGATAATTATTCAACCAACCCTTGCTCTCCCGATGCTGCGCCTGCGTCTTCCTTCTCGAAGAAAGTAAAAGCCGATGATAATCTCCTTGAAGGTTCTTCAAGCAAACCTTTGTCGGAAGATTTACAAGAACTTCGACAACAACTTCAATCCATGAAGAAACAAACTTTGGCAATGATGGAACAATCTCGGAAAGCGTCTGAACAAGAAGAACTTGCTCTTCAACAAGCCAAAGAGGCTATGGTTGCCAAGGATGCTGCTGTATTGGAAGCAAAAGGAGCTACTACCCGAGAAAATAGCATGCTCGAGCTAATGTTGGAAGCTAGCACAGATATGTTAGGTATGTATCTCCAACCTCATGATGCCTCCTCTTTATTTTGCTGTGCTTTCTTCCAAGTTTCTTGCCTTGTTGCCTAATAGGCTCGGTTCTTGATGCTGCCGCCGAAGATCAAAGAGTGAATGAGAGGACGAATCTTCTTGTCAATCTTTCCCTTAATCATGGCTGTTTATTTTGGGCCACCCCTGAACGAACCCAGCAGATTGTCAGGTTCCAAGATCGTGCTTGCCAAGTGCGCGAATTTCTCAATTTTTGCACGACGACATTAACCCTTGTTTTCAAGACTTTGTTTCCTCGAAATGAAGTTCCTACAACTCTTCCTGACTTGCTGGAGACCTTCAGAGATGCTCCTCGTATTCATAATTTTGTGCGAGCTCAATTGACTGCTGGAGCAAGATTTGCCATGATTATGATACATATTTGCCATCCAAAATTAGACCTGACGAAGATTGTCGTTGATTGCCTGGCGAAAAAATCGCGGCGGAAGAATAATATTGATGCAATCAACGAAATGGTGACTCCTGTGGCCGAGTCGATGATAGATGAGCTTCTTCGGATGGACTCAGAATTCTTCGTCAAGGGATCTTATGCTGAGCATAAAACAACCAGAGGCTTGTCAATAGATACTATTTTAGGTTCTGACTGATTTGTTCCATATTGCAAAACCTTGTCAAAGAAATTTGTTGTATATCACAAAGTGCTCTATATTGTTGGAGCCCCCGAGCCTTTTGGCTAGAATTTGTACTATTTTTCTCTTTCAAAGATTTCTCCTTTTGTTGTAATAAGACATCTTGATGGACTGCAAGCCCTCGAGTATCTTAGTGTCGAAGTTCTATATTTCTGTTGCCGGGTTTTTGGACCAAAGCAATGAGATTTTTGACGTGTATACTATATTTAACATTACCAGCTTCCGATTTATGTATTTGGCGAGGTATTATTGTACCAAGGCGAAATATTTTCAGTAAATCGAGTTTGTCTGTTTTGTACGTATTTTGATGCTTGAAGGTGTAGAGCCCCCGAGTGTGTCGACGAATAAGAAGTATATCTTTACTATTTTTATTATATTGCAGCACCGCGAGCCCGCCTCATTAAAAACCTTTCCCGGCCCCACTCGGTGCCCCGAAAAAGGAAAAGAGTGCGTCTGAAAACTCGCGGGCGTTTCAGTACATTGTATGTTTACAGAGGAGACTATATTTCAGTATCTAAGCGTAAAAACGCCTGAGCTGCGCCACGTTCCAAGGATTTGGCTCAACGTTCCCCGTCTTCTTGTCCTTGATTCTGTATGCTCCTCCTTCGATTACTTCTGTGACGATGTAGGGTCCAAGCCATGGTGACTCGAGTTTTTCATGACTTTTTTGGTTGAGTCGCAAAACTAAATCACCAACTTGAAAAGATCTTGGCCGCAATCGTCGACTGTGGTAATTCTTCAGGTCCTGTTGATATTTAGCGACTCGTGACAGGACTTCGTCTCGAGCTTCGTCAAGTGCATCGACGTCATCCTCCAAAGCTTTTCTCGAGGTTTCTTCATCATATTCTGTGACTCTTGGAGAATCATGCTCTATTTCTATCGGCAGGACTGCTTCGGCTCCATGGACCAGAAAAAACGGCGTTTCCTGCGTCGCCGTATTTGGTGTTGTTCGGATACTCCACAACACACTTGGCAGCTCATCTGGCCAAGTATGCCGAGCTTTTTCCAATGGTCCTAGCAGGCGCTTCTTGATACCATTGCAGATGATGCCATTGGCCTTCTCGACTTGACCATTGGTCTGTGGATGTGCAACAGACGCAAAACTCAATTTGATGCCTACTTCTGCGCAGTATGCTTTGAACTCCTTGGACGTAAAATTACTGCCGTTGTCTGTGACAATGCTATGAGGGACTCCAAATCTAAAGACGATGCTTTTCACGAACTTAATCGCTGACGCGCCGTCCGGTGAATTTATCGGTTTTGCTTCTATCCACTTTGTAAATTTGTCGACAGCGACAAGCATATACTCATAACCTCCTGGCGAAGCTTTGTGCAGTTTTCCTACCATGTCGAGACCCCATTGAGCAAAGGGCCAAGATAGTGGGATTGGCATAAGTTCTGCTGCGGGAGAATGAGGTTTGGCGGCAAATCTTTGGCACGCGTCGCAAGTTCTCACTATTTCCTTCGCGTCCTCGATTGCTGTTAACCAATAAAATCCTGCTCTGAAAACTTTAGCCGCGATAGCTCGGCTACTCGCGTGGTGGCCGCATATTCCTTCGTGCACATCTTTCAGGATGATTCTTCCTTCTTCGGGTGTAACACATCTCTGTAGTACGCCCGAAATGCTTCGTTTGTACAACTCCCCTTTTACCACAGTAAAAGCTTTTGATCTCCTAATTATTCGCCTTGCTTCAACTGGATCGTCGGGTATTGTTTTCCTTAGGATGTATGATATGTAAGCCTGCATCCATGGAGTTTGCACCATCATAACTAGCTCCTGCTCTTCTTCTTCTTCTACTGTGTCATTGGTGGTACTCGAGGATTTCTCTTTTTTCTCCTTCTTTATTTTCGCTGGCTTTGTTGATCTCTCGCTTATCTCTTCCCAAAACACGCCTGGAGGAATCGTGTAAGGGTACATTGCCCCTATGTGTGGTTTTGGTAATTAATGATAACCCCTATGGACTAATGTTTTCATTGAGTTTATATGAAGGAATATTCCATAGGTACTACTTGCTCTCCATGTGTTGGATTCAAGTATGGATGCCATGAAGATAAAGGTATATCTTGTGTATTGGCATCAAGATCATCGGTATGAAGATATATATATGTGATATGATCAATAAGAAGAAATGAAGATGGAGTTCTTATGTGGAACTCAATATTAGCCATGCTCTATCTTATGTGAGTATGTGAAGATACAAGGTTGAGTTGGGCAAGTTCAAGATGAGCATCTCAAGTGAATCACATGCTTGAAGCTTGCCATCCATTTGGTGATAATGGACTAGTGAAGATGTGTATCAATGGAGCTTTCCCATCATAGTGTATGGGGGAGCATTTGTGAGTCTTCACGAAGCAACATTGGTCAAGTGAGGCATTCCGGCTTGAGTGAAGCTTGAAGAGTTATCATCAAGATCAAGCGGGATGCGCAAGGCAAAGGTATGGCCTTGCTAGGTTTTCCTTTTACCGGTCTCAAGGTGGATGTTGGGAGACCGGGTTATAGGATAGATAGCCGCACTATTAAGAGGGGCTTTCGGTTGAGTAACTTGATCACATCGTCTTAGGGAGCTCAATCCTTTGCATACTTTGCATATCCTTATTGCTTCTTGGTGTTTCTCTATGTGAGGTTCTTGAGCTTGTTGCTAGCTTTACAACAAGCCCAAGTTCATCGAAAACGGAGTTCGCATGCATCTTCTATTGCGTTTTCGAGGTTGGGTGATTTTACCGGTTATTCATGATATAAGGTTCTACCCTTTTATATTCATGATAAAATCCCCTCCTACAGTTTCTTGAGTTTGGACTTTGTATTGGATGGCTGATGTCTACGTTCCCCTCCTTTCCTGTAGACAGTGTTGGGCCTCCAAGCGCAGAGGTTTGTAGAACAGCAGCAAGTTTTCCCTTAAGTGGATCACCCAAGGTTTATCGAACTCAGGGAGGAAGAGGTCAAAGATATCCCTCTCATGCAACCCTGCAACCACAAAGCAAGAAGTCTCTTGTGTCCCCAACACACCAAATAGGTGCACTAGTTCGGCGAAGAGATAGTGAAATACAGGTGGTATGAATATGTATGAGCAGTAGCAACGGTGCCAGAAAATAGCTTGCTGGCGTGTAGTTGATGGTAGTAATATTGCAGCAGTAGTAACACAGTAAAACAGTAAACAAGCAGTAGTAACTCAGCAGTATTTAGGGACAAGGCCTAGGGATTACACTTTCACTAGTGGACACTCTCAACATTGATCACATAACAGAATAGATAAATGCATACTCTACACTTTTGTTGGATGATGAACACATTGCGTAGGATTACACGAACCCTCAATGCCGGAGTTAACAAGCTCCACAATAATGCTCATGTTTAAGTAACCTTAAGTGTAAGATAGATCAAAACGACTAAACCAAGTACTAGCATAGCATGCACACTGTCACCTTCATGCATATGTAGGAGGAATAGATCACATCAATATTATCATAGCAATAGTTAACTTCGCAATCTACAAGAGATCATGATCATAGCATAAACCAAGTACTAACACGGTGCACGCACTGTCACCTTTGCACACATGCAGGAGGAATAAAACTACTTTAATAACACATCACTAGAGTAGCACATAGATAAATTGTGATACGATGCACATTGCAATCATCAAGAGATATAAATAAGCACTTCACTACGCTCTTCAACAGTGAATAAGTACTTCGTGAAATATAGCCTAAGAGACCCACACGGTGCACACACTGTCACCTTTACACACGTGGGACAAGGAGTCTCCGGAGATCACATAAGTAAAACCCACTTGACTAGCATAATGACATCTAGATTACAAGCATCATCATATGAATCTCAATCATGTAAGGCAGCTCATGAGATTATTGTATTGAACTACATAGGAGAGAGATGAACCACATAGCTACCGGTACAGCCCCGAGCCTCGATGGAGAACTACTCCCTCTTCATGGGAGCAGCAGCGGTGATGAAGATGGCGGTGGAGATGGCAGCGGTGTCGATGGAGAAGCCTTCCGGGGGCACTTCCCCGCCCGGCAGGGTGCCGGAACAGAGACTCCTGTCCCCAGATCTTGGCTTCGCGATGACGGCGGCTCTGGAACTTTTCTCGTATCGTGGCTCTCGGTACTGGGGGTTTCGACGGAAGCTTTAAGTAGGCGGAGGTCAACGCGGGGGCCACACGAGGGGCCCAGGGGATAGGTCGCGCGGCCAGGGCCTGGGCCGCGCCGGCCACCCCTCTGGCCTCCTCGTGGCCCCACTTCTCTTCGGTCTTCTGGAAGCTTCGTGCAAAAATAGGACCCTGGGCGAAAGTTTCGTCCAATTCCGAGAATATTTCTTTACTAGGATTTCTGAAACCAAAAACAGCAGAAAACAGAACTGGCTCTTCGGCATCTTGTTAATAGGTTAGTTCCAGAAAATGCATAAATATGACATATAATGTGCATAAAACATGTAGGTATCATCAATAAAGTAGCATGGAACATAAGAAATTATCGATACGTTGGAGACGTATCAGCATCCCCAAGCTTAGTTCTGCTCGTCCCGAGCAGGTAAAACGATAACAAAGATAATTTCTGAAGTGACATGCCATCATAATCTTGATCATACTATTTGTAAACATATGTAATGAATGCAGCGATCAAAGCAAAGGTAATGACATGAGTAAACAACTGAATCATATAGCAAAGACTTTTCATGAATAGTACTTCAAGACAAGCATCAATAAGTCTTGCATAAGAGTTAACTCATAAAGCAATAAATCAAAGTAAAGGTGTTGAAGCAACACATAAGAAGATTAAGTTTCAGCGGTTGCTTTCAACTTATAACATGTATATCTCATGGATATTGTCAACATAAAGTAATATAACAAGTGCAATATGCAAATATGTAGGAATCAATGCACAGTTCACACAAGTGTTTGCTTCTTAAGGTGGAAGGAGATAGGTAAACTGACTCAACAATAAAAGTAAAAGAATGGTCCTTCAATGAGGAAAGCATCGATTGCTGTATTTGTGCTAGAGCTTTTATTTTGAAAACATGAAACAATTTTGTCAACGGTAGTAATAAAGCATATGAGTTATGAAAATTATATCTTACAAGTTGCAAGCCTCACGCATAGTATACTAATAGTGCCCGCACCTCGTCCTACTTAACTTGGACTACCGGGTCTTCGCATGCCATGTTTCAACCAAGTGTCACAAAGGGGTACCTCCATGCCGCCTGTACAAAGGTCCAAGGAGAATGCTCGCATTTCGGATTTCTCGCTTTTGATTATTCTCAACTTAGACATCCATACCGGGACAACATGGACAACAGATAATGGACTCCTCTTAAATGCATAAGCATGTAGCAAAGTTATTATTCTCATATGAGATTGAGGATATGTCCAAAACTGAAACTTCCACCATGGTTCATGGCTTTAGTTAGCGGCCCAATGTTCTTCTCTAACAATTTTGCATGCTCCAACCACTAAAATGATAGACCTTCAGACAAGACGGACATGCATAGCAACTCACATGATATTCAACAATAGTTGATGGCGTTCCCAGAAGCATGGTTATCGCACAACAGCAACTTAATAAAATATAAAGTGCATAAGTACATATTCAATACTACGATAGTTTTTAAGGCTATTTTGTCCCATGAGCTATATATTGCAAAGGTGAATGATGGAATTTTAAAGGTAGCACTCAAGCAATTTACTTTGGAATGGCGGATAAATACCATGTAGTAGGTAGGTATAGTGGACACAAATGGCATAGTAGTTGGCTCAAGGATTTTGGATGCATGAGAAGTATTCCCTCTCGATACAAGGTTTAGGCTAGCAAGGTTATTTGAAGCAAACTCAAGGATGAACAAGTGCAGCAAAACTCACATAAAAGACATATTGTAAACATTATAAGACTCTACACTGTCTTCCTTGTTGTTCAAAACTCGATACTAGATATTATCTAGACCTTAGAGAAACCAAATATGCAAATCAAATTTTAGCAAGCTCTATGTATTTCTTCATTAATGGGTGCAAAGCATATGATGCAAGAGCTTAAACATGAGCACAACAATTGCAAAGTATCACATTATCCAAGACATTTTAGAATTACTACATGTAGCATTTTCCAATTCCAACCATATAACAATTTAACGAAGAGGAAACTTCGCCATGAATATTATGAGCTAAGAACACATGTGTTCATACGAACCAGCGGAGCGTGTCTCTCTCCCACACAAGGATGAACTTATTCAGAGAACTAAGATAACAAAACAAAAACAAAAATAAAAGCACACAGACGCTCCAAGTAAAATACATAGGATGTGATGGAATAAAAATATAGTTTCACTAGAAGAAACCTGATAAGTTGTCGATGAAGAAGGGGATGCCTTGGGCATCCCCAAGCTTAGATGCTTGAGTCTTCTTGAAATATGCAGGGATGAACCACCGGGGCATCCCCAAGCTTAGACCTTTCACTCTTCTCGATCACATTATATCACCCTCTTCTATTGACCCTTGAAAACTTCCTTCACACCAAACTTCAAGCAAACTCATTAGAGGGTTAGTGCATAATCAAAAATTCACATGTTCAGAGGTGACACAATCATTCTTAACACTTATGGACATTGCATAAAGCTACTGGACATTAATGGATCAAAGAAATGAATCCAACATAGCAAAAGAGGCAATGCGAAATAAAAGGCAGAATCTGTCAAAAACAGAACAATCCGTAAAGACGAATTTTAGGATGGCACCAGACTTGCTCAAATGGAAAAACTCAAAACTAATGAAAGTTGCGTACATATCTGAGGATCACGCTCGTAAATTGGCAGATTTTTTCGAATTTTCTACAGAGGCCTGTGCCCAGATTCGTGACAGACAGCAATGCTGTTTCTGCGCAGCAATCCCAAATATAACATCAACTTTGACATAGAAACTTTACTTGGCACAACAAAACACAAAACTAAGATAAGGAGAGGTTGCTACAGTAGTAAACAACTTCCAAAACACAAATATAAAACAAAGTACTGTAGCAAAATAACACATGGGTTATCTCCCAAGAAGTTCTTTCTTTATAGCCATTAAGATGGGCTCAGCAGTTTTAATGATAATGCTCTCATAAGAAATAGTATTTGAAGCAAAAGAGAGCATCAAGAGGCAAATTCAAAACACATTTAAGTCTAACATGCTTCCTATGCATAGGAATCTTGTAAATAAACAAGTTCATGAAGAGCAAAGTAACAAGCATAGGAAGATAAAACAAGTGTAGCTTCAAAAATTTCAGCACATAGAGAGGCATTTTAGTAACATGAAAATTTCTACAACCATATTTTCCTCTCTCATAATAACTTTCAGTAGCATCATGAGCAAACTCAACAATATAACTATCACATAAGGCATTCTTATCATGAGTCTCATGCATAAAATAATTACTCTCCACATAAGCATAGTCATTCTTATTAATTGTAGTGGGAGCAAATTCAACAAAGTAGCTATCAAATATAGGAGGTATATTGTAATCATAATCAAATTTATCCTCCATAACAGGTGGTAACAAAAGACTACTATCATTATAATCATCATAAATGGGAGGCAAAGTATCATCAAAGTAAATTTTCTCCTCAATGCTTGGGGGACTAAAAATATCATGCTCATCAAAACCAGCTTCCCCAAGCTTAGAATTTTCCATAGCATTAGCAACAATGGTGTTCAAAGCATTCATAGTAATAACATTCCCATTATCATGCATATAAAGTTCCATGGGTTTTTTAATTCTCTCTTCAAACACATCATGTCCTAATTCAAGATAAAGTTCATAAAGATCTCTCATATTTTTGTTGTTTTCCATTATGCCTAACTAGTGTAAACAAGAAACCAAATGTCGCAATTGCAGAGTCTAAAGGAAATAGCTTCGAGTACTTACAATGGCGGGAAAATAGCTTAGTAGCCGAGATCCGGAGTGTGAGTACCTTTTACCTTTCCTCCCGGCAACGGCGCCAGAAAAGTGCTTGATGTCTACGTTCCCCCTCCTTTTCCAGTGTTGGGCCTCCAAGTGCAGAGGTTTGTAGAACAGCAGCAAGTTTTCCCTTAAGTGGATCACCCAAGGTTTATCGAACTCGGGAGGAAGAGGTCAAAGATATCCCTCTCATGCAACCCCGCAACCACAAAGCAAGAAGTCTCTTGTGTCCCCAACACACCAAATAGGTGCACTAGTTCGGCGAAGAGATAGTGAAATACAGGTGGTATGAATATGTATGAGCAGTAGCAACGGTGCCAAAATAGCTTGCTGGCGTGTAGTTGATGGTAGTAATATTGCAGCAGTAGTAACACAAACAGTAAACAAGCAGTAGTAACTCAGCAGTATTTAGGGACAAGGCCTAGGGATTACACTTTCACTAGTGGACACTCTCAACATTGATCACATAACAGAATAGATAAATGCATACTCTACACTTTTGTTGGATGATGAACACATTGCGTAGGATTACACGAACCCTCAATGCCGGAGTTAACAAGCTCCACAATAATGCTCATGTTTAAGTAACCTTAAGTGTAAGATAGATCAAAACGACTAAACCAAGTACTAGCATAGCATGCACACTGTCACCTTCATGCATATGTAGGAGGAATAGATCACATCAATATTATCATAGCAATAGTTAACTTCGCAATCTACAAGAGATCATGATCATAGCATAAACCAAGTACTAACACGGTGCACGCACTGTCACCTTTGCACACATGCAGGAGGAATAAAACTACTTTAATAACACATCACTAGAGTAGCACATAGATAAATTGTGATACGATGCACATTGCAATCATCAAGAGATATAAATAAGCACTTCACTACGCTCTTCAACAGTGAATAAGTACTTCGTGAAATATAGCCTAAGAGACCCACACGGTGCACACACTGTCACCTTTACACACGTGGGACAAGGAGTCTCCGGAGATCACATAAGTAAAACCCACTTGACTAGCATAATGACATCTAGATTACAAGCATCATCATATGAATCTCAATCATGTAAGGCAGCTCATGAGATTATTGTATTGAACTACATAGGAGAGAGATGAACCACATAGCTACCGGTACAGCCCCGAGCCTCGATGGAGAACTACTCCCTCTTCATGGGAGCAGCAGCGGTGATGAAGATGGCGGTGGAGATGGCAGCGGTGTCGATGGAGAAGCCTTCCGGGGGCACTTCCCCGCCCGGCAGGGTGCCGGAACAGAGACTCCTGTCCCCCGATCTTGGCTTCGCGATGACGGCGGCTCTGGAACTTTTCTCGTATCGTGGCTCTCGGTACAGGGGTATTCGCGACGAAGCTTTAAGTAGGCGGAAGGGCAACGCGGGGGCCACACGAGGGCCCAGGGGATAGGTCGGCGCGGCCAGGGCCTGGGCCGCGCCGGCCACCCCCTGGCCTCCTCGTGGCCCCACTTCGTTAGGTCTTCGGTCTTCTGGAAGCTTCGTGCAAAAATAGGACCCTGGGCGAAAGTTTCGTCCAATTCCGAGAATATTTCTTTACTAGGATTTCTGAAACCAAAAACAGCAGAAAACAGCAACTGGCTCTTCGACATCTTGTTAATAGGTTAGTTCCGAAAATGCATAAATATGACATATAATGTGCATAAAACATGTAGGTATCATCAATAAAGTAGCATGGAACATAAGAAATTATCGATACGTTGGAGACGTATCATTTGTTATTATCTTTCCAACGGAATTTGTTTCATGTCAATCGGAGTTCGGGAGCAATAGTTATTAAAGAAAAGATAAAAGAAGAAAAAGAAAAGGAAAAGAAAAAAAGGGGAAGGCCCCGGTTGCCGCCCGGCCTGCCGGGCCGCTCGCCGGCCCACCCGGTCCGCACCGGTCGCCAACCGGACCGGGCGGTCACCGGCCCACGCGCCGGGCAGCCCAGCCACCCTTCCGGTCCGACCGGACCTTTAACCGGGCCGCCTCCCCGTCCGGCCCACGCTCCCGTCGCGCCGCGCGGCCGGCTCCGCGCCGCTCGGGCGCTGCTGGGCCGCCGTCGCCCACACGGCCTGGGCCGCTCCCCGCGCGGCCTGAGGCTTTTCCGCCGCCCAGCACGCTATCCACCGCGCCCGGTCGGTGGGCCGGTCCGACCGGACAGGCCACCGGCCTCTCCGGCCCAGGCTCCGGTTCGACCGGCCTGCTGGCCGGCTGGGCTCTTTTTCAGCTCGTTTTTTATCCGATTTTCACCCGGTTTTCTCCCCAACAGTTATTTTTCTCCCTAGACTATAAATAGCCCTTCTTCCACCTTGAGCAAGTGCTTCTTCCCCTTTCTCTCACCTCCATTGTTGCATTTGAAGAAGTTGCTCTCTCCCTTGATTCCTCCAACCATTCTTGCTCATAT
The DNA here is from genome assembly GCA_030979885.1 of Lolium multiflorum. Taxonomy (NCBI): domain Eukaryota; kingdom Viridiplantae; phylum Streptophyta; class Magnoliopsida; order Poales; family Poaceae; genus Lolium; species Lolium multiflorum. The sequence continues at coordinate 218,370,223 of CM061748.1, forward strand.
TTGAGGATTTGAGAGAGGAGATCTAGATCTACACTTCCACCAAACCATTTCTTCTCTAAGTGAGGGAATCTCTTGGGATCTAGATCTTGGAGTCTTTAGTTGACTTTCCCCCTTGTTCTTCCTCTCCAATCTCATCCTAGCATTCGTTGCTTTGGTGGGATTTGAGTGTGAAGGACTTGAACACCTCCGGTGTTCTTGCTTTGCATCATTGCATAGTGTTGAGCTCTCCACCACGATTTGTTCGAGTGAGAGACCGTGAGCTTGTTACTCTTGGAGGGAGACCTCCTAGTTGGCTTGGCGGTTGGTGCTCCGGTGATCTCTTCAAGAAGATTGTGAAGAGGCCCGGGCTTCTCCTTCGTGGAGCTTGTGAAGTGGTTGTGGAGCTTGCCATCTCCGGAGCGGAGGAAAAGCTAACCATAAGGAAAGGGCCATTATCCTTCGTGGGTGTGGTTCGGAGAATAGGGTGAGCCTTCGTGGCGCGGGGAATCCTTCGTGGGACCTCCACTCCTCCAAACGTGACGTACCTTGTTGCAAAGCAAGGGAACACGGGAATACATCCTCGTCTCCGCGTGCCTCGGTTATTTCTATACCCGAGCTCTCTTTCCTTGTGATAGCCATCGTGCTTGAAGTTCATATATCTTGCTATCACTTGTGCTACATATGTCTTGTGCCTATCTTGCTTAGCTCTAGTTGCTATTGTTACACTTAGTTGAGCTTAGCATATTTAGGGTTTGTGCTTGTAAACTAAACATTAGTTTAATTCCGCATTCTTACAAGACAAATCCGCAAGAGTTTGTAATTGCCTATTCACCCCCCTCTAGGCGACATCTCGATCTTTCAATTGGTATCAGAGCAAGGTCTCTCCTTGTTTAAGGCTTCACCGCCTTGAGAGTAAAGATGTCGGCTAGTAATATAGTGCACAATGACACAATTATCTTTAATGGCACAAATTATCTTTTGTGGCGAAATTGCTTGCTTTGCAATCTTCGGACCTTGTGTCCAAACATTGAGCAATTTCTAGATGTAGGTTTTTCTCCTCCGATGGATCCTCAAAATCTATCTTTAGAGGATGAGAAAAACTTACATCTTGAAGCTCAAGTATCTAATGAGCTTGTATTCTCTTTGAGACCAGATTTTCATAGGTTCTTGATATATATAAAGCGAAAATCGTCTCATGAGATGTGGATCAAGCTTAAGGAAATGTTTGGTGGATCCACTTCTCATTTGGTTGGTGGTGACTCCGAGGAGCTCTCTTCCCCTTCACATCATGAAGAGCTCCAAGTTGCTTCCACCTCCGGCCGTGATGAGTTCTCATCTTCTTCCACTTCACCAACGTGTAGCAAGACACGAGGTAATGATATGGTGAGTGGTGAGGAAAATTGCAATGTTGATATTGTGCTCAATAGTGATGATTCTTCATCTCTATCCCATTGCAATGCTTCCTCTTTGGACTTAAACACATCTAGCATTGAAAATAATCTACATGCTTGTGTTGATAGTCCTCGCATATCATGTGTAAATTGCATAAATCCCATGATGATATGCTTGCCTTGTCTTGCTCCCATAATCAAAATGCTTCTATCTCCTCTAGTTGTTTGACTAACAATGTAGAGGAAACCGAACACTCTATGGATCAAGACATGTTTTCAAATGAGGATTCAAGAATTTCTTCATCTTCATCCTCCGGTTTGCACATGTGCCTTATGGCAAATGGATCAAAGGTATCTCCTACTTTGACTCCTAACACTTCCTCTAATGATGAAAGTGATGATGATGACAATGATGAAGAATATAATATCTTGGTGCATAATATGGCAATGGTATATGCTTCTCTTCATGGTAATAAAGAAGCTCGTGCTAATCTCGAACACTCTATGGATACCTTGAGTAAATATAGGGAAACCATAGTGGAGTTGGAGTCCCATGTTGAAAATGGGGAAATGAGATTCACTCTCCTCAAGCATGAGCTAAAAGATGAGAAGCATACTAATTTTATGCTCACACAAAAATTTGAATCCTATATGCATGAAAATGAGAAAACTATTGTTGATGCTTGTGCTACTAACTCTAATTCTTGTGAAGCATCTACCTTAGAGGAGAATGTTGAGCTAAGGGCTCAACTAGAGTTGCTAACTAGCAATTATAGGGAATTGGAAGAAAGTCATAAAAAGCTCTCAAGCTCTCATGATGATCTTCTAATTTCCTATGATGGGCTAAAGTTAGCTCATGAGGCAAGTATCACTAAGGTAACATCTTGTGAGCCTCATGTGGACATTAGCACAATCTCTACTACAAATGCTATATTGCCATGTGCTAGTCCTTGTAATCCATCTAGTCAAACTAGTGATACACCTTGTGTTGGATTACTTGCCTTGCCTTGTTGCTCTAACAATGAAGCTTCTACTTCCTCTAGTACTTGTATTTCTACTAACCATGTAGAGGAAATAAAAGAGCTCGAGGCCCAAGTCATTTCTTTGAAGAAAGACTTGGAAAAGCGTCATGAAGGGAAATCCACACTTGACAAGATGCTAAGTGTGCAACAATCCCCCAATGACAAGAGTGGACTTGGATTCAACTCCAATAACAAGAACAAGTCCAAGAGCAAGAACAACAAGAAGAAGGGCCAAGACAAAGTCAAGGATCCGGCCAAGTTGGTTTGCTTCAAGTGCAAGGTTGAAGGGCATCATGTTAGATCATGCCCATTGAAGAAGAAGAAGCACTTGAGTGAGAAACAACAAGGGAAACGGCCACAAGGTCAAGGTCAAGCTCATGCTCGACCTCAAGTTGAAGATAGGCCACTTCCCAAGAAGAATCAAGATATTGTTCCCCAAGAGAAGAAATCAATAAAGAAGAGAAAGGGGAACACTTGCTACTTATGCCGTGTGAAGGGGCACTTTGCTTCTTCATGTTTAAGTGGTACCTTATCCAACCCTATCATTGTTGATAATGATTATTCTCTTGGTAAGGATAAGGATGGCAATGTGTTTGCCAAATTTGTTGGAACTCAAAGTGGCTTCAAGAAAAGAACCATTTGGGTTGCCAAGCCTATTGTGACTAACCTCTTAGGACCCAACTTGGTTGGGGACCAACAAGCTCAAACGTGATCAATAGGTGCATATGGAGGTCATTGGAGACTTGGCTAATTCATGAAGAATTTAGGGATCTTCATATATTATATTTTGACCAAGCCAAGTCGTATGGATCATTATCTATATCTTATAACCAATGTTCCTCCTTGCGGTAACTTATACTTCAACTCTTCATATTCATTGTAAGTTACTTGCCCCTTTGCATGTTTGGTTTTGTATCAAATATGTGTTTGTATGTGTTGAGTCTTACTTGCCTATCTTGTGTATTCAAGTATGATTGTTTGACTCACCATATACTAGTGTATTGTTTTGAGCCTAATGCATCTTGATAATATCTTATTTGGCTCTCTTTGAGTGATTAATGGAACATCCCATTTTGGGGGAGTGATATGCATTGTGCATCTCTCTTTCTTTAAAATGTGTGTACATGGGTACCACCACTTAGTATTGATATTGCAAGATTATCTAGTCACTATGTGGTGTGTCATACTCATGAGAAATTCAAATTCTAAATGTCCATTAATCATCTCTAGTCGAATTTTAGTTGCCTCTTGTTTAGAAGAAATGTTTTATCACATTATGGGGGAGTAATATGTTTTGTACATATCACAAACCTAAGAAAATGTGAACATATGAGGTTATGCCACTTGGAGTTGATACACGTAATTATCTTGTTCCTAGGTGGCATGTTTGCTCAAACAAGCTCCACTTCTATTAAAAAGCTCTTATTGGCTCATCCTATGGATTCTTGTTTGATTAAGAAATTCTTGGTACGGTTTTCCTCAAATACATATCTCTATATCTTATTTGGGACACCGTTTGCTTCAAGTTATTCTAATCATTGCCGTGCGTGATTGTTTGACTAATTGAAGCTATCAAGAATCTTAATCCGTGCATAGTGCTTAATTCTATATACTTATCATATGCCTTTTATTGTGAAGTTGATCCTTACTATCATTGTAAATTCACCACCGGAAATTATTTCCAATATACTCATTGTCTTTGACAATTGATAACCTTGTATGTGGTTGAATTCATGGATCATCTTCACCTTGGATTGCTTCTTATTTACTTATTTTATTTCCAAGAAATCTTTGTTGCTCCCACGTGTCTTCTTTGTCCCTTTGAAAAATATTTTGATAAATTCTCTTGATTCATATCAAGTGTTTGTTTTGGAAGACAAACCTTTTCCTTACGGTACATTGTGCCATTGTGAAAAGTGTAGAGGGTTTGGTTTATTTGTTCGAACCTTGCTCTTTTGGGAGTTTTGCTATCTCATTCCTTCTTCTATGCTTTATTTGTTGAATGAGATAAGTCTTTGAGCATGTTTGCTTTATTTCATCCTTTATGCTCAATGGTTTCTTCTTAGTTCATTTGTTGAACTTTGTTGAACAAATCTTTTGTGATTTGCGTCTTTGATATAATTTGGACAACAAATTTGTTTGGTCACACCTTTATGCCTTATTCAATTCATTTGGTGTTTTGTCCAAAGTATATCTTTCTTGGATCTTTAAAAGTCTTTGTGCGTGCTTATATGCAATTTATTTATATTTATAGCATGCTTTCTTTCTTCGATCCATTATATAGGGTATACTCCATCAAATCCTAAACGGCTAAGATGTGCATGAAATTCAAATTTCATCTATAAATATGCACATATTGATATGGAGTGTATCCTATGTATTGTGGTTAGTCTAACCATTTTGGACCCAATGAGTTTGGGGACCAAGATGTACTTGAATGTTGTTTTAGGTACATTGGAGATGCAATGGATGCTTGTCTCATCTATAAGGAAGGTGTTGTCACCATATGAAAATTGGAGTCAAGCTAGGATGATCGATGAACTCTTATCTACTACATCATGCCATTGCTATCACGGTAACAAGTATCTTATTCATGCATACTCATATAGCATCCAACCTCTTGTAGGTTGCATCTTGGCATGAAATTCTTTATTTCGAAAATATTGCGATTCTTGAAAAATCCTTTTAAAGAAAACTTCTTATTGTACATTTGAGTAATTTGAGAAGATGCATATGATAGGAATATATATATATATATCATGTTTATGATTCACCTATCTCAAATATGCCCTCTAGCAATTTATTGCATATCAATTCCTCAAAGAGCTCTTATGTCCAATATTGATGAAATTGCGAAATAAATCCATATTTATGATACTTGTTGCCTTTCTCAAAACATTCCAACTAGCTTTACTTCCCTTATTGTTGGTTGTGATGTTTTTGAGATTTTCTTAGTTGAAGCTCATTCATATACCACTAGTGAAAATTGGAGCCATAGGCTATATATGCTTTTTAAACATATCCTTTGGTATATTTTATGACTTCATCTTGGATATCGTATCTTATTTTTTTTAACCTCTTGTGTGTGCATGTTTCTTTATGGATCACTTTGTCCACTTTAGAAACTCATATACATGAGAGCGTTAATCCATCACCTTGATATCCTTGTTCTTTGCCAACCATCTTCTTATCCTTTTGATTTTAGTGTTGTTGGTAAAGAAGATTTATGAGTGCTTGGTTTATTTGTTTTTCTTCATGCACTCATATCTCGTAATTGTTGGACTCAAGTTGTTCTTGATAAGCATATTCTCTTTATCTTAGTTGTGTTCTAAATGATATATAGGGAGTGAGGATTCCATGTTTGTGCATATTGTATTCAAATGCAAACATTATAAATTGTGCACGAACTTTGGGGAGCTTTCTTATTTTTAGAGCACTATATCTCTCTTATCATGATATCTTTGTTTGTCCAATTGGATCTTTGATTGCTTGCTTTATTTGTTGAAGCTCACCTCACCATGTTATCTTTATGCAATCTTTGATCCTCAATATAGTTTGATTTCCTTCAAGTATTCATCATTGGATATGTGCACTTGATTCCACTCAAATTATGAGAAGTGCACACTTTGGGGAGGAACTCACATTATATTGGCCTTCTAAATTTTTCACCCATTTTGACAATCGATGCCAATGGGGGAGAAGTTTAGAGGGTTTAAGGGAATGGTTTTATACTTAAGTTTGGTTTGTGCTTAAGTGTTTTGTCCTCTCATGCATTCCATATTTATATGTCTTGCATGGTTGTATATATATATAGTGGAAACTATCCCAAAGGTTAATCTTGACAATATATGCAATGAATTCATGTTCATCACACGTGCATACATTGTGGGGGAGTTTTCTCTATATATATTGGTTCTACTCACATCTCTTGCATTTGTTGTAGTTGTGTGAGTAGAGCCGGTTTTGATATGGGCTAGTAGCTTTGTGTTACTTGACCATATCAAATACAACCTCTTGTATACAACTTACCCTCGGATAAGTTGCGTACTTGTTTCTAATATTCATTATATAAACCCTCTTATTGTGGTTGTCATCAATTACCAAAATGGGGGAGATTGTAAGGGTACATTGCCCCTATGTGTGGTTTTGGTAATTAATGACAACCCCTATGGACTAATGTTTTCATTGAGTTTATATGAAGGAATATTCCATAGGTACTACTTGCTCTCCATGTGTTGGATTCAAGTATGGATGTGATACGCGTAGATGCACACGTCCGTTGGGAACCCCAAGTGGAAGGTATGATGCGTATAGAAGCAAGTTTCCCTCAGTATGAAACCAAGGTTTAATCGAACCAGTAGGAGCCAAGAAGCACGTTGAAGGTTGATGGTGGCGAAATGTGATGCGCAACAACAGGGATTCGCCAACGTGGAATCTGCACAACAAAACCAAAGTACTTTGCCCCAACGAAACAGTGAGGTTGTCAATCTCACCGGCTTGCTGTAACAAAGGATTAAACATATCGAGTGGAAGATGTTTGCAAAGAAAACAGTAAAACACAATTGCAGTAGATTGTATGCTATGTAAAGAATAGGACCGGGGTCCACACTAGAGGTGTCTCTCCCATAAGATAAAAGCATGTTGGGTGAACAAATTACAGTCGGGCAATTGACAAATAGAGAAAGGCATAACAATGCATGTACATGATATGATAAATATAGTGAGATTTAATTGGGCATTACGACAAAGTACATAGACCGCCATCCAACTGCATCTATGCCTAAAAAGTCCACCTTCAGGTTATCATCCGAACCCCATTCAGTATTAAGTTGCTAAGCAACAGACAATTGCATTAAGTATGGTGCGTAATGTAATCGACAACTACATCCTTAGACATAGAATCAACGTTTTATCCCTAGTGGCAACAGCACATCACAACCTTAGAACTTTCTGTCACTGTCCCAGGTGTCAATGAAGGCATGAACCCACTATCGAGCATAAATACTCCCTCTTGGAGTTAAGAGTACAAACTTGGCAGAGCCTCTACTAATAACGGAGAGCATGCAAGATCATAAACAACACATAAACAATAGATTGATAATCACCATAACATAGTATTCTCTATCCATCGGATCCCGACAAACACAACATATAGTATTACATATAGATGATCTTGATCATGTTAGGCAGCTCACAAGATCCAACAATGAAGCACAACAAGGAGAAGACGACCATCTAGCTACTGCTATGGACCCATGGTCCAGGGGTGAACTACTCACTCATCACTCCGGAGGCGATCATGGCGATGAAGAGTCCTCCGGGAGATGAATCCCCTCTCCGGCAGGGTGCCGGAGGCGATCTCCGAATCCCCCGAGATGGGACGGCGGCGGCGTCTCGGAAGGTTTCCGTATCGTGGCTCTCGGTATCGGGGGTTTCGCGACGGAGGCTTTAAGTAGGCGGAAGGGTAGGTCAGGGGCTGACGAGGGCCCACACCATAGGCGGCGTGGCCCCCCTCCGGCAGCGGCCCTATGGTGGCGGCGCTCGTCGCCCACTTCGTTATCTCTTCGGTCTTCCGGAAGCTTCGTAAAAATGGGCGAAGATTTCGTCCAATTCCGAGAATATTTCTTACTAGGATTTCTGAAACCAAAAACAGCAGAAAACAGAACTGGCTCTTCGGCATCTTGTTAATAGGTTAGTTCCAAAATGCATAAATATGACATATAATGTGCATAAAACATGTAGGTATCATCAATAAAGTAGCATGGAACATAAGAAATTATCGATACGTTGGAGACGTATCAGCATCCCCAAGCTTAGTTCTGCTCGTCCCGAGCAGGTAAAATGATAACAAAGATAATTTCTGAAGTGACATGCCATCATAATCTTGATCATACTATTTGTAAACATATGTAATGAATGCAGCGATCAAAACAAAGGTAATGACATGAGTAAACAAGTGAATCATATGACAAAGACTTTTCATGAATAGTACTTCAAGACAAGCATCAATAAGTCTTGCATAAGAGTTAACTCATAAAGCAATAAATCAAAGTAAAGGTGTTGAAGCAACACAAAGGAAGATTAAGTTTCAGCGGTTGCTTTCAACTTATAACATGTATATCTTATGGATATTGTCAACATAAAGTAATATAACAAGTGCAATATGCAAGTATGTAGGAATCAATGCACAGTTCACACAAGTGTTTGCTTCTTAAGGTGGAAGGAGATAGGTAAACTGACTCAACAATAAAAGTAAAAGAAAGGTCCTTCAAAGAGGAAAGCATCGATTGCTGTATTTGTGCTAGAGCTTTTATTTTGAAAACATGAAACAATTTTGTCAACGGTAGTAATAAAGCATATGAGTTATGTAAATTATATCTTACAAGTTGCAAGCCTCATGCATAGTATACTAATAGTGTCCGCACCTCGTCCTACTTAGCTTGGACTACCGGATCTTTGCATGCCATGTTTCAACCGAGTGTCACAAAGGGTACCTCCATGCCGCCTGTACAAAGGTCTAAGGAGAATGCTCGCATTTTGGATTTCTCGCTTTTGATTATTCTCAACTTAGACATCCATACCGGGACAACATGGACAACAGATAATGGACTCCTCTTAAATGCGTAAGCATGTAACAATGATTATTATTCTCATATGAGATTGAGGATATATGTCCAAACTGAAACTTCCACCATGATTCATGGCTTTAGTTAGCGGCCCAATGTTCTTCTCTAACAATTTTGCATGCTCCAACCACTAAAATGATAGATCCTTCAGACAAGACGGACATGCATAGCAACTCACATGATATTCAACAATAGTTGATGGCGTTCCCCAGAAGCATGGTTATCGCACAACAAGCAACTTAATAAAAGATAAAGTGCATAAGTACATATTCAATACTACGATAGTTTTTAAGGCTATTTTGTCACATGAGCTATATATTGCAAAGGTGAATGATGGAATTTTAAAGGTAGCACTCAAGCAATTTACTTTGGAATGGCGGAGAAATACCATGTAGTAGGTAGGTATGGTGGACACAAATGGCATAGTAGTTGGCTCAAGGATTTTGGATGCATGAGAAGTATTCCCTCTCGATACAAGGTTTAGGCTAGCAAGGTTATTTGAAGCAAACTCAAGGATGAACCGGTGCAGCAAAACTCACATAAAAGACATATTGTAAACATTATAAGACTCTACACCGTCTTCCTTGTTGTTCAAAACTCAATACTAGATATTATCTAGACCTTAGAGAGACCAAATATGCAAATCAAATTTTAGCAAGCTCTATGTATTTCTTCATTAATGGGTGCAAAGTATATGATGCAAGAGCTTAAACATGAGCACAACAATTGCCAAGTATCTCATTATCCAAGACATTTTAGAATTACTACATGTAGCATTTTCCAATTCCAACCACATAACAATTTAACGAAGAAGAAACTTCGCCTTGAACATTATGAGTAAAGCCTAAGGACATATTTGTCCATATGCAACAGCGGAGCGTGTCTCTCTCCCACAAAGTGAATGCTAGGATCCATTTTATTCAAACAAAAACAAAACAAACCGACGCTCCAAGTAAAGAACACAAGATGTGACTGAATAAAAATATAGTTTCAGGGGAGGAACCTGATGATGTTGTCGACGAAGAAGGGGATGCCTTGGGCATCCCCAAGCTTAGACGCTTGAGTCTTCTTAGAATATGCAGGGGTGAACCACGGGGCATCCCCAAGCTTAGAGCTTTCACTCCTCTTGATCATAGTATATCATACTCCTCTCTTGACCCTTGAAAACTTCCTTCACACCAAACTTCAAGCAAACTCATTAGAGGGTTAGTGCACAATTAATAATTCACACATTCAGAGGTGACACAAACATTATTTTCACTTCTGGACATTGCATAAAGCTACTGGACATTAATGGATCAAATAAATGAATCCAACATAGCAAAAGAGGCAATGCGAAATAAAAGGCAGAATCTGTCAAAAACAGAACAGTCCGTAAAGACGAATTTAAAGATGGCACCAGACTTGCTCAAATGGAAAAACTCATAACTAATGAAAGTTGCGTACATATCTGAGGATCACGCTCGTAAATTGGCAGATTTTTTCGAATTTTCTACAGAGAACTGTGCCCATATTCGTGACAGACAGCAATGCTGTTTCTGCGCAGCGATCCCAAATATAACATCAACTTTGACATAGAAACTTTACTTGGCACAAAAACATGATAAGGAGAGGTTGCTACAGTAGTAAACAACTTCCAAGACTCAACAAAACAAAAAATTGCTGTAGTAAAAACATGGGTTGTCTCCCATAAGCGCTTTTCTTTAACGCCTTTCAGCTAGGCGCAGAAAGTGCAAATCAAGTATTATCGAGAGATGAAGCATCAACATCATTACCAGGGGTGTTGGGAGTTTTCTCAACCAAGCATAGTATATTTGATATATAAGTTTTAGCGTCTCCCTTTTCATTAGTCTTAGGCTTGCTACTCTCATCGAACAAATTTTTAGGAACAAGCCAAGCATAGTTATTTTCTAGTGCATCATTCATAGCTAGGAGTTTACATGGTATTGGTGCTTTGATCTCCCCACCATCATTAATATTATTAGTGTACCTTATTCTATCCATGTCCATTTTTTCAAGGAGACCAATAAAATTGGTATGAGAACCTAGCATATTAAATTTAGCAAAAACCTTTCTAGCCTCTCTTGCTAGACCACCAAATTCTCTAAGAAGGGTTTCTAAAACAAAATCTTTCTTTTCTCCTTCTTCCATATCACCAAGTGTAAGAAACATGTGTTGGATTATAGGATTGAGATTAACAAATTTAGTTTCCAACATGCGAACTAAAGCAGCAGCAGCAATTTCATAGGTAGGTGCAAGTTCTACCAAGTGTCTATCTTCAAAATCTTCAGTAATACTAACATGATTGAAAAATTCTTCTATATTATTTCTCCCAACTATGGACCCACGTCCTACCGGTATGTATTTTGTGGTAAAATTAAAAGGAAACATGATGCAATAAGCAAAAAGTAAACAAGGCGAATAAAGTAAAGACAAGTAACTAATTTTTTTGTGTTTTTGATATAGAGAGCAAGACAATAAATAAAGTAAAACTAGCAACTAATTTTTTTGTGTTTTGTTTAGGTGCAGCAAACAAAGTAGTAAATAAAATAAAGCAAGACAAAAACAAAGTAAAGATATTGAGAAGTGGAGACTCCCCTTGCAGCGTGTCTTGATCTCCCCGGCAACGGCGCTAGAAATTTAGCTTGATACGCGTAGATGCACACGTCCGTTGGGAACCCCAAGTGGAAGGTATGATGCGTATAGAAGCAAGTTTCCCTCAGTATGAAACCAAGGTTTAATCGAACCAGTAGGAGCCAAGAAGCACGTTGAAGGTTGATGGTGGCGAAATGTGATGCGGCGCAACAACAGGGATTCCGCGCCAACGTGGAATCTGCACAACAAACCAAAGTACTTTGCCCCAACGAAACAGTGAGGTTGTCAATCTCACCGGCTTGCTGTAACAAAGGATTAAACGTATCGAGTGGAAGATGTTTGCAAAGAAAACAGTAAACACAATTGCAGTAGATTGTATGCTATGTAAAGAATAGGACCGGGGTCCACAGTTCACTAGAGGTGTCTCTCCCATAAGATAAAAGCATGTTGGGTGAACAAATTACAGTCGGGCAATTGACAAATAGAGAAAGGCATAACAATGCATGTACATGATATGATAAATATAGTGAGATTTAATTGGGAATTACGACAAAGTACATAGACCGCCATCCAACTGCATCTATGCCTCAAAAGTCCACCTTCAGGTTATCATCCGAACCCCATTCAGTATTAAGTTGCTAAGCAACAGACAATTGCATTAAGTATGGTGCGTAATGTAATCGACAACTACATCCTTAGACATAGAATCAATGTTTTATCCCTAGTGGCAACAGCACATCACAACCTTAGAACTTTCTGTCACTGTCCCAGGTGTCAATGAAGGCATGAACCCACTATCGAGCATAAATACTCCCTCTTGGAGTTAAGAGTACAAACTTGGCCAGAGCCTCTACTAATAACGGAGAGCATGCAAGATCATAAACAACACATAAACAATAGATTGATAATCACCATAACATAGTATTCTCTATCCATCGGATCCCGACAAACACAACATATAGTATTACATATAGATGATCTTGATCATGTTAGGCAGCTCACAAGATCCAACAATGAAGCACAACAAGGAGAAGACGACCATCTAGCTACTGCTATGGACCCATGGTCCAGGGGTGAACTACTCACTCATCACTCCGGAGGCGATCATGGCGATGAAGAGTCCTCCGGAGATGAATCCCCTCTCCAGCAGGTGCCGGAGGCGATCTCCGAATCCCGAGATGGGATTCGCGGCGGGCGCTCTGGAAGGTTTTCCGATCGTGGCTCTCGGTATGGGGGTTTCGCGACGGAGGCTTTAAGTAGGCGGAAGGGTAGGTCAGGGGGCGACGAGGGCCCACACCATAGGGCGGCGCGGGCCCCTCTGGCCGCGCGGCCCTATGGTGGCGGCGCCTCGTCGCCCCACTTCGTTATCTCTTCGGTCTCCTGGAAGCTCCGTGCAAAAATAGGACCCTGGGCGAAGATTTCGTCCAATTCCGAGAATATTTCCTTACTAGGATTTCTGAAACCAAAAACAGCAGAAAACAGCAACTGGCTCTTCGGCATCTTGTTAATAGGTTAGTTCCAGAAAATGCATAAATATGACATATAATGTGCATAAAACATGTAGGTATCATCAATAAAGTAGCATGGAACATAAGAAATTATCGATACGTTGGAGACGTATCAGGATGCCATGAAGATAAAGGTATATCTTGTGTATTGGCATCAAGATCATCGGTATGAAGATATATATATGTGATATGATCAATAAGAAGAAATGAAGATGGAGTTCTTATGTGGAACTCAATATTAGCCATGCTCTATCTTATGTGAGTATGTGAAGATACAAGGTTGAGTTGGGCAAGTTCAAGATGAGCATCTCAAGTGAATCACATGCTTGAAGCTTGCCATCCATTTGGTGATAATGGACTAGTGAAGATGTGTATCAATGGAGCTTTCCCATCATAGTGTATGGGGGAGCATTTGTGAGTCTTCACGAAGCAACATTGGTCAAGTGAGGCATTCCGGCTTGAGTGAAGCTTGAAGAGTTATCATCAAGATCAAGCGGGATGCGCAAGGCAAAGGTATGGCCTTGCTAGGTTTTCCTTTTACCGGTCTCAAGGTGGATGTTGGGAGACCGGGTTATAGGATAGATAGCCGCACTATTAAGAGGGGCTTTCGGTTGAGTAACTTGATCACATCGTCTTAGGGAGCTCAATCCTTTGCATACTTTGCATATCCTTATTGCTTCTTGGTGTTTCTCTATGTGAGGTTCTTGAGCTTGTTGCTAGCTTTACAACAAGCCCAAGTTCATCGAAAACGGAGTTCGCATGCATCTTCTATTGCGTTTTCGAGGTTGGGTGATTTTACCGGTTATTCATGATATAAGGTTCTACCCTTTTATATTCATGATAAAATCCCCTCCTACAGTTTCTTGAGTTTGCACTTTCTATTGGATGGCATTTGTTATTATCTTTCCAACGGAATTTGTTTCATGTCAATCGGAGTTCGGGAGCAATAGTTATTAAAGAAAAGATAAAAGAAGAAAAAGAAAAGGAAAAGAAAAAAAGGGGAAGGCCCTGGTTGCCGCCCGCCGCTGCCGGGCCCACCCGGTCCGCACCTGTCGCCAACCGGACCGGGCGGCCACTGCCCACGCGCCGGGCAGCCCAGCCACCCTTCCGGTCCGACGGGACCTTAACCGGGCCGCCTCCCGTCCGGCCCACGCTCCGTCGCGCCCGCGTGGCCGGCGCTCGCCGCCGTCGCCCACACGGCCGGGCCGCTCCCCGCGCGGCGAGGCTTTTCCGCCGCCAGCGCGCTATCCCGCGCCCGGTCGGTGGGCCGGTCCGACCGGACAGGCCACCGGCTCTCCGGCCCAGGCTCGGTTCGACCGGCCTGCTGGCCGGCTGGGCTCTTTCAGCTCGTTTTTTATCCGATTTTCACCCGGTTTTCTCCCCAACGGTTATTTTTCTCCCTAGACTATAAATAGCCCTTCTTCCACCTTGAGCAAGTAGTTCTTCCCTTTCTCTCACCTCCATTGTTGCATTTGAAGAAGTTGCTCTCTCCCTTGATTCCTCCAACCATTCTTGCTCATATTTGAGGATTTGAGAGAGGAGATCTAGATCTACACTTCCACCAAACCATTTCTTCTCTAAGTGAGGGAATCTCTTGGGATCTAGATCTTGGAGTCTTTAGTTGACTTTCCCCTTGTTCTTCCTCTCCAATCTCATCCTAGCATTCGTTGCTTTGGTGGGATTTGAGTGTGAAGGACTTGAACACCTCCGGTGTTCTTGCTTTGCATCATTGCATAGTGTTGAGCTCTCCACCACGATTTGTTCGAGTGAGAGACCGTGAGCTTGTTACTCTTGGAGGGAGACCTCCTAGTTGGCTTGGCGGTTGGTGCTCCGGTGATCTCTTCAAGAAGATTGTGAAGAGGCCCGGGCTTCTCCTTCGTGGAGCTTGTGAAGTGGTTGTGGAGCTTGCCATCTCCGGAGCGGAGGAAAAGCTAACCATAAGGAAAGGGCCATTATCCTTCGTGGGTGTGGTTCGGAGAATAGGGTGAGCCTTCGTGGCGCGGGGAATCCTTCGTGGGACCTCCACTCCTCCAAACGTGACGTACCTTGTTGCAAAGCAAGGGAACACGGGAATACATCCTCGTCTCCGCGTGCCTCGGTTATTTCTATACCCGAGCTCTCTTTCCTTGTGATAGCCATCGTGCTTGAAGTTCATATATCTTGCTATCACTTGTGCTACATATATCTTGTGCCTATCTTGCTTAGCTCTAGTTGCTATTGTTACACTTAGTTGAGCTTAGCATATTTAGGGTTTGTGCTTGTAAACTAAACATTAGTTTAATTCCGCATTCTTACAAGACAAATCCGCAAGAGTTTGTAATTGCCTATTCACCCCCCCTCTAGGCGACATCTCAATCTTTCAAATCGCGAGACACTGTGACCCGATGTTTGCAAGAACATCGGCTTCATCGTTACTCAGCCTGCTGATGTGGTTTACCTCGCATCCATCAAATAATTTCTCCAGCTCATTGTACACCTCTTTGTATGCTATCATACTTTCGTTGACTGCATCACATTGATTCATAACTTGCTGTGCCACCAATTGTGAGTCGCCGAAGATTTTCAATCGGGTTGCACCACAAGCTTTCGCCATCTTCATCCCATGTATGAGAGCTTCATATTCTGCTTCGTTGTTAGACGCATTTGGAAACGTCATCCTTAAGACATATTTCAACTTGTCGCCTTCAGGTGATACCAATATCACGCCTGCTCCAGCACCTTCTAACCTTTTGGACCCGTCGAAGTTCATGGTCCAAGTTCTCGATAAATCTGGAGGCCCCGTGTTTTGTAGCTCCATCCACTCTGCAATGAAATCTGGTAAAACCTGCGATTTTATTGCCTTTCTTTTTTCATACGTGATGTCCCGAGGGGAAAGTTCTATTCCCCAAAGGGAGACACGACCCGTAGCTTCTGGGTTGTTCAGTATATTTGACAAGGGAGCTTCATTGACCACTATTATCGGGTGCGCCGAAAAATAGTGTCGCAATTTTCTTGCTGTCGTGAATACTCCATATGCAGTTTCTGATATTGCGGATACCGCTGTTTTGAAGGCGACAGTACTTCGCTGATGAAATATACTGGCCTCTGAACTCCATGAAGCTTGCCTTCTTCCCTCTCGACTACTAGGGCCGTGCTGACCACCTGCGGTGTGGCTGCAATGTATAAGAGGAGAGGTTCTTTCTCTTTAGGCGCCACCAATATCGGTGGTGTCGAAATTGTCCGCTTGAGGTTCTCGAAGGCTCTATCTGCTTCCTCGTTCCATTGAAATTTTTCCCCTTGTTTGATCAATGCATAGAACGGCAACGCCTTTTCTCCTAGCCTGGCGACGAATCTGCTTAAAGCTGCGACTCGCCCCGTTAGCTGTTGTATTTCTTTCAACTTTGTTGGCTTTCTCATAGTCACGATGGCCTGGATTTTTTCAGGGTTGGCTTCAATCCCTCTTGCTGATACTAAGAACCCGAGAAGTTCTCCTGGGAACTCCAAAAGAGCACTTTGTCGGGTTCAGCTTGAGGCAGAACTTGTCGAGGTTGTCGAAGGTTTCCTTTAAATCTTCGATTAGAGTCGACCCTTTATTTGATGTTATTACGACATCATCAATGTAGACTTGCACATTTTTTCCAATCTGTGTTGCTAGGCACTTCTGCATCATCCGTGATATGTTGCTCCCGCGTTTTTCAAACCAAAGGGCATTGTTTTGTAGCAAAACACGCCGTAAGGTGTGATGAACGCTGTCTTGGCTTCATCTTCTTCTTTTAATCTGATCTGGTTATAACCAGAGTATGCGTCCAAAAAGGAAAGACGTTCGCATCCTGCCGTGGAGTCGATGATTTGATCGATCCTTGGGAGGGGAAAGTGATCCTTGGGACAATGTTTATTGAGACACGTGAAGTCGACGCACATGCGAAGGACTATTGTGTGTTTTTTCGGCACCATCACTGGGTTAGCTACCCATGTGGCTTCTGTAGATATTTCTTTGATGAAACCAGCATCTTTGAGTCGATCTATTTCCGATAACATGGCTTTGCGGCTAGGTTCCGAAAAACGCCGCAAAGGTTGCTTTACTGGTCTTGCGAGAGGATCCAAATTGAGGTGGTGCTCGGCAAGTTCCCTGGGTACTCCTGGCATGTCAGCTGGACACCATGCGAAGATTTTCCAGTGCTCACGGAGGAACTCGACGAGCGCGCTTTCCTATGCGACATCCATGTTTGCTGCAATGGATGTCGTTTTCTTTGGGTCTGTCGGGTGGATCTGTACCTCTTTTGAATCCTTGGTTGTGTTGAAAGTTGGCTCCTTAGAAGATCTCCCTACCTCTGGTAGCACATCATAATCAGTGAACCTTGGCGCCGCATACTCTGCTTGCATCCCGAAAGTTTCTGACAGTCGATGAAAATCCTTGTCGCATTTATCGGATAACGCGAAACTTCCTTTGATTGTGATAGGTCCCTTGGGTCCAGGCAACCTCCACAACAGATATGTATAATGCGGCACTGCCATGAACCTGGCATACGCTGGTCGTCCCAACAGAGCGTGATATTGCGACGGGAAATCCACAACTTCGAACTCCAAATTCTCTATCCTGTAGTTTTCTCGGGTTCCAAACTGAACGTCGAGGTTGATCTTGCCCAATGGGTAACTTGGCTTCTCTGGTGTAATCCCGTGGAAACGTGTGTCAGTTGGTTTCAAGTTTGCCAGGGATATGTTCATCTTCCTCAATGTATCTGCATACATAAGGTTTAAGCTGCTGCCGCCATCTATGAAAACTCTCGACACGTCAAAACCAGCGATTACTGCGGGTAAGATGAGTGCTGATTGTCCTGGTCGAGGAACTTGCTGCGGATGGTCCGCGATTGTGAAGCCGATGTCTTGCCCCGACCAATTTAAGTACTCGACTGTTGGTGGAGGCATCTTCTCTGCCATGAACACTTGTCGTGAGATTACCTTCTGCGCCCTGTTGGACGGCCTAGCTTTCTGAATCATCGAGACCACACCGTTAGAATTAGGATCAACATATGGAGGTGGGTGTGGTGCTGCCGCTATTCTGAGCTGGTGCCGATTTTCGTCCGTAATTGCGGGAGGAGGTGGAAGGTGGATCTCGCTCCTTGGCCCCTGGGGGTTTCTATTCACGGCTTGGGCATTTGCGATTCCTGCGGCTCGCAACATTGCCTGAAAATTTCGGCAGTCTTTCTGGAGATGCCCTGACTGCCTCTTTCCATTATTGTCAAGATAAAAGTGCATTTGACACGGACCGTTCATCATCTCTTCGGGTGACACGTAAGGTCTTTGAAACCTTGGTCCACTATTTTGCCTGTTGCCGCGAGAATCACCTCTATTGTCGCCTTGTTGCTCATTACTCCTTTGATAGTCATCTCGACTATTCCCTCCAGGATTTCCCCGAAAGCCAGCCGATATATGGCCAGGAGCGTCGTTGTTGTAGAACTGGCGAGAAAATCGCCTTCTATTTTGATAATTTCGACCACGATCCTCTTCTGGCGACCTGTGTCGCTTGTTGTATATTGCGTCTTCTCCATCTGCCCACTTATTGGCTATCTCCATGAGTGCTGATATGGTCTTAGGGTTAGTTCTCCCTAAGTCCTCGACGAAGTCTCCTCGCCGAATTCCTGCCACGAACGCATCTATTGCTCTCTCGTCAGATATATCTTCTGCCGAGTTTTTTATAATGTTCCACCGCTGTATATATTTTCTCATCGACTCGTCATGTTTCTGTCGACAGGCCCTCAGCTCTTCCAATGACGCAGGTTTCTTGCAGGTGGATCGGAAATTTCTCACGAAGATATCCTCGAAATTATCCCAGCTGTCGATGGAGCCTGGGGGAAGTTTCTTTATCCAAGATCTTGCGGCACCACTCAAGTGAACTTGGATACTTTGCATAGCTGTTGCTCTGGTTCCTCCTACCAGCTTCACCATCTCGAGGTAATCTACGAGCCAATCCTCGGGATCCTGCAGGCCGTCGAATTTCTTGAAATTTTCGGGTAACTTGAATCCTTTTGGGACTCGAGTTTTTCGAACCCTTCTCGTAAAGCACGGGAGCCCACACATATCTTCGTCGGCAACTTCTGGTGAGTGCTGACGCTCCCTTCTTTCTTGTCGCGCTCTGTCCACCCTTACTTGGACTGCTGTGTCTCTTGCTCCACTTGTTCTTGGTGGGTCTTGAACTGCTGCGGTGGGTCGTGGACTATTTTGCCTAGGATTTTCTTCGGGAGGCGCTTGATGGCGTAACTCACACGTTCGTTGGGAACCCCAAGAGGAAGGTATGATGCGCACAGTAGCAAGTTTTCCCTCAGAAAGAAACCAAGGTTTAATCGAACCAGGAGGAGCCAAGAAGCACGTTGAAGGTTGATGGTCGCGAAATGTGATGCGGCGCAACACCAGGGATTCCGGCGCCAACGCGGAACCTGCACAACACAACCAAAGTACTTTGCCCCAACGAAACAGTGAGGTTGTCAATCTCACCGGCTTGCTGTAACAAAGGATTAAACGTATCGAGTGGAAGATGTTTGCAAAGAAAATAGTAAAACACAATTGCAGTAGATTGTATGCTATGTAAAGAATAGGACCGGGGTCCACAGTTCACTAGAGGTGTCTCTCCCATAAGATAAAGCATGTTGGGTGAACAAATTACTCGGGCAATTGACAAATAGAGAAAGGCATAACAATGCATATACATGACATGGTAAATATAGTGAGATTTAATCCGGGCATTACGACAAAGTACATAGACCGCCATCCAACTGCATCTATGCCTAAAAAGTCCACCTTCAGTTATCATCCGAACCCCCTCCGGTATTAAGTTGCAAAGCAACAGACAATTGCATTAAGTATGGTGCGTAATGTAATCAACAACTACATCCTTAGACATAGCATCAATGTTTTATCCCTAGTGGCAACAGCACATCACAACCTTAGAACCTACTGTCACGATCCCAGATTCAATGAAGGCATGAACCCACTATCGAGCATAAATACCCCTCTTGGAGTTAAGAGCAAAAACTTGGCCAGAGCCTCTACTAATAACGGAGAGCATGCAAGATCATAAACAACACATAAACAATAGATTGATAATCACCATAATCATAGTACTCTCTATCCATCGGATCCCGACAAACACAACATATAGTATTACAGATAGATGATCTTGATCATGTTAGGCAGCTCACAAGATCCAACAATGAAGCACAACAAGGAGAAGACGACCATCTAGCTACTGCTATGGACCCATGGTCCAGGGGTGGACTACTCACTCATCACTCCGGAGGCGACCATGGCGGTGTAGAGTCCTCGGGAGATGAATCCCCTCCGGCAGGGTGCCGGAGGCGATCTCTGAATCCCCCGAGATGGGACGCGGCGGCGCGTCTCCGTAAGGTTTTCCGTATCGTGGCTCTCGGTACTGGGGGTTTCGCGACGGAAGCTTTAAGTAGGCGGAGGGTCAACGCGGGGGCCACACGAGGGGCCCAGGGGGTAGGTCGGCGCTGGGCCTGGCCGCGCCGGCCTCCCTCCTGGCCGCCTCGTGGCCCCACTTCGTTAGGTCTTCGGTCTTCTGGAAGCTTCGGCAAAAATAGGACCCGGCGAAAGTTTCGTCCAATTCCGAGAATATTTCTTTACTAGGATTTCTGAAACCAAAAACAGCAGAAAAAGCAACTGCTCTTCGGCATCTTGTTAATAGGTTAGTTCCAGAAAATTCATAAATATGACATATAATGTGCATAAAACATGTAGGTATCATCAATAAAGTAGCATGGAACATAAGAAATTATCGATACGTTGGAGACGTATCAGCATCCCCAAGCTTAGTTCTGCTCGTCCCGAGCAGGTAAAACGATAACAAAGATAATTTCTGGAGTGACATGCCATCATAATCTTGATCATACTATTTGTAAACATATGTAATGAATGCAGCGATCAAAACAAAAGTAATGACATGAGTAAACAAGTGAATCATAAAGCAAAGACTTTTCATGAATAGTACTTAAAGACAAGCATCAATAAGTCTTGCATAAGAGTTAACTCATAAAGCAATAAATCAAAGTAAAGGTGTTGAAGCAACACATAGGAAGATTAAGTTTCAGCGGTTGCTTTCAACTTGTAACATGTATATCTCATGGATATTGTCAACATAAAGTAATATAACAAGTGCAATATGCAAGTATATAGGAATCAATGCACAGTTCACACAAGTGTTTGCTTCTTAAGGTGGAGGAGATAGGTAAACTGACTCAACAATAAAAGTAAAAGAAAGGTCCTTCAAAGAGGAAAGCATCGATTGCTGTATTTGTGCTAGAGCTTTTATTTTGAAAACATGAAACAATTTTGTCAACGGTAGTAATAAAGCATATGAGTTATGAAAATTATATCTTACAAGTTGCAAGCCTCATGCATAGTATACTAATAGTGCCCGCACCTCGTCCTACTTAACTTGGACTACCGGATCTTTGCATGCCATGTTTCAACCAAGTGTCACAAAGGGGTACCTCCATGCCGCCTGTACAAAGGTCTAAGGAGAATGCTCGCATTTCGGATTTCTCGCTTTTGATTATTCTCAACTTAGACATCCATACCGGGACAACATGGACAACAGATAATGGACTCCTCTTAAATGCATAAGCATGTAGCAAAGTTATTATTCTCATATGAGATTGAGGATATATGTCCAAAACTGAAACTTCCACCATGATTCATGGCTTTAGTTAGCGGCCCAATGTTCTTCTCTAACAATTTTTGCATGCTCCAACCACTAAAATGATAGACCTTCAGACAAGACGGACATGCATAGCAACTCACATGATATTCAACAATAGTTGATGGCGTTCCCCAGAAGCATGGTTATCGCACAACAAGCAACTTAATAAAATATAAAGTGCATAAGTACATATTCAATACTACGATAGTTTTTAAGGCTATTTTGTCCCATGAGCTATATATTGCAAAGGTGAATGATGGAGTTTTAAAGGTAGCACTCAAGCAATTTACTTTGGAATGGCGGAGAAATACCATGTAGTAGGGAGGTATGGTGGACACAAATGGCATAGTAGTTGGCTCAAGGATTTTGGATGCATGAGAAGTATTCCCTCTCGATACAAGGTTTAGGCTAGCAAGGTTATTTGAAGCAAACTCAAGGATGAACAAGTGCAGCAAAACTCACATAAAAGACATATTGTAAACATTATAAGACTCTACACTGTCTTCCTTGTTGTTCAAAACTCAATACTAGATATTATCTAGACCTTAGAGAGACCAAATATGCAAATCAAATTTTAGCAAGCTCTATGTATTTCTTCATTAATGGGTGCAAAGCATATGATGCAAGAGCTTAAACATGAGCACAACAATTGCCAAGTATCACATTATCCAAGACATTTTAGAATTACTACATGTAGCATTTTCCAATTCCAACCATATAACAATTTAACGAAGAAGAAACTTCGCCTTGAACATTATGAGTAAAGCCTAAGGACACATGTGTCCATATGCAACAGCGGAGCGTGTCTCTCTCCCACAAAGTGAATGCTAGGATCCATCTTATTCAAACAAAAACAAAAACAAAAACAAACCGACGCTCCAAGTAAAGAACACAAGATGTGATTGAATAAAAATATAGTTTCAGGGGAGGAACCTGATGATGTTGTCGATGAAGAAGGGGATGCCTTGGGCATCCCCAAGCTTAGACGCTTGAGTCTTCTTAAAATATGCAGGGGTGAACCACGGGGGCATCCCCAAGCTTAGAGCTTTTACTCCTCTTGATCATAGTATATCATACTCCTCTCTTGACCCTTGAAAACTTCCTTCACACCAAACTTCAAGCAAACTCATTAGAGGGTTAGTGCATCATTAATAATTCACACATTCAGAGGTGACACAATCATTATTTTCACTTCTGGACATTGCATAATGCTACTGGACATTAGTGGATCAAAGAAATAAATCCAACATAGCAAAAGAGGCAATGCGAAATAAAAGGCAGAATCTGTCAAAAACAGAACAGTCCGTAAAGACGAATTTAGAGATGGCACCAGACTTGCTCAAATGGAAAAACTCAAAACTAATGAAAGTTGCGTACATATCTGAGGATCACGCTCGTAAATTGGCAGATTTTTTCGAATTTTCTACAGAGAATTGTGCCCAGATTCGTGACAGACAGCAATGCTGTTTCTGCGCAGCAATCCCAAATATAACATCAACTTTGACATAGAAACTTTACTTGGCACAAAAACATGATAAGGAGAGGTTGCTACAGTAGTAAACAACTTCCAAGACTCAACAAAACAAAAAATTGCTGTAGGTAAAAACATGGGTTGTCTCCCATAAGCGCTTTTCTTTAACGCCTTTCAGCTAGGCGCAGAAAGTGCAAATCAAGTAACATCGAGAGTAGAAGCATCAACATCATTACCAGGGGTGTTGGGAGTTTTCTCAACCAAGCATAGTATGTTTGATATATAAGTTTTAGCGTCTCCCTTTTCATTAGTCTTGGGCTTGCTACTCTCATCGAACAAATTTTCAGGAACAAGCCAAGCATAGTTATTTTCTAGTGCATCATTCATAGCTAGGAGTTTACATGGTATTGGTGCTTTGATTTCCCCACCATCATTAATGTTATTAGTGTACATTATTCTATCCATGTCCATTTTTTCAAGGAGACCAATAAAATTGGTATGAGAACCTAGCATATTAAATTTAGCAAAAACCTTTCTAGCCTCTCTTGCTAGACCACCAAATTCTCTAAGAAGGGTTTCTAAAACAAAATCTTTCTTTTCCCCTTCTTCCATATCACCAAGTGTAAGAAACATGTGTTGGATTATAGGATTGAGATTAACAAATTTAGTTTCCAACATGCGAACTAAAGCAGCAGCAGCAATTTCATAGGTAGGTGCAAGTTCTACCAAGTGTCTATCTTCAAAATCTTCAGTAATACTAACATGATTGAAAAATTCTTCTATATTATTTCTCCCAACTATGGACCCACGTCCTACCGGTATGTCTTTTGTGGTGAAATTAAAAGGAAACATGATGCAATAAGCAAAAAGTAAACTAGGCAAATAAAGTAAAGACGAGTAACTAATTTTTTTTTGTGTTTTTGATATAGAGAGCAAGACAGTAAATAAAGTAAAACTAGCAACTAATTTTTTGTGTTTTGTTTAGGTGCAGCAAACAAAGTAGTAAATAAAATAAAGCAAGACAAAAAACAAAGTAAAGAGATTGAGAAGTGGAGACTCCCCTTGCAGCGTGTCTTGATCTCCCGGCAACGGCGCCAGAAAAAGTGCTGTTGCCGTGGGAGGCAATTCTCTGTGGTGTAAATTTTCTTTCGTTCCCCGGCAACGGCGCCAGAAAAAGAGCTTGATGGCGTGTAACTCACACGTTCGTTGGGAACCCCAAGAGGAAGGTATGATGCGCACAGTAGCAAGTTTTCCCTCGAAAGAAACCAAGGTTTAATCGAACCAGGAGGAGAAGCACGTTGAAGGTTGATGGTCGCGAAATGTGATGCGGCGCAACACCAGGGATTCCGGCGCCAACGCGGAACCTGCACAACACAACCAAAGTACTTTGCCCCAACGAAGTGAGGTTGTCAATCTCACCGGCTTGCTGTAACAAAGGATTAAACGTATCGAGTGGAAGATGTTTGCAAAGAAAATAGTAAAACACAATTGCAGTAGATTGTATGCTATGTAAAGAATAGGACCGGGGTCCACAGTTCACTAGAGGTGTCTCTCCCATAAGATAAATCATGTTGGGTGAACAAATTACAGTCGGGCAATTGACAAATAGAGAAAGGCATAACAGTGCATATACATGACATGGTAAATATAGTGAGATTTAATCCGGGCATTACGACAAAGTACATAGACCGCCATCCAACTGCATCTATGCCTAAAAAGTCCACCTTCAGGTTATCCGAACCCCCTCCAGTATTAAGTTGCAAAGCAACAGACAATTGCATTAAGTATGGTGCGTAATGTAATCAACAACTACATCCTTAGACATAGCATCAATGTTTTATCCCTAGTGGCAATAGCACATCACAACCTTAGAACCTACTGTCACGATCCCAGATTCAATGAAGGCATGAACCCACTATCGAGCATAAATACCCCCTCTTGGAGTTAAGAGCAAAAACTTGGCCAGAGCCTCTACTAATAACGGAGAGCATGCAAGATCATAAACAACACATAAACAATAGATTGATAATCACCATAATCATAGTACTCTCTATCCATCGGATCCCGACAAACACAACATATAGTATTACAGATAGATGATCTTGATCATGTTAGGCAGCTCACAAGATCCAACAATGAAGCACAACAAGGAGAAGACGACCATCTAGCTACTGCTATGGACCCATGGTCCAGGGGTGGACTACTCACTCATCACTCCGGAGGCGACCATGGCGGTGTAGAGTCCTCCGGGAGATGAATCCCCTCTCCGGCAGGGTGCCGGAGGCGATCTCCGAATCCCCGAGATGGGATTCGCGGCGGCGGCGTCTGTAGGTTTTCCGTATCGTGGCTCGGTGCGGGGGTTCGCGACGGAAGCTTTAAGTAGGCGGAGGGTCAACGCGGGGGCCACACGAGGGCCCAGGGGTGGTCGGCGCGGCCGGGGCTGGCCGCCGGCCTCCCTCTCGCCTCGTTCGTTAGGTCTTCGGTCTTCGGAAGCTTCGTGCAAAAATAGGACCCTGGCGAAAGTTTCGTCCAATTCCGAGAATATTTCTTTACTAGGATTTCTGAAACCAAAAACAGCGAAAACAGCAACGGCTCTTGCATCTTGTTAATAGGTTAGTTCAGAAAATGCATAAATATGACATATAATGTGCATAAAACATGTAGGTATCATCAATAAAGTAGCATGGAACATAAGAAATTATCGATACGTTGGAGACGTCGTTGCTGCGAACGCTGTTCCCATAACTCCAACTCCTGCCATTGCCATATTAAACAATGCTTCTCTCGGGTCCCCAGGGGGTGGTCTGGACGCGAGAATGTATGCTTGCGTTGCCATGTACCCTGCTTCTGGCGTTTTCGGGATGATATTTCCCCTTGTATCAATCGACATAAAGGACATGTCGAGATTTTGAATTATGTTTCCTCTCTCTGCTTCGGGTATGTTTTGCAACCGAGACATTGCTCTCCTCCGAGCTTTCTGTGACTGTCTCCCGAAGTTCCTGATTGTCGACTTAAATCTGCTCGGCGTCTGCTTGATGCGGAAGCTGCCTCTTTTCTTCTATTCAGGGATGCTGTCTGTTTTTCCAACTCTCTGCTTACCCGAGCAAGTCTATATTGATATGCTTGTAGTTCTTGTACAGTAGCAGTGGTGGTCATTGGTTCTGAACCATCCATGGCTCTTGCAGCCCTATCCCACGCTGCTTGCGGGAGTTGGACTTGTGCTCGAGTTGAAGTCCCAGCATATTTAGTGCCTAAGCCTTTTCTGAGATCAGCGGGATCGATGTAAGGATTTCCCAAATCATCGAAAGCCTCTGACGTTTCTGGTTCTGATCGGCCTGCCTCTTCTATCGCATAGATCTGATGATATTTTGCGTATTGATTTTTGTCAGGATTGGTGACACCATCATATAGAGTGGTGAAGACCTTTCCGATGGCAGCAGATTTGTCGATGAAGTTGAAGCTGTCGACCTGTCGGAGTCGCTGCTTATAAAGGAGTCCGCAGACGACTCGAAGGATGTGTTGCTGAAGATCTTGGCGAGCTTTCCGCTTGCCTTGTTGTCGACGAAGCGTGGCGACGAAAACTCCTCGTCACTCGACGAAAAGTTAGAATCGACCGCTGAAAATTCCGATGAGATCGGAACTTCGAGACGGTAGGATCCTTCCTTGTTGACGCCAAATCGGAATTCTCCGAACGTCATGACGATAGGCTCCTCCAGATAGGCACATGCATCCATACGGGAGGGCGGGTGAGGAATAAAATCGACTAGATCAGTTTTTTCCTGGTTACCTCGATCCATCGCATTGCTTGCCACCGACGAAGTCGACGATCTTGAACGTGCCATCGAGATCAGCTCCTTGCAACCTCTAATTCCCACAGACGGCGCCAATTGACAAAGGATTAACTTGTCAATGCCTACAGATTGTAGACTAGGGTTTTGCTAGAAGTAGAGGGCAAGTAGATCTCGAAGGTTTCAGCCGAAAAGTACTCGACGATTATGAAAACTAGGGTTATGTTGACAGTAGATTCGATCCTTTCTTTGTCCCTCGACTCCCCCTTATATAGGAGGTGGAACCGAGGGTTTCGTAGTACACAAGTTATAGAGTTCGGGAGGTTTTCGTACCCAACCTGTAAGATTGCAAATCTCTATCTTTCCTAATACAAACTAACTTTCCTTAACACTAAATGGGCTTCCAAGTCTTCTTATTCTTCGAGTCTTGGGCTTTGATTAAACCCCGGGTACCATCTTTGGCAGGCCCATTGGGGATGCCTATGTAACCCGGAAACGATGCCGCTCCGGATCAGCAAGAGGCTGTCGGAGACAGCGATACGCCGGGACAAGAGGAAGCCGGAAACCCTGAGGAATCAATCCTCGGCAACTTAAGCCCAAATTCCGACGATGCCTCCTCAATAGGCACAGAAGAATACAACCGCTTGACGAAGGAGCTCGAGATCGGGGAAGAAGCTGACGGTGCCTCGTCCATGAATACGGAAGAGTTTAACCGCAAGCTAGAAGAGCTCGGAGGCGGAGAACAAGCTGACGCAGAATCCGCCCAGCCCATGCAGGTCCTCGCGACCGTGGCACCGCTGGATCAGCAGGAAACGGAAGACGAGGACTCCAACTCCGACCCAGGACCATCCAACGCAGGATCTCCGTTAACACGGGAACGACCGCGTAAGGAGGTCTTGTCCCCAGAAGAGATGGTCGAGCAAGCACGCATGGATTTGGTCGCGAAGTCTGATGTCCTCAACAAGCCGATAACCCCTGATAACGCCGCAGATCTGGAGGCTTTGGAAGCCAGAAGGAAGGAGATGCTGGCTACAGCCAAGAAGTTTGCCAACACCGCAGCTGCGATGCTGGAAGAGAGGACAGAAGCTGCGAACTTTGTGGTCCACTTTCAAAAGAAGGATCGCGAGGTCGACGAATCACTTGCGAAAGTCAAGCAGCTCCGAAAGGAATGGGAGGAAAGGGTGGCCTGTGCGCAGGAGGAGGTTGATAGAATCGCTCGAGAAGCCATCCCTCCCCGCAAGATCACCTTCGCAACTCCCACAGAGCAACAGCCACTCACAACTCCAAAGGATAACATGAAGAAGGCTGCGGAGCTCCTGAAAAAGAAGGACGAGGAGATTGACATCAACTACGTCCGGAAGCTCGTTGCTTCAGCAATGCAGCAACAGAGCAAGGCAGATACTTCGCGCAGGTTGGAATCCAATCCGGATCATTGCATATCCACCGCGCAGAAGGACGCCCTAGCAAGTCAACATCGTGATGGCGAGTCGCGCACCGGATCCACGGAGCGCAGGAGAAAGTCAGAGAACATCCGAATCCAATCCCGGTGCCCTCGGATTCAACCCCGAAAAACCCGGCAAAGGGAAAGGACCCGATGTATACTGGCAGAGACAAGTATCGTGTTCCATCACCACCACCCCGGGCTTCGCGTCCTCCGCTACCCCCTCGACGTCGCAGTCCTGCCGGAAACACCAGGCCCCATGGGCCAGGTGGAATCAACATCCGCGACAACATGCCACCGCCTAGGAACAGGAGCAGGGAGCGCACGCCGGAGCCACGCAGGAGTCGGAACCAAGACCGCGAGCCTGAGCCTCGTCGGAACCAAGACCGCGAGCCTGAGCCTCGCAGAAGCCAAGGACGCGAGCCTGAACCCAGGAGCCGGAACGAAGAGCGCGCGCCTGAGCCTCGCAGGAGCCGGAACGACGGAGGCGACCACCACCAAGAGGAAGGGAGTCACCGAAGCCGGAGCCAGCCGCGGGAGCAGCGCCGAGAATCCGAAGGCGGAAGAACATCTTACAGATCTCCTCGCCACCACCCAGTGGAGGCGGAGGTGGAGGCGGAGGCGGAGATCCCGTTCCCGCTCAAAGTCACCCGGCGGCGGTCCCCGCGACGCTCGGGAACGCCTCAACGAGTACAGATCCGACTACATCGGTCCAAAGTGCTTTGGCCGGATGATCCGAGAGGAACCAAAGCCAAGAAGCTTGAACCTTAAGCTACCCGGAAACCTGAAGCATTATGATGGCAGCGAGAGGCCGGATACCTAGATTGAGGATTACTACAATGCAGTAACCTTCGCCGGAGGAACCCCGAATATAGCCTGCCGCATGCTCCAGTTGTACCTTATTGGTCCAGCTCGTGTTTGGCTCAGCGACCTCGAGGAAAACACCATCTTTTGCTGGTTTGACCTGAAGAAGGCTTTCGAGAACCACTTCAGGGGCACCTACAAGAGACCGGCCACCACCAGCGACCTTCAAGCCTGCATCCAGAAGAAGGGTGAAACATCCAGAAGTTTCCTCACCCGATGGTTGGCGACCAGAAACGAGTGCGAGAACGTAGATAACCGCACAGCAATGCACGCCTTCATTGGTGGCTTGCAGCGTGGAGGGCTGCTGCGCCACAAGCTTACTTGCCTGGTGAATGCGAACAAGCTCACCCTTGATGAGATGATAAACATCGCCAGCGATCACACTGCCGCCGATGACGACGCAGGCGGAGATCTTGCAGCTACAGCCATACTGTAATATCCCAGGTTTAGAGGCTATAAAATGAGAGAACACCAAAGTGTGCATTGCATTCATGCATAGAAAATCCGGGGAATTTTCGCGCTTTCAAATAAAACTTACCACAGTAACTGAAGTTTCACTTGACTTGCTGGAATTGAAGTAGATCATCAAGTCAAGCGCTATAAACTTCACTGTGATCTTTACTAAAACCCTGTTTTGGGTAGAGATGATTTGATCTATGGGCTAGATCAAATGGAAGTAGTTTTACAACAAACAACACCTTAAGTAAGGGTCAACTACAAGATCTTATAAAAGATCTCAACATGACATTCCTTACAACAACACATAATAATTATTCAACCATAAATCAAAGAATTAAGAAACTATTCTTTACTTATCTTTTCCATATCTTTTACTAAATAAATGTTTCTACCATGATTCTCATGGTGTATCTTCAACTACTTTTGTGTGTAATATAATTCAATTCTAAACTTATTAATAAATAAGGTAAATCATAGGGTCTAAAGTGCATAAAGGCCACACATTCTTATTTAAATCATAACTTATTAAATATATGGAATACCCTAAAACTGAATCCATTTACATTACAAGTTATAGTTCAAACTATTTGAATAAAACTACTCATGAGTATTTTGAAACTCATATGATCATGCCTTGGTGCAATCAAACACCAACTATTCAAAATTGAGGAATAACCTTCAACCTTGATTTTTTACCAATATTATAATATAAATCCAATCAAATATGATATAGTGACTCATCCACAATAATAAAACCATCCACAAGATATTTAGTAACAAATGCCACTTGGCTATCCAAATATAAATCATATGAGAGGATAAGGATCATGCCACATAGGATGAAAATATCTACATGACTTGCATCCCAAGACTTGCCACCTCATGCTCAAAGGATTGCCATGGATGAGGGCATGACAACCAAGCACCTTACTCATCAAACCAAAACAAGAGTCACCCACCTATGTGTCATGACACTAGAGCTTGCCCAAGCCTATAAATAGAGCCACACCCTTCATCCCTTTGATCATCTTGTAGCATGATACAAGGAAATCAACACATAGAGCCACTCCATACATTAGCTAGGATCAATATGAAGAAGCTAGGAGGTGGAGGCATGCCACAAGATGCAGGTTTATCAGATTTCCAGAAGAACAAGCTACATAAGATACCAAGGTAGAATTCATAGGCAAACCATATATTTGTAGGATCATATCATCATCTCTTGAATAGGACCTTAGGCTATTAAAAGACATTTAGAAGTGAGAGAGAATATAGATGCTAATCATATCTATGACTATCCTAGAGAATATTAGAGTAGTATTAAATCTTACTTGTTCAAATCAACCTTTCATCTTGGAGGTGAGAGCCATATCCTATTCATGATCACCACTAAAACCCTAGCTCACATTTGAATTTCAATCCAAGTATCACTTGGGATTATAAGTAGAACCCTGCCATGCCTCATGCCTATTTTATACTTCAATTAGTGAAGCATCACTAAGACCCTAAACCTTTCACATAGGTTCCACTCCACATAAAATATTATGTCCTAACTTGTGTGTCATGGAACACAAGAATAAAACCAATCCCTATATACTTAAAGACTAATGCCATTTGGTGAGTAGAGTGAACCCATATCCCATTCTACTTTGCTTCCCAAAGAAATTGCTTTGTGAACCAAATGAAATAGTATTTTGTAAAACAGAATCATCACATGAGCAATTGAATTCACCATGAGGAATTTAGGATCCATCCTAAATAATTTAAGTCAAAGTTTGATTGATAATTATAGAGTTTATTCCACCATTTTCTTAAAACCTTGGAAACAATTCTTCACATAAAATCATGAACCAATCCATTCCCATTACCATTTAATTTAAACCCTAGCCATAATGAAAATATGTGTGAACAATCCAAATGATAAGTACAATCAAAACCTAATCATGTGTTCATTATGCACTTGTTATATAATTCAAACTATTAAAACAGATTTGGTTATTAACTTATAAAAGTAATTGAGATGAACCCTAAATTCACATCTATTTTGAATTTTGAATTGTGCCTCACAAGAACACAAATTTAATCAATTAATAAATGTTGTTGAAACAACAAAACTATGCTGTGAGCATTATTACCAAATTGTATTGATGTTCAAATAATTTATAAACCTGAAAAATAAGATAGAAATCAGTTTGAAATTCAAATAGCAAATTCAAATCAGTAAATAAAAACAGAAAATAAATAGAACAAATAGAAAAGAGAGAGAGAGGAGCATACCTGGCAGCCCAGCACCGCAGCCCAAAAACAGAGCCCAGCCTTGGCCCAAGAACGCAGCCCAACGCTAACCCACCTGGCCACTTACCAGTTCGTCGCTGGCAGGAGACAAGGGGAGGTCGTCGTCTTCCTTCCCGGCGTCGACAGCGCACAGAGATGTCCCGGCCACGTCCTCGCTGCGGATATGGACGATCCCGGACGCCAGAGACCATCTCAGAGGCACCTCCAAGCTTCGCCGCGTCCGTCCTATCCACTTGCGTCCCGATTCGTGCCCTGTTGCCATGGCAACCTCGCCGCCCCATCTCGGCCGTCACCGACGACGAGATGACCATTCCGCCCTCCTCTGGAGCTATAAGAGCACCACGAGCTTCTCCAAGAAACCCTAGAACATCGCCGCCCTTCCATTCCCTCTCTGTCCCTCTCAATCTCCCGCAATCATCCGCAGCACCTCGCCGGAGTTCATCACGTTGCCGTCGATAGAGGCCACCCCGGCTTCTATGAAGTGGACGGCTAGAAGCGCACAAGTTCACTGATCATTCTGGTAGAAGGAATCGAGAAGGAGCTTCACCAATCGAGCTAATTTCGGCATTCCCTTCCACGGAAGTTCGTCGGAATCCGCGACGTCGTGCTCGTCTCCGACCACCTCAAGCCCCACCGAGCTCACCATCACCTTCAGGTTGATCTTGCGCCTCTCCTGCATCTCTTTACGCATCTTAGAGTTCACCGTAGATCGAGTTTGGTGGATCGCCGGAGTTCGCTGCCACGGTAGCGTTCGCCGGAGCTAGCTCCGGTGGTCGTTTCTGAGAAGCAACACCACCATTCGCTTCTGCGTGTCAGGGGAGTCGGAATCCATCACTAGGCCGTCCTGGGAGGCACTATAACGGCGGCGCCGTCCTCGCCTGGTCGCCGGCGTTGAGCCGACGGCGAGGGGGACGTGTCCACCGCCACGTCAGTAGCTTTGACTGGTCTTCTGCCCGCGTGGCAGTTGACTAGTCAAAGGACCCACCTGTCTGTGACTAGAACTAGGTTCTGAACCGGTACATTTAGTATTTAGGTTTAATATTAAAAACCAGTAAATAACTAGAACTTTGCAAAATCATAGAAAATTCATTTTATCTCAGAAAAATATGAATAAGATATTAAAATGCTCACAAAAATAAACTCTATTCAAATAAAATATAAAATAAAAAGGTGTCTCAAAATAAAAATTCACTTATTTTTAGCTTTATTAATTATGCCTTTTCATTTGTTTTAAAT
The DNA here is from genome assembly GCA_030979885.1 of Lolium multiflorum. Taxonomy (NCBI): domain Eukaryota; kingdom Viridiplantae; phylum Streptophyta; class Magnoliopsida; order Poales; family Poaceae; genus Lolium; species Lolium multiflorum. Next base: position 218,403,593 of record CM061748.1, read on the forward strand.
CCAATTTAAATTCAATAATTAGTAAAGTTTCAAAATTAAATATTATCTATTCAGTAAGTAAATAAAATGTTAAGATTAATTTTTTTTATCATATTTCATTAATTTAAATATGAGTGATAATTCATAAACCCTAATTTGCAAATTGTTATCTTATATTTCTTTAACAAATAATAAAGCAAGAAAATACTAAAGGCTAATATTATTTTGGTAACTCAAAACTTGTTTACTTAAACATCTTTAATTAACAATTTAATTATATTAAAACCTAAGAATAATTGTTAAACCTTAGTTTTTAATTAAACCTAATTAAGAGTTACCCTAATTATTACTTCTTGTGAAAATTAATAAAATGTCAAACAATTATTAATTTTGTTTCAAAGTAATTAATAACCACATCTATATTGTCAAATATCATTTTAAGAGTTGTACCATAATTTAGAAACCCTAGATTTAATTTAAGCAAGACCTTGATTCCATTATTTTATGTACTCATCCTAAGTTAGTTGAAATCCTAAAACCCTAGTGGTTTAGCCCATATAATTATATAAGCTTCACCTATACCTATAAAACCCTAGTAAGAAACAAATATATGCATGCTCATGATCCACTAAAATAAAACCAATTCATATAAGATTATCATTTCATGTCTTTATTTTTGATTAAACCTCTATGATCCACTAGTGTCACCTAGGTATAAACCCTAGCTTGTTAATATGATAACACCATTGACAACCATACCACACCATTGAAACCAACCTCAACCATCAAACCCTAGTAGAATCCTAGTGATGAACCCTAACACCAATTTTGTGAAGTAATGCACATCACATGCTCCTATCCCACTAAACCCTACTTAGAGAGTAATACACCACTTAGCTTAGAAACCATTAGTGATTACTTAGCGAAGCAAATATGAAGCAATAGTAAACCTAACTCATAGCACCACCTTGACCATCATCCTTTGATATGATACCATAATCAACCATAGTAATAAACCTGCCAATACTTGTTGTATATAGAACTAATCCAACTTAAGAAACCAACTAGTCTCTATTAGAGAACTAAATGAATCCAATAGTAAACCCTAGAAGCCATTGCTTCTATTTATAGTAGTTCTCATTCTTATTAACCTGTTCTTCAAAAGTTATTCTTTTGAAGAACAAAGGTCAATCAAACCCTAGAAGTCCTAGTCTTAGTTGAAATACTTATTACTTCTTAATTAACATGTTCTTCAAAAGTTATTCTTTTGAAATATAGTATAAATAATCATCAACCATGTCCAATAGAACATAAAATTGACAATTGTTCTTTACATACTATTCCACTACTATCCTTTGAATATATGCTTGTTATGTTGCATCATATTACTTGCTTATGCTATTCATATCACCAACCCTAATAAGAACCTTGTTTGAGAATCATCCTAAAAGTGGAACACACCCTAAAGAAATCTTTACAACTCATCCATCCTAAATCATTGAGGTTAGGTTACGCTCGGGACGATTGCATCTCATACTATGCATTATAATCATCTTTGCCAGTTCTTTAAACATTGTCCTTACCGGACAATGATGGTATTTCAGAATTTGGAGTTCTCACGTATCGAAGCTTTTGCCTGCATAATCTTGTCAAGAAAGGCAAGTTCATCGCTTGCTCATGTCATTTGATTATTTCTATCAAATTATATGCAAAGTACTATACTTATCACTCTTGCATTGAAAAGCAAATATTATTTTACAATTATGAATATGACTATGTGGTGGGCAATGGAACCATGTTATGTGTTAATTGGTGGAGGTTCCATTGCACGGGTACTATTCATCTAGGATTAAGTACCAATGCCGTCCAGTGATTCTAGCGCCGTACATATCGCGTTGACCATAAGATCTATAATGGCTCTGGGGAAGCCAGCTGTATCTTTTCCCTCTCGCATGCCAACGGACTGGTAATAAGGGTTGCCCGGATCAGTCTATCTTTGGTAAAGGTGGGGACATGTGGTCCTGCATAGTCTACCATTAGATACAGGAGAGGGTAGACTTATTATTGGTCTATGAAGGATTGTAAGGGTTGTCCGGATCGGTCTATCTATGGTGTATAGGACAGGGCACATAAGTTGTTCGGATCAGTCTACCTTAACGGTATAGGAGAGAACAAGTGCCTGTGTTAGTCTACCCATAGATATAGGAGAGGACAGACTTACAAAAGGGTGGGTCTGCGAGGTCGCGGAGAAGGCAGTGATTGGCTTGGTTCTTATACCTGACCTCACACCAAAGGAAGTGTGGACGGTGCCAGCTGCCCGGTTGGCAACAAGGTTAAGTTCTCTTATGGGAAAAGTAATGCACCTCTGCAGAGGTATTGAATTGTGACTGTCACTCCCTGTTGGAAGGGCGAACGCGGCAGGAAAGGAACTCCATGAAGTTCTAGTCAACTGTGAAGACTGACGGGCATAGTTTTCAGAATAAAATAAACCTTTTGAAGAAATGATTATGAAAACTTGCATTCGCCTATGACTTTCTGGTCTGTGGCTGTAGCTAGTGCATGATACACCTATTCCCTAATATGAACTTGCTGAGTACGCTCGTACTCATCCCACTCTTAAATCCCCTGCTTAGCTATGGAGGCACCGGAGGATAAACTACCGTGGAACTCGAAGACAAAGGAGTCAACTGCAACAAGATGAAGAACCCAAGCAAAGAAGTCAATGAAGTCAACTTCTGCAACAACTAGAGTGAAAACTTAGACTAGTAATAGAAGGGAGCCTTTCCCTAATCCTAGCACCTAATTAGCTAGATTTCTATAGTAAGCCTAGTAGCTCTGAAGCTTAAGTTAGCAATTAGTTAGACTACGAGTCGTTCTTCTGGAGCTTTATTTGAAGTTTTACCTCACTGTAAAGTAGGAGGCTGTGTTGATCTTCTGTAAACAGCTTATGTATCCTTCTATAGACATACCTTGGACTCGCATATGTTTCTGTTGTACCACTGAGGGAGGTAATATGAGTGGAACAGTGTTTCACTTGTGTTATGTCAACGACTTGTGTACTACACCATGCAGTGGTATGCTGGGTCACCACAGCTGGTATCAGAGCAAATGCTTTGACCCTAGGATTAAAACCCTTTAAAGGAGACCTATAGGTTTGGTAGTGTCTATAGGAAGTTGTATTAGCTAAGTCCACCAAGCTAAACCAACTATTCTTTTGACTTGAGATGGGTATTCACTTGAGAATAATCCTGACACACTTAAGTCAAATTTTCTTATCTATCTTTCTTAAGTAAAGTTAGTTAGTTATCTTGCTTCATTCCAAATAATTAGAACACCATTGGAGCTTAAGATAATGGGTGGTAGTAGACCACAGTTGGTATACAATACATGGTAGTCCAAAGAGAGGATACAACCATAAGGAAGATATCCTATTGGAAGAAGTATACCAATGTTTGTTATGGTTAAGTAAAAGTCATTTAAAATACCAAATGACTGATATTAAGTGATGTAAGTAAGTTATATGAGGTAGATTAGACCTATGATGAGTCAATCATGGGAGGTAAGGAAGAGTAATAGGACTTATATAAGTCTACTTTTACTTGGTAGAGTTGGTAATCATATATGATTCACTTGAGAATCATGATGTGATGGAGGAGAACATCATAAGTGAGATAACATGAGTATGATAAGGAGTAGGATTTAGGGAATAGTTTGAGAGCTTAGGCCTTAAAATCCTAATAACTGTACCAAGTATGTTAGAACCATAGTCCTTAATTTAAAGAAGGCTTATTTAGAGCATATCACATAGAGAAATCCTAGAGTTATAGGTGGTATATTCTAAACAATCATGTGTTTAGAGTAGACATGTTAGAACTAATTGTATTATAGGAAGTAGTCCTCAATAGCACATATATATGGAATACTATTTCGATAGTACTTCCAACGGAAACTAGGTTAACTTCAACTATCCCAAGCCATTTTGTTTCAAGTTGTCTCGTTGCAAATGTGCAATTAAGATAATTGTTGAGACAAATAGTAGAAATTCACGTATTTGTGCTAAGTATCACAACCTAAACCCATCTTATGTGGTGTTATATACTACACATCTGAACCTGATGTTTAGGGATGTCATACCCAACTACTATATTCAGGCATATAAGATGTGTATTATAAGCACAAAGCTGGATTTTCTTGGATTTTATTGGATTTTCATTGTTTGACTAGATCCATACATGAAGTTTGACTTTGATATGCAAATGCATGTTGCAATATCAAGCTCTTACTTGATGTTATAGGTCTAGAGGGTAAAGGTATTCGTGTGAGGAAGTGACGAACTCTGAAGATTTTTGAAGACACGATGAAGGTTCACTAGAAGATGGAAGTAAAGCTGTGGGAAGTAACCACAATACTTCAAAGTAAGGACCAATCAAAACTCATTTTTATCCTCAATTGAGGAGTATTTCAATATGGAAGTACCATGAAAGTGAGAAAAATAGTGAATATGGAGTAGTAGAAGTGGAGCCATATTCATTATGGAAGAAGGGAATGCAAGTGAAGTCACTTACGATACTATTTTTATGGTGTCAGCAAGTGGTTTTCTTGCAAAATAAACCCTAGAAGAAGGAAAATGGACGAGTGAAGTCGTAACTGGTATAATAAGACCGCAGCTGATATAGAATAGTCATGGAGAGGAAGCATTGAAAGTGAGGTATATTGATACGTCTCCAACGTATCGATAATTTCTTATGTTCCATGCTACTTTATTGATGATATCTACATGTTTTATACACATTATATGTCATATTTATGCATTTTCTGGAACTAACCTATTAACAAGATGCCGAAGTGCCGTTCCTGTTTTCTGCTGTTTTTGGTTTCAGAAATCCTAGTAACGAAATATTCTCGGAATTGGACGAAATCAACGCCAGGTTCCTATTTTGCCCGGAAGCATCCAGAACACCCGAGAGCCGGAGGGGCCCTGGTGGGCCCAGATGACATGGTGGCGCGGCCCAGGCCCGGCCGCCACCCTATGGTCTCGTCGCCTCGTTGACCCTCTGCGCCGCCTCTTCGCCTATATAAAGCCCTGCATCGAAAACCCTTACGGAGGAAGCCACGATACGAGAAAAGTTCCAGAGCCGCCGTCATCGCGAAGCCAAGATCTGGGGACGGAGTCTCTGTTCCGGCACCCTGCCGGAGCGGGAAGTGCCCCGGAAGGCTTCTCCATCAACACCGCTGCCATCTCCACCGCCATCTTCATCACCGCTGCTGCTCCATGAGGAGGGAGTAGTTCTCCATCGAGGCTCGGGGCTGTACCGGTAGCTATGTGGTTCATCTCTCTCCTATGTACCTCAATACAATGATCTCATGAGCTGCTTACATGATTGAGATTTATATGAGTTTTGTATCACTATTATCTATGTGCTACTCTAGCAAAGTTATTAAAGTAGTTCTATTCCTCCTGCACGTGTGTAAAGGTGACGAGTGTGCGCCGTGTTAGTACTTGGTTTATGCTATGATCATGATCTCTTGTAGATTGCGAAGTTAACTATTGCTATGATAATATTGATGTGATCTATTCCTCCTACATATGCATGAAGGTGACAGTGTGCATGCTATGCTAGTACTTGGTTTAGTCGTTTTGATCTATCTTACACTTAAGGTTACTTAAACATGAGCATTATTGTGGAGCTTGTTAACTCCGGCATTGAGGGTTCGTGTAATCCTACGCAATGTGTTCATCATCCAACAAGAGTGTAGAGTATGCATTTATCTATTCTGTTATGTGATCAATGTTGAGAGTGTCCACTAGTGAAAGTGTAATCCCTAGGCCTTGTTCCTAAATACTGCTATCGCTGCTTGTTTACTGTTTTACTGTGTTACTACTGCTGCAATACTACCACCATCAACTACACGCCAGCAAGCTATTTTCTGGCACCGTTGCTACTGCTCATATATATTCATACCACCTGTATTTCACTATCTCTTTGCCGAACTAGTGCACCTATTAGGTGTGTTGGGGACACAAGAGACTTCTTGCTTTGTGGTTGCGGGGTTGCATGAGAGGGATATCTTTGACCTCTTCCTCCCTGAGTTCGATAAACCTTGGGTGATCCACTTAAGGGAAAACTTGCTGTTCTACAAACCTCTGCACTTGGAGGCCCAACACTGTCTACAGGAAAGGAGGGGGAACGTAGACATCAAGCAATTTTCGGCGCCGTTGGGGAGGAAAGGTAAAAGGCACTCATACTTTGGTTCCAGGTAACAGTACTTTTCTAGCGCCATTGTGTGTGTGCTCGAAGCTATTTCCTTTAGACTCTGCAATTGCGACATTTGGTTTCTTGTTTACACTAGTTAGGCATAATGGACAACAATGACCTTTTTATTCTATTTCCTGATTTAAGACATGGATGGTTTGATGCGAAAATTAAAAAACCCATGGAACATATTAATATGAATGCTTTGAACACTATTGTTGTTAATGATATGGAAAATTCTAAGCTTGGGGAAGCTGGCTTTGATGAGCATGATATTTTTAGTCCCCCAAGCATTGAGGAGAAAATTTACTTTGATGATACTTTGCCTCCCATTTATGATGATTATAATGATAGTAGTCTTTTGTTACCACCTGTTATGGAGGATAAATTTGATTATGATTACAATATACCTCCTATATTTGATAGCTACTTTGTTGAATTTGCTCCCACTACAATTAATAAGAATGACTATGCTTATGTTGGGAGTAGTAATAATTTTATGCATGAGACTCATGATAAGAATGCTTTATGTGATAGTTATATTGTTGAGTTTGCTCATGTTGCTATTGAAAGTTATTATGAGAGAGGAAAATATGGTTGTAAAATTTTTATGTTACTAAAACACCTCTCTATGTGCTGAATTTTTGAAGCTACACTTGTTTTATCTTCCTATGCTTGTTACTTTGCTCTTCATGAACTTGTTTATTTACAAGATTCCTATGCATAGGAAGCATGTTAGACTTAAATGTGCTTTGAATTTGCCTCTTGATGCTCTCTTTTGCTTCAAATACTATTTCTTGCGAGTGCATCATTAAAACTGCTGAGCCCATCTTAATGGCTATAAAGAAAGAACTTCTTGGGAGATAACCCATGTGTTTATTTTACTACAGCAATTTTTGTTTTGTTGAGTCTTGGAAGTTGTTTACTACTGTAGCAACCTCTCCTTATCATGTTTTTGTGCCAAGTAAAGTTTCTATGTTAAAGTTGATGTTATATTTGGGATCGCTGCAGAAACAGCATTGCTGTCTGTCACGAATCTGGGCACAGGCCTCTGTAGAAAATTCGAAAAAATCTGCCAATTTACGAGCGTGATCCTCAGATATGTACGCAACTTTCATTAGTTTTGAGTTTTTCCATTTGAGCAAGTCTGGTGCCAGCTTTAAATTCGTCTTTACGGACTGTTCTGTTTTGACAGATTCTGCCTTTTATTTCGCATTGCCTCTTTTGCTATGTTGGATTCATTTCTTTGATCCATTAATGTCCAGTAGCTTTATGCAATGTCCAGAAGTGAAAATAATGTTTGTGTCACCTCTGAACATGTGAATTATTAATTGTGCACTAACCCTCTAATGAGTTTGCTTGAAGTTTGGTGTGAAGGAAGTTTTCAAGGGTCAAGAGAGGAGTATGATATACTATGATCAAGAGGAGTGAAAGCTCTAAGCTTGGGGATGCCCCGTGGTTCATCCCTGCATATTTTAAGAAGACTCAAGCATCTAAGCTTGGGGATGCCCAAGGCATCCCCTTCTTCATCGACAAAGTATCAGGTTCCTCCCCTGGAACTATATTTTTATTCGGTCACATCTCATGTACTTTACTTGGAGCGTCTGTGTGCTTTTATTTTTGTTTTTGTTTTGTTATCTTAGTTCTCTGAATAAGTTCATCTTTGTGTGGGAGAGAGACACGCTCCGCTGGTTCGTATGAACACATGTGTTCTTAGCTCATAATATTCATGGCGAAGTTTCCTCTTCGTTAAATTGTTATATGGTTGGAATTGAAAAATGCTACATGTAGTAATTGGTAAAATGTCTTGGATAATGTGATACTTGGCAATTGTTGTGCTCATGTTTAAGCTCTTGCATCATATACTTTGCACCTATTAATGAAGAAATACATAGAGCTTGCTAAAATTTGGTTTGCATAATTGGTCTCTCTAAGGTCTAGATAATTTCTAGTATTGAGTTTTGAACAACAAGGAAGACGGTGTAGAGTCTTATAATGTTTACAATATGTCTTTTATGTGAGTTTTGCTGCACCGGTTCATCCTTGTGTTTGTTTCAAATAAACCTTGCTAGCCTAAACCTTGTATCGAGAGGGAATACTTCTCATGCATCCAAAATCCTTGAGCCAACCACTATGCCATTTGTGTCCACCATACCTACCTACTACATGGTATTTCTCCGCCATTCCAAAGTAAATTGCTTGAGTGCTATCTTTAAACAATTCAAAAGTTATTACCTCTTATTTGTGTCAATGTTTTATAGCTCATGAGGAAGTATGTGGTGTTTATCTTTCAATCTTGTTGGGCAACTTTCACCAATGGACTAGTGGCTTCATCCGCTTATCCAATAATTTTGCAAAAAGAGCTGGCAATGGGATTCCCAGTCCCAAATTAATTAAAAATAGACACTCCTCCATGGTATGTGATTGTTGGACGGCACCCGAAGGATTCGGTTAGCCATGGCTTGAGAAAGCAAAGGTGGGGAGGAGTGTCATCATAATAAAACTAAAATTAAAAGGCACTCCTTCATGGTATGAGATTGTTGGCAGCACCCGAGGATTCGGTTAGCCATGGTTTGTGAAAGAAAGGTTGGAAGGAGTGCCACCCAAAAACAAAATAAAATGGGAGCCGCTCTTTGAAGGTTTGGCAAGGGGTTAGAGTGCCCACTACCATTCGTTGACAACAACAAACACTTCTCAAAATTTTACTTTTATGCTCTCTTTATGTTTTCAAAACCAAAGCTCTAGCACAAATACAGCAATCGATGCTTTCCTCATTGAAGGACCTTTCTTTTACTTTTATTGTTGAGTTTACCTATCTCCTTCCACCTTAAGAAGCAAACACTTGTGTGAACTGTGCATTGATTCCTACATACTTGCATATTGCACTTATTATACTACTTTATGTTGACAATATCCATGAGATATACATGTTATAAGTTGAAAGCAACCGCTGAAACTTAATCTTCTTTGTGTTGCTTCAACACCTTTACTTTGATTTATTGCTTTATGAGTTAACTCTTATGCAAGACTTATTGATGCTTGTCTTGAAGTACTATTCATGAAAAGTCTTTGCTTTATGATTCAGTTGTTTACTCATGTCATTACTTTTGTTTTGATCGCTGCATTCATTACATATGTTTACAAATAGTATGATCAAGATTATGATGGCATGTCACTTCAGAAATTATCTTTGTTATCGTTTTACCTGCTCGGGACGAGCAGAACTAAGCTTGGGGATGCTGATACGTCTCCAACGTATCGATAATTTCTTATGTTCCATGCTACTTTATTGATGATATCTACATGTTTTATACACATTATATGTCATATTTATGCATTTTTGGAACTAACCTATTAACAAGATGCCGAAGTGCCAGTTCTGTTTTCTGCTGTTTTTGGTTTCAGAAATCCTAGTAACGAAATATTCTCGGAATTGGACGAAATCAACGCCCGGGTTCCTATTTTGCCGGAAGCATCCAGAACACGAGAGCCGCCAGAGGGGGGCCCTGGTGGGCCCAGATGACATGGTGGCGCGGCCGGCCCTGGCCGCGCCACCCTATGGTCTCGTCGCCTCGTTGACCCTCTGCGCCGCCTCTTCGCCTATATAAAGCCCTGCATCGAAAACCCTTACGAGAGGAAGCCACGATACGAGAAAAGTTCCAGAGCCGCCGTCATCGCGAAGCCAAGATCTGGGGGACAGGAGTCTCTGTTCCGGCTGCCGGGCGGGAAGTGCCCCGGAAGGCTTCTCCATCAACACCGCTGCCATCTCCACCGCCATCTTCATCACCGCTGCTGCTCCCATGAGGAGGAGTAGTTCTCCATCGAGGCTCGGGGCTGTACCGGTAGCTATGTGGTTCATCTCTCTCCTATGTACCTCAATACAATGATCTCATGAGCTGCTTACATGATTGAGATTTATATGAGTTTTGTATCACTATTATCTATGTGCTACTCTAGCAAAGTTATTAAAGTAGTTCTATTCCTCCTGCACGTGTGTAAAGGTGACAGTGTGTGCACCGTGTTAGTACTTGGTTTATGCTATGATCATGATCTCTTGTAGATTGCGAAGTTAACTATTGCTATGATAATATTGATGTGATCTATTCCTCCTACATATGCATGAAGGTGACAGTGTGCATGCTATGCTAGTACTTGGTTTAGTCGTTTTGATCTATCTTACACTTAAGGTTACTTAAACATGAGCATTATTGTGGAGCTTGTTAACTCCGGCATTGAGGGTTCGTGTAATCCTACGCAATGTGTTCATCATCCAACAAGAGTGTAGAGTATGCATTTATCTATTCTGTTATGTGATCAATGTTGAGAGTGTCCACTAGTGAAAGTGTAATCCCTAGGCCTTGTTCCTAAATACTGCTATCGCTGCTTGTTTACTGTTTCACTGTGTTACTACTGCTGCAATACTACCACCATCAACTACACGCCAGCAAGCTATTTTGGCACCGTTGCTACTGCTCATATATATTCATACCACACCTGTATTTCACTATCTCTTCGCCGAACTAGTGCACCTATTAGGTGTGTTGGGGACACAAGAGACTTCTTGCTTTGTGGTTGCAGGGTTGCATGAGAGGGATATCTTTGACCTCTTCCTCCTGAGTTCGATAAACCTTGGGTGATCCACTTAAGGGAAAACTTGCTGCTGTTCTACAAACCTCTGCACTTGGAGGCCCAACACTGTCTACAGGAAAGGAGGGGGAACGTAGACATCATATATCTTAACTAAAACTATGTAAGAAGCCACAGCTGGTAGGTAGATATTGCCTAAAACCATAACATAGCCACAGCTGGTATCCAATAAGCCACATCTTGTGTTAGATAGTCTGCAGCTGGTAACAAATAGTCCACAGCTTAATCGTTCTTTCACTCTAAAGGAAAGAGGGATTCCGTAGCTGGTATTCCGTAGCTAATAAATATTTAGTCGGAGGATTCACATCGGATACCCACAACTGTGTGGATACACCGCAAAGAATTCTTCGTGAGACTTTAGAAAGGTACAAAATATAAACCAGACTTAAACCAATCTTCTACCTTGGAGTTTAATGATTAGAAGAAAAGGAGTTTGAAGATCATTAGTAAACTCCAAGGGGAAGAGGAAGATTGAAGGAGAAGTATTAAGATATGATTTGGAATATGAAAGACGAAGAAGAAGGTCTGAACTGAGAGGAAGTCCGATCCTATTTTCATAAGATTGGTGGAAGTATCCATATAATAGTACTCTCAGGAGGTTGTCAGACCAGAAGCCGAGGTTCATATCTTGAGGAAGTAAGGGTTATACCTTAACTTGAGTGGGTAATTGATAATTACTCAGAAGCAGAAGAGCTCAAGTAAGTCTAAGCTAATGAAGTTGGATGAAGAAGATGTCGGAGGACAATCAAAGTCTAAGAAAAACAAAAGACCGAAGGGTTTGACCATACCAAAACATAAGCCTATTAACAAGATTCCTTTCATGGAACCTAAAGAAACCAAAAGATGAATAATTAGCATAAACTAGAAGCCATAATTGGATGGACTAAATGAGTCTAATTCATTCGTAGGAATAAATCATCAAGACCATGCTTATTGTATATACCTTACTTAGTACCATTACTATAGTTATGGTAGTAAGGGAAAACAATACCTTACCTTGAACAAATCTTTTAGAATTAAGTTTTGGATCCCCGTAGCTGGTAGAACCAAGTTTTGGGTACCAGATAGGAAATTGTCACCACAATCATTAGTAAAGTCCAATAGCACAAGAAGATGCCTTAATCCAAGGATCTTTGAAGAGTAAGACTATAAGCTTAGAGTGTTGGAAGAAATCATGGAATTGAAGAAAGTATCAGTGCCAGACACCAGAAGACTTCAGGAAGGATCTGGACAAGGAATATATCCAATTATATCTAGTGAGATCACTATGGAGTTTGAAGGATTGTGATCTGTTTAAGTCAGTTCAACATTCCGAAACATGAGAGCGTTCGAACTTCGGGACGAAGTTCAGTTTAAGGGGGAGAGGCTGTAATATCCCAGGTTTAGAGGCTATAAAATGAGAGAACACCAAAGTGTGCATTGCATTCATGCATAGAAAATCCGGGGAATTTTCGCGCTTTCAAATAAAACTTACCACAGTAACTGAAGTTTCACTTGACTTGCTGGAATTGAAGTAGATCATCAAGTCAAGCGCTATAAACTTCACTGTGATCTTTACTAAAACCCTGTTTTGGGTAGAGATGATTTGATCTATGGGCTAGATCAAATGGAAGTAGTTTTACAACAAACAACACCTTAAGTAAGGGTCAACTACAAGATCTTATAAAAGATCTCAACATGACATTCCTTACAACAACACATAATAATTATTCAACCATAAATCAAAGAATTAAGAAACTATTCTTTACTTATCTTTTCCATATCTTTTACTAAATAAATGTTTCTACCATGATTCTCATGGTGTATCTTCAACTACTTTTGTGTGTAATATAATTCAATTCTAAACTTATTAATAAATAAGGTAAATCATAGGGTCTAAAGTGCATAAAGGCCACACATTCTTATTTAAATCATAACTTATTAAATATATGGAATACCCTAAAACTGAATCCATTTACATTACAAGTTATAGTTCAAACTATTTGAATAAAACTACTCATGAGTATTTTGAAACTCATATGATCATGCCTTGGTGCAATCAAACACCAACTATTCAAAATTGAGGAATAACCTTCAACCTTGATTTTTTACCAATATTATAATATAAATCCAATCAAATATGATATAGTGACTCATCCACAATAATAAAACCATCCACAAGATATTTAGTAACAAATGCCACTTGGCCATCCAAATATAAATCATATGAGAGGATAAGGATCATGCCACATAGGATGAAAATATCTACATGACTTGCATCCCAAGACTTGCCACCTCATGCTCAAAGGATTGCCATGGATGAGGGCATGACAACCAAGCACCTTACTCATCAAACCAAAACAAGAGTCACCCACCTATGTGTCATGACACTAGAGCTTGCCCAAGCCTATAAATAGAGCCACACCCTTCATCCCTTTGATCATCTTGTAGCATGATACAAGGAAATCAACACATAGAGCCACTCCATACATTAGCTAGGATCAATATGAAGAAGCTAGGAGGTGGAGGCATGCCACAAGATGCAGGTTTATCAGATTTCCAGAAGAACAAGCTACATAAGATACCAAGGTAGAATTCATAGGCAAACCATATATTTGTAGGATCATATCATCATCTCTTGAATAGGACCTTAGGCTATTAAAAGACATTTAGAAGTGAGAGAGAATATAGATGCTAATCATATCTATGACTATCCTAGAGAATATTAGAGTAGTATTAAATCTTACTTGTTCAAATCAACCCTTCATCTTGGAGGTGAGAGCCATATCCTATTCATGATCACCACTAAAACCCTAGCTCACATTTGAATTTCAATCCAAGTATCACTTGGGATTATAAGTAGAACCCTGCCATGCCTCATGCCTATTTTATACTTCAATTAGTGAAGCATCACTAAGACCCTAAACCTTTCACATAGGTTCCACTCCACATAAAATATTATGTCCTAACTTGTGTGTCATGGAACACAAGAATAAAACCAATCCCTATATACTTAAAGACTAATGCCATTTGGTGAGTAGAGTGAACCCATATCCCATTCTACTTTGCTTCCCAAAGAAATTGCTTTGTGAACCAAATGAAATAGTATTTTGTAAAACAGAATCATCACATGAGCAATTGAATTCACCATGAGGAATTTAGGATCCATCCTAAATAATTTAAGTCAAAGTTTGATTGATAATTATAGAGTTTATTCCACCATTTTCTTAAAACCTTGGAAACAATTCTTCACATAAAATCATGAACCAATCCATTCCCATTACCATTTAATTTAAACCCTAGCCATAATGAAAATATGTGTGAACAATCCAAATGATAAGTACAATCAAAACCTAATCATGTGTTCATTATGCACTTGTTATATAATTCAAACTATTAAAACAGATTTGGTTATTAACTTATAAAAGTAATTGAGATGAACCCTAAATTCACATCTATTTTGAATTTTGAATTGTGCCTCACAAGAACACAAATTTAATCAATTAATAAATGTTGTTGAAACAACAAAACTATGCTGTGAGCATTATTACCAAATTGTATTGATGTTCAAATAATTTATAAACCTGAAAAATAAGATAGAAATCAGTTTGAAATTCAAATAGCAAATTCAAATCAGTAAATAAAAACAGAAAATAAATAGAACAAATAGAAAAGAGAGAGAGAGGAGCATACCTGGCAGCCCAGCACCGCAGCCCAAAAACAGAGCCCAGCCTTGGCCCAAGAACGCAGCCCAACGCTAACCCACCTGGCCACTTACCAGTTCGTCGCTGGCAGGAGACAAGGGGAGGTCGTCGTCTTCCTTCCCGGCGTCGACAGCGCACAGAGATGTCCCGGCCACGTCCTCGCTGCGGATATGGACGATCTCGGACGCCAGAGACCATCTCAGAGGCACCTCCAAGCTTCGCCGCGTCCGTCCTATCCACTTGCGTCCCGATTCGTGCCTTGTTGCCATGGCAACCTCGCCGCCCCATCTCGGCCGTCACCGACGACGAGATGACCATTCCGCCCTCCTCTAGAGCTATAAGAGCACCACGAGCTTCTCCAAGAAACCCTAGAACATCGCCGCCCTTCCATTCCCTCTCTGTCCCTCTCAATCTCCCGCAATCATCCGCAGCACCTCGTCGGAGTTCATCACGTTGCCGTCGATGGAGGCCACCCCGGCTTCTATGAAGTGGACGGCTAGAAGCGCACAAGTTCACTGATCATTCTGGTAGAAGGAATCGAGAATGAGCTTCACCAATCGAGCTAATTTCGGCATTCCCTTCCACGGAAGTTCGTCGGAATCCGCGACGTCGTGCTCGTCTCCGACCACCTCAAGCCCCACCGAGCTCACCATCACCTTCAGGTTGATCTTGCGCCTCTCCTGCATCTCTTTACGCATCTTAGAGTTCACCGTAGATCGAGTTTGGTGGATCGCCGGAGTTCGCTGCCACGGTAGCGTTCGCCGGAGCTAGCTCCGGTGGTCGTTTCTGAGAAGCAACACCACCATTCGCTTCTGCGTGTCAAGGGGAGTCGGAATCCATCACTAGGCCGTCCTGGGAGGCACTATAACGGCGGCGCCGTCCTCGCCTGGTCGCCGGCGTTGAGCCGACGGCGAGGGGGACGTGTCCACCGCCACGTCAGTAGCTTTGACTGGTCTTCTGCCCGCGTGGCAGTTGACTAGTCAAAGGACCCACCTGTCTGTGACTAGAACTAGGTTCTGAACCGGTACATTTAGTATTTAGGTTTAATATTAAAAACCAGTAAATAACTAGAACTTTGCAAAATCATAGAAAATTCATTTTATCTCAGAAAAATATGAATAAGATATTAAAATGAGCATAAAAATAACCTCTATTCAAATAAAATATAAAATAAAAATGTGTGTCAAAATAAAAATTCACTTATTTTTAGCTTTATTAATTATGCCTTTTCATTTGTTTTAAATCCAATTTAAATTCAATAATTAGTAAAGTTTCAAAATTAAATATTATCTATTCAGTAAGTAAATAAAATGTTAAGATCAATTTTCTTAATCATATTTCATTAATTTAAATATGAGTGATAATTCATAAACCCTAATTTGCAAATTGTTATCTTATATTTCTTTAACAAATAATAAAGCAAGAAAATACTAAAGGCTAATATTATTTTGGTAACTCAAAAACTTGTTTACTTAAACATCTTTAATTAACAATTTAATTATATTAAAACCTAAGAATAATTGTTAAACCTTAGTTTTTAATTAAACCTAATTAAGAGTTACCCTAATTATTACTTCTTGTGAAAATTAATAAAATGTCAAACAATTATTAATTTTGTTTCAAAGTAATTAATAACCACATCTATATTGTCAAATATCATTTTAAGAGTTGTACCATAATTTAGAAACCCTAGATTTAATTTAAGCAAGACCTTGATTCCATTATTTTATGTACTCATCCTAAGTTAGTTGAAATCCTAAAACCCTAGTGGTTTAGCCCATATAATTATATAAGCTTCACCTATACCTATAAAACCCTAGTAAGAAACAAATATATGCATGCTCATGATCCACTAAAATAAAACCAATTCATATAAGATTATCATTTCATGTCTTTATTTTTGATTAAACCCCTATGATCCACTAGTGTCACCTAGGTATAAACCCTAGCTTGTTAATATGATAACACCATTGACAACCATACCACACCATTGAAACCAACCTCAACCATCAAACCCTAGTAGAATCCTAGTGATGAACCCTAACACCAATTTTGTGAAGTAATGCACATCACATGCTCCTATCCCACTAAACCCTACTTAGAGAGTAATACACCACTTAGCTTAGAAACCATTAGTGATTACTTAGTGAAGCAAATATGAAGCAATAGTAAACCCTAACTCATAGCACCACCTTGACCATCATCCTTTGATATGATACCATAATCAACCATAGTAATAAACCTGCCAATACTTGTTGTATATAGAACTAATCCAACTTAAGAAACCAACTAGTCTCTATTAGAGAACTAAATGAATCCAATAGTAAACCCTAGAAGCCATTGCTTCTATTTATAGTAGTTCTCATTCTTATTAACCTGTTCTTCAAAAGTTATTATTTTGAAGAACAAAGGTCAATCAAACCCTAGAAGTCCTAGTCTTAGTTGAAATACTTATTACTTCTTAATTAACATGTTCTTCAAAAGTTATTCTTTTGAAATATAGTATAAATAATCATCAACCATGTCCAATAGAACATAAAATTGACAATTGTTCTTTACATACTATTCCACTACTATCCTTTGAATATATGCTTGTTATGTTGCATCATATTACTTGCTTATGCTATTCATATCACCAACCCTAATAAGAACCTTGTTTGAGAATCATCCTAAAAGTGCAACACACCCTAAAGAAATCTTTACAACTCATCCATCCTAAATCATTGAGGTTAGGTTACGCTCGGGACGATTGCATCTCATACTATGCATTATAATCATCTTTGCCAGTTCTTTAAACATTGTCCTTACCAGACAATGATGGTATTTCAGAATTTGGAGTTCTCACGTATCGAAGCTTTTGCCTGCATAACTTGCAGTCAAGAAAGGCAAGTTCATCGCTTGCTCATGTCATTTGATTATTTCTATCAAATTATATGCAAAGTACTATACTTATCACTCTTGCATTGAAAAGCAAATATTATTTTACAATTATGAATATGACTATGTGGTGGGCAATGGAACCATGTTATGTGTTAATTGGTGGAGGTTCCATTGCACGGGTACTATTCATCTAGGATTAAGTACCAATGCCGTCCAGTGATTCTAGCGCCGTACATATCGCGTTGACCATAAGATCTATAATGGCTCTGGGGAAGCCAGCTGTATCTTTTCCCTCTCGCATGCCAACGGACTGGTAATAAGGGTTGCCCGGATCAGTCTATCTTTGGTAAAGGTGGGGACATGTGGTCCTGCATAGTCTACCATTAGATACAGGAGAGGGTAGACTTATTATTGGTCTATGAAGGATTGTAAGGGTTGTCCGGATCAGTCTATCTATGGTGTATAGGACAGGGCACATAAGTTGTTCGGATCAGTCTACCTTAACGGTATAGGAGAGAACAAGTGCCTGTGTTAGTCTACCCATAGATATAGGAGAGGACAGACTTACAAAAGGGTGGGTCTGCGGGGTCGCGGAGAAGGCAGTGATTGGCTTGGTTCTTATACCTGGCCTCACACCAAAGGAAGTGTGGACGGAATGCCCGGTTGGCAACAAGGTTAAGTTCTCTTATGGGAAAAGTAACGCACCTCTGCAGAGGAATGAATTGTGACTGTCACTCCCTTTTCCGGGAACGCTGCCGGAAAGGAACTCCATGAAGTTCTAGTCAACCTGCGAGACTACGGGCATAGTTTTCAGAATAAAATAAACCTTTTGAAGAAATGATTATGAAAACTTGCATTCGCCTATGACTTTCTGGTCTGTGGCTGTAGCTAGTGCATGATACACCTATTCCCTAATATGAACTTGCTGAGTACGCTCGTACTCATCCCACTCTTAAATCCCCTTAGCTATGGAGGCACCGGAGAAACTACCGTGGAACTCGAAGACAAAGGAGTCAACTGCAACAAGATGAAGAACCCAAGCAAAGAAGTCAATGAAGTCAACTTCTGCAACAACTAGAGTGAAAACTTAGACTAGTAATAGAAGGGAGCCTTTCCCTAATCCTAGCACCTAATTAGCTAGATTTCTATAGTAAGCCTAGTAGCTCTGAAGCTTAAGTTAGCAATTAGTTAGACTACGAGTCGTTCTTCTGGAGCTTTATTTGAAGTTTTACCTCACCACTGTAAAGTAGGAGGCTGTGTTGATCTTCTGTAAACAGCTTATGTATCCTTCTATAGACATACCTTGGACTCGCATATGTTTCTGTTGTACCACTCTGAGGGAGGTAATATGAGTGGAACAGTGTTTCACTTGTGTTATGTCAACGACTTGTGTACAGATCTCGCAGCTACAGCCATACCCCTGCACCAACAAAAGAAAAACCGTGACAATGGCGTCAGCAACAGCAACAAGCGGAAGAACCCCCCTGAAGACCAGAAAGGCGGAGGATCCGACATGGTCGCCATGATGTTCCAACGCGGAGGTTCAGGAGGAGGAAGAGGCCGCGGACGTGGAGCGGAGGGCAGGGGCCAGCAGCGCGCTGACGAGGTCACCGCAGCCGGATCCCACGCCCCCAAACATACGAAGAATACAGGGATATGCCGTGCCTGGCTCATCGATCCGGCTACGGGCAAATCCCTCACACCAATCGCAACGCAAGTGGGTCAACGATCTGAAGAATGACCCGGAGGCAGGATACAAGGCGAGCCCGAAGCACCCACCCGCGGCAAAGGAGGCAAGGGCAAGAACAAGGACAAAGAGGAGGACAGTTCCGAGGCTATGGACGAGGATGACGCTTCGCCGGAACCCAAGGAGGGTACCGCAGCTAACAAATCCAACCCCTTCGGCAAAAAGAGTGTCGGAGCCTACCACACCTTCCTCGGAACCCCAACGGTCCGCGGAAAAAATCGGCGCTCCGGCTCTTGAACGCCACAGTTCCGGCTGTGCGCGCAGTATGTCAAGTGGTGGAGAAAGCCTGTACCTTTGACAGTCGGATCACCCGGCCGTCATCCCCAAAGAGTGCTACGCTCTGGTTGTAAGTCCCCGCATAGACGGGTATGACTTCTCAAATGCCTTATGGATGGCGGAGCTAGCCTGAACATCATGTACCTGGAGACTCGGAGAAGATGAACCTCACCAAGGAACAGCTCAAGCACAGCCCACTGAATTTCATGGTGTGGTTCCGGGTAAGAAGGCAAACTCCCTGGGCAGCATCAAACTTCCCGTGGCCTTTGGCGATGTTAACAATTACCGCGAAGAGATGATCACGTTCGAAGTAGTGCCCTTCAAGAGCTCCTACCATGTAATCTTCGGCAGGCCCACCTACCACAAGTTCCACGCCAGGGCATGCTACATCTACAACAAGCTCAAGATTCCGGGTCCTAACGGCATGATCACCGTGTCCGGAGACTACAACTAGGGACTACGAGGAGGCGAGCCGCCTTTGCAGAATCCGTCATATCTAGAGAGGAGCTGCAAGGCTACAGAGCCGCGGTGGATCCGACTGAGATGCAGACCACCAAGAAGCAGATCTCCGAACAGAAGACCTCGTTCAAGGCCGCGATAGAAACCAAGAAGCATGACCTCGTTGAAGGCGACGGCTCCAAGCAGGTTTCAGTCGGAGCCAACATGGACCCCGAATAGGAAAGCGCGCGCTCGAGTTCCTCCGAGCTAACATGGATATCTTCGCATGGCAACCTTCGACATGTCCGGAGTACCAAGGGAACTCGCCGAGCACTACCTCAACATAAATCCGGGTGCAAAACCGGTGAAGCAAGCTATGCGACGCTTTGGAGATAAGAAGCGTCGCGCCATAGGAATGGAATTAGCAAAGTTACTAGAGGCAGGTTTTGTAGTAGAAGTTATCCATACTGAGTGGGTCGCAAACCCGTCCTTGTACCCAAAAAGAATTCTGAAATACTAAGAATGTGTGCATCGATTACTCCGGCTTGAATAAGCATTGTCCGAAGGATCCGTTCCCCTTGCCGCGCATTGACCAAGTCATTGATTCGACGGCAGGGACGGAACTTCTATGTTTTCTTGACGCATATTCCGGGTATCATCAGATCCGGATGAAGGAGTCTGACCAAAAGGTGACCTATTTCATCACACCTTTTGGCACATACTGCTACGTTACTGATGTCTACGGGTGCTTCTATTCTTGTAGACAGTGTTGGGCCTCCAAGAGCAGAGGTTTGTGTACAACAGCAAGTTTTCCCTTAAGTGGATCACCCAAGGTTTATCGAACTCAGGGAGGAAGAGGTCAAAGATATCCCTCTCAAGCAACCTGCAACCACAAAGCAAGAAGTCTCTTGTGTCCCCAACACACCTAATAGGTGCACTAGGCGAAGATAGTGAAATACAAGTGGTATGAATGAATATGAGCGTAGTACGGCGCCAGAAAATAGCTTCTTGGCGTGCAATTGATGGTAGTATATTGTAGGAAGTAAACAAGCAGTAGTAACGCAGCAGTAGTAGTAACGCAGTAAAACAGTAACAAGCAGCGATAGCAGTATTTAGGAACAAGGCCTAGGGATTAGACTTTCACTAGTGGACACTCTCAACTTTGATCACATAGCAGAATAGATAAATGCATACTCTACACTCTCTTGTTGGATGATGAACACATTGCGTAGGATTACACGAACCCTCAATGCGGAGTTAACAAGCTCCACAATTCAATGTTCATATTTAAATAACCTTAGAGTGCATGAAAGATCGACACGACTAAACCAAGTACTAGCATAGCATGCACACTGTCACCTTCACACCATGTAGGAGGAATAGATCACATCAATACCATCATAGCAATAGTTAACTTCATAATCTACAAGAGATCATAATCATAGCCTACGCCAAGTACTAACACGGATGCACACTGTCACCATTACACCGTGCGGGAGGAATAAACTACTTTAATAACATCACTAGAGTAGCACATAGATAAATTGTGATACAAAACACATTGCAATCATAAATAGATATAAATAAGCACTTCACTACGCCATTCATACAGTGAATAAGTATTCTGTGAAATATAGCCTAAGAGACACACGGTGCACACTGTCACCTTTACACACGTGGGACAAGGAGTCTCCGGAGATCACATAAGTAAAACCCACTTGACTAGCATAATGACATCTAGATTACAAGCATCATCATATGAATCTCAATCATGTAAGGCAGCTCATGAGATTATTGTATTGAAGTACATAGGAGAGAGATGAACCACATAGCTACCGGTACAGCCCCGAGCCTCGATGGAGAACTACTCCCTCCTCATGGGAGCAGCAGCGGTGATGAAGATGGCGGTGGAGATGGCAGCGGTGTCGATGGAGAAGCCTTCCGGGCACCCCGTCCGGCGGCGTGCCGGAACGAGACTCTCCTGTCCCCCGGATCTTGGCTTCGCGATGGCGGCTCTGGAAGGTTTCGCGTGTGGCTTATTCGTATCGAGGTTTTAGGTCAGGGACCTTTAAATAGGCGAAGAGGCGGAGTCGGAGGGCTGACGGGCGACGACACCTGAGGCGCGGGCCCCCTTGCTGGCCGCGCCAGGGTCATGTGTGGTGGCCTGTGGCCCCCCTCACGGTCCTTCTCGGGTGCTCTGGAAGCTTCGGTGAAAATAGGAACTCGGCGTTGATTTCGTCCAATTCCGAGAATATTTCGTTACTAGGATTTCTAAAACCAAAAACAGCAGAAAACAGGAACTGGCACTTCGGCATCTCGTCAATAGGTTAGTTCGGAAAACGCATAAATATGACATATAATGTGTATAAAACATGTAGGTATCATCAATAAAGTAGCATGGAACATAAGAAATTATCGATACGTCGGAGACGTATCAGTTACCATGCCTTTTGGCTTGAAAAACGCAGGTGCCACATACCAACGTACGATGCAGCGGTGCCTGAAGGACCAGATTGGCCAGAACATGCACGCTTACGTCGACGATATCGCGGTCATGACCCGAAAGGGATCCGACTTGATCAGCGACCTGAAGGAAACCTTCGATAATCTCCGACGGTACAAGATGATGTTAAATCCGCTGAAGTGCGTCTTTGGCGTACCAGCCGGAAAACTCCTTGGCTTCATTGTTTCTCACAGGGGCATTAAAGTGAACCCGGAAAAAATCAAGGCCATCCTGAACATTGATGCGCGTAGATGTACACGTCCGTTGGGAACCCCAAGAGGAAGGTATGATGCGCACAGTGGCAAGTTTTCCCTCAGTATGAAACCAAGGTTTAATCGCCAGTAGGAGCCAAGAAGCACGTTGAAGGTTGATGGTCGCGAAATGTGATGCGGCGCAACACGGATTCCGGCAACGCGGAACCTGCACAACAAAACCAAAGTACTTTGCCCCAAAACAGTGAGTTGTCAATCTCACCGGCTTGTGTAACAAAGGATTAAACGTATCAGTGGAAGATGTTTGCAAAGAAAACGAAACAAGTAGATTGTATGCTATGTAAAGAATAGGACCGGGTCCACGGTTCACTAGAGGTGTCTCTCCCATAAGATAAAAGCATGTTGGGTGAACAAATTAAATCGGGCAATTGACAAATAGAGAAAGGCATAACAATGCATATACATGATATGATAAATATAGTGAGATTTAATTGGGCATTACGACAAAGTACATAGACCGCCATCCAACCGCATCTATGCCTAAAAAGTCCACCTTCAGGTTATCATCCGAACCCCCTCCGTATTAAGTTGCAAAGCAACAGACAATTGCATTAAGTATGGTGCGTAATGTAATCAACAACTACATCCTTAGACATAGCATCAATGTTTTATCCCTAGTGGCAGCACATCCACAACCTTAGAACTTTCTGTCACTGTCCCAGATTCAATGGAGGCATGAACCCACTATCGAGCATGAATACTCCCTCTTGGAGTTAAGAGTAAAAACTTGGCCAGAGCCTCTACTACTAACGGAGAGCATGCAAGATCATAAACAACACATGAACAATAGATTGATAATCACCATAATCATAGTACTCTCTATCCATCGGATCCCAACAAACACAACATATAGAATTACAGATAGATGATCTTGATCATGTTAGGCAGCTCACAAGATCCAACAATGAAGCACAACAAGGAAGACGACCATCTAGCTACGCTATGGACCCATGGTCCGGGGGTGAACTACTCACTCATCACTCCGGAGGCGACCATGGCGGTGTAGAGTCCTGGGAGATGAATCCCTCTCCGGCGGTGCCGAGAGGCATCTCGAGAATCCCCCGAGATGGGATTCGCGGCGGCGCGTCTCTAGGGTTTTCCGTATCGTGGCTCTCGGTGCGGGGGTTTCGCGACCGAAGCTTTAGGCGGAGGGTCAACGTGGGGCCACACGGGGGCCCGGGGGTAGGTCGGCGCGGCCGGGCCTGGCCGCCGGCCTCCTGGCCGCCTCGTGGCCCCACTTCGTTAGGTCTTCGGTCTTCTGGAAGCTTCGTGCAAAAATAGGACCCTGGGCGAAAGTTTCGTCCAATTCCGAGAATATTTCTTTACTAGGATTTCTGAAACCAAAACAGCAGAAAGCAAATGGCTCTTCGGCATCTTGTTAATAGGTTAGTTCAGAAAATGCATAAATATGACATATAATGTGCATAAAACATGTAGGTATCATCAATAAAGTAGCATGGAACATAAGAAATTATCGATACGTTGGAGACGTATCAGCATCCCCAAGCTTAGTTCTGCTCGTCCCGAGCAGGTAAAACGATAACAAAGATAATTTCTGAAGTGACATGCCATCATAATCTTGATCATACTATTTGTAAACATATGTAATGAATGCCGATCAAAGCAAAGGTAATGACATGAGTAAACAACTGAATCATAAAGCAAAGACTTTTCATGAATAGTACTTCAAGACAAGCATCAATAAGTCTTGCATAAGAGTTAACTCATAAAGCAATAAATCAAAGTAAAGGTGTTGAAGCAACACATAGGAAGATTAAGTTTCAGCAGTTGCTTTCATCTTATAACATGTATATCTCATGGATATTGTCAACATAAAGTAATATAACAAGTGCAATATGCAAGTATGTAGGAATCAATGCACAGTTCACACAAGTGTTTGCTTCTTAGGTGGAAGGAGATAGGTAAACTGACTCAACAATAAAAGTAAAAGAATGGTCCTTCAATGAGGAAAGCATCGATTGCTGTATTTGTGCTAGAGCTTTTATTTTGAAAACATGAAACAATTTTGTCAACGGTAGTAATAAAGCATATGAGTTATGAAAATTATATCTTACAAGTTGCAAGCCTCACGCATAGTATACTAATAGTGCCCGCACCTCCTACTTAGCTTGGACTACCGGATCTTCGCATGCCATGTTTCAACCAAGTGTCACAAAGGGTGCCTCCATGCCGCCTGTACAAAGGTCCAAGGAGAATGCTCGCATTGGATTTCTCGCTTTTGATTATTCTCAACTTAGACATTCATACGGGACAACATGGACAACAGATAATGGACTCCTCTTAAATGCATAAGCATGTAGCAAAGTTATTATTCTCATATGAGATTGAGGATATATGTCCAAACTGAAACTTCCACCATGGTTCATGGCTTTAGTTAGCGGCCCAATGTTCTTCTCTAACAATTTTGCATGCTCCAACCACTAAAATGATAGATCCTTCATACAAGACGGACATGCATAGCAACTCACATGATATTCAACAATAGTTGATGGCGTTCCCCAGAAGCATGGTTATCGCACAACAAGCAACTTAATAAAATATAAAGTGCATAAGTACATATTCAATACTACGATAGTTTTTAAGGCTATTTTGTCCCATGAGCTATATATTGCAAAGGTGAATGATGGAATTTTTAAAGGTAGCACTCAAGCAATTTACTTTGGAATGGCGGAGAAATACCATGTAGTAGGTAGGTATGGTGGACACAAATGGCATAGTAGTTGGCTCAAGGATTTTGGATGCATGAGAAGTATTCCCTCTCGATACAAGGTTCAGGCTAGCAAGGTTATTTGAAGCAAACTCAAGGATGAACAAGTGCAGCAAAACTTACATAAAAGACATATTGTAAACATTATAAGACTCTACACTGTCTTCCTTGTTGTTCAAACTCAATACTAGATATTATCTAGACCTTAGAGAAACCAAATATGCAAATCAAATTTTAGCAAGCTCTATGTATTTCTTCATTAATGGGTGCAAAGCATATGATGCAAGAGCTTAATCATGAGCACAACAATTGCCAAGTATCACATTATCCAAGACATTTTAGAATTACTACATGTAGCATTTTCCAATTCCAACCATAACAATTTAACGAAGAAGAAACTTCGCCTTGAACATTATGAGTAAAGCCTAAGGACACATGTGTCCATATGCAACAGGGAGCGTGTCTCTCTCCCACAAAGTGAATGCTAGGATCCATCTTATTCAAACAAAAACAAAAACGAAAACAAACCGACGCTCAAGTAAAGAACACAAGATGTGATTGAATAAAAATATAGTTTCAGGGGAGGAACCTGATGATGTTGTCGATGAAGAAGGGATGCCTTGGGCATCCCCAAGCTTAGACGCTTGAGTCTTCTTAAAATATGCAGGGGTGAACCACGGGGCATCCCCAAGCTTAGAGCTTTCACTCCTCTTGATCATAGTATATCATACTCCTCTCTTGACCCTTGAAAACTTCCTTCACACCAAACTTCAAGCAAACTCATTAGAGGGTTAGTGCATCATTAATAATTCACACATTCAGAGGTGACACAATCATTATTTTCACTTCTGGACATTGCATAATGCTACTGGACATTAGTGGATCAAAGAAATAAATCCAACATAGCAAAAGAGGCAATGCGAAATAAAAGGCAGAATCTGTCAAAAACAGAACAGTCCGTAAAGACGAATTTAGAGATGGCACCAGACTTGCTCAAATGAAAAAACTCAAAACTAATGAAAGTTGCACATATCTGAGGATCACGCTCGTAAATTGGCAGATTTTTCAATTTTATACAGAGAATTGTGCCCAGATTCGTGACAGACAGCAATGCTGTTTCTGCGCAGCAATCCCAAATATAACATCAACTTTGACATAGAAACTTTACTTGGCACAAAAACATGATAAGGAGAGGTTGCTACAGTAGTAAACAACTTCCAAGACTCAAAACAAAAAATTGCTGTAGGTAAAAACATGGGTTGTCTCCCATAGCTTTTCTTTAACGCCTTTCAGCTAGGCGCAGAAAGTGCAAATCAAGTATTATCGCGAGTAGAAGCATCAACATCATAGCTTGTTCTAATAATAGAATCAAAAGGCAACTTCATTCTCTTTCTAGGGAAGTGTTCCATACCTTTCTTGAGAGGAAATTGATATTTAATATTACCTTCTCTCATATCAATAACAGCACCAACAGTTCGAAAAGGTCTTCCCAATACAATAGGACAAGATGCATTGCATTCGATATCCAAGACAACAAAATCAAGGGGACAAGGTTATTGTTAACCGTAATATGCACATTATCAATCCTCCCCAAAGGTTTCTTTTTAACATTATCGGCAAGATTAACATCCAAATAACAATTCTTCAATGGTGGCAAGTCAAGCATATCATAAATCTTTTTAGGCATAACAGAAATACTTGCACCAAGATCACAAAACATTACATTCAAAGTCATTGAATTTCATTTTAATGATGGGCTCCCAACCATCTTCTAACTTTCTAGGAATAGAAGTTTCAAGTTTTAGTTTCTCTTCTCTAGCTTTTATGAGAGCATTTGTAATATGTCTTGTAAAGGCTAAATTTATAGCACTAGCATTAGGACTTTTAGCAAGTTTTTGTAAGAACTTTATAACTTCAGAGATGTGGCAATCATCAAAATCTAAATCATTATGAGCTACAGCAATGGGATCATTGTTCCCAAGGTTGGAAAAATTTCAGCAGTTTTATCACACAGCAGTTTTAGCATTTCAGGCAGTTTTGTACGCTTTGCACTAGGAGTAGAAACATTGCCAACACCAATTATTTTACCATTGATAGTAGGAGGTGCAGCAACATGTGAAGAATTAGCATTACTAGTGGTGGTAATAGTCCAAACTTTAGCTACATTATTCTCTTTAGCTAGTTTTTCATTTTCTTCTCTATCCCACCTAGCACGCAACTCAGCCATTAATCTTATATTCTCATTAATTCTAACTTGGATGGCATTTGCGGTAGTAGTAATCTTATTATCAATATCATCAGGTTTAGCAGCCATTTTATTAATTAAAGAAGATTGTGATGCAGACATGTATGAGATTCGGGTTTCAGCATTTGAAATTTTAGTTTGCAGACCCGAAATCTCCCTATTCAAATTTTCAAGTTGATTTCCTATATTTTTCAACAAGGTAGATTGTTCATTCATAGTTTTAGTAAACAATTGATTTTGCTCATATTGCGATTGCATAAAGTTTTTAGTGGATCTTTCAATATCTAGCATCCTTCCCTCATATCTACCATAAGTATTACCATTAGCAGGATATTGCCTAGAATTTTGAGCAACTAATGAAGCTAACGGAACATTATTAGGATCAACATTAAATCTATCATTCACAAGCATAGACATAATCACATCAATCTTATCACTTAAGGAAGAGGTTTCTTCAACACAATTTACCTTCTTACCTTGTGGAGCTCTTTCCGTGTGCCATTCAGAGTAATTTATCATCATATCATCAAGAAGTTTTGTAGCCGCCCCCAATGTGATGGACATAAAGGTACCTCCAGCAGCTGAATCAATAAATTCCGCGAAGAAAAATTTAGTCCTGCATAGAAGGTTTGGATGATCATCCAAGTAGTCGGTCCATGGGTTGGGCAATTCTTTACCAAAGTTTTCATTCTCTCCCAAGCTTGAGCAACATGTTCAGTATCTAATTGTTTAAAATTCATTATGCTACTTCTCAAAGATATAATTTTAGCGGGAGGATAATATCTACCAATAAAAGCATCCTTGCATTTAGTCCATGAATCAATACTATTCTTAGGCAAAGATAGCAACCAATCTTTAGCTCTTCCTCTTAACGAGAAAGGAAACACTTTCAATTTAATAATATCACCATCTACATCTTTATACTTTTGCATTTCACAAAGTTCAACAAAATTATTGAGATGGGCAGCAGCATCATCAGAACTAGCACCAGAAAATTGTTCTCTCATAACCAAATTCAGTAAAGCAGGTTTAATTTCAAAGAATTCTGCTGTAGTAGCAGTGGAGCAATAGGTGTGCATAGGAAATCATTATTATTTGCATTTGTGAAGTCACACAATTTAGTATTTTCAGGGTATTCATTTTAGCAACGGTAAATAAAACAAACTAGATAAAGTAAATGCAAGTAACTAATTTTTTTGTGTTTCGATATAGAGAGCAAGACAGTAAATAAAGTAAAACTAGCAACTAATTTTTTTGTGTTTTGTTTAGGTGCAGCAAACAAAGTGGTAAATAAAATAAAGCAAGACAAAAACAAAGTAAAGAGATTGAGAAGTGGAGACTCCCCTTGCAGCGTGTCTTGATCTCCCCGGCAACGGCGCCAGAAAAAGTGCTTGATGCGCGTAGATGTACACGTCCGTTGGGAACCCCAAGAGGAAGGTATGATGCGCCAGTGGCAAGTTTTCCCTCAATGAAACCAAGGTTTAATCGAACCAGTAGGAGCCAAGAAGCACGTTGAAGGTTGATGGTCAAATGTGATGCGGCGCAACACCAGGGATTCCGCGCCAACGCGGAACCTGCACAACAAAACCAAAGTACTTTGCCCCAACGAAATTGAGGTTGTCAATCTCACCGGCTTGCTGTAACAAAGGATTAAACGTATCGAGTGGAAGATGTTTGCAAAGAAAACAGTAAAACAAGTAGATTGTATGCTATGTAAAGAATAGGACCGGGGTCCACAGTTCACTAGAGGTGTCTCTCCCATAAGATAAAAGCATGTTGGGTGAACAAATTACAGTCGGGCAATTGACAAATAGAGAAAGGCATAACAATGCATATACATGATATGATAAATATAGTGAGATTTAATTGGGCATTACGACAAAGTACATAGACCGCCATCCAACTGCATCTATGCCTAAAAAGTCCACCTTCAGGTTATCATCCGAACCCCCTCCGCATTAAGTTGCAAAAACAGACAATTGCATTAAGTATGGTGTGTAATGTAATCAACAACTACATCCTTAGACATAGCATCAATGTTTTATCCCTAGTGGCAACAAGACATCCACAACCTTAGAACTTTACTGGTCCCCAGATTCAATGGAGGCATGAACCCACTATCGAGCATGAATACTCCCTCTTGGAGTTAAGAGTAAAAACTTGGCCGAGCCTCTACTAGTAACGGAGAGCATGCAAGATCATAAACAACACATGAACAATAGATTGATAATCACCATAATCATAGTACTCTCTATCCATCGGATCCCGACAAACACAACATATAGAATTACAGATAGATGATCTTGATCATGTTAGGCAGCTCACAAGATCCAACAATGAAGCACAACAAGGAGAAGACGACCATCTAGCTACTGCTATGGACCCATGGTCAGGGGTGAACTACTCACTCATCACCATGAGGCGACCATGGCGGTGTAGAGTCCTCCGGAGATGAATCCCCTCTCCCGGCAGGGTGCCGGAGGCGATCTCCAGAATCCCCCGAGATGGGATTCGGCGGCGTCTCTGGAAGGTTTTCCGTATCGTGGCTCTCGGCGGGGGTTTCGCGACGGAAGCTTTAAGTAGGCGGAGGGTCAACGTGGGGGGCCACAGGGGCCCAGGGTGGGTCGGCGCGGCCGGGGCCTGGGCCGCGCCGGCCTCCTCCTGGCCGCCTCGTGGCCCCACTCGTTAGGTCTTCTTCTGGAAGCTTCGTGCAAAAATAGGACTGGGCGAAAGTTTCGTCCAATTCCGAGAATATTTCTTTACTAGGATTTCTGAAACCAAAAACAGCAGAAAACAGCAACCGGCTCTTCGGCATCTTGTTAATAGGTTAGTTCCAGAAAATGCATAAATATGACATATAATGTGCATAAAACATGTAGGTATCATCAATAAAGTAGCATGGAACATAAGAAATTATCGATACGTTGGAGACGTATCAAACATCAAGCGGCCAACTTGTCTCAAAGATGTGCAACGATTAACTGGTTGCGTTGCAGCAATCAGTAGATTTGTTAGCCGTCTTGGCTAGAAGGCCCTACCTCTATACAAGCTGCTGAAGAAAACAGACAAATTTGTCGGACGAAGCAGCAGGCTTAAGCACTTGAGTTGAAGAACATACTCTCCTCTCCACCCATATTGGCAGCTCCAGCTGAGTCAGAACCTATGCTCCTCTATATGGCAGCCACCAACAAAGTCATCAGCCTCGTAATTGTGGTGGTGCGACAGGAAGAAGGACATGAGCACGGAGTCCAAAGGCCAATCTATTACATTAGCGAAGTCTTGACGGAATCCAAGCAGAGATACCCTCACTTTCAGAAGCTAGCCTACGGAGTATTCCTAGGTAGCCGGAAGCTGAGACACTACTTCCAGGAGCACCCAATGACAGTGGTGAGTAAGGCTCCCCTGGCAACTATCATCAACAACTCCGACGCAACAGGGCGTGTAGCAAAATGGGGCATTGAATTATCTGCCTTTGACATCAACTACGAAGCCAGAACCGCAATCAAGTCTCAAGTTCTAGCGGATTTTATCGCGGATTGGACTGAAGCTTGGGTTTTGCACTTTGACGGGTCCAAGCAACATCAAGGCTCGGGGGCTGGAGTTACCCTGAAGTCACCTACCGGAGAAGAACTGCACGTCGCAGATTCACTTCGAAGCTACCAACAATATGGCGGAATACGAGGCTCTACTACACGGTCTGCGCATCGCTAAGGAGATTGGGATCAAGCACATCATATGTTGCGGAGATTCCGACCTGGTGGCACAACAAGTAGCCGGAACCTGGAACGCCGGAAACTCCGTCATGGCGGCTTACAGAGACGAAGTTGACGAGATCGCCAAGTGCTTCCTCGGATACGAAGTCAAGTACGTCGGAGAGACGAT
Source organism: Lolium multiflorum (assembly GCA_030979885.1). NCBI lineage: Eukaryota > Viridiplantae > Streptophyta > Magnoliopsida > Poales > Poaceae > Lolium > Lolium multiflorum. Next base: position 218,435,127 of record CM061748.1, read on the forward strand.
AACACGGCGGCAGATATGCTGTCCAACCTCGGATCCAGAAAGCCAATTCCGCCTGGCATTTTCCTTGAGCATCTACGGTACCCTCGGTGAAGGGCGAACCCGGAAAATCCTGATCTGGCGTTTCTCCGGCTAAGGAAGTGATGGCAATCATTCCGGCTCTGGACTCAGCCGTTCCCTGGATTACCTCGTCGATCGAAATTTGCCGGAGGACGAGGTCCACGCGCGACAGATCATCGCGAGCTAGATACACGATTGTTGATGGACAGCTCTACAAACGAAGTGCAAACGGGTATTTCTCAAATGCGTCTCCAGTCAAGATGGCATCGAAATCCTCGGAGAGATCCACGGATGCGGGCATCATGCGCCCCAGGTCCCTCGTTGCCAAAGCTTTTCGGTTAGGATTTTCGGCTAACAGCTAAAGAAGATGCTTGAGAAGCTAGTAAAAACTTGCCGAGGTTGTCAGTACTACGCTACTCAACCAAACGCTCCAGCTCAAGAGCTGAAGACCATACCTATCACTTGGCCGTTCGCGGTCTGGGGGCTTGATATGGTTGGTAAGTTAAAGAAATCATCTCCTGGTGGTCATGAATACCTCCTGGTCGCTATTGACAAGTTCAGTAAGTGGATCGAGGCAAAGCCAGTGAGAAAAGCCGATGGTGCTACGACACTAAAATTTGTTTGCAGCCTCGTAACGATATTCGGCATCCCACACAGCATAATCACAGATAATGGCACAAACTTTGCGCAAGGAGAACTCAAGGATTACTGCGATGAAGTTGGGATCCGGCTTGACCTTGCATCTGTGGCCCATCCACAATCCAATGGTCAGGTCGAACGAGCCAATGGTCTTATACTAGCCGGAATCAAACCTCGCTTGAAGAACCGTCGCGTAGCCGGAGCTTGGGCTGATGAGCTAGACTCTGTTTTGTGGAGTTTGCGAACTACCCCTAACAGGTCAACCGGATTTACTCCGTTCTTCCTGGTATACGGATCCGAAGTTGTGCTCCCCACTGACATCATCCATGATTCACGAGTTTCTGCCTACAATGAAGAACTGCTGAGAGGCTCGACAGCTATCTGTGGACCTGATCGAAGAAGCTCGGAATTTAGCTGACCAACGCTCCACCATTTATCAGCAGAGCTCCGACGCTATCACAGCCGTCGAGTTCGGAATCGCTCGTTCATGGTCGGAGATTTAGTCCTCCGCCTTCGCCAGGTGAAAGACCACAAGTTGCAATCCCGTGGGAAGGACCTTTTGTCATCAGCAAAGTGCTACACAACGGATCTTACTATCTTGTTGATTTCCGGGAATTAAAAGACAGACTTGCCAACTGGCACTGGAAACGAAAACGAGAGGATCCGGGTGACATATATGATGAAACAGATCGTCCCTGGAATATAGCACAGCTGCGTCCTTTCCACACTTAGCGCTTTACGCATTACATACCTTGTAATATATATGATACATGATCAATGAAATAAAGCTTTTGGTTCACTCTTAGAGTCTTTTACCTCCTTTAATTTTTCATTTTTGGATCGTGTATGTTTTTTCGACTAAAACCACAGAGCTGGATCTTTCCGCCTATGCGTGTATGAAAGTTGTGATTTTCAAAATCGTCCTTTAGGACGTAAGCTTAAGTTTTCTGGTGGAAAAGTTTTTCATTGCGAACTCATGGATTCCTGGTAGCGATTTCCGGCACCTAGGCTGAGGGCTTGTTTCCGCGGTTATGGACGGACGCCATTGGGCTTCGTCGCCGCAGGCGAGCGTTTCCGGCCAAAGGTCTTCCGGCTCGTGGAAGGTCAAATGAGCAAGCCGGAAAATTAATAAGCCAGCACTTGCTTTTAACAAACGTAACATGCAAATAATATAATGGATAGCAGGATAAGTTTTCTCCGCCCATGCATGCGTGTTCCGCTCCTAGCTACTTAAGAATTTAAGTTATATTACAAACCCTCGCTGGGGCCAAAATGATGCATTGTTTTTTCCCACAGGAATAAAGTTTTCACTCCTTCTTAGCAGGAGAAGTATTGCCCTCTGGATCCTTTTCCTCGGCGCCCTCGGCCGGAGACGACACATCCTCCTCACTTTCCTCCTCCTCTTCAGAAGTTGCTGTCCTTGGGTTCCTCTTGGGGAGCATCCTTGGAGCTGGTCCAGGTAAACTGAGTTCCGGATTCCGCAGGTCGGGCCTCCGCGTCGCGCTCTTTTTGAAGTTCGGCTTCAAGGGGCTCGTCCGCAGGAAGAACGACCTTGTCGTAGAATTCTTCATGCCGGATCCTGCGCGCGATGCGGGTATCATAGCCACTCACTGCATCCAGGAGCGCACGCCTGTGGTTACCCGGCCAAGATCAAGCTCCGGGTTATGCGCCAAGCACATCGTTAAGGTCATCGCAGCTGCGCCTCGGGCTGATGATGTTTATAGATCCGTCACCAGCTCCGGAAGAATGTCCATCTTCTTAACAAGTTTGCGCAGTCCGCAGGTGCGGATCTTCTTGAGGGATAAGTTATGGCATATCTTCCGGGAGGCGGAGATGAGATCTTTGCAATCGTCGCCCGCAAGTGTCAGGAGATCGTCCCGGGGGAACAGATTCTGACGACTTTCCGGGTATCCAAGTGGCTCTGCAAGAGATAATCAGATATAAGCATGCAAGTTGAGCACAAATTTTTTTATACATCTAGATAAGTCTTCGGTTAAGTACCGAGGATGTGTTCATTCAGCAAGTCCCAGTGACGTTCTGCGGTCTCCATATATTTCCGGAGTCCATTGAGCTCCTTCTGCTGCCTCTTGATGGTCTCGCTGTCAGCATTTCTCTTCATCAAAAATTCACCCTTTTCCTTGATGATCTCGGAGTTTTTCTCCGCCAGCTGCTTCTCGGCCTGCTCCCTCTTTTGTTCCGCCTCCATCAGTTTCGTTTCCAGCTCTTGGTACGAGGAGCGCAGGTTCTCAAGTTCGGAGGAGGTCGTGGCAAGGGAAGAGGATGCGCCTATAATGATATGAGTCAAAAACAAGTTCAAAGGTCGGAACGTGAGTTAATGGCACAAAAAGGCGGAAACCAACCTTGGGCGTCCGCCAGTTGTTTGCTCAGTTCTGCATTTTCATTCTTCAAGGTCCGGATATTTTCCGCCTGACCCAAGGTAACGCGGCGTTGAAGGGCAATGTTCTTGTGCAGTTCAAAATGCAGCGCCTGCTGTTCCTGTAAAGTAAGATCAGAGCAGGAGTAAAAATTCCGCCTATAACAGTGGGGTCCTTTGAAGAATTATTGCCGAAACCTTTCCGCCATAATGCTTGGGGGCTACTGTGTCAATTTAAAAAATCTTTCCAGAAGTAATCTTTGACTAAGCATCTAAGCGCTAACTAGTAATTAGTTTCCGCCTACATGCTTGGGGGCTACTGGGGAGTACCTTTTGTTTGCAGATGAGTTTGTCGAAGAACTGGCCGATGTCCTTCTTGAAGTCCTGGATTTCCGACGTCGCGGCATCAGGCTTCCCCCAAGCATTGTTCAGCATGGCGTTGAGCAAATCTTGTTCAAGCTCCCATTTCTCCGCCTCGGTTAGTTTGTTGAAAAACTTGGTAGCATATGCCTTGGGGTGGAAGTGAGGTCAGCCGGATCTCCAAAGTTCTTCGGAAATACGACGACGTCGCCAGCGCCGGCTCCGGCTTTCTCAGAAGAAGTGACTTCAGCCTCTCCTTGGCCTTATTTTTCTGCTTCGTCTTGGGCAGGGCCTTTGGCCTTAGGATCTTCTCCGCCCACCTTCTCGCTGCTAACCGGAACAATTTCCGGTGGAGTGTTCGCGGCAGGAGGGGAGACGGCTGAGGAGCAGTGTGGGAAGTGCTTGGCGGAGCTGGAGTAGGGGGACCAACAGCCGGAGACTTTTTCATGTACTTGGTGATGGGTTCTTGGCTGGTGGTCCGGGTGGCGGTGGTAGTCGGATTTCTGCAAACAAGTAAAAGGGATCACATAAGAAACAACTTCATCTGAATAGAGGTGCACCATATTCGGAAACTTACGGGGCGCCGGGGATGATGGGGCGCGAGCATTTCCCTGCCGTTGAAAGCATTTTCAGACGTTCACGCTCCGCCTTCTTCGAGTTCAGCGGAGGTGGCTTCATGGTCTTGGGCTTCTTGGCGGAGGCCTCGCCGCTGGCTCCGGCTTCAGAGCCGGATGCTTTGGCGCGGGGACGTTTTGAAGGTCGAGGGGCCGCCTTGCGGGGTGCTTGTTCCTCTTCCTCCTCCTCGTTGTCCGTAACCTCCTCCGCCGCGTCGCCGCTGACAGGGACATGAAGAATGGAGCGAAAGTTTTCCTCCGCCAAAGTATCGAGCTGGAGGGAATACTGATATAAGTTAAAGACAATATCCAAAGACTTGTGAAGTTTGAAGTAACGAAGGAAACAGAGCTTACCAGAGGACACTAGTTGTTTGTATGGATATCCTTGATCAATTCCGGGACCGGTTGGCCCCGGCCTATCTTCACGAGCGTTTTGATTCTCCTTTTGAGGGAATTAGCCGGAAGGTCGTGGCGGGTAGCTCGGAGCAGGTCGTCCGCCCCGGTATATACGCAGATTAACCGCGCATTGTACCGAAGTGGCTGGATCCGCCGGGTGAACCAGCTGAGAGTAAGCTGAGCTCCGGTTAGCCCATCGTGGACTAGCCAGGAGATTCTCCACGCCGCCTTCTCCAAGATAGGGGTTTGGGCGAGCGAGGGAACGAAGCTCGCGAGCTCTTCCGGAGGCTCGTTGATGAACTTGGGCAAACCGTCGTGGATGTCCGGAACTGAGGCGTTCTTTTCATAGAACCATCCGGTGTTCCAGTACCGGACGGATTCGTGCGAATCATGAGGTGGATACATGCCAGTCGGAGCATGAACGTCATGCTCCCGCAGTTCAACATTGCTTTGTCCTTCGTCTCTTTCTTCACTCGGAAGAAAAATTGCCATAGCTTGACATCTGGTCGGATTCCGAGATGCCCTTCGCAAAGTGTTGCAAAGTTGGAGAGGAGGAGGTATGAGTTTGGGCAGATGTTGTGGGGCTGGAGCCCGTATGTGTTGAGGATGGAGAGGAAGAATTCCGAGCAGGGGAGCGACAGTCTGCGCTCCACCCAAGCCTTGCTCATGACAATTTAACCGGCTCCGGGCTTGGGGATGTCGGTGTCGCGTATGAAGCTCCAGTAGGTTCTGGAGCTCTCTAAGCTCCACATCAGTGGTTTCACAGGGCCACCATTGACCCCGTTCTCCTTCGCGGATCCGGGCCTTGGACGCCCTCTTATTCTCCAACTCCTGGACCTTGGCTGCCATTCTAGCTTGGCCTTGGAGTTCTTCTTCGAGCTCTTGAGCGGTTGGAATCCGGCCTAGTTTGGTACTGGAAGAGGCGGAGAATGGTTGAGCAAGCCTAATGTCGGAAACGTATGGTGGTAGATATGAAATGGGATCCGGACAGATTGGTTCTACGGTGCTGAGTTCCGGGCTACTCGGAGAACGACCAGTACAGTGTGAATCATGCGGCATGCTTCCGGCTGCACCCATGCAAACTAAGTTGAGTAACCGGAAACTACGCTAGTCTACTTCTTCTTCTACAAGTCCGGTGCACGTACCGTTAATGGCGCGGCGGTCCGGCGAGGCTCCGGTGGGGTGAAGGTCGCCAAACTTGAAGTAAACCTCGCACTTTGACCACCAATCGGCGGCGGGGAGAAATTCCCGATCAACCGTGGGGATCTTAGTGCGGAAGGAGGCTTGGAGCGGCTGCGAGAGAAGCTTCCCGTGGAGAAAGCTCGCCGGAGTCGAGATCTGATGGGCGGCGCGGCGCGAGGAGGAAGACGAAGTGGTGAGGAGGTGAAAAGAATGAGAAGTTACCGCACGCGATGGCTATTTATAGACCCAGCGCGGAGATTCGTGTTCCGGATCTAACGGTGGAAACTGAACGGTCTCACCGTTGGATGCGTGACGCGTGTCTTAGGTTAAAAACGGTAAAATGACGTGGAGGTAACTTAACCGTGCGCTCCCGAAATTTCCGGCTGAAGATTCGCATCTCTGAAAATTTAGCGCGGGAAAGTAGGAGGTTGTGCGCGGGAAAGGAAACCCCGTTACATTATCGATTATTGAAGGACAGATGATTTCCGAGAAGATGATGTCGGAAACAAGAAAGTTTGGAAGCTCTTCAAGATTCTCTTCGGTTCCGAGTTGATTGAGGTCGGAGGAATGATGAATCTCGGAGAACTTCGGGGGCTACTGTTGTGGGTATACTTTATGGGTATATCAATGACATGGCCTGGATCCGGCAAGCCGGGTGCCCACAGATGGTGATGGTGGCATACGGCCCATCGGGCGGCCCAGTTGTTGTTGATCATGGAGGATGAAGTCCAGCCCAGGAACGAGGAGCCGGATCTCAACCGACCTACGAAGGAGGCCGGATCCGTGGAGGCCCATAAAGTATCCGGATCCAGCACGGTCAAGATGGAAGGCAGATCGTTGACGTACACGGCAAGATATTGTACCGTAGTTAGGCAACTTGTATTCCGGCTAGGACTCTCCATGTAAATCCTAGATCCGTGCATCTATATAAGCCGGATCCCGGGAGCCCTAGAGGCACAACCACAACCATTGTAACAACGCAAGCGCCCCGGATAATTCCAGGACAAGCGGCGGTAGGCCTGTCATCGTGCGGGTGTTCCGGCTGGGTAGCGTATACCGTCCCAAGGACACTCCGCCCTATGGCCCCTACTTCTTTTCCCCCTCGTGAGGATCCCTCCTCCGAGGTACCGTCTACTAAGCAACGACAAGTTCGATGCAGAGCATCTATATTGTAGAAAGAATGTGCAGACTTTAGCGCAAGCAACGATCTGCACAAAAGCTCGTACAAACAGCTACCTACCAAAAAATAAATTTAGTTTAAAATGCACCTGAGCTATCCATTGGAGAACTAAGCAATGTACCGTCTTGGCAAAGTGAGCATCATGAAAATGATACCAGGAGTTAGATATATTAACTATCTATGCCAAACATGTACAAACGCAATCAGTGATTTAATAGACCAGCGCATAGTAAATACCCATCCAGGTTGTTGATGAAACTGTGTACTCTATCATTCTGTAAACAACACGGGTCTTCACATACCAGATTTTCCACGTGTGCAGTGTAGATGCGCGACCCAGTTGTTTGGTGGAGCTGAACCTTAGAACAGTTGGTCCTATTTATACTACTGATCCTATGCATGAAAGGTAGAATTACTAACGATATACATGCATATGCATGTACAAGTAAAATACTTCATGCATATGCATGTACAAGTAAAAAAATTCGATTTAAAAAAATAGACTGACAATGTTGTGGGGAGACTTCCAGTGCTCCACGAGCAACCAATCCTTATTAGTTGTACTGGAAACATGACTTTCAGTCGGCACTTCAGAAAGTGGGACGCCATCAAATTATTTTTTCTTAAGATTGTGCCGAAACTGACGTACACCATTCTGAAGATGCTTGTTGCATGCACCTTTTGCTGGTGACTGTTTTGTGTCCACTGAAAATTTCCCCTAGTGGTATGAAAGAACATGCATAAGAATGACAATTTCTGAGAAATAAAAGCTTTATAAACAGTAAAGGGAGGCAAAGGAATGCAGTTTGTAAATACCGCGATTTTTCCATAGAAGTCACACAGGAGCCATGGGTCTTTGCGGTACTTCTTCCAATGCGTATATACAGGAATATGGTTCCTGACTGCAATGTTGCACTCAGTTACAAATTTTGCGCCGATAAGAGCTGATGTCGGCCTTGTCCTCTCGCTTGTTATTATCAGAGGCAGCTTGGATCCTCGAGAATGGGTCATTTCGGTCAGTCCTTTCCCCATTTTCGGCCCCCTTACTGCTACACATATAAACAACTGATGAGATAATAATGGTGTTACACCAAATAGACTCTGTAAGGAACAGACAAATTACAGGAACATGCCTTTACCAACAGTGCCATTCTCGGATGGCACCACATGGTCCTCGTCTGCTTCATCCGAATCATCATTTATTGGACCAAATCTGATTTCTTGGAGTGTGCTAGAAAACAAGACACATTATCACGGTCCAGTACAGAAGCTGAATACAAAGTTTTGGCAAATGCAACAGCTGAAATGATTTGGGTGGAGGCACTTCTTCGTGAACTTGGAGTTCGATTGAAGGAAAGGCCCTGCTTACGGTGTGACAATCTTGGTGCTACATATCTGTCAGCTAATCCAGTATTTCATGCACGTACTAAACATATTGAAATAGATTTCCACTTTGTTCGAGAACGAGTGGCAGCAAGGAGGTTAAGTGTTAGATTTATATCAAGTAAAGATCAAGTTGCAGATGGTTTCACAAAGGCCCTTCCAGTTAAAAATCTTCATGAGTTTAGACGTCATCTAAACCTTCTCCAAAGTTTAGATTAAGGGGGGCTGTTAGAATACATGTACACGTCCGTATAGCTCTGGGTACGGTGTAGTACACCGACCCAGGCCGTACCTATGTAATGCTACGGTTGGGGCTCTTCCAACCTATATAAACACGGAACCGACCCTAACGGGCACACCGGTTAAACCCTAAATTCTAGTAGATAGTTGCAGTGGTTTGTGGATTTGCAGGGCTTATATTTTCCGGACCCCAGGGGCTGATGCACGTTTTGGGCAACAAAATGTACCGGAGATCCTATTGCTGAATTCGATAGCATCATGATGTCGAAGTACAGCTGGTTTTCATAGGATTTATACTAATGGCAAGTTTTTTAGAGCAAAATGGTCAAGTTTAGGTTTTCCTAGCTGCTAACTCTGAGTAGCGTATGAGCTTGAAAATCTCTTGTATGCGTATATATTCCAAGCATCCGCCCTTTTGTATAACTAGGTTGAGCCGCTTAAATATATGCAAGTTACCCCACCTTTCACATGTCAGTCCGCCATCTAATACAATTCGAATGATAATGGTGTATCCCCGGGACCAGATGGTTTTACGGGAGACTTCTTCAGAACTTGTTGGAACACAATCAAGGTAAATGTCATGGCGGTCATTAATCAATTCTCAAGCGTCCACACCAACAATCTTCATTGGCTCAACTCCGCCAATATTACCCCCATACCAAAAAAAAGAGGGAGCTGAGGACGTCTCCGATTTCCGCCCCATTAGCCTCATCCATGCTATTGCCAAGTAGATATCTAAGATGATGGCCGCTAGGATTGCTCCCTATATGAACAAGCTCGTCTCAAATGCTCAAAGTGCATTTATAAAAAAAGAAGCATTCATGAAAACTTCTTGTATGTGAGGAACTTCGCAAGAAAGCTTCACAAGACGTAAACGCCAACTCTCCTTTTCAAGCTTGACACCAAGAAAACTTTTGATTCGGTTAGATGGGATCACTTGGTGGACACGCTTCAACACTTGGGCTTCCCAAGCAAATTTCGGGATTGGGTTGGTGCTCTCATCACTACTTCCACCTCAAGAGTGCTTCTCAATGGCATACCCAGTGACCCTATCAAGCATGGTAGAGGGTTCAGACAAGGAGACCCTCTCTCACTGCTTCTCTTCGTGTTGGCCATCGACCCTCTACACCACATTCTCCGCAAGGCCACCGAGCAAGGACATCTCAAGAGGTCACCGCCATTTTTATGGTGCCTAACAAGGATGATATCAACTTTCTTTCCTACACTCTCCAACAATTCGGTGATGCCACCGGCTTTATCACAAATTATGCAAAAAGCCAAGTGGCTCCCATTAGATGTGCAGACATTGACCTTGTCGACATACTCCATGCTTTTCTGGCTACTCGCACAACCTTTCCGATGAAGTATCTTGGGCTGCCCTTGTCGGTTACAAGACTTAAGAGAATCCGTAACCGTTGGAAGATAAAGTGGCCGCTAAGCTTGTCCCTTGGCTTGGGAAGCATTTTTTTTTTTTAGATAAAAGGCATGGACTGCCCGACTTTAAATTAATAAAGCCCTCAGGTTCAACATACGAATAGCTGATACATGCTGCGGCACTACAGCTTCGGCCAAGATAAAACGACAACGAGCGCAACCAAGACAGCTAACACACATAAGGCTACTGGAGGAATCAGGCGACGTGGTTAGGCCTTCTTGGGTTGGTTGCGTCGTGAAGAAGCTTGAGCTCGGCGATCGCGTGTTCGATCCATGGCCGATCCAGGGGTCTTGCCAGCGGCATCCACATCTGTAGAAACAACATTGTTTTAAAAATAATGTTAGCTGGGTGTTTCATGAACTTTGACTCGATGGTCATCTTGTTTCTAAGAAGCCAAAGGGCCCAAGATTGTGCAATAAAAAGCAACCACACACATCGTCTAAATCTACCCGACAGACTAGAGATGATAGCGAAAAGCTGGGCAAAATTAGCGGGACACCAGCTGCAACCCAGCAGCTGGCGGGAAACACTCTAGGCAAACACCGCCGTGGAGCAAGAGAAAAAGATATGCGACGCGTCTTCCGGTCTGCCACAAAGCTTACAGCAACCATTCCCTGGCCCCTGCCTAGTCGCAATGTTGATGGCGGTGGGGAGCTTGTCAAGTACTAACTGCCACGAGAAGATCTTAATTTTGAGCGGGATACGGGCAGACCAAACATCTCGAAAATGAGCAATGGACGCTCCTTGGGCCAGTTTCAGGTACATGGACCGTACCGAAAAACACCCCGATGGTTCAAGGGACCAAGACACCCCATCTTGACCTTGGGAGAGGTTGGTTTGCTCAATAATAACTCTCAGCTGCTGCCAGTCCGCTAACCCTTGGGGGTCAAGGGATCTGCGGAAGGTGAGGGTACCCCCAGCCCCACACACCTGCGCCACCGTGCTCATCTGTGCATTGGCAATGCTGAACAGATTGGGAAATCTATCCTTGAGAGCCACCTCGCCTGTCCACTTGTCCATCCAGAATTGAGTGCGGCTACCGTCACGGACACTATACTTGGCCCCAAGCTTGAAAAGATGCTTGATCTTGTGTAAGCTACGCCAGAATTGGGAACCCCCTTGTCCTGTTCCCTCAAAGATATTGTTGGCGGATGCGTATTTCGCTCTGATGATCTGAGCCCAAATCGGGTTGTCCGGCTGAAAAAGCTTCCAGATCCACTTAAGCATCAAGGCCCAATTCATCTTTTTGGAGTTAAGGAGCCCCAGACCTCCACACTCCTTTGGCCTGCAGACTGCCGGCCAGTTGACCAGGTGGTAGCGCCTCTTAGGACCCGTGCCCTCCCAGTAGAACTTGGCACGGTGGGAATCGAACTTAGCATGGATACCATCTTGAAGCAGGAACATCCCCATCGCAAGCTGAGGGAGGCTGGCCAGGCAGGAGTTGGAAAGAATCAATCGTCCTTCCGACGACATGAATTTGCCCCACCAAGGCTCGACCCGGCCTGCCAGCTTACGGACTAGGAACAACCATTGCTCCTTGGTGAGCTTCCTATCGGAAATGGGCAGCCCCAAGTAAATGAAGGGAAAGGAACCCAATTTGCAGTTGAGCCTGTCAGCCACTTGCTGTTTTCTAGCCGCAGTAGTCCCCATGACCACCACTTCAGATTTGTGGTAGTTAATCTTCAGCCCTGACATATCCTCAAAGCACATGAGCAGGAACTTCAGATTGGCGATTTGAGCATCATCATCTTGGATCATAATCAGAGTGTCGTCAGCGTATTGTAAGTGCGTGATCCCACCCGGAATCAAGTGAGGAACCACTCCAGCTATATGTCCCGCCTCGGCGGCAGAAGAGAGGATCTTGGATAGCGCCTCCGCCATGAAATTAAAGAGCAAGGGGGAGAGGGGGTCCCCTTGACGAACACCTCTCTTGTTTCTAAAGAAGGGTCCCACTTCCCAATTGATGGAGATGGCGGTCTGGCCTCCCATGACAAGTTGCGAGATGCGGTGGACCACTCCCGCGTCAAAACCCTTCGCCCTAAGCACCTCCAACAAGAAGCTCCAGTTAACTCGATCATAGGCCTTCTCAAAATCAAGTTTCAGCAGGAGGCACCCTTGCCTCTTCACTTTCAGCTCGTGAACGATCTCATGGAGGGCCAACACCCCATCGAGGATAAATCTGCCTTTGATAAACGCAGTCTGGTTTGGACTGATAATGCGGTGCGCAATGGGGTCTAGCTTGGTTGCCAACGCCTTGGATATAATCTTGAAGATTACATTGATCAGTGCGATAGGTCTGAACTGCGTGATTTTGTCCGCCCCAGGGACTTTAGGGATGAGCGAGAGAACCCCGAAGTTAAGTCTCGCAATGTCGATCCTCCCAAGGATGAAGTCGTTAAGGATGTGAAGGACTCCCTTGTTAACTAATCCCCAGAATTTCTTAAAGAAAAACACCGGGAACCCATCCGGGCCTGGGGCTGTGTCCGTTTTCATCTCCATGACAATCTCTTCCAACTCCTTCTCGGAAAAAGTACGCATCAGATTCTCATTCTCCTCCTGGGAAACTCTAGCCTCGGTGCCCCAAGTGTTGGCGCGTACCCCACACAACCTAGTTTCCTCCGAGCCAAGCAAAAGGCGGTAGAACTCGTAGATATGTTGCTGGATGAGTCTTTTGTCCGTGATCACCCCTTGATCTGAGACGAGAGACGAGATGCAGCACTTCCTGCGGCGCCCATTCGCCATTGCATGGAAATACTTGGTGTTGGCGTCGCCTTGCAGGACCCAGCGGACCCGACCTCTTTGCCTCCAGTATTCTTCTTCCGCACGGAAAACCTCGAGGAGCTGATCCTCCAAGTGATAACGGAGCGCCCATTCCTCTTCATCGATCCCAACCGCGTCGGCTTTTTCGTCGAGGCTCTTGATTTGTGTGAGCAGGCCCTGTTTAAGGTCCCTGTTCTCTTTACCTTTATTAGCATTCCAGCCTCTGAGGTGTTGTCTGAGGCCCGTGCTCATAAAACTCCACCAGTCTATAATGTCTCTCCCTCCCACCCTATTGGAGAGAGCAGTCCAAACTGCTACCAAGGACTCCTGGAAGCCGTGCAGCTCTAACCAGCTGGACTCAAAGAAAAATCTGTTGCTCTTGGGAGGGATCCCTTCCCCGGTGTCAAAAATAAGCGGCGTGTGATCAGAGCCTAGACTTGTTTCCGCCGTGACCGCACACAGCGGGAAGTGCAACTCAAGTTCAGGGGATATGAAGACCCGATCCAACACACTCCTAACAGGGTTGAGTTGTTTGTTAGTCCAAGTGAAGCGCGCCCCGGTACGCGGGATTTCTCGCAGACCCCAAGTAGCGATGTGCTCATTAAACAGGTCCATCCTAGACCAGTTAATCCTGTCATTGTTCTTGTCATGTGCCGCTCTGATCAAGTTGAAGTCCCCACCCATGATGATTGGGACGTCAGAAGTATTCACTTTGTTGGTTACTTCCTGCAAGAATTCCGGCGAGCGAGAGTGATCAGCCGGCCCATAAATGCCCATAACTCTGTAGCGCAGCCGTGTCGCGCGGCAAATGATGTCCGTGCAGATGTAATAGCGACCCCTGTCGATGGCACCCACCTCGAAGGTGCTGTCACGGAAGCCCAATAGCATTCCCCCTGAATGACCATTGGACGGCAGCCAGCACCACACAAATTTGTCCCCAATCTCGAGGCTGGAGAGCTCTTGGTCCGTGAAGTCCTGTCTGATTGTCTCTTGCAAACAAACAATATCAATCCTATGTGTTCGGAGATAGTCCTTAAGCAAAGTTCGGCGTCCCCTAACACCGAACCCGCGAATGTTCCAGAAGAGAGCCCTCATTGGGAAACCACTGTGCGTCCCCGTGCTTGGCGGGTTAGTACTCTTCTCGCTATCGCCGGTGCCTTTTTCTGGATTTTCTTCTTCTTTATTTGCCTTAACCCCTTTCCTCGGCTTCCTCCAGACCCTACTGGAGGAGAAGACGTGGTGCTGGGTTGTTGAGGTTCTTGGTTCCTCTCGTCTTGCTTCTCCGCTTCTTTCCTCTTCAGCTCCTCCGCCGCCGCTCTGTCTCTTGCAAGGGCGAGCTCCGCTTGTGCTAGTTCCCGCGCCCGTAACATGGAAAGAAGAGGAGCAGGATTTCCCGCCGCAGAAGGGAAGACAATACAGCTATCTCGAGCAACCGCAAGCAAGGAAGTATCGGGGATCTCTTGCAAAATAGCGAAGTTCTCGACTGATTTGGACGTACCTGGGGTCTTCTCCTTAGCCCGCTGGATGGCCTTCTCCAGGATGGGAACTGCCGATGAGCTCGCACCCCTGGCGCTGGTCCTTGCCGCAGCCACCGGCGACGCTTTGCTCCTTGGCGCCCTGCTAACCGGAGCCGCCAGTTCCGGCACCACCGGACCATCGATGAAGAGTTCTCCCTCCAGCTCCCTTTCTTCGATACGCCGGGGCTCCCCCTCTTCCTTCTCCAGAGCTGTTTCCTCTCCCTCGTTGAAGCTGAGCTGCTGGGCCACCAACTTGAGCGCCAACGAGGGGCGATCGGCGTTGGTTTTGCTCCTCCGCTCCTTGGAGCGCATGGCCTGCGGGTCCGATTCCCAGGTTACCGGTGTGGTTATGCCGGCCTCGACACGATCTTCGTCCGAGAGCTGCTGCGCCTTCCAGAGGGAAGGACGGCTCTTCACCGATTCGGCACCCGTCAGCGGGGACTCCTGGAAGGAGACCAGCGAAGGAGACAATTGATCCCCACCAGAGGAAACCCTCTCCCCTGATGGTTCAGGCAGCATCCTGGCCGGTTGCAGGATCTCCGCAAGCACCGGGAAGATGTCCCCTCCCTCAGTCAGGTTGGAACCATACTGCGAGAACGCCGTGGTTGGCAGCGTTGGCCCCTTGTCTCCTGGCTTCTCTTGTGCGACGTTGGCAGGGACAGATCTGCGTTGTGGCACCGAGGTGGATCCCCCCTTGCCCTTGGCCGGGCTCTTGTCTTTTTTGGCATGTTTGCCCCTACGACCGTCCCAGCCCTCCCCCTCCGATTCCTCCAACTCTTCATCATGATCATCCGACAGCTTCCTCCGAGGCGGTGGGGGGGGGGGTCTGAATGTTCCTCCCGCGCCCCACCTTCTCTGACAATACGCACCTTGAAGCCCTGGGAGTTGACGAAGAGAATGGTGTAAGGAGGGAGCTGCACCGGGGCCCTGCACCAGATCAGCACCCTAACAGGGTCCAAGGGCGAGTTCAGAGAGTCTTCATCCACCGCAATGGGACGGCCCAGGTCCCTGGTGGCCAGCAGGATACGGACCGCCTGTCTGTAAGGCGGTGGCACATCGAAGAGTTTGATCCAGCACTCCTCCAGCTGCTCCACCGCCGCGGGGTCTCCAGCATTTGAGGTGACGATGACGTGCAGCTTGCTTGTTGGAAGCGTGAGGCCCCCGCCCCTGATGGCCATTCGCAAACTCTCCTTTGATGGGAAGAACATGGCAAAGTCAGAATGGTTGATCTTCTGCACATGCCACTCCCAATCTTCATCCACAAGGTCCTTGAGCTCTTCCTCCAGTTGCTCAGCTGAGAGTTCTCCCCCTTCAAGAATGACCAGAGCCGCATTTGGCGCCGGCGGAAGAAGTTCGTCTTCCGGGACATCACAACAGGTGAAACCTCTGCCCTCCATACCGTAGCCAGCCCAGAAGGGTTCTGATGCCTTTGACAAGGCCGCACACATCGCCGAGAGGTGGCCCACCTTGTTGCATTTGACGCAGAAGGGTTCGTCCTTGCACTCCGCTTGAATGTGCCCCGTCTTCCCGCAGTGATAACAGACGATGTGAGCAGTGTCACCGGACGACGGGGCCCCTCCCTCCGACGAAGTTCGTCCCTGGGCTGCGCGCTCCCCTTGCGTAGGGCCCAGAGGTCTTGGAGCCGTCCGCCCCGGATCCCGCCCCCGCGGAACCAGAGGGGGAGGAGGGTGTGGTCGACGCGACTCTCGTCCCCTCCGCTCCCTCGCCCTTCCTTCTTCCTCTCGCCGCCGGTGAACCTCGTTGTCCCTCTGGAACTGTTGCCGGCGTTGTTCCTCCTGCTCACGCTCCAGCCTTTGGCGGAGATCTTGCTCTCTGCGACGCCCATCTTCTCCGTTGAACTGGTCAAAAGACCTCTTCCCCCTCCTCTCCCTGTCCATCCTCAAGGGTTTGAGCACTAGCTCGGTGGAACCGCTCGCACCCACAGCAACGAGACGCTTTGCGTGACGGCGGTGGTGAAGGATGTCTCTGGTGGCGGCTGGAAACCCTAACTCCCAATCTAGGGTTCCAACCGGCAGCCACCGCCACTTAAGTACCCTTGGCGGAGGGGTAGAACCGTCCTCACCCCTGTCAGACGCGCCAGCCACCATCTGAGCCGTAGAAAAAGGCCCCTGGTCCACGGCATTGTTACCCTTGGGAAGCATGTTACCATGGCCGTTTCTCACAAGCATTGTCATCTACTACATCACCGTGCTAAACATCCCAGTGGAGGTCCTCATGAAGATTGATAGCATAAGGATAGCTTTTTTGGGTGGCTTGTGACAAGGTTACCGGAGGAAAATGCAAAGTAAATTGGGAGGCGGTTTGCAAGCCTAAAGAGCATGGGGGCATTGGGATTCTCAACCTTGCAAAATTTGCTTCGGGCCTTCGAATGAGGTGGCTTTGGCTTGAATGGAATGATGAGGCTAAACTTTGGATCAGGCTATGAAGGTCTCTATTGGAAACGGAAAGAAAGCACTTTTTTGGGAGGCTACTTGCCTAGATGGAAGGCGCACCAAAGATATCGCTTCACTTATTTTCAAAGCCTCGAAGAGGAGGAATTGCACCGTCTACAAAGCCTTGAACAACAAATTTTGGGTCTCTCAAGTAAACACACAAGAGGGCCTATCTGTGGAGCATATTGTGCAATTTACCAATCGTTGGGAGATGGTACAAGCGACTCATTTGGACCCGAACCTACCGGATTCTATCTCTTGGAAGCTCACCAATGATGGGTCATACTCCTCCAAAACGGCCTACAAGATGCAATTTCTAGGCCAACTGACTTCCCCTTTGCCCTCGGTGGTTTGGAAGCCTTGGGCACCTCCGAAATGCAAGATCTTCGCTTGGTTGATTATCTAAAATAGAGCGTGGACGACGGATAGGCTACAAAAAAGAGGATGGACAAATTGTGGGATGTGCAAGTTATGTAATCAAGTGCATGAAACCGCCTCCCACCCTCTCTTTAAATGTCGTTTCACCATCCTGATATGGTCCAAAATAAAAACATGGCTTGGGTTAAATGACGTTGACACTAATACTTGGCACACAATACGCTCCATCAAAGAGTGGTGGATCGATGAAGTTCATAAGCATGGACAATCAAAGAAGGCAATGAGGTCGCTTGCAATGTTAGTTTCATGGGAAATTTGAAAGGAAAGAAACGCTCGCAATGTTAGTTTCATGAGAAATTTGGAAGGAAAGGAACGCTCGCGTCTTCCGCAATAAAGCTTCTACCTCAAATATGGTGTTCACCAAGATTAAAAATAAGATTGGCAATGTGGAGCCTCGCGGGGGCTAAGGTTTTGAGTAATGTAATGCCTTGAGAGTAGGCTTGTTTTTTGTGCTTGGCCATCGGCCAAGAGGTGATGTGTAAGACCTCTTTTAACTTCTCCTTAATTAATAAAAATGGCAAATATTTTGCCTTGTTTCAAAAAAAAAGATAATGGTGTATCCATGTATGTTCATGCAAGAATATTGTTCTGTAGCATCATATTACCTACGCCAACGTTGTTCATTTCCTGCCACAGTTCCATGCATAATTAGCCGCGTTCATTATAATCGCTCAAAGATCTAAGCAACCCTCTTCGTTGGTCTGGAGCTTCATTGGGCAAGCTCACTACTCCTTTTAACACGAAGACGAAGGGAGGGGAATTAAGAAGAAGGTTTTGGTAAGAGAAAGTGTTGCCAAGCACAAAACATCCGTGTACACATGTCACAATACAAATATTTATTATGTATCATAAATAAAAAAATACAAACATATGCAGCCAAGTAAATACAGAAGCGCAAGAACGATCATGCATGCACGAGCAAGCATCTCGATCGATTATTACATACACACTTACAAATCAACAAGCCGACCGGGAGTGGTGTTTTGGAACATGGGAGCATATGCTCCCTTTATTTTGAAATTCATCTTACATAAATTTTGAATTTCAAAAAAATTGGAACGAAAAATTCGCACGTACATCTTCACGCGCTACGCTCACAAAGTTGTTTCATAAAAAATAGACTTGTCATGTGACGTGTGTAAAAAAGACAAAACTCAGTGCTAAAAATAATGTTTTTTACAAGATAAATTTTCTCTTTTTTACATAGACCACAAAAAATATTAATTTTTCATGAAACTTGACGAATGCTCATATATTATGGAGATGTACACATAGAATTTTTTGTCAAAATTTTTCGACAACTCAAAATATAATTTTTTGGTATAGGGAGCATACGCACCCGGGAGCCGAATTGAATTTCTGAAGCCGACACACTTTCCATGCATGCAACTAGCTAGCATGCATGTTTCAAATTAAGTTCAAACAGCGACAATGTCATAACCTCACAAACCACACGCCACACTACCACACCTGCGTACATAGACAAAGCTCAAATCCAATCGTACGTGTACGTTATCAGATACCTGACAGGCCATATATATATGTCTAGCGCGACCCCTTGCCCCGTCGGTGCGCATGGCTGACGACGCCGTGCTCCTGCTGCACGACGACCTCATCGATGACGTCGACCACCACGACCTCCCCCGCCGGCCCGGCGACGACCTGCTCGTGCACACGAACGTGCTCAGAAACCTCCTGCACCTCCTCCGGCGGACACTCCGCCGGCGCCGGCGCCCTCCGCCTCCGCCGCGCGAACAGCAAGAGCCCCGCGAACAGCCCGAGGAGGCAAAGCCCGGCGATCGGGACCAGCGCGACCATGGCGATGTGCCCTCCATGCCAATATCCCGGCGACGACGGCGTGTAGCCGGTGCTGTTCCAGCCATGGGGATTGTGAGGCGGGCAGGGAGGTGGCCGGTGCACGCATCGGCATGGGGGACACGAGTAGGGACTGGGCGCTGGCACCGGCGCATTATAAGGGGGACAAGCCGGCGGTGGCACCGGCGGACAGGACGGCGGTGGCACCGGCGGACAAGACGGGGGAGACGATGGCGGTGGAACTGGAACGTAAGGATGATACATGATGGGCGGTGGCGGCGTCGCGGCGACGGTGGTGGCGTACGGTGACAAATAATATGGTACTGGAGATATCTGTAGGTGCTAGCGGCTCAGTGCGCTGGCTACACTTGCGCGGCTAGCTGCAAGGGATTACAGGTTGCACCCGTTGCACTGCCTATGTATCAAGGCACATACTCTGGCTGGCTATATATATATATGATCGGCGAGTAGAAGGAGTACTGATTCAGCAGTCTGAAACCACGCCATCTTCGATGCTGCTTGGTCTAATGTCTATACGTAATTTGGTGGTACAAGCAGCGGTTGGTTCTTTTGTTTCAGAATATCTACGATTGAAGAATATGTTCCATTGTTTGTAAATATATATATTGCTTCTACTCTGATTTCTCAAGAGGCAACGGCAAAAACAACCCCAAGGGCAACCCAAAGTGTAGCACATCACCAAACACTTCCATTATTCTAGAGGATCTTAGGGGATGTTCCACATAATAAACATGGTCGACCGATAGTAAGGATTTCTAGCTTCTATCCCTTTTGCTAAAATGCAGCACTCCTGCTGGTTGCTTTTTTTTTTTGCTCATATCAGTCTTGGTTTAAGCATAACAATGCCAATTTACTTGGTTTAACTGCACAAATTTGAAATGAAACACTAAATGTTTTCGTTATCTTCTGGTAATGAAAATCGATCCCCTGAGGGCTGGATCGCTTGGAAAAAAAATGTTTCGGGGGCGTTATTTGAAGCGACATAAGTACTATTGTAAGGCTGCATAGTTTTTGTGATCATCTCATAGCATTTCCTATTTACCGGTAACTTTGTAATTTGTTTCATCTAGTTTCTAATGATTATATGGTTTGTTTCACCTCTTAAAACTTCAGTAAATCCAAAAGAATAATTTTTTTTCCTCAGATAGCTCGAATTTTTTTCCATTTTCTTAAATTCCCTGAGGTGCATGAAACCAACTAAACATACTTATTTTTAGAGAATTACGATACATCAGCAATTGCAAAAGATAAAATGCATCTTGATTCTTGAAAGATTCTCTAACTATGCATGCACGTCCTCCGTTTAGCGACAACTAATATGAAACAGAGAAGGTACTAATTAATAAGGTCTCATTAATTGCTACTTTGCTAGTAGCGTCACGAAATACATCAAACCGTGGAGCGGAGGTGGTGTTTACCAGTAGCAGGACATGGCCCTAGCTAGTAGCATAACAGAGTGACATCAAACGGTGGAGCGGAGGGGCCTATAGCTGGCATGGGTGTAGCAATTGTCGTTGCGGGTGGGTTGTCGTCCGACTTGAACCCGGCCAGAATTGTGAGATCAATTATGCTGAACTTGATGGTGCTTTTCACCAGTAGATGCCTGCATATATGTGCAAGTAGCTAGAGAGGCCTACGCACGAACGTAGATAAATGCTTAAGGAGTGTGAAATCGCATGCAATGTACTTGCTTAATTGGTCTGAGGTTCATAGTAATATTGCAAGTAGCTACTTGGAATAGATAACATGCGGTGTGTGCAGTACGTACAAGCAAACTCGATAGTCACGAACCTGTGGAGTTTCCACTGGCTAGATCGACCTACCTAGCTAACTAATTATATCTGTGTGGGCGCTTATACGTTATAAAGCAAATACTGTATGTCTAGGTCAACTAGTTTAAATTACAGAAAATTCGCAAGATTTTGAATATTGGCCGATAGAAAAGGCATTCATCGAGGCATGTTTAGTGAACAACAGCTACACCACCCAAAATTGGAATTTAGTTTGTTTTGTTCTGGTTATTATGTGCTAGTAAGAAGTAACATAATTTATAAAGGAAAATGAGCCATCTATCTCAAAGTCTCGCCTTTTTACTGGGCTTTGTCTGAGCGTCAAACTAGCACACATGCATACACACGTGTGAAACTACAAAAAACATCAGCAAATTGTATCAATGTTCTTTCGTATGACGTGCAGAGTGTGTGCTATAGTATGGAGTTACTACATTCCTCTGGTATTATATGTTCATTCTTATTTTGGTCTAGTTGCTGTAAGAACATCCCTAGTTCGTACCTGACAGTGTTCAGTTGGAGAAGTCATCTATTCCGTCGGCAAGAGATTGCTAATACTGGTATCTTTTAAGTGTAAGGCTGGCGTAACCCCGGTTTCATTTAGCAGGAGAAACAAGAGTACTATTTACATGAAGATTGATAGTTAGACAAAAGGGTTACATAAATATGTAAAACCACAAGCAAGAGAGCAAAGGGGTAGCCAAAGAGCTTCTTGCTTTGCGTGTAAAATACATCAGCCACTGGTAGAAAAAAGGCCTTCCGGACAGCCCCATTAGTCGCGGATATGCAAGAACCGCGACCAATGGGACCTTTAGTCGCGGCCCTTGTGGCGAACCGCGACCAAAGGCCTGGGCCAGGGCGCTCGGTGGCCAGCTGGTGGACGGGAGGGCTTTAGTCGCGGTTGGCCAGGCCAACCGCGACTAAAGGCCTGGCCCAAAGGCCTTTAGTCGCGGTTGGCCGGCCAACCGCGACTAAAGCCCCTCCCCTATATATACCACTCAGCCCACAGCACTTAGCCATTTGGTGCCACTTCTCTTCACAAACTTCACAAGGGGTGTAGGGTTTGCTTTTGGCTCCTCTTATGCACACAAGGTGTTTGATGAAATGTCCCAAGAGCATGAAACAAACATGATATGAAGTGTCGGAGCCACACTTGATCGAGCTTCCTCATTTATTTTTTCCTCCTCAATCGCGGTTAGCAACAACTTGAACCTTTCATATATATGTGTCATTGATAAAATATGCATATGTGTGTAGTTCATTGTTTAATTTGTATTTAGTTTAACAAATGCATGATGGTTAATTATATATTTTGTATTATAATAATGCAGATGAATCGGCAATGGATGTACGCTAGCCGACTCTCCGGCGAATTCACTACGGGTTTGAAAGATTTCCTCGTAGTGGCTAATGCGAACAAGCAGGAGGGTTTTGTTATCTGTCCATGTGTTACTGTAAGAATCAGAAGGGTTACTCTTCCTCAAGGGAAGTTCACCTGCACCTGATTCGGCATGGTTTCATGCCAAGCTATAATTGTTGGACCAAGCATGGAGAAAGAGGGGTTATAATGGAAGAAGATGAAGAAGGGGATGACATCGATGAGAGCTATCTTGATCATTTCGGTGATACTTTCATGGATGATGCTGAAGGTGGGGAAGGTGACAGGGAAGGTGATCAAGAAGAGGCACGTGATGAGCCCGTTGATGATCTTGGTCGGACCATTGCTGATGCACGGAGTCGCTGCGAAACTGAAAAGGAGAGGGAGAATTTGGATCGCATGTTAGAGGATCACAGAAAGGCGCTGTACCCCGGATGCGATGATGGTCTGAAAAAGCTGGGCTGCACACTGGATTTGCTGAAATGGAAGGCACAGGCAGGTGTAGCTGACTCGGCATTTGAAAACTTGCTGAAAATGTTGAAGAATATGTTTCCAAAGAATAACGAGTTGCCCGCCAGTACGTACGAAGCAAAGAAGGTTGTCTGCCCTCTAGGTTTAGAGGTTAGAACATGCATGCATCAACGCATCCTCTACCGCGGTGAATACGAGAATTTGAATGAATGCCCGGTATGCACTGCATTGCGTTATAAGATCGAGGCGATGACCCTGGTGACGATGTTGAGGGCCAGAAACCAGGAAGAAGGTTCCCGCCAAGGTGATGTGGTATGCTCCTATAATACCACGGTTGAAACGTCTGTTCAGGAACAAAGAGCATGCCAAGTTGTTGCGATGGCACAAAGAGGACCTAAAGTCGGACGGGGAGTTGAGACACCCCGCAGATGGAACGCAATGGAGAAAGATCGACAGAGAGTTTAAAGATTTTTCAGACGCAAGGAACATAAGATTTGGTCTAAGTACAGATGGCATGAATCCTTTTGGCGAGCAGAGCTCCAGCCATAGCACCTGGCCCGTGACTCTATGCATCTACAACCTTCCTCCTTGGTTGTGCATGAAGCGGAAGTTCATTATGATGCAGTGCTCATCCAAGGTCCGAAGCAACCCGGCAACGACATCGATGTGTACCTAAGGCCATTAGTTGATGAACTTTTACAGCTGTGGGGAAGACCTGGTGTCCGTGTGTGGGATGAGCACAAAGAAGAGGAATTTGACCTACGAGCGTTGCTTTTCGTAACCATCACGATTGGCCTGCTCTTAGTAACCTTTCGGGACAGTCAAATAAGGGATACAATGCATGCACGCACTGCTTACATGAGACTGACAGTGTACATTTGCCAAATTGTAAGAAGAACGTGTACCTTGGGCATCGTCGATTTCTTCCGAAAAATCATCCAAAAAAGAAAGGTAAGCATTACAACGGCAAGGCAGATCACCGGCCGAAGCTGCGCACTGGTGCTGAGGTATTTGATATGGTCAAGGATTTGAAAGTCATCTTTGGAAAGGTCTGGCGGACAATCAATTCCGAAGGAAGCTGACGGCACGCACCCATGTGGAAGAAGAAATCTATATTCTGGTAGCTAGAATATTGGAAAGTCCTAGAAGTCCGCTCTGCAATCGACGTGATGCACGTTACGAAGAATATTTGCGTGAACCTCCTAAGCTTCTTGGGCGTGTATGGGAAGACAAATGATACAAAGGAAGCACGGCAGGACCAGCAACGTTTGAAAGACCCGATGACCGGCATCCGGAATGGTTTCAAGGTGTGGCTACGCTCCGACCAAAGAAGAGAAGGTCATCTTTTTGAATGCCGAGCAGTATGAAGGTCCCGTCTGGATTCTCGTCCAATATAAAGGGAATAATAAACATGGCGGAGAAAAAGTTCCAAAACCTGAAGTCTCACGACTGCCACGTGATTATGACGCAATTGCTTCCGATTGCTTTGAGGGGGCTCCTGCCGGAAAATGTTGAGTAGCCATTGTGAAGCTATGTGCATTCCTCAATGCAATCTCTCAGAAGGTAATCAATCCAGAAGTTCTACCACTGAACGATGTGGTCCAATGTCTTGTCAGTTTCGAGTTGGTGTTCCCGCCATCCTTCTTCAACATTATGACGCACCTCCTGGTTCACCTAGTCGAAGAGATTTCCATTCTCGGTCCTGTATTTCTACACAATATGTTCCCCTTGTTGGAGATATGCCCAAGAGGCAATAATAAAATGGTTATTATAATATATCTTTGTGTTTATGATAATGTTTGCATACCATGCTATAATTATTAACCGAAACATTGATACATGTGTGTTATGTAAACAACAAGGAGTCCCTAGTAAGCCTCTTGTATAACTAGCTTGTTGATTAATGGATGATCATGGTTTCGTGATCATGAACATTGGATGTTATTAATAACAAGGTTATGTCATTAGGTGAATGATATAATGGACAAACACCCAAATGAGCGTAGCATAAGATCAAGTCATTAAGTTCAATTTGCTATAAGCTTTCGATACATAGTTGCCTTAGTCCTTCGACCATGAGATCATGTAAATCACTTACACCGAAGGGTACTTTGATTACATCAAACGCCATTGCGTAAATGGGTGGCAATAAAGGTGGGATTAAGTATTTGGAAAGTGTGAGTTGAGGCATATGGATCAATAGTGGGATTTGTCCATCCGATGACGGATAGATATACTCTGGGCCCTCTCGGTGGAATGTCATCTGATTAGCTTGCAAGCATATGAATAGTTCATAAGAGATCACATACCACGGTACGAGTAAAGAGTACTTGTCGGTAACGAGGTTGAACAAGGTATGGAGATACCGATGATCGAACCTCGGACAAGTAAAATATCGCGAGACAAAGGGAATCGACATCGTATGTAAATGGTTCAATCGATCACTAAGTCATCGTTGAATATGTGGGAGCCATTATGGATCTCAGATCCCGCTATTGGTTATTGCTCGGAGAGGAGTCTCGACCATGTCGCATAGTTCGAACCGTAGGGTGACGCGCTTAAGGTTCGATGTCGCATAAGTAGATATGGAATATGGTATGGAGACGAAGTTTGTTCGGAGTCTCGGATGGGATCCAGGACATCACGAGGAGGTCCGGAATGGTCCGGAGAATAAGATTCATATAAGGGAAGTTGATTTCTAGGTTTCGGAAAAGTTCGGAATTTTTCCGGTGAAAGACCGGAAGGTTCTAGAAGGTTCCGGAGGGGTCCACCATGGGGCCCACGACCTAGGGGGCCCACATGGGCCGAGGGGGTGCTGCCCAGCCTTAATGGGCCAGGCACACCAAGCCTCAAA
Source organism: Lolium multiflorum (assembly GCA_030979885.1). Classification (NCBI taxonomy): domain Eukaryota; kingdom Viridiplantae; phylum Streptophyta; class Magnoliopsida; order Poales; family Poaceae; genus Lolium; species Lolium multiflorum. The sequence continues at coordinate 218,460,484 of CM061748.1, forward strand.
GGCCCAGGTCGGCCACCCCTTAGGGTTTCCCCAAAACCCTAAGGGGATCAATTTGGAAGGCTTGGGGGGAAGGAAAGTTCCCCCTTCCCCTTTGGCCGGCCCTAGATGGGTTTGGACGTGGGGGGCACCCCAAACCGACCCTCCCCACTATATAAGAGAGGGGTGGCCGGCCAAGTCCCCAACTTGAAAACCCTAGCCGCCACCTCTCCTCCCTCCTCTTTCTCTCTGTTGTGGCTTAGGCGAAGCCCTGCAGAGATTCTCCTCCACCACCACCACCACGCCGTCGTGCTGCTGGGATTCCGAGGGGATCTACAGCTGCCCGCTGAGCGGGAGGAAGGGCTTCATCGACACCGTACGCGCGACCGAGTACGGAAGTTACGGATTGCGGCAGGGATGATCGTCTACACCAACAACGAGATCGATCTCGTAGGCTTTGGAAATCTTCAAGGGTTAGTATCTTATCAATCTCGTTGCTTCGATCTTGTAGATTAGATCTTGGGTGTTCCATAGATTAGATCTTGGATTTATTCGTCTTGCGGTAGGAAAAATTTTGTTTTCTATGCTACGAACCCCATCAGTGGTATCAGAGCCATGTCTATGCATAGATCTGTTGCACGAGTAGAACACAATGGTTTTGTGGGCGTTGATGCTTTTGTTGCTTTAGTTTGTGTACTTTGCATCTTGCGGGATGGTGGGATGAAGCGGCCCGGGCTAACTTTACATGACCGCGTCTCATGAGACTTGCTCCACGCTTGACATGCAACTTGTATTGCATAAGTGGCTTTGCGGGTGTCTGTCTCTCCCACCATAGTGAAGATTCCAATTTGCACTTTCTATTGTCAACACTAGTATCACCGTTGTGGTTCATGTTCGTAGGTAGATTGGATCTTACTCGAAAACCCTAAACCACGTAAAATATGCAAACCAAATTAGAGGCGTCTAACTTGTTTTTGCAGGGTTTGGTGATGTGATATGGCCATGATGTGATGATGATTATATTTGATGCATGAGATGTTCATTGTTGTATTATTGCAACCGGCAGGAGCCTAATGGTTGTCTTTAATTTTTGTTAAAGACTTGCGTGTCTATTCATCATGTAATAGCTTTATTTCAAGTAGTTGTTATAGTAGCTATAAGTGATGGACAACCATGAAGCGGTGCCATGGACCTTGGTGCAATGCTGGTGATGATGGAGATCATGCTCATGTGCTTTGGAGATGGAGATCAAAAGCACAAGAAGAAAGGCCATATCATATCACATATTATGAATTGCATGTGATGTTAATCCTTTATGCATCTTATTATAAGATGATGATCCTCTCACTAAATATCAAGATAATAAAGTGTTCATCCTTAGTATGCACCGTTGCTAAGACTTGTCGTTTCGAAGCATCTCGTGATGATCGGGTGTGATAGACTCTACATGTGCATACAACGGGTGCAAGCCAGATTTGCACACGCGGATACTAAGGTTGCCTTGACGAGCCTAGCATGTACAGACATGGTCTCGGAACACGGGATACCGAAAGGTAGAGCATGAGTCATATGAATGATATGATGAACACTTTGAATGTTCTCCTTTGAAGCTACATCTTTTCTCGTGATGATCGGACTTGGTGTAGTGGATTTGGTTCGTGTAATCACTAAGACAATGAGGGATGTTGTTTTGAGTGGGAGTTCACCTAGTTAATTGAAGAATTAAAAATGAACTCAAATTATCATGAACATAGTCTGAATAGTATTTTGAATTAAATTTGTAGAATTGGCATCCGTTTTCTACCATGCGCTAGTCTTGTAATTGAGATAGAAATACTGTTAAGTCTGACAAGTAACTTTACGGACTGGTACCGTATTGTTAAAGAATCAAGATATGATTAAGTCCTAATGCAAACTTTTAGTAAACCTCTCATTAATGATTCAAAGAACAATGGTTTCAATTAGTACCTAGAATCATCTTGCCTCCGTGAAACTTGAAGTTCAAATCTGTTTGAAAAGTAAGGAGCTGGAAATTTTGTTTTCAGAAATAAGCAAGGTATGAGATATATGTGATATCTAAGACCTTATTGCAAGATGATAGAATATAATCTAGTGAGACTACATAAACTCATAAGTTTTATGGGAATGTACGAAGGTTGAAGACGCCAGGCGTCCCAATCCTCCAACTAGTTGGGCACTAACGATATTCGCATATCCATGAAGTGATCGTCCTTAGTATGCACCGTTGCTAAGACTCGTCGTTTCGAAGCATCACGTGATGATCGGGTGTGATAGATTCTACGTGTGCATACAACGGGTACAAGCAGATTTGCACATGCGAATACTGAGGTTAAACATTACGATCCTAGCATGTACATACATGGTCTCGGAAAGTCGTCATGATATGATGGATAAAATTATGAGTGAAATTGTTCATCATATTACAAAGTTACTAATAGTGAAATCTGGAACACTTGTCATATGATGATCAACTTCAAAGTAAGAACCTCAAGGTTATTGGTATTTGACCAATGGACTTAGAAGTCATTGAAAGTGAAGTGTTTTCTGAGAATGAGGAAAACTAAAAGAGAAACTACAAAAGATATTTTGGCAGAAAGAAAGAAAAGACTAGAAAGTCTAGCTCAGGTGTATATAGATGATATACATGTTATGGATGTATTCCTTGTTTGGTCACAAAATGGAATTCTTGGGTATTAGTACCATATTGGTTGGTATGAGGTGTCATACAAAACAACGCAATACAAGAATACATTGGCCTAAGTGACTGAAAAGGAATGTGATAGGAATGCACGTCGGAACAAAAATAAAGTGTTATTATGTTCGTCGTTGGCATTCTGTCTAGCCATTTAGATTTATAACAAAGAACTTTATAATTGTTATTCTTGTTGGTTAAATGAAAACAATGAGTTGTTCAAATTGTAACAACATTCCATGTACGATGGATAAGTTATTATAAATCTTAATGGTGAAGCACACATACATAACTGACGCTAAAATGCCATAAGGCAAATGATATGAATTCCACTCATTAGTGGAACCGCCATTTAGGTCATGTTAGAAAGGAACGCATGAAGGAACTCCATGAAAATGGACTTTTGGAGTCATTTGATTTCTGAATCATTTGGCACTTGCAAATCTCTTCTAAAGAGAATGACTTAAATCCCGTTCATAGGCCAAGAGTTGAACGGGCAACTAACTTAGTGGAAACATACATGGTGATGTATATGGTTCATTGGGCATAGTTGTGTGCGGGAGATTCTTCTACTTCATGAAAACTTCTAACAATGAATTGAGTATATATATGTGGATATATTCGATAAGGAAGAAGTTTGAAAACATTTGAATGGATTCAAATAAGTTTCAGCATAAAGTGAAAATCATCGTAATAGGAAAGTCAAATATCTATGATTGGATCATGGTGGAAATATTTGAATTACGAGTTTTAGCAAACATCTAAGAGATTTATGAAATTGTTCTACAACTCACGTTTCTTGGAGTATCATAATGATGATGGAGTATCCAAGAGACGTATCCAAACCTGTTGGATTGATGATGAGATAAAATAAATTCATGCCATTGTATTTTGTAGATTATGCTTTAGAGACCACCGCTTTTACACTAAAAAGAGCATCATCATAATCCGTTGAAATGACACCATATGAGTTATGGCATGGGTATAAACCCTAATAGTCCTTTCTTAAATTTTGGTATGCATAGCATAAGTAAATGAGTTTACAACCAAAATCGGATAAATGTCTTTGTTGATTATCCCATGAAATTGATTGGGAATTCTTTCCACTATGAAGTCAAAGACAAAAGTGTTTGTCAATGTTTCTTACTTATTTCAAATAAATTGTTTCTAGCGAACTATTTGAGTGGGAGGACAATAGAAATTGATAAGGTTTATGAACCTGAGCATGATGATCAGAGTAGCACAACATCGGAAATGGTTCCGGAAGCAGTCGAAGGCTCCCATGTCTACAAAGTGTTATAGTCATGGAGATCAAAGTACTTATTGAACCTTGTAGATGTGGTTTACTTTGTGATCAAATAAATGATTTGTGGACAAAGGATTGTTTTTGAACAATGATAAACCAACTGCATACAAAGAAGTTATGATGGGCCCTGACTCCGTTAAAATGGCTATGCGCCATGAAATCCAAGATAGGTGAATACTTTTTGAAAGTAAATGGATCTATAAAATAGATGGACTTGGATGGAATATCCTTAAAGAAGCTTGACTTATCGAAAAGTTGTTTACGACAAAGTTCAAAGAGTTGACTACGATAAGATTAGATCTTCCGTGGCAATGCTTATAGTCTATGTGGATTATTCTAGTAATCGCTACATATTTCTTTTATGAGATATGATAGTAGGATGGCAGAAATACATTCCTTAACAGAAGTGTGTATGAAGAATGTATACTAGATACAACCAAGAGTTTTGCTGGTCCGTGGAATACTAGATAGGTATACAAACTTCAATTGGATGAAGTGAGTATCACGGAGTTGGAATCTTCACCGGATGAAATAATCAAAGAGTTTTGATTTCATCAGAAACGATGAAGATGCTTGCATTTGCAAGAAATTAAGTGGGGGCGCTGAGACATATTTATAATACTTTATGTAGATGACATATCGTTGATTATAAATAGTGTAATTATATAATTGATTTAAAAGGTTTCATTGAGAATTAACATCAATGAAAGGATATGAATTGAAACATATTTAGTGTCAAGATCTATGAAGATAGATAGAAACACATAATAAGTTTAAGTTTAAGTACATAGAATAGATATTGAAGTAGTTCAATATAGAAGTATTAAGAAGGTATTCTTTTCATGTGAAGGTTTAACAAGACTTGAGTGTATTTGACACTCGATGAGTAAATACACATGAGTGATTTTAGATCACGAATAATATGTACAAAGTCAGATGTCCTGTGCTCTAAAGTGTTACGAGCATATACCAGAATGATTCATGTAATGATCATTGGACAACAGTAAGAATATCCCTGAGTGCTTTAGAAGAATCAAGGATATATAAATATAGTTTTTATATGGGGTAATGACAAACAAATCGTGTAAGGTGTTGCACCGATATTAGTTTGGTCACATATAAAAATAAAATTTCAATCTCAATTAGGCTAAGAGTTATTTAAAAGGTAGCACAATGAGCTAGAACAAGTCTATGCTAGATTTGGATGAGTTCTAAATATTGTGACGGATTCTACAAACGGAGAGTATGTCATTGTTTTGACAATGACCGAGGATGTTAAGTCGAAGAGTTCTTGGAGAACTTGGTAGTTTCGACAGTGTCAGAATTTTGAAGCTATATTGTGTGTGACAATACTAGTGACTTATTTCAGACCGCGGAATGAAGGTTCCACAGAGGACTAAGCATATACAATTAATGCCGACTCATTTGGAAAATGAGTGATGCGTTGAGACGCAAATGAATTGCGAAATACATACGTTTCTGAGCGTGTCAGATCCGTTGACTAAAACCTCTCCGTGAGCAAAACATGATAAGCACGAGCAAAGGTGTTATATCTTTACATATGTAAACTAGATTATTGACTCTAGTGCAAGTGGGAGACTGTTGGAGATATGCCCAAGAGGCAATAATAAAATGGTTATTATAATATATCTTTGTGTTTATGATAATGTTTGCATACCATGCTATAATTGTATTAACCGAAACATTGATACATGTGTGTTATGTAAACAACAAGGAGTCCCTAGTAAGCCTCTTGTATAACTAGCTTGTTGATTAATGGATGATCATGGTTTCGTGATCATGAACATTGGATGTTATTAATAACAAGGTTATGTCATTAGGTGAATGATATAATGGACAAACACCCAAATGAGCGTAGCATAAGATCAAGTCATTAAGTTCAATTTGCTATAAGCTTTCGATACATAGTTTCCTTAGTCCTTCGACCATGAGATCATGTAAATCACTTACACCGGAAGGGTACTTTGATTACATCAAACGCCATTGCGTAAATGGGTGGCAATAAAGGTGGGATTAAGTATTTGGAAAGTGTGAGTTGAGGCATATGGATCAATAGTGGGATTTGTCCATCCCGATGACGGATAGATATACTCTGGGCCCTCTCGGTGGAATGTCATCTGATTAGCTTGCAAGCATATGAATAGTTCATAAGAGATCACATACCACGAGTAAAGAGTACTTGCCGGTAACGAGGTTGAACAAGGTATGGAGATACCGATGATCGAACCTCGGACAAGTAAAATATCGCGAGACAAAGGGAATCGGCATCGTATGTAAATGGTTCAATCGATCACTAAGTCATCGTTGAATATGTGGGAGCCATTATGGATCTCCAGATCCCGCTATTGGTTATTGCTCGGAGAGGAGTCTCGACCATGTCGCATAGTTCGCGAACCGTAGGGTGACGCGCTTAAGGTTCGATGTCGCATAAGTAGATATGGAATATGGTATGGAGACGAAGTTTGTTCGGAGTCTCGGATGGGATCCAGGACATCACGAGGAGGTCCGGAATGGTCCGGAGAATAAGATTCATATAAGGAAGTTGATTTCTAGGTTTCGGAAAAGTTCGGGATTTTTCCGGTGAAAGACCGGGAGGTTCTAGAAGGTTCCAGGGGTCCACCATGGGGCCCACGACCTAGGGGGCCCACATGGGCCGAGGGGGTGCTGCCCAGCCTTAATGGGCCAGGCACACCAAGCCTCAAAGGCCCAGGTCGGCCACCCCTTAGGGTTTCCCCAAAACCCTAAGGGGGGATCAATTTGGAAGGCTTGGGGGGGAAGGAAAGTTCCCCCTTCCCCTTTGCCGGCCCTAGATGGGTTTGGACGTGGGGGGCACCCCAAACCGACCCTCCCCACTATATAAAGAGGGGAGGGGTGGCCGGCCAAGTCCCCAACTTGAAAACCCTAGCCGCCACCTCTCCTCCCTCCTCTTTCTCTCTGTTGTGGCTTAGGCCCTGCGATTCTCCTCCACCACCACCACCACGCCGTCGTGCTGGGATTCCGAGGGGATCTACCACACCTCCGCTGCCCGCTGGAACGGGGAGAGGAAGGGCTTCATCGACACCGTACGCGCGACCGAGTACGGAAGTGCCGGATTGCAGCACTGGGGATGATCGTCTACACCAACAACGAGATCTGATCTCGTAGGCTTTGGAAATCTTCAAGGGTTAGTATCTTATCAATCTCGTTGCTTCGATCTTGTAGATTAGATCTTGGGTGTTCCATAGATTAGATCTTGGATTTATTCGTCTTGCGGTAGGAAATTTTTTGTTTTCTATGCTACGAACCCCAACACCCCTTCGAGAGGTTCATGGGAATATTAAAGAAATATGTTCGTAACCGTGCTAGGCCAGAAGGAAGCATCGCCAAGGGCTATGGAAATGAGGAGGTAATTGAGTTTTGTGTTGACTTTGTTCCTGACCTTAAGCCGATTGGTCTTCCTCGATCGCGGCACGAGGGGAGACTAAGTGGAAAAGGCACGATCGGAAGGAAATCAACGATATGTATGGACGGCCATTCTCTGACTGAAGCACACCACACAGTTCTGACCAATTCCAGCTTGGTGGCTCCGTACTTTGAGAAACACAAGAATATTTTACGCTCGGACAACCCGGGGAAGCCTGAATCCTGGATTAGGAAGGCCCACATGGAGACTTTCGGCAGTTGGTTGAGAAAACATTTAATGAGTGACAATCCTGTTGTAGATCAGCTGTACATGTTGGCCAAGACACCATCTTCGACTATAACGACTTTCCAAGGGTACGAGATAAATGGGAATACATTTTACACGATCGCCCAAGATAAAAAGAGCACCAACCAAAACAGTGGTGTCCGCTTTGATGCAGCAACCGAGAATGGGCAAAAGGTCACATATTATGGTTACATAGAGGAGATATGGGAACTTGACTATGGACCCTCCTTCAAGGTCCCTTTGTTCCGGTGCAAATGGTTCAAGCTAACAGGAGGTGGGGTAAAGGTGGACCAGCAATACGGAATGACAATGGTGGATTTCAACAATCTTGGTTACCTTGACGAACCATTCGTCCTAGCGAAAGATGTCGCTCAGGTTTTCTATCTGAAGGACATGAGTAGCAAACCGAGGAAACGGAAAGATAAGAAAACGAGTACATCATGCGATGATCCAAAGCGCCACATTGTTCTTTCGGGAAAAGAAACATCGTGGGAGTGGAGGACAAGACAGACATGTCAGAAGATTATAATATGTTTGCTGAAATTCCGCCCTTCAAAGTGAACACCGACCCAAGCATTAAGTTAAATGATGAGGATGCTCCATGGATACGGCACAATCGTAAGCAAGCAGGGACACAAGGGAAGAAATGATGTGTAATAATTATTATACCAAACTTTGTTTCATGTATCACGTGAATTATATTATCCGTGATGTGTTTTCGTGTCCATTTTCGAATGATTCGATTGATTCGAGATAGCACTGATGATACATGAAATTTGGAGTGATTCAGTCATACTCCTGCCTAGGCGTATAATATGCATACTCGTAGTCTTCATAGCCGCCGCCGTTGTACTGGTAGTCGTCGCCTTCTAGGTTGCCGCCGTCGTCGTCGCTCGTCGCTGTCGTCGGGCGGCGCTCGTGGCTCGAACGAGGGTAGCGCGGCGGGGGATATCGCCGGCCGTGATGTAGTCCATGACGCTCTGCAGAGTCCGGCCGTACCACCATAGCCGACGGCCGGCCTCGTGGAAGTTCCCGGAGGCGGACCGTCCTCCTCATACCAGCGACGCCCTCTGCCGATTGATGAAGAAGGCGTCCCAAGTATGCTGGTTATCGGGATGCCAGCGGGGATTCATCCGCTGCTCCGGCGTGAGGTCGAGGTAGTAGTGGTTCGTGATGGCCGCCCGGCGCGCAGTACCCTGAGGGACGGGAGGGACCGGCACGCCGCCGGCGCTTAGGCTCCAGCCGGCGGGGACGCGGTAGCCCGGTGGGCAAGGGTAGTTCGAGGCGCAAAGCTCCTCCACCTGCTGGTAGGTTAGAGTGGGTGCGGTGGAAGCCATGAGAGATTGTAGAGATGTGATAATGCTGGCCAAGCCGGGCTACATATATGTAGTGAGAAATGGCGGGAAAAATGGGAGCGGGAAGACGGGAGGCGGGAAGAAAGCGGCGGGAAGAAAGAGGCGGGAAGAAAGTGGCGAAGAAAGGGCGGGAAGAAATTGGCGGGAAGAAAGAGGCGGGAAGAAAGAGGCGGGAAAGAAACTGGCGGGAATAAAGTGGCGGGAAATGAATTAGTTTTTTTCTGAGTTTTTTGATATATTATTTGTATTTTTAACATTTTGAATTGAATTAGTTTTGTTTTTCTGAATTTTTTGATACATTATTTGTATTTTATGATTTTGAAATGAATTAGTTTTATTTTTCTGAATTTATTGATATATTATTTGTATTTTTAACATTTTGAATTGAATTAGTTTCATTTTTCTGAATTTTTTGATATATTATTTGTATTTTATGATTTTGAAATGAATTAGTTTTATTTTTCTGAATTTATTGATATATTATTTGTATTTTTAACATTTGAAAAACAAAAAGTAATTTGAAAAACACCTTTAGTCGCGGTTGGCCTCCCCAACCGCGACTAAAGGTCTGTGGGAACGAAAAAGCGAAAAAAAGCCTTTAGTCGCGGGTCGCCTCCCCAACCGCGACTAAAGGTTGCCCTTTAGTCGCGGGTCGCCTCCCCAACCGCGACTAAAGGGGGGGCCTATAAATACTGGCGCGCGCGAACGGCGCGGCCAGTTCTTCTTCTTCCTCGAACCGTCAGGCGCGCTGTCGATTCGGTGGAGATCGACCTTCGACGACGCGAGACGCCTCCTCGACGCAGACGCCGCCGCGCCCGACCGCCGCCGACGCCTCCTCAGTCGCCGCCGCGCGCCACCGCCGTACGTAGCCCGGCCGTAAGATCGTCGCCAAACCGCCGCCGCCGCCCGCGCGTGCCGCGCCGCGCCGCAGCCGCCGCGCACCCCGGCGCGCCGCCGCCAGAGAGAGGCGGGCCACAGTACAGGGCGCCGCGCGCGCCACCGGCCGGCCAGAGAGAGGCGCGCCGCCGGCCAGAGAGAGGGGCGCCGCGCGCGCGGCGCACGCCCGGCCAATTTTTTTTTTTTTTTTTTAGTTTTAGTTCTTGTTAATTTCGAAATTAAAATTGAGACTTAAAATTTGAGACTTTAAAAACTGAAAGAAGACTTAAAATTTGACTTAAAAATTTCAGACTTAAAATTTTAGATTTAAAATTTAAGACTTAAAATTAACTAATTAAATATATAATTGAGACTTAAAATTTTGAGACTTAAAAAACTAAAAGAAGACTTAAAATTTCAGACTTAAAAATTTCAGACTTAAAATTTTAGACTTAAAATTTAAGACTTAAAATTAACTAAATAATTGAGACTTAAAATTTTGAGACTTAAAAAACTAAAAGAAGACTTAAAATTTCAGACTTAAAAATTTCAGACTTAAAATTTTGAGACTTAAAAAACTAAAAGAAGACTTAAAATTTGAGACTTAAAAATTTCAGACTTAAAATTTCAGACTTAAATTTTGAGACTTAAAAAACTAAAAGAAGACTTATAATTTGAGACTTAAAATTTGAGACTTAAAATAGCTAGGGCGGGGGCGCGCGCCACACACGCACACATGCAATAGCTAGGGCGGCGCCCGCGCCCCGGCCCTCCAATCTCTCCCGACGCACACACGCGCTCTTCCGCGACACCCTCTCCCACCCCTTCCAGCTCGCCGGCCCCTCCTTTTGGCACCGCCCTTTCGCCACCGCCACCCCCTGCACTTAATTAATTTGTTTTTACTACATGTTTTCAGTGACATATGGCGGACGATAGAGCTGACCCGATTCTGGACAACTATGATCCGGACGCTGAAGACCATATATTCGGCATCATAAAAGGCGATATTCCATATGAGCCGACCGGACAAGAAGAAGATGATATCTCTTCTTATCTGAACCTTGACGGTGAAGATGAAGGGCGCGTCAGCAAGATGATGCCGAAGAAACGTCGATAAACGACGATCTTCAATTGGAAGTAGCAACCACCTCCGGCGCCGAGGTATATATATACATTGAGCCTCTGGTGATACAAACTAACTGATTTGAATAAATATGTGTGTACTAACGCGCGCGACTCTCTTTCTTATTTTATCCCTCGGCCGGATCATCGAAACAATCGAGTACGTCGTCAAAGCGTGGCGCAACCAAGACGCTGAAACAAGGAGAAATATATACCATCGAGGTTATCGACAGTGCAACCGGCAAGCCGCTAGAGCCCGAGAAGAACGCCACCAAGTTTATCAACCAATGCGGAGCCGTTGTTAGAGACAACGCCTCGATCACCGTCCAGGAGTGGAATGAGCCAAAGAAGGCACGTCTTGGTTTCACTTTTGTCAACAAGAGAACAAAAAAAGATTGCTTGCAAAAGCTTCTGCAACATGTCGTCCTACCTCCGGAATACCACAAATTGGATGAGGAGGGTAACAAGATTGCGGAAAACAAGAAGAGGAGGAAGCTACTCAAACAGTTCGCTCTTGGAAAGATGGCCAGTGCATTCCGGAAATTCAAGAAAAATCTAGCCCGTGACTATGTCAACCAGAACAAGACTCCGGATTTCAAAGGTCAATATGAGAAACTGAAACATGATTGGCCAGAATTTGTGAAGCAAAAGAAATCGGAGCAGTTCCTTGAACTATCGAAAAAAATAAGGAAAATGCGGCTAAGAAGGAGTACAATCATATTATGGGGCCAGGAGGGTATCGCCTTTGGGAGCCTAGGTGGGAGAAGATGGAGAACGAGCTGAGGGCGCGAGGAATCCGTCCAGGTACGGAGGGATGGGACCCAAGGGCCAAAAGCTGGTGGTACGGGCATGGGGGATCGCTGAACCCGGAGACAGGAGAGTGTGTTTACCGGGGCAAAATAATTAAACCCACCGAAAAGCTTATTGAGGCAATGAGGGATGCTCAAGAGGGGAAGATCAAGTTCAACGAGAGAACGACGCGCTGACGAAAGCCCTCGGGAATCCTGAACACGGAGGACGTGTACGAGGCATGGGGCACATTCCTTGGAAAATAGGGTTCCCCCAGAGCGATGACCCGTACGGTTACAGAAGCCGTAAGAGAAAGATGGATCGGGATGCAGATGTTGTGGCGCGGTTGGCATCGGAAATGGATGTGATGAAGAAAACCGTGAGTGTACTAGTAGCCGAAAGAGATGCATCTCGGGCGCAGCATGAAGATCATCCAATGGATCTCGGAAGCCAGCAGCGAGAGAAAAAGCAGCGTGGCTTCCACGGAGGCCCCACCGGCTGGTGCCGACGATCGAAATTACTGCACCGGAGCCTGCGGTGGTCGAATTACTGCCGGAGCCTCCTCGCTACCCCGTGGACGATATAAAGGAGATGAAAGCATGTCATCTGTATTATCCTATCGGGAACATGTCCATGAAGGTAGCCATCGGCAGTGCTTTACCACCTGGAGCACTCCACCACAACAACCCCATTCCGGATGGCTATGCTCGTGTCACGGTGGAGGACATAGTCCAAGGGTTTGAGGACCTGGACATTGACATTGCTACACAAGGGGCGACAAGACTTGGAGATGTCAAGCGCCAGTTCATTCTATGGCAGAAGAAGTTTATCAAGTTTCCAGGGAGGCGCCAAGGCAAACAAGTCCCCTCCGGTGGTGGTGGCGGCGCGCGGTGGTGGTGGTGGTGGTTCACCTACACCTCGGCGGAGCCGACGCCGCCCCCAATTCACCTCCGGCGGGTGCCGCCCCCCGGTCCCTCGTCCGCGGGTGATGCCGCCCCCAATCCACCTCGGCGAAGAAGCGAGAGGCAGTCTTGGGTTATTAACCGGAGCCTTATGTACTGCAACCACAAAGAGCCATCACTAAAGCCTCTCACCCCGAGGCCTTGGGAACTTAGTGTGGAGCAAAATGCAGCGGTCGTGGCTGCTCAGCATGATAAATGGCAGGCGGACTGCAAGAAGAAAAGAGAGCCCGAGCCCAAACAAGCATTTTCTGAGAAGGAAAAGAGCTGGGCTAAGTCATTTTTGAACACACCGTCCGCGAAGAATCTGCCTGACGACTATGAACGTGAACTTCGTAGTCAAGCACTCGCGGTCGGGGGGAACAAGTTGCCCAGCTCGGGGAACAAAGTAAACAGTCGATCGCCCCGCTCATAGTGAAAGCCGCAGGTCCGGAGGACGATGCCCCTGATGTCATAGCAGCTGCGGCAGCACAGGGATTGACGTAGCGAGAGCCAAAGAAGAAGCGGCAGACGCAGGTCGACTCTTCGTGCAGCGTTAGGCCTTGATGACGTGGCAATGAAGGACGTAGTATTTACATATGTGAAGGATGGTCCTCTCGTCGAGCCTGCGCAGGAAGAGGATCTACCTCGACAAATGAAAGGTCTGCTAAATTGGTACAAGGCTTACATAGAACTTAAAAATGCCAAAGACTATATTTATGCGGAAGTTAGACCTGAGCATCACTTCAAACATTACTATATAACAATTCATCGGAGTGAATTGTTCCAGCTGTTCAATCTGCGCGAGCTCGACAAATCTATCATCAGTTGCTATGTTCTGTAAGTGATTTATTAATTTCTACCCCATCTCGTTCATTGCCTGCACTATAAATATATATATTGTCCTAACTATCTTGTTGTGTACGCTATTATGCAGATTAAAGAAGCGGGAAATGCGAATAAGGCGCGTCCATGATGTTGGGTTCATTGACCCACAAATCGTTAATTCATATGTGTTAGAACGCCACCCCAAAGACGTGGAGGATGACCTGTGGCGGTTTCTTATAAAACAGGAACTCAAAAGTGATATTCTATTTCCTTACCATTTTGGGTGAGTGTTTCTGTCTTGAGCACATTCTCTTTTGTTTACTCCATGCATGGTATGTGGCTAATCGATGAGTTATGCATGATTGTGCATGTATCGTGTCCGCAGGTTCCACTGGATTCTGCTAGTAATTCAAATTCAGAACTCCACAGTTCTCGTCCACGACTCTCTGAATATGGATCCGAAGCATTGGACCGACATGAGAAAAATGATGCAAAAGTAACTATTTTCATTCGTTTGCGCTCTATATCGATCGGCCTTTTTCGTTCATCATTTCCTAATATCAAGTAACTAGTTAATAACTCTCTTGTTCATTTAATTTTCCTTGCCTCGTAGGGTTTGGAGACGGTTTGTAGATCAAAAGGTCGGTGAATTCAAAAAAGAGCTACATTTTAAAAGGGCAAAGGCTGCGACTGGGATATTCAGCCACCGGGGACCAATCTATGTGGATACTATGTTTGTGAGAGGATCCGGAGATACACCACCGAGCGGCAGCCGTCTGAGAACAACATCGGGAGGAATAACCTCCGGACGACGCTTACTCCAGAAGCTCGCTTCCGACCACTTCAAGAGGAACTAGCTGGATGGTTCGCGAGGGAAGTCATCGATCCTAGAGGAGAACACTATGTAGAGGACGTAGAACTTTATATGCACTAAATATGTATGGAAACTTGTTCAAAATTGTATATGGTCATCCGATATCGAATATATATTGTATATTCCTCTTGAATTCTTTTTGTTCTAATTTCAAATTTGTTTGAAATTGTACATTCATATGCATGTATGTAGTACGGTACAATATGTGAAACTCCTTCAAAATTAAAACCCAAAAGAAATAAAACAATACAAATTAAAAACAAACCAGATTTAGGGGGAGGGGGGGCTAAACCCTAAACCCTGCGGAGGCCTTTAGTCGCGGTTGGCCGGAAGAACGACTAAAGGTCCTCCCCCCGCGCCGCCGCCCACATGGACGGGCCTTTAGTCGCGGTTCGTAAGGAACCGCGACTAAAGGGGGGGGGGGGCCTTTAGTCGCGCCTAATTGGTCGCGGTTGCGCAACCGCGACTAATGGCAGTTGCCAACCGCGACCAAAGGCCATTTTTCTACCAGTGAGCCAATGCAAAAGATACAATGCATCTTGAAAAATTCTCTAACTGTGCATGAATGTCCCTGCGTTTAGCGACAACTAATATAAAACAGAGCGAGTACTAATAAGGTCTCATTGCTAGCATCACGAAATACATCAAACCGTGGAGCGGAGGTGGTTTACCGGTAGCAGGACATGGCCCTAGTAGCATAACAGAGTAACATCAAACGGTGGAGCGGAGGGGCCTATAGCTGGCATGGGTGTAGAATTGCCTTTGCGGTGGGTTGTCCGACTTGAACCCAGAATTGTGAGATCAATTATGCTGAACTTGATGGTGCTTTTCACCAGTAAATGCCTGCATAAACCCTGTGGCCACTTGAGGTTTAATTACATCATAGGCGGATTTATAAAACCTAACATATGTGCAAGTAGCTAGAGAGGCCTACGCACGAACGTAAATAAACCCAATGCTTAAGGAGTGTGAAATCGCATG
The DNA here is from genome assembly GCA_030979885.1 of Lolium multiflorum. Lineage (NCBI taxonomy): Eukaryota > Viridiplantae > Streptophyta > Magnoliopsida > Poales > Poaceae > Lolium > Lolium multiflorum. The sequence continues at coordinate 218,475,951 of CM061748.1, forward strand.
CAATGTACTTGCTTGGTCTGAGGTTCATAGTAATATTGCAAGTAGCTACTTAGAATATATAGATAGCATGCAGTGTATGCAGTACGTACAAGCAAACTATCTATAGTCACGAACCTGTGGAGCGCTTCACTGGCTAGATCGATCTGCCTAGCTAACTAATTATATCTATGGGCGCTTATAGGGTATAAATTTGGCAAATACTATATGTCTAGGTCAACTACTTGTTTAAATTACAGAAAATTCGCTAGATTTTGAATATTGGCCGATAGATCATGCATCGCTTATCCTTAAATACAAAAGTTTGACGTGCATATATATATGCTTGAATGATTGGCTGACCGAGCTGCCGTCACTCTGTTTGCACTTGAGAAAAGACATCGATGTGGGCATATTTAGCGAACAGCATCTAGACCGCCCAAAACTGAAATTTAGTTTATTTTGTTCTGGTTATTATGTACTAGTAACATAATTTATACAGGAAAATGAGCCATCTATATATCTCAAAGTCTCACCTTTTTTACTACGCTTTGTCTAAGCGTCAAACTAGCACACATGCATACACACGTGTGAAACTACAAGAACATCAGCAAATTGTATCAATGTTCTTTCGTATGACGTGCAGAGTGTGTGCTATACTATGGAGTTACTACATTCCTCCGGTATTATGTGCTCATTCTTATTTTGGTCTAGCTGCTGGAAGAACATCCCCAGTTCGTACCTGACAGTTTTTGTTCAGTTGGAGAAGCCATCTATTCCGTTGACAAGAGATTGCTAATATCAATTATCTTTTAAGTGTAAGGCTGGCGTGCGCCGGTTTCATTTAGCAGGAGAAACAAGAGTGCTATTTACATGAAGATTGATAATTAGACAAAAGGGTTACATAGCTATGTAAAACCGCAGGCAAGAGAGCAAAGGGGTAGCCAAAGAGCTTCCTGCTTTGCGAGTAAAATTGCAGGACAGTTCAGGTGTTATCTATTGCGTAGAAGAATAATTCATCTCATCGTTGAGTATGAACAAGTGTTACAAAAACCTAGCTACTGCACATACACTGGCCTATCAGGGTTCGTTCAACAAAATTGGATGACGTGCTAGAATACCTCAGATGGACACACAGACTAACTCAAAGGAGCCCTCAACATTCAGAGTACACCCTAACCAACTTCAGCGACTCGAACCGCGTCTGCAGACGCCATTCTCTCTGCTTCTTGCTTAGGGGCCTGCCCTTGCCGGTCTGCTGCCGGTTTATCTTCACATCCGCTATGCCCCAGGTGCACTCGCACAGGTCCATGTCGTAGGAAATGAGCCTGAACACACCGTCCGCTTCTTGAGGCGTGGCTAAATCCTCGCTTGCTGCAACATATCTGACATACATTGCCCGTTCTTTGAAGCGTTCAAGCTCGTCCGGGACACGGATAACTCTTTCCACGCCAGGGGATGACACCTTCAAAGTCATTAATGGAATGCATTAATGCTAATAACAGCATAGAGAAATAATAATCTTACTGAAGTTATCAGTTTGTTCCCAGGAGAGCATCCGGAGAAGGCTTTAACTAGCTCTGAGTATGGTTCTAGAGTACCAACCTCCAAGGATATGTTTTTCGGTATCCTGCCTGCTGACTCTGCATCATCCAGCTTTGCACGCAATGCAATTGTGTACGCTTCGATGTCATCGATAGTTGGAGAACCATACCTAATAGCAAGTGTTTCATAAGAAATCTTAGAGAAATGACAAAAACTAGGAAGACGGCTACAAATTAAGAAGGCAACTTCGAGTGTTATCTGTTGTGCACTGGCCTTTATTTACTAACCCCGCACCCTTGAAACAGTTAGTTAAACCCACTCAAAATTAAGAGTCAATCTATCAACTCACGACATCCCAATCACTTCAGGCTTGAACAAACTCACATAAACAAGACAGAATCTGTAAACTACAGCATATGCATGTGCTAATATTGATATATTCAATGTACCCAGTGGACACTGAAACATACCTAGTGGACATCTTCTCAATGCGTACTCTGATCTCCAAGTTTGCAGTTGCCTTGAAAGCATAAATTTTCAAGTCGCCGTCGAATGATTCCGAGACCTGCTCAGCCAAAGCCAATGCTTCCTTGCCCCACCATGTGCCAGCAAGTGATACTCCACCACCAGCGCCTCCATCTCCAGCCTCCATAATATGAATGCACATCCGTGGTCAATGGTCAGTGTTACCTGGTAAAAGTTGTAGATTTGAATAGATAAAAGTAAGCTTACATAAAGGTCTTGTTCATCATCACTCTCAAGATCATCTCCAAAGTCATACTCATCATCATCGTCATAGTCGTCTTCATCCACTATATCTGCATATGGTATGAGGGCCATAATTGCTTTACTGATACTGGCTTACAGCATATTACTGCATTATTCGACGATCCAGAGACATTAACACTAGTTGAAGGTGATACATGAATAGACTGGAGTGTATTGTTGGAAGATTAAACATGTCCTGCCCAGAATCAGCTGACAGAAATGGGAACTAGTGCACCACCCAAATTCATCGCTGCGCTTGAGTTTTTAGATGAGTAGGATATCAAACATGACTGTACTCATTAACTATATTGCGAGTACTCCAATAAAGTAGTATTTAATTCAGTTAATTATTGAGCTAAGTAAATAAGAAACACCACATGTTCAATAAGCTTAGCCAATTCAGCCTGATTTAGGGTGCCAAGTAAGCGCAATGCAGATGCATGAAATAGTTGCACATTGCAGACTAGGTATAGTCATGTGCGCCTTCTCTAGGTGGATGTTATTTAACAATCGGCAAATCATGCATGTTATACCTTACATAGTATGCAGACCTTACATGGATATGAATATCTGAAGCACCCAACGCTTCACAGTATTGCAGTCGGATACAGTTTTTTTTTTCCGTTTGTGAACGGAACATTCAGACAAGGTAATGCAAGAAATGGAGCCAATATGCAGAGCCCCAGCAAACATCCCCCTTGTACAGGGCACAGTAGAGTAGTAGACTAAACCCAAAACCCCTAATCAAAAGGAAACAGAGAAACATCACCAGAATTCACAGAACCATACCCTCACCGTCGACATCTTCCTCCTCCTCCTCTTCATTATCATCAACATCCTTGGCCTCGCCCTCCAACTCATCAGCGACATCATCGTCCTCCTCCCCATCAGGCGTTACCTGAGTGTACCCCTTTTTCTTCTTCTTGGCAGAGGGTACCATTGCTGGGGCATTTCGACAAACTGCTAGCGGGCATGAGCATCCAGGAAACGCGCCACCAGCAGCAGCCCAAGAACCGAGCAGCAGAGAAGTTCTTGGCGATTTGATGCATCTCCAGGAAGGAGAGCACCCGTGGAGCACTCTCGCAGTGGCCAAATCCATCTATTAACCCAGTAAGCTCACCGGAGAATTACACGGAGCGACAGCGGCAGAGCACCACTGGAGAGGCGGTTTTCTTATCGGAGTTATCGGTTGGTTAAAGCTGTGCACCGCCGAAAACGTATACCCATAAAACGCCTTCACGTTCGAAATACGTACCCTCGTACCCCGCTTCGCGGTGAAACACAATCTAGCACGGGAGAAAAGAAAAGAAAGACGAACACAATCTAAGCATCGGGATCTCTCCCAAATGCCGCGCACGCACGCCGGCCACCACCAGCACGTCCTGCCCCGCCGCCGCCGCCTCCTTCCGGTCGCCGCGGCGGCGGCCGCACTCGTACTCCTCGCGCTCATCATGCTCCTACCCACCGCGCCACCAGGGGAACCCGCCTCCCTCCTCCGCGCGGCCATCGCCGGGCACCCGTCCCCCGCCTCCTACGCGCACCCGTGCGCCGACCACCTCTCGCTCTCGCTCCACCGCCTCCGCGCCGCCCTCTCCTCCCTTCAGTCCGGCGACCTACCGGGGGCGCTCCACCTCGCGTCCGCCTCGCTCCAGTACCAGTACGACTGCTCCCACCTCCTCTCCATCCCCGCCTTCAACTCCTACACACTCACCTCCCGCTTCCTCAATTCCCTCACCCCGCAGGCTCTAACCTCAGACCCCAAACCCTCCTCCTCCCACTCCACCGCCGCGGCCTTCCCGGCGCGGATCCGTCCGGCTGCCACCGTCTGCAAGCCAAGTCCAGCAGAGACGCCGTGCGACTTCTCCACTGTCCAAGCCGCCGTCAATGCGGCACCGAATTACACCGACGGCCACTTCGTCATCACCGTCGCTGCAGGTATATACAAGGAAACTGTCACAATCCCCTACGAAAAGACCAACATTCTGCTAGTGGGCGAGGGAATGGGGGCAACCGTGATCACCGCCTCACGGAGCGTCGGGATCCAAGGGCTTGGCACCTACGACACCGCGACCGTGGCCGTCACCGGCGACGGCTTTCGGGCGAGGGACATCACGTTCGAGAACACCGCGGGGGCGGGAGCCCATCAGGCGGTTGCATTCCGGTCGGACAGCGACCGGTCGGTGCTGGAGAGCGTGGAGTTCCGGGGGCACCAGGACACGCTGTACGCTCACACAATGCGGCATATGTATCGGCGGTGCCGTATCGCCGGAACCGTGGATTTCGTGTTTGGGAACGCCGCGGCGGTGTTCGAGGAGTGTACGATTAAGACAGTGCCGCGGGCAGAGGGATCCTGGAAGACTGCACGCAATGTGGTGGCGGCGAACGGGAGGATCGATCCAGGGCAGACGACGGGGTTCGTGTTTCGGAACTGCACGGTGGATGGTGACCGGGATTTCGTCGTGCTACACCAGTCGAAGCCGCAGTCTTACCGGCTCTATCTGGGGCGTCCGTGGAAGGAGTATGCGAGGACGCTGTACGTCGGCTGTTATCTGGGGAAGGTTGTCAGGCCCGAGGGGTGGCTTCCTTGGCGAGGGGACTTCGCGCTCGGGACACTGTATTATGGGGAGTTTGACAGCCGAGGGCCTGGTGCAAATCTCACTTCGAGGGTTAGGTGGAGCAGTCAGACGCCGGAGCAGCATGTCAGATTCTACTCAGTGGAGAACTTTATTCAGGGACATGAATGGATTGGCTACCAAATGTAGGACAAATTTAAATGTTCGGATTAGTGGTTCTTGGTGGAGCTTCATCAACAGGTAAATGCAAAAAATATCCATCCTGAATCGCATATAAGGAATGCTCGCATGGATCTGGAGTCAAGTATCGTAGTACTATATTGACTTGGTACATAACCCAAACTGATCTGGTTTCTGTTGTTCCTTTTTTACTCATAGTTTTTAGCTTAGACTTTCGCTTGTACATTCAGCTACATATTTGTAACTACATTATATTTATAGAGTATCTGCTGAATTGTTTTTGAATATCAAGAAACTTATTTACGCTGCTCCCTGCATTATAATTACCATGTCGCTGTCTCTTAATTTTTTGTGTTGTAATCTACATGTTTTTCTAATCATTTGCTCACAGAAACTGAGTTAGCCTTTCAGGATTTGAAAATTACATGTTTTGTTCATGCTAACTTGACAAAACAATGGACAAGAAAGATCAATAGATTCTTCTGCTCTCTGAGATGAATTATTGCTAATAATCAAAATCCTTCATAACTCTGCTCACACCAAAAAAGGAAAAAAGATCTTGTTATTTTCTTTCATTAGCACATACTTTGGGTCAATGTTATTAGAGTTATGTGATGATTTTTCTTGTATCAATATCCTTTACAATTAGATGTTTTTTAACTTCAAACTGTCAAGTAAGCACCTCTTAAACTGATATAATGGTCAGATGTCATAGTACCACATTAACACCTTGCATTCTTTCTTCTTATTATCCCTGAAATACTATCTCTTTTAATTACTAATATGAATGGCGTAAGATACGCTATAAATAATTTAAAAGGTACCGTGTGTCTGATCTACTATTCAGTATTTTCGACATGGTCTGGAAGAGAATTCTAGTAGCATTTTGTACTGATAGATGAACATGTCAAAAGGTGTAGAGTATGGTAATGCTGTGTGAAGAGAAATAAATAGTTCCCTTTCATTCACAATATGACAGCCTAGAAGATATAGGATCCAAATTATGTGTTATATTGGTCCGCGGTAACTGTTACGATCAACCCACAACCTTCTCATTGTTTCAAAACCATGTTTAAGGTTAGAAATAGTGCACTCATTGTGCCCCCGATTTCCCCGACAGACAACATGCATATCTTAGGAATAGACAATCCTAATAAAATTGACACATATTATGAAAATCTTCAGCAAATCAGCTAATTTCTGAAAAATCTGATGAATGCACCACATGAACTTGGAAAGAAAACATAGATGCAAGTTTACCGTGTTCAGGAGACCACAGAACCGGCAATATAATGACCTGTTTTCCCTTCAACACAAGCAAAATGTTGCCTACAATGCTGCCATTTAGTATGCTAATGATACACTAACACACTCCGCCACTCTTGCCTCAATCTCAACCCAAGCTTCTGGTCTCTGTCATGCACTAACCATAACCATCGCATTCTGTGCCTAGATTGTTTTCCACTTGGAAGACCCAAATATTTCAGATTTGAAGGTAAATGTTATAGCAGACTGGTTTATAATTGAGATGTAATGGTTGATATTTTAGTTGAGGATTCAAGATTGCATTGTCTGCCACTAAATTATAGAAATACCGATGACTTGAAAGTATTTATGTTGGAAATTCTTCTTACCATCATTGAGAGTCTTGTTTGGTGAATTACTGTAGTAGGTATACATTCTTCTCCTATATTCCTATTTCGTTTAGTGTTGTCTTGTCTATTGAGAAATATGAGCAATGTATTTGCTTGAGGATAACGGGCCTAATTAATCTTAAAAGTGGCACGTATATTTTAGTTCCATCTGCCCTACTCACGGGAATGTACTGATTTCCTTTTTAAACGGTAAGGTTTCCCTGATTTGGCTGTCAATCATTTACACTGGTTTGTGTCTTGCGTTTCTGGATCAGTTTTAACGGTTGTTTCAGAGCTAAGTGATTCAGTAGATGCATGATGGTATCTATTTATTTCTTCGAGCATTGATGCTTGATTCAAGCAATTAGCTACTGACTATTATTAATCAATATAAGTAAGTTTGTTTCTCAACCGATCAAATGGTTAGCACAATAGTAGGGATTTGTGTACTGAACTATCATATTTCTATGATCCTGGGATGTCTTGTTGATAAGTGTTTGAACTGGCAAGTTTTAACTGGATTCACTGTCACTGAGATACGTTGCCCTTGAAGTATGATCCTTTTCTCCAGGGACTGCTTGCCTTGGGAAGGATCTGCTCCGCTGAGGGTAGGTGTTAAGCATTTGGGAAAAGTTGCTACGGGACACCGTTATTTCCCGGTCTTTGCTAAAACACACCACTAAAACGTGTCTGCCTAGTACTATTATAATTTTGGATACGTTCTAAAACACACCCCATGACCCAAAACAGAAATATTTATTTTTTTATTGCAAAATTAGTAGATCATTGAGAATTAAACCGGTTTTGCTTCTCATCTAGTTAGACAAAAGAAAACCAACCAGACTATTGTTTTAATTTCATACGCGTAGGGACGAAGGCGAGGAAGCCCTGCATCTTTATCAGCTACGAGCCCTAGTGAGATTTACGAACCGCCGTCCTCCATCTTGCCGGCCGCCGCCGTTCTGATTCTCACCCCTGGTGAGCACACGTAGTCGTCCCCGACGACACCTCTGTACCTGGATCGTCCGCGTCTCACGTCCGCACCATTGGCGACCGGCCGAAGAGACGCAAGGTGTCGCGCCATCCAGGAGGGGTCCGAGGACCGGCGATCTTAGCCGCCATCGCCGGCGCCCTCGCGTTGGACACCAATGTGCTGGCGGCCTGGAACAAACTCTAATTACCCTAAGCCTAATAAAAAGTAATAATCTGAATTCTCATGCTTTATTGAACGTGGGAGAAGCCCAATATATAGGAGAGATATCTTGGCTAACATGGCGACTCAAAGGAGATACAATCTGGACTCTAAAACTAATCTAAACAGGACTTTGTACCTAATCCAAATTTGAACCTAATCAATACTCTATACTAATACGGAAATCCTAGCCACTTTGGGCTGGACCATAAGGTTGTGCGGTCAGGGGTGGGGCCCATATGTGGCTCCCCACATAACATCTCTTCCTTCCTCGAAAATAGCTTGTCCGCAAGCTGTGGCTTGTCACTTGTCTCCCAGTGAACCTTGGATGCTACCAGTTATGGAGCTATCTTGGTCGTAGTCGTCAGCCTCGATGAAGAAGAGCCGCGCGCACCGGTGACCCCGAACATAAGTCTCACTGCAGTTGAAGCAAAGGCCCTGGCGACGACGTTCTGCCAACTCAGCTGGGGTGAGGCGCCGAACCAGTCGTTGCCGGGTTGGCTCTAGAGCAGTCAACGGATGAGCAAGTGCTAGTTGTGCCGGTGGGGAAGGTACTGTAGCTGCATTGACCATAGGAGGACTTGAGAGGCACAAAGGCCCTGCAGGCCCAGTAGGCTGGCGTGGTATCTTTGTTGGACAACAATGCCGCTGCTCATAGGCCTTGGCAAAGGAGATGACATTGTGGAGATCAGATGGTCGTTGAAGCTCGACATCAGTGTGAAGTCCATCAGGCAACCCTGAAACCGTTGTTGGGAAGGTGTTAATGGCTCATTGTTGCGACACATGAGCGCTAGAAACCTGCTGGTGTAGTTTGCAACCGAGGAAGTGAATGACAGACGCGCCAACTCGCCCAAGGGATTTGCGCGAAGCGATGCCCCAAACTGAACGTGGCAAGCCTCCTTGAACTGCTCCCATGTCGGAATGCCGAAATCGCGCTCAAGTTGTAAGTACCAGAATTAAGCATCATTGGTGAGGTGGTAGGCTGCAGTCCAGACCTTGTCGGCCTCGTATGTGCGCTGTCCACGAAAAAACTGCTCGCACCTATGGAGCCAACCAAGAGGATCAACCGAACCATCATATGTTGGAAATTCTAGCTTGTAGAACTGGGGCACGCCGGAACCGGAGCCAAGGTGATGGTTTGGCAGGGGTGGAAGGGAGGTAATAGGTGGATTGGATCCATAGATGGGTTGAGGGGGGGGGCTTGGCCATACCGGCATATGCATTGGGTTGGCAGGTGGAGTAGTTAAGGCAGCGGTGATCTGCGGCTGCTGCTGGTGGTGGTAAAACTGTTGCTGGTAGGTGGGTGGAAAATTGGGGTGGGATTTGTGTTGTAAGGTGGGGCTGCGAAGTGTCTCAGATTGATGTTAGAGGCTAGCTGTGGCGAGTAACGGGATGGCTGGAGGTGGTAAAAGGGGGGCGACGGCTGGTGGTTGTTGGCGGAAGGCTGGGGGTGGCCAATCTGCCCACGGGCCAGAGGTCCACCGGAGGCGGTGGCGATTCCCCCGCTGGAGAAGGGGGCACCAGAGATGTTGTTGGCGTGGGATGTGGAGGAGGCGTTGTGGGCGGCGGCGGCTGATGCATCTGCGGAATCTGGTGGTGGGGGCAGGGCCGGCAGCCGTTGCTCGAGCACCGTCAAGCGCTACACTATCCCAGCGAGGAGCACCTGGTCCTCCTCTCGTTGACGCGTGAATGTCTCCAATTGCTTCGAGATGATCTTCATCTGCTCCACAACCTCGATCTCGACTTCTTTGCCCGCCATCGTAGATGGCTCTAATACCAGATGGAACAAACTCTAATTACCCTAAGCCTAATAAAAAGTAATACTCTGAAGCTGAAGCTGAAAATTAAGAAAAATGTTGATCTTTGAGCGATTATAATGAACGCGGCTAAACGTTGATCGTTCATGTGCAAATGTTTCATCAAGTTTCTGTCGCGTGCATATTTCAGTGAGTTCCATTGAGAAAGACATTTCTCTGATTAGGATGGCACATATGATGAGAATGGACCGGATGGTAAAGTTGGATCAGAATCAGATGGTTTAGGAAAAGTGAGTGACCGTGCCAAATTAAAATTAAGTTAAAAATCTACTTGTATGAGCGTATGTTTAGGATTTTTAAATATTTATTTTCTCGGATTGTAGAAATAATATACCAATTTTTACCCTAAGATAATATGGCAGGCTTGAGCGAAAGGAACCTTTCTCTCTAGTTCAGCCTCAGGAGATTACTATTGATATGTGTAAACACTCTGGCTGTGATATTTATTTCTTTAATCAAGTGATATTTACTTCCATCTTTTTAATAAGCAGGCCGGTATGCAATACTATGTATTTAATTAAGAGAAATGTGAGATGCTTCCAAATCAATATGAAATGCTTAGAGCATCTCCAGTCGCGTCCCCCAAACCGTCCCCCAAAGGGATTTGGGGCGCGCGGACCAAAAAAGCGTTCCAGCCGCGTCCCCCAAAGCCCTTTTTGTCCGGCGCGCCCCGATCGGTGTCCGGCGCCCCGAGCCCGTCCCCGTCCCACGGGACGCTCCGGGGACGCACACAACGAGGCGGGGAGTGGCGGGGCCGACCCGTCAGCGGCACAATTAATTTAAACCTAACCGTCGCCTACCTCGCGACGGAAGTTGTGGCGCAGCGGCGGTGCAGTTCCCGCAGAGGCGCGCGCGCGTCCGTCGCGCCTAGCTCTGCGTGCCGGCGTTAATGAGCGCCACCGCTCCTCCGCCTCCTCCGCCTATAAGGGCGCCTCTCATCGTCCCTCTCACACAAACCCTAGCGCCTCTCTCCCAAACCCTAGCCGCCACCATCTCTCAACAAGACTCGCCGCCATGTCGGTAGGCGGAGGCCGACCGCGGCCGCGGCCGTGGTCGTGGTCGTGGTCGTGGCCGCGGCATGGCTGAACGATCGCCGTCGCCTCCCGCGCCGTCGTCTTCATCGTCGGAGATGGACGTGGAGCCGGACGTCCTGTTCGAGTTCGTCCACGTCCTCAAGGGCGACCCGCGCGGCATCCGAGGCTGCCGGACTCCTTCGCCGAGTACGTCGGCGGCGTACGCCCGCGCACGATGCATCTGCGGGAGCATTCGTGCGGCTACGCCGGTGGATCGTCGACGCGATCTACGACGCGCGCGGCAAGATGTACCTCAACATCGGCTGGAAGAAGTTCGCGCGCCACCACCACCTCCAAGCCGGCTTCATCCTCGTGTTCTCCTACTTCGGCAACAGGGACATGAGCATCAAGGTCTTCGACGAGTCGCTGCCGCGGGACTACCGTCGACGGGGACTCCCACGACACGACACCGACTCGGAGGACGCGAGTGTTGTTTCTTCGCAGCGAATACGTGCACGGAGGTTTCTGCCTGTTCGCCTCATCGGTAGAACCAACAAGGGCACCATCCTCCCGCTGGATTTTCCGTTTAGGTTTGGGTGTGCCCTGGTGTTGTTTCTTAGCAGCGAACACAGGAAACCGCCGATGCACGGCCTAGTTAGGTTTAGTTTTTTTGCAATATTTTATATTTGTGTCCACCATGGTTCAAACTATGTATTAGTTTGTGGAAAACCATGTTCCAAACTATGTCTTCGTGTAAACCACGTTCCCAATTATGTATTAGTTTGTGGAAATTGAAATAAAAATGCCAAGAAAAATTATTTTAAATGTTTGGGGGCGGCGTTTGGGGGACGCTGGGGAGCGACGTCCCCCAAACGCGGCACGAACAAAACACGTCCCCCAAACACTCAATCCGGCGCGGTTTGGGGGACGGTTTGGGGGACGCGGCTGGAGATGCTCTTATAACGTGCAATTCAATGGCTTGCATGTATTACGTTAATCTTAGCTTTGCTAGTGTCCACAAAGCATGGATCTAAACATGGAAATATAGCATAGCACCATTAAGTCTTTAATGTTTTATTAGTGCCCACGTGACACACTTTTTGGACAATTGGATTTTTCTTTTTCAGCCTAAGCTTGAGTACTACTCCCTCTGGTCTCTTTTAATTGACTCGGATTTAGCACAACTTTATACTAAATCTGAGTCAATTAAATAGAACCGGAGGGAGTAGTTCAGAATCTCTATAGTTAATACATGTCTTTTTACCGGTAAAGACATATATATTCATGTAGTCAGGGATTTGTTCGGAAATTCAATTCGGCTCCCGGGTGCGTATGCTCCCTCTACCAAAAAATCATATTTCAAAATGTCGAAAAATTTGGATAAAAGATTCTACATGTACATCTCCATAATATACGCACATTCGTCAAGTTTCAAGAAAACCCAATATTTTATCTTGTGAAAAGCATTATTTTTAGCACTGAATTTTGTCTTTTTTACACACGTCACATGATAAGTCAATTTTTTATGAAACGACTTTGTGAGCACGTAGCACGTGAAGATGTATGTGCGAAATTTTAGTTTCAATTTTTTAAAAAAATTAAAATATATGTAAGATGCATTTCAAAATATAGGAAGCATATGCACCCATGTTCCAAAACAGCGCTCCCGGGATTTGTTGCTACTATTTGATCTTTTCTTCCAACTTTTGGACGAAGATCTAAGTGCTCAGCTACTTAGTAGTGCTTTGAAGCATAAAATAAATGATAAATGATGCTTTTTTTAAGTGGACCAATAACACTTCTGGTAAGCATCCAGTAAGATGGATTAGTACAAGTGTACAACACAAAAGTTTTTTTTTTTGAACTGGAACTCCTCCGGTTCCATTAAATTGGCTCAGCAGACTCGCTGGCCACCAGCACAAGAACATCGTCTATAACAGTCTCAGGCCATAGCAGCCGATCCTCCATCTGATTCGCACCATGTGCAGCAATCAGATGGGCTACCTTATTACACACACGAGACACATGCACTACACTTACATCTACAAAGTTTAGCTGAATAAAAGATCGGATATCTCGGAACAAGAAACCCTCCGGCGTCAGGTCATAATCCGCGCTCTGCAACGCCCGAGTTAGAACCAGCGAGTCCGTCTCCAGGATGATCCTTCCCATCCCCCAATCTGTCGCCGCGTGTATTGCTTCCCATACCGCATATATGTGCCTCCATCTGTAGAGCACTACAGGCATGACGTACAGCTCCCGCTCCCGAACCCCTCGCATCTCCCCAATTATCGCGGACGACGAAGCCCCATCCTCCTTGGCGTGTCTCCAAGTTAAAAGCTCCATCCGAGTTTATCTTCAGCAATTCACCATCCGGTTTCTGCCATCGCTGTGCCTGCTTTTGTACCGCTTCCTTCTGCTTCTGACCACAAAATGTGATAACTAGACTAGAAATGTGATAACTCTAGGCTGTACCGAAATGCCCCTTTCACTCGAGCCTAGAGCAACGTGGCCGTAATATTTCTGAAGAAAAAAATAGTTGACCTAAGTAAACTTTGGCCCACCAGATAAGGCGTACTGCTTGGCCCAACTTAGGACTGCTTGGGCTCGAATTTGTCCACCAACAATCCAGTCGCAGTTGGAGTCTGGAACGGATCGGAACGGCGTGGTCTGCACGAACTCAAACCGTGTGACTCCAAAGGCAATCCATCTTCTGCTCGATAAACCGCCTCGATCGCCTAGGGTTCCGCCAATCTCGGCACGGCGAGGGCGAGATGGGCGAGCGCAAGCCGACGAACAAGTACTACCCGCCGGACTTCGACCCGTCGAAGCTCCCTTCGCGGCGTCCGCCCAAGAACCAGCAGGCGACGGTGCGCATGATGCTCCCCTTGCGCGTCCGCTGCGCCACCTGCGGCGAGCACCTCGCCCCGGGCACCAAGTTCAACTCCCGGAAGGAGGACGTCCCCGGCGAGAGGTACCTGGGCGCCATCCCGGTCTACAGGTTCTACATCCGGTGCACGCGCTGCTCCGCCGAGATCGCGTTCAAGACGGACCCCAAGAACTCGGGCTACGTGGTCGAGTCGGGCGGCTTCGAGACGCGGCGCGGCGCCACCGCTGAGGACAGCAAGGTAGCGGCGATGGGGAGGCGGGAGGACTGCGAGGACGCTATGAGCGCACTGGAGAGCCGGGCGTGCGACGGCGTGCGCGAGATGGCCGCGGACGCGGCGCAGGAGGAGATGCGGTCGCTCAGGTCCAGGCACTCCCGGGTATCGCAGGAGCAGCTGCTTGAATCGCTGAGCCACCACCGTGTTGCTGAAGACCGTAAGACATTGCAAGAGCTGGAGGAGGAGGACGAGAAGCTGATCAGCTCCACCAAGTTCCGCTGCTCCAAAGACTTTGTTTTTCGGATCCAGGAAGACGAGGACGAGGACGAGGAGGAAGTGGAGGATTTCTTTGAGGAGTTAATGGCCAGACTCACGACCACGGAGGCCAATTGCCCAGCACATAAGAAACAGCGAAAAGCCGCCCCGGCTGTTTCGCCAGAAGGATTCACGGGCACGACCATGGAAACCAAGGGCAAGGCGCATATCGAGAAGGGTAATAATGCTCTTCGGTTGGTTTGCCGCAGCTACGACGATGACAGCGACTAGTACGGACGATTCATGATCATGAACATTCAGTTTTCAAATGTAAGAGCATGTCTAACAGGTCCCGTATCCCGTATTTCGCTCCGTATTTTTAAAAATTAAAACTCTGGAAAATTTATCGATAGTTCATCTTTATTGATCATTCTACGGATCATATATACATTGCGAGATCCTACATCTATCCTACATCTATTCGTCAAGGATGACGAATGGGATGAACGCGATGGCCGCCTCCTCCCGCGCCTCCCGCGCCTCGAATTCCCGGACGGCGGCGATGGCCGCCGCCTCCTCCTCTGCCTCCGCCCGAGCCTTCTCGGCGGCATCCTTCTCGGATGCGGCCACCGCCTGCAGGAACGCCGCGTCCTCCTCTGCCTCCTTCGCTTCCTCCTCGCCGGCTCGCGGATCTCCTCCGCTTCCTCCGCCGCTTGTGCTGCCTATGAGCGCCGCCCACGCTGCCTTCGACGCGCGGTCACGCTCCCACTCGGCGCGCCACTTCTCGAAGTCGCCGCCGCTCATCGGCTTGAGCGGCGGATCTTCTTTGTACCACCTCCCGCCCGCGGCGAACTCACGGCGCGACGGCGGCACGTAAAGCGCGCCGGCGTACCGGCACGCCGCATGGCGACTCCCCACGGCGGAGCGCTTGCATTGGCGCCGCCACGCCTCCTCGACGGTGTCCGGCGAGCAGGATCGCTTCGATCCGCTCGCGGACGACGCGGAACTGGACCGGCGAGAAGACATGGCCGCAGGTGGGGGAAATGCGGAGGCGAGCTCTGCGGGATTGCTCGCCGGAGCTAAGCGGGGACGCGGCGGCGCACGGCGGAGTATAAGTAGCTTCGCCCAGTATAAGTAGGGGCGGCGGTGCGGATTTCCTGGGCCCCGTATTCGGCCGAAACGGGTCGGCCCGAATACAGGGCCTGCTAGACGGCCCGAACCACGCTCACTCCGTATCCCGCCGGAATTTTACGGGGTGGGCGGGTTTTAAGGGGCCTGTTAGACATGCTCTAAACAGAGTTGTACGTGTTGTAACTGAAAGTACTCCTTTTTTTCGGCCTTCTGCTTACAGATTTCCCTCTTCTATCAATGCAAAGCATGCTCTTAGTTTTCAAATGTATCGACATTTTCATGTATAGAATAATTGTACTTACGGTAAACATGATGAAAGAGTAAGCATTTTGTTTGATATACACAACTGGTTTAGAAATTTTCATTAAAAAATAATAAATAGGTGACATTTTTCATAAATCAAATGATGTACTCCCTCTGTTCACCTTTATAAGTCTCGGAAGAAATCCACATTGAACTGCTGCCACGAAACCGGCGTTTTCGAGATTATCCTCGTGTTTCGCTCGTGTGTTGTTGGCCGCGCTCATTACTCTGCCCGCACTTCCATCGCATCCACTCCATGGATCTTCCTCTCGCTCCCCACCGCCGCGTCATCGCCAGCCCTCCCATCCCTCTCTCCGCATGCATCTTCCTCTCTCTCCCCACTGCCGCCTTGCTCCCCTCAGGAGACCCTCTTCCTCTCGTCCCTGCTTGCGCCATCGATGTGAGGTCAAAGGTGGCATTTTTTTTTTTTGGGCCGGCGCTAGATCTGCTATGGCCCAGTCGCGCGATGCCCACGACCATCTCGTCCCCGTCATCACTTTCGCGAGAGGTCCATGGGAGCGGGTCAGTGGTAGAAAGATCCGAAGACGAGGAGCCTCTGGCTTGTTCATTTTTTTTCTTGCGCACCCAGGAGTAAATTGTCGCGATGATTTATAGGTGTTTGCCACAAACAGATTTCTTGATGCTGCAAACGTGTTTCTGTGATGTTAGATGCGTGGGGCACTCAAAGATGAACTCGCTGTCCCTGCCGACAGGCGCTTGAGATGCCGTTTTAGGTGATACGCCGATCTGACACTAAATAACCCATTTTTGGTGTAATTCCATGCTAAATAATCATCAGTTCCAGCACGACCCACAGGGATTTTCAGAATGTCATCGACGTCACCCTCAAAGAACACCTCATTTAGCTTATCAATAGGTTGGTTAACTCTATGGGGCGCTAATGTACCAGGGAAAGTGAAAATACACTGCTGGAGATTGGCACAAAATGGTTTGGCTGTTGGGGCAGAATTGAATAGAAGACATATTAAAGAGGGAGTGCGCTGTGTTGCATGTAATAGGGAGGAGACCAACTTGCACAGATTCTGGTTTTGCCCCCACTCAGTACAAACCTGGGATTATTTACGCCAACATGCAATGAGGGAATTGTGTCCACCTCCGGCTGATATCAGATCACCACGTGAGCTTCAAAATTGGCTCCTAAAATGGATGGGGAGTGTGGATGAAAAGGAAGTGCAGCTGGGTATGATGGCATTGTACCACCTCTGGCTTGTACGGAATGATGCGCGGGATGAAGCACTGATCGAGGACCCCAGACAGACGGCGCGCCGTATCCTGGCTCTGTCGGAGGAGTGGCGAGATGTCCAAAATGAGACTGCAGCGAGCAGCCCGCGGGTGGAGGAGCACTGGCACCCACCACCGCTGGGATGGCATAAGGTAAACGCTGACGGAGCTTTCTCTCGAGATGACAAACATGGAGGCGGTGGAGTGATTATTCGCGACCATCATGGTGCTCCGTTGGCTGGAGCAAGCCATTTTTCCCCCATGTGAGTGAACCTGAGAGCTCGGAGCTCCTGGCATGTAGACATGCAGTCATGCTAGCGAAGGAGATGGGTTCGGTGAAGCTTATACTAGAATCGGATTGTGCGGGTGCTATGTCGAAACTGAGAAGCGGAGAGCTAGATCGATCAGCTCAAGGCCCTTTGGTTGAGGACATCAAGGCTCGGCTTGGCGAGTTTGAGGATGTCGTGTTTACTCATGTTCGTCGATCTTGTAATGAGGTTGCTCATCGTTTAGCGAAGGCAGGCTGTAGGAATAAGTTAAGTGAATCCTGGGTGGGTACTCCCCCTGGTTTTGTAATGAATGCTTTGGCTCTAGAGGCCGGTGATTAATAAAGAACAGCCTGATCTTTTCTCAAAAAAAAAAAAAAAGATGCGTGGGGCACATATGTTGGATAATTATTTATTTTTTGCAAAAGGAGACACACTTTTTTCATTTGCCACAAACAAATGAGAGTTCGTTACATATGTGTTGTTTGTGTTTGCTACATGGATGTGTTGAAATACTGCAAGCAAATTTTAGTACACACAAAAAAAAGTTGCCTAGAGTATTTGGGTTCGGATTTACTTTGATGCATCAGACGGCTGATGTCTAGGGCTTGCACAAAAATATATATGTCAAATTCAGAGGGCTGAAGAACTTCAGCTTTGATCGATCTGGACAGTGCATATATGGTACATCAGACACGAGACACCGACAAAACAACTAGAAAATATGAGCTTATACCTATACCTCTCATCTGCTACGTCAACTGGTTATAGATCGAGACAAGGGTACATACGCATGGAAGGAGGCACGAAACTTAACTATGAGTTAGCCTCAGAATTAAGCCAAGTCTTAACCCATGTGCCTAGCTAGAATTGAACAATTAGTTAACTAATCACACAAGTGTGTCAATCTCCGAAGTCATCAGCTGGAGACCGATCGAATCGACTTATTTGTAGTCTATTGCTGCTTTACATCTGTCTAAAAAATATACATACCGGTCACATTCCATATATCTCTCTCGCGTTGCCGTGTTTCTCCTCCTGATTTTGGCTCCTTGCTGGTTGGATTTTGCTGCCGCGACGCTGTCCATCGATTGCGATTTGAGAGGTACAAAGCGTTGAGTGCGGAAGGGGGAAATGTTTAATAACTAGTACAAGGTTTAAATAAACAAATTAAAGGGAGCTCGCTGAAAGTAAGTGGTGCGTACGTAATTGTGCGCGCAACTCGCTGCGAGTTTTCATTTCTCATGTCTATAGCAAGGCAAAGGCAAGTGGCTAACTAGTGCATGACATAAAGGAGCTCGAATGGTTCGTTCGACAAGACAGTGATCGATTTGTCTCCATTGCTAGCCTAATCCCTTTGAGCAGGGACAATTTCTTTTTAAGCTTTTATGAGAGAAAGTTGGCACATCGACTCATCGAGCAATACCAGCGCCCCTACGAGGAGAAATGCAAATCTGAACTGGGGTCTAGATGCATCCAAAATCCTGGTTGCACGCTTACTACATTATGATCTGTGCACATTGGTCGTTGTCATAGTTGCAACTTATTTGGTTTCATCTACAAGTAAGTTTGGTTTCAGAAAGTACAAGATTTCTTTGCAAACATGATAACAATGTTCCATAGATGAGAATTAGATACATATATACTAGACATTGGGTTGCTTTTATTGAAGTAAATGTTATTATTTTGTAAAATAGTAGCCAATGGATTAAATATGAATGGTTTTTATCGACTGATATCAAGAAAAAATCCACACTATCGCGCTTACGCCGCCGCTAAAGAAAAAAGAGCCGCCGCCTCCACCTCCTACTCCACCATAGTCGGTTCCTCCTCCTCCAGCCGGCCTCGCCGGTGTCAGGAGGGGTGGGAACCCGATCTATGAGTGAAGGTTTCAGTAAAAGTAGTGATTTTCTAAAAGATTAGGTTAGGGTTTTAGGTAGTCGTCTTCTTTTGGTTCCCAAATCAATGGAGATGGCATCATATACAATAATTGATCTTCTGCCCACTTTTCGGCGATGAGATCTTCCTCCTGGCGTCAATGGTGGTGTTGGAAGATTAAAGTTTTCTAGGTATGGTTCTTCGGATCTTGTTTCGCCGGATCAATCTAGGATCTTTTCTTTTGGTTGCCGAGGATGTTTGTCCTCGCAATATTTTTCCCGGATGCTACGTCCTCAACAATGGTGATTCGTACTCTCGGGTTCCCGGCGACGTCTACCAAGCTGTTCAGTTGCTTTTCCCTGACATACTGGTGTTGGTACTCTTGCCGATGGTGATTGACTACTTCAATGGCTGCGTGCGTGCACGTAGCCTTGGTATTGCAGCTCAAATTAAAATTATGGGAGAACCTTCATTGGTATTTTTAGGTCTGTGGTTTGGTTTCTATCGGCTGCCTAAAAAAAGTACAAGATTGTGTCATGGAAGAAGAAAGAGTTTGAAGACCTCAGAGATTTTTTGGTTTCTTTCATACTTTATTTTGTAATTGTTGAAGTTACCATGTACTATTTGTTACTATAAATATATGTGGTATTGATTGTCAAAAAAATGAACGGTTTTTATTTTAGGACCAAATGGAGTGGCTCAAAAAAATCCCCTCACTACGCTACGTTGTTGATCTGGACTTCGAAAGCATTTGAAAATAAAGGATTTACATGCTAGATGCACATGGAACTCTTAAGATTTCGAGTTGTATGTGCTAATCAATATAATGATAGTCCAAACATATCGTACTCTAGATATCTGAGATCAAATGTGTGTTTTGTTCACAGGATATCCCTACATTGATATAAGTGTCATCTATATTTTGAAGTCCATTGACCGCTTGGTTAGGAGGATGGTAGGGGACAGGTCAACATCAAATTGGTAACATTCCCTTTAGATGCTAGTGTTCATGCACCTTAAAATTGTACTGGATGAAGCGAATTAGGGATGTTTTCTCTCCTCCCGCACTCACTCGGGCATGAACTAACTCATTGGCTCATCTCTCTCTCTCTCTCTCTCTCTCTCTCTCTCTCTCTACTGTAAGCAAGTACACATGGCTAAGCTTGTTGATGTCTACGGGAGCTTCTATTCTTATAGACAGTGTTGGGCCTCCAAGAGCAGAGGTTTGTAGAACAGCAGCAAGTTTCCCTTAAGTGGATCACCCAAGGTTTATCGAACTCAGGGAGGAAGAGGTCAAAGATATCCCTCTCATGCAACCCTGCAACCACAAAGCAAGAAGTCTCTTGTGTCCCCAACACACCTAATAGGTGCACTAGTTCGCGAAGAGATAGTGAAATACGTGGTATGAATGAATATGAGCAGTAGTAATGGCGCCAGAAAAGTGCTTGCTGGCGTGATTGATGGTGGTAGTATTGCAGCAGTAGTAACACAGTAAAACAAGAAACAAGCAGCGATAGCGTATTTAGGAACAAGGCCTAGGGAATAGACTTTCACTAGTGGACACTCTCAACTTTGATCACATAAAGAATAGATAAATGCATACTCTACACTCTTGTTGGATGATGAACACATTGCGTAGGATTACACGAACCCTCAATGCCGGAGTTAACAAGCTCCACAATTCAATGTTCATATTTAAATAACCTTAGAGTGCAAGAAAGATCAACACGACTAAACCAAGTACTAACACAGCATGCACACTGTCACCTTCACGCTATGTAGGAGGAATAGATCACATCAATACTATCATAGCAATAGTTAACTTCACAATCTACAAGAGATCATGATCATAGCATACGCCAAGTACTAACACGGATGCACACACTGTCACCATTACACCGTGTAGGAGGAATAAAACTACTTTAATAACATTGCTAGAGTAGCACATAGACAAATTGTGATACAAAACACATTGCAATCATAAAGAGATATAAATAAGCACTTCACTACGCCATTCATAACAGTGAGTAAGTATTCTGTGAAATATAGCCTAAGAGACTGATACGTCTCCGACGTATCGATAATTTCTTATGTTCTATGCCATATTATTGATGATACCTACATGTTTTATGCACACTTTATGTCATATTCGTGCATTTTTGGAACTAACCTATTAACAAGATGCCGCAGTTCCTGTTCTGCTGTTTTTGGTTTCGAAATCCTAGTAACGAAATATTCTCGGAATTGGACGAAACAAAGACCCAGGGGCCTATTTTGCCACGAACCTTCCAAGACCGAAGAGCATACGAAGTGGGGCCACGAGGTGGCCAAACCACAAGGCGGCGGCCAAGGGGGCCGCGCCGCCCGTGGTGTGGGCCCTCGCCCCGACTCTGCCCTTCCGCCTACTTAAAGCCTCCGTCGCGAAACCCTGAGCGAAAAACCACGATACGGAAAACCTTCCAGAGACGCCGCCGCCGATCCCATCGGGGGATTCAGATCTCCTCGGCACCCTGCCGGAGGGGATTCATCTCCGAGGAGGACCGCCATCTCCGGAGTGATGAGTGAGTAGTTCCCCTGGACTATGGGTCCATAGAAGTAGCTAGATGGTTGTCTTCTCCTCATTGTGCTTCATTGTTGGATCTTGTGAGCTGCCTAACATGATCAAGATCATCTATCTGTAATACTCTATGTTGTGTTTGTCGGGATCCGATGGATAGAGAATACTATGTTATGTTAATTATCAAGTTATTACATATGTGTTGTTTATGATCTTGCATGCTCTCCGTTACTAGTAGAGGCTCTGGCCAAGTTTTTGCTTTTAACTCCAAGAGGGAGTATTTATGCTCGATAGTGGGTTCATGCATTGACACCTGGGACAGTTAAAGTTCTAAGGTTGTGTTGTGTGTTGCCACTAGGGATAAAACATTGGCGCTATGTCCGAGGATGTAGTTGTTGATTACATTACGCACCATACTTAATGCAATTGTCTGTTGCTTTGCAACTTAATACTGGAAGGGGTTCGGACGATAACCTGAAGGTGGACTTTTTAGGCATAGATGCGGTTGGATGGCGGTCTATGTACTTTGTCGTAATGCCCAATTAAATCTCACTATACTTATCATGCCATGTATGTGCATTGTTATGCCCTCTCTATTTGTCAATTGCCCGTCGTAATTTGTTCACCCAACATGCTTTTATCTTATGGGAGAGACACCTCTAGTGAACTGTGGACCCGGTCCATTCTTTTAATACTTGAAATACAAATCTGCTGCAATTTTTTTTTTCTCTGCAAACAATCATCTTCCACACAATACGGTTAA
Source organism: Lolium multiflorum (assembly GCA_030979885.1). Classification (NCBI taxonomy): domain Eukaryota; kingdom Viridiplantae; phylum Streptophyta; class Magnoliopsida; order Poales; family Poaceae; genus Lolium; species Lolium multiflorum. The sequence continues at coordinate 218,498,148 of CM061748.1, forward strand.
TCCTTTGTTACAGCAAGCCGGTGAGATTGACAACCTCACTGTTTCGTTGGGGCAAAGTACTTTGGTTGTGTTGTGCGGGTTCCACGTTGGCGCGGAATCCTGGTGTTGCGCCGCACTACATCCCGCCGCCATCAACCTTCAACGTGCTTCTTGGCTCCTCTGGTTCGATAAACCTTGGTTTCTTTCGAGGGAAAACTTGTTGTGCATCATACCTTCCTCTTGGGGTTGCCCAACGAACGTGTGAAATACACGCCATCAAGCATATTTTCTGGCGCCGTTGGGAGATCAAGACACGCTGCAAGGGGAGTCTCCACTTCTCAATCTCTTTACTTTGTTTTTGTCTTGCTTTATTTTATTTACTACTTTGTTTGCTGCACTTATATCAAAACACAAAAAAATTAGTTGCTAGTTTTACTTTATTTACTGTCTTGTTTGCTATATCAAAAACACAAAAAAATTAGTTTACTTGCATTTACTTTATCTAGTTTGCTTTATTTACTACTGCTAAAATGGCCACTCCTGAAAATACTAAGTTGTGTGACTTCACTAGCACAAATAATAATGATTTCCTATGCACACCTATTGCTCCACCTGCTACTACAGCGGAATTCTTTGAAATTAAACCTGCTTTACTAAATCTTGTTATGCGAGAGCAATTTCTGATGATGATGCTGCCCATCTCAATAATTTTGTTGAACTATGTGAAATGCAAAAGTATAAAGATGTAGATGGTGACATTATAAAATTAAAATTGTTTCCTTTCTCATTAAGAGGAAGAGCTAAAGATTGGTTGCTATCTCTGCCTAAGAATAGTATTAATTCCTGGACTAAATGCAAGGATGCTTTTATTGGTAGATATTATCCCCCTGCTAAAATTATATCTTTGAGGAGTAGCATAATGAATTTTAAACAATTGGATAATGAACATGTTGCTCAAGCTTGGGAAAGAATGAAATCTTTGGTTAAAAATTGTCCAACCCATGGACTGAATACTTGGATGATCATCCAAACCTTCTATGCAGGACTAAATTTTTCTTTTTATTGGATTCAGCTGCTGGAGGTACCTTTATGTCCATCACTCTTGGTGAAGCAACAAAGCTCCTTGATAATATGATGGTTAATTACTCTGAATGGCACACGGAAAGAGCTCCACAAGGTAAGAAGGTAAATTCTGTTGAAGAATCCTCTTCCTTGAATGATAAGATTGATGCTATTATGTCTATGCTTGCGAATGATAGGACTAATGTTGATCCTAATAATGTTCCATTAGCTTCATTGGTTGCCCAAGAAGAACATGTTGATGTAAACTTCATTAAAAATAATAATTTCAACAACAATGCTTATCGGAACAATTCTAGTAATAACTATAGGCCATATCCTTATAATAATGGTAACGGTTATGCTAATTCTTATGGGAATTCTTACAACAACAATAGGAATACACCCCCTGGACTTGAAGCTATGCTTAAAGAATTTATTAGTACACAAACCCTTTAACAAATCTGTTGAGGAAAAGCTCAATAAAATTGATATTCTTGCTTCTAGAGTTGATAGTCTTGCCTCCGATGTTGATCTTTTGAAATCGAAAGTTATGCCTAATAGGGATATTGAAAATAAAATTGTTACTACAGCAAATGCCATCCAAGTTAGAATTAATGAGAATATAAGATTAATGGCTGAACTGCGTGCTAGGTGGGATAGAGAAGAAAATGAAAAACTAGCTAAAAAGAGTAATGTAGCTAAAGTTTGGACTATTACCACCACTAGCAATGCTAATTCTTCACATGCTGTTGCACCTCCTACTATTAATGGTAAAATAATTGGTGTTGGCAATGCTTCTACTCCTAGTGCAAAGCGCGCAAAATTACCTGAAACTGCTAAAACTGCTGAAACTGCTTATGATAAAACTGCTGAAATTTTTTCCAACCTTGGGGATGATAATCCCATTGCTTTAGATTGTAATGATTTAGATTTTGATGATTGCCACATCTCTGAAGTTATAAAGTTCTTACAAAAACTTGCTAAGAGTCCCAATGCTAGCGCTATAAACTTGGCTTTCACAAAACATATTACAAATGCTCTCATAAAAGCTAGAGAAGAGAAACTAAAACTTGAAACTTCTATTCCTAGAAAGCTAGAGGATGGTTGGGAGCCCATCATTAAAATGAGAGTCAAAGATTTTGATTGTAATGCTTTATGTGACCTTGGTGCAAGTATTTCTTATGCCTAAGAAAGTCTATGATATGCTTGACTTGCCACCATTGAAAAATTGTTATTTGGATGTTAATCTCGCTGATAATGCTAAAAAGAAACCTTTGGGGAGAGTTGATAATGTTCATATTATGGTTAACAATAACCTTGTCCCGTTGATTTTGTTGTCTTGGATATTGAATGCAATGCATCTTGCCCCATTATATTGGGAAGACCTTTTCTTCGAACCGTTGGTGCTACTATTGATATGAAGGAAGGTAATATTAAATATCAATTTCCTCTCAAGAAAGGTATGGAACACTTCCCTAGAAAGAGAATGAAGTTACCTTATGATTCTATTATTAGAACAAATTAAGATGTTGATGCTTCGTCTCTTGATGTTACTTGAGTTACACTTTCTGCGCCTAGCTGAAAGGCGTTAAAGAAAAGCGCTTATGGGAGACAACCCATGTTTTTTACTACAGTATTTTTGTTTTATATTTGTGTCTTGGAAGTTGTTTACTACTGTAGCAACCTCTCCTTATCTTAGTTTTGTGTTTTGTTGTGCCAAGTAAAGTCTTTGATAGTAAAGTAAATACTAGATTTGGATTACTGCGCAGAAACAGATTTCTTTGTTGTCACGAATCTGGGTCTAATTCTCTGTAGGTAACTCAGAAAATTAAGCCAATTTACGTGAGTGATCCTCAGATATGTACGCAACTTTCATTCAATTTGGACATTTTCATTTGAGCAAGTCTGGTGCCATTTTAAAATTCGTCTTTACGAACTGTTCTGTTTTGACAGATTCTGCCTTTTATTTCGCATTGCCTCTTTTGCTATGTTGGATGAATTTCTTTGATCCATTAATGTCCAGTAGCTTTATGCAATGTCCGGAAGTGTTAAGAATGATTGTGTCACCTCTGAACATGTTAATTTTTATTGTGCACTAACCCTCTAATGAGTTGTTTCGAGTTTGGTGTGGAGGAAGTTTTCAAGGATCAAGAGAGGAGTATGATATAATATGATCAAGGAGAGTGAAAGCTCTAAGCTTGGGGATGCCCGGTGGTTCACCCCTGCATATTCTAAGAAGACTCAAGCGTCTAAGCTTGGGGATGCCCAAGGCATCCCCTTCTTCATCGACAACATTATCAGGTTTCCTCCATGAAACTATATTTTTATTCCGTCACATCTTATGCACTTTGCTTGGAGCGTCGGTTTGTTTTTGTTTTTGTTTTGTTTGAATAAAATGGATCCTAGCATTCACTTTATGGGAGAGAGACACGCTCCGCTGTAGCATATGGACAAATATGTCCTTAGGCTCTACTCATAGTATTCATGGCGAAGTTTCTTCTTCGTTAAATTGTTATATGGTTGGAATTGGAAAATGCTACATGTAGTAACTCTAAAATGTCTTGGATAATTTGATACTTGGCAATTGTTGTGCTCATGTTTAAGCTCTTGCATCATATACTTTGCACCCATTAATGAAGAAATACTTAGAGCTTGCTAATTTGGTTTGCATATTTGGTTTCTCTAGAGTCTAGATAACATCTAGTATTGAGTTTTGAACAACAAGGAAGACGGTGTAGAGTCTTATAATGTTTACAATATGTCTTTTATGTGAGTTTTGCTGCACCGTTCATCCTTGTGTTTGTTTCAAATAACCTTGCTAGCCTAAACCTTGTATCGAGAGGGAATACTTCTCATGCATCCAAAATCCTTGAGCCAACCACTATGCCATTTGTGTCCACCATATCTACCTACTACATGGTATTTATCCGCCATTCCAAAGTAAATTGCTTGAGTGCTACCTTTAAAATTCCATCATTCACCTTTACAATATATAGCTCATGGGACAAAATAGCCTTAAAAACTATTGTGGTATTGAATATGTACTTATGCACTTTATCTCTTATTAAGTTGCTTGTTGTGCGATAACCATGTTCCTGGGGACGCCATCTACTCTTTGTTGAATATCATGTGAGTTGCTATGCATGTTCGTCTTGTCGAAGTAAGGGCGGTTTTCACAATCAAATGGTTAGAGTATGCATTGTTAGAGAAGAACATTGGGCCGCTAAGAAGCCATGAATCATGGTGGAAGTTTCAGTTTGGACATAAAACCTCAATCTCTTATGAGAATATTAACTGTTGTTGAATGCTTAAGCATTAAAAGAGGAGTCCATTATCTGTTGTCTATGTTGTCCCGGTATGGGTGTCTAAGTTGAAGAATGATCAAAGCGAGAAATCCAATGCGAACTTTCTCCTTAGACCCTTGTACGGCGGCATAGAGGTACCCCTTTGTGACACTTGGTTGAAACATATGCTATGCAATGATAATCAGTGTTAACCCAAGCTAATTAGGACAAGGTGCGGGCACTATTAGTATACTATGCATGAGACCTGCAACTTGTAAGATATAATGTACATAACTCATATGCTTTATTACTACCGTTGACAAAATTGTTTCATGTTTTCAAAATAAAAGCTCTAGCACAAATATAGCAATCGATGCTTTCCTCTTTGAAGGACCATTCTCTTTATTTTTATGTTGAGTCAGTTCACCTATCTCTCTCCACCTCAAGAAGCAAACACTTGTGTGAACTGTGCATTGATTCCTACATACTTGCATATTGTACTTGTTATATTACTCTATGTTGACAATTATCCATGAGATATACATGTTACAAGTTGAAAGCAACCGCTGAAACTTAATCTTCCTTTGTGTTGCTTCAATACCTTTACTTTGATTTATTGCTTTATGAGTTAACTCTTATGCAAGACTTATTGATGCTTGTCTTGAAGTACTATTCATGAAAAGTCTTTGCTTTATGATTCACTTGTTTACTCATGTCATTACCATTGTTTTGATCGCTGCATCCACTACATATGTTTACAAATAGGATGATCAAGGTTATGATGACATGTCACTTCAGAAATTATCTTTGTTATCGTTTTACCTGCTCGGGACGAGCAGAACTAAGCTTGGGGATGCTTGATACGTCTCCGACGTATCGATAATTTTTTATGTTCTATGCCATATTATTGATGATACCTACATGTTTTATGCACACTTTATGTCATATTCGTGCATTTGGAACTAACCTATTAACAAGATGCCGAAGTGCAGTTCCTGTTTTTGTTGTTTTGGTTTGAAATCCTAGTAACGAAATATTCTCGGAATTGGACGAAACAAAGACCCAGAGGCCTATTTTGCCACGAACCTTCCGAAGACCGAAGAGCATACGAAGTGGGGCCACGAGGTGGCCAAACCACAAGGCGGTGCGGCCAAGGGGGCCGCGCCGCCTGTGGTGTGGGCCTCGTCGGCCCGACTCGCCCTTCCGCCTACCAAAGCCTCCGTCGCGAAACCCCGACGAAAAACCACGATACGGAAAACCTTCCAGAGACGCCGCCGCCGATCCCATCTCGGGGATTCGGAGATCTCCTCCGGCACCCTGCCGGAGGGGATTCATCTCCCGGAGGACTCTACACCGCCATGGTCGCCTCCGGAGTGATGAGTGAGTAGTTCACCCCGGACTATGGGTCCATAGCGTAGCTAGATGGTTGTCTTCTCCTCATTGTGCTTCATTGTTGGATCTTGTGAGCTGCCTAACATGATCAAGATCATCTATCGTAATACTCTATGTTGTGTTTGTCGGGATCCGATGGATAGAGAATACCATGTTATGTTAATTATCAAGTTATTACATATGTGTTGTTTATGATCTTGCATGCTCTCCGTTACTAGTAGAGGCTCTGGCCAAGTTTTTGCTTTTAACTCCAAGAGGGAGTATTTATGCTCGATAGTGGGTTCATGCATTGACACTGGGACGTGTGAGAAAGATCTAAGGTTGTCTTTGTCTTTGTTGCCACTAGGGATAAAACATAGGCGCTATGTCCGAGGATGTAGTTGTTGATTACATTACGCACCATACTTAATGCAATTGTGTTGCTTTGCAACTTAATACGGAAGGGGTTCGGACGATAACCTGAAGGTGGACTTTTTAGGCATAGATGCGGTTGGATGGCGGTCTATGTACTTTGTCGTAATGCCCAATTAAATCTCACTATACTTATCATGCCATGTATGTGCATTGTTATGCCCTCTCTATTTGTCAATTGCCCGACTGTAATTTGTTCACCCAACATGCTTTTATCTTATGGGAGAGACACCTCTAGTACTGTGGACCCCGGTCCATTCTTTATCTTGAAATACAATCTGCTATTGTTTTTCTGTTTTCTCTGCAAACAATCATCTTCCACACAATACGGTTAATCCTTTGTTACACAAGCCGGTGAGATTGACAACCTCACTGTTTCGTTGGGGCAAAGTACTTTGGTTGTGTTGTGCAGGTTCCACGTTGGCGCCGGAATCCCTGGTGTTGCGCCGCACTACATCCCGCCGCCATCAACCTTCAACGTGCTTCTTGGCTCCTCCTGGTTCAATAAACCTTGGTTTCTTTCTGAGGGAAAACTTACTGCTGTGCGCATCATACCTTCCTCTTGGGGTTGCCCAACGAACGTGTGAAATACACGCCATCGAGACCCACACGGTGCACACACTGTCACCTTTACACACGTGGGACAAGGAGTCTCCGGAGATCACATAAGTAAAACTCACTTGACTAGCACAATGACATCTAGATTAAAAGCATCATCATATGAATCTCAATCATGTAAGGCAGCTCATGAGATTATTGTATTGAAGTACATAGGAGAGAGATGAACCACATAGCTACCGGTACAGCCCCGAGCCTCGATGGAGAACTACTCCTCCTCATGGGAGCAGCGACGGTGATGAAGATGGCGGTGGAGATGGCAGCGGTGTCGATGGAGAAGCCTTGGGGCACTTCCCCGCTCGGCAGGTGCGAACGAGACTCTGTCCCAGATCTTGGCTTCGCGATGGCGGCTCCGGAAGGTTTCGTGGGTTTCGTTCTTCCGTAATAGGGTTTTCGCGACGGAGGCTTTAAATAGGAAGGGCAGCCTCGGAGGGGCACAGGGCCACCACACCATAGGGCGGCGGCCCCCTGCCGCGCCCCGTGTGGTGTGGGGCCCCCAGGGCTTCCCTCGCGGCTCTCGGGTGTTCGGAGGGTTCGGGAAAAATAGGAACCTGGTCTTGATTTCGTCCGATTCGAGAATATTTCGTTACTAGGATTTCTGAAACCAAAAAAAACAGGAACTGGCACTTCGGCATCTTGTTAATAGGTTAGTTCCGGAAAATGCACGAATATGACATAAAGTGTGCATAAAACATGTAGATATCATCAATAATGTGGCATGGAACATAAGAAATTATCGATACGTCGGAGACGTATCAGCATCCCCAAGCTTAGTTCTGCTCGTCCCGAGCAGGTAAACGATAACAAAGATAATTTCAAGTGACATGCCATCATAACCTTGATCATACTATTTGTAAACATATGTAATGAATGCAGCGATCAAAATAATGGTAATGACATGAGTAAACAAGTGAATCATAAAGCAAAGACTTTTCATGAATAGTACTTCAAGACAAGCATCAATAAGTCTTGCATAAGAGTTAACTCATAAAGCAATAAATCAAAGTAAAGGTATTGAAGCAACACAAAGGAAGATTAAGTTTCAGCGGTTGCTTTCAACTTGTAACATGTATATCTCATGGATAATTGTCAACATAGAGTAATATAACAAGTGCAATATGCAAGTATGTAGGAATCAATGCACAGTTCACACAAGTGTTTGCTTCTTGAGGTGGAAAGAGATAGGTGAACTGACTCAACATAAAAGTAAAAGATAGGTCCTTCAAAGAGGAAAGCATCGATTGCTATATTTGTGCTAGAGCTTTTATTTTGAAAACATGAAACAATTTTGTCAACGGTAGTAATAAAGCATATGAGTTATGTAAATTATATCTTACAAGTTGCAAGCCTCATGCATAGTATACTAATAGTGCCCGCACCTTGTCCTAATTAGCTTGGATTAACACGGATTATCATTGCATAGCATATGTTTCAACCAAGTGTCACAAAGGGGTACCCTGCCGCTTGTACAAGGGTCTAAGGAGAAAGTTCGCATTGGATTTCTCGCTTTTGATCATTCTTCAACTTAGACACCCATACCGGGACAACATAGACAACGGATAATGGACTCCTCTTTTAATGCTTAAGCATTCAACAACATTAATATTCTCATAAGAGATTGAGGTTTTATGTCCAAACTGAAACTTCCACCATGATTCATGGCTTTAGTTAGCGGCCCAATGTTCTTCTCTAACAGTATGCATACTCAAACCATTTGATTGTGAAAACCCCTTACTTCAGACAAGACGAACATGCATAGCAACTCACATGATATTCAACAAAGAGTTGATGGCGTCCCCGAACATGGTTATCGCACAACAAGCAACTTAATAAGAGATAAAGTGCATAAGTACATATTCAATACCACAATAGTTTTTAAGGCTATTTTGTCCCATGAGCTATATATTGCAAAGGCGAATGATGGAAATTTAAAGGTAGCACTCAAGCAATTTACTTTGGAATGGCGGAGAAATACCATGTAGTAGGTAGGTATGGTGGACACAAATGGCATAGTGGTTGGCTCAAGGATTTTGGATGCATGAGAAGTATTCCCTCTCGATACAAGGTTTAGGCTAGCAAGGTTATTTGAAACAAACACAAGGATGAACCGGTGCAGCAAAACTCACATAAAAGACATATTGTAAACATTATAAGACTCTACACCGTCTTCCTTGTTGTTCAAACTCTTTACTAGAAATTATCTAGACCTTAGAGAGACCAATTATGCAAACCAAATTTTAGCAAGCTCTATGTATTTCTTCATTAATGGGTGCAAAGTATATGATGCAAGAGCTTAAACATGAGCACAACAATTGCCAAGTATCAAATTATCCAAGACATTTTAGAATTACTACATGTAGTATTTTCCAATTCTAACCATATAACAATTTAACGAAGAAACTTCGCCATGAATACTATGAGTAAAGCCTAAGGACATACTTGTCCATATGCTACAGCGGAGCGTGTCTCTCTCCCACACAAGCATGAATTTATTCAAACACAAACAAAAACAAAAACAAACAGACGCTCCAAGTAAAGTACATAAGATGTGGCCGAATAAAAATATAGTTTCAAGAGAAGGAACCTGATGATTTGTCGATGAAGAAGGGGATGCCTTGGGCATCCCCAAGCTTAGATGCTTGAGTCTTCTTGAAATATGCAGGGATGAACCATGGGGGCATCCCCAAGCTTAGACTCTTCACTCTTCTTGATCATAGTATATCATCCTCCTCTCTTGACCCTTGAAAACTTCCTCCACACCAAACTTAAAACAAACTCATTAGAGGGTTAGTGCATAATAAAAAAATTCACATGTTCAGAGGTGACACAATCATTCTTAACACTTCTGGACATTGCACAAAGCTACTGGACATTAGTGAAACAAAGAAATCCATCCAACATAGCAAAAGAGGCAATGCGAAATAAAAGGCAGAATCTGTCAAAACAGAACAGTCCGTAAAGATGAATTTTAAAATAGCGCCAGACTTGCTCAGATGAAAATGCTCAAATTGAATGAAAGTTGCGTACATATCTGAGGATCACTCACGTAAATTGGCATATTTTTCTGAGTTACCTACAGAGAATTAGGCCCAGATTCGTGACAGCAAAGAAATCTGTTTCTGCGCAGTAATCCAAATCTAGTATTCACTTTACTATCAAAGACTTTACTTGGCACAACAAAACACAAAACTAAGATAAGGAGAGGTTGCTACAGTAGTAAACAACTTCCAAGACACAAATATAAAACAAAGTACTGTAGCAAAATAACACATGGGTTATCTCCCAAGAAGTTCTTTCTTTATAGCCATTAAGATGGGCTCAGCAGTTTTAATGATGCACTCGCAAGAAATAGTAGTTGAAGCAAAAGAGAGCATCAAGAGGCAAATTCAAAACACATTTAAGTCTAACATGCTTCCTATGCATAGGAATCTTGTAAATAAACAAGTTCATGAAGAGCAAAGTAACAAGCATAGGAAGATAAAACAAGTGTAGCTTCAAAAATTTCAGCACATAGAGAGGCATTTTAGTAACATGAAAATTTCTACAACCATATTTTCCTCTCTCATAATAACTTTCAGTAGCAACATGAGCAAACTCAACAATATAACTATCACATAAAGCATTCTTATCATGAGTCTCATGCATAAAATTATTACTCTCCACATAGGCATAATTAATTTTATTGGTAATAGTGGGAGCAAATTCAACAAAGTAGCTATCATTATTATTCTCATCAAGTGTAGGAGGCATAGTATAATCACAACAAAATTTACTCTCCATAGTAGGTGGCACCAAAAGACCACTATCATTATAATCATCATAAATAGGAGGCAAAGTATCATCAAAGAAAATTTTCTCCTCAATGCTTGGGGGACTAAAAAGATCATGAAAACCAGCTTCCCCAAGCTTAGAACTTTCTATATCATTATCAACAATGGTGTTCAAAGCGTTCATACTAATATTACTACCAGCATGCAAATAAGATTTCATAGGTTTTTTAATTTTCGCATCAAACAATCCATGTTTCAAATCAGGAAATAGAATAAGAAGCTCATTGTTGTCCATTATGCCAAACTAGTGTAAACAAGAAACAAAAAGATGCAATTGCAGGATCTAAAGGAAATAGCTTCGAGCACAAACACAATGGTGCCAGAAAAGTACTTAACCCGGAGTATGAGTGCCTTTTTACCTTTCCTCCCCGACAACGGCGCCAGAAAATAGCTTGATGTCTACGGGAGCTTCTATTCTTGTAGACAGTGTTGGGCCTCCAAGAGCAGAGGTTTGTAGAACAGCAGCAAGTTTCCCTTAAGTGGATCACCCAAGGTTTATCGAACTCAGGGAGGAAGAGGTCAAAGATATCCCTCTCATGCAACCTGCAACCACAAAGCAAGAAGTCTCTTGTGTCCCCAACACACCTAATAGGTGCACTAGTTCGCGAAGAGATAGTGAAATACGGTGGTATGAATGAATATGAGCGTAGTAATGGCGAGAAAAGTGCTTGCCGCGTGCGATTGATGGTGGTAGTATTGCAGCGGTAGTAACACAGTAAAAGTAAACAAGCAGCGATAGCGATATTTAGGAACAAGGCCTAGGGAATAGACTTTCACTAGTGGACACTCTCAACTTTGATCACATAACAGAATAGATAAATGCATACTCTACACTCTTGTTGGATGATGAACACATTGCGTAGGATTACACGAACCCTCAATGCCGGAGTTAACAAGCTCCACAATTCAATGTTCATATTTAAATAACCTTAGAGTGCAAGAAAGATCAACACGACTAAACCAAGTACTAACACAGCATGCACACTTCACGCTATGTAGGAGGAATAGATCACATCAATACTATCATAGCAATAGTTAACTTCACAATCTACAAGAGATCATGATCATAGCATACGCCAAGTACTAACACGGATGCACACACTGTCACCATTACACCGTGTAGGAGGAATAAAACTACTTTAATAACATTGCTAGAGTAGCACATAGACAAATTGTGATACAAAACACATTGCAATCATAAAGAGATATAAATAAGCACTTCACTACGCCATTCATAACGGTGAGTAAGTATTCTGTGAAATATAGCCTAAGAGACCCACACGGTGCACACATGTCACCTTTACACACGTGGGACAAGGAGTCTCCGGAGATCACATAAGTAAAACTCACTTGACTAGCACAATGACATCTAGATTACAAGCATCATCATATGAATCTCAATCATGTAAGGCAGCTCATGAGATTATTGTATTAAAGTACATAGGAGAGAGATGAACCACATAGCTACCGGTACAGCCCCGAGCCTCGATGGAGAACTACTCCATCCTCATGGGAGCGCAGCGGTGATGAAGATGGCGGTGGAGATGGCAGCGGTGTCGATGGAGAAGCCTTCTCCGCTCCGGCGGGTGCCGGAACAGAGACTCTGTCCCCCGGATCTTGGCCGATGGCGGCGGCTCGGAAGGTTTCGTGGGTTTCGTTCTTCCGTAATAGGGTTTCGCGACGGAGGCTTTAAATAGGCGGAAGGGCGGCCTCGGAGGGGCCTGGGGCCACCACACCATAGGGCGGCGCGGCCCCCTCTGGCCGCGCCGGGTGTGGTGTGGGGCCCCCGGGGCTTCCCTCTGGCGGCTCTCGGGTGTTCTGGAGGGTTCCGGAAAAATAGGAACCGGGTCTTGATTTCGTCCGATTAGAATATTTCGTTACTAGGATTTCGAAACCAAAAACAGCAGAAAACAGGGACGGGCACTTCGGCATCTTGTTAATAGGTTAGTTCCAGAAAATGCACGAATATGACATAAAGTGTGCATAAAACATGTAGATATCATCAATAATGTGGCATGGAACATAAGAAATTATCGATACGTCGGAGACGTATCACTTGTCGAAGTCAGACTTCGTCAATAGGGATATCCATCCGGGGTAGAAGGGGTGTGCCTTTCTTTGTCTATGATGTCAACGAATGTTGTTCCCTTTATAAAGAGAAAACCTTTGCTCATCCAACAAAATAAAGCTCATATTATCCGTGGGAATCTTCATATCCTCGAGCTCTCTCTCCTCTTTGCTCAATAAAGGGTGCTTCGTCATTAAACTCTAAAGTTTTCATCAATGTGATAAAAGTCACAAGAGTTCACCAACCGACCTCCGCATAGCTAGGGTGAACACAATCGTAAAATAAAAAGACGACACAATACAAGCAAATGAAACATCTCGTAAGACGCCAGGCAGTGGAGAGCTTTTCTGCTAGATTAACCATAAAGGAGATATACGGTAAGTAGTTGTATTGTTGAGCATTACCACACTCGTACTTTTGAATAAACATTTTCCCATCCAATTTAAATAACATGCCATGTGAGTTCCTACTCAAAGATCTGAACTAAGTTTCATCATGGACCATGGAGGGGAAAACACATGATAAAACATGCATAAACATACAAGGTTAGAGCTATATACATGTGAGGGGGGGGTGACCTCCCATAGGCTTATAAAAATAAGCTCGAACAAATCACCCTTGCAGTTTCTTGCCAATTTTCTTTGTTGCACTCGTAAATACTAAAGACACGACTACTTCTTTTTAGCTTAATATTTCTTGAGAAACTAGCTTATGGATATCGATAGAAATAAGCCGTTGGGTAGAAGCTCTCATAAATTGTTTTCCTATTCTTATTACCTTTATTGAGTTAGAGCCTATTTTATCTGTTAATTGTGCAAAGTCACCACTGCTCGCTAGCCCGTAACTTCGTCCCAATTAATGAACAATATATAGTCTTTAACTTCATACACCTTGCTTACATCAAGTTCACAAAAATGCTCACTATCAACAATTCTGAGATATATATATGCAATTACTAATCACAAATGTGAAAATTTGACACAACATCACATACAACATGCAGTTTGCATGCATATAGAACATCAAAAAACAAAATTTCTCTCACTGCCATGTCTATGCATTTTTGTATATACATACATTGGCGTTGCTTGGCCCGACTGTCTAGGGGACAAACATGATGAGGGGCTAGAATTAGAGTGTTTTGAGTCAACTCTAGGGAGCAAATGGGTCATTTCTAGTGCACTAAAAGTTAATGAGATTTTGGGTGGTGGTGGTGTGTGTGTGTGGGGGGGGGGGGGCTACACATATATGAGATATTTATTTGCATATGCAGGTTGGTACTACTAGCATTGGAAAATAATTAAGGTAATCCTAATTTACCTAGCCCTTTCTGTGTGTTGCTGTGAGCGGGATAGAAATGAACGATGAGGTGTGGGGTTGTAGTGGAAGATGGAGTTGGGAGGCTACGATTCGCAGCTTTGGAGAAGTGGCCGACATGTTAACGACGTGTCTTCGGACGGTGGTAGAATGTAGCGTGCAGTTGTTTAAAAGCAGGTGAAGAAGATATCGGTGGGGATAAAACAGAGGGGCAAAATGCTAGAAAAATTCCTTCTAAGCTGTTCTGAGTTTGGTGCAAAGCTGGGAGGGGGGGCGGCCCCCTGGCCTGCACTAAGTTCCGCCAATGAGAGACGTACAATGTTCTACTTGTGTTCCATTCTTTCTCTCGGAGCACCTACAGACTCCAGTAGTGGTTTTATGACGGTGAGTTCATAAATAAGCCAAGCTACATGTAACCCTTTATTCATAAACATTTAAACTTTACAATTTGGAGTTTTAAAAAAATCTGAAAATATCTCGGAGGTAAATAATGATGCACATGCAAATCTCAATATGAACTACTATAAAATCTATCAGATGTTTCTCAAAAAAAAAAATCTATCAGATGTTGTCATTTCTATGTAGCTCACAATGCAAATTACACTTAGTTTTTATTGAGATTTTATAATGACTACCTCCATTGTTTTATTTCATTTTTTAGAAAGAATTAAATAAGAAATTATACAGTTTGAATATAAAAACTTGTACATGTAGCTCGGTCTCTATTTTGAGTTTCCTTTGTGGCAATCTTAAATCAGCAGTTAACCCTCTTCTTCTTCAAAAAAAAAAAAAATCAGCAGCTAAGTTGTTGTTAGCTGCCACGTCAGCACGCCTCGGCACCACCGTCAGCTTTTCGTCCCTCCCAGTGCCGTGGCGTACGCCACCAAACTTGCCGCGAAGATTCCACACGGGAGCCAGCCATAGCCCATAGCCAGCGAAAGGAAAAGAAACGGAAAAGGAGATTTCGCAATTAAAAAAAAACGGAAAAGGAGATGCACGCACGAACGCCACACCTGGCTCGTGCAGCATCGCAAGCCGCCGCGCGCAAG
Source organism: Lolium multiflorum (assembly GCA_030979885.1). Taxonomy (NCBI): domain Eukaryota; kingdom Viridiplantae; phylum Streptophyta; class Magnoliopsida; order Poales; family Poaceae; genus Lolium; species Lolium multiflorum. The sequence goes on from CM061748.1 coordinate 218,513,158, forward strand.
TAGCCACTGACACGCCGGGCTGGCGCACCGGCTGGACGGGCCCGGGCCCACGCGTCAGCCGGCCAGCGGCATCGGCCGCACGTGGATCCCACGGCGCCGCCGTCGCCGTCGCCGCAGCTGCCTGCCACCCACTCGCGGGCGGGCGGGCAGTAACACCATTTCCATTTTTTCCTTCTCCAGCAAAAATTTGCAGCAAAATATCTCCACCATGCTTTTGTCTACTCTACTCTTCTTTCTCCTCCTCCTCCTCCTCGCCTAAAGCGTCGTCGGCCGCACCTGCCCCGCGCCTTCCTCGCCCGCCCGCCCGCGCGCGCCTCCCGCCTCCCGCTCGAGAGCACGCTCGGCGCCGCCCGACGCTTCCGCCGCGGCCGTGCGGACTCGCCTGCGCGCGGCGATGCCCGTGCGCGGCTGGTGGCCCGACAAGCTGAGGCCCAGGTCCAAGGCCAGGCCAGGCGCCGCCGCCGCCTCCGCGGCGACCTCCCCGCGCAAGTCCGTCGACCTCGACTACCCGTCCCCCTCGCCCACCCCGCGGGCCAGGGAGAAGACCCGCAGCCTAGACGCGCCGGCCGCGCGCCATGGCGCCAGGTGCGGCGGGGAGCTGCAGCACTACAAGCTCCCCGTGCCCGCGGGCGAACCAGACCCGGACGCTCTGGCCGCGGGGCCTCCCTGCGAGGACGCCACGGCCGGTGACGGCTGCTCGTCGTCCGGGTCCAGCTCGTGCTCTTCTTCGCCGGATGACGCGACGGATCATCACGTTTCTAATTCTAGGTAAGCAACCGATCGTCGAGCTGTTGCTCCATCCCTGTTCAGGGCTTAATTACGAATTGTGCCAATTCTGGAGCCCGCTGTCCTGCTCGCCAGTCCGATTTCACGCTTATGCTGAAGCTGAAGCTGAATTTGTTTGGCACTGCGATTTTGTTTGATTTTTTTTTTCGGAATGACTGTGATTAAATTTGGGAATTGGTTTATTCGGTACGTAAAGCCATTAGGTTTAGTGTGAATACTTTGTCGGGCTAGCAACTTTTTTTAGGGGAGTTTATTAAGTCCAAATGCAGAGTTGGGAGACTTATGAGTGAACGGTGTGACTTCGCACCAGCTTCAGCTGTTGACCTCTTCCGAGGTCGTGCCACTTCTACAGTCGTATCTAAGGCACCTCATTATTGCTGGGTAAACTACGGATCGTAGGGTGGATGGCTAGAGATGCTAATGTGTTCTGACTTCTGAAAAGAAGGTTGAACAGCTTTATGTTTTGCTGGGAAGAGATAATGTCCACGAGGAAATAATATATTTATGTTTTTCACTCAGTCATGGCATACTTGAGAGCATCTAATTTTGTTCCAGTGCCAAGTCGATATGTTCTTATTTGGTTACTTGAATTACCGCGTTGTTTGTAGTAGCTCTTTTTTCTAATGGTATTGACATGTTTCGTTTCAAAATGATATTGATATATTCTTTATTGGTTCTTGCTTGCTTGGTGAAATCTCTAGGTCCATGGATCCGGTTGCGTTTGCCAAGGGAACAAATACGCCATCAGACTCACCGATGATCCTAAACGAAGACAGCCACTACATGTCTCGGAGCATGCCGCGCGAGCATCAGAAGTTCTTTGAGGTTCCTTTCTCTAATGTGAGGGAACTCCATTCGCACAGCGATGATCCTTCAACCAGTGAAGCCAGTTCACGTAGCAGGGTGTGGTCTGAGGATATATTTGATTCAAGAACGGGAAGCCCTTCCCCTGGCCCAAAAGGCCATAACTTCGCTATAAGTAATGCACATGCGAGAGAATTCGGATTCAGCCCAAGGTCACCATTGAAAACGATCAACTGTATGAGGAGTCCGCCTCATCCGTTGCCACTTCCTCCAGCTTCCGGTGCCTGCTCACCTCTACCTCCATCTCCCACTGCCTGCTCGCCTCTTCCTCCATCTCCAACTGCTTGCTCGCCTCTTCCTTCATCTCCCACTTCTTGCTTGCAATTTCAATCACAGTGGAGAAAGGGGAAATTATTGGGGAGTGGTACATTTGGCCAGGTTTATCTTGGATTCAACAGGTATTGTGATTTTTTTTCATGTCTTTGCATTATTTATTATTTGATTATCGTTTGGAATTCAATGCATCAGTGCATGCTACAAAACCTGTACACAAATCAATCGACACATGAGATAAATGGTTGAACATCCCAGCAGATGTGTTTATAAGTTGACACATGAGATTATGTAGCATCTTAAGTTCTTAAATCTTAAGCATGCTATTCTTTGCTCCAATTTCCTGATGCCGAATTGTCGATATTGATTGAATGTCTTGGCCTCTTGGGGGGTGTTGCCTAAATATCTAAAGAAAGAAATTTGTACGAGAACTCTTATGTGGTGAGCAATTATGCAGTGAAAATGGGCAGTTCTGCGCGATTAAGGAAGTACAAGTTATTTCAGATGATCCACATTCGAAAGAACGACTCAAACAATTGAATCAGGTTACTTGGTTTCTTAAGTCAGCTAGCTTAGTTATCTTTCTGTATGGTAACAGTATTTGCCTTACCTATTAAATTGACTGAACAACATGTTATTCATTTCCATATTGGCAGGAGATTGATATTCTTAAGCAACCATCACACCCAAACATTGTGCAATACTATGGAAGTGAGATGGTAAGTTTTATTTGATAAGCCATTGTGTTTTCCTATGTGTGACCATATCCCAATAATTGTTTGCTCTTCCGTTCCATTTTTTTTTACGGGATGGACTTGTAAGGGGAAATGATGTCAACTATTTATGATGTACTCCGTATGAATTAAGGCCTTATGCACATATAGTTTTTTTTGTGAAAGGTTCACATAGAGAGTTAAAGTCAAATTGTCGGGAAATTCAGTTCTACTTCTATTCACATCAGTAATAATAAAATGTTGCTAATGCCATTGTTCTCGAAATAACATGTTGTGGAAAATATCGAATGTATATACACAAGTTGAGGACAGAATCCTCCATATAAAACTAGATCGGCCATGGAGTAATTAGGTTGCCCATATACTAACGTAGGATCACTTAAAAATGATTAAATGAATGTCATTCAATGGTGCACAAACTTTTAAGAGATAGGTGGGAAGTCATAGCTTATATGGTGCTTAGAGTTTCTGTTGTGACAAAGGCATGGTGAGGACATGCACATGAAAAGTTACTCACTTGCAGTTGTTTCACCAGGATTTCATGCTTAATCATACCAAAGAAATGGAGAAGTACTTGCCAACTAATTGGCTATAATTAAGACTTTCTAATTCTATACCTCTCCATACAGACTGAGGACACGCTTTCAATTTACCTTGAGTATGTTTCGGGGGGCTCAATTCACAAGTTACTTAGGGACTATGGCCCTTTTAAGGAACCAGTGATTCGCAATTATACCTGTCAAATTCTCTCTGGTCTTGCTTATTTACATGGGAAGAACACTGTCCACAGGTAATATACAGCTATAGAATTGTTTAATCTTTCCATAGGCAGTACAAAATTGAATAGTCGCTAAATAGAACTTTTTCTTGGCAGAGATATTAAAGGAGCAAACATACTTGTTGGCCCCAATGGCGAAGTTAAACTTGCTGACTTTGGCATGGCTAAGCATGTATGCAATCTTGCCTTTCCATTCGCCATCCCCACCTCTATTCTGTGTGCATAGCATTATGTAGTTTCACTATCATTCAATTTTGAACATATAAATACAGAGCTTCTTTTTCTTCACGCCCGTTAATCTCATCACTCGTGTTGAAGCAGATATCATCCTTCGCTGAAATACGCTCTTTCAAAGGAAGTCCTTACTGGATGGCTCCTGAGGTGAGCTGCATCATTTCTTAGCACTCAAACTTGAAAACAATTTTCTTCATTATCAGTTGTACCCATGTGAGTAAAATCCTCCCTAATAGCGGAAAAAACACAGGTCATTATGAACAGTAAAGGTTACAATCTAGCTGTTGACATTTGGAGTTTGGGGTGTACAATTATTGAAATGGCAACGGCAAGACCTCCTTGGCACCAGTATGAAGGGGTATATGCTTCTACTTAACAATTGCATTTTTATTTCCATTTAGCTATGGCAGATAACAGACTGACTCCTTTTTCCTTTAAGACAAGATAATATGCTGACTCAATCCTCTCCGATCTAACCTTGTAGGTAGCTGCAATATTTAAGATCGCAAACAGTAAAGATATTCCTGAAATTCCAGATATTTTTTCCGAGGATGGGAAAAGTTTCTTGAAACTGTGCTTAAAACGTGATCCAGCATCTCGCGCCTCTGCAAGTCAGCTGTTGGACCATCCTTTTGTTCAGGACCATCCAGCAGTAAGAGCAGCAAAATCCAGTGCATTGAGAAATGCATTTTCTGCTCCAATAGATGTGAAGCATAAAGTGGTACAGTCTTTTGCTCATTTGAATTCATTTTAGTATATATTTATTCTTCTCGGCATTTTCCTCATTAATAAAAACTGTCTCGGTCAATCACTGGTTTGCTTGGACTCAGTCTGGACTAAACTTTGGCTTAACCCATCAAAGATGCTCTTATGTCTGCAATAAATTAGTAGTTGATGAGCAAATTGTGACTTTAATTTAGTAAAGTTGGTTGGAGGATTGTTGTTTTCCAAGGAAAAAGATGTTAATGTTTGCTTCGTTTACGGTATCTGTTCTCCTAAATGCTCATATCCTTATCCTGCCCTCTATGTTGTTGCAGTCTAACAGGGAGCTTCCATCACGGAGAAGTATTGCTCCCCTCAGGGATATAGGTGTGAGTGCGAGAGATTTTACCGGATTTTCCACAACCGTTCCATCGCCCCGCACCTCCAGGTACTGGGATACTCCCTTTCCATCCTCAGTTTTTACTCCCTCTCGTAGCATTTCATTTTCATGACAAAATATGTATGTCCTTTAGCAGCCCTGTTCTTGTGAGAACAAACATGTCACTACCTGTGTCCCCATCCTCAAGCCCTATGAGGCAATTCAAGCAGTCTAACTGGAGCTGCCTGCCATCTCCGCCCCACCCAATGCTCTCGCCTGGTGCTTCATCAAGCTACGCGCTGAATCAGGCACGACGAAGTCCAACAATTTCAGACCCTTGGCAGGACGTCGGCCCCTTGAGACTCCAAAGTCCCTACGGTTCTCCAAAGAGGTTCTAAGCGTCTTTCATGGAGGTTCAGCATGAAAAATGCTCTCATGACATGGTAGATTCTCAGAGATGTTCCTGTCAGCAACCCCTTGTAACTTTGTGTTGCTACACGCTGATTTACTGTATAGCCGAAAAGGGTTCTCGAGGAAAGAAGACATACAGGAAGTGCTGTATATAGTATATTTATAGGTCATTGTCGCTTCCGCTATATAAATCACGATGTAAAGCGATACGAAGTTGTATAAGAACATGGGCTGTAAATTTGCCAGTCTGTGCAGGCTCACAGCAGTACTTATGAAGGATTTTTGACTTCTGTGACTGATGTAGAGATTTCTTCCGGTGAATTGAAAATATGTAACTAGTTGCTGGCGCATTCACATTATAAATCTTTTTTTCTTTTTTGAAACAAGACCTCACAGGGCCAGCTTATACTGAAAGCTTGAAATGTCTCGTACATACAAACTATTGTAGATAGTAAGTCAGTTTAGCCCCAGCTGTAAACTGGCGAAAGGAAACTTAGAAGGGATCCGAACAACCAACAAGGAGAAGAGGTGCCTGAGGGGGAAACTCTCATTTGTACCCGCACCCCATTATCGAATGTAACACTTCCAAGTTTTCAGAAAATACGAAAAAAATCTGACACATATATTATGTTGTGTACTATGCATCTGCGAAGTTTCATCAATTTTTTTGAAAATGTCTAGCATGCACAACAAAGACAAATGATATGAGTTATGGAATACTATTCACTTTGGTCTTCTTTTTTCACAGGTCATATATGGTCATATTTTGGAACGAAATTTTATATGTGCACAAGATAAAACATAACCCATGTCCATGATTTTATTTCATATTAAAAAAAACATGAAAGTGTGATATCCGATAATGAGGTGCGAGCACAACTAGTTGTAGAGTATTCGCTCTCGAGACAGAGGCGCTAAATTTAACTTCAGCTCGTAAGCATGTAACATCGTGCAATACAAAGCTTTGTAAATTTAAGTTATCGGGAGCTAGAGCTATATAGGGCAAATCATGTTTGTGTGAGCTGAAGAAATACAACTGAAGATAGTCCCAGATGGAGAGCTTCTGTTGTGAGCAACCTTGTTCAAATATATGGTGATGTGGTAAATCCTGGGCTGCAGCTCCTAGGAAATCTGTCTGAAGCTGCAAACATGATTGCGAAATGAGTTGCAGAACTCGTGGTAGCTCTAGCAACAGCAAGGTTGTCCGTTAGATAACTTGGTGGAGATGCAGTGCAGCGGTAACTTTCACAGGAAGTGCCCAAGATTCTGCTTGTAGAGGAGAAGTCTCCAGTTATGTGGAAGATTGAAGGGAAACCTTGGTGCGTTCGCCCTCCTGGAAGTAGACAGCAAAATATAAGCAAAAGGATACAAAAGGTTCACTTACTGGGGTGGACAAGATGTGAGCATAGATGCCTTCCCGACACTTCCCAAGAAAAATCCCGAATTGGATCCAAAATTGATGGGATGTTCATTAGGCCGGCTTTAGGATTATGCTTACTCCTACTGTGGAGAAAACCAGAGGAGTCTGACTACCATTTCTTCGTATGAAGTACGTACTTGTTCTTCACCGTGCAAGCTCTACAGGTTTCAGAATCCGAGGCCTTCAAGTTCAACCATAGACGCAACAACCGGCTCAACCAAAACAACCGCTAGACAATATAAATCAGGTATCTCCAATACTGCATCATTCCACTACCTTCGTCTTTTTTTGTACTCGCTTTCGTCCGGAGTCGAGCTCACTATCCGATCCCACTTACGAACTTCACGCCTAGGAGCACTAAGAGTCTAGAAACAGTAGCTTAGTTTCCTTTCTTCCATGTGAATAGCTTACCAACGAAGAAACATGAAAGTACTACCCAAAGGTGAGATGGAAGTTTGAGAAGAGAGACCGCCTATTGTACACGTCTCCTTCTTTTCCTGACTCTCGTGAAGGTTTAGGCTTTCCTACCGAGGATCCTGGCAATGAAATATTCTACCGAACAATCTTTCCTCGACTACTCGGAGGTCCAAAACTAGGCAAACTGAAATCAAACTGAAAACAGTCGTGGATCGTTTCACTGGCTCATTTCATTCCTCTATCTCACCATTTTAGCTGTATACCTATCTTGTATACAGTAGTAAGTCTACTCTTCTTACCCCCTCTCCTCTACCTTTTGTGGCCCATCTATTAGGTTTTTTTACCATCTTTGAGTCATAGCGAGACGGCTCTATCTCGCATATCCCTGTTCTTGTAACCCCATCCGTTTCCGGCGATTTTGTCGCCTTCCATGCCACATCCGACTAAACCTTAGGTCATGTAATTGTTTGGTCCATTCTCATTGTGCTCCCAGCTGGATGAAGATGATTGTCCTTGGAGATTTGAACCTGGTGTTGCACCTGAAAGGGAGGACCTGCATTTCAAGATTATTAGAAAGAGCCTGCGTATTAATATTGATCTGGTGGGGCTCTCCCTTTTTCCTGTCAAAAAGGCAGTTGATTTCTAATCACACCACATGAAGGTTAAAATATTTTCAAGAAAAGATGAACATCATCTTCCTTCATTCCACTCCTGCAACAAAACTTGCTTATACGATTTGAATGCTTACAGGCTCGAGCTCCAGTTGGAATAACCCTGCGTAGGAAACGCCAAGCGAAAGTATAAAAATTCGTGGGATGATGTTCTTATTCTTCCAAACCTGATTAAGTAGCTCGGTGGTTGCGGCTGGCAGCTGGGAAACACCAGTCTTGGAATTGCATTTACCATTTGGCGTGAGTTTGCAGCACAGGTTGTCTTGTTTGGAGTGAGTAGTTGGCTAATCAAATAAGAGCTGATCATTCCAAATACGCTGGTTAGGGAGCCAAAGATCTTGCACCAAGGCCGGATAAGTGAAAGTGTGGTTCTGGATGTTCAAATCCTCTTAAATTCTTGTCCACTTTGGAATGTTTTCTCTGGAAGAAACTTATCTGGTTTTAAAAAGTATAAAAATATTGCAAAATCTGTTTTATTGCGGTGAGGGTGGATCGAACACCCGACCTTCAGATCTTCAGTCTGACGCTCTCCCAACTGAGCTATCCCCGCTGTTGTGATCCATATCATGTAAGCTTATATATATCATAAATGTATTTCATTTTTTTTTTGCATAACTGTGGTTCACATTTCCCGGTTTCTAATCGTCAAAGTGAAACGCTAGCAATTGATCTTTTAATCCATCGTTTCTGGCCTTACAATTTATAGAGTTACATAGATTGACAATGGCAGACATTATTCTTGACGCAGAAACTTACAGCTTACAAGAACATCTAAATCCTTAACTCCAACATTAAGTTTCAAATCCATCTTCTCCGGCCTTACAATTTATAGAGTTACATAGATTGGCAATGTCAGACATTCTTGACGCATAAACTTACAGCTTCCAAGAATACCTAAATCCTTAACTCCAACATTAAGTTCCAAAAAATACTAAATAGCTACCTCTAATTCACCTGGACTTGAGCAGCTTCAGCAGCGCCCTCGCCTTGGCCTTTGCCCTGGCGCCGCACTGGCTCTGAAGCAGCAGCAGCAACTGAGTCACCACCCCGGCGTCGACCGCTTCGCTCCGTGCCGCCCGTGACTCCCGGCACACAGCTAGCAGCGCCGCCGCCGCGTGCTCGCTGCCGTCGTTGGTCGAGGACATCATGAACACGTGTCTCACGAGCACCCGTGTCGCGCCCGGGGCACGCGCCACCGCCCTTCGGCCGGCCTCCGTCTCAGCCAGGGCCTCCACCGCCGCCAGCGCGCTGGACACGGCGCCGCCGCCCTTGCCGTACGCCCACCAAGTGAGGTGCCTGAAGAGCGCGCCGACGACGCCGTGGTGGATGGCGCTGCCGCGCGCCGGCTCGGTGGCGCAGACCGCCGCGATCGCGCGCACCGCGGCCTCCGAGGCGCGCGGGTCGGAGGCCGCCGGCCCGTCCTGCCGTTGCAGGAGCGGCAGGAGCGCCTGCCACACGCGCGGCGAGGCGGCGACGATGAGCGCCAGGTCCCGCGTCGCGGCCGCCGTGGCGACGGTCTCCAGGAGGCGGCACAGGCCCGCCTTGGCGCGCCCGCTGCCGCGCTCCAGGAGCCGCACGAAGGACGCCAGGCTGGCCTCCTTCTTGAGCACGTTGAGGCAGTCGAGCTGCGGCGCGGCGGGGCTGGACGGCATGAGGCTGAGCGCGCACTGCAGCGCGAGCTCCTCCTCCGCGCGACCGGGGCGATCTGCCGGCGCGGCGCGGAACACGAGCGGGAGCAGCACGCTGAGGAACCCCAGCTGGAGCATGCACGCGCGGCCGACGTCCGACTCGGACGCCAGCGCCATGACCTTCTCGAGCGCGGCGGTCTTGGCGGCGGCGGCTGTGGCGTCGGACAGGAGGCACCGTTTGAGGGCCGCGAGCGACGGATCCGACTCCGGGAGGTGGTGGTGCTGGTCGGTGGTGGCTGCGGAGAGCCAGCGGTCGATGAGGTGGCGAAGGGTGCGGTTGGGCACGAGCGCGGTGGCGTCGCCGAGGGCCTGCATTGTGACGGGGCAGGTGCGGTGGCCGTCGGCGAGCCAGCGCTCGATGCATTGGCGGTCGTACGTCTGCCCCGTGCACAGCGTCACCGGGTCCGTGAAGATGTCCAGGCTGATCGGGCACCGGAACAAGTGCGGTATGCTCATCTTTCGCCTCCACGCAGCGAGAGAGAGATCAACAAGAATGCATCAAGAAACCGAAGAACCTAGCTTAGCTACGCCCACACAACAAACACCTACCAAAATCCAAGACAAAATTAAGCGAACAACAATCCACTCCAACAGCAAGAACTCATCAACAAAATCAGAAACAAATTTGCATCCCCGACTTGATTTCAAGGTGAGGAATGCCAAATGCAGTGTGCTCGGTCACCACGGGAAGCTCCTTTATTTTAGCTCGTGGCAGTGCAGGCACTCACTCCCATGCCACTCCCATCAAGAATCGCCGATGTAACGTAACGCAGGACGACGAAACCCCGTGAGGTGACCGCAGGGAGAGTCACTGCGCTGGCCGGCCCCGACGGTTGTACTTGATGCAGATGATGGGCAAACAACAGTGCTGGATATGGGCTCCCTCTCTGTGTCCGAGATGAGAGAGAAGGGAGAGGATGGAGCAAGCAGGAGAAGAGAGAAGGAGTGTGCAAAGATAAAGGGCGGAGCAAATGGAGAAGTTTCTCTTTTGGTGATGGTCGTAGAAAGGGAAAGGTCTGGCGATTGGACCAGTAGGCATGAGGAGAGACGAACGCAGAAAGGTTGAATACCGAAAACGTGGGGGCAGTCAGACTTGGGGACTGGCCGGAGTGCAATGAATTTTTACAGGTTGGAATGGCCAAATTATGGGGCTGCGGCAGCATTATTAAAAAGGTTTGAAGTCAAATTAAGGGGCCAAATTAAGAGTACTGTTGAGGAACCAGGGCTGGAAGTGGCAGCTGATTGCAATTTGCAGCTTGAGAGATTCAGACAAATTAGGAGCCATGACCAGCCAAAGGAGATGCTCGGAAGTTCTGAAAGTTTTACTCTGAACTGGAACTGGACCAAATTAAGAGGCTGCAGCAAAGGAGTGACAGGCTAAAGACATGTTGTACTTTGAGTTTGCCAAGCCAAATAATGCACTAGTATTGAACTATTGATTAACCAAGGTTTGAAGTGGCAGCTATTTGCAATTTGCAGCTTCTTGAGAGGTTCAGACAAATTAGGAGCCATGACCAGCCAAAGGAGATACTCTGAAGTTTTGAAAGTTTTACTATGAGCTGGACCTGGCCAAAATTGCTGCACTGTAATAATCTGGGTAAATGCAATACTGTTTTCCTGCGGGAAAATGTATTTGGTGTTACTGTCAGTCTTCTACGTGTGTTCAGTATTACTGTTTGCCAACGGTGGACTAGACTATTCCGAGCTCTCAACTATGGAACAGTACCTTTCGTTGGCCGCGATTGTTCCATTTCCAGAGGATTCACTTGTGATGGAGACGAGCATAATCCGTTAGTGAATCCGAATTTTTATAGTACAGCTAAAGACTTTTCCAGAGAATCCATCTGCATCGCTGATAAAACCTTGAGCCACTTTGTCAGCCAATGCTGCATTGTTACCAACAGTACCCTGGCAGCTCCGCGACAAAGAGGGGCATCTTTCTTACAAGACAAAGATCACGCCATGAGTTAAAGTATGATCTGCGCAGTTGAAACTGAGAAACTCCATTGGCTCCTCGAGCAACCCACTCAGAGTAAACAATGGCGTTCCGTAGGCGCTAATGGCACCTTGTTGCGGCTATGACAGTGCGAAAGTCTTTGGGGTTACACTAGACTTTTAGGCAGTGTACCCGGTAATGGCCAGCACGATTGCCGGAATTAAGGAGGGCTAGGCTAGGGATCGTGCCCTTGATGCGCTTATCATATCGGACGGGATCTAACTAGGACATGGGACAACGGCATGAACAGGATTATTATTGACAGGGTCTATTGGCTAGGGTTGTGCTTTAGGGGTAGCACGCGAGGTGGCCGGTGATCTGTTCGGCTGGTGGTGGAGGGAGATGCTTGTTGCAAACGTGGGTGCCACTGCGGTCTCAAAACAGCTAAGAAGTGCGTCAAAAAAAAAAATACAAAAATAGCCACCCTCTCCGAAGCAATCTAAAAAACTAACCCTTTTGGTAGCACCTATCTTCCAGGCGTGCCATCTGCCATCCAGTGCCTCTGTGAGAGGCGCTAACCCCCGCTTCGGCAAGGTATAGCGTCGACGAGTTAAGTGGCTACGGTCGTGGGAGGGCCACCTACCCTGCGACCCTTAGCCATTTCTTCTTCCTCTCTTGCCCCAAACTTCCCATCTCCCTCCCAACTCGCCTCAACTATCAAATCCTTCCATTTTGGTTGGGTTTTCGTGGGTGCCACTGCGGTCTCAAAATAGGTAAGAAATGCGTCGAAAGAAATACAAAAATAACCACCCCCTCTGATCCCCACCTCTATTTTAGATAGTGGGGATCAAAGTGTCACATGCCCGTCTCCTGATAGATAAATTTTGCACGGATTTGCAGGGAACGTTCCCTCATTGTCATCCCTAGCTTGAACATTATGTTGGCTTCAAGGTTAAAACAAGAAGAAAATGAAGAAGAACAAGTGATGGCCAAGATGATCAAGGTGTGATCGGAAAATGTCCATGTGAGAGCTGAGCCTATTGAAAACATGTCCTGAAGATGAAGATTTTGTGGGCATTCACGGTTAACTTCAAGACATCATCTATATGAAAAAAGAAGAAATGATTGGAGGTTGATCAAGTCAATGCCCAAGTTCAAGATGAGCATATAGAAGAGATTATCTTGAAGCTTGGTGTTTATTGTGTGATCATGAATATGTGAAGATATGCCTAAAGAGAGGTTCTCCCATAACCGAGTATGGGGTAGCAACTCGCAAGACTTCACCAACCAAGCACATCGAGTAACGTGTCCCATCTTGAGGTGGACAAGATCGTCATCATCAAGGTCAACTAGAATGCACATAGCAAAGTTTTGTTCTTAATAAGGTTTCTTTCTTACCAGTCTCGTGATGTTAGCTGGGAGACCGCTTTATAGGACAGTTACTTGTACTATCAAGAGGCGCTCTCAAGTGAGTAACTTAATCGTAGCCTTCAGAAGAGCTCAGACTTTTGCATCATTGGTATTGTACTTCTGTTTTTTCACTTGGTTCTTATCCTTGTGAGATTTTAGAGCTTGTATTTATTCTCATAACAAGCTCTAGTTTATCGAAAACGAATTTCATATGCATTCTCTATTGCATTTTTATATTGGAGAATTTACCGAGTTGCCTTTTATAGAGAGGTCAAACCTTTCATCGTTTGATTTTATTCTTCATCGCGGGACTATGATGGTTCTTTGCATGACCTTGTGAAGCTCGTTGCTATCTTTGAAATGAGTCCAAGATCATCAACATTGCAGTCTGAATGCTCAATTTACGACCAGTTTGGATTCAGTTGTTAATTTCTATCTTTTCTAGGGGTGGAGACTCTAGCCCCGGGAGGACTAGAGACTCCAGCCTGAATCGTGTTTCTCCCTTTTCGAGATGTGTGTTGGTTCAGAACCTCTGTGGTACGTGGTCAGGCTGGGGAATCCTACCCCATAGGATGAAGACTGTGGACCTACATTTTTCATGGCTTTGAGGGCGACAACTCCGGCCTCCCAAGGCTAGAGACTCCGGGATAAACTTCCTTCAATGAATATTTTCTTTGGGAGGAGGGCTATACAAGGTTCCTTTCTTCCCCAAGGGATGGTTGCTTCTTGTTTTTTGTCTCTCTCCTCTATTGTTGACCTTAAGAATTTGCCCTAACTCTCTATTACTCCTATGATTCTTCCATCTTCTTGAGGAAAAATGGACCAGATCTACATTTTCATCAATCAATATCCACTGTAAGGAAGGGGAACATACTGGATCTAGATCTTGAAGTCTTTTTTTGTTTTCTTCCTTTTTCTTCCTCTCTTATCCCACCATAGCTTTTGTAGCTGTTGGTAGAATTTGTGACTGGAGAATTGAGCACCTTTTGCGTTCTTGCAATTACATTTGGCGCATCAGTTTGAGTTCTCTACGAAGAATCAGTTGGGTGAAAGTGAGGAGCTATTACTCCTGCGTGCTTATATCCAAAGCTTGTTCCTCTTGGGTTCTTGAAGCCGTAGAAGGCTTTGTGACTTTGTGGCTTACTGGATTACTTGTGAGCCTCCGATTAAGTTGTGGACATTTCCCCAAGCTTGTAGAGTTCGGTGACCGCCCTTAAGAATCGCATAGTGGATCGATGATTTCCTCTTGGTGGGAAATGTCAAGGAGAATACGGTATGCCATTGTGGCGTTTGGGAGCCTTGTTCCTCCACATCGCTCCAACGGAGATTAGCATCCGCAAGGGTGTGAACTTTGTGATACACCATTGCATCTGTGTAGCTCGGTTTTTTTCCTTTACCCGAACTCTCTACTTATGCACTTTACTTTGGGATTTCTTGAAGTTACATATTTTGCTATCGCATAGTTGGTTATCATGTTTATTATAAATTGTTAGTGCACTTAGTTAAGCTTAGTATAGTTATGTTGTGCTTGATAAATTAAACGCTAGTTTATTTCTTATTTATTCAAGTTATTGTCGTAAAAGTTTTAAATCGCCTATTTATCCCCTTCTAGGGCGACATCCATGTGCTTCCACCTGGGGCCGATGTGGACGTTGGAGCAACTGTTATGTTTTCTCGCCTCCGCCTTGTAGTGTTAATGTGTGTGTTTGGTGTTGGCTTTGATCACTCGACCTTTTTTTTGTCGTCTACTCATGTGAAGCACGGCCTTGGGGCAGGCATGTTGCCATTTTTGTTTGTATTAGTTTTTGGCCAGTTTTACTAATAAATTAGCCAATTCACATCTTCTATATTAACAAAAAGTCAAAATTTTGCCTCATTTCGAATAAATAAATACACTAAACAGTGTTTCACTATGCATTGAGCTGTATTTTCTAATCGCTGGTATAAGTGGTGCAACTAACAATATACTGTTGAATGTAGATAGGCTGCAGCCCAGCAAGGAAACCCATGTAGTCTACAGTTCCTGAAATCTCAAGGCCCATCACGTTGGCAGCTTGGGACAGCCTTGGGGGATAAGGTTTAGTCCCACATTGCAAGTTGGGAGTGAGTTGGAGTGGTATATAAGGGCTGCTCTTCTAGTCCTTCTAAGTGAGTGAGAATAGAAGGAGCCCTCGCGCACTCCTCCTCCGCCCGCCCCGCCTCAGCTCGGCACGTCACGCACGCACGTCGCGTTTCGTGACTCGAGTTTGAGTTCGAGACACACTCAAGGAAGCCTAAATTTTTTTGCTTGGAGCACGAACTGAGTTGGGTACGTGTCGACCTGCATGTGCATGCTCGCCGCGTGTCTCTGGCTTCCTACGTGTGGCAACGCGGTCTCTCCTCCCATGCTATACAAGGAGACAGATCAGATCTGGAGAGAAAAACGCCCAGAACTCTCTAGTCCGTCTCTCTCACGAAGTTCCTTTTCCCGTCCGTTGAGATCCTGCACCGGGACTGCTCGCTGCTGTTCGTGCTCTTCTTTCCCGATTCGACTGCTTCATCGATGACTTCGACTACACCATGGGCGACATCAACAATTCACATGGTGGTGCTGCTGCTGGTGGTGCAACCTTTCCGGTCGCGATGTACGTGCTTTTCCTCTCCTACCTTGCACTACTACTTGTTCCATCTTCAGATCTGATGCATGTGCTTAGTCTGATGTGTGTGGTTAAATATGCTTATGCATATGTAATGTTGCTTTCGGTAATTAAACTCACACGGAAATTGTCAAATAATCTAACATTCCAAAAACCTTATATGCTTAGGAAATTTTCACCGTCTGGTTTTGCTGCTGCGCTCAAACCGAGCCCGTTTACGGGTTCTCATTTCAAGAGATGGCAGAATAAGACCCTCTTGTGGCTCACTTCTATGGGCGTGCACCGAGTTGCGGAAGGTACTCCCAGAGGTCCGCTTACTCCTGAAGAGGATAAAGCGTTCGGGGATGCCACCGTAATCTTTGTGGGTGCCGTCCTAAGTGTGCTTGGATACAAGTTGGTTGATGCTTATCTGCACATCCGAAATGGGAAGGAACTGTGGGATGCACTAGACGCTTAGTTTGGTGCTGTGATGTCTACGGGTGCTTCTATTCTTGTAGACAGTGTTGGGCCTCCAAGAGCAGAGGTTTGTAGAACAGCAGCAAGTTTCCCTTAAGTGGATCACCCAAGGTTTATCGAACTCGGGAGGAAGAGGTCAAAGATATCCCTCTCATGCAACCCCGCAACCACAAAGCAAGAAGTCTCTTGTGTCCCCAACACACCTAATAGGTGCACTAGTTCGACGAAGAGATAGTGAAATACAAGTGGTATGAATGAATATGAGCAATAGTAACGGCGCCAGAAAAGTGCTGCTGGCGTGCGTTGATGGTGGTAATATTGCAGCGTATAAATGCGATAAAACAGTAAACAAGCAGCGATAGCGATATTTAGGAACAAGGCCTAGGGATCATACTTTCACTAGTGGACACTCTCAACATTGATCACATAACAGAATAAATAGATAGATGCTAGACTCTACACCCTCTTGTTGGATGATGAACACCACTAACTGTGTAGGATTACACGAACCCTCAATGCCGGAGTTAACAAGCTCCACAATATTCAATGTTCATATTTAAATAACCTTAGAGTGCATGACAGATCAACATAACCAAACCAAGTACTAACATAGCATGCACACTGTCACCTTCACACTACGAAAGGAGGAATAGATCACATCAATACTATCATAGCAATAGTTAACTTCATAATCTACAAGAGATCACAATCATAGCCTACACCAAGTACTACACGATGCACACACTGTCACCATTACACCGTGCGGGAGGAATAAACTACTTTAATAACATCACTAGAGTAGCACACAGATAAATTGTGATACAAAACACATTGCAATCATAAAGAGATATAAATAAGCACTTCACTATGCCATTCATAACAGTGAATAAGTATTCTGTGAAATATAGCCTAAGAGACCCACACGGTGCACACACTGTCACCTTTACACACGTGGGACAAGGAGTCTCCGGAGATCACATAAGTAAAATCCACTTGACTAGCACAATGACATCTAGATTACAAGCATCATCATATAAATCTCAATCATGTAAGGCAGCTCATGAGATTATTGTATTGAAGTACATAGGAGAGAGATGAACCACATAGCTACCGGTACAGCCCCGAGCCTCGATGGAGAACTACTCCCTCCTCATGGGAGACAGCAGCGTTGATGAAGATGGCGGTGGTGTCGATGGAGAAGCCTTCCGGGGCACTTCCCCGTCCGGCGGCGTGCCGGAACAGAGACTCCTGTCCCCCAGATCTTGGCTTCGCGATGGCGGCGGCTCTGGAAGGTTTTTCTCTGGTTTTGTCGAACGTGTAGAGGTTTTTAGGTCAGGGACCTTTATATAGGCGAAGTGTGGTGACCCGGCATACCACTGCATGGTGTAGTATGCAAGTCTGATATAACACCAATGAAACACCGTTCCACTAGTATTATATCGCTCAGAGTGGTACAACAGAAACATATGCGGGTCCAAGGCATGTCTATAGAATTACATACATTGACTCTATTACATAAGATCATCACAGCCTCCTACTTTACAATGAGGTAAAACTGCAAATCAACTCCAGAAGAATGACTCGTAGCCTAGTCCTAACACGAACTCTATTTGTAGAGTATTTACCTAGCTACAGAGGCTAAGAATAGATTCTAGCTAAATAGGAGCTAGGTTTAGGGAGTTAGCTCCCTTCTATTGCTAATCTAGGTTTTCTCCTTGTTGGATGCGGTATCTGACTCTTCTGACATGGTCCTTTCTCTTGAAGTATTTGTTGACTCCTCGGCCTTTGAGCTGCACGGTAGATCCTCCTTCGATGCCTCCATATCTAAGCAGGGGATTTAAGAGTGGGATGAGTACGAGCGTACTCAACAAGTTCATTATAGGAAAGAGGTGTTTAATGCACTAGCTACGCATTAGACCAGAAAGTCTAATACCCATGCAAGTTTTCATAACCATTTCTTCAAAAGGTTGCTTTTATTCGGAAGAACTATCCGTCAGCCTTCACCGGTTTACTAGAACTTCATGGAGCTCCTTTCCGCGTTCGCAGTTCCATATCCCGGAACAGGGAGTGACAGGTCACGGTTCTTTACACTCTGCAGAGGTGTGTTGCTTTACCCATAAGAGATCTTAACCTTGGTGCCAACCGGGCAATTTCCCCGTCCACACTTCCTATGGTGTGAGGCCCGGTATAAGGTCTAGCCAATCATGTTCCTCCGCTACCTCGAACACCCACCCTTTGTTGCATACCCCGACCCTGGGTCCTCGTCGGTCCTCTTATACCACTTAAGGATGGACCCCGACCACGACAACAGTTTGGGATCGAACCAAACTCCTTCGCCGGTAGCTGCAACCCATCATAGACCGCAATACCGTGGGGACTTTACCCCAGCCCACCGCTTGCACTTCGAGCGACAAGTGTCTACGGACTATGCCGTGGGGACTTAAGGCTTCCCCAGCCCACCGCTTGCCCTGACAGATACAAGTGTCTACGGTAAAGCGCATCCGTTGATGAACGAGAGGTGGAAACACTTTTGACTACTCCGTCCCACTCCGGATCTTATGGTTAACACGGATATTACGGCACAAGAATCACTGGCGACATTTGTTGTTTAATCCTAAATGGATATAAGCCCGTGCAATGGAACCTCCACCATATCAACACAATCCATGGTTCCATTGCCCACCACTTAGTCATATTCATAGTTATGAAAGTAGTGGTTTTGATTTTTGTGCAATAGTGATAACCATAATACTTTGCAAGTAATTTGATAGAAATACTCAAATGACATGAGCAAGTGATGAACTTGCCTTTCTTGACTGCAAGATTATGCAGGCAAGGTCTTCGATACGCAATAACTCCAAATTCTGAAATAGCATCATCGTCCGGTAAGGACGATGTTTAAAAGATTGCCAAGGATGCAATAATGCATAAGTATGAGATGCAATCGTTCTAAACGTGACCTAACCCCGATGATTTAGGATTAGTGAGTAGTAGTGATTAGTTCAGGGTGTGTTGCACTTTTAGAGTGTTTCACAAACAAGGTTCTTATTAGGTTCTTGTTGTATTAGAATAATGAGCAAGTGATAACATGTATAGTAACAATCATACACATCAAGGAATAGTAGTTGTATAATAAGTAAAGAGCAGTTGTCAATTTTAGGTCCTATAGTGCATGGTTGATGATTATTTATTATATATTTCAAAAGAATAGCTTTTGAAGAACATGTTCTTTAATGAAGAACAAGTATGATTATTTGGTTTGTGGGGTTCTATGGTTCTAATTGGTTTCTGGAGTAATTAGTAGATGGATCACAACATAGTTGGATTCATCAAGAGCTAGAACTTGTAAGGTTGAGTTAAGCCTAGGCATCTTGAGTAATTTAATATAAATAGTTGCTATCAAGGTTGGTTTACCTTGCTGATGATAGCTGGCTAGGGTTTATAGGTCCTTATAAGCAGGGTTGATGATTATTCTTTATTTACTTCAAAAGAATAACTTTTGAAGAACATACTTCTTAAGTAATAAGAAGTATATCAGTTAGGGTTGAGGTTGTCTAGGTTTTGCTACTGGATTCACTAAGTAAGGAATGATTGGCTCCTAAATAGGATGGTTCATAATTATGAAGTATTTGTAGGGTTCAGTGGACTATGGTTATGCAATGATAAATATTGGGCCTAGATGCTATTGGGGTTCATCACAATGGTGTGATGCTAAGCATGGATGAATAAGGATGATGGTTTTGACAGTAGAAGCTAGGGTTTAAATTTGGTTGATCCTACTTGATCAACTAGGTTTAGTGATATGCATACATGGAATACTAAATTGCTAGTGATAGGGTTCTACATTTTATGTGGATATAGGTATGTCTTTTAGTTGCTAATGGTGGCTCTATGATTTGAATTAAAGTACCATGATCACCTGTTCTAACCTTGGTTTAGGTTAGAAGCAAATTAGGGTTCACATGTAATAATGGAACTAGGGTTCCTAATTAATTTAGGGTTTTAGGAGTCACATGGAATGATAAGGTTATAATGTCATTTCATAAGGAATTGAGGTTTAGGTTTGGAAACCATTTAGGTTTCACACATAAAATAGTGGAGCTAGGGTTTCTAATTTATTTAGGGTTTTAGGATTACCCATGAAATGATGAGTTCCTAGTTTTCTATCCTATGGAACTAGGGTTTCCTAATTACCCTATAATGTTTGGATTAATAACTTCATTAATAAAATTGAAGTTATTAATAACTTAGAAATAAAATAATGTTGGGTTTGGCATTTTATTATTTTTAAATGAATTAATAATTAGGGTAATTACTAATCAGGGTTTTAAATCCTTTTGATAAGGATTTAATAAAACAATAAAGAAAAATTAGTTTTAAAGTTTTCTTTATTTATTTACTGGTTTCAATTTAATTTTTAAAGTTTTCCTTATTTATTGAATTTAATTGAATTTAGAATTAATAAATAAGGCTTAAATAACAAGTATTAAATACTTAAATTTTTATTAAAAATAAAAATTTCATTTTATATTTTTATTGGATAGAGTTTACTTTTCTATGAATTTTGATAACTCATTTGTATTTTTCTGAGTTAATATGAATTTTGTAGATTTATTTAAAGTTTCAGTAATTATTGAATTGAAATAAAACACAAGAAAAGCTAAATCTACCCGGGCAGTGCTACCCATAGTCACAGACAGGTGGGCCAGTGGTCCACGTGGACTGCCACGCGAGCAGCGACCGGTCAAAATTGACCAGGGCGTTTGACCCACCGGCGGTTAAACGCCGGCGTGTCTGCGTGCGGCGGCGCCGCCAATTTTTGGCGCCCCAGGACGCGCGGCTAGGCTCTACTGGTCCCCCTCGACACGCTGAGTACAGCGGTGGTGTTGGTTTTTCCAAATGGCCACCGGAGCTTCGCCGGAGATCAAGGCCGCGGCGGAGCAACTCCGGCCGAATCTCGAATCATAGATTATGATTGATGGAAATGCACAATTAAGAGGTCTCTGGGAGCGCACACTCACCCTGGAGTTGATAGGCTGCTCGACGAGGAGGATTGGCGACGGAGGAGACCACACAACCGCCATTTCCGACGAACTACGGTGGGGGAAAAACTTCCAATTGGGTCGATTCCGAGGTTCCCCGGATGCGTGGCTTGGCCAGAATAGAGAAGACGTCAAGGCGCACCTCCTCGACCAACCCTGGGCTCCGGCATAGCTCCAATCGTCGAATCCTTGCTCGAGGCCGGCGGACAGTAACCGAGGATGGCGAGAGATGGAGAAGGACTTGGAGAGAATGGAGTGGCGTTTGGGGTAGCTAGGGTTCTGGTGATCGTCTCCGAGTATTTATGGGTCGAGGCGAGGCCTGCAGCGACGGCACATCGTCGGAGACGGCCGGGATGCAACGATGTCGACGAGCACATTTTGGCACATATCTTGGCGCGTTAGAGATAACCACGGACACGGAGCAACTTGAATCGAATTCTGGACATGATCTTGGCGTCCAGATCATCCATATCGGCGTCCAGGACGTGGCCGGCGAGCTCCTCCTCCGTGTCGATCTCTGGGGAGAAGAAGAAGTAGCTTCGCTTCTTCTTTTAATTTTTTTCCAGCGAAACGTTAACTGGGTCGGGCTGGATTGGCGTTGCTGGGCTCGTGTTGGGCTTCACTTGGTGGACTGCACGGCTAGGTGAGTCCAGGTAAGCTTCTCTCCCCTCTCTTATTTCTTTTATTGTTTTATTTTCTATTTTCATTTTCTATTTTGGTAATCTGTTTTAATTCACATTTGAATTCTGGTTTGTTTTGCAGGTGTTTAACAATTTGGCTTTCATGAGGTCTATTACAAGGGCTTTGTATTACTACATTGTTTTGTTTAATAATTATTAAGTGTATGTGAGCATTGTCATAATTTTCAATTGGACAAGTATTTAGGTATTGATTTTAATGTGCTTTTTTATTTGGATTGCCACTTCCTTTTGGAATGGTTAGAATTTATAATTTATACTCTAAGAGTTTTACAAGGTATCATTAGGACTTGGTATCTCAATTGAGAATTTAGCCCCATGCATATGATTTTATGTGAACCTTAATTTATTAAGATCTTGTAGTTTGGATTATAACCCTATTTCCAGATAGCACTATTATTGTATTATAATAGCATCTTGAAATACTTTGAGTAAGTATTACTCTCCTCATAGTTGGTTCTTGGTTATTAAGATAAATGGTTGATCACCACTTATGGGCTTTAATTATAAAATGTAGCACAGGGTTTCTTATGTTTATGAATTCAAGCATAAGATATTATTGAGGTTGCAATTTTGGTTATAGAGATGGGATGACACCATATTGCATGAGCTAGGGTTAATCTTCCCTAACCAAGCTAATATGGTTACTTGCTTAATATTTCATGTGCTTCCATAATTACTAAGGATTTGAGAATTGGTTTTTATCTTCTTCCAATTAGCTTCTCTTAGTATCCTTACTTAATCATTAAAGTAACTATATTGATTGTAGTTCTTTTTATAGTTAACTTTGGTCATATGGATGGTTGGTTTCTCACCATATAAGGTTTAAAGTTTGTCTCTAAAGGTTTTCTATTATTCTTTATTTGAGGAATAAGTGGAATGTAGATCTGGTAGGATTCTACTTATGATCACCAAGTGATTCACAAGTTAAGGTTGGGATATAAGCCTAGGGTTGCTTACTATTGATCTCCCTATAATTTCATGTGGTGAATGATATCTACTTATCCTATTAGGTTTTAACTTACCCTCACATACATCAAGAGCATGATCATGTATTAAGCATGATCAACTTGTTCTTAATATCTTTACCTCAAGTTCTTAGGGTTTATGATCATCACTCAAATTATAATGATCAAGGTTTGGCTTCCTAAGGTATCCCTCATTAAATGGATTTCTCACTTCTATTCTACTTTCTTGAGTGTAACACCTTAGCTTGGG
The DNA here is from genome assembly GCA_030979885.1 of Lolium multiflorum. Taxonomy (NCBI): domain Eukaryota; kingdom Viridiplantae; phylum Streptophyta; class Magnoliopsida; order Poales; family Poaceae; genus Lolium; species Lolium multiflorum. The sequence continues at coordinate 218,535,911 of CM061748.1, forward strand.
CTCTCTTATAAAGGAATGGTTTATTCTAATGTTTATGGTGTACTCACCATATCTCAATAAATATTAAGTCTAAAATTCCACTTGGTTATCTTGGTTGAATTAATCTCCTCCTTACTTTATCAATTCATGGATATGGTATTATTCCATGTGATATTAGGTTGTCTCACCACTCCAAGATGAAATGGTTAATCTCCTAATTCTTCAGTTCCAAGGTTGTCCTTTATTCTTAATTAGGTAAATCTAATATTGGTATGAGTGGTCTCTCTCTTATTTGGGAAGGTCTTTAATTCCATCCTAAGATTAAGTTCCATAGAGAATGATGTGATCATCAATATCTATGTTTAACATAAATGGATTCTCTCTCTAAGGATTGTCTTGAATATTATCCTAGGGTTCTTTCTAAAGATGATGATTTGAATACTTGGATGTATATCCAAGGTTTAGCTCAAGGTTTGTTATTGCTTCTCTAATAAATAATATAGAGCTCTCACCTCTCTGATTTTGATGTATAATAATTTGAACTAAAGAAGAATTATATTCCTTAGTTGGATCTCCTTGTCTTGTTTTCAAGATTAAAGTAGAATGAATACCATGAGGTTCATGGTAGGATCAAGGATTAGTTTAAGACATGGAGAAGATAAGTGGAGAATAGTTTCTTCAATTATTGTTACTTGATTTCCAATTACATGGATGCTCACATGTTATGGCTAGGAATATCATATTATGATCTTTAATAAGATCAAGTAGTTGATCCTTGTTTCATATGTTCTTGTGTTGATTATTAATTCCATTTGATCTAACCCCTTAGATCAAATCAGCTCTACCCAAAACAAGGTTTTTAACAAAGTCACATTGAGGTTTATAGCGCTTGACTTGATGAGCTACTTCAATTCCACCAAGGTCAAGTGAAACTTCAGTTACTGTGACTGTTTTACTTTAAAGCGCGAAAATTCCCCAGATTTTCTATGCATGAATGCAATGCACACATCTGTTTCCTCTATTTTTGTAACCCCATTACCTGGGATATTACAGTCTCTACCCCTTAAACTAAACTTCGTCCTCGAAGTTTGATCTCTCTCACGTTTCGGAGTGTGGATCTGACTTGTGCAGACTAAATCTTTTCTCGAACTCCATGGTGATCTTACTGGATATAATTGAATACATCCCTTGTCCAGATTCTTCCTGGAATCCAATAGTATCTGTCTCTGAACATTAGTTTCTTACTCCAGTGTTATGATTTTTCTCTAGAATCTAATAATACTTGTCTCTGAACCATGGCTCTTACTTTGATTCATTGATTTATTCCAACTATTATAATCTGGTTTCCTATCTCATTGAAGATTCAATGATTGGGACTTCTTTTTGTCCTGGCAGTCTTTATTGAGGATTAATTGGATAACATTCTCCTAATTGATAAAATAGGTCTTTGTTTTTCCCTTACTATCAAAACTTCAATATTGGTACTTCGTAAGGTACTTATTATGGAAATGATCGTGATGGTTTATTCCTAAGAATGGATTAGACTCATTTAGTCCATCCAATCATGGTTTATAGGTGATACCTAAAACTATTTTGGGTTATTTAGGTTCCATGAAAGGAATCATTCAAATAGACTTTAGTTTTGGTATAGTCAATCTCCTTAAGTCTTTGGTCTCCTTGAGCTTTATTTGGTCTCCTATATTTCCTTCTTCCAACTTCATTAAGCTTAACTTACTTGAGATTTCGTACTTCTGAGTAAATATTTCTCCCTTTCTCAAGTGATAGTCATCTTTTTACTTCCTCGAGGTATAAACCTCGGCTTCTGGTCTGACATCCTTCTGAAAGTATTGTTTAATAATCTTATGAAAATAAGATCAAACTTTCCTCTCAGTTCAGACCTTCTTCATCTATCCTGTTCAAAATATTGAGTTATTGTACGTCCAACTCAATCTTTACTCTACCCCTTAGAGTTTTCTTATGGTCTTCAATTCCTTTTATTCCAACCATTGGATTGATGGTTAGAATATTGGTCTAGGTGTAGCGTATGGTTTATATTCTTCTAAGGTCTTGTGAAGAATCCTTGTGGTGTATCCACTCAATTGTGGACATCCAATGTGAATCCTTCGACTAAATGATAATAGGTCATTGTTATTTTGCTAACAAAATTTTATTTGTTCACAACTTCTTGATACAAATAATTAAATCGTGGACTATTTGTAACACCAACTGATACCAGCTGTGATTATTATACTAAATGTGGCTATTTGGTATCTAAAAATGGATTCTATTATAGGTTCTGATCAACTGGACGAGACATCTTCTACTCCATCTCGCAGTATTGATCTTATACCAGTTGTGGTCTTCTGATATCGACTATGGTCTTCTTATGTCTGCTATGGTTTCATATATCATCTTCCTTCATTCAGGGTTTATTTTGCAAGAAAACCACTAGCTGACACTATGAATATAGTATCCGAAGTGATTTCCCATGCATTCCCTCTTCTATATTGACTATGGATCTGCTTCAGCTTCACCATAATCACCATATTTCTTACCTTCATGCTTCTCATGTACTAAAGTACTCCTCTGTGGAGGTAAAGCATGAATGTTGATTGGCACTTCCTTCCGAGTATTGTGGTTGCTTCCCACAACTTTGTTTCCTTTATCTGATGAACCTTCTTCTTGTCTTCATAATCTTCCGAAATCGTCACTTCCTCACACGTTTACCATTACCCTCTAGATCTATAGCATCAAGTAAGGACTTGATATTGCAACATGCATTTGCATACCAAAGTCAAACTTCATGTATGGATCTAGTCAAACAATGAAAATCCAATAAAATCCAAGAAGATTCAGCTTTGTGCCTATATTACACACCATCATAAGCCTGAATATACTAGTTGAGTAAGACATTTCTAAACATCAGGCTCTGATGTGTAGTATATAACACCACATAAGATAGGTTTATATCGTGATACTTAGCACGAATATAGGGAATTCTACTATTTGTCTCAACCTTTACCTTAATTGCACATTTGCAATGAGATAAACTTGAAACAAAGTGGTCTAGGATAGTTGTGGTTAACCTATTTTTCTTTGAAAGTACTAATTAACTTAGTATTATTCCACATATAAGTGCTATTGAGGACTATTTTGTATGATACCTCACATGATGTATTTTGGTTCTAATCTGGCTGCTCTAGACACATAGCTATTGGAATATAGCTCCTATACTTCCAAGTGTTTCTATCATAAGACCATGCTCATGATGTGTTTGGCACACATCCCATGTTTTTGGAACACAATTCTTGCACTATTGTTTTGCACTTGGCTTCTTATTGTACTCCTCTTAATTAATTATGAGGTTCTAGTCCATCACATAATGATTCTCAGGTGAATCATATATGATTACTATCACTACTCTGTAAGTAGACATGTTTTATTTCTATCTCTCTTACTTACCTCTCATGATTGACTCATCATGGTCTATACTATCTTAAATAATTTATAGTTATCACTTACTATCAATTGTTTCATATTTCTAGATAGTTTTACTTACTCATTACTTAACTTAGTCTACATCTTAATTATCTTCATCAATTGATATAACTCCTATGACCAGTCTGGATAACTCTTACTTAATCTTAACATGTGTTGGTACACATCTTCCAATAGGATATCTTCCTTATGGTTGTATCCTCTCTTTGGACTACCATGTGTTGTATACCAACTGTGATCTACTCATCTATTGTGTTAAGGACTTATTGATGTGCTACATGTTTAGGATTAGCTAACTAACTTCACTTAAGAAAGATAGGTAAGAAATGTTGACTCAAGTGTGTCAGGATTATTCTCAAGTGAATATCCATCTCAAGTCATAAGAATATTTGGTTTGGCTAAGACAACTTCCTATAGACACTACCAATACTATAGGTCTCCTTTAAAGGGTTTCAATCCTAAGGTCAAAGCATTTGCTCTGATACCAACTGTGGTCTACTCATAATTATTTTAGGGTCTTAAGAGTATCCTACTTAATTTGAGATTAGCTAGCTAACATTACTTAGGAAATATAGGTAAGAAATGTTGACTCAAGTGTGTCAGGATTATTCTCAAGTGAATATCCATCTCAAGTCATAAGAAGTATTTGGTTTAACTAAGACAACTTCCTATAGACACTACCAATCCTATAGGTCTCATTTAAAGGTTTTAATCCTAGGTCAAAGCATTTGCTCTGATACCAACTGTGGTGACCCGGCATACCACTGCATGGTGTAGTATGCAAGTCTGATATAACACCAATGAAACACCGTTCCACTAGTATTATATCGCTCAGAGTGGTACAACAGAAACATATGCGGGTCCAAGGCATATCTATAGAATTACATACATTGACTCTGTTACATAAGATCATCACAGCCTCCTACTTTACAATGAGGTAAAACTGCAAATCAACTCCAGAAGAACGACTCGTAGCCTAGTCCTAACACGAACTCTATTTGTAGAGTATTTACCTAGCTACAGAGGCTAAGAATAGATTCTAGCTAAATAGGAGCTAGGTTTAGGGAGTTAGCTCCCTTCTATTGCTAATCTAGGTTTTCTCCTTGTTGGATGCGGTATCTGACTCTTCTGACATGGTCCTTTCTCTTGAAGTATTTGTTGACTCCTCGGCCTTTGAGCTGCACGGTAGATCCTCCTTCGATGCCTCCATATCTAAGAGGGGATTTAAGAGTGGGATGAGTACGAGCGTACTCAACAAGTTCATTATAGGAAAGAGGTGTTTAATGCACTAGCTACGCATTAGACCAGAAAGTCTAATACCCATGCAAGTTTTCATAACCATTTCTTCAAAAGGTTGCTTTTATTCAGAAGAACTATGTCCGTCAGCCTTCACCGGTTTACTAGAACTTCATGGAGCTCCTTTCCGGCCGCGTTCGCAGTTCCATATCCCGGAACAGGGAGTGATAGGTCACGGTTCTTTACACTCTGCAGAGGTGTGTTGCTTTACCCATAAGAGATCTTAACCTTGGTGCCAACCGGGCAGATTTCCCGTCCACACTTCCTATGGTGTGAGGCCCGGTATAAGGTCTAGCCAATCATGTTCCTCCGCTACCTCGAACACCCACCCTTTGTTGCATACCCCGACCCGGGTCCTCGTCGGTCCTCTTATACCACTTAAGGATGGACCCCGACCACGACAACAGTTTGGGATCGAACCAAACTCCTTCGCCGGTAGCTGCAACCCATCATAGACCGCAATACCGTGGGGACTTTAGGCTTCCAGCCCACCGCTTGCACTTCGAGCGACAAGTGTCTACGGACTATGCCGTGGGGACTTAAGGCTTCCCAGCCACCGCTTGCCCTGACAGATACAAGTGTCTACGGGAAAGCGCATCCGTTGATGAACGAGAGGTGGAAACACTTTTGACTACTCCGTCCCACTCCGGATCTTATGGTTAACACGGATATTACGGCACAAGAATCACTGGCGACATTTGTTGTTTAATCCTAAATGGATATAAGCCCGTGCAATGGAACCTCCACCATATCAACACAATCCATGGTTCCATTGCCCACCACTTAGTCATATTCATAGTTATGAAAGTAGTGGTTTTGATTTTTGTGCAATAGTGATAACCATAATACTTTGCAAGTAATTTGATAGAAATACTCAAATGACATGAGCAAGTGATGAACTTGCCTTTCTTGACTGCAAGATTATGCAGGCAAGGTCTTCGATACGCAATAACTCCAAATTCTGAAATAGCATCATCGTCCGGTAAGGACGATGTTTAAAAGATTGCCAAGGATGCAATAATGCATAAGTATGAGATGCAATCGTTCTAAACGTGACCTAACCCCGATGATTTAGGATTAGTGAGTAGTAGTGATTAGTTCAGGGTGTGTTGCACTTTTAGAGTGTTTCACAAACAAGGTTCTTATTAGGTTCTTGTTGTATTAGAATAATGAGCAAGTGATAACATGTATAGTAACAATCATACACATCAAGGAATAGTAGTTGTATAATAAGTAAAGAGCAGTTGTCAATTTTAGGTCCTATAGTGCATGGTTGATGATTATTTATTATATATTTCAAAAGAATAGCTTTTGAAGAACATGTTCTTTAATGAAGAACAAGTATGATTATTTGGTTTGTGGGGTTCTATGGTTCTAATTGGTTTCTGGAGTAATTAGTAGATGGATCACAACATAGTTGGATTCATCAAGAGCTAGAACTTGTAAGGTTGAGTTAAGCCTAGGCATCTTGAGTAATTTAATATAAATAGTTGCTATCAAGGTTGGTTTACCTTGCTGATGATAGCTGGCTAGGGTTTATAGGTCCTTATAAGCAGGGTTGATGATTATTCTTTATTTACTTCAAAAGAATAACTTTTGAAGAACATACTTCTTAAGTAATAAGAAGTATATCAGTTAGGGTTGAGGTTGTCTAGGTTTTGCTACTGGATTCACTAAGTAAGGAATGATTGGCTCCTAAATAGGATGGTTCATAATTATGAAGTATTTGTAGGGTTCAGTGGACTATGGTTATGTAATGATAAATATTGGGCCTAGATGCTATTGGGGTTCATCACAATGGTGTGATGCTAAGCATGGATGAATAAGGATGATGGTTTTGACAGTAGAAGCTAGGGTTTAAATTTGGTTGATCCTACTTGATCAACTAGGTTTAGTGATATGCATACATGGAATACTAAATTGCTAGTGATAGGGTTCTACATTTTATGTGGATATAGGTATGTCTTTTAGTTGCTAATGGTGGCTCTATGATTTGAATTAAAGTACCATGATCACCTGTTCTAACCTTGGGTTTAGGTTAGAAGCAAATTAGGGTTCACATGTAATAATGGAACTAGGGTTCCTAATTAATTTAGGGTTTTAGGAGTCACATGGAATGATAAGGTTATAATGTCATTTCATAAGGAATTGAGGTTTAGGTTTGGAAACCATTTAGGTTTCACACATAAAATAGTGGAGCTAGGGTTTCTAATTTATTTAGGGTTTTAGGATTACCCATGAAATGATGAGTTCCTAGTTTTCTATCCTATGGAACTAGGGTTTCCTAATTACCCTATAATGTTTGGATTAATAACTTCATTAATAAAATTGAAGTTATTAATAACTTAGAAATAAAATAATGTTGGGTTTGGCATTTTATTATTTTTAAATGAATTAATAATTAGGGTAATTACTAATCAGGGTTTTAAATCCTTTTGATAAGGATTTAATAAAACAATAAAGAAAAATTAGTTTTAAAGTTTTCTTTATTTATTTACTGGTTTCAATTTAATTTTTAAAGTTTTCCTTATTTATTGAATTTAATTGAATTTAGAATTAATAAATAAGGCTTAAATAACAAGTATTAAATACTTAAATTTTTATTAAAAATAAAAATTTCATTTTATATTTTTATTGGATAGAGTTTACTTTTCTATGAATTTTGATAACTCATTTGTATTTTTCTGAGTTAATATGAATTTTTAGATTTATTTAAAGTTTCAGTAATTATTGAATTGAAATAAAACACAAGAAAAGCTAAATCTACCCGGGCAGTGCTACCCATAGTCACGACAGGTGGGCCAGTGGTCCACGTGGACTGCCACGCGAGCAGCGACCGGTCAAAATTGACCAGGGCGTTTGACCCACCGGCGGTTAAACGCCGGCGTGTCTGCGTGCGGCGGCGCCGCCAATTTTTGGCGCCCCAGGACGCGCGGCTAGGCTCTACTGGTCCCCCTCGACACGCTGAGTACAGCGGTGGTGTTGGTTTTTCCAAATGGCCACCGGAGCTTCGCCGGAGATCAAGGCCGCGGCGGAGCAACTCCGGCCGAATCTCGAATCATAGATTATGATTGATGGAAATGCACAATTAAGAGGTCTCTGGGAGCGCACACTCACCCTGGAGTTGATAGGCTGCTCGACGAGGAGGATTGGCGACGGAGGAGACCACACAACCGCCATTTCCGACGAACTACGGTGGGGGAAAAACTTCCAATTGGGTCGATTCCGAGGTTCCCCGGATGCGTGGCTTGGCCAGAATAGAGAAGACGTCAAGGCGCACCTCCTAGACCAACCCTGGGCTCCGGCATAGCTCCAATCGTCGAATCCTTGCTCGAGGCCGGCGGACAGTAACCGAGGATGGCGAGAGATGGAGAAGGACTTGGAGAGAATGGAGTGGCGTTTGGGGTAGCTAGGGTTCTGGTGATCGTCTCCGAGTATTTATGGGTCGAGGCGAGGCCTGCAGCGACGGCACATCGTCGGAGACGGCCGGGATGCAACGATGTCGACGAGCACATTTTGGCACATATCTTGGCGCGTTAGAGATAACCACGGACGCGGAGCAACTTGAATCGAATTCTGGACATGATCTTGGCGTCCAGATCATCCATATCGGCGTCCAGGACGTGGCCGGCGAGCTCCTCCTCCGTGTCGATCTCTGGGGAGAAGAAGAAGTAGCTTCGCTTCTTCTTTTAATTTTTTTCCAGCGAAACGTTAACTGGGTCGGGCTGGATTGGCGTTGCTGGGCTCGTGTTGGGCTTCACTTGGTGGACTGCACGGTTAGGTGAGTCCAGGTAAGCTTCTCTCCCCTCTCTTATTTCTTTTATTGTTTTATTTTCTATTTTCATTTTCTATTTTGGTAATCTGTTTTAATTCACATTTGAATTCTGGTTTGTTTTGCAGGTGTTTAACAATTTGGCTTTCATGAGGTCTATTACAAGGGCTTTGTATTACTACATTGTTTTGTTTAATAATTATTAAGTGTATGTGAGCATTGTCATAATTTTCAATTGGACAAGTATTTAGGTATTGATTTTAATGTGCTTTTTTATTTGGATTGCCACTTCCTTTTGGAATGGTTAGAATTTATAATTTATACTCTAAGAGTTTTACAAGGTATCATTAGGACTTGGTATCTCAATTGAGAATTTAGCCCCATGCATATGATTTTATGTGAACCTTAATTTATTAAGATCTTGTAGTTTGGATTATAACCCTATTTCCAGATAGCACTATTATTGTATTTTAATAGCATCTTGAAATACTTTGAGTAAGTATTACTCTCCTCATAGTTGGTTCTTGGTTATTAAGATAAATGGTTGATCACTACCTATGGGTTTTAATTATAAAATGTAGCACAGGGTTTCTTATGTTCATGAATTCAAGCATAAGATATTATTGAGGTTGCAATTCTGGTTATAGAGATGGGATGACACCATATTGCATGAGCTAGGGTTAATCTTCCCTAACCAAGCTAATATGGTTACTTGCTTAATATTTCATGTGCTTCCATAATTACTAAGGATTTGAGAATTGGTTTTTATCTTCTTCCAATTAGCTTCTCTTAGTATCCTTACTTAATCATTAAAGTAACTATATTGATTGTAGTTCTTTTTATAGTTAACTTTGGTCATATGGATGGTTGGTTTCTCACCATATAAGGTTTAAAGTTTGTCTCTAAAGGTTTTCTATTATTCTTTATTTGAGGAATAAGTGGAATGTAGATCTGGTAGGATTCTACTTATGATCACCAAGTGATTCACAAGTTAAGGTTGGGATATAAGCCTAGGGTTGCTTACTATTGATCTCCCTATAATTTCATGTGGTGAATGATATCTACTTATCCTATTAGGTTTTAACTTACCCTCACATACATCAAGAGCATGATCATGTATTAAGCATGATCAACTTGTTCTTAATATCTTTACCTCAAGTTCTTAGGGTTTATGATCATCACTCAAATTATAATGATCAAGGTTTGGCTTCCTAAGGTATCTCTCATTAAATGGATTTCTCACTTCTATTCTACTTTCTTGAGTGTAACACCTTAGCTTGGGCTCTCTTATAAAGGAATGGTTTATTCTAATGTTTATGGTGTACTCACCATATCTCAATAAATATTAAGTCTAAAACTCCACTTGGCTATCTTGGTTGAATTAATCTCCTCCTTACTTTATCAATTCATGGATATGGTATTATTCCATGTGATATTAGGTTGTCTCACCACTCCAAGATGAAATGGTTAATCTCCTAATTCTTCAGTTCCAAGGTTGTCCTTTATTCTTAATTAGGTAAATCTAATATTGGTATGAGTGGTCTCTCTCTTATTTGGGAAGGTCTTTAATTCCATCCTAAGATTAAGTTCCATAGAGAATGATGTGATCATCAATATCTATGTTTAACATAAATGGATTCTCTCTCTAAGGATTGTCTTGAATATTATCCTAGGGTTCTTTCTAAAGATGATGATTTGAATACTTGGATGTATATCCAAGGTTTAGCTCAAGGTTTGTTATTGCTTCTCTAATAAATAATATAGAGCTCTCACCTCTCTGATTTTGATGTATAATAATTTGAACTAAAGAAGAATTATATTCCTTAGTTGGATCTCCTTGTCTTGTTTTCAAGATTAAAGTAGAATGAATACCATGAGGTTCATGGTAGGATCAAGGATTAGTTTAAGACATGGAGAAGATAAGTGGAGAATAGTTTCTTCAATTATTGTTACTTGATTTCCAATTACATGGATGCTCACATGTTATGGCTAGGAATATCATATTATGATCTTTAATAAGATCAAGTAGTTGATCCTTGTTTCATATGTTCTTGTGTTGATTATTAATTCCATTTGATCTAACCCCTTAGATCAAATCAGCTCTACCCAAAACAAGGTTTTTAACAAAGTCACATTGAGGTTTATAGCGCTTGACTTGATGAGCTACTTCAATTCCACCAAGGTCAAGTGAAACTTCAGTTACTGTGACTGTTTTACTTTAAAGCGCGAAAATTCCCCAGATTTTCTATGCATGAATGCAATGCACACATCTGTTTCCTCTATTTTTGTAACCCCATTACCTGGGATATTACACGAAGAGGCGGAGTCGGAGGGTCGACGAGGCGACGACACACTAGGGGGGCGCGGCCAAGGCCTGGGCCGCGCCACCCTGTCATCTGGGCCCACAGGGCCCTCCTCTGGCGGCTCTCGGGTGTTCTGGAAGCTTCGTCCAAAAATAGGATGTTGGGCATTGATTTCGTCCGATTCCGAGAATATTTCCTTACTAGGATTTCTGGAACCAAAAACAGCAGAAAACAGGAACTGGCCCTTCGGCATCTCGTCAATAGGTTAGTTCCGGAAAACGCATAATAATGACATATAATGTGTATAAAACATGTAGATATCATCAATAATGTGGCATGGAACATAAGAAATTATCGATACGTCGGAGACGTATCAGCATCCCAAGCTTAGTTCTGCTCGTCCCGAGCAGGTAAACGATAACAAAGATAATTTCTGGAGTGACATGCCATCATAACCTTGATCATACTATTGTAAGCATATGTAATGAATGCAGCGATCAAAACAATGGTAATGACATGAGTAAACAACTGAATCATAAAGCAAAGACTTTTCATGAATAGTACTTCAAGACAAGCATCAATAAGTCTTGCATAAGAGTTAACTCATAAAGCAATAAATCAAAGTAAAGGTATTGAAGCAACACAAAGGAAGATTAAGTTTCAGCGGTTGCTTTCAACTTATAACATGTATATCTCATGGATAGTTGTCAATGCAAAGTAATATAACAAGTGCAATATGCAAGTATGTAGGAATCAATGCACAGTTCACACAAGTGTTTGCTTCTTGAGGTGGAAAGAGATAGGGTGAACTGACTCAACATAAAAGTAAAAGAAAGGCCCTTCGCAGAGGGAAGCATTGATTGCTATATTTGTGCTAGAGCTTTGGTTTTGAAAACAAGAAACAATTTTGTCAACGGTAGTAATAAAGCATATGTGTTATGTAAATTATATCTTACAAGTTGCAAGCCTCATGCATAGTGTACTAATAGTGCCCGCACCTTGTCCTAATTAGCTTGGATTACCGAGATTATCATCGCAATACACATGTTTTAACCAAGTGTCACAAAGGGGTACCTCTATGCCGCCTGTACAAAGGTCTAAGGAGAAAACTCGCATTTGGATTTCTCGCTTTTGATTATTCTCAACTTAGACATCCATACCGGGACAACATAGACAACAGATAATGGACTCCTCTTTAATGCATAAGCATGTAGCAACAATTAATGTTCTCATATGAGATTGAGGATATATGTCCAAAACTGAAACTTCCACCATGATTCATGGCTTTAGTTAGTGGCCCAATGTTCTTCTCTAACAGTATGCATGCTCTAACCATTAAATGAGTGGTAAATCTCCCTTACTTCAGACAAGACGGACATGCATAGCAACTCACATGATATTCAACAAAGAGTAGTTGATGGCGTCCCCAGGAACATGGTTATCGCACAACAAACAACTTAATAAGAGATAAAGTGCATAAGTACATATTCAATACCACAATAGTTTTTAAGCTATTTGTCCCATGAGCTATATATTGCAAAGGTAAATAATGGAAATTTTAAAGGTAGCACTCAAGCAATTTTACTTTGGAATGGCGGAGAAATACCATGTAGTAGGTAGGTATGGTGGACACAAATGGCATAGTGGTTGGCTCAAGGATTTTGGATGCATGAGAAGTATTCCCTCTCGATACAAGGTTTAGGCTAGCAAAGTTATTTGAAACAAACACAAGGATGAACCGGTGCAGCAAAACTTACATAAAAGACATATTGTAAACATTATAAGACTCTACACCGTCTTTCTTGTTGTTCAAAACTCAATACTGGAAATTATCTAGACTTTAGAGAGACCAATTATGCAAACCAAATTTTAGCAAGCTCTATCTATTTCTTCATTAATAGGTGCAAAGTATATGATGCAAGAGCTTAAACATGAGCACAACAATTGCCAAGTATCAAATTATCCAAGACATTTTATCAATTACTACATGTAGGATTTCCCGTTTCCAACCATATAACAATTAACGAAGCAGTTTCAACCTTCGCCATGAACATTAAAAGCTAAGAACACATGTGTTCATATGAACCAGCGGAGCGTGTCTCTCTCCCACACAAGCATGTATTTATTCAGAGAATGAAAATAACAAAACGAAAATAAGAGCACACAGACGCTCCAAGTAAAATACATAAGATGTGACTGAATAAAAATATAGTTTCAAGAGAAGGAACCTGATAATTTGTCGATGAAGAAGGGGATGCCTTGGGCATCCCCAAGCTATGCTTGAGTCTTCTTGAAATATGCAGGGATGAACCAGGGGGCATCCCCAAGCTTAGACTCTTCACTCTTCTTGATCATAGTATATCATCCTCCTCTCTTGACCCTTGAAAACTTCCTCCACACCAAACTCAAAACAAACTCATTAGAGGGTTAGTGCATAATCAAAAAATTCACATGTTCAGAGGTGACACAATCATTCTTAACACTTCTGGACATTGCACAAAGCTACTGAAAGTCAATGGAACAAAGAAATCCATCCAACACAGCAAAAGAGGCAATGCGAAATAAAAGGCAGAATCTGTCAAAACAGAACAGTCCGTAAAGACGAATTTTAAATGGCACCAGACTTGCTCAAATGAAAATGCCCAAATTTAATGAAAGTTGCGTACATATCTGAGGATCAAGCACGTAAATTGGCAGATTTTTCTGAGTTACCTACAGAGAGGCAGGTCGAAATTCGTGACAGCAAGAAATCAGTTTCTGCGCAGTAATCCAAATCTAGTATTGACTTTACTATCAAAGACTTTACTTGGCACAACAATGCAATAAAATAAGATAAGGAGAGGTTGCTACAGTAGTAACAACTTCCAAGACTCAAATATAAAACAAAGTACTGTAGTAAAATAAACACATGGGTTATCTCCCAAGAAGTGCTTTCTTTATAGCCATTAAGATGGGCTCAGCAGTTTTAATGATGCACTCGCAAGAAATAGTAGTTGAAGCAAAAGAGAGCATCAAGAGGCAAATTCAAAACAAATTTAAGTCTAACATGCTTCCTATGAATAGGAGTTTTGTAAATAAACAAGTTCATGAAGAAAAAAGTAACAAGCATAGGAAGATAGAACAAGTGTAGCTTCAAAAATTTCAGCACATAGAGAGGTGTTTTAGTAACATGAAAATTTCTACAACCATATTTTCCTCTCTCATAATAACTTTCAGTAGCAACATGAGCAAACTCAACAATATAACTATCACATAAAGCATTCTTATCATGAGTCTCATGCATAAAATTATTAATCTCCACATAGGCATAATCAATTTTATTAGTTGTAGTGGGAGCAAATTCAACAAAGTAGCTATCATTATTATTCTCATCATCAAATATAGGAGGCATATTGTAATCATAATCAAATTTATCCTCCATAACAGGTGGTACTAAAAGACCAATATCATTATAATCATCATAAATAGGAGGCAAAGTATCATCAAAGTAAATTTTCTCCTCAATGCTTGGGGGACTAAAAATATCATGCTCATCAAAGCCAGCTTCCCCAAGCTTAGAATTTTCCATATCATTAGCAACAATGGTGTTCAAAGCGTTCATACTAATATGTTCCATAGGTTTTTTAATTTTCGCATCAAACCATCCATGTCTTAAATCGGGAAATAGAATAAGAAGCTCATTGTTGTCCATTATGCCTAACTAGTGTAAACAAGAAACAAAAAGATGCAATTGCAGGATCTAAAGGAAATAGCTTCGAGCACAACGGCAACAGAAAAGTACTTTACCTGGGACCGGAGTATGAGTGCCTTTTACCTTTCCTCCCGGCAACGGCGCCAGTGCTGGCTGGCGTGCGGTTGATGGTGGTAATATTGCGAGCAGTATAAATGCAGTAAAACAGTAAACAAGCAGCGATAGCGATATTTAGGAACAAGGCCTAGGGATCATACTTTCACTAGTGGACACTCTCAACATTGATCACATAACAGAATAAATAGATAGATGCTAGACTCTACACCCTCTTGTTGGATGATGAACACCACTTGTGTAGGATTACACGAACCCTCAATGCCGAGTTAACAAGCTCCACAATATTCAATGTTCATATTTAAATAACCTTAGAGTGCATGACAGATCAACATAACCAAACCAAGTACTAACATAGCATGCACACTGTCACCTTCACACTACGAAAGGAGGAATAGATCACATCAATACTATCATAGCAATAGTTAACTTCATAATCTACAAGAGATCACAATCATAGCCTACGCCAAGTACTACACGATGCACACACTGTCACCATTACACCGTGCAGGAGGAATAAACTACTTTAATAACATCACTAGAGTAGCACACAGATAAATTGTGATACAAAACACATTGCAATCATAAAGAGATATAAATAAGCACTTCACTATGCCATTCATAACAGTGAATAAGTATTCTGTGAAATATAGCCTAAGAGACCCACACGGTGCACACACTGTCACACACGTGGGACAAGGAGTCTCCGGAGATCACATAAGTAAAATCCACTTGACTAGCACAATGACATCTAGATTACAAGCATCATCATATGAATCTCAATCATGTAAGGCAGCTCATGAGATTATTGTATTGAAGTACATAGGAGAGAGATGAACCACATAGCTACCGGTACAGCCCCGAGCCTCGATGGAGAACTACTCCCTCCTCATGGGAGACAGCAGCGTTGATGAAATGGCGGTGGTGTCGATGGAGAAGCCTTCCGGGCACTTCCCCATCCGGCGGCGTGCGGAACAGAGACTCCTGTCCCCCAGATCTTGGCTTCGCGATGGCGGCGGCTCTGGAAGGTTTTTCTCTGGTTTTGTCGAACGTGTAGAGGTTTTTAGGTCAGGGACCTTTATATAGGCGAAGAGGCAGAGTCGGAGGGTCGACGAGGCGACGACACACTAGGGCGCGGCCAAGGCTGGGCGCGCCACCTGTCGTCTGGGCCCACAGGGCCCTCCTCTGGCGGCTCTCGGGTGTTCTGGAAGCTTCGTCCAAAAATAGGATGCTGGGCATTGATTTCGTCCGATTCCGAGAATATGTCCTTACTAGGATTTCTGGAACCAAAAACAGCAGAAAACAGGCGGCCCTTCGGCATCTCGTCAATAGGTTAGTTCCGGAAACGCATAATAATGACATATAATGTGTATAAAACATGTAGATATCATCAATAATGTGGCATGGAACATAAGAAATTATCGATACGTCGGAGACGTATCATGCTGCTGTTGCCGAAGGTGAACTGTATGCTATGGAGCAGTTCAATGACTACAAAATGGTTGAGAACCGATCTGTAGTAGAACAGGCTCATGAGATACAGATCATGGCAAAGGAACTTGAGCTCCTCAAGTGTGTGCTACCGGACAAGTTTGTCGCGGGATGCATTGTCGCTAAGCTTCCCCTTCATGGAGGAACTTTGCCACTTCTCTGAAACATCAGAGGCATGAGTTCTCTGTTGAGAATATCATGGGCTCTCTAGATGTTGAGGAGAAGGCGAGGGCAAAAGACAAACACACTGGAGGAACCGAGGGACGTTCTGCTGCCAATATGGTGCAGAAAAATGCCCACAAGTCCAAGGGAAAGAACAAGGGAGTCTCCCAGACCACCAACTTCAAGAAGAAGGGGAAAACATAGAAGAAATATCTTTGCTGGGTGTGTGGCGAGACATGCCATTGGGCTAATCGATGTCCACAACGCAAAGGAAAGAAAAGTCAGGCTGGACAGAACTCAAACTCTGTCAACATGGTCATTGGCAACACATATGAAGGAACTACAGGGTATGGTAATATATTACCTACTGTTCTTTCGGTGTTTCAGCCCACAGAATGGTGGGTTGATACTGCTAATGTTCATGTGTGTGCTGACATCTCCATGTTTATCTCTTATCAGGCCCGAGGTTCCTCAGTAATGATGGGGAATGGGTTACATGCTACTGTTCGTGGTGTTGGCACGGTAGATCTGAAGTTTACTTCGGGAAAGATCGTGCAACTGAAGAACGTGCTGCATGTCCCTTCTATCAAGAAGAATCTCGTTAGTGGCTCCCGTCTTATGAAAGATGGGTTTAAGTTGGTGTTTGAGTCCAATAAAGTTGTACTATCTAAGTATGGAACTTTTGTTGGAAAGGGCTATGAATGTGAGAGAATGTTTCGCTTCTCTCTAGAAGACTTATGTGATAATGTTGTGAACCATGTAAGCACTAGCGTTAATGAAACTAATGTTTGTCTTTCACGACTTTTTCATGTTAATTTCGGTTGTATGTCGCGGCTTGCTGATATGAGTTTAATTCCGAAATTCACCTTTGTCAAAGGCTCTAAGTGTCATGCTTGTGTGCAAGCAAAGCAGCCTCACAAGCCTGCGAAGGAAAGAAACTTGGCACCACTAGAGCTCATACATTCAGATCTATGTGAGATGAATGGTGAGTTGACAAGAGGTGGAAAGAAATATTTCATGACTTTGATTGATGATTCCACTAGGTACTGTTATGTGTATCTCCTGAAAACTAAAGATGAGGCTCTTGATTTCTTTAAAATCTATAAGGTTGAAGTTGAGAATCAACTTGAAAGAAAGATAAAAAGGGTTCGGTCCGATCGTGGTGGAGAGTACTTTCCTAACGAGTTCAATTTATTCTGTGCGGAACATGGTATAATTCATGAGAGGATGCCTCCCAATTCCCCACAATCCAATGGGATTGCAGAAAGGAAAAAACCGCACTCTAACAGATTTGGTTAACACCATGTTAGATGTTTCGGGTTTATCCAAGGAATGGTGGGGGAGGCTATATTGACTTCGTGTCATGTCCTAAACCGTGTTCCAACCAAGAATAAAGAGATTACCCCTTATGAGGAATGGGAAAAGAAAAGGCCATCACTCTCCTACCTACGAACTTGGGGCTGTTTGGCTAAAGTGAATTTGCCAATCACCAAAAAGCGAAAGCTTGGACCAAAAACCGTGGACTGTGTCTTTCTTGGCTATGCTGCCCATAGCATTGCTTATAGATTTCTTGTGGTGAAATCTGGAGTGGACGACATGAATGTTGGCACCATCTTTGAATCAAGAGATGCTACATTCTTTGAGGATATATTTCCTATGAGAGATATGCATGGCATGTCTAGTTGGGAATCTGATCCAATACATGAAACTCCTATGGAGTCTGATGAGGAATCTGATGATGAGAGTTCAGATTCTGATGAAGATGACAATGAAGCTCCCACAAGGAGCAAGAGACAAAGGATTGCAAAGTCTTTTGGTAATGATTTCATTGTGTATCTTGTGGATGATACTCCCACTACCATTTCAGAAGCTCTCGCATCCTGATGCAGACTACTGGAAGGAAGCGGTTCAAAGCGAGATGGATTCCATCTTGGCTAATGGAACGTGGGAGTTAACTGAGCGTCCTTATGGGTGCAAACCTGTAGGATGTAAATGGGTATTTAAGAAGAAGCTTCGAGTTGATGGTACTATTGAGAAGTACAAAGCTCGGCGTGTAACCAAAGGCTATACCCAAAAGAAAGGCGAAGATTTCTTCGATACCTACTCACCTGTGGCGAGATTGACCACTGATACGTCTCCAACGTATCTATAATTTCCTATGTTCCATGCTAGTTTTATGCCAATAGCTACATGTTTTATACGCACTTTATATCATATTATGGCATTTATTGGACTAACCTATTAACAAGATGCCACGGTGCCAGTTTCTGTTTATTATGTCTGTTTATTGCAGAAAAGGCCCAAAAACCAAAGTGCTCGGAAAAATCCAGAAAAATTACAGAAATTCTATTTCGCCGGAAGACCACGAGCCGAATGGCCAGGCCATAGGAGGCCCACGGCCTCCTCCCCATCCCGGCGCGGCCAGAGGGGCGGCGCCCTATGGGGTGGGCCCCTTGGGCACCCTCGCGCCGCCCTTTCGCCTATATTAAGCACCTGCTGAAAACCTAGAGGGATCGACGATTTCTCAGAAGAGTTTCGTAGCTCCGCCGCCACCAAAAACCCTAATTCGGGGGACAAAAGTCGCTATTTCGGCACCTGGGACGGGGAATTGCCCGGAGCCATCTCCATCGACTCCATCGCCATCTTCGTCGCGTTCTGTCTCCCATGATGAGGAGGGAGTAGTTCTCCCCAGAGGCTGAGGGCTCTACCGGTAGCTATGTGGTTCATCTCTCTCGCATGGTGTGATCTTTATGTGATCATGAGCTTTGTAATCTAGTTGAATATGTAGATGTTACTCTTGTCTATTATGCACTCTAGCGGTTACTTTAATATGAACTCCGGAGTTACTCTCCACGGTGTGATGGTGACAGTGTGCGCATCGTGTGTGATTCCTTTATGACGTTGTGGAGCTTGTTTACTCCGGCTTGAGGTGTGCTTTTGCAGCCCTACACAATGAATGGTGTTTGTTATCCAACAAGAGAGTGTTTGAGAGTAGCATTTATTTATTCAATTATGTGATCATTGTTGAGAGTTGCAACTAGTTGTCGTCGGAACCCCAAGAGGAAGGTGTTGATGTGAGCAGCGAGTTTTCCTATGAAACCAAGGTTATCGAACCGGTAGGAGTCAAGGAACACGTGAAGGTTGTTGGTGACGGAGTGTAGTGCGGCGCAACACCAGGGATTCCGGCGCCAACGAACACAACACAATCAAAGTACTTTGTCCCAACGTAACGTGAGGTTGTCAATCTCACCGCTTGTTGTAAACAAAGGATTAGATGTATAGTGTGGATGATGATGTTTGTTTGCGAAGAACAGTAAAGAACAATTGCAGTAGATTGTATTTCAGATGTAAAGAATGGACCGGGGTCCACAGTTCACTAGTGGTGTCTCTCCCATAAGATAAATAGCATGTTGGGTGAACAAATTACGGTTGGGCAATTGACAAATAAAGAAGGCATAACAATGCACATACATATATCATGATGAGTACTATGAGATTTAATCGGGGCATTACGACAAAGTACATAGACCGCTATCCAGCATGCATCTATGCCTAAAAAGTCCAGTATTAAGTTGCAAACAACAGACAATTGCATTAAGTATGGTGCGTAATGTAATCAACACAAATATCCTTAGACAAAGCATCGATGTTTTATCCCTAGTGGCAACAGCACATCCACAACCTTAGAACTTTCTGTCACTGTCCCAGATTCAATGGAGGCATGAACCCACTATCGAGCATAAATACTCCCTCTTGGAGTCACAAGTATCAACTTGAGCCTCTACTAGCAACGGAGAGCATGCAAGAACATAAACAACATATATGATAGATTGATAATCAACTTGACATAGTATTCAATATTCATCGGATCCCAACAAACACAACATGTAGCATTACAAATAGATGATCTTGATCATGATAGGCAGCTCACAAGATCTAACATGATAGCACAATGAGGAGAAGACAACCATCTAGCTACTGCTATGGACCCATAGTCCAGGGGTGGACTACTCACACATCGATCCGGAGGCGATCATGGCGATGAAGAGACCTCCGGGAGATGATTCCCCTCTCGGCAGGGTGCCGGAGGCGATCTCCTGAATCCCCCGAGATGGGATTGGCGGCGGTGTCTCTGGTAGGTTTTCCGTATCGTGGCTCTTGGTACTGGGGGTTTCGCGACGAAGGCTTTAAGTAGGCGGAAGGGCGGAGTCGGAGGAGTCACGGGGCCCCACACGCTAGGGCCACGCGGGCCCCCCTAGGCCGCGCCGCCCTAGTGTGGCGGCGCCCCGTTGCCCCACTTCCTTTCTCCCTCGGTCTTCTGGAAGCTTCGTGGAAAAATAAGCCCCTGGGCGGTTATTTCGTCCAATTCCGAGAATAATTCCTTACTAGAATTTCTGAAACCAAAAACAGAAACAAGTGGCTCTTCGGCATCTTGTCAATAGGTTAGTGCCGGAAAATGCATAAACATGACATATAATGTGTATAAAACATGTGAGTATCATCATAAAAGTAGCATGGAACATAAGAAATTATAGATACGTTTGAGACGTATCAAGAGTGTCCACTAGTGAAAGTATGATCCCTAGGCCTTGTTTCTAAGCATTGAAACACCGTTTCCAACAAGTTCTGCTACATGTTCGCTTGCTGCCATTTTTATTTCAGATTGCAATTACTACTTATAATCATCCATATTACTTGTATTTCACTATCTCTTCGCCGAACTAGTGCACCTATACATCGACAAGTGTATTAGGTGTGTTGGGGACACAAGAGACTTCTTGTATCTTAATTGCAGGGTTGCTTGAGAGGGATATCTTTGACCTCTACCTCCTGAGTTCGATAAACCTTGGGTGATTCACTTAAGGGAAACTTGCTGCTGTTCTACGAACCTCTGCTCTTGGAGGCCCAACACGGTCTACGGGAATAGAAGCGTGCGTAGACATCAAGCTATTTTTTGGCGCCGTTGCCGGGGAGGTAAGGTAAAAGGTATTCACATCCTCCGACTACTAAGCTATTTCCTAGCACTGTTGCCGGTGTGAGTGCTCGAAGCTATTTCCTTTAGATTCTGCAATTATATCTTTTTGTTTCTTGTTTTATTTCACTAGTTAGGCTTAATGGAAAACAACAAAAAAATTAGAGATCTTTATAAAATTTATATTGAATTAGGACATGATGCTTTTGAAGAGAAAATTAAAAAACCTATGGAAGTTTGTCTGCATAATAGTGGTAGTAATGTTATTAGTATAAATTTTTTGGACACCATTATTTTTAATGCTATGGAAAAACCCAAGCTTGGGGAAGCTAGTTTATATAAAAATAATCTTTTTTGCTCCTCAGCTTTGGATGAAGTATTTTGCCTTGATAATGCTTTGTCTCCAATATGTGGTAATTCGAATGATGCTTGTGATATTTGCAGTCCATCTACTATTGAGGATAAAATTCATTATGATTATTCTATGCCTCTAATTTATGATGATTATAATGATGGATGTGATAGTTTTACTCCCACTATTACTAATAAAATTGATTATGCTTGTGTGGAGAGTAATGATACTTTTATGCATGTGGATCATGATAAGAATGCTTTATGCGATAGCTATATTGTTGAGTTTATCAATGATACCACTGAAAATTATTATGAGAGAGGGAGACATGGTTTTATATATCTCAATAATATTAAGTCACCTCTCTTTTTGTTGAAAATTTTGAAGTTGCACTTGCTTTGTCTTTCTATGATAGTAGCTTCATGCTTCAATAATTTGTTTTCTTACAAGATTCGTTTGCATAGAAAGTGGGTTAGACTTAAATGTGTTTGGTATTTGCTTTTTGATGCTCTCTTATATTCAACTCTCATCTTTATAAGAGCATCATGAAAATTATCATGCCTAGCTAAAAGGCTTTAAAGAAAAGCGCTCTTGGGAGACAACCCATTGTTTTATTTCTGCAATTTTTGTTTTATTTTTGAGTCAAGGTACTGCCTACTACTGTAGCAATATCTTTGTATCTTTATTTTCTTACATTGTTGTGCCAAGTAAAGTCTTTGATAGAAAGTTGATACTAGATTTGGATTTCTGCGCAGAAACAGATTTTTAGCTGTCACGGTTTTGAGCTTTTCTCTCTGCAGAAAAATCGTAAAATCCTGAAAAAATCCATGAGTAATCCTCAGATATGTACGTAACTTTCATTCAACTGGAGCTTTTCCATCTGAGCATGTAAGTGCCTCGAAAAAATTCGTCTTTACGGACTGTTCTGTTTTTGATAGATTCTGCCTTTTATTTCGCATTGCCTCTTTTACTGTGTTTGAGTGGATTTCTTTGCTCCATTAAATTTCAGTAGCCTTGGGTAATGTCCAGAAGTGTTGGGAATGATTGTGTCCTTGCTGAGCATGTGAATTTTTGATTATGCACTAACCCTCTAATGAGATTGCTTTGAGTTTGGTGTGAAAGAAGTTTTCAAGGATCAAGAGAGGAGGATGATATAATATGATCAAGAAGAGTGAAAAGTCTAAGCTTGGGGATGCCCCCGTGGGTCATCCCCATATATTCCAAGAAGACTCAAGCGTCTAAGCTTGGGGATGCCCAAGGCATCCCCTTCTTCATCGACAATTTATCAGGTCATCTCTAGTGAAACTATATTTTAATTCCATCACATCTTATGCACTTTACTTGGAGCGTTTGTGTGCTTCTATTTTCGTTTTGTTATCTTAGTTCTCTGAATAAATCGGATCCTAGCATGCTTGTGTGGAAGAGAGACACGCTCCGCTTTTTCATTTGAACACTGGTGTTCTTCGTTTTATTTTTAATGTTCATGGCAAAAGCTGAAAGCCGCAACACTTATTGTTATTTGGTTGGAAACAGAAAATGCTTCATGTGGTAATTGGTATATTGTCTTGAATAATTTGATACTTGGCAATTGTTTTGAGCTCTCAAGTAGATCATGTTTAAGCTCTTGCATCATGTAGTTTAAACCTATTAGTAGAGAACTACCATAGAGCTTGTTGAAATTTGGTTTTCATGATTGGTCTCTCTAACGTCTAGATATTTTCTGGTAAAAGTGTTTGAGCAACAAGGAAGACAGTGTAGAGTCTTATAATGCTTGCAATATGTTCTTATGTAAGTTTTGCTGTACCGGTTTATACTTGTGTTTGCTTCAAACAACCTTGCTAGCCAAAGCCTTGTACTGAGAGGGAATGCTTCTCGTGCATCCAAAACCTTGAGCCAAAATCTATGCCATTTGTGTCCACCATAACTACCTACTATGTGGTATTTTTCTGCCATTCCAAGTAAATACTTCATGTGCTACCTTTAAACAATTCAAAACTTTATTACTCCTTATTTGTGTCAATATTTTATAGCTCATGAGGAAATATGTGGTGTTTTATCTTTCAATCTTGTTGGCAGACTTTCACCAATGGACTAGTGGCATATACATTCGCTTATCCAATAATTTTGCAAAAAGAGCTGGCAACGGGGTGCCCAGCCCCAATTAATTAACTTTCATTAATAATTCTCTTCACATGTTTTGCCCTGATTTATCAGTAAGCAACTTAATTTTGCAATAGACACTCCTCCATGGTATGTGAAATGTTGGAAGGCACCCGAGGATTTGGTTAGCCATGGCTTGTGAAAGCGAAAGGTTGGGAGGAGTGTCATCTATAAATAAAACTAAAATACATGTGTAAACAAAAGAGAAGAGGGATGATCTACCTTGCTGGTAGAGATAACGTCCTTCATGGGAGCCGCTCTTTGAAAGTCTGTTTGACAAGGGGTTAGAGTGCCCACTACCATTCGTTGACAACAACAAACACCTCTCAAAACTATATTTTTATGCTCTCTTTATGATTTCAAAACTTGAAAAGCTCTAGCACATGATTTAATCCCTGCTTCCCTCTGCGAAGGGCCTTTCTTTTACTTTATGTTGAGTCAGTTTACCTACTTCTTTCTATCTTAGAAGCAAACACTTGTGTCAACTGTGTGCATTGATTCTTACATGCTTGCTTATTGCATTTATTATATTACTTTGTGTTGACAATTATCCATGAGATATGCATGTTGAAGTTGAAAGCAATTGCTGAAACTTAAATCTTCCTTTGTGTTGGTTCAATACCTACTCACCTGTGGCGAGATTGACCACTGATACGTTGATGTCTACGCACGCTTCTATTCCTGTAGACAGTGTTGGGCCTCCAAGAGCAGAGGTTTGTAGAACAGCAGCAAGTTTTCCCTTAAGTGGATCACCCAAGGTTTATCGAACTCGGGGAGGAAGAGGTCAAAGATATCCCTCTCAAGCAACCCCGCAATCACGATACAAGAAGTCTCTTGTGTCCCAACACACCAATACACTTGTCAGATGTATAGGTGAACTAGTTCGGCGAAGAGATAGTAAAACACAGGTGGTATAGACGGTGGTAATATTGCAGGAAGTAAAGATGCAGTAAAACAGTAAACAAACGGTGCCAGAAAATAGCTTAGTTGGCGTGGGAGGCAATTCTCTGTGGTGTAACTATTTGGAAACAAGGCCTAGGGATCATACTTTCACTAGTGGACACTCTCAACATTCACATCACTGAATAAACAAATACTACTTTCTCTACACTCTCTTGTTGGATGACAAACACCATTCATTGTGTAGGGCTACAAGAGCACCTCAATGCCGGAGTTAACAAGCTCCACAACATTCGATGTTCATATTTAAATAACCTTAGAGTGCATGATAGATCATTGCAATTATACCAAGTACTAACATAGCATGCACACTGTCACCTTCACTATGAAGGGGGAATAGATCACATCAATACTATCATAGTAATAGTTAACTTCATAATCTACAAGAGATCACAATCATAACCTATGCCAAGTACTACATGATGCACACACTGTCACCATTACATCATGAAGGAGGAATAGAATACTTTAATAACATCACTAGAGTAGCACATAGATCATATTCAACTAGATCACAAAGCTCACGCTCACATAAAGATCACATAAGAGAGATGAACCACATAGCTACGGCCCTTAGCCTCGAGGAGAACTACTCCCTCCTCATCATGGAGACAGCAGCGGTGATGAAGATGGCGGTGGTGTCGATGGAGATGCCTTCCGGGGGCACTTCCCCGTCCCGGCGGCGTGCCGGAACAGAGACTTCTGTCCCCCGGATCTTGGCTTCGCGATGGCGGCGGCTCTGGAAGGTTCTCGTACCGTGGCTTATTCTTTTAGGGTTTTCACGACGGGTCCTTAAGTAGGCGGAAGGGCAGCCTCGGAGGGCCCTGGTGGCTCCACCAGGGGCGCGCCTTGCCGCCCGCCCTGGCGTGTGGGCCCCCTGGCTCCCCTCAGGTCTCTCTCGGTGAGAGCTTCGTGGTAAAATAAGATGGGCGTTGATTTCGTCCAATTCGAGAATATTTCCTTACTAGGATTTCTGAAACCAAAAACAGCAGAAAACTGGCACTTCGGCATCTCGTCAATAGGTTAGTTCCGGAAAATGCATAATAATGACATAAAGTGTGTATAAAACATGTGAGTATCATCATAAAAGTAGCATGGAACATAAGAAATTATAGATACGTTTGAGACGTATCAAGCATCCCCAAGCTTAGTTCCTACTCACCCTCGAGTAGGTAAACGATAACAAGGATAATTTCTGAAGTGACATGCTATCATAATCTTGATCAATACCATCGTAAATCATATGAGATGAATGCAGCGATTCGAAGCAATGGTGAAGATAATGAGTAAACAAATGAATCATATAGCAAAGAATTTTCATGAATAGTACTTTCAAGACAAGCATCAATAAGACTTGCATAAGAGTTACTCATAAAGCAATAAATTCTTAGTAGAAAGCTTTGAAGCAACACAAAGGAAGATATAAGTTTCAGCGGTTCAACTTCAACATGTTTATCTCATGGATAATTGTCAACACAAAGTAATATAACAAGTGCAATAGGTAAACATGTAAGAATCAATGCACACAGTTGACACAAGTGTTTGCTTCTAAGATAGAAAGAAGTAGGTAAACTGACTCAACATAAAGTAAAAGAATGGCCCTTTGCAGAGGGAAACATGGATTACTATTTTTGTGCTAGAGCTTTTCATTTTGAAAACATAGAAACAATTTTGTCAACGGTAGTAATAAATCATATGTATTATGTATAAGATATCCTATAAGTTGCAAGCCTCATGCATAGTATACCAATAGTGCTCGCACCTTGTCCTAATTAGCTTGGATTAACATGGATTATCATTGCATAGCATATGTTTCAACCAAGTGTCACAAAGGGGTACCTCTATGCCGTGTACAAAGGTCTAAGGAGAAAGTTCGCATTGGATTTCTCGCTTTTTGATTATTCTCAACTTAGACATCCATACCGGGACAACATAGACAACAGATAATGGACTCCTCTTTAATGCATAATCATTCAACAACAGATAATATTCTCATAAGAGATTGAGGATTAGTTGTCCAAACTGAAACTTCCACCATGATTCATGGCTTTAGTTAGCGGCCCAATGTTCTTCTCTAACAATATGCATACTCAAACCATTTGATCATGAAAATCGCCCTTACTTCAGACAAGACGAACATGCATAGCAACTCACATGATATTCAACAAAGGTGTAAAAGTTGATGGCGTCCCAGAAACATGGTTACCGCTCAACAAGCAACTTATTAAGAAATAAGATACATAGCTACATATTCTTCACCACAATAGTTTTTAAGGCTATTTTCCCATGAGCTATATATTGTAAAGGCAAAGAATAGAATTTTAAAGGTAGCACTCAAGTAATTTACTTTGGAATGGCAGAGAAATACCATGTAGTAGGTAGGTATGGTGGACAAAAATGGCATAGTTTTTGGCTCAGGATTTGGATGCAGTAATCCCTCTCAATACAAGGCTAGGCTAGTAAGGTTGTTTGAAGCAAACTCAAGTATAAAACGGTACAGCAAAGCTTACATAAGAACATATTGCAAGCATTATAAGACTCTACATTGTCTTCCTTGTTGTTCAAACACCTTAACCATAAAATATCTAGACTCTAGAGACCAATCATGCAAACCAAATTTTAACAAGCTCTATGTAGTTCTTCATTAATGGGTGCAAAGTACATGATGCAAGAGCTTAAACATGATCTATATGAGCACAACAATTGCCAAGTATCAAATTATTCAAGACATTATACCAATTACCACATGCAGCATTTTCTGATTCCAACCAAATAATAATGAACGAAGCAGTTTAAACCTTCGCCATGAACATTAAAAGTAAAGCTAAGAACACAAGTGTTCATATGAAAAAGCGGAGCGTGTCTCTCTCCCACACAAGCATGAATTTATTCAGAGAATGAAAATAACAAAACAAAAACAAAAGCACACAGACGCTCCAAGTAAAGTACATAAGATGTGACGGAATAAAAATATAGTTTCACTAGAGGTGACCTGATAAGTTGTCGATGAAGAAGGGGATGCCTTGGGAATCCCCAAGCTTAGACGCTTGGGTCTTCTTGAAATATGCAGGGATGAACCACGGGGCATCCCCAAGCTTAGACTCTTCACTCTTCTTGATCACATTATATCATCCTCCTCTCTTGACCCTTGAAAACTTCCTCCACACCAAACTCGAAACAAACTCATTAGAGGGTTAGTGCATAATCGAAAATTCACATATTCAGAGGTGACATAATCATTCTTAACACTTATGGACATTGCACAACGCTACTGGAAGTTAATGGAACAAAGAAATCCATTCAACATAGCAAAAGGGGCAATGCGAAATAAAAAGGCAGAATCTGTCAAAACAGAACAGTCCGTAAAGATGAATTTTTTAGGGGCACTTAACAGGCTCAGATGAAAACGCTCAAATTGAATGAAACTTGCGTAAATATCTGTGGATCACGTACGTAAATTGGCATATTTTTCTGAGTTGCCTACAGACGGGGCGGCTCAATTTCGTGACAGCAAGAAATCTGTTTCTGCGCAGTAATCCAAATCTAGTATTAACTTTACTATCAAAGACTTTACTTGGCACAATAATGCAATAAAATAAAGATAAGGAGAGGTTGCTACAGTAGTAACAACTTTCAAGACACAACAAAACAGTAGCAAAATAAAAACATGGGTTATCTCCCAAGAAGTGCTTTCTTTATAGCCATTAAGATGGGCTCAGTAATTTTAATGATGCACTCGCAACAAATAAGAGTTGAAGTAAAAGAGAGCATCAAGAAGCAAATTCAAAACACATTTAAGCCTAACCCACTTCCTATGAAAAGGAATCTTGTACACAAATAGATTCATGTAGAACAAAGTGACATGCATAGGAAGATAACACAAGCACAATTTCAAGATTCTCAACATAAAGAGGGGAAACTTAATATTATTAAGATGCATATAACCATGTTTGCCTCTCTCATAATAACTTTCATTAGCATCATGAACAAACTCAACAATATAACTATCACATGAAACATTCTTATCATGAGCTACATGCATAAAATTATTACTCTCCACATAAGCATAATCAATTTTATTAGTTGTAGTGGGAGCAAATTCAACAAAGTAGCTATCATTATTATTCTCATCAAGTGTAGGAGGCATAGTATAATCATAATAAAATTTACTCTCCATAGTAGGCCGCACCAAAAGACCACTATCATTATAATCATCATAAATGGGAGGCAAAGTATCATCAAAGTAAATTTTCTCCTCAAAACTTGGGGGACTAAAAATGTCATGCTCATCAAAACCAGCTTCCCTAAGCTTAGAATTTTCCATATCATTAGCAACAATGGTGTTCAAAGCGTTCATACTAATATCATTGCTACTAGCATGCAAATAAGATTCCATAGGTTTTTTAATTTTCGCATCAAACAATCTATGTCTTAACTCAGGAAATAGAATAAGAAGCTCATTGTTATTTTCCATTATGCCTTACTAGTGTAAAACAAGAAACAAAAAGATGCAATTGCAGGATATAAAGGAAATAGCTTCGAGCACTCACACACCGGCAACAGTGCTAGGAAATAGCTAGTAGTCGGAGGATGTGAATACCTTTACCTTACCTCCCCGGCAACGCGCGGAAAATAGCTTAGTTGCCGGGGTCGGAGTGTGAGTGCCTTTACCTTACCTCCCGGCAACGGCGCCGAAAATAGCTTGATGTCTACGCACGCTTCTATTCCTGTGACAGTGTTGGGCCTCCAAGAGCAGAGGTTTGTAGAACAGCAACAAGTTTTCCCTTAAGTGGATCACCCAAGGTTTATCGAACTCGGGGAGGAAGAGGTCAAAGATATCCCTCTCAAGCAACCCTGCAATCACGATACAAGAAGTCTCTTGTGTCCCCAACACACCAATACACTTGTCAGATGTATAGGTGCCCTAGTTCGGCGAAGAGATAGTAAAACACAGGTGGTATATATGGTGGTAATATTGCAGGAAGTAAAGATGCAGTAAAACAGTAAACAAACGGTGCCAGAAAATAGCTTAGTTGGTGTGGGAGGCAATTCTCTGTGGTGTAACTATTTGGAAACAAGGCCTAGGGATCATACTTTCACTAGTGGACACTCTCAACATTGATCACATAACTGAATAAACAAATACTACTTTCTCTACACTCTCTTGTTGGATGACAAACACCATTCATTGTGTAGGGCTACAAGAGCACCTCAATGCCGGAGTTAACAAGCTCCACAACATTCGATGTTCATATTTAAATAACCTTAGAGTGCATGATAGATCATTGCAATTATACCGAGTACTAACATAGCATACTCACCTTCAGGCTATGAAAGGGGGAATAGATCACATCAATACTATCATAGTAATAGTTAACTTCATAATCTACAAGAGATCACAATCATAACCTATGCCAAGTACTACATGATGCACACACTGTCACCATTACATCATGAAGGAGGAATAGAATACTTTAATAACATCACTAGAGTAGCACATAGATGATATTCAACTAGATCACAAAGCTCATGCTCACATAAAGATCACATAAGAGAGAGAGATGAACCACATAGCTACGGTACAGTCCTTAGCCTCGAGGGAGAACTACTCCCTCCTCATCATAGGAGACATCAGCGGTGATGAAGATGGCGGTGGTGTCGATGGAGATGCCTTCGGGGGCACTTCCCCGTCCGGCGGCGTGCCGGAACAGAGACTTCTGTCCCCCAGATCTTGGCTTCACGATGGCGGCGGCTCTGGAAGGTTTCTCGTACCGTGGCTTATTCTTTTAGGGTTTTCGCGACGGAGTCCTTAAGTAGGCGGAAGGGCAGCCTCGGAGGGGCCCTGGTGGCTCCACACAACAGGGGGGCGCGCCCCCGGCCGGCCGCCCAAGCGTGTGGGGCCTCCCCTGTCTCTCTCCGGTGTTCGGAAGCTTCGTGGTAAAATAAGATGCGGGCGTTGATTTCGTCCAATTCGAGAATATTTCCTTACTAGGATTTCTGAAACCAAAAAACAGGAACTGGCACTTCGGCATCTCGTCAATAGGTTAGTTTCGGAAAATGCATAATAATGACATAAAGTGTGTATAAAACATGTGAGTATCATCATAAAAGTAGCATGAAACATAAGAAATTATAGATACGTTGGAGACGTATGATACGTCTCAAACGTATCTATAATTTCTTCTGTTCCATGCTAGTTTTATGCCAATAGCTACATGTTTCATATGCACTTTATATCATATTATGGCATTTATTGGACTAACCTATTATCAAGATGCCACAGTGCCAGTTTCTGTTTATTATGTCTGTTTATTGCAGAAAAGGCCCAAAAACCAAAGTGCTCGGAAAAATCCAGCAAAATTACAGAAATTCTATTTCGCCAAAGACCACGGAGCAGAAGGGCCAGGCCAGAGGAGGCCCACGGCCTCCTCCCCATCCACTGGCGCGACCAGGAGGGGGCGGCGCCGCCCTATGGGGTGGGCCCCTCGGGCACCCCCTCGCGCCGCCCTTTCGCCTATATTAAGCTCCTGCCCTGAAAACCCTAAGGGGATGGACGATTTCTCCAGAAGAGTTCCGTAGCTCCGCCGCCACCAAAAAACCTAATTCGGAGGACATAAGTCTCTGTTTTGGCACCCTGCCGGGACGGGGAATTGCCCCCGGAGCCATCTCCATCGACTCCATCGCCATCTTCATCGCCGTTGCTGTCTCCCATGATGAGGAGGAGTAGTTCTCCCCGAGGCTAAGGGATCTACCGGTAGCTATGTGGTTCATCTCTCTCTCCCATGGCGTGATCTTTATGTGATCATGAGCTTTGTAATCTAGTTGAATATGTAGATGTTACTCTTGTCTATTATGCACTCTAGAGGTTACTTTAATATGAACTCCGGAGTTACTCTCCACGGTGTGATGGTGACAGTGTGCGCATCGTGTGTGATTCCTTTATGACGTTGTGGAGCTTGTTTACTCCGGCTTGAGGTGTGCTTTTGCAGCCCTACACAATGAATGGTGTTTGTTATCCAACAAGAGAGTGTTTGAGAGTAGCATTTATTTATTCAATTATGTGATCATTGTTGAGAGTGTCCACTAGTGAAAGTATGATCCCTAGGCCTTGTTTCTAAGCATTGAAACACCGTTTCCAACAAGTTCTGCTACATGTTCGCTTGCTGCCATTTTTATTTCAGATTGCAATTACTACTTATAATCATCCATATTACTTGTATTTCACTATCTCTTCGCGAACTAGTGCACCTATATATCGACAAGTGTATTAGGTGTGTTGGGGACACAAGAGACTTCTTGTATCTTAATTGCAGGGTTGCTTGAGAGGGATATCTTTGACCTCTACCTCCTGAGTTCGATAAACCTTGGGTGATTCACTGAAACTTTCTGCTGTTCTACGAACCTCTGCTCTTGGAGGCCCAACACTGTCTACAGGAATAGAAGCGTGCGTAGACATCAACCACCATCACTACAAGAAAAGTTGCCATGGCCGACGAAGTTGAAGTCGCGCCGTGGTTGCTGGTGTACCATGGCCGACGATTTTGGGTCTGTCCGTTGTGCATGTCAAAACGTTTTTCGTTTTTGAGGCCACCTAGCCACGACGAAAACGTTGCGTATGGTGGCCGGGACGTGGTGCATCTCGAATTCCGGGTTCGCCGGCCGAGTAACGCAAATCCGCACCGCCAGGGATGTAGGGCCGGATGGCAGCCTCTGGCATTGTTTTTCTCGATCACGCCATCTCGTTCAACGCTCTCCGATCGAGCCGTTTACGATGCAGGATCATGGGACCCGCATGTCATCCTCTATGAACCAAAATTATTTCTATTCTTGGATTTTTTGACCCCCGATTTCTGGCTACTTCCTTTTTCTTTTGATCCCTTGCCGCCTTGGAAACGTTGACACCGCTGCTGCTAATTGGGACCCGCATGTCATCCTCTATGAGCAATCAACTTTCTTTTCTTGGATTTTTTTGGCACCTCAAATTTGGTCACTTGCCTTTTTCTTTCGATCCCCTGCCTCTCTCAAACGGTGATACCGCTGCTGCTAAATGGGACCCGCATGTCATCCTCTATGTACTATAAAACTTTATTTTCTTGGATTTTTTGGCACCTCATATTTGGTCACTTACCTTTTCTTTCGATCCCTGCCGCCTCTCAAACGGTGAGACCGCTGCTGCTAAATGGGACCCGCATGTCATCCTCTATGTACTATAAAACTTTCTTTTCTAGGATTTTTTGGAACCTCATATTTGGTCACTTGCCTTTTTCTTTCGATCCCGTGCAGCCTCTCAAACGGTGATACTGCTGCTGCAAAATGGGACCCGCATGTCATCCTCTATGTACAATCAAGTTTCTTTTCTTGAATTATTTTTGGCTCCTGATATTTGGTCACTTGCCTATTTCTTTCGATCTCATGCCACGTTGAGGACCCTGCTGGCTCATGGGACCCGCATGTCATCCTCTATGTACTATAAAACTTTCTTTTCTTGGATTCTTTTTGGCACCTCATATTTGGTCACTTGCCTTTTTCTTTCGATCCCCCGCTTCTCAAACGGTGATACCGCTGCTGCTAATTGGGGCCCGCATGTCATCCTCTATGTACAATCAAGTTTCTTTTCTTGAATTATTTTTGGCTCCTGGTATTTGGTCACTTGCCTTTTTCTTTCGATCTCATGCCACATTGAGGACCCTGCTGGCTCATGGGACCCGCATGTCATCCTCTATGTGCTATAAAAGTTTATTTTCTTGGGTTTTTTTCACCCTCTGATTTTTGGCTATTTCCTTTTCTTTTGATCCCCTGCCTTGGAAACGTTGAGTAAGCTGCTGACTCATGGGACCCACATGTCATCCTCTATGTACAATCAACTTTCTTTTTCTTTTGATCTCAAGCCGCATTTGAAACGTTGAGACCGCTGCTGCTAATTGGGACCCGCATGTCATCCTCTATGTACAATAAAGTTTCTTTTCTTGGATTATCTTTGGCTCCTGATATTTTGTCACTTGCCTTTTTCTTTCGATCTCATGCCGCCTTTGAAACGTTGAGAAAGCTGCTGGCTCATGGGTCCCGCATGTCATCCTCTACGAACAATAAAAGTTTCCTTTCTTGGAGTTATTTTTGACCCTAATTTCTGGCTATTTGCCTTTTTCTTTTGATCTCCTGCCCCCTTTGAAACGATGAGGACGATGTTGGCAGGTCGGTCCCACATGTCATCCTCTGTGAATAATAAAAGTTTCCTTTGATGGATTTATTTTGAACCCCTAATTAATTTCTGGATATTTCCTTTTTCCTTTGATCCCCTGCCGCCTTGGAATCGTTGAGGATGCTGCTGCCTCATGGGTCCCGCATGTCATCCTCTCAGAACGGTAAATGTTTCTTTTCTTGGATTTTGTTTAACAAATGATTTTTGGCTTATATTTTATTTCGATCTCCTGCCTTTAAAACGTTGAGGACGCTGTGGCTCACGGGTCCCACATGTCGCCTCTATGAACAATAAACGCGAGGATCTTGCTGCCTTATGGGTCCCGAATGTCATCCTCTTAGAACGAAATGTTTCTTTTCTTGGATTTTTACCAACAGATTTTTGGTTTATTTTTCTTTCCATCCCTGCCGCCTTTAAAACGTTGACGCCGTGCTGGCTCATGGGTCCCCGATGTCAGTCTCCCCGTACAAGAAACATGTGATATCTTGATTATTTTGCAGACAATAAACAGTGTATTGCGCTCTGAGCTATTTCAAACGGATAAATTAAATCTTTATTTTTACATAAACAAACTTATATGTTGAATCTCCTTGTTTTTTTGTTTTTGCGAAGCATAGGACTTTCCTGTTTTTTTAGAAAACTAGCACAGTGGCCCTCGCAAATGCGAGGGTGTCACCCTTAGTATGTGTATTGTGTTTACGAGCTAAATCTTAGATGTCATAGTTACTCATAGGGCTAAGATATTAAATTGTAAGATTGTAGAACCACTATAAATATTATGCCAAATATTATTTGTGCGGAAGAATTAATCACCTTTAATTTAGGGGCACACGATTATCATCTCACTTCAAAAACACAATATGTTGATGACCATAAATCTAGTTTGCACATGGAAATAGAATGTGATTTTTTTGGTACTATATATGTGATGTCTAATCACTATGCAAGGTTAAATTTTGGATGTCCAGTCTTCCATCTTGATGTAAAGTTACAAAATATAAACCCTCCTTCATATACTATTTGGGGTCCACCAAATGATTTATACACGGTTGTAGATTACTATTTAGCTAGTATGGTCCACTTAAATAATATACAAATGATTAATACAGATACGGAAATCAACCTGGTATGTGTATATTTCTTCATCACTGGTTCCAAATAAATATTCATTTCACACTATATATAATATATGCTTCTCAATTATAATAAATATGGTGTGCTATGAACATCAGAAGGTCACATTCTCAAAAGAAAAACACCACGGTTAATAGTTGGGTAAATATGTATTCGGTGTGAAGTTAAGTATCAGTTTTTGACATGGTCCAATAGTTTTAAATTACTCTCATTTATGAAATACCGCTTTTTTAGACATGGAGATGCATGATGTCCAAAATTGGAAATTTAACAATTATTTTGTGTATGAATATGTTGCTCAGTTATATAAAGTAATTCCCAAAAAAATATAATAGCAAACATGCCGCCTCCTACTCTGATTGGTCTAGCTCATCTCACTGCTTGCTGTTGCAGCGCTATGTACTTTTCACCCCGGCAATTTTTTTTTCTTAGCTAACATGCTCATGATTAATCATTTGTATTCAATATTTTTTGCCGCTGGTTCAACGACCGAGTGTAGTTTAGGCTGCATGTTTTGCAATTGATATGCCCATGACTATTGTGCGATCGATGACCATATGGCCCTAATCATATAGATGGGCGGCTTGTGCGCTCTTCTAAACCTTTGATGTTACTCTTATTTTTGAAATATTGTGATTTTATCTTTTTACATATCTTATAAAAAGCATTGCATTATTTTTTGCAGCGACCTGGTAGTTCCTTTGAGCGTAAGTAGCAACGTAGCATGCATGTACAAACTGAACGGAAGTTACCCATAATAACTTAGTCCGCACACCTTCATCTTTTGAGTCACGCTCCTACCCTGTATCATTCTAAGAAGTTGAATCTGCGATCATAGAAAATGTTTTGGTGTACGGCAAATTTGGAGATCATTTTTTCTTGCCACGTGCCCATGATCAATCATTGTGATATATCTAAGTCAACACGGACTCTTCTTATGTGCCTAATATTGGTCTCTTCTCAAATGACTTAGAAATCATAGTCCTAAATTTTAGATCTAACCATTTAAAATACATTGGTGTTGCAGATGTGACCGTATACATTAAATCATGTTCATGTACTATCAGCGTAATATATTGCCCAATAAATTGCAGCTGTTATAATTTGATCTCGCCACATGATTAAAGGTTAAGATAATCTAAATGATGTGGCAACGTGGCGCTTCTAGTCTAAAACCCCATATATTGCTTTTAATATATAAGTATAAAGATATTCTAAGATTATGATATTGCAGCCTTATGCAGAATATTTTGGTAAACTAATTTTTGAAACAACATATATTTATTTTTTGCAAAATTATATTTTTATGATTTTTTAAATAAATTAATATGTAGAAATTAATTTTCGTACTCAATCGTGCATAGTAGACTCACCTATGTATTTATCATTTATAATTTTTTTAGATAATATTGTATACTATATTTATTTATTTATTCACCGAACTCAGATATTGCTACCGAGCTTGGTAGGTAGTGTAAGTTATTTTTTGCTCAACAGGCTCGGCTAGCAGCGTATATTTTAATCGTAAAATAAGGCGTATACCTTAGTCGTAAAATAAATGTTTTCTTGCCGAACGGACTTGAATAGCTAGCATGTTTTTTTTAAGAAAAATACTATTCGTAGAGCGAAGGTAAAAAGAATCATGTGGAAGAGGGACTCTAATTTCTTAAATTACATCGGATGGTACAAATCTAGGCATTTGAAAGACAAATCCATTAATTGTATGCTCTATCACAATATTGTTACATGATTTAGAAGATTATGTGGGGATGCCCCCACCTACGTGGGTGGTTCTCTTTCCTTTTATTTTGAAACGTGTGGGTCTCTTTCTTGACATGTACGATGATGGTTCTAAATCAGCGTATATTTTAATCATAAAATAAGGCGTATATCTTAGTCGTAAAATAAATGTTTTCTTGCCGAACGGACTTGAATAGCTAGCATGTTTTTTTACAGAAAAATACTATTCGTAGAGCGAACGGAAAAGGAATCATGTGGAAGAGGGACTCTAATTTCTTATATTACACGGATGGTACAAATCTAGGCATTTGAAAGACAAATCGTATGTGAGAGGGACTCTATTTTTTCTAAACTCCACGTATGTTATGAATCCATTAATTTTATGCTCTATCACAATATTGTTACATGATTTAGAAGATTATGTGGGGATGGCCCCACCTACGTGGGTGGTTCTCTTTCCTTTTATTTTCAAACCGTGTGGGTCTCTTTCTTGACATGTACGATGATGGTTCTAAATCAGGTGGGGATGGCTGCACGTTCCCTGGTGGTGTATGTCCGTAATCTGTAATAACTTCTACGTGTCAATATTTACGTAACATTTATCGACTTTAAATCTGAATCATTAAAATTTTGATCAATGACTTATATATTTTAAGCATATGTGGATTAACCTGGTGTCTCCGTTGAAACCTCTTATTTTGCTTTTAGTATATAATAGATTCTGAACTTTCCTGTTTTGGAGTGGGCTGAAATTGTACGAGTCAAAAGGCCAAGCAGGATAGTTCGAAGGCCCAGATGTCCAGATGCAGCCCAATTGAAATCTTTCTTCTTGGATTTTTTCACCCCCTGATTTCTGGCTACTTCATTTTCCTTTTTCTTTTGGTCCTGTGCCGCCTTGGAAACGTTGAGACCACTGCTGCAAAATGGGACCCGCATGTCATCCTCTATGTACAATAAAATTTATTTTCTTGGATTATTTTGGCTCCTGATATTTGGTCACTTGCCTTTTCTTTCGATCCCGTGCAGCCTCTCAAACGGTGATACCGCTGCTGCTAAATGGGACCACGCATGTCATCCTCTATGTACACTCAAGTTTCTTTTCTTGAATTATTTTTGGCTCGATATTTGGTCACTTGCCTTTTCTTTCGATCTCATGCCACGTTTGAAACGTTGAGGAACCTGCTGGCTCATGGGACCCGCATGTCATCCTCTATGTGCTATAAAAGTTTATTTTCTTGGGTTTTTTTCACCCTCTGATTTTTGGCTATTTCCTTTTCCTTTTGATCCCCTGCCGCCTTGGAAACGTTGAGTAAGCTGCTGACTCATGGGACCCGCATGTCATCCTCTATGTACAATCAACTTTCCTTTTCTTTTGATCTCAAGCCGCATTTGAAACGTTGAGACCGCTGCTGCTAATTGGGACCAGCATGTCATCCTCTATGTACAATAAAGTTTTTTTCTTGGATTATCTTTGGCTCCTGATATTTTGTCACTTGCCTTTTTCTTTCGATCTCATGCCGCCTTTGAAACATTGAGTAAGCTGCTGGCTCATGGGTCCCGCATGTCTTCCTCTACGAACAATAAAAGTTTCCTTTCTTGGAGTTATTTTTGACCCCTAATTTCTGGCTATTTGCCTTTTTCTTTTGATCTCCTCCCTTTGAAACGATGAGGACGTTGTTGGCGGGTCGGTCCCACATGTCATCCTCTGTGAACAATAAAAGTTTCCTTTGATGGATTTATTTTGAACCCCTAATTAATTTCTGGATATTTCCTTTTTCCTTTGATCCCTGCCGCCTTGGAATCGTTGAGGATCTTGCTGCCTCATGGGTCCCGCATGTCATCCTCTCAGAACGGTAAATGTTTTTTTTCTTGGATTTTGTTTACCAAATGATTTTTGGCTAATTTTTCTTTCGATCTCCTGCCGCCTTTAAAACGTTGAGGACGCTGCTGGCTCACGGGTCCCACATGTCAGCCTCTATGAACAATAAACGCGAGGATGCTGCTGCCTCATGGGTCCCGCATGTCATCCTCTTAGAACGAAAATGTTTCTTTTCTTGGATTTTGTACCAACATATTTTTGGTTTATTTTTTCTTTCCATCCCCTGCCGCCTTTAAAACGTTGACAGCTGGCTCATGGGTCCCCGATGTCAGCCTCCCCGTACAAGAAACATGTGATATCCTGATTATTTTGCAGACAATAAACGTGTATTGCGCTCTGAGCTATTTCAAACGGATAAATTAAATCTTTATTTTTACATAAACAAACTTATATGTTGAATCTCCTTGTTTTTGTTTTTGCGAAGCATAGGACGTTCCTATTTTTTTAGAAAATTCCGAACTTTCCTGTTTTGGAGTGGGCTGAATTGTACGAATCAAAAGGCCTAGCAGGATAGTTTGAAGGCCCAGATGTCCAGATGCAGCACAATTGAAATCTTTCTTTTCTTGGATTTTTTTCACCCCCTGATTTCTGGATACTTCATTTTTCTTTTGGTCCTGTGCCGCCTTGGAAACATTGAGACCGCTGCTGCAAAATGGGACCCGCATGTCATCCTCTATGTACAATAAAATTTCTTTTCTTGGATTATTTTTGGCTCCTGATATTTGGTCACTTGCCTTTTCTTTCGATCCCGTGCCGCCTCTCAAACGGTGATACCGCTGCTGCAAAATGGGACCCGCATGTCATCCTCTATGTACAATAAATCTTGGATTATCTTTGGCTCCTGATATTTTGTCACTTGCCTTTTTCTTTCGATCTCATGCCGCCTTTGAAACGTTGAGTAAGTGTTGGATCATGGGTCCGCATGTCATCCTCTACGAACAATAAAAGTTTCCTTTCTTGGAGTTATTCTTTACCCCTAATTTCTGGCTACTTCCTTTTTCTTTTGATCCCCCGCCTTTGAAACGTTGAGGATTCTGCTGGCTCATGGGTCCCACATGTCAGCCTATATGAACAATAAACCTTTCCTTTCTTGGAGTTATTTTGACCTCTAATTTCTGGCTATTTTGCCTTCTTTAAAATCCTGTGTCACCTTGGAAACGTTGAGGATGCTGCTGCCTCATGGGTCCCACATGTCATCCTCTCAGAACGAAAAATGTTAATTTTTTTTTATTTTTTACCAACTGATTTTTGGTTTATTTTTTCTTTCGATCCTCTGCCGTCTTTAAAACGTTGACGACCCTGCTGGCTCATGGGTCCCCGATGTCAGCCTTCCCGTACAAGAAACATGTGATATCTTGAATATTTTGCAGACAATAAATAGTGGATTTCGCTCTGAGCTGTTGCAAACGGAAAAAATAAATCTTTATTATTAAATAAACAAACTTATATGTTGAATCTCCTTGTTTTTGTTTTTGCGAAGCATAGGACTTTCCTGTTTTGGAGTGGGCTGAAATTGTACGAGTCAAAAGGCCCAGCAAGATAGTTCGAAGGCCCAGACGGCCAGATGCAGCCCAATTGAAATCTTTCTTTTCTTGAATTTTATTGATTTCTGGCTACTTCCTCTTTTTTTGTTGGTCCTGTGCTGCCATGGAAACGTTGAGTATGCTGCTACCTCATGGGTTCCGCATGTCATCCTCTATGTACAATCAAGTCTCTTTTCTTGGATTTTTTTATTATTTTTGGTCAGTTGCCTTTTCTTTCGATCTCATGCAGCCTTTGAAACATTGAGGAAGCTGCTGGCTCATGGGACCCACTTGTCATCCTCTGTACTATAAAAGTTTCTTTTCTTGGATTTTTTCACCCTCTTATTTTTGGCTATTTCCTTTTTCTTTTGATCCCCCGCCGCCTTGGAAACGTTGAGTAAGTTGCGGACTCATGGGACCCGCATGCCATCTAATTTCTGGAGTTCTTTTACCCCCTAATTTCTGGCTACTCTTTTTCTTTTGATCTCAAGCCGCATTTGAAACGTTGAGACCGCTGCTGCAAAATGGGACCCGCATGTCATCTTTTATGTACAATAAAGTTTCTTTTCTTGGATTATTTTTGGCTCCTGATATTTGGTCTCTTGTCTTTTTCTTTCGATCTCATGCCGCCTTTGAAACGTTGGAAAGCTGCTAGCGCATGGGTCCCGCATGTCATCCTCTATGAACAATAAAAGTTTCCTTTCTTGG
Source organism: Lolium multiflorum (assembly GCA_030979885.1). NCBI lineage: Eukaryota > Viridiplantae > Streptophyta > Magnoliopsida > Poales > Poaceae > Lolium > Lolium multiflorum. The sequence continues at coordinate 218,576,844 of CM061748.1, forward strand.
AGTTATTTTTGACCGCTAATTTCTGGCTACTTCCTTTTTCTTTTGATCCCGCCGCCTTGGAAATGTTGAGTAAGCTGCACAAAGGGCCGCATGTCATCCTCTATGTACAATCAACTTGCAAGATCTTGGAGCGAAAGAGCTTGTATAAGTGGGACCCATATGCCATCCTCTATGTACAATAAAAGTTTCTTTTCTTGGATTATTTTGTGCTCCGATATTTGGTCACTTTCCTTTTTCTTTCGATCTCATGCCGCCTCTGAAAAGTTGAGTAAGGTGCTGGCTCATGGGACCCGCATGTCATCCTCTATGTACAATAAAGTTTCTTTTCTTAGATTTTTTACCCCCTGATTTTTGGTCACTTGCCTTTTTCTTTCGATCATATGCCGCCTTTGAAATTGAGGTCGCAGGTGGCTCATGGGTCCCACATGTCAGCATCTATGAACAATAAACCATTCCTTTGTTGGATTTATTTTTACCCCTAATTTGCTATTTGCCTTTTTCTTTTGATCCCTGCCCCTTTGAAACGCTCTTGGCAGGTCGGTCCCACATGTCATCCTCTATGAAGAATAAAAGTTTCCTTTTTGGATTTATTTTTGACCCTAATTTTGCCTATTTGCCTTTTCTTCTGATCCCTGCCGACTTCGAAATGATGAGGATGGCAGATCGGTCCCACATGTCAGCCTCTATGAACTATAAATGTTTCCTTTCTAGGATTTATTTTTTACCCCTATTTTCGGGCTACTTGCCTTTTTCTTTGAAACATTGAGGACGCTTGTCTCATGGGTCCCACATGGCATCCTCTCTGAACGATAAACCTTCATTTCTTGTTAACGACAGTTTATCAGTATTATTTTTCAGACTAATACAAGCTCTTTCGCTCCAAGATCTTGCAAGTTGATAGATTAAATCATGGAATTATCAGGATATGTTTTAAATTTCAAATCCACTTTTTGAATTTTTAAAAATACCGTTATCCATGTGGTTATGGAGCGATCAAGGATTTTCATATTGTGCATGAGCAGTTTCAAAAATTGGAACCCAATAATTCAAAATAAATAAAAACAACTTTTATGTAGAATCTCCGTGTTTTTTTGCCAATCATAGGATCTGTGTTTCATTAGAAAAGGGCCAAAATTGCATGAGCAGAAAGGCCCATTTGTGGTTATTGGGCTTCGACAGCCGGAGCAAGTAGACCGATAACAATTACCATGTAGATGTTCGTTGGCAACCCAAAAGTGAAATATTGGGCCCAACAGGGGAAGGTTGAACAGTACTTTTTCTATTGGGAAGGTGGTACATGGGGTTATCCTGACAAAAAAATGGAACATGGGTTACTGAAGGTTGCCCATTTGTGCCCAATATGTTTGTCAGCAGGAGCTTTACCTTCCGCCGCCGCCGCCATGGTCGAGCTAGCGGTACGGCGGCGTCTCGAGCTCGGGGTAGCGCAGCGTCCGCGCGCGCCCCAAATTAAGGTACCTATTAAGCGGAGATACGTACCGGCGACGAGCACATCGGCCTCGCGACGGCACCTACGATAGGCTCGGCTGGCCTTGGGGCATTTACCCCTAGCCTCTTCCATGCTCAAGTTTTAGAAATGTTTCTGGCTCTGTTCAACACTGGATCAAATTTGTCAACATGACCATTTTTATGGAGTAGCAACGAGTTGAATCTCTCAAAACTCTTTAAGTTCTGCAATATAACGACTAATTGGGACTACCTTATACAAAATGATTACATATCCTTATTTTGGAAGCAAGCAATCACACACTTATAGTTTGCTAGTCAGCTGCACGTAACGTTAAAAATCGGCAATTATAATGAATAAACCTGTAATCTTCACTTAAAATGCATTAAGGAGCATCAAATTTGACAAATCAAACCATGTCTTACTGAAAATTGACATGTCTTTCTCATGCAGAAATTAAAATTATCCATGCATGTGCGTTTATACAGGTTAAGTTTTGCACGTATTATTTTTTGTACTAACTTTTCTGACTACCTTCAAAGCTCCAATCCTTCTTCATCATCTTTGTTGTACCGCAACAAGCAGCTCGGAAATTATTGTATTGTAAGTTCATATCAACAATTATTTTGCCCGGAAATTATTGTATTGCAATTTCGACGATTCGCACTTGATCATACTTTTCATCGGCTGCCCAGTTTGGCTGACCGGTTTGTTTATTCGCTAGTGTCCTCCTTCCTAGACACCCAAGTCCATCATCATGGGCACTGACAAGGTGTAATATAAGATATATGCCACAAAAATAATACGTAGGATTGATAATGAAAATAAGTTTCCAATGGTCCGTGTCCAACAAGGGACGAGTAGTTTCTCTCCACTTCATCCTGACGTGTGTGGTGAGCAAGCCCTCCCATCAGTATCAGAGGAATTTAATTTGACAAGGGCTACAGGAAGACATCACCAAGAAAGGGTGATGCATGTCTCCTTCAACAAACACAGCAGTACATGTCTGAAGCAAGTACATGAACACAAGTACACCACCATAATAATACTACATGAACACAAGTGATGCCGTCGGTTGGGGAGGCCTAAATAAAACTTAAACTTAATCCTAATCTAATGGACGTCGGTTGGGGCGCGCGACGGGTCTGCCTCGTCCTCGTTCTTCGCCTATGCCGCCTACGTCCGTGCCCGCTTCTCGTCCCATGCTTCGCGACAGGGGCGGCGCCAGGGGTATTCTTGCGTATGCAGCTGAATACCCAAGATTTTGACAAAACCTTAGAATTTCCTCATAAATCAGGGAAAAATTTGGCAAATACATGAGGATTTGGCAAAATGAATACACAGGTTGAAAATGAATACCCAGCACATCATCACTGGCGCAGCCACTGTTCGCGCTTCAGGCGTTGGAGCATGGCGGACGCCGTCAAAAGACCTTGCCGGCGGCGCTGTCCCAGCGGTTCAGTCCTTAGCCGAGAAATCTCCTTCTGGAAGAAGAGTATCGCTTGCTGGCGGGCGAACGCCTCATAATGGCGATGAGCCCTGTCCTCGCAGAACTTCCGTTGGGAAGCCTCCAAGATCCGGAGGTCGTGCTCGCTGTACTCCTCCTTCAACCGTGGGTCCTCGTCGTTATCGGAGCTGTACTCCGCGTCGGACTGCGGCTCCGGCTCCGGCTGCGATGGTGGTGGAGGCTGCGCGCGGACTTTGAGGCCAAGCCTACAGAACCTCGTCTTCCGATGGCGCGGCATTTTTGAGGTGGAGAGGAGAGAATGGAGCGTAAGCGGTGGTGGAAATGAGAGGATAGCACCGCGGGGGTGGACGGCGTAGTAGGTACTTCATGCTGGTGGTAGGCAACTACCCTCATTTACGGCGGCGTAGGCGACTGGACGCCGCGTGTCCGGCCGCTGCCCTCGTGGCCGCCTAGGTTTAGGCGCGGGAGACCATTAAACGCCGGGGACTACCAACCTTCCCGCGTCGCCTTTGATGCGAACAGTCGCGTCCTCCCGCTGACAAGGCGGCCCCACACGCGAAAACCGTCGTGCCGCGAGGCGCCGACGCGCCCGATTCGCGCCCTTCGCCGGTGTGAGCCCAAAAAATGCAACTACTACTACTGTACTAGCGTATAGGGTGAGCAGGCCCTCCCATCAGTATCAGAGGAATTTGACAAGGGCTACAGGACGACTAGTTACATCACCAAAAAAGGTGATGCATGTCTCCTTCACATGGTCTTCTTATGTCATATAGTAAGGCACTAGCAATGATCGGCGCGGCGTGTCTAACTAATATACTCCCTCTATCTCAGAGCTTAAGGCGTAAAAATAAATTCGATTTTTGATCAAAGCATAAGGCGTAGGGTGAACTCTATCCTATTTCTACCGAAGATGCCCCTCTCAGCCGTTTCTCGTTTGCTAAAAACAAGGAGACGATTGACCCAGCTATGGCATGCACACGGTATTCACGCTGAATTAACTGCTCCTCCAGTCAATCTCCTCTAAAACCGGTGCCTCATTGGTTGTATACGGTGCATGCATGAGATGGTAGTTAACGAGGAGTCTGATGCGGCTACTTTAGGGAAGAGAGAGAAATACGGAGTAAAAGGAGTGAGTTATTAGAGATTTATGAGGGGCAAGTATGGAAGCTAATTTGCACGCCAACCCTCCTTAATCCTAGCGCCAATTTATTTACACCTTAAGCTGTGAGATGGAGTAAATGTTTAGCAGTTGTAAATATTTATGGGCTTTTCATCAGCAATGATGATGGCACAACATGAAGTGAAGTTTAGCAGTTGTAGCATGATTTTTTTTGAATAAATGATGCTCAAACTCACCGATTCTCAAACTGCCCTTACAACGTTAAGGGAGCTGATATTAGGCACATACCCACTTTCCCTAAGCCCTGAGACAACGCAATCAAACATCATGCTATCCGGAAGTCTGAAACAATCTCAACTGTGAAGAGATCAACATTTAATTTAACAAAACTGTCTAATCCTGATGTGTAGAGAACGAATCCGTTGCACATATTGCTGCAACTCATAAATAGATCACAACACAACTTCAGGATTATTTTTTACAGAACACAATTTTGTGATGCCATTTGTTATCACTCCTTGGTGTGTATCTTGTGCAGTATCGGTTAAATTGCTAGGCCATCTACTAATACTGATGGTTCATGTCTCCAGTTGTGAAAGTAAGAGTTCATATACTTAGCCAAATGCTCAGCTAGCTACCCCATGTAGGAAACTGACCGTGTGAAGGTAATTGCATCCTTCTAAGAATTTGATCTATTAAAAGACATCTGAAAACAAAAGACGGCTACCCTGAAGTAATTGAGTGTAAGATGAAATACTAAAATTGCTACACCAGCAAAAGTGGACAATTGCCTCATCTAAGCTGGTCTAGTGTACATCCATGTTTAACATGTGAAGATGTGAGCGTATGAATTAGTAGCCAAAAACAACAGACTATTTTCAGGGAAAGCACGGCAAAGTAAATGCAGATAATTCTACTTTAGCAATCGTCTCACCTTGACACATGTAATATGAACTATAGTTTCATGAACAGTAATTAGTAAGAACAGAGAAAAGTAACAGCTGCCTTAGTTGATATAATCTAAAAATAGTAGCTGCCCATTTCAGCTAATGATTTGTCCAGATGAAAAGCCCAACAGGAAACTAAGCATCAGAAACGTCCTAATAATATATAGAAACTAACTCTACATCAGGATAAGAATGAATTCAGTAGCTAACTCTATTTGAGTCCTTCTGTTACTTTGACTGATGTTTACATACTAAAGTGGTACTGCAATCATGTTTCTGTGACTGACATCGAGCATTCTTGCAGTTTTAGCATTTGTGTCATCTAGGTTACTATTGATGCGTAGCTAATAGTGTAGTGAATGGAAATTGGACCGACCTTTTTTTTCTCTGCAAATGATGGATATACCTTCTTTTTCTCGAATACACACCAAACTGTGTCATCTGTATTAGAAGAAAGCACTAAAGTAGTGCAAATACAACTCTCAAAGCAATATCAAAAAGAAAAGAAGAAAAATGAAGCAAAAAACTTCTAAGCTAGGCTATGTAGAATCTAAAACGTGTCCAGTTGGGTCATTAGACTGGCACGTTGTACATCCCTGCACCCATCACAAGAAACAGTGTGAAGACCAGAGCCTGAAGCAGTGTCTACACCCAAACAATTCAGATATGAACAACAATTGACAATACAGAACATATTAAATCATGCCAACGTTACCTCAACCGTCCGTGGCTGACATTGCTAGATTCAGGCTCAATAGTATTGCTTCATGTTGCCGTATGATGATCAAAGATTGTCCGCCAACCTCGGGTCATCTTGCCCTGGAGTTTAGTAGAGACAAAAATAACTGTAGTGTCCCCCTAAGTGTAGTAGTACACTGGACCAGCTTAGATGAGGCGATATAAAAACAGTAAAAAGAGAGCTCTAATTCATATTTGTGTATTAACTAACGAATTTTCTTGTCAAGCAAATAATTGTAGCATTGTTACCATTTTAGTAAATTTATAAATCTTCCTCGCAATTAAATGTAACAAAACTACAATCACCGACAAAAGTATAACTATTTTGAGCAGATCTCCTTTGTAGGACAGAGGAAGACACACAAAAAAGAATCCTAATAAAAATATACAAATGCTTCCCGATGTGTTTTGTTTCAAGCATTAATGGCTCAGACCTATGATTATGTACTACCAATGCAAAAAAAAGACTTCTGCCAATTTTCTCATTCAACTCCATGCCTTCATGTAATTTACAGAACAAAGTACTACAATGCAATAATGCTAGAAAATAGAAATCCGTGGTACTTATGACAAAACATTACCTAGTTTGTTAAATCCAAGATGGCATTAGCGCAAGAAATTTAGTAATTAAACATCAATTAGACGTACAAACCTGTCATGTTTGTCAGCATGAAAAGGCTCGAGGGCAACTCTCGTATGCAGCTATTCGCAAGAAAACTGTAAGAGGCAAGTAGTAATTAAGTAAACTTTAGTTTATCCTATACTTTCACAGAATAATAAATTGCATCAACTGGGGTATGAAATAGAACGGGAACCTCGAAAGAAGATACAGAACATGAAATTTTGATTATATTGGCTCAGACACAATGGTGATATAAAAGATGGTACACCTTGAAAAGTAAATTAAGGGCCTACATGCTAACTCTGTTTCTTCATATGACCAATAATTCAAGACTTATGTTCAGTCCATGACTAATATTTTGGTGCGTACCCTTATTTCATCAAACAGTATAAAACAACAATAGATATAAATAACCTAATTTTCTCGTATTTGCAAGTATCTAAACCTGGGGAAGGAATACAACCCTAGACGATAGGGCCACACAGATGTTTTAATCTCACCGCAAATCCAATTCGCTTTAATTCATAAATTCAAATATAGTTAATCATCGGTATAGTAAAATATACTCACACAGGAGGAATCTATTTTTACTGAAACAATGTATGCAAACATTCGAATTTCTTTAGTGACAAAATTTAAAATACGACAAAATTTATGTGGTATACTTTGTAAGAACCGAGAGAAATATCATGATAAAATGTTAGGTTTATGTAAAATAGCAAGAGTTGTAGAAAATTTAAAGTTGCAGGAGCCTAAAGATGATGATATACTGAACTTCAAGTTACTTGTGAATAATAAACCAAGGCGTGAGTTATAAGGCAGAAGAATTTTCTTTCACTCCAGTAGGACACACCTCTATAAGAATGCTTCATTTTGTTTCCTGCATGTAAGCATTTTGTGTCCTACTGGAGTGAAATACCCATGATTCGAACTGAAGACCTGCCAGGACATGGAAATAAAGAGGTAACCTGCTTCTATTTTTACAGCATGAAACTAAATGTGCTCCTCATGTATCTGCAACATGAAGCTAGCTCTGCATATGTTCCGTTATGCAGGAAAATGTATATCAAGAAAGAATCCTATCTAAATATCATAATAATAAAACCTGCCTCCACCACTTCATCCTAATATATACCAAGCAAGCAACTACTTCGGGCCAAGAAAGCAGTTCCAAAATAACATGGCAGAATTAATATCTCATGGTCTGCAGAAATAAAGTCAGTTCATATACATTGTGTCTTGTTTGCTTACCCATGCATTCCTAGATTCGAGCAACACACACAAAGACCTTTTATTGGAATTGTCAAGGTGATACATAATTGAGTAGAGAGAGTTGTATGTCCCACTTTCTTTGACCTGCATGTAAGTGAATATTCAGCATCTGATCCTAGATATCGTACCAAAGAATTAAGAACAGTCCATGAAACTTACATAGAGATCCAATTTCTCATGGAAAAATGTGGGAAGAGGAATCAAAATGGAAGAGCAAGTGAAAGAAAAGAAGGAGAAGATGTACAACGCACCACAGAAAAATTTAACCTTATGATTCTGTTATCTTGGAGCTGTCGAGACCAGAGGCCAATTCAGTTGTTGTAAAGTGGCTGAAGTTACACTAATCATACATATGACCTAGTTCATGTTACCTCCAGTCTTCCAAAATACCTAGCAGCACATCAATCAGGAAGAAGAGCACATGACCTTAAAATATTGCAGTGACATGTAAGCATAGTTTCAGCATAAAAAAGGTGAATCGTATCATATAAGGAAAAAAAGTATTTTAGATTCATTTATACATCCATGGTCAGCACCGCATGGGCACGTCGAGGAAAACCCAGTTGTAAAGCTAAAATACTTATATACATAATTGTTAAAGCTTGCTGCAAATTCAGGAATTTGGGTATAAAAAAGATATTGCATAGCAATTTTTGTGATCTAATCTCTAAATAAAAAGTTCCTTCATAAGAATGATTAAATTATTTTGTTGCAGAGATCTCTACTGCAAATAAGATATATCCTTAAAAAAATCAGTTTTAGTGCTTGGACCTGCAGGCATGACATATCCTGACATGAGATTTGATTTTCTAAAGCAAAAGCAATTTCATTTGAACAACTACGATTGGCGTGGAATACACCGGTGTAACTTCACTAAATAGAAAAGGTCTGCTAGAGATGACAAAACGAACATACATGCATGCTTTTTCAGTTTGATACAATCTTCCTTACTGATTATTCTTATGATTTCAACACATGGAAACTTCGCTGCCATTTATAGTGCATATAAAAGGGAACCTACAGAATTTGAGAGCACAAAGTATAAGGCTCGACGAAGCTGATCTTGATCTCCCAAGTTGAGCTTCCACTGTTAATCTAGTTGTTCTCCGCATATACATGAAAGTTATAGCCAAGAAAAAAAATAATTATACCTGATCTGAAAGAGCTATGAAAGAGGATTTCTGTAACTAAGCACGTAAAAGATGATCTTATTCCTAGCTAAAAAAATAGCCCAGATCTGATTGCAAAAGAAGACTCATCACTTGGCTACGGTAAGCAAAAGACTACTTATGGCATCACGAAACCATTTGTGTTTAACTTGCAAGAGAAAAGGTAGAGAGTTGGTTTGGTTTGGCTGATTGAATTTGACGTACGTGGAGCAGGCGCTGCGGCAGGGTAGTCTGGTAGCGGGGGAGAAATTCTTGTTGCTGCCGCGATGCGGCGACGGCTCTTGGTCTCCTAGATCTGCAACTCAGCCAACATACACAAAAAATTCAGAAAAGAAACTGGACGATACATTGGAAAACGGGGATCGAAAGCTCGTGGTCGACCTTGGCTGGCAGCCTCCTCGCCGGCGCTGCTCCTCCCCGCCACTTCCGTGATAGCATCAGCTCGACGCGGATGTCAGCGACCACACAGGATGCACCTCACCAGCATCTTGTGCCGGCCAAGCCCCGGCCGACCTCGCCGCCTCTGCCTCGTCGCCCAAGCAGCGCTGCCTGCTGCCGCCTACCTCCTGCCTCAGTGCTTGGCTCCACCGCCCCGAGTCGTAGATTGCCAACTACCTGAAGCGCCTCTCGACGCCAGGCCGTAGCGCCCGTCCCTCTATCTCCGCTTGAAGGGATCAGGCGAGGCGAGAAGCTCCGGCGGCGGAAGCCGGTGAATGTGTAGGGGATTGGCGGGTGGAGGATGTGGAGCTCGTCCGGACGCTGGGCACATCGCTCTTTGCGCCGTCGCCGCCTCCTCGCCGGCGCCGGTCCTCCCCTCCGCTCCCGCCACTGGCGCAGGTCGACGCGAACGTCCGCGACGGCTGCACCTCACCAGCAGCTTGTCACGGTCAGGCTCCGGCCGAACTCACTGCCGGCCGCCGTTCCCCGCCGCCTCTACCTCGTCGTCCAAGCAGCGGCACCTGCTGCTGCCTCAGGGCCTGGCACCACCGCCCCGCGCTGTACCGCCTGAAGCGATTGTCAATGCCAGTCCCTCTATCCTCCATTGGAAGAGAATTAGGAAAGGAGAGGAGCTCCTGCAGGGAGCGTAGGGGATTGTCAGGGAGGAGCTCGCGAGTCGCGATAGTGGGGAAGATAATGAGGAAGAGAGAGAGAGCCGGGAGGAAACCAAGAACGGTATGGCACGTGATTTCTCCAGTCAGAGGCCATCCGGTGAGACAAAAGTAGTCAAAGCGGTTTGAAAAGAAGCTAGAGCCACCCAAACAACAAGAAAACACACTGAAACAAAGGGAAAAACCCTTAGAAAATTGCAAAGACTGCACCAAAAATACATCATGGTAATCAGCCACATACGCGTCCACCCATCCGTAGTTTAAAAATTAATACAAGATTTTGAGAAAAAAGATGTTGGTTACACTTTAATATAGTAGTTATTGAAGTTGATAAACAAGGTCTAGACATATTTAAACCAGACAAATCATGTATCTACCCCCTAACCCTAAACTCTGTCTTGTAAAGTCAAGCATGAAGAGAAGTGGTTTAATTTGGGTTTCAAACATGGAAATTTCAAGAACCCCCCAAAAGCTTCATTTTAGAGTGACTAAGAAGGATCCACGCCAGGCTTACCTTTTATTTTCATGTTTTAAACTTGTTCAAATCTTGGTCAAACCTAGGATTTGAATAAGAGTAAAATGGGCATTAAATTCAAAAAAAATTGAAAAAACAAAGCACATAGCCTTCTTATGTCATATAGTAAGCACTCAAGTTGATAAACAAGATCTAGACATGTCAAACCAGAAAAATCATGTATCTACCCCTAACCCTAAACTTTGTCATATGAAGTCAAGCACGAAGAGAAGTCGTTTTGGGTTTCAAACATGGAAATTTTAAAAGCCTTCCCATAAGCTTCGTTTTGGAGTGACTAAGAAGGATGCAGGCTTACCTTTTCATTTTCATGTTTTAAACTTGTTTACATCTTGGTTAAACCTAGGATTTGACCAAGATCAAAGCATGAAAATTCTGAAAAAATCAGAAAAAGAAAACCAAAGCACATAGTATTTTTTTATGAAAGGAATACGGTAAGGGAATCCCCTACAGTGTTTTTTTATAATAAGAACCCAATTCTGCGCCCGTGGGGACTTGAACCTGGGTGGCTGGGTTGTACATCCACTTCCCTAACCGAATGAGCTAGGCTCACTTCTTTGCACATAGTATTCTTATGTCATATAGTAATCATTCAAGTTGATAAACAAGGTCTAAACATATTCAAACCAGACAAATCACGTATCTACCTCCTAACCCTAAACTCTGTTTTATGAAGTCGATCAAGCATGAAGAAGTGGTTTTGGGTTTCAAACATGGAAATTTCAAGAACCTCCCTAAAGCTTCATTTTAGAGTGACAAAGAAAGATCCAGGCTTACCTTTTCATTTTCATGTTTTAAACTTGTTCAAATATTGGTCAAACTTAGGATTTGACCAAGATTCAAATGGGCATAAAATTACTTAGAAAAATCATGTACGTATCTACCCCTAACCCTAAACTCTGTCATATGAAGTCAAGCACGAAGAGAAGTGGTTTTGTGTTTCAAACATGGAAATTTCAAAAACCTCAACTCCTGAAGCTTCATTTTAGAGTGACTAAGCAGGATCCAGGCTTACCTTTTATTTTTCATGTTTTAAACTTGTTCAAATCTTGGTCAAACCTTGGATTTTACCAAGATTCAAATGGGCATAAAAATACTTAGAAAAATCATGTACGTATCTACCCCTAACCCTAAACTCTATCTTATGAAGTCAAGCATGAAGACAAGTGGTTTTGGGTTTCAAACATGGAAATTTCAAAAACCTCCCAAAAGCTTCATTTTAGAGTGACTAAGAAGGATCCATGCTTACATTTTATTTTAATGTTTTAAACATGTTCAAATCTTGGTCAAACCGTACCTAGGATTTGACCAAGAATCAAATGGGCATAAAAATTCAAAAAATGAAAAACCAAAGCACATAGCCTTCGATGTCATATAGTAAGCACTCAAGTTGATAAACAAGGTCTAGACATATTCAAACCAAAAAATTATGTATCTACCCCTAACCCTAAACTTTGTCTTATGAAGTCAAGCACGACGAGAAGTCGTTTTGGGTTTCAAACATGGAAATTTCAAAAACCTTCCCAAAAGCCTCATTTTGGAGTGACTAAGAAGGATACAGGCTTACCTTTTCATTTTCATGTTTTAAACTTGTTCAAATCTTGGTCAAACCTTGGATTTTACCAAGATTCAAATGGGCATTAAAATACTTAGAAAAATCATGTACGTATCTACCGCTAACCCTAAACTCTATCTTACGAAGTCAAGCATGAAGAGAAGTGGTTTTGGGTTTCAAACATGGAAATTTCAAAAACCTCCCAAAAGCTTCATTTTAGAGCGACTAAGAAGGATCCATGCTAACATTTTATTTTGATGTTTTAAACATGTTCAAATCTTGGTCAAACCGTACCTAGGATTTGACCAAGAATCAAATGGGCATAAAAATTCAAAAAAATGAAAAACCATAGCACATAGCCTTCTTATGTCATATAGTAAGCACTCAAGTTGATAAACAAGGTCTAGACATATTCAAACCAGAAAAATCATGTATCTACCCCTAACCCTAAACTTTGTCTTATGAAGTCAAGCACGACGAGAAGTCGTTTTGGGTTTCAAACATGGAAATTTCAAAAACCTTCCCAAAAGCCTCATTTTGGAGTGACTCAGAAGGATACAGGCTTAACTTTTCATTTTCATGTTTTAAACTTGTTTAAATCTTGGTTAAACCTAGGATTTGACCAAGATCAAATGGGCATAAAAATTCAGAACAAATAAAAAATGAAAACCAAAGCACATAGTATTCTTATGTCATATAGTAAGCATTTAAGTTGATAAACAAGGTCTAAACATATTCAAACCAGACAAATCATGTATCTACCCACTAAACCTAAACTCTGTCTTATGAAGTCGATCAAGCATGAAGAGAAGTGGTTTTGGGTTTCAAACATGGAAATTTCAAAAACCTCCCAAATGCTTCATTTTAGAGTGACTAAGAAGGATGCAGGCTTACCTTTTCATTTTCATGTTTTAAACTTGTTTAAATCTTGGTCAAACCTTGGATTTTACCAAGATTCAAATGGGCATAAAAATACTTAGAAAAATCATGTACGTATCTACCCCTAACCCTAAACTCTATCTTACGAAGTCAAGCATAAAGAGAAGTGGTTTTGGGTTTCAAACATGGAATTTCAAAAACCTCCCAGAAGCTTCATTTTAGAGCGACTAAGAAGGATCCATGCCTACATTTTATTTTGATGTTTTAAACATGTTCAATTCTTGGTCAAAGTACCTAGGATTTGACCAAGAATCAAATGGGCATAAAAATTCAAAAAAAATGAAAAACCATAGCACATAGCCTTCTTATGTCATATAGTAAGCACTCAAGTTGATAAACAAGGTCTAGACATATTCAAACCAGAATAATCATGTATCTACCCCTAACCCTAAACTTTGTCTTATGAAGTCAAGCACGACGAGAAGTCGTTTTGGGTTTCAAACATGGAAATTTCAAAAACCTTCCCAAAAGCCTCATTTTGGAGTTACTCAGAAGGATACATGCTTACCTTTTCATTTTCATGTTTTAAACTTATTTAAATCTTGGTTAAACCTAGGATTTGACCAAGATCAAATGGGCATAAAAATTTAGAGCAAATAAAAAATGAAAACCAAAGCACATAGTATTCTTATGTCATATAGTAATCATTCAAGTTGATAAACAAGGTCTAAACATATTCAAACCAGACAAATCATGTATCTACCCACTAAACCTAAACTCTGTCTTATGAAGTCGATCAAGCATGAAGAGAAGTGGTTTTGGGTTTCAAACATGGAAATTTCGAAAACCTCCCAAATGCTTCATTTTAGAGTGACTAAGATGGATGCAGGCTTACCTTTTCATTTTCATGTTTTAAACTTGTTTAAATCTTGGTCAAACCAAGGATTTGACCAAGATTCAAAAGGGCATAAAAATAAGTTTCCAATGGTCCCGTGTCCAACAAGGGACGAGTAGTTTCTCTCCACTTCTTCCTGGCATGTGGGGTGAGCAAGCCCTCCCATTAGTATCAGAGGAATTTAATTTGACAAGGGCTACAGGACGACATCACCAAAAAGGGTTAATTGGTTCTATGCAACTCCTCAATTCACAAGTTGTGTTTATGCCATTACAAAAACTAAAGTTGTGTTTATGCCACTCTCAATTCTCAATAACCCCTTCTATGCCATTTTCAGTTTATACTTTCGTATTGACCAAAATAATACTGTGTTCAGATTTGGAGCGACTTTTGGGTGTTTCGGGCACACAAAAAATCCAAAATTTTCAAATTCTGGAAAAAATTATAACTTCTCAGAAAAATCTAAATTTTTTTTACAGGAAATCAAAAACACTGAAACGAGTATACTATTTTAATTTGAGCCATTTATGTGCGGATTTGCATAAAAAACTGACATTTTATGTTCTGTCTAGAAATTGGTAAAATTTTGTCCAAAAAATCAAACTCTTTCGAAAAATCTGAAAAATTTACAGAATGTCAAGAACACTAATATGAGTCTACTATTCTAATATGAGCCATTTCTGGGCACATATGATCCATTAAAAATATGTGCAAAGTACGGTCCAGATTATCTGAGAGTATGTACAAACTGTAGTATAGGGTACAAATACTGGATACATAGGCAGTATATGATGTTGTATTGCTGAAAATGGCATAGAAAGGGGTATTGAGAACTGAGAGTGGCATAGACACAACTTCAGTTTTTTAATGGCATAAACACAACTTGTGAATTGGGGAGTGGCATAGAACCAATTAACCCCACCAAAAAAGGGTGACGCATGTCTCCTTCACCAAAACAGCAATACCTGTCTGAAACAAGTACATGAACACAAGTACACCACCATAATAATAATACTACATGGACACAAGTACTAATATAATAAAGTAAGAGTACTAGTTTGTTTACATTTCCACAGGCCACTTTTACGAACAAAAATTCGAAAATTAACCTTCAGACATTCGGAAGCCAGGTGACACAGCAGTCATCAAGGATTGCAGCTAGCGGTACACAGTGACCTTGTCAAGATCTACCTTGAGCCTGCTTGACGCTTCAGCTCGGAGTTGAGAGCCTTCTCCTGTGACAGCTCGGCCTCTAGTTTGTCCGTCCTAACCGTGAGGTTCAGGATCAGTCCGGCGAGTTTGTCCATGGTCTCCGCCTGGCCGAGGCTCCGCCGCTGGATCTCGTTACTCTCAGTGAACGATTTCATGGCGATATCGTCGAGAATGCGAATCCGGATCTTCTCAGTGGCGAGCTCAGAATAAAGTCTCATGCACTCATCGGCGAGGGCGCTTCTGTCCGCCGTCTCGACGCAGAAATCGCCCATAACCATTTCTAAAATGGTCCCGATCTCGTAGCGGGGCTTCTATCAGATGGGGATGGAGCACAAAATCAGAAGTGTACCCAGAGAACTACCAAGAAAGAGAGAATGGGAATCCCAATTTGCACGAATGTCTATACCTCGCTGCTTTGAGAAGTTGGCTCCGTGGAAGATGTTTCCGCAGGCAGGAGGGCTGCGGGAAAACTAAGGCCGCCCGACCTGAAAATACGATTGAGAGAAGGTTCGAAAAGGAGGGGATGATAAGTTCTGAAAGACATAGAAAGATGCGCAAGAACGGAGGATCGCCTGAAGGTAGCAGTCGCGGGCTGCGACGCCCTTGAAGACTCTTGCGCAGAAGGCACCTCGACAGCAGCACAGGGACGCCATTGCTGGGATTCCCTCAGCTTCGCCGCAGCCGCACGAGCCCTTCTGTGGCGAGACTTGCTCCCGGTCATGGTGGCGAAGTAGTATTCCAAGAGGTAAACGAAGTGGTGAACTGAGGAAGACGGCTAGAGCAAAGGTTAGTCCTTAAATTTGGCCTCCCCGTCTCCTCGGCTCCTCGCGAGTAGTAGGAGTAATACTTATCTGGTCAAAGAGCAAACTTCAAGGCAGAGACTTGGTGGGCCATTCATCTCCAACTATACTTCCTCCGATCCGAATGATACAGTACCAAATTTTTGAATGACAAATCACCCAAAACAGTATTCCAGGAGTATATGTAAGCTTTGGTGTTTTTACAATATACTAGCAAGATGGCATGTGATGGCTCCAAGAGCTTGTTTCACAATTTTACATTTTTTGAACCTTGATCTGTAGTACTGGGCAAAACCCTAGTTTAACCTATTTAATTATAGATTCGTAGGTCGATTTTTCTACGTACCTTTTTATTATTACTCTACAATGCAGCACATATGTGTTTGCCCGTCGAGTGAAACTCGGAGGAAGAGGGATCACTCGGAAGGAGAGAAGAAGGAGGGAGAGCATTATGGTGTCTCCCCTTTCGGGTGATGATGTTGATTGTGTGCAGGTTTTGTCGGTGAGCGGAGGTGCGAGCGAGCGAGCGAGGCCGAGAATGAGAGAGATTTTTTGTGTGTGTGAGAGGGACAACCGAAGGATCTGAAGGACCCAGAGACTTCCAGTACGCATCCTGATGCGTCTTCTCTTGACAAAGAAGATGGCTTGGAGTTTGCGTACCTACCGCACTTGACTTGTGCTCACTGAAGTGTGGGACCTCACGCATGGGCACCACACGTAAGTGACAGACCTGTTGGTGTAAAAACTCGGTTGATTATTATACTAATACATTTGTACTGTACAAAGTTTCCTATGGATTCAAGGGTGAAAGCCAAGTTAACTCATTTACATGACATTATTTTTTCCATGAAGCCAAGTTAACTCATCTATCAATTGGTACATTTTGGAGTGACTAAGAAGGATCCAGACTTACTTTTTCATTTTCATGTTTTAAACATGTTTAAATCGTGGTCAAACCTCACTACAAGAAAATAAGCATGTAAGGACTTTCTACCTACGACGCTTTCACATTCGTCTCTTGTTTCAGTCCGAATGAGTGCGTAAAGACGTTATTTGAAACGTTGTACAAGGCGTCACATGTTTCTACATATTATCCTATTTTACTTTTTTGAGAAAACCCAACACCACGTCTGGTAACCCTAGTCAACTCCATGATTCACGCCAACTCCCAAGTCCCACAAAAGTACCCAACCAGATATGAGAAGGAAAAAGCATATGCCGCCGCCGGTTCCCATCCACGCGCGATTGACCTCTGGCCCGCCCATCTACAAAGACTTTCGACGCCGCCCACCCTGCTGCTCGTCACTCCCCGTCACCGCCGTCGGCGTCGCCGTCTCTCTTCCCACCGACGCCCAGGTTAGAGTCATCGATCTTTCTCTTCACGTCGCTCTGCTACCGACCAACTCCTCATCTCCTCCATGGCTCCATGAAGAACCCACTTAATTGTGCAGCATGTGGTATTTCTGGATCAGACAGGGCGACGTAGAAAGGTTTGATCAGCGTTTCCTTCCATCCTATATACATACAGACAAGTTGTTTGGTAATTTCAGTAACATGAAATTTCTCTGATCCGGGTTAACATGGCATCAGGTTCCTGGAAGCTGGTCTGTTACACTGCTGTTTTTATGAAGTTTTGTTGCTGTCCGAATTTGCAAATGATAGCGCAAGGTATGAAACCTCCACAACATTTATCCCCCTCTCACGAATTCAAAATCTCAGCTTGATGCATTACAGGCTGTGTTATAACCTTTTGATTAAATTTGTTGTGCATCAATTGATTGGATGATGATGAAGTGTACCAATCCTGAGCAAGATTTGTCAATCTCTCATTGATGTCAGATTCTGTTCGATGTAGATGGACATGCTTCACATACTGAATCTCCCATGTTCTACGGTTCTACTTCTACCACACCCTTCTTTATTTTTATAGAACTATAAATGCTACCACTAAATTTTAGATTATGTCTGCATGTTGTTTAGTATTTTCTCATGTAGATCTGCACTGTGCAAACAAGGAGCTCGAATATCAAAGTGAAGAGATGATGCTCCTATGTTGCGGATACTGCCTCTGATGGTAAAATTCTGGTATTATTAATGTACTACTTTAGTGGTGCTATCTGTGCTAATGCTTCGAGGTTAAGGCCTTGAGGTTGGGAATAACTTAAAATCTATGCAGTTTCATTTTGGTTATGAATCTCCCAAATTATGTTTCTTAGCCAGTGCAGGATATGTTGGTTGCTTGATAGCAGTCTATGGAACCATAAACTTATCTCTATCTAAAACTGATCCGAGGTAGCAAACCACACAGTTCTCTGTTCTCATGACTCACGAGTTTCCAGAAAAAGATCACATGCATTTTCAACACAATATTTACTCTTCGTATATATATTTCAACTAGGTCTCACATTGTAAATTTAAACTAGGTCTCACAATGTGAGACTCACGAGTTTCCAGAAAGACATTGTAAATTTCTCTTATTGTTTTTCCTGTTGAAAAGTGAGACTTACTAGTGAGGTTTTCTAGTTAATCAATTAACATTTTATTTTACCTTTTTCTGCAGGGTGACGCTTCCGATGATCTTGAAGCTACACAACACAAGTACAATGGAACGCTACAGAGATGTTATGATGGAGCTCGTATACTGTTGTTTGCATCTAAAGCTTATACATAGATAGATTCCAACTAGGTCGACAAATTATGTAGGATCTAAGGGATTTTGTCCGGTCGAGTTCCTGTTTTATTTTGTAGGATGTAAGGGATTTTGTCATGTCCAGTCTCAGCATTTTGTAATGAGTCCACTATTTGATTGTAAAATACAGTTTGTCCAAGGAAACAAATATATTTTTGTACTTCAGATTTTTTACATTAAATTCGTAATATAAATTAAAAGATTAGTATTGATTGAAGTTGTAATTACCGGCTATGCCAAAAAAATATTAAAAACGAAAAAGCTTTCAAAAAAATATTAAAAACGAGAATGTATCACAGTTGTTTAAGACGAAATGAAGCGGCTCAACATGACTAGAGACGATGACTAAGGGCATCTACCAAAACGTCTATATAATCATAGGGATGCTTTATAAAACGTCTCATCCTTCCGTAAACACGCTACCCATCGCGTCTTTACATATCTTGAGACGGTGCATAAGGAGACGCTTCTAGGACGCTTTACTTATCGACTCTACGGTCGTGTAGAGATGAAATTAAGCGTCTTTAGCATATAAATTTGGCGTCCTTGCATGCTCTTTTTGTTGTAGTGCCTATGATTTGACCAAGATTCAAATGGGCATAAAAATTCAAAAAAATCGAAAAAAAGAAAAAAAGCACGTCGTCTTCTTATGTCATATAGTAAGCATTCAAGGTGATAAACAAGGTCTGACATATTCAAACCACAAAAATCATGTATCTACCCCTAACCCTAACCTCTGTCTTATGAAGTCAAGCACGATGAGAAGTTGTTTTGGGTTTCAAACATGGACATTTCAAAAACCATCCCAAAAGCTTCATTTTGGAGTGACTAAGAAGGATACAAGCTTACCTTTTCATTTTCATGTGTTAAACTTGTTTAAATCTTGGTCAAACCTAGCTAGGATTTGACCAAGAGATTCAAATGGGCATAAGAATTCAAAAAAAAACAAAGCGCGCATGGTCTTTTATGTCATATAGTAAGGCATTCAAGTTGATAAACAAGGTCTAGAAATATTTAAAACAGACGAATCATGTATCTACCCCTAACCATAAACTATGTCTTGTGAAGTCAAGCATGAAGAGAAGTGGTTTTGGGTTTCAAACATGGAAATTTCAAAAACCTCCCAAAAGCTTCATTTTAGAGTGACTAAGAAGGATCCAGGCTTACCCTTTTCATTTTCATGTTTTAAACTTGTTCAAATCTTGGTCAAACTTAGGATTTGACCAAGATTCAAATGGGCATAAAAATACTTAGAAAAATCATGTACGTATCTACCCCTAACCCTAAACTCTATCTTACGAAGTCAAGCATGAAGAGAAGTGGTTTATTTGGGTTTCAAACATGGAAATTTGAAGAACCCCCAAAAGCTTCATTTTAGATTGACTAAAGGATCCAGGTCGGGATTACCTTTTATTTGCATGTTTTAAACTTGTTCAAATCTTGGTCAAACCGTACCTAGGATTTGACCAAGATTCAAATGGGCATAAAAATTCAAAAAAATGAAAAACCAAAGAACATAGAGCCTTCTTACGTCATATAGTAAGCACGCAAGTGTTGATAAACAAGGTCTAGACATATTCAAACCAGAAAAAAATCATGTATCTACCCCTAACCCTAAACTTTGTCTTATGAAGTCAAGCACGAAGAGAAGTCGTTTTGGATTTCAAACATGGAATTTTCAAAAACCTTCCCAAAAGATTCATTTTTGAGTGACTAAGAAGGATGCAGGCTTACCTTTTTATTTTCATGTTATAAACTTGTTTAAATCTTGGTTAAACCTAGGATTTGACCAAGATCAAATGGACATAAAAATTCAGAAAAAATCAAAAAAATGAAAACCAAAGCACATAGTATTCTCATGTCACATATAGTAAGCATTCAAGTTGATAAACAAGGTCTAAACATATTCAAACAAGACAAATCATGTATCTACCCCTAACCCTAAACTCTCTTATGAAGTCAAGCATGAAGAGAAGTGGTTTTGTGTTTCAAACATGGAAATTTCAAAAACCTCCCAAAAGCTTCATTTTAGAGTGACTAAGAAGGATACAAGCTTACCTTTTCATTTTCATGTGTTAAACTTGTTTAAATCTTGGTCAAACCTAGCTAGGATTTGACCAAGAGATTCAAATGGGCATAAGAATTCAAAAAAAAAAAAGCGCATGGTCTTCTTATGTCATATAGTAAGACATTCGAGTTGATAAACAAGGTCTAGAAATATTTAAAACAGACGAATCATGTATCTACCCCCTAACCATAAACTATGTCTTGTAAAGTCAAGCATGAATAGAAGTGGTTTAATTTGGGTTTCAAACATGGAAATTTCAAAAACCTCCCAAAAGCTTCATTTTAGAGTGACTAAGAAGGATCCAGGCTTACCCTTTTCATTTTCATGTTTTAAACTTGTTCAAATCTTGGTCAAACTTAGGATTTGACCAAGATTCAAATGGGCATAAAAATTCAAAAAAAATGAAAAACCAAAGCATATATATAGTCTTCTTATGTCATATAGTAAGCACTCAAGTTGATAAACATGGTCTAGACATATTCAAACCAGAGAAATCGATCATATATCTACCCCTAACCCTAAACTTTGTCTTCTGAAGTGTCGATCAAGCACGAAGAGAAGTCGTTTTGGGTTTCAAACATGGAAATTTCAAAAACTTCCCAAAAGCTTCACTTTGGAGTGACTAAGAAGGATCGATGCATGCTTACCTTTTCATTTTCATGTTTTAAACTTGTTTAATTAAATCTTGGTTAATTAAACCTAGGATTTGACCAAGATCAAATGGGCATAAAAATTCAGTAAAAATATAAAAAATGAAAACCAAAGCACATAGTATTCTTATGTCATATAGTAAGCATTCAAGTTGATAAACAAGGTCTAAACATTTTCAAACCAGACAAATCATGTATCTACCCCTAAACCTAAACTCTGTCTTATGAAGTCGATCAAGGATGAAGAGAAGTGGTTTTGGGTTTCAAACATGGAAATTTCAAAAACCTCCCAAAAGCTTCATTTTAGAGTGACTAAGAAGGATCCATGCACACCTTTTCATTTTCATGTTTTAAACTTGTTCAAATCTTGGTCAAACTTAGGATTTGACCAAGATTCAAATGGGCATAAAAATACTTAGAAAAATCATGTATACTATTAAAACTCTATCTTAAAGTCAAGCATGAAGAGGAAGTGGTTTATTTGGGTTTCAAACATGGAAATTTGAAGAACCCCCCAAAAGCTTCATTTTAGATTGACTAAAGGATCCAGGTCGGGATTACCTTTTATTTGCATGTTTTAAACTTGTTCAAATCTTGGTCAAACCGTACCTAGGATTTGACCAAGATTCAAATGGGCATAAAAATTCAAAAAAATGAAAAACCAAAGAACATAGAGCCTTCTTACGTCATATAGTAAGCACACAAGTGTTGATAAACAAGGTCTAGACATATTCAAACCAGAAAAAAATTATGTATCTACCCCTAATCCTAAACTTTGTCTTATGAAGTCAAGAACGAAGAGAAGTCGTTTTGGATTTCAAACATGGAATTTTCAAAAACCTTCCCAAAAGATTCATTTTTGAGTGACTAAGGATGCAGGCTTACCTTTTTATTTTCATGTTATAAACTTGTTTAAATGTTGGTTAAACCTAGGATTTGACCAAGATCAACTGGACATAAAAATTCAGAAAAAATCAAAAAAATGAAAACCAAAGCACATAGTATTCTCATGTCACATATAGTAAGCATTCAAGTTGATAAACAAGGTCTAAACATATTCAAACAAGACAAATCATGTATCTACCCCCTAACCCTAAACTCTGTCTTATGAAGTCAAGCATGAAGAGAAGTGGTTTTGTGTTTCAAACATGGAAATTTCAAAAACCTCCCAAAAGCTTCATTTTAGAGTGACTAAGAAGGATCCAGGCTTACCTTTTCATTTTCATGTTTTAAACTTGTTCAAATCTTGGTCAAACTTATGATTTGACCAAATTCAAATGGGCATAAAAATTGGGAGGAATGGTACATGAATTACAATTCAAGAAAACACAAGGTAACTTAAATACTTGGATGCCCCAAAGATGTGTGGAAGCCCAAAACAATGGCAAAACATGTGCACACGCAGCATCCAATTCAAGTAGAACACATACCAGGCACCGATAGTTTGACCTAAATTTGAAATCAAAGAGAAGGTGGTTAGAAAAAATCGAAATTGGCAAAGCAAAGCATGAAATCATGAATTTGTGATGCACTATAGCTATGAAAAGTATAAAACAATGCATACCAAAATGATTTTTTTAGAGGAATACTAGTTCAACTTATTTAATTTTATATTAGTAGCCCGAAATCGAACCAGTAGTTGGATATTTTTGAACTTGATCTGTAGTAGTGGGCAAAACCCTAGATTAACCTATTTAATCATAGATTCGTAGGTCGATTTTTCTAATTTTATATTATTACTATGCAGCACACGTGTGTTTGCCCGTCGAGTGAAACTCGGAGGAAGAGGGATCACTCGGAAGGAGAGAAGAAGGAGAGAATTATGGTGTCTGCCCTTTTCGGGTGATGATGTTGACGTGTGCGGGTTTGTCGGTGAGCGGGAGGTGCGGCGAGTGAGCGCGAGTCGAGCGAGGCCGAGAATGAGAGTTTTTTGTGAGAGGGACCACCGAGATCTGAAGGACCAGAGACTTCCAGTACGCATCCTGATGAGTTTGCGTACCTACCGCACTTGGCTTGTGCTCACTGAAGTGCGGGACCTCACGCATGGGCACCACACGTAAGTGACAGACCTGTTGGTTTAAAAACTCGGTTGATTATTATACTACTCCTATGGATTCAAGGGTAGGAAAGCCAAGTTAACTCATTTACATGAAATTATTTTTTCCATGAAGCCAAGTTAACTCATCTATCAATTCGTACATTTTGGAGTGACTAAGAAGGATCCAGACTTACTTTTTCATTTTCATGTTTTAAACATGTTTAAATTGTGGTCAAACCTATGATTTGACCAAGATTCAAATGGGCATAAAAATTCAAAAAAATCAAAAAAAATGAAAAACAAAAGCACGTCGTCTTCTTATGTCATATAGTAAGCATTCAAGGTGATAAACAAGGTCTGACATATTCAAACCAGAGAAATCGATCATATATCTACCCCTAACCCTAAACTTTGTCTTCTGAAGTGTCGATCAAGCACGAAGAGAAGTCGTTTTGGGTTTCAAACATGGAAATTTCAAAAACTTCCCAAAAGCTTCACTTTGGAGTGACTAAGAAGGATCGATGCATGCTTCCCTTTTCATTTTCATGTTTTATACTTGTTTAAATCTTGGTCAAACCTAGGATTTGACCAAGATTCAAAATGTGCATCAAAATTAAAAAAAAATAGAAAAATTAAAAACCAAATTAAAGCACAAAGTTTTCTTATGTCATATAGTAAGCATTAAAGTTGATAAACAAGGTCTAGACACATATTCAAACAAGACAAATCATGTATCTATACCCCTAACCCCTAAACTCTATCTTATGAAGTCAACAGGATGAAGAGAAGTGGTTTTTGGTTTCAAACATGGAAATTTCAAAAACCTCCAAAAGCTTCATTTTAGAGTGACTAAGAAGGATCCATTCTTACCTTTTATTTTCATGTTTGAAACATGTTCAAATCTTGGTCAAAAAAATGAAAACCAAAGCACATAGTATTCTTATGTCATATAGTAAGCATTCAAGTTGATAAACAAGGTCTAAACAAGGATACATGCTTCCCTTTTCATTTTCATGTTTTATACTTGTTTAAATCTTGGTCAAACCTAGGATTTGACCAAGATTCAAAATGTGCATCAAAATTCAAAAAAAAATAGAAAAATTAAAAACCAAATTAAAGCACAAAGTTTTCTTATGTCATATAGTAAGCATTAAAGTTGATAAACAAGGTCTAGACACATATTCAAACAAAAGACAAATCATGTATCTACACCCCTAACCCCTAAACTCTATCTTATGAAGTCAACAACATGAAGAGAAGTGGTTTTGGGTTTCAAACATGGAAATTTCAAAAACCTCCCAAAAGCTTCATTTTAGAGTGACTAATATAAGAAGGATCCATGCTTACCACCTTTTCATTTTCATATTTAAACTTGTTTAAATCTTTGTCAAATTACACCTATGATTTGACCAAAAGATTCAAATGGGCATAAAATTAAAAAAATCAGAAAAATGAAAAACAAAAGCATATAGTCTTCTTATGTCATATAGTAAGCATTCAAGTTGATAAACAAGGTTTGCACATATTCAAACCTAGGCAAATCATGTATCTACCCCCTAGCCCCTAAACTCTATCTTATGAAGTCAAGCATGAAGAGAAGTGGTTTTGGGTTTCAAACATGAAAATTTCAAGAACATCCCAAAAATTTCATTTTAGAGTGACTATAAGAAGGATACATGCTTCCCCTTTTCATTTTCATGTTTTATACTTGTTTAAATCTTGGTCAAACCTAGGATTTGACAAAGATTCAAATGTGCATCAAAATCAAAAAAAAATCAAAAAAATGAAAACCAAAGCACATAGTATTCTCATGTCAAATATATATAGTAAGCATTCAAGTTGATAAACAAGGTCTAAACATATTCAAAAAAGACAAATCATGTATCTACCCCCTAACCCTAAACTCTGTCTTATGAAGTCAAGCATGAAGAGAAGTGGTTTTGTGTTTCAAACATGGAAATTTCAAAAACCTCCCAAAAGCTTCATTTTAGAGTGACTAAGAAGGATACAAGCTTACCTTTTCATTTTCATGTGTTAAACTTGTTTAAATCTTGGTCAAACCTAGCTAGGATTTGACCAAGAGATTCAAATGGGCATAAGAATTCAAAAAAAAACCAAAGCGCATGGTCTTCTTATGTCATATAGTAAGACATTCGAGTTGATAAACAAGGTCTAGAAATATTTAAAACAGACGAATCATGTATCTACCCCTAACCATAAACTATGTCTTGTAAAGTCAAGCATGAAGAGAAGTGGTTTAATTTGGGTTTCAAACATGGAAATTTCAAAAACCTCCCAAAAGCTTCATTTTAGAGTGACTAAGAAGGATCCAGGCATACCCTTTTCATTTTCATGTTTTAAACTTGTTCAAATCTTGGTCAAACTTAGGATTTGACCAAGATTCAAATGGGCATAAAAATTCAAAAAAATGAAAAACCAAAGCACATATATAGCCTTCTTATGTCATATAGTAAGCACTCAAGTTGATAAACATGGTCTAGACATATTCAAACCAGAGAAATCGATCATATATCTACCCCTAACCCTAAACTTTGTCTTCTGAAGTGTCGATCAAGCACGAAGAGAAGTCGTTTTGGGTTTCAAACATGGAAATTTCAAAAACTTCCCAAAAGCTTCACTTTGGAGTGACTAAGAAGGATCGATGCATGCTTACCTTTTCATTTTCATGTTTTAAACTTGTTTAATTAAATCTTGGTTAATTAAACCTAGGATTTGACCAAGATCAAATGGGCATAAAAATTCAGTAAAAATAGAAAAAATGAAAACCAAAGCACATAGTATTCTTATGTCATATAGTAAGCATTCAAGTTGATTAACAAGGTCTAAACATTTTCAAACCAGGCAAATCATGTATCTACCCCTAAACCTAAACTCCGTCTTATAAAGTCGATCAAGGATCAAGAGAAGTGGTTTTGGGTTTCAAACATGGAAATTTCAAAAACCTCCCAAAAGCTTCATTTAATTTAGAGTGACTAAGAAGGATCCATGCACACCTTTTCATTTTCATGTTTTAAACTTGTTCAAATCTTGGTCAAACTTAGGATTTGACCAAGATTCAAATGGGCATAAAAATTCAAAGAAAAATCATGTACGTATCTACCCCTAACCCTAAACTCTATCTTACGAAGTCAAGCATGAAGAGAAGTGGTTTATTTGGGTTTCAAACATGGAAATTTGAAGAACCCCCAAAAGCTTCATTTTAGATTGACTAAAGGATCCAGGTCGGGATTACCTTTTATTTGCATGTTTTAAACTTGTTCAAATCTTGGTCAAACCGTACCTAGGATTTGACCAAGATTCAAATGGGCATAAAAAATCAAAAAAATGAAAAACTAAAGAACATAGAGCCTTCTTACGTCCTATAGTAAGCACGCAAGTGTTGATAAACAAGGTCTAGATATATTCAAACCAGAATAAAATCATGTATCTACCCCTAACCCTAAACTTTGTCTTATGAAGTCAAGCACGAAGAGAAGTCGTTTTGGATTTCAAACATGGAATTTTCAAAAACCTTCCCAAAAGATTCATTTTTGAGTGACTAAGAAGGATGCAGGCTTACCTTTTTATTTTCATGTTATAAACTTGTTTAAATCTTGGTTAAACCTAGGATTTGACCAAGATCAAATGGACATAAAAATTCAGAAAAAATCAAAAAATGAAAACCAAAGCACATAGTATTCTCATGTCACATATAGTAAGCATTCAAGTTGATAAACAAGGTCTAAACATATTCAAACAAAACAAATCATGTATCTACCCCCTAACCCTAAACTCTGTCTTATGAAGTCAAGCATGAAGAGAAGTGGTTTTGTGTTTCAAACATGGAAATTTCAAAAGCCTCCCAAAAGCTTCATTTTAGAGTGACTAAGAAGGATCCGCTTACCTTTTCATTTTCATGTTTTAAACTTGTTCAAATCTTGGTCAAACTTATGATTTGACCAAATTCAAATGGGCATAAAAATTGGGAGGAATGGTACATGAATTACAATTCAAGAAAACACAAGGTAACTTAAATACTTGGATGCCCCAAAGATGTGTGGAAGCCCAAAACAATGGCAAAACATGTGCACACGCTGCATCCAATTCAAGTAGAACACATAGTAGGCATCGATAGTTTGACCTAAATTTGAAATCAAAGAGAAGGTGGTTAGAAAAAATCGAAATTGGCAAAGCAAAGCATGAAATCATGAATTTGTGATGCACTATAGCTATGAAAAGTATAAAACAATGCATACCAAAATGATTTTTTTAGAGGAATACTAGTTCAACTTATTTAATTTTATATTAGTAGCCCAAAATCGAACCAGTAGTTGGATATTTTTGAACTTGATCTGTAGTAGTCGGCAAAACCCTAGATTAACCTATTTAATCATAGATTCGTAGGACGATTTTTCTACTTTTATATAATTACTATGCATCACACGTGTGTTTGCCCGTCGAGTGAAACTCGGAGGAAGTGGGATCACTCGGAAGGAGAGAAGAAGGGAGAGAATTATGGTGTCTCCCCTTTTCGGGTGATGATGTTGACTGTTGCGGGTTTTGTCGGTGAGGTGCGGCGAGCGAGCGAGCGAGCGAGGCCGAGAATGAGAGTTTTTTTTGTGAGAGGGACAACCGAATCCTGAAGGACCCAGAGACTTCCAGTACGCATCCTGATGAGTTTGCG
Organism: Lolium multiflorum; assembly: GCA_030979885.1. Lineage (NCBI taxonomy): Eukaryota > Viridiplantae > Streptophyta > Magnoliopsida > Poales > Poaceae > Lolium > Lolium multiflorum. The sequence continues at coordinate 218,604,756 of CM061748.1, forward strand.
TACCTACGCATGGCTTGTGCTCACTGAAGTGTGGGACCTCACGCATGGGCACCACACGTAAGTGACAGACCTGTTGGTTTAAAAACTCGGTTGATTATTATACTACTCCTATGGATTCAAGGGTAGGAAAGCCAAGTTAACTCATTTACATGACATTATTTTTCCATGAAGCCAAGTTAACTCATCTATCAATTGGTACATTTTGGAGTGACTAAGAAGGATCCAGACTTACTTTTTCATTTTCATGTTTTAAACATGTTTAAATTGTGGTCAAACCTATGATTTGACCAAGATTCAAATAGGCATAAAAATTCAAAAAAATAAAAAAAATGAAAAACAAAAGCACGTCGTCTTCTTATGTCATATAGTAAGCATTCAAGGTGATAAACAAGGTCTGACATGTTCAAACCAGAGAAATCGATCATATATCTACCCCTAACCCTAAACTTTGTCTTCTGAAGTCGATCAGCACGAAGAGAAGTCGTTTTGGGTTTCAAACATGGAAATTTCAAAAACTTCCCAAAAGCTTCACTTTGGAGTGACTAAGAAGGATCAATGCATGCTTCCCTTTTCATTTTCATGTTTTATACTTGTTTAAATCTTGGTCAAACCTAGGATTTGACCAAGATTCAAAATGTGCATCAAAATTTAAAAAAAATTAAAAAATTAAAAACCAAATTAAAGCACAAAGTTTTCTTATGTCATATAGTAAGCATTAAAGTTGATAAACAAGGTCTAGACACATATTCAAACAAGACAAATCATGTGTCTATACCCCTAACCCTAAACTCTATCTTATGAAGTCCAGCATGAAGAGAAGTGGTTTTGGGTTTCAAACATGGAAATTTCAAAAACCTCCCAAAAGCTTCATTTTAGAGTGACTAAGAAGGATCCATTCTTACCTTTTATTTTCATGTTTGAAACATGTTCAAATCTTGTCAAAAAATGAAAACCAAAGCACATAGTATTCTTATGTCATATAGTAAGCATTCAAGTTGATAAACAAGGTCTAAACAAGGATACATGCTTCCCTTTTCATTTTCATGTTTTATACTTGTTTAAATCTTGGTCAAACCTAGGATTTGACCAAGATTCAAAATGTGCATCAAAATTCAAAAAAAATTAGAAAAATTAAAAACCAAATTAAAGCACAAAGTTTTCTTATGTCATATAGTAAGCATTAAAGTTGATAAACAAGGTCTAGACACATATTCAAACAAAACACAAATCATGTATCTACACCCCTAACCCCTAAACTCTATCTTATGAAGTCAAGCATGAAGAGAAGTGGTTTTGGGTTTCAAACATGGAAATTTCAAAAACCTCCCAAAAGCTTCATTTTAGAGTGACTAATATAAGAAGGATCCATGCTTACCACCTTTTCATTTTCATATTTTAAACTTGTTTAAATCTGTGTCAAATTACACCTATGATTTGACCAAAAGATTCAAATGGGCATAAAATTAAAAAAAATCAGAAAAATGAAAAACAAAAGCATATAGTCTTCTTATGTCATATAGTAAGCATTCAAGTTGATAAACAAGGTTTGCACATATTCAAACCTAGGCAAATCATGTATCTACCCCTAGCCCCTAAACTCTATCTTATGAAGTCAAGCATGAACAGAAGTGGTTTTGGGTTTCAAACATGAAAATTTCAAGAACATCCCAAAAATTTCATTTTAGAGTGAATATAAGAAGGATACATGCTTCCCCTTTTCATTTTCATGTTTTATACTTGTTTAAATCTTGGTCAAACCTAGGATTTGACAAAGAATCAAATGTGCATCAAAATCAAAAAAAAATCAAAAAAATGAAAACCAAAGCACATAGTATTCTCATGTCACATATATATAGTAAGCATTCAAGTTGATAAACAAGGTCTAAACATATTCAAACAAGACAAATCATGTATCTACCCCCTAACCCTAAACTCTGTCTTATGAAGTCAAGCATGAAGAGAAATGGTTTTGTGTTTCAAACATGGAAATTTCAAAAACCTCCCAAAAGCTTCATTTAGAGTGACTAAGAAGGATACAAGCTTACCTTTTCATTTTCATGTGTTAAACTTGTTTAAATCTTGGTCAAACCTAGCTAGGATTTGACCAAGAGATTCAAATGGGCATAAGAATTCAAAAAAAAACCAAAGCGCATGGTCTTCTTATGTCATATAGTAAGACATTCGAGTTGATAAACAAGGTCTAGAAATATTTAAAACAGACGAATCATGTATCTACCCCCTAACCATAAAATGTCTTGTGTTCCATGCCACATTATTGATGATATCTACATGTTTTATACACATTATATGTCGTATTTATGCATTTTCCGGCACTAACCTATTAACGAGATGCCGAAGAGCCATTCTGTTTTCTGCTGTTTTTGGTTTCAGAAATCCTACAAAGGAAATATTCTCGGACGAAATCAACGCCCAGGGCCTATTTTTAGACGAAGCTTCCGGAAGACCGGAGGAGATGAAGTGGGGCCACGAGCGACGACACGCTAGGGCGGCGCGGCCAGTCTTGGCCGCGCGGCCTGTTGTGTCGCCACCTCGTGTGGCCCTCGACCTGCCCTTCCTCCCTACTTAAAGCCTTCGTCGCGAAACCCGATGAGAGAGCCACGATACGGAAAACCTTGCGAGACGCGCGCCGCCAATCCCATCTCGGGGATTACGGAGATCGGGGAATCATCTCGGAGGACTCTTCACCGCCATGGTCGCCTCCGGAGTGATGAGTGAGTAGTTCACCCTGGACTATGGGTCCATAGCAGTAGCTAGATGGTTGTCTTCTCCTTATGTGCTTCATTGTCGGATCTTGTGAGCTGCCTAACATGATCAAGATCATCTATCTGTAATTATATATGTTGTGTTTGTCGGGATCCGATGGATAGAGAATACTATGTTATGTTGATTATCAATCTATTACCTATGTGTTGTTTATGATCTTGCATGCTCTCCGTTATTAGTAGAGGCTCTGGCCAAGTTTTTGCTCTTAACTCCAAGAGGGAGTATTTATGCTCGATAGTGGGTTCATGCCTCCATTAAATCTGGGACAGTGAGAGAAAGTTCTAAGGTTGTGGATGTCTGTTGCCACTAGGGATAAAACATTGATGCTATGTCTAAGGATGTAGTTATTGATTACATTACGCACCATACTTAATGCAATTGTCTGTTGTTTGCAACTTAATACTGGAAGGGTTCGGATGATAACTTGAAGGTGGACTTTTTAGGCATAGATGCATGTTGGATAGCGGTCTATGTACTTTGTCGTAATGCCCAATTAAATCTCACTATACTCATCATATCATGTATGTGCATGGTCATGCCCTCTCTATTTGTCAATTGCCCAATTGTAATTTGTTCACCCAACATGCTATTTATCTTATGGGAGAGACACCTCTAGTGAGCTGTGGACCCCGGTCCATTCTTTTACATTGAATACAATCTACTGCAATACTTGTTGTTTTCTGCAAACAATCATCATCCACACTATACATCAAATCCTTTGTTACAGCAAGCCGGTGAGATTGACAACCTCACTGTTTCATTGGGGCAAAGTACTTTGGTTGTGTTGTGCGAGTTCCACGTTGGCGGAATCCCTAGTGTTGCGCCGCACTACATCCCGCCGCCATCAACCTTCAACGTGCTTCTTGGCTCCTCCTGGTTCGATAAACCTTGGTTTCTTTCGGGAAAACTTGCTACTGTGCGCATCATACCTTCCTCTTGGGGTTCCCAACGAACGTGTGAGTTACACGCCATCAAGCTCTTTTTCTGGCGCCGTTGCGGGGAGATCAAGACACGCTGCAAGGGGAGTCTCCACTTCCAATCTCTTTACTTTGTTTTTGTCTTGCTTTATTTTATTTACTTTCTTGTTTGCTGCATTATATCAAAACACAAAAAAATTAGTTGCTAGCTTTACTTTATTTACTATCTTGTTCTCTATATCAAAAACACAAAAAAATTAGTTACTTGCATTTATTTTATCTAGTTTGCTTTATTTACTACTGCTAAAATGAGTAATCCTGAAGTTGAAGTTCGTTCGTTTAAACAACAAGGTGGAGAAAGTTTTAAAGATGCTTGGTATAGAATTAGTGATGCTCATCATAGGTGCACTAAGAAACACTCCACTATTATCCTACTTAGGAATTTTTATGTTGGTATATCTAGTTGGAATAGGTATGTTCTTGATACTCTTTCGGGAGGTAATTTCCTAGGTACTCCTGCTTTAGAAGCTAGTTGCATCATTGAGAGTCTAGTTGGAATACCACCTGTTAATGAAACTAAAATTGAAATCTCTCTTGAGGACGTCATGAAAAAGTTGGAAGCCATAGAGAAAAAATTTCCAAGTGTTGAAACTAAATTGGAAATGTTACTTGATAAAACTGATGAACTTGATAAATCCTTAGAAGGAATTGATGAAAGAATTAGTGTCCTAGGAACTTGTGTTGACCATGATAATCAAATCAATAGGATTGGCGAACTTGAAAAGGCTATGGGAACCTTGGGTTCAACTTTTTCTTCTCTTAAATACAAGGAGAAAGCTTATGTGGGTAAAGAGCAAAAATTCATGTATGTCTCTAAGGTGCCTAAACCAAAGAATTATTATAGGCCTAAAATTGATAAAACTCCCAACACCCAAGGTAATGTCGATGCTGCATCTTTTGATAACACTTGATATACACTTTCTGCGCCTAGCTGAAAAAAGCGCTTATGGGAGACAACCCATGTTTTTACTACAGTATTTTTATTTTATATTTGAGTCTTGGAAGTTGTTTACTACTGTAGCAACCTCTCCTTATCTTAGTTTTGTGCATTGTTGTGCCAAGTAAAGTCGTTGATAGTAAGGTTCATACTAGATTTGGATTACTGCGCAGAAACAGATTTCTTTGCTGTCACGAATCTGGGCCTAATTATCTGTAGGTAACTCAGAAAATTATGCCAATTTACGTGCGTGATCCTCAGATATGTACGCAACTTTCATTCAATTTGAGCATTTTCATTTGAGAAAGTCTGGTGCCATTTTAAAATTCATATTTACGAACTGTTCTTTTTTGACAGATTCTGCCTTTTATTTCGCATTGCCTCTTTTGCTATGTTGGATGAATTTCTTTCATCCATTAATGCCCAGTAGCTTTATGCAATGTCCAGAAGTGTTAAGAATGATTATGTCACCTCTGAACATATAAATTTTTATTGTGCACTAACCCTCTAATGAGTTGTTTCGAGTTTGGTGTGGAGGAAGTTTTCAAGGATCAAGAGAGGGAAATGATGCAATATGATCAAGGAGAGTGAAAGCTCTAAGCTTGGGGATGCCCCGGTGGTTCACCCCTGCATATTTTAAGAAGACTCAAGCGTCTAAGCTTGGGGATGCCCAAGGCATCCCCTTCTTCATCGACAACATTATCAGGTTCCTCCCCTGAAACTATATTTTTATTCCATCACATCTTATGTGCTTTGCTTGGAGCGTCGGTTTGTTTTTGTTTTTGTTTTGTTTGAATAAGATGGATCCTAGCATTCACTTTGTGGGAGAGAGACACGCTTCGCTGTTGCATATGGACAAATATGTCCTTAGGCTTTACTCATAGTATTCATGGCGAAGGTTGAATCTTCTTCGTTAAATTGTTATATGGTTGGAATCGGGAAATGCTACATGTAGTAATTCTAAAATGTCTTGAATAATTTGATACTTGGCAATTATTGTGCTCATGTTTAAGCTCTTGCATCATATACTTTGCACCCATTAATGAAGAAATACATAGAGCTTGCTAAAATTTGGTTTGCATAATTGGTCTCTCTAAGGTCTAGATAATTTCTAGTATTGAGTTTGAACAACAAGGAAGACGGTGTAGAGTCTTATAATGTTTACAATATGTCTTTTATGTGAGTTTTGCTGCACCGGTTCATCCTTGTGTTTGTTTCAAATAACCTTGCTAGCCTAAACCTTGTATCGAGAGGGAATACTTCTCATGCATCCAAAATCCTTGAGCCAACCACTATGCCATTTGTGTCCACCATACCTACCTACTACATGGTATTTCTCCGCCATTCCAAAGTAAATTGCTTGAGTGCTATCTTTAAAATTTCCATCATTCGCCTTTGCAATATATAGCTCATGGGACAAATAGTTTAAAAACTATTGTGGTATTGAATATGTATACTTTATCTCTTATTAAGTTGCTTGTTGTGCGATAACCATGTTCTGGGGACGCCATCAACTACTCTTTGTTGAATATCATGTGAGTTGCTATGCATGTCCGTCTTGTCTGAAGTAAGGGAGATTTACCACTCATTTAATGGTTAGAGCATGCATATTGTTAGAGAAGAACATTGGGCCGCTAACTAAAGCCATGAATCATGGTGGAAGTTTCAGTTTTGGACATATATCCTCAATCTCATATGAGAACATTAATTGTTGCTACATGCTTATGCATAAAGAGGAGTCCATTATCTGTTGTCTATGTTGTCCCGGTATGGATGTCTAAGTTGAGAATAATCAAAGCGAGAAATCCAAATGCGAGCTTTCTCCTTAGACCTTTGTAGGCGGCATAGAGGTACCCCTTTGTGACACTTGGTTGAAACATGTGAAATGATAATCCTGGTAATCCAAGCTAATTAGGACAAGGTGCGGGCACTATTAGTATACTATGCATGAGGCTTGCAACTTGTAAGATATAATTTACATGATACATATGCTTTATTACTACCGTTGACAAAATTGTTTCATGTTTTCAAAACCAAAGCTCTAGCACAAATATAGCAATCAATGCTTCCCTCTGCGAAGGGCCTTTCTTTTACTTTTATGTTGAGTCAGTTCACCTATTTCTCTCCACCTCAAGAAACAAACACTTGTGTGAACTGTGCATTGATTCCTACATACTTGCATATTGCACTTGTTATATTACTCTATGTTGACAATATCCATGAGATATACATGTTATAAGTTGAAAGCAACCGCTGAAACTTAATCTTCCTTTGTGTTGCTTCAATACCTTTACTTTGATTTATTGCTTTATGAGTTAACTCTTATGCAAGACTTATTGATGCTTGTCTTGAAGTACTATTCATGAAAAGTCTTTGCTTTATGATTCATTTGTTTACTCATGTCATTACCATTGTTTTGATCGCTGCATTCATTACATATGCTTACAATAGTATGATCAAGGTTATGATGGCATGTCACTCCAGAAATTATCTTTGTTATCGTTTACCTGCTCGGGACGAGCAGAACTAAGCTTGGGGATGCTGATACGTCTCCGACGTATCGATAATTTCTTGTGTTCCATGCCACATTATTGATGATATCTACATGTTTTATACACATTATATGTCATATTTATGCATTTTCCGGCACTAACCTATTAACGAGATCGAAGAAACGTTCTTTTTCTGCTGTTTTTGGTTTCAGAAATCCTACAAAGGAAATATTCTCGGAATTGGACGAAATCAACGCCCAGGGGCCTATTTTTAGACGAAGCTTCCAGAAGACCGGAGGGGAGACGAAGTGGGGCCACGAGGCGACGACACGCTAGGGCGGCGCGGCCAGTGCTGGCGCGCGGCCCTGTTGTGTCGCCACCTCGTGTGGCCCCCTGCCCTTCCGCCTACTTAAAGCCTTCGTCGCACCCCATGCCGAGAGCCATGATACGGAAAACCTTGAGACGCCGCGCCGCCAATCCCATCTCGGGGGATTCGGAGATCGCCTCCGGCACCTGGGGAATCATCTCCGGAGGACTCTTCACCGCCATGGTCGCCTCGGAGTGATGAGTGAGTAGTTCACCCCTAGACTATGGGTCCATAGCGGTAGCTAGATGGTTGTCTTCTCCTTATGTGCTTCATTGTCGGATCTTGTGAGCTGCCTAACATGATCAAGATCATCTATCGTAATTCTATATATGTTGTGTTTGTCGGGATCCGATGGATAGAGAATACTATGTTATGTTGATTATCAATCTATTACCTATGTGTTGTTTATGATCTTGCATGCTCTCAGTTATTAGTAGAGGCTCTGGCCAAGTTTTTGCTCTTAACTCCAAGAGGGAGTATTTATGCTCGATAGTGGGTTCATGCCTCCATTAAATCTGGGACAGTGACAGAAAGTTCTAAGGTTGTGGATGTGTTGTTGCCACTAGGGATAAAACATTGATGCTATGTCTAAGGATGTAGTTATTGATTACATTACGCACCATACTTAATGCAATTGTCTGTTGTTTGCAACTTAATGCTTGGGGATGCTGATACGTCTCAGACGTATCGATAATTTCTTATGTTCCATGCCACATTATTGATGTTATCTACATGTTTTATGCACACTTTATGTCATATTCGTGCATTTTGGAACTAACCTATTAACAAGATGCCGAAGTGCCGGTTCCTGTTTTCTGCTGTTTTTGGTTTCAGAAATCCTAGTAAGGAAATATTCTCGGAATTGGACGAAATCAAAGCCCGGGGGCCTATTTTTCCACGAAGCTTCGAGAAGTCCGAAGACGAGACGAAGAGGGGCCACGGGGTGGCCAAACCCTAGGGCGGCGCGGCCCCACCCCTGGCCGCGCCGGCCTATGGTGTGGGTCCCCCGTGCCGCCTCTTGATCGCCTACTTAAAGCCTCCGTGGCCGAAACCCCGTGCCGGGAACCACGATACGGAAAACCTTCCGAGACGCCGCCGCCGCCGATCCCATCTCGGGGATCCGGAGATCGCCTCCGGCACCCTGCCGGAGAGGGGAATCATCTCCGGAGGACTCTACGCCGCCATGGTCGCCTCCGGAGTGATGTGTGAGTAGTCTACCCCTGGACTATGGGTCCATAAGCGGTAGCTAGATGGTTGTCTTCTCCCCATTGTGCTATCATTGTCGGATCTTGTGAGCTGCCTATCATGATCAAGATCATCTATCTGTAATTCTATATGTTGCGTTTGTTGGGATCCGATGAATAGAGAATACTTGTTATGTTGATTATCAAAGTTATGCTTATGTGTTATTTATGATCTTGCATGCTCTCCGTTACTAGTAGATGCTCTGGCCAAGTAGATGCTTTTAACTCCAAGAGGGAGTACTTATGCTCGATAGTGGGTTCATGCATTCATTGACACCTGGGAGAAAGTTCTAAGGTTGTGTTGTGCTGTTGCCACTAGGGATAAAACATTAGTGCTATGTTCAAGGATGTAGTCACTAGTTACATTACGCACCATACTTAATGCAATTGTCTTGTTGCTTAATACTGGAGGGGTTCGGATGATAACCTGAAGGTGGACTTTTTAGGCATAGATGCGGTTGGATGGCGGTCTATGTACTTTGTCGTAATGCCCAATTAAATCTCACTATACTCATCATGATATGTATGTGCATTGTCATGCTCTCTTTATTTGTCAATTGCCCAACTGTAATTTGTTCACCCAACATGCTGTTCGTCTTATGGGAGAGACACCTCTAGTGAACTGTGGACCCGGTCCATTCTCTTTACTGAAATACAAATCTACTGCAATACTTGTTTTACTGTTTTCTTGCAAACAATCATCTTCCACACAATACGGTTAATCCTTTGTTACAGCAAGCCGGTGAGATTGACAACCTCACTGTTTCGTTGGGGCAAAGTACTTTGGTTGTGTTGTGCGGGTTCCACGTTGGCGCCGGAATCCCTGGTGTTGCGCCGCATCACATTCGCGCCATCAACCTTCAACGTGCTTCTTGGCTCCTCCTGGTTCGATAAACCTTGGTTTCTTTCTGAGGGAAAACTTGCTGCTGTGCGCATCATACCTTCCTCTTGGGGTTGCCCAACGAACGTGTGAAATACACGCCATCAAGCACATTTTCGGCGCCGTTGCCGGGGAGATCAAGACAGCTGCAAGGGGAGTCTCCACTTCTCAATCTCTTTACTTTGTTTTTGTCTTGCTTAGTTTTATTTACTACTTTGTTTGCTGCACTAAATCAAAATACAAAAAATTAGTTGCTAGTTTTACTTTGTTTGCTATCTTGTTTGCTATATCAAAAACACAAAAAATTAGTTTACTTGCATTTACTTTATCTAGTCTACTTTATATTAAAAATACTTGCACTCTGTTACTACCATAGCTCTGAACCTGTTACTTCTTCGCCTGAAGAATTAGTCTTCACTTTTAAACAAGGGGATGAGGAGAGTTTTAAGGATGCTTGGTCTAGAATTTTTACTTCTTATCGTAAAAGAACCTCAAATGACTCTAAGTTTGCTCCTTAGTAATTTTTATTTTGGTCTTATGGTTCGCTATAGATATGCTTTGGATACTTTAGTGGGAGGAGATTTCCTTCATTGCAATGGGGATCAAGCTTTTAATGCCATAAAGAAGTTGGTTGCATCACATGATTCAGCTAATAACTTTGATTCAGTCCTCACTAGCATATATAGTAGATTAAATAATCTGGAGATAAGTACATCTCGCTTGAATGATAACTATTGCCACGTTCGTAATCGTCTTGAACAAGTTTTAGTGAACTCTAAACTCTCATTGTGGGATCCTGCTGTTAAAATTGTTATCGGTGATCGAACCCTCCATGCCTACTGTGATATTATGTATGAATTTTGCCTTATGCCTGAAAGTATTTATAAATCTTTGAAACTTTGGGGAGTTGAGGAAGGAGGAGAAGAGATAACTCTCATTGATAACTCTACTATAATTCCTAAAGGAATAGCTGCAGGTGTGCATACAACTATTTGTGGAAGAACAATATCTATTGATTATCTTGTTGTTGAAACAGGAAAACTCACACTCGGAAGATCCCTGCTGAAACTATTGGGAGCAGTCATTGATGTTGGAGAAGGCACTTTGAAATTCACCTCTATACCGGGAGAAACTCATATATTTCCTAAACCAAAGGGAAAGAAAAACAATAAGAAAGGTAAGGGTAAAGCCCAAGGTAATGTTGATGCTTCATCTCTTGATGTTACTTGATACACACTTTCTGCGCCTAGCTGAAAGGCGTTAAAGAAAAGCGCTTATGGGAGACAACCCATGTTTTTACCTACAGTACTTTATTTTTATTTTGTGTCTTGGAAGTTGTTTACTACTGTAGCAACCTCTCCTTATCTTAGTTTTGTGTTTTGTTGTGCCAAGTTAAGCCGTTGATAGAAAAGTAAGTACTAGATTTGGATTACTGCACAGTTCCAGATTTCTTTGCTGTCACGAATCTGGGTCCACCTCCCTGTAGGTAGCTCAGAAAATTATGCCAATTTACGTGCATGATCCTCAGATATGTATGCAACTTTCATTCAATTTGAGCATTTTCATTTGAGCAAGTCTGGTGCCATTTTAAAATTCGTCAATACGAACTGTTCTGTTTTGACAGATTCTGCCTTTTATTTCGCATTGCCTCTTTCGCTATGTTGGATGAATTTCTTTGATCCACTAATGTCCAGTAGCATTATGCAATGTCCAGAAGTGTTAAGAATGATTGTGTCACCTCTGAATATGTCAATTTATATTGTGCACTAACCCTCTAATGAGTTGTTTCGAGTTTGGTGTGGAGGAAGTTTTCAAGGATCAAGAGAGGAGTATGATGCAACATGATTAAGGAGAGTGAAAGCTCTAAGCTTGGGGATGCCCCGGTGGTTCACCCCTGCATATATCAAGAAGACTCAAGCGTCTAAGCTTGGGGATGCCCAAGGCATCCCCTTCTTCATCGACAACATTATCAGGTTCCTCCCCTGAAACTATATTTTTATTCCATCACATCTTATGTGCTTTTTCTTGGAGCGTCGGTTTGTTTTGTTTTTTTTTTGTTTTGTTTGAATAAAATGGATCCTAGCATTCACTTTATGGGAGAGAGATACGCTCCGCTGTAGCATATGGACAAGTATGTCCTTGGTTTCTACTCATAGTATTCATGGCGAAGTTTCTTCTTCGTTAAATTGTTATATGGTTGGAATTGGAAAATGATACATGTAGTAATTGCTATAAATGTCTTGGGTAATGTGATACTTGGCAATTGTTGTGCTCATGTCTAAGCTCTTGCATCATATGCTTTGCACCCATTAATGAAGAAATACATAGAGCATGCTAAAATTTGGTTTGCATATTTGGTTTCTCTAAGGTCTAGATAATTTCTAGTATTGAGTTTGAACAACAAGGAAGACGGTGTAGAGTCTTATAATGCTTTCAATATGTCTTTTATGTGAGTTTTGCTGCACCGGTTCATCCTTGTGTTTGTTTCTAATAAGCCTTGCTAGCCTAAACCTTGTATCGAGAGGGAATACTTCTCATGCATCCAAAATACTTGAGCCAACCACTATGCCATTTGTGTCCACCATACCTACCTATACTACATGGTATTTTCCCGCCATTCCAAAGTAAATTGCTTGAGTGCTACCTTTAAAACTCCATCATTCACCTTTGCAATATATAGCTCATGGGACAAATAGCTTAAAAACTATTGTGGTATTGAATATGTAATTATGCACTTTATCTCTTATTAAGTTGCTTGTTGTGCGATAACCATGTTTCTGGGGACGCCATCAACTCATTGTTGAATTTCATGTGAGTTGCTATGCATGTTCGTCTTGTCTGAAGTAAGGGCGATCTACACTGAGTTGAATGGTTTGAGCATGCATATTGTGAGAGAAGAACATTGGGCCGCTAACTAAAGCCATGATTCATGGTGGAAGTTTCAGTTTTGGACAAACATCCTCAAGTCTCTAATGAGAAAAGAATTAATTGTTGTCAAATGCTTAAAGCATTAAAAGAGGAGTCCATTATCTGTTGTCTATGTTGTCCCGGTATGGATGTCTAAGTTGAGAATAATCAAAAGCGAGAAATCCAAATGCGAGCTTTCTCCTTAGACCTTTGTACAGGCGGCATAGAGGTACCCCTTTGTGATACTTGGTTAAAGCATATGTATTGCGGTGATAATCCAGGTAGTCCAAGCTAATTAGGACAAGGTGCGGGCACTATTGGTACACTATGCATGAGGCTTGCAACTTATAAGATATAATTTACATGATGCATATGCTTTATTACTACCGTTGACAAAATTGTTTCATGTTTTCAAAATAAAAGCTCTAGCACAAATATAGCAATCGATGCTTTTCCTCTATGGAGGACCATTCTTCTACTTTTATTGTTGAGTCAGTTCACCTATCTCTCTCCACCTCAAGAAGCAAACACTTGTGCGAACTGTGCATTGATTCCTACATACTTGCTTATTGCACTTATTATATTACTCTATGTTGACAATATCCATGAGATATACATGTTATAAGTTGAAAGCAACCGCTGAAACTTAATCTTCTTTGTGTTGCTTCAATGCCTTTACTTTGAATTATTGCTTTATGAGTTAACTCTTATGCAAGACTTATTGATGCTTGTCTTGAAGTGCTATTCATGAAAAGTCTTTGCTTTATGATTCACTTGTTTACTCATGTCATACACATTGTTTTGATCGCTGCATTCACTACATATGCTTTACAAATAGTATGATCAAGATTATGATGGCATGTCACTCCAGAAATTATCTTTGTTATCGTTTTACCTGCTCGGGACGAGCAGAACTAAGCTTGGGGATGCTGATACGTCTCCGACGTATCGATAATTTCTTATGTTCCATGCCACATTATTGATGTTATCTACATGTTTTATGCACACTTTATGTCATATTCGTGCATTTTCTGGAACTAACCTATTAACAAGATGCCGAAGTGCGGTTCTGTTTTCTGCTGTTTTTGGTTTCAGAAATCCTAGTAAGGAAATATTCTCGGAATTGGACGAAATCAAAGCCCAGGGGCCTATTTTTCCACGAAGCTTCCAGAAGTCCGAAGGCGAGACGAAGAGGGGCCACAGGGTGGCCAAACCCTAGGGCGGCGCGGCCCCACCCCTGGCCGCCGGCCTATGGTGTGGGTCCCCCGTGCCGCCTCTCGACTTGCCCTTCGCCTACTTAAAGCCTCCGTGACGAAACCCCCGGTGCGAGAACCACGATACGGAAAACCTTCCGGAGACGCCGCCGCCGCCGATCCCATCTCGGGGGATCCAGGAGATCGCCTCCGGCACCTGCCGGGAGGGGAATCATCTCCCGGAGGACTCTACGCCGCCATGGTCGCCTCCGGAGTGATGTGTGAGTAGTCTACCCCTGGACTATGGGTCCATAGCGGTAGCTAGATGGTTGTCTTCTCCCCATTGTGCTATCATTGTCGGATCTTGTGAGCTGCCTATCATGATCAAGATCATCTATCTGTAATTCTATATGTTGCGTTTGTTGGGATCCGATGAATAGAGAATACTTGTTATGTTGATTATCAAAGTTATGCTTATGTGTTATTTATGATCTTGCATGCTCTCCGTTACTAGTAGATGCTCTGGCCAAGTAGATGCTTTAACTCCAAGAGGGAGTACTTATGCTCGATAGTGGGTTCATGCCTGCATTGACACTGGGACAGTGACAAAGTTCTAAGGTTGTGTTGTGCTGTTGCCACTAGGGATAAAACATTAGTGCTATGTTCAAGGATGTAGTCACTAGTTACATTACGCACCATACTTAATGCAATTGTCTGTTGCTTGCAACTTAATACTGGAGGGGTTCGGATGATAACCTGAAGGTGGACTTTTTAGGCATAGATGCGGTTGGATGGCGGTCTATGTACTTTGTCGTAATGCCCAATTAAATCTCACTATACTCATCATGATATGTATGTGCATTGTCATGCTCTCTTTATTTGTCAATTGCCCACTGTAATTTGTTCACCCAACATGCTTTGTTCGTCTTATGGGAGAGACACCTCTAGTGAACTGTGGACCCGGTCCCATTCTTTATCTTGAAATACAAATCTGCTGCAATACTTGTTTCTACTGTTTTCTTGCAAACAATCATCTTCCACACAATACGGTTAATCCTTTGTTACAAGCCGGTGAGATTGACAACCTCACTGTTTCGTTGGGGCAAAGTACTTTGGTTGTGTTGTGCAGGTTCCACGTTGGCGCCGGAATCCCTGGTGTTGCGCCGCACTACATCTCGCCGCCATCAACCTTCAACGTGCTTCTTGGCTCCTCCTGGTTCGATAAACCTTGGTTTCTTTCTGAGGGAAAACTTGCTGCTGTGCGCATCATACCTTCCTCTTGGGGTTGCCCAACGAACGTGTGAAATACACGCCATCAATAACCTGAAGGAATACTTTTTAGGCATAGATGCATGCTGGATAGCGGTCTATGTACTTTGTCGTAATGCCCAATTAAATCTCACTATACTCATCATATCATGTATGTGCATGGTCATGCCCTCTCTATTTGTCAATTGCCCGACTGTAATTTGTTCACCCAACATGCTATTTATCTTATGGGAGAGACACCTCTAGTGAATTGTGGACCCCGGTCCATTCTTTTACATTGAATACAATCTACTGCAATACTTGTTCTCTTTTCTGCAAACAATCATCATCCACACTATACATCTAATCCTTTGTTACGAGCCGGTGAGATTGACAACCTCACTGTTTCGTTGGGGCAAAGTACTTTGGTTGTGTTGTGCAGGTTCCACGTTGGCGCCGGAATCCCTAGTGTTGCGCCGCACTACATCCCGCCGCCATCAACCTTCAACGTGCTTCTTGGCTCCTCCTGGTTCGATAAACCTTGGTTTCTTTCTGAGGGAAAACTTGCTACTGTGCGCATCATACCTTCCTCTTGGTGTTCCCAACGAACGTGTGAGTTACACGCCATCAACCCCCTAACCATAAACTATGTCTTGTAAAGTCAAGCATGAAGAGAAGTGGTTTAATTTGGGTTTCAAACATGGAAATTTCAAAAACCTCCCAAAAGCTTCATTTTAGAGTGACTAAGAAGGATCAGGCTTACCCTTTTCATTTTCATGTTTTAAACTTGTTCAAATCTTGGTCAAACTTAGGATTTGACCAAGATTCAAATGGGCATAAAAATTCAAAAAAAAATGAAAAACCAAAGCACATATATAGCCTTCTTATGTCATATAGTAATCACTCAAGTTGATAAACATGGTCTAGACATATTCAAACCAGAGAAATCGATCATATATCTACCCCTAACCCTAAACTTTGTCTTCTGAAGTGTCGATCAAGCACGAAGAGAAGTCGTTTTGGGTTTCAAACATGGAAATTTCAAAAACTTCCCAAAAGCTTCACTTTGGAGTGACTAAGAAGGATCGATGCATGCTTACCTTTTCATTTTCATGTTTTAAACTTGTTTAATTAAATCTTGGTTAATTAAACCTAGGATTTGACCAAGATCAAATGGGCATAAAAATTCAGTAAAAATAGAAAAAATGAAAACCAAAGCACATAGTATTCTTATGTCATATAGTAAGCATTCAAGTTGATAAACAAGGTCTAAACATTTTCAAACCAGGCAAATCATGTATCTACCCCTAAACCTAAACTCTGTCTTATGAAGTCGATCAAGGATGAAGAGAAGTGGTTTTGGGTTTCAAACATGAAAATTTCAAAAACCTCCCAAAAGCTTCATTTAATTTAGAGTGACTAAGAAGGATCCATGCACACCTTTTCATTTTCATGTTTTAAACTTGTTCAAATCTTGGTCAAACTTAGGATTTGACCAAGATTCAAATGGGCATAAAAATTCAAAGAAAAATCATGTACGTATCTACCCCTAACCCTAAACTCTATCTTACGAAGTCAAGCATGAAGAGAAGTGGTTTATTTGGGTTTCAAACATGGAAATTTGAAGAACCCCCAAAAGCTTCATTTTAGATTGACTAAAGGATCCAGGTCGGGATTACCTTTTATTTGCATGTTTTAAACTTGTTCAAATCTTGGTCAAACCGTACCTAGGATTTGACCAAGATTCAAATGGGCATAAAAATCAAAAAAATGAAAAACTAAAGAACATAGAGCCTTCTTACGTCATATAGTAAGCACGCAAGTGTTGATAAACAAGGTCTAGATATATTCAAACCAGAATAAAATCATGTATCTACCCCTAACCCTAAACTTTGTCTTATGAAGTCAAGCACGAGAAGTCGTTTTGGATTTCAAACATGGAATTTTCAAAAACCTTCCCAAAAGATTCATTTTTGAGTGACTAAGAAGGATGCAGGCTTACCTTTTTATTTTCATGTTATAAACTTGTTTAAATCTTGGTTAAACCTAGGATTTGACCAAGATCAAATGGACATAAAAATTCAGAAAAAATCAAAAAAATGAAAACCAAAGCACATAGTATTCTCATGTCACATATAGTAAGCATTCAAGTTGATAAACAAGGTCTAAACATATTCAAACAAGACAAATCATGTATCTACCCCTAACCCTAAACTCTGTCTTATGAAGTCAAGCATGAAGAGAAGTGGTTTTGTGTTTCAAACATGGAAATTTCAAAAGCCTCCCAAAAGCTTCATTTAGAGTGACTAAGAAGGATCCAGGCTTACCTTTTCATTTTCATGTTTTAAACTTGTTCAAATCTTGGTCAAACTTATGATTTGACCAAATTCAAATGGGCATAAAAATTGGGAGGAATGGTACATGAATTACAATTCAAGAAAACACAAGGTAACTTAAATACTTGGATGCCCCAAAGATGTGTGGAAGCCCAAAACAATGGCAAAACATGTGCGCACGCTGCATCCAATTCAAGTAGAACACATAGTAGGCACCGATAGTTTGACCTAAATTTGAAATCAAAGAGAAGGTGGTTAGAAAAAATCGAAATTGGCAAAGCAAAGCATGAAATCATGAATTTGTGATGCACTATAGCTATGAAAAGTATAAAACAATGCATACCAAAATGATTTTTTAGAGGAATACTAGTTCAACTTATTTAATTTTATATTAGTAGCCCGAAATCGAACCAGTAGTTGGATATTTTTGAACTTGATCTGTAGTAGTGGGCAAAACCCTAGATTAACCTATTTAATCATAGATTCGTAGGTCGATTTTTCTACTTTTATATTATTACTATGCAGCACACGTGTGTTTGCCCGTCGAGTGAAACTCGGAGGAAGAGGGATCACTCGGAAGGAGAGAAGGGAGAGAATTATGGTGTCTGCCCTTTTTCGGGTGATGATGTTGACTGTTCTGCATGTTTTGTCAGTGAGCGGGAGGTGCGAGCGGCGAGCGAGTCGGCGAGGCCGAGAATGAGAGTTTTTGTGAGAGGGACAAGATCTGAAGGACCAGAGACTTCGATCGCATCTGATGAATTTGCGTACCTACACATGGCTTGTGCTCATTGAAGTGTGGGACCTCACGCATGGGCACCACACGTAAGTGATAGACCTGTTGGTGTAAAACTCGGTTGATTATTATACTACTCCTATGGATTCAAGGGTAGGAAAGCCAAGTTAACTCATTTACATGACATTATTTTTCCATGAAGCCAAGTTAACTCATCTATCAATTGGTACATTTTGGAGTGACTAAGAAGGATCCAGACTTACTTTTTCATTTTCATGTTTTAAACATGTTTAAATTGTGGTCAAACCTATGATTTGACCAAGATTCAAATGGGCATAAAAATTCAAAAAAATCAAAAAAAAATGAAAAACAAAAGCACGTCGTCTTCTTATGTCATATAGTAAGCATTCAAGGTGATAAACAAGGTCTGACATATTCAAACCAGAGAAATCGATCATATATCTACCCCTAACCCTAAACTTTGTCTTCTGAAGTGTCGATCAAGCACGAAGAGAAGTCGTTTTGGGTTTCAAACATGGAAATTTCAAAAACTTCCCAAAAGCTTCACTTTGGAGTGACTAAGAAGGATCGATGCATGCTTACCTTTTCATTTTCATGTTTTAAACTTGTTTAATTAAATCTTGGTTAATTAAACCTAGGATTTGACCAAGATCAAATGGGCATAAAAATTCAGTAAAAATATAAAAAATGAAAACCAAAGCACATAGTATTCTTATGTCATATAGTAAGCATTCAAGTTGATAAACAAGGTCTAAACATTTTCAAACCAGAGAAATCATGTATCTACCCCTAAACCTAAACTCTGTCTTATGAAGTCGATCAAGGATGAAGAGAAGTGGTTTTGGGTTTCAAACATGGAAATTTCAAAAACCTCCCAAAAGCTTCATTTTAGAGTGACTAAGAAGGATCCATGCACACCTTTTCATTTTCATGTTTTAAACTTGTTCAAATCTTGGTCAAACTTAGGATTTGACCAAGATTCAAATGGGCATAAAAATACTTAGAAAAATCATGTACGTATCTACCCCTAACCCTAAACTCTATCTTACGAAGTCAAGCATGAAGAGGAAGTGGTTTATTTGGGTTTCAAACATGGAAATTTGAAGAACCCCCAAAAGCTTCATTTTAGATTGACTAAAGGATCCAGGTCGGGATTACCTTTTATTTGCATGTTTTAAACTTGTTCAAATCTTGGTCAAACCGTACCTAGGATTTGACCAAGATTCAAATGGGCATAAAAATTCAAAAAAATGAAAAACCAAAGAACATAGAGCCTTCTTACGTCATATAGTAAGCACGCAAGTGTTGATAAACAAGGTCTAGACATATTCAAACCAAAAAAATCATGTATCTACCCTAACCCTAAACTTTGTCTTATGAAGTCAAGCACGAAGAGAAGTCGTTTTGGATTTCAAACATGGAATTTTCAAAAACCTTCCCAAAAGATTCATTTTTGAGTGACTAAGAAGGATGCAGGCTTACCTTTTTATTTTCATGTTATAAACTTGTTTAAATCTTGGTTAAACCTAGGATTTGACCAAGATCAAATGGACATAAAAATTCAGAAAAAATCAAAAAAAAAAAAAAAAAACCAAACATAGTATTCTCATGTCACATATAGTAAGCATTCAAGTTGATAAACAAGGTCTAAACATATTCAAACAAGACAAATCATGTATCTACCCCTAACCCTAAACTCTGTCTTATGAAGTCAAGCATGAAGAGAAGTGGCTTTGTGTTTCAAACATGGAAATTTCAAAAACCTCCCAAAAGCTTCATTTTAGAGTGACTAATAAGGATCCAGGCTTACCTTTTCATTTTCATGTTTTAAACTTGTTCAAATCTTGGTCAAACTTATGATTTGACCAAATTCAAATGGGCATAAAAATTGGGAGGAATGGTACATGAATTACAATTCAAGAAAACACAAGGTAACTTAAATACTTGGATGCCCCAAAGATGTGTGGAAGCCCAAAACAATGGCAAAACATGTGCACACGCAGCATCCAATTCAAGTAGAACACATAGTAGGCACCGATAGTTTGACCTAAATTTGAAATCAAAGAGAAGGTGGTTAGAAAAAATCGAAATTGGCAAAGCAAAGCATGAAATCATGAATTTGTGATGCACTATAGCTATGAAAAGTATAAAACAATGCATACCAAAATGATTTTTTAGAGGAATACTAGTTCAACTTATTTAATTTTATATTAGTAGCCCAAAATCGAACCAGTAGTTGGATATTTTGAACTTGATCTGTAGTAGTGGGCAAAACCCTAGATTAACCTATTTAATCATAGATTCGTAGGTCGATTTTTCTGCTTTTATATTATTACTATGCAGCACACGTGTGTTTGCCCGTCAGTGAAACTCGGAGGAAGAGGGATCACTCGGAAGGAGAGAAGAAGGGAGAGAATTATGTTTGCCCTTTTTCGGGTGATGATGTTGACTGCGAGTTTTGTCGGTGAGCGGAGGTGCGAGCGGCGAGTCGAGCGGGCCGAGAATGAGAGATTTTTTGTGAGAGGGACAATCGAATCCTGAAAGACCCGAGACTTCTGTACGCATCCTGATGAGTTTGCGTACCTACTGCACTTGGCTTGTGCTCACTGAAGTGTGGGACCTCACGCATGGGCACCACACGTAAGTGACAGACCTGTTGGTTTAAAAACTCGGTTGATTATTATACTACTCCTATGGATTCAAGGGTAGGAAAGCCAAGTTAACTCATTTACATGACATTATTTTTTCCATGAAGCCAAGTTAACTCATATATCAATTGGTACATTTTGGAGTGACTAAGAAGGATCAGACTTACTTTTTCATTTTCATGTTTTAAACATGTTTAAATCGTGGTCAAACCTATGATTTGAACAAGATTCAAATGGGCATAAAAATTCAAAAAAATCAAAAAAAAAGAAAAACAAAAGCACGTCGTCTTCTTATGTCATATCGTAAGCATTCAAGGTGATAAACAAGGTCTGACATATTCAAACCAGAGAAATCGATCATATATCTACCCCTAACCATAAACTTTGTCTTCTGAAGTGTCCATCAAGCACGAAGAAGTCGTTTTGGGTTTCAAACATGGAAATTTCAAGAACATCCCAAAAACTTCATTTTAGAGTGACTATAAGAAGGATACATGCTTCCCCTTTTCATTTTCATGTTTTATACTTGTTTAAATCTTGGTCAAACCTAGGATTTGACAAAGATTCAAATGTGCATCAAAATTTAAAAAATCAAAAAAATGAAAACCAAAGCACATAGTATTCTCATGTCACATATATAGTAAGCATTCAAGTTGATAAACAAGGTCTAAATATAATCAAACAAGACAAATCATGTATCTACCCCTAACCCTAAACTCTGTCTTATGAAGTCAAGCATGAAGAGAAGTGGTTTTGTGTTTCAAACATGGAAATTTCAAAAACCTCCCAAAAGCTTCATTTTAGAGTGACTAAGAAGGATACAATCTTACCTTTTCATTTTCATGTGTTAAACTTGTTTAAATCTTGGTCAAACCTAGCTAGGATTTGACCAAGAGATTCAAATGGGCATAAGAATTAAAAAAACAAAGCGCATGGTCTTCTTATGTCATATAGTAAGACATTCGAGTTGATAAACAAGGTCCAGAAATATTTAAAACAGACGAATCATGTATCTACCCCCTAACCATAAACTCTGTCTTGTAAAGTCAAGCATGAAGAGATGTGGTTTTGGGTTTCAAACATGGAAATTTCAAAAACCTCCCAAAAGCTTCATTTTAGAGTGACTAAGAAGGATCCAGGCTTACCCTTTTCATTTTCATGTTTTAAACTTGTTCAAATCTTAGTCAAACTTAGGATTTGACCAAGATTCAAATGGGCATAAAAATTCAAAAAAAAAAACCAAAGCACATATATAGCCTTCTTATGTCATGTAGTAAGCACTCAAGTTGATAAACATGGTCTAGACATATTCAAACCAGAGAAATCGATCATATATCTACCCCTAACCCTAAACTTTGTCTTCTGAAGTGTCGATCAAGCACGAAGAGAAGTCGTTTTGGGTTTCAAACATGGAAATTTCAAAAACTTCCCAAAAGCTTCACTTTGGAGTGACTAAGAAGGATCGATGCATGCTTACCTTTTCATTTTCATGTTTTATACTTGTTTAAATCTTGGTCAAACCTAGGATTTGACCAAGATTCAAATGTGCATCAAAATTCAAAAAAATTAGAAAAATTATAAACCAAATTAAAGCACAAAGTTTTATTATGTCATATAGTAAGCATTAAAGTTGATAAACAAGGTCTAGACACATATTCAAACAAGACAAATCATGTATCTATACCCCTAACCCCTAAACTCTATCTTATGAAGTCAAGCATGAAGAGAAGTGGTTTTGGGTTTCAAACATGGAAATTTCAAAAACCTCCCAAAAGCTTCATTTTAGAGTGACTAATATAAGAATGATCCATGCTTACCACCTTTTCATTTTCATATTTTAAACTTGTTTAAATCTGTGTGTCAAATTACACCTATGATTTGACCAAAAGATTCAAATGGGCATAAAATTCAAAAAAAATCAGAAAAATGAAAAACAAAAGCATATAGTCTTCTTATGTCATATAGTAAGCATTGAAGTTGATAAACAAGGTTTGGACATATTCAAACCTAGGCAAATCATGTATCTACCCCTAGCCCCTAAACTCTATCTTATGAAGTCAAGCATGAAGAGAAGTGGTTTTGGGTTTCAAACATGAAAATTTCAAGAACATCCCAAAAACTTCATTTTAGAGTGACTATAAGAAGGATACATGCTTCCCTTTTCATTTTCATGTTTTATACTTGTTTAAATCTTGGTCAAACCTAGGATTTGACAAAGATTCAAATGTGCATCAAAATTAAAAAAAATTAAAAAATTAAAAACCAAAGCACATAGTTTTATTATGTCATATAGTAAGCATTTAAGTTGATAAACAAGGTCTAGATATATTCAAACAAGAAAAATCATGTATCTACCCCTAACCCTAAACTCTGTCTTATGTAGTCAAGCATGAAGAGAAGTGGTTTTGGGTTTCAAACTTGGAAATTTAAAGAACCTCCCAAAATATTCATTTTAGAGTGTCTAAGAAGGATCCATGCTTACCTTTTCATTTTCATGTTTTAAACTTGTTTACATCTTGGTCATAGCTAGTATTTGACCAAGATTCAAATGGGCATAAAATTAAAAAAACAAAAAAATGAAAACCAAAGTACATAGTCTTCTTATGTCATATAGTAAGCATTAGTTGATAAACAAGGTCTAGACATATTCAAACCAAACAAATCATGTATCTACCCCTAACCCCTAAACTCTATCTTATGAAGTCAAGCATGAAGAGAAGTGGTTCTGGGTTTCAAACATGGAAATATCAAAAACCTCCCAAAAGCTTCATTTAGAGTGACTAAGAAGGATCCATGCTTACCTTTTCATTTTCATATTTTAAACTTTTTTAAATCATTGTCAAACCTAGGATTTGACCAAGATACAAATATGGGCACAAAATAAAAAAAATCAGAAAAATGAAAAACAAAAGCACATATATAGTCTTCTTATGTCATATCGTAAGCATTCAAGTTGATAAACAAGGTCGAGATATATCCAAACCAGACAAATCATGTATCTACCCCATGTTGATCTTATGAAGTCTAGCATGAAGAGAAGTCGTTTTGGGTTTCAAACATGGAAATTTCAAGAACATCCCAAAAGCTTCATTCTATCTCTGAGTTTGGCTCATCCGCTAAATCTCGCAAAGTATAATAATAAGAAAATTGCTGACACTGGTGCGCGCGAGGAGATTTATTTGTGTGTGTGCTGAGCTGTTAGGCCTAAGCCGAAATCCTCAGCTAAACGTGTTCTCAGCTTAACACATAAAAAAGTGTTCAATCTCGCCCACAATTTCCTCTTCTTTCCTCTTCCTTTATTGGAACTTGTTTTGCAGACAAGGAAAGTGGCACGTGTAATGTGAGTAATAAAACCCTCTTAGCCAAAATCAACTACGAGCAAGATTTTCTGTATTGTAGATGCCCCAATTGACTCTCATCCCCAATGTAGTCTTTTTTTATGTCAGTATAGACTTATTTACTGGATGTATACTATCGTACATGGCATGCATTTGCCTAATGAGCAGCATTGTATAGCCGTTCTAGCCAACCCGATCAATCTGTCAAGCTTCATGCAGGAGATGCCATGTTTTAATTACTCCCTCGCTCCGATCCATATTTCTTGGTGCTAAAAAGAATGTGAATCGGAGGGAGTACTTTTCTTAGATAGTACTGTACTATATCAGTTCAAAAAAAAGTACAGTACTACTACATCACAAATGCATCAAAAGAGTACTACTACTGTACATCACAAGACCACGACAGTTGTACTACTAGTAGAGTTTAATGCTGAACTTCCAAAGGGAATAAGATTACACATATGAACTTTAAACAGGACCAGGAGCATCAGGGCCAGCAGCAGGGGCGTTGACCGTCAACAAACCAGGCAAGACGTAAGGAAGAGGCCATATGCTGCGTGCTTGGCCTTGATTGCAGGGTGGTGATTCTTCGCCGCTCGCCATGTATTCACGCCGTACCAGTTCCGCGTCGCCCGCGAGCGGATCGAAGCGATCCCGCGCGCCGGACACGCTCGAGGAGGCGTGGCGGCTCCAGTGCAAGCAGTCCGCCGCCGGGAGTCGGCGCGCGGCGTGCAGGTACGGCGGCTCCCTGTACATGCCGTCGTCGCTCCGCGAGTTCGCCCCGGGCGGGCTCTGGTACAAGGCGGATCCGCCGCTCAAACCGATGAGCGGCCCCGTCTTCAACAAATGGCGCGCCGACCGGGAGAGGAACCGCCGGTCGAAGGTGGCGTGGGAGGCGAGCACCAGCGGATTCGCGCCGCCAGCCGGCGAGGAGGCGGAGGAGGCGGAGGAAGGGGAAGACCCCCTCTTCTTGAAGGCGCTGGCCGCGTCCCTCAAGGACGATGCCGACAAGAAGAGGGCGGAGGAGGCGGAGGAAGGGGAAGACCCCCTCTTCTTGAAGGCGTTGGCCGCGTCCCTCAAGGACGATGCCGACAAGAAGAGGGCGGAGGAGGCGGAGGAAGGGGAAGACCCCCTCTTCTTGAAGGTGCTGGCCGCGTCCCTCAAGGACGATGCCGACAAGAAGAGGGCGGAGGAAGAAGACAAGGCGGCGGCCATCGCCGCCGTGAAGGAGAAGGAGGCGCGGGAGGCGGAGGAGAACGCGACCATCATCTTCCTCGATGGCTAGATAGGTTAGAAGTCGCGATAAGGATCGCGCAATTCTGTATGTATGATCCGTATGTATGATCAACTATGAATTATGAACTATGAACTATCAAACCAAACCACATAGTTTTTTTTATGTCATATAGTAAGAATTCAAGTTGATAAAAAAGGTATAGACATATTCAAACTAGACAAATCACGTATTTCTACCCCTAAACCTAAACTCTATCTTATATGAAGTAAAGCATGAAGATAAGTTGTTTTGGGTTTCAAACATGGAAATTTCAAAAACCTTCCCAAAAGCTTCATTTTGGAGTGACTAAGAAGGATGCAGGCTTACCTTTTCATTTTCACGTTTTAAACTTGTTTAAATCTTGGTTAAACCTAGGATTTGACCAAGATCAAATGGGCATAAAAATCAGAAAAAATCAAAAAATGAAAACCAAAGCACATAGTATTCTTATGTCATATAATAAGCATTCAAGTTGATAAACAAGGTCTAAACATTTTCAAACCAGACAAATCATGTATCTACCCCTAACCCTAATAAACTCTATATATTTTACGAAGTCGAGCATGAAGAGAAGTGGTTTTGGGTTTCAAACATGGAAATTTCAAAAACCTCCTAAAAGCTTCATTTTAGAGTGACTAAGGAGGATCCATGCTTACCTTTTATTTTCATGTTTTAAACATGTTCAAATCTTGATCAAACCGTACCTAGGATTTGACCAAGATTCAAATGGGCACAAAAATTCAAAAAATTGAAAAACCAAAGCACATAGCCTTCTTATGTCATATAGTAAGCACTCAAGTTGGTAAACAAGGTCTAGACATATTCAAACCAGAAAAATCTTGTATCTACCCCTAACCCTAAACTTTGTCTTATGAAGTCAAGCACGAGAAGTCGTTTTGGGTTTCAAACATGGAAATTTCAAAAACCTTCCCAAAAGCCTCATTTTGGAGTGACTAAGAAGGATGCAGGCTTACCTTTTCATTTTCATGTTTTAAACTTGTTTAAATCTTGGTTAAACCTATGATTTGACCAAGAGCAAATGGGCATAAAAATTCAGAAAAAATCAAAAAATGAAAACCAAAGCACATAGTATTCGTATGTCATATATTAAGCATTTAAGTTGATAAACAAGGTCTAGACATATTCAAACCAGAAAAATCATGTATCTACCCTAACCCTAAACTGTCTTATGAAGTCAAGAATGAAGAGACGTGGTTTTGGGTTTCAAACATGGAAATTTCAAGAACCCCCAAAAGCTTCATTTTAGAGTGACTAAGAAGGATCCAAGTCGAGCTTACCTTTTATTTTCATGTTTTAAACTTATTCAAATCTTGGTCAAACCTAGGATTTGACCAAGATTCAAATGGGCATAAAAAATGAAAAACCAAAGCACATAGCCTTCTTATGTCATATAATAAGCACTCAAGTTGATAAACAAGGTCTAGACATATTCAAACCAGAAAAATCATGTATCTCTAACCCTAACTCCTTGAAGTCGAGCATGAAGAGAAGTGGTTTTGAGTTTCAAACATGGAAATTTCAAAAACCTCCCAAAAGCTTGATTTCAGAGTGACTAAGAAGGATCCAGACTGGGCTTACATTTTATTTTCATATTTTAAACTTGTTCAAATCTTGGTCAAACGTACCTAGGATTTGACCAAGATTCAAATGGGCATAAAATTTCAAAAAAAAATGAAAAAAATGAAAAACCAAAGCACATAGCCTTCTTATGTCATATAGTAAGCACTCAAGTTGATAAACAAGGTCTAGACATATTCAAACCAGAAAAATCATGTATCTACCCCTAACCCTAACTTTGTCTTATGAAGTCAATCACGAAGAGAAGTCGTTTTGGGTTTTGAACATGGAAATTTCAAATACCTTCCCAAAAGCTTCATTTTGGAGTGACTAAGAAGGATGCAGGCTTACCTTTTCATTTTCATGGTTTAAACATGTTTAAATAAGGAAGCGTGGTTCTGAAACCTCATACACATTGTTGCAAAAGTAATTACATCACCTAAACAATACTACTAGTTCATAATTCTAAACTTATGTACAATCTTGGAAACATATAACGCGAGCCTAGTTCACCAATTATCGTCATCCCTCTTGATGCGCTTGCCGGTGCCGCTTGTACCTGCCTCCCATGGGTTGGCAGTCCAAGTTCTGCACTCGTTCGCACTTCGTGTGTCGGGAATCCTTGTTGGAGCTTCCCAACCAGATACAGGCCCTGCCCTTGCTAGCTCACCACATCCAGCCGTTGCCCTAGCTTGCTCACCATGTGAACCGCCATCCCACGGAGACCCCGAAGTAGGCTCGCACGGGTCCTTTATCCATGGTGGCATATTCTTCGGATCAAATGGTATGTTGTACCTAAAGCAATAAGATACAAATTCCCAGTAGGTTGTCCCGACACACTGCTTCTTCTCGTCGCGCCAGGCAGGGGGAAGAGCGGCCAACCTAGCCGCTTCCTTGCAATCCGGGCAAACCACTTCCCTTGGAATTGGTTGTGCTTGACGCTGCCCATCATTGATTTTTTTGAGTCGCCTGTACAACTCAAAACTAACATACCCATCAATCGCAGCATACCTCAAGTTTACTTGAGGCAATGGCATGCACTCCCATTGATCGTGGCTGCTAGTAGGGAACTTGGTCTTCATGTCTTTGTAAGATGGGTCAATGATGGCGGCTGCCAAATCACCCATGCCAGTCCTATTGCCAGGACCATTGAAATTGATCATATCCTGAATGTCAATCCAATTATGTTCAGGAATTTTAATGCCATCTCTAGCAAACCTTCTAGAGTCACTCCTGATGTCAACAGTTGTGAAACAAATTCCTTTATGTTGAAGGAATTCTCGCAGTGCCAGATTGTCAGGACTCCTGCATGTTAACACAAATCAATCTTGTAAGATCGTATATGCTGAAATAGTACACATATTTTTCTTCCAGTAAACTGTATACTTGTTGCAGTGAAACAATGATTTTGCATCAGTGATACACATCAAAATAACATGAATTATTGTTGCGACTATATGATCTAATTATTTAAGTGTCAAGTTAAGATTCAGTTACTATATGTTAAAAAATAAAAATATCTTGACATCCATGCCGATTATCGGTGAGTATGAGTACATGAAATTTGTGCAAATTTTGAGTACCAAAATCATGAAACTAGATATCGTGGTCAATCCAAAAAAAAATACAAGTTTGTTGGATATTACGTTCCAGACCACATTTTTCATACAAGTTAGTTTGTTCGTGTTTTCATACAAGTTAGAACCTAGTCTATTTCGAAATAGAAAAGCAGATCCAAGATAAAGGAAGGCATGTGAAGAACATACCTGCAGAAATGGTACACCAGGACGTGGTCGTCCATGGCCAACTGAACGACGGCGGTACTTACTTGGTCCGCAGTGTATTCTAGGTCGAGGCCGACGAACCTGGGCCTGTCCTCTAGAAGCTTTTGTTCGTACATCTTGAGGGTGCGCTCGAGAACGGAAGGGTCATTCGTGTAGACCACGTTCACCTTGGTCGTCCCATGGGGAACGACGCTCCTCTTTAGAGTAAACAGGCCGCCGTCGGCCATGGCAGCGCTGAAGCACGTCGAACTGATCGGAGGGATTGAGGGGGAGGGAGGGAGAGCAACTGCAAACAATGGGGTTTTTTGGAACTTGCCGAAATGCACGGGAGAACGAACCGCCAGGGGTTGTTTAGTGGGGACAGATGGGAATAATACTGCGACGAGGTTGAGGAATTAACTCCAACCGCCATTTAAATCTAGTACTCCCTATAGTCAGTTGATAGGAAATGGACGGGCAAGATTGATTCTAGGGAGGTGAATCCCAGTATTTTCCCAATTTATTTGAGTTGTAATATAACCATCGTTAATACTTGAATTGAAAAATATTTACAAAATTAATTTATTATATACTACATGATGAGATAATCCAACAAACCATGGAAATGGATGGCCATCCAACCATGTCACCCGCTTGTGAAAATTGTATAGGTGGTAGTGTGCGCAATACACACGGTAGCCACTTCACAAATACATCCTTTTAATTTTGCCCCCCTTAAATCGGCCAATAAAAATGAAAAGACTTTACGTGGAAAACCAAAAAAACTGTATTTGGCAAAGTATAGTTGAAAATACGAAGTTTTTCATTGATCTCTTAAAAAAGGGGTCATGATTCAAAAGTTCGCCATGCATGGTTCTTGCGGTAACCAAGCTAGCTCACCCATGTGGCAAGAAGCGAATCAATGTCCAACATGCATGGTTCCAAAAATATATACCTTACAGAATGATTCTGCTTCTCAAGAATATTTGCATGCCATGATGTTTGTTATTTTTCCTAGATAAAAGTAGTAATTGGCGACTTCTTGATTGCCTTGCTTGCTGATTTCAATAAGTTTGAACCTCATTTTGGCTTTATTTCAAATTTAGGCAAAAACTTCTTGGCAATCGACTTGTGATCTACTATACTTGGATGCAACCCACATTTTCGTTGGCTAATGTTTTCTGATTCCACAACAATAGGGCACATCCCTATATCATCCCAAATTTTGAATTCTTATTAGTTTGGTTGATGACCACCATTCATATCCGAACTTAATTAATTGGAGTACAAATGATTTAGTTTATGGTTTCATGGTAAGCTAGTTTGACAAATTAACCTTCGAAATGGCGATTCGCCTACCATGCATGCATGTTTGGCCTACCTGGGAAATTTTGATTTGTGGTATTGTGCACACACTGCACATGATAGCGAATAAAAAAACACCTATTTGGACCCCTTTGGCCAGCAAGGGCATGTTTGGTTCCTAGCCACAATTTGCCAAGAAGCCAAAATTTGGCAGCCATATAGTTTATTAGGCATGTGTTTGGTTTTTGCCACAATTTGGCTTATCATGCTTTATTGCATGTATGGTCCATTTGTCATAGACTCAACTTTTTTTACAAAGTTTTGCCAAAGTTTGGCTTTAATATTTTAAGCCACAATTTGGTGGCTAGCCACACTAGCTTATTTTTTTTGGCTAACCACACTTTGGCTTTGGAAAAATGTGGCTACCAAACAGGGGTCCTAATAAAAATAAAACAACACACTAATGTGTGGTAAACCAAACATCCCTAATTTGCAAAGTTGCATATGTGCAAAAGGGGGGCAATGCATGCATTATTCAGAAGTTGATTGTGGTTTTCGTAGTGTAACCAATTAATTAAGCTTACATATGGGAAGAGGCTAGCGAGGCGAACTCAAGCAGCTATGGTTCCAATGTTGTCAAGTTTGAAGTGGACAATGCATGAAGCTTGCTCAAATTAATGGGTAGAAAGCCAAAAGCAGTCCATATTTATTGTATATGTGTGTGAATAATGACTCTTCACCCCAAACCTCTATGTATGATTGGGTTTTATATTTTTTACTTGTTAGTAGTAAGTACATGTCATGTGATGGCTCCATGCACATGTTTCACAACTTTTTTTTGATTTGTTTCTACCTCATTTGGTTGGTTTCAAATTTGCTCAAACTTCCTATGCGTGCTATATATGTTGTACTATTGGGACCCATGTTTGGGCTTTGTTTGTGGTACCACACTTGCAGGGTACGTACCTCCAAGTATTTTATTCCCCAAAATTATGAATTCTAATTAAATGGTGAACTAAAAACTGATCATCTAAAGTTGGAAAATAAAATCCATATATAGCTCCACATCGAGATATTTGTATAAGGTAGACAAACTGCATTGCCACACATGCCTTATATAAGTTTGTTTTTTCTAGCGGAGTGGATTCCCTAATCACCCCACGGTTGTGACATTGTCAATGTTGTCATGATAAATAACATTGCGAGACTTTCCATCTTATTCTTTTTTGTAGAAATGATTGTCCCATTATGGCAAATGTCCCCATTCGTTTTTCAAATTAAGTAAACGTTATAGGATGAAAATTCATTGAATTGACAAATTTTCTAGATTTCTAACTATTTTAGCTCATTCAAACAAGTTTGCAATAGGCCGGCCTGTTGTCCAGTGACGATTTTAGAGTACAATTTGATCAACATCACAAAAAAGTGCTTTTAAGGTATCCTAGATGCCTTGGTAATCGTCGAACACTTTCAAAAAGTGACCATATGTGAGCTGTGGAAAAAAGAAAAGACCAAAGTTAATAATATTCCTTAACTATTCACATATCATTTGTCTTTTTTGTGCAAGCTAGAAAATTTCATTTTTTTGATGAAACTTCACAGATGCATACTCATCTGTGACCTGTGGAGGCGTGGAGCAATACACAACATAATATGTGTCCCAGTTTTGATTTTCTTCATATTTTTTAAAAGTGCAGAAGTGTGATATCCGATAATAGGATGCGGGTGCAACTAGTTGCAAATGAGATGCTATGCATGCTGATATGATATGTCTTTTGTCGTGGCCCCATCCTACTTCTGCATTTTCTTTACGGCCATATTTTAGTAGTTGCGACCTGGACGTGATCGGACTAGTCGATACTCGATAGTAGTCGTAGTACTGTACAACTTCTGCATGTGGCGTACAAGATGGTTGTAGAAGCCTCTAGAGTAGTAGTACTAGCTAACGGATAGTAGATTATATCTGGAGAAACTGACATAGCCATTGATATGACAAGACTATACCCGGATTTGGACGCATTGCAGTGGCTCCATCAATGTTCCGCTATGATGGTCAATTTTACTGCTACAGCAGATTGTCGACGCAGAGGATTCCTTGGCTTCCGCGCAAGACCCTTCCTAAAGAAGGCATCTGCTCTGGCCCGTTGATTCTATGTGGACGGTTCCAGATTGCTTTATGTGTTTTTGTACAGTATCAGATACTAGGTTTTCCTTCCCTCCCTATTAGGGGTTGTTTGGTTTAGGGGATAGGTTTATGGGATGAGAGTATCCCCAACCACCTGGCTAGGGATAGCCAATTTTTGTTGTTTGGTTGTGTAGGAATTGAGTGTAGGACGAGAGGTGGTTAGTGGTAGTATAGATTTTTTTTGTTTGCTCGAAATGTTATGGGTGGCTATAAGATGGTGAGATTATCTCTACACACATCAAATATACCACACATCCTATTTTTATAGCCCAAAAAAATACATAACCGGTGGTATGTGAATTGATCTGGGTAAAAATATTACACAACCGTACAAATATTCAAATCCTATAGTCAAATCCTACATAACTCCTATAGTCAAATCCTACATAACTCCTATACAAATTGTACGAATCAAAGGATATGATTTCCCCCCTATATAGCTTGTTTGATTTGAAGAATTGAATCCTCCAAAATTTCTATGTATTGTTTTCTTATACTAGTACAACCCTATAGGATTTCTAATAAGAGGTTAGACCTCTTGGAAAAATTCATATGCATTTGTGACAACTATGCTATGCACTCTCAATCTCTAGTAGAAATTTCCTTTGGCTTTCCTATGATACCATCACACACCTAGCTTTACCAATTCCCGTAGATTTTCCCGTAGGATTCAAGGAGGCATATGTCATAGCGATTCTCCATTTTTCTATCATATGAATCTAACATGCCCTCTCAGTTTGAGTGATGCAAAGTGGCCACTATAAGATTTATTTAGTCAGATTAATTGGTCATGCATACACTAGTTGTTTTCTATCTTTCCCTACACATGTCAATTAGCGAAATTTATAAGTAAAATCCTAAAATTCAAATAAATTGCTGAAAATTGGAAATAATATTACAGTTGTAGCAAATTACTTAAATCGATCCAGAAAATATGTACATGGCTTCAAGAATCTTTTTGCCGAACTGAGTAGTCCGTAAAGAACGTCCCTTTCGTCAAACTGACATGGCCTTTGATTTGACAAGAGAACACTAATATTTTGGACCTGAATCAGAGTGGTGAAGGCGTACAGCTCGATCAATGCAATGGTATGATGGCTATGCAGCTATACCTATATAGAAGTAGACTACTACTCGTAGTAGACTTTGCGACACAGAGATTTGGCTTCCGCGGCCGACCCCGAACAAGATTCTTTTACATTGCCGATATATCTTTTCACTGACATTGAATCGCTGAAACTTGGGGTCCGCCTGTGGCAGGACCAGCCTGTCAATGGCCCAAAGTCTTATGTGCTCCCGCCCTTTGATTTTGGATGGACGGACAAGATTGCCCAGTCCCATCCCTGTCCTGTTCGTTCCAGTTTCATCCTCCTCCCCGGGGAACCCTCCCCGGAGAGCTCTACACCGACCCCTTCTATCCCCACCTGCTTGTCCCTTCCTTCTTCCTCCAGCGATTCATCCCTCGTTCAACAAGTTGTCTAAGAAGAACATGAAGAAGAGTAAGAAGAGGAAGGAGGCGTTGGTGTCTGAGACTAAATCCGCGGTGAAATCCATCCCGCTGAAAGTCCTGCAAACTCCGACTTTGAAAGTGTACCAGCGGCGCCGGCGGACAGGCAGGCAATGTCTGCGCTTCCATCGCAAGCTCAGTCTGCTTCGGGCTTGTTGGGTCAGGGCAGAGTAATCCAGCAAGAGTCCTGGTAGGTTTTTATCGCCATGTGCTTTCTTTGCCCCCATGAACGCAGATTACAGCAAGGCAAACAGATCCAACTATTTTTTTACCCGGGAGAACCAGCTATTTGACCGTCTTTCTTCCAGGGCCGCCCGTTCAAGTGTCGCCCTTCCTACCGATGCCGAGAAATCGCCCGTGTTTCGCCAAGATGGTGGGTACGAAGCTCCCCGGTATGTTTCCATCGCCATGCCGAAGTTTCTCTGCCTTCTGGCTGGCTAGCGGATCAAACAATTTAACCGTCTTTCTTCCATGGCGGCTGGTTTCAGCGCCATTCCTACCCAAGTTGAGAAATCGCTCGTTTCTCGCCAACCTGGTGGGTACGAAGCTCCTGGGTATGTTTCCATCGCCATGCCGGATTTTCGTTGAGTCCTTGCTGGCAGGCGGTGCCAACTAAACCGGCTATCATCTTCCAGGGCCGACGGTTCCAGGCTCGTGCTTTCTACCGCAGGATCCACTTCGTACTTAGCTATCGAGGACCCGTTGTTTGATGAGCACTTGTTAGCTCTCAAGAGCATTAATAATGTATGCACTATATAATATATATCCATTGCTTTTTTTCTTCCTCTTCATCTCCGTACTGCATGAGGGCTTCTTTAATTCGTAGGACTCCTATAAGAATTGTGTAGCATTTAGATCCTATGGGATTTTTTCCTACATTAGTTGTTTGATTTATAGGAACATATCCTATAGGAACTAATCCTATAGGAATCTAGTAGTGCGAATAATATAGGAATAAAACATTAATTCAACTAGCCATGACATCTCAATCCTATGTTTGTTCCTTTTTTCGAAATGGGGGACATATCACAGCCTCTGCATCAAAATGATGTATATGGCTGCTTTATTGCTTTCTTCAGTTCATACACAAATTATGACAACTTCTCACGGATCAGCTAGAGTCGACACAAAGATCCACCAACGAAACATAGAAAACAGCGGGTGCCAAAAAGGCAAAAACACATCAGTAAGTAATTCTATGAGGAAACTGCCAGCCACCCTGGCTGTAAAAATCCCGTGCGGCTGTCTCTAGTCAGTTGCACCCAGACTCCATGATATCCTGCTGATCCTCGGGCGGGAGATAAGAAACATACGGATCTAGTGAATAATCATAGGGATAACCTGCAAGAAGGGATGAGATTTAGGTTTATTAAACACGAATTCATTTTGTACATTCCAAATAGCCCATAAAATAGCGCATACACCCACTCTAATGTATACAAAATCCTATGCTTTTCCTAATCTTATGATTTTCCTATCCTGTGAATGAAAAAGGATCCCTGATTCGTTACTGGTGAATTTTTCAATGCAGGAAGGGATTATGAGATTATCGGCGACAGCCGCCGAGATCAAGGGCCAGAACATGCATAGGTTTGGTATCCTGAATGCAGAATCAGAGACGAATGCTCAGTCTCCGGGAGAGGAGCAGCCAGTGCGCGTGTATGCATCTTCGGCCGTGTATGTTTCCATTGCCGTGCCGCAGTTTCATCGCCTCCTTGCTGGATGCCAGATCCAACTACTTAACTGTCTTTCTTCCAGGAATGGCGGTTCCATCGTTGAAGAGGTTCCTATGGACAAGGACTTTGCAGCTCTCGGGCATATTGAAGAGGTTGGCACTCTATTTGTTTATTTCTCCCCCTCATCTGCACTCTACATACTTCATTGCTGTTGAATTTGCAATGCAGGATGTGATAACACGATTCTCCGTGAAACTGGACCAGATCAAGGGCCACAACACCATCCTTCATAAGAAAATCCACCACCTCGTGGGCAGGTGCATTTTAGATCGTGCCATGTCGGAGGAGAATGCCCGTTCCGTGCAATCTTCTTTTGATAAACGGTACTCAGACGTTGTCGCTGAGTGTAAGAAGTTGAAGAAGGAAGTCAAGGAACTACGCGCCCAGCCACCGATGAGTGTGGTCACTGACAAGGCTGGTCAGTGTGATTGCAACTGTGACTGTGAAAGTTTTCAACAGGAAGTGGAGTTGCATGCTGAACATGCGCAATATTTCGAGACGAAGTACTTGAAAGTTCGCACAGAGTGCGATAAGTTGAAGAAGGAAGTCGAGTGTCTCCGCTCCCAGCAGCCAACTATTGCGACATCAGGAGACCAGGGTGTGCTAATTGCAGCCAGAATTTTGCAATCAATGAAAAGTTGAATTTGGCTTTGTTGTGCAATATAGCAAGACCTGTTCCTCCCCTGCCTTCGTCTTTTGGCATAATTGCTTTGTCTTCAGTATTGACTCCTGAATGCTTCGTATATTTCTGACGGTTTCTGAATTATGTACAACTTTTGTAATATTGGTCAAACTAGTTTTGACCAGGGTTTGTGTAGGGTGGTTGAATTTTTTTTGTTGGTCCAAATTGTGTTGTGTGGTCCAAATGTGATGTATCATCACACCACCATGTGCCCCGCCACCCCCAGGTTTTGGTAATGCCATTTGATACATGCTTCATAGAAGGAACATACATTTTTTCCGTTAGGGCATGACAATTTTGAAAAATTCAAACAAAAATGGGAAGAGAGAATGGTAACATCATTTTCCATGTGATGCCCCTGTGCCAAATTTTGGTTCATTTTAAGAATGTAAGGTGACAAATTACTCGAGGAAGCTAGTTGGAGTAGACGGGCATGGCCGGATTGGCATAGGGGATTTATTTTTTGAAGGATGTTATTTTTCATGGACAATATCTGACACAAACAATAAAATGTTAAGGTCTCATATTTTTCTGAATGATTGTGAATTACTTATGACGTTTGGAAGTATTGGTATACATGAGCCCCACATGAAGTTAAATGGTCCAAGAAAAAAAGGTTTCGTACACGTTTCTCAGAAAGTGGAAAATCGAGTACATGCACGACTTCACGCGTCCACAACTCGATACAGAGAGTCAGAGGCTATAAAATAATCGGCCTCATCGTCTCTCGCGAGCTCGTCCTCTCCCCTCCCCCACACTGTGAAAAACCCCCATCAACTCACCGCACCTCCGAGGCATCGACTTCCTCGTTTCCAACCGCAGCAGCATGAAGACAGGTCTTGCGTACGAGGCGGAGCAATCGGCGGCCGCTCGCGCAGAGGATTCCTCTGCGGTAGTGGCCGTCGCGGCGGGTGAGGCTTCACCGGGCACCCAGGCCGCTCGTCTCCTCTGCTTGTCTGATTCTTCGACCTCGGTCGAAACGGGCGTCCTGGCCGTCGAGGAGAAGGTGGATAGCAACGCCGTTGCTCCCGCCGAAGATCTGCAAGGCATTGCAGGCCACCACGGCGAGGTCTTCCTAGACCCGGTGCTGGACGCGGACCTCGACCCCTTCGACGATTTCGGCCCAAACGTTCAGTTCCAGGAGGATGTCGAGGGTGACGACGAGGAGGTACTGCTCTTTTACCGAAACTGTCCCGATCCTCTTTGTGTCATATTACTGTTCACGTGGTTTGCACGAACCTGGTTCTTGATTGATTT
Source organism: Lolium multiflorum (assembly GCA_030979885.1). Lineage (NCBI taxonomy): Eukaryota > Viridiplantae > Streptophyta > Magnoliopsida > Poales > Poaceae > Lolium > Lolium multiflorum. Next base: position 218,642,150 of record CM061748.1, read on the forward strand.
GATCTCCTACCTTGTTCTTGTAGACGTACTTGATTCTACGGTTCGTACGGTCAGATTCTAGTTTAATTTCGACTAATCTGCCATGTAGTTGGCTTGATTAGTCATATAATTAATTTATGTGTTCATACTTAGTGGACTTGCAATTGTTGTGGCTTATGTTCATTGCTGTTCATAGGGTTTTCTCGTGATTTAGTATGATTTCTTCTGCCATTTACTTGTTCTACACATTTAATTTTAGGGTTTCTAAGGTTTGCTTATGATAGTGCAGTATTTATTCGATCTGTCATTAAACACCTGATTATTATGTACTTTATAATTCACAGGAATATTCTGATGACATGGACGACAACAAGGAGCGCAGGGACCAGAAGAGCCGCTACGTTCTGAAGCGGCTGAAGGGTGGTGAAATTCGTTTCCGCATGCGCGGGGAGCTATTTTGCCCATTATGTGGCAAAATCCTCCAGAAGGACATCCGCAGCCTGATCCAACATGCGACGGGTGTAGGCCTAAGTACATCGGGGAAGCACCGCCCTGCAACCAAGGCCAAGCACGCAACATATGGCCTCTTCCTCCAGAATTACGTCTTGCCTGGCTTGTTCCCGGTCAACGCCCCTGCTGCTGGCCCTCATGCTCCTGGTCCTGTTTAAAGTTCATATGTGTAATCTTATTCCCTTTGGAAGTTCAGCATTAAACTCTACTAGTACAACCGTGGTGGTCTTGTGATGTAGTACTCTTTTGATGCATTTGTGATGTAGTAGGAGTAGTACTTTTTTTTGAACTGGTATAGTACTATCTAAGAAAAGTACTCCCTTCGATTCACATTCATTTTACACCAAGAAATATGGATCGGAGTGAGGGAGTAAATTAAACATGGCATCTCCTGCATGAAGCTTGACATATCGATCAGGTTGGCTAGAATGGCAATACAATGCTGCTCATTAGGCAAATGCATGCCATGTAAAGAAGTCTATACTGACATAAAAAAAGACTACATTGGGGATGAGAGTCAATTGGGGCATCTACAATACAGAAAATCTTGCTCGTAGCTGATTTTGGCTAAGAGGGTTTTACTCACATTACATGTGCCACTTTCCTTGTCTGCAAAACAAGTTCCAATAAAGGAAGAGGAAAGAAGAGGACATTGTGGGTGAGATTGAACACCTTTTTATGTGTTAAGCTGAGGCCTCGTTTAGCTGAGGATTTCGACTTAGGCCTAACATGGGCGTACGCAGGGGGGGCACCCAGAATTGTTGAAAACGTTTTTGATACACCTAATTTAAGTGCTGAAAAAGGCCCAATAAGCCTGTCTCGTATCAAGGATCGACGAGAGACCAGGTGAGCGACCACACAATTCCCCGCCGCGCCGCCGCCAATCTCTCGCTTCGCCCTCTACGCTCTCTCCCGTCCGGGGCTGTCGCCCGCCTGTTAGCCTATCCGCTCGTCACTGCCCCCTTTCTGGACTCCCTCTGCACTTCTGAGGCTTGCGGATGGCCGCCGCTCGACGCTCAAAAAGAAGCGGGCTGGGGCTCGGCCGCCGCAGCGCTGGCCGCCGACCGCCATTGTACACCTTCCCCGGCTCTTCCCGCCGGCCGCCACACCACTGCGCTCTAGCAGGTCCACGTCCAGTGTCCGCTTCCGCCTCCCCATTCTCTGTTTCTATTTCCATGTGCTATACTGTGTGTTAGTGTTAAGTGTTCAAAACTTAAAATTGCCCATATTCAGCTATTCTCCCCACATTGAAAAGTTTAGTTTTTAATAATTCCTAAAATAATGAATCGATGTTCAGAAAATGGGTGCTTGTTGTATGTCACAAAAATGTAAAGTACTGAAGATATTTTCATCACTGAGTTGCATATATGTAGCAAAATGTTGAGGTGGTTGTGGACGATCTCAAAAACGCGGACACGCGGCGCCCGCCCCGCCGGCGGCCGGAGCGGCGGCGGCGAGACGGAAACCCTAGCGCGTGGTTCCACCGAGCTCCTTGTGTTGTACACATTGTTTCTTAGTTTTTCAGAATTTCAAAGTTGATCCGACTATTTTGGCATTCACCCTCCATATTAAGTCGAGCTTCTAAATATCTAAATATCCAAACAGAAATATTGGCATTCAATCTCAATATCCTAGGTTATCAACATTCAACTAAACGCAATGACAAGTCTCCCAATATAAACATCCCAACAGAGCCTTATATATTGTTCATTTGGCAAACGTTTTTCACAATTTTGACGGCGCAAAATTTTTTTTGGGGGTGTGCCCCCCTCCAATTCTTTGCTGCGTCCGCCACTGCCTAACAGCTCAGCACACCCACAAATAAATCTCCTTGCGCGCACCACTGTCAGCAAAAATAACAAAATTAGCACGCAAGATTAAGAATGAAGTGAATTTAAGTAACTTGGTTAGCTTTTCAAGCAATATATTCAGAGAAAGAGCACACATGTTCGGCTCGAAATAATCGTAAGAGAAGAACAATAAATCTAAGGCACCCCACTTCATCGGAAGAAGGGGCGCGACAACGCATGGATTCATACCTTGAGTCGACGCTGGCTCGTAGAAGGGCGGTCGCGCCTCGAGGATGCCGGCGACGTCTCCACCTCGGTATCACATGTGACTGCTTCTCGACGGGCGGTGCGCCGCGCCATGTAGAAGATCTTTCAAAAGAGGAGAGCCCGATGACGCTACTGACGCCTCAACCTTGATAGCACTGGCCTGTTGCTCCGCAATGAGATGCGCCACATGCAAGATTTAGCGGATGCACCAATTTCAGAGATATGTCATGATCGTTGTAACAATTTTCAACATGATGATGATTTGATCCTGCACTCGGCCTTGAACATAAGTACTAGTACAGTCTCACACAATTTTTTATCATTATACTTTGCGAGATTTAGCGGATGCGCCAATTTTAGAGATATGTCATGATCGTTGTAACAAATTTCAACGTGATGATGATTTGATCCTGCACTCGGCCTTGAACATAAGTACTAGTACATTCTCACAATTTTTTATCATTATACTTTGCGAGATTTAGCGGATGCGCCAAATTCAGAGATAGATCATGATCATGGTAACACACTTTTCAATGTAATGATGATTTGATGTTGCACTCGACCTTGAACATAAGTACTAGTACGGTCTCACAATTTTGTATCATTATACTTTGCAAGTTTTAGCGGATGCGCCCATTTTCAGAGGTAGATCATGATCATGGTAACAAATTTTCAACGTGATGATGATTTGATGTTGCACTCGACCTTGAACAGAAGTACTACTACTGTCTCACAATTTTTTATCATTATACTTTGCGAGATTTAGCGGATGCGCCAAATTCAGAGATAGATCATGATCATGGTAACACACTTTTCAATGTAATGATGATTTGATGTTGCACTCGACCTTGAACATAAGTACTAGTACGGTCTCACAATTTTGTATCATTATACTTTGCAAGTTTTAGCGGATGCGCCCATTTTCAGAGGTAGATCATGATCATGGTAACAAATTTTCAACGTGATGATGATTTGATGTTGCACTCGGGCTTGAACAGAAGTACCGTCTCACAAATTCTTTATCATTATACTTTGCAAGATATAGTGGATGCGCCAATTTTAGAGATAGATCATGATCATGGTAACAAATTTTCAACGTGATGATGATTTGCTGTTGCACTCGGCCTAGAAGAGAAGTACTAGTACGGTCTCACAATTATTTTTATCATTATACTTTGCAAGATCTAGCGGATACGCTAATTTCAGAGATAGAACATGATCATGGTAGTGACCGTTATTTACTGTTATGATGATTTGATTTTGCACTCGGCCTTGAACAGAGGTACTAGTACGGTGTCACAATTTTTTATCATTATACTTGGACGGTAGCCAAATTCAAAATCTCATAGCGGCAAATCTTCCCGCCCACAAAATACAAAAATTTCACATGCTTTCAAATTCCCATTCTACCCCTGTGGAGATGACAGCAAAGTCGGTTGGTGGGGGGTATGCCCGTCATTTTGGATCACCACCTCCCTAGCCCGGAAACCCTCCCAAAAAATTCATTTCCCTCACCCACCGGAACTTCCCAAGTCCCTCTCTCCCACCTCCACGACCACCGCACCGGAACATCCCCGCCGGACTTCCCTAGCCTACCCAAGCCCTCGCGATCCTCGTCATCCGGCTGCCCCGGAGCCGCTTCATCGACGCCATCATCAACCGGACCGGATCATCCCGCCGAACCTCGAAACCATATGCTCATCCAGCAGTCTACCGCAGTCGCTTCAGCTTCGGTATCGTCCACCCCACCGGAGCCGCTTCGCTGGATCCGTCGTCCACCGCATCCGATCTTGCTCACCGACACCGCTGTGCATGAACCGGATCTGCTTCACCGGCGCCGTGCATGATCTAAACTCTTCTATTGTCGCTTTTCTATTGCTTGCTTGCAAGTTCTTGTTTAATCTTGGGGGAACCTGTTTGTGCTAACGACGCGCCGTTACGTTTTTGCAGATGAGATGAGTAACCATGAAGTGTAATGGCCGTCTCTCCAACCCCAAGTAGCACATGTAGCGTACTTCATCACCGGATCTATCAACCCCAGGAAGATCTGCTGTGACTCCCACAGAGTGCTTCTCCTAATGTAAGTCCCTTGTTTTAGCGCCATGTTCTGGGTTCAGATGCTTGTTTGTCTGAAGCTCTTTTAGTTCATTCCTAGCTATGACCGTAATACCTTGCTATTTTCTACTTCATTGCTAACTTTAAGCGATTGAACATTTTGGTTTGCATTCCCTGCTCTGTAGATGTAGCCATCATAACTTCTATCTTGCTCGGTCGTTGTTACAAAAATTATAGGCTGCTACTATTTTGTTCATGCCAATCTTGTTCTCCCTGAACATGTTGGTTTGTATTCCCTGTACTACAGGTGATGCCATTGTTATTTCTATCTACTTCGTCGTAAGCTAACAAAGTAACTGCCTATATGTGTTGCTCATTACAACTTTATATCCCGAAACAAATTGGTTTGTTTCCCTTATCTACAAGTTTATGAGTGATGCCATTATAACTCCTATCTGTTTTATTCCTAGCTATTATAGTAACATCCTGCTATTATTTAGTTCATGGCCAATTTTAAGTAATTGCACATGTTGGTTCGCATTCCCTGCTCTATAGCTTTTGGCATCGTAACTTCTATATTTGGTTTACATTCCTTGCTGTGTAGATCTAGCCATCATAACTTTATCTTGCTCAGTCGTTGTTACAAAACTTATGGCCTGCTACTATGTTGTTTGCGCCAATTTTTTACTCCATGAACATGTTGGCTTGCATTCCTGTACTACAGGTGATGCCATTGTTTTGTATCTAGTTCATTGTAAGCTAACAAAGTAAGGACTTAGTTTGGCATGCTATCACTCTGCTATCTAGCCTGTAGTACAAATATACTTGTCATACTACTAGATAATAATTTTGTGTGCCATCTTGTTCTTCAAAAGCTGCATTATTGACTTGTTTCTCGACTTGGCATGACGCTCACATATGGAATGCTGAACATATTGGTTTGCATTCCCTCTTATACAAGTTCACAGGTGATCCCACTATATTCTGTATCTGGTCCATCCTAAGCTCCAGCATTAACTATCCTCTATGTGTTGCTCATTACAAGTTTATATCCCGAAACATCTTGATTTGCATCCCCTTCACTATAAGTTCAGGAGTATTATTTAGTTCACGGCCAATTTGAAGTAATTGCACTTGGCACATGTTGGGTCACATTCCCTCCTCTTTAGCTTTTGCCATCGTAACTTCTATTTTTGGTTTACATTCCCTGCTCGTAGATGTAGCCATCATAACTTCATCTTGCTCGGTCGTTGTTACAAAATTTATAGCTGCTACTATGTTGTTCATGCCAATTTTGTACTCCCTGAACATGTTGGTTTGCATGGGACTCGACAGTAGTAAGTCTGCTGTTTCATTTTAACGTGCTCTGTTATATTGGCTGTTGGTATGCGGCATGCACTCTTTGTTTGCTTATTGTGCGCATTACAATGATCTTGTTATAACGACGAAATGATGAGTTCCAAATTCTTTGGCAAACAATATTGTAGTGTCTTTGCCTTTCCATTGTTCCTGTCTTAACTTGTAATGTCTTTGTTTCAGATATAGGTGGTGCATGGACAACTTAAAAGATTGCCGAATGGCTTCATTGAATTGCTAGGTTTAATTACCATTCAATTTCTCTGGGTTCTGTAATATTTTTTCAAAGCCTTGCAGCTGATGTAATATTTAATTAGTTTTTATAGTTCTTTCGCGCATTTTTTCTATGGTGCTCGTGGTAAGTGAGGCTATCCGACAGAAATCATGTGCGTAAATATTCTCAGTATCTAAATCACAAATTCCCATCCCTTAAACGCCCCAATTAAGCGAAATCACATATGTGCCGGCCCGCAAAATCCTAAAGCGCCTATTTTGCCGGCATATAAACAGCAACTAAATGGGCTGGCCATTACTTATTGGGCCAGCCCACTTGATTATCGTGGACCCCACACTCTACTTGGGCCGGCCCAGCCACGTTGTGGACCCCACTATCAAATGGGGCCCATTAATAGGATAGTGGGACCCACATGTGTTTTGGCCGGCCCACTATCTTGTTGGGCGGCCCAGTGCCATGGTGGACCCCACATGGCGGGCCCGTTAACGGGAAAGTGGGACCCACTGTGTTTTGGCCGACCCACTATCTTGTTGGGCGGCCCAATTACGTTATGGTGGACCCCACTTACAAAGGCCGGCCCTTTAACAGAATGTGGGACCCACCGGTGTTCTTGGCCGACCGCTATCTTATTGGGCCGGCCCACTTCTATATCGTGGACCCCACTTTGAATGGGGCCCTTTAACGGGAATGTGGGACCCACTGTGTTTTGGCCGACCCACTTTTTGTTGGGCCGCCCATTTACGTTATGGTGGACCCCACATACTAAATGGGCGGCCCTTTGGAAAGTGGGACCCACTGTGTTTTGGCCGGCCCACTAACTTGTTGGGGCCCACTTGCTATATGGTGGACCCCACATACTAAATGGCCGGCCCTTTAACGGGAAAGTGGGACCCACACTGGCTTGTTGGGCTAGCCCATTTAATCTATTGTGGACCCCACGTACTAAATGGTAGGCCCTATAAAAGGAAAATGGGACCACGGGCTAATTGGGCCGTAATCTTGGGCCAGCCCACTTGCTTTAAGGTGGACCCCACTTGGTAAATGGGCGGGCCCGATAACGGAAAGTGGGTCCCACATGTTTTGTGGGCCGGCCCTTTGCTGTTGACCGGTCAAACGAGTGCATTCGGCCGGCCCACATGCTTAGTGGGCAGTTAATGTTTTGACCAGTCAACCTTAGACGTTAGGCCCGGCCCACGTAACTAATGGACCAGCCCAGCTATATAGTTGACCGGTCAAACTAAGTCAGCTGGCCCGGCCCGCAAACTTAATGGGCGGCCCGCTTAAGACGTGGCAGCCTCGTGTGGGCCTACCATCTACCACGGAGTTTCGGCGGTTACGCCGTTGCGCCGTTAACGGCGTACGCACGTGTCGGTTGCATGACGTCGCGATCAACGGGCTCCCGGAAACACTTACGCAACGGTCCGATTTTCGTGGCGGAAGGGCGCCCAAGCGCGACGGACCGAAAAAATCGTCGTAGGACTTTGCCTGACGCAGTTTCGACAACAGAACCCATATCGTCGGGTTAGGCCCATAGGCGACGAAAAATACCCCTTAGCGGACGATTTTGAGACGTTGTCTATCAGAACTTTTCTTGTAGTGCATTCGAGTACTACTGTCATTAGCTGCCTCACACGGTCTTCTCGTTCATCAAATGGACGTTAAGACGGCTTTCCTAAATGGAGAGTTGGATGAGGAAATTTACATGGAACAGCCTGATGGTTTCGTACTAGAAGGTCAAGAAAGAAAGGTGTGTAAATTAAAGAAATCTTTGTATGGTCTCAAACAAGCACCCAAACAATGGCATGAGAAGTTTGAAAGAACTTTGACATCTGTGGGCTTTGTTGTTAATGAAGCCGACAAATGTGTGTACTACCGCCATGGTGGGGGTGAGGGAGTTGTCCTATGCTTGTATGTGGATGACATACTAATTTTTGGGACAAGTCTCAAAGTGATTGAGGAGGTAAAAACCTTCTTATCTCAATGTTTTGAGATGAAAGATCTTGGAGAAGCTGATGTTATATTGAACATCAAGTTATTAAGAGATGGGAATAATGGGATTACACTTGTGCAATCTCATTATGTTGAGAAGGTGTTGAGAAGATTTGGCTATGCTGATTGCAAATCTTCTCTCACACCTTATGATCCTAGTGTCTTGCTTCGAAAGAATGAAAAGGCAACTAGAGATCAATTAAGATACTCTCAAATCATTGGTTCACTCATGTATTTAGCATGCGCTACGAGGCCTGATATCTCGTTTGCTGTATAGACCGTAGAGCTCGTCATCCACACGGATGGAGATTTAAAAGGCCATCTCAACCTACGGCAGTGCCTCCAGCACCCCGCAGCTCTACCAGTCCGTTGGCGTGCAGGAGGGAAAAGATACGGCTGGCTTCCCTAGAGCCATTATAGATCTTATGGTTAACGCGGTATGTACGGCGCTAGAATCACTGGACGGCATTGGTAATTACTCCTAGGTTAATATAACCCATGCAATGGAACCTCCACCATATCAACACATACCATGGTTCCATTGCCAGCCACATAGTCATATTCATAATTGGAAAAGTAACATTTTATTTGCCATGCAGGAATGGTAAGTATATAGCTTTGCATTAAAGTAATAGAAAATACTCAAGTTGGTATGAGCAAGGGTGAACTTGCATGTGGACTGCGAGATAGTGCAGTTCAATGCAGTGGATGGAACCTGGACCTCGGGTTCTGTAAGAAGCATCATTGTCCGGTAAGGACAATGTTATAAAATCCAAATAATGCAGTCATGAATGTATTATTTTATGTGGAATCCCTTTACCCCAATTATTTATTACAATTTAGGGTTGAATTAAGATTTATGCCTTTGGCAATAATTTGCAATTGTTTTTATGTGTAAAACACTTTAATTCTCATAAAGTAAAATGATTCAAAGTAAAACTACTTTATCTTGGTGATTCATTATTCATTCCAAAATAATTTGAAATAATAGAGTTGCCTCTATATTTTTGGAATAAAGAATAGAATATTTTCCTTTGGAAAATATCTTCCTTTAATAGAAATGACTTGGAATAATAGAATTTCATTTTGAAATGTTTGAAAATAAGTATTTGAACTTATTTGAGATTTTTCCTTGATTTTTAAATACAAGGAAATAATGGTTTAAAATTCCAAGTTTTAATTCAAATTCATAAAATTCCAAAATTTGAATTTGTTTCCTAAATTCTATTTCTTATTTTATTCTTGTTAAGAATAATTTTTCATTCACAAATCCAATTTTTAATGGATTTTTAGAGGTGTATTTTATTTACTAAAATTTTGTGAAATTCTGGATATTTCCAAATTGTGAAAAGACTAAAATACCCCCTGGCCCCTATTGGGCCAGCCCATTTAACTTGGCCCATTGGGACAGCCCACCACGGCTTGTCCCAAAATGGGTCGGTGGCGCCACTCGGCCCACCGCACTCACTCACTCGCTCTCTCTCTCTCGACCTAACCCTAATCGTTCGGCGACGCGCGTGGCGATGGCGTCGCCGCCATGGCCGCCGCCGTGCTCGGCCACCTTAGTGCTCCCCGACCTCGCCACCTACATGATCTGAACCGCCGCGCGGCGATCTATCGGTCGTCCGTGTGGTTCCTTCGATTTCTTCCCTCCTGGCAGATCGCCTCCTCTCTGGATCTCGTGGAGAATCGCCTTCGGCGACTGGTGATCTCCGACGAGCTCGCGTCCTCGCCGTCGACGTGTGCACATCTCCGAGACCGACCTGGCGCGGGTGCTGTACTCGCAGCGCCTGTGTCGTCGTCTCAGGGTGTTGTGCTGCTGGTGGTGTTCGTCGGCGTAACGTCAGCGTCTTCCTTGGCTTTGCAGCTGCTATGGCCGCGCGGGCACTGCCTCGCCATGCCATAGCCTCTGCCACCAGGCGCGGGTAAGGTCTTCTGCTTCCCCTCCTTCTCCACTCCATGTGTGTGCGCCTCCCATGCCTCTGTGCTTCTCCTACCTCTTGCTCTATGGCCTCATGATGATCCTATGATCATGCAGAGCGTTGCTCTTGCCTATGCTTCCTATGCTTCTCCTTCTGCAAGCTCTGGCCAATTTACCAAGCTTTGGTTCTTGGCCAGTGTGTGTCTTGCTGTGCATGCCTGTGTTGCTTGCTTACTTGCTCCTATCATGCTATGAACTTGCTATGCCATGTTCTATATGATTATGAGCTTGCCTGTGCTTCTGGCATCCTATGCTTGCTTGTCTAGGTGTCTTGCTATGCATCTGTGACACTTGTGAATGCTGTGATGCTTGTGAGGTACTTCTGTGCCTTCTGTGTGACCCACTGATCCATTGGATCAATAATTTCTGTTGGCTAGACTCTCTGTGTTGCTTGACTTGATTCAATTGATCCATTTGATCAATCAAATGTCAGTGGCTTGGTTGCTTGATGGATTGTGGCTAAGTGAATGGTTTGCTTACTGATGCTGCTACTCAAGCATGCTATTGCTTATGTGTGTGTGTTCTTTGTCAAAATATGGCATGGATTTGTTATGTATTAATGCTGGAATGAATTAATTAATGATGAACTGCTTATGCAGTAATGATTAAATGACTTGTTGTGTATGATTTTGCTTTCCATGATTAATTGGCAAGTAAATGGAGTCTGAATCCCTTTCTGGATAATGATGCTTTGTTATTTGGCTTTGCTTTGGATGGTTCTATGTGTGATGTGACCTCAGTAGCCTTGCTACTGACTGGTTGCTCACATGGTTGGCTAGATCTTGTTGGCTACTCATTTTTGCTTGCATATTTGGGGATCATAATTAATACGAATGCCAATATGCTTGCATGTGAAGAATTCTAGGGTTTCCTGATGGTTACATACTTAGGATCTTGCTGTGTAGTCTTGGTAGCTGATATACCATGCAATTCATCTACTGGTGCTGTCTGTGCATGTGTTCTTGCTAGTGTGTGCATATGTGCATGATCTCTTGCTTCTGTGCACAAGATGTGTATCTGGATGGTTTCTGTTTTAGTGGCTTCTAGACTGACAGTGATCCTTGGTGAAAACGAAGTGATGAATTACCCATTGAGCATCTGCTCAATCCCATGACATATGTCATGCATGATTTATGGATTAGATCCATTGGATCTTCTCCAGGAACTAGGTATACCTTGTTCCAGCTCCTAGAGTGAAATGTTTTGTTGATGCAGACTTCTGGTTTCGGTCTCACAGCCCTTCACCTCCAGTTCTTGGTTGATCTTCTCAGGTCACCATGATTTCTGGTGGTTGGTTGGTTGTGTGTTGGGTTGTGCTGTTCTTGAGCAAGAACAGGATGAACTATGCATGTTCTATCTTCAGCTTACCTTGTGAATCCTTATCTGGTCGACTGTGCAATGTTTCTAGGGTTTGTGCCCTTTTATATCATCTCTACTTCTGTTCTTGCAATGCCACACAGGCCTGGCTTGCTTTGGTGACTAGGCCGGTGCATGGCCTTGCGTGGCTTTCGCACACATGAGTGTGTGCTCTCACATTCTGAAACTTGAGCCTGTGGTGCTCGGGTTTGGTCTGTTGTTGCCCTTATCTGTCTGTCAAGGTTTTGGACATGCACAAGTGTGAGACACTTGTTTCTGTCCAAACTGAATTTTGGCTCACACTAACCCTTGGCTAGTACTTGTCTTTGTTTTGCAGGTTTTGAAGATGAATATGACCATGGAGATATACTTCAAGTCATTTAGTCTAGGTTTATAGTTTAGGATCAATATTGTAATCTTTATTTTCATTTCTGTTTATTATTCCTTAATTCTTGTATCAAGAATATTGTAAAGACAATGTAAATTGTGTTGTGATATCAATAAAGCTCAATTTTTCTTATGAGCTTTTGGTTTATGTAATGTTTATATTCCTGAATAAATATTGTATTTAATATTCAATTTGAATTCAAAGTCATTTGAATTCATAAGTTGTATTTGAATTGTGAATTCAATTTCCATATTCTTATGCTTATTGTTTGATATTCCCAATGCATCTTACTTGTCAAATGAAATCAATTCCCCAAATCAACAAGATACAAAAGAGATCATGTCGAAATTTCACTAACTCACCTTGCCTAACCCTAATTGCAAAATGAGAGAGAACCTCGATCCCTCTTAGGTTTAGTTGCAATAAGGCGCGAAAATTTCCCCGTTTTGCGATGAAATGCACATCCCATTTCTAAATCTACCCTTCGTTGTTCCTATGTTAGGGTTATTACACCGTCTCTCTCACGAAGTTCTTTTGCTGCGCTACTCGCTAGTCCTCCCATCCCGGGCGTGCATAGCCGGCCGGGGAGAAAGGCCTCAAACCCCTTCCATTGAGATCTGCACCGGGAGTCGGGCGATAAGGTTTTAGGGAGCGTCTCGGCGACTGCTCATGCTGTTCGTGCTCTTCTTCCCCGATTCGTGCTTCATCGATGGCGCCGACTACACCATGAGCGACATCAACAATTCCCATGGTGGTGCTGCTGCTGCTGGTGTGACCTTCCCGATCGCGATGTACGTGATTTTCCTCTCCTACCTTGCACTGCTACTTGTTCCATGTTCAGAGATGCATGTGCTTAGTCTGATGTGTGTGGTTAAGTATGCTTGTGCATCTGTAATGTTGCTTTCGGTAATTAAACTCACACGGAAATTGTCTAATAATCTAACATATACATATCACTTTGTTGAACTACAAATACTCCTCTGTTTGGAAAAAAATTTCTTAAAAATTGCTTTAACTTTTTCTATATACAAATGAATTTTCTAGGAATGGAGGTAGTAGTACATCATTAAAATAGTGCATTAGTTGTTCTAATTGGGTCTTAAGCAAAAATTCCTCGTACTGACATGGCTGCCGTTTTTTGACAGTTCAAACTCGGTAATAAATGGTCTTTGAGCACGGTTGACAGCTTATTAAATTGCAGGCCAAATAACAATAGTCAGTAAAATAATTGCATTTGCTTTCATTTGGTATATGCACGAATTTCTGGTCTCACCTCCGCTATGTATTACCTATTTTCTATTTTAACGAACAGCCTCTCCCCCTTAACAGAAACTTCGTCCCGAAGTTAAGATTGATACGTGAATAGCTCGGGGTAAGACTTCCTGAGTTCTTCTTCCGTCTCCCAAGTTGCTTCTCGTTCAGGGTGATGTTGCCATTGGATCTTGCAGTATTTGATTGCTCTATTCCTTAACTTCTTCCATTGTACTTCCAAGATCTTTTCAGGCTTCTCCACATAAGTCAAGTCTGACTGCAATTCTATCTCTTCATGTGTGATGGGATCATCCGGTGCCTTCAAACACTTTCTTAGTTGTGATACATGAAATACATTGTGAACTTGACTTAGTTGCGCCGGTAATTCCAACTCAAAAGCTGTTCCTCGATTCTGACTGAGTATCTTGAATGGTCCTATATATCGAGGACTTAACTTTCCTTTTACTCCGAACCTCTTGAGTCCTTTCATTGGGCTAACCTTTAAATATACCATGTCTCCTACTTTTGGTTCCCAAACTCTTCTTCTTTGGTCGGCATAACTCTTTTGACGACTTTGAGCTATTTTGAGTCTATCCCGGATCACCTCGATGACTCCTTGTCTCTCCTTGATGTAGTCCGGTGTAAACTCCTTGTTCTCTCCGGTTTCAAACCAACAAATTGGGGATCTACACTTCCTTCCGTACAATGCTTCGTACGGTGCCATCTGGATGCTACTCTGATAACTATTGTTATAGGAGAATTCCGCCAATGGTAGATGGTCCTCCCATGAGCCTCCAAAGTTTAGAGCACAAGCTCTAAGCATGTCTTCAAGTATCTGATTGGTTCTTTCGGTTTGTCCTCCGGTTTGTGGATGATATGTTGTACTGAAATCCAACTTGGATCCCAAAGCTTCTTGGAGTTGTCTCCAGAATGCTGATGTGAAAATCGACCCTCTATCTGAGACTATCTTCTTTGGTACTCCATGCTTGCTAACTATTTCCTTAACATATATATCCACAAGCTTCTCCGTAGTATCCTTTGATTTATGGCTATGAAATGAGCACTCTTGGTAAGTCTATCCACTATTACCCATATCATATCCTTCCTTTTACTAGTCATTGGTAGACCAGTAACAAGATCCATTCCGATTTCATCCCATTTCCACTCCGGTATTGATAACCCACAAGTATAGGGGATCGCAACAGTCTTCGAGGGAAGTAAAACCCAAATTTATTGATTCGACACAAGGGGAGGTAAAGAATACTTATAAGCCTTAACAGCGAGTTGTCAATTCAGCTGCACCTAGAAAAGCACTAACGGGGGTGATGTGAAAGCAGCAGTAATATGAGAGCAATAGTAACATAACACAGCAGCGGTGTAATATGAGAGCAATGGCACCGAAAATAGTTGATACTACTTCCAATGTCATATAGAAACGAGTATATGATGATGAGAGATGGACCGGGGTTCCAACTATCTACACTAGTGGTAACTCTCAAATAACAAGTAACAAGTGTTGGGTGAACAAATTACAGTTGGGCAATTGATAGGATTGAAATAGCATTAAGACAGAACATCAAGATTATTAATCATGTAGGCATGTTTTCCATATATAGTCATACGTGCTCGCAATGAGAAACTTGTACAACATCTTTTGTCCTACCAGCCGGTGGCAGCTGGGCCTCTAGGGAATCTACTGGAAATTAAGGTACTCCTTTTAATAGAGCACGGAGCAAAGCATTAACACTCTGTGAAAACATGTGATCCTCATATCTAAGCCTTCCCCTCCAGTTGTCCCAATTTTTGTCACTTTGGGGCCTTTGGTTCCGGACATAGACATGTGCATACAACTTGTAGATAAAATCTAAGCAATAAGTATAGAGCTTAAATCTAAGATCATGCCACTCGGGCCCTAGTGACAAGCATTAAGCATAACAAGATTGCAGCAACAATAACTTCATAAACTTTGTAGATAGACAATCATAATGTAACAATCCATCGGATCCCGACAAACACAACACCGATTACATCAGATGAATCTCAATCATGTAAGGCAGCTCATGAGATCATTGTATTGAAGTACATGGGGGAGAGAATACCAACTAGCTACAGCTAGAACCCGTAGTCCATGGGGGAACTACTCACGGAGCATGATGGAGGCGGTGGCGTTGATGGAGATGGCTTAGGGGCACTTCCCCATCCCGGGTGCGGAACAGAGACTTCTGTCCCCGAATTGGAGTTTCGCGATGGTGGCGGCGCCCTGGAGTCTTCTGGAGTTTCGTCAATTGGTATCGATGTTTTAGGTCTCAGGGCTTAAATAGGCGAAGAGTCGAGTCGGAGGGGCCACGGGGCCACCTCACACTAGGGCGGCGCGCCCCCTCCTGGGCCGCGGCGGCCACACGTGTGGGGCCCCCAGGGCACCCCTCTGGTCCCCCTTTGACTTTCGGAAGGTTCCGGAAAAATAAGATGTTGGGTCTTCGTTTCGTCGAATTCCGAGAATATTGCCCGAACAGCCTTTCTGGAACCAAAAACAACAGAAAACAGCAACTGGCCCTTCGGTATCTCGTTAATAGGTTAGTTCCGGAAAATGCATAAAAACATTATAAAGTGCAAGCAAAACATGTAAGTATTGTCATAAAACAAGCATGGAACATCAGAAATTATAGATACGTTGGAGACGTATCAGCATCCCCAAGCTTAGTTCCTACTCGCCTCGAGTAGGTAAACGATAAAAGAATAATTTCTGTAGTGACATGCTACTTACATAATCTTGATCATACTATTATAAACCATATGAGATGAATTCAGTGACTCAAGGCAATGATCTATAGTTGCTAACAAATAGATAATATATAGCAAAACTTTTCATGAATAGTACTTTCAAGACAAGCATCAAAAGTCTTGCATAAGAGTTAACTCATAAAGCAATAAATTCAAAGTAAAGGCATTGAAGCAACACGAGGAAGATTTAAGTTTCAGCGATTGCTTTCAACTTTCAACATGTATATCTCATGGATAATGGTCAACACATAGTAATATGATGAATGCAAATAAGTAAGTATGTAAGAATCAATGCACAGTTGACACAAGTGTTTGCTTCTAAGATGGAAGGAAGTAGGTAAACTGACGCAATCATAAAGTAAAAGAAAGGCCCTTCGCAGAGGGAAGCAGGGATTAAATCATGTGCTAGAGCTTTTTAAGTTTTGAAATCATATAGAGAGTATAAAAGCAAAATTTTGAGAGGTGTTTGTTGTTGTCAACGAATGGTAGTGGGTACTCTAACCACCTCATCAACCAGACTTTCAAGAGCGGATCCCATGAAGGACGTTATCTCTACCAGCAAGGTAGATCATCCCTCTTCTCTTTTGTTTACACATGTACTTTAGTTTTTATTTATGGATGACACTCCTCCCAACCTTTTGCTTTCACAAGCCATGGCTAACCGAATCCTCGGGTGCCTTCCAACATTCACATACCATGAAGGAGTGTCTATTTGCAAAATTAAGTTGCTTACTGATAGATCAGGGCAAAACACGTGAAGAGAATTATTAGTGCAAGTTAATTAATTGGGGCTGGGAACCCCATTGCCAGCTCTTTTTGCAAAATTATTGGATAAGCGGATGAAGCCACTAGTCCATTGGTGAGAGTCTGTCAAGAGTAAATGACAAGGTTGAAAGATAAACACCACATACTTCCTCATGAGCTATAAAACATCAACACAAATTGAGAAGCATTTTGAAGGTTTAAAGGTAGCACATGAAGTATTTACTTGGAATGGCAGGAAATACCACATAGTAGGTAGGTATGGTGGACATAAATGGCATAGGTTTTGGCTCAAGGTTTTGGATGCACGAGAAGCATTTCCTCTCAGTACAAGGCTTTGGGCTAGCAAGGTTGTTTGAAGCAAACACAAGTATGAACCGGTACAGCAAAACTTACATAAGAACATATTGCAAGCATTATAAAACTCTACACTGTCTTCCTTGTTGCTCAAACACTTTTACCATAAAATATCTAGACCTTAGAGAGACCAATCATGCAAACCAGTTTCAACAAGCTCTACGGTATTTCTCCACTAATAGGTTTAAACTACATGATGCAAGAGCTTAATCATGATCTACTTGAGAGCTCAAAACAATTTCCAAGTATCAAATTATCCAAGACAATATGAAGCATTTTCTTTTTCCAACCAAATAGCAATAAATGCAATAGCTTCCAACTTTTGTCATTGAACATTAAAAGTAAAACGAAGAACACAAGTGTTCATATGAAAAAGCGGAGCGTGTATCTCTCCCACACAAGTATTGCTAGGATCCGATCTTATTCAAACAAAAATGAAAATAAAAACACACAGACGCTCCTAGTAAAGCACATAAGATGTGACCGAATAAAAATATAGTTTCAATAGAAGAACCTGATAAGTTGATGAAGAAGGGGATGCCTTGGGCATCCCCAAGCTTAAACGCTTGAGTCTTCTTGAAATATGCAGGGATGAACCACGGGGCATCCCCAAGCTTAGACTTTTCACTCTTCTTGATCATATATCATCCTCCTCTCTTGACCCTTGAAAACTTCCTTCACACCAAACTTCTCATAAACTTCATTAGAGGGGTTAGTACTCAAAAAAAACTTTAATCCACCTTGGCCCTGTAGTGACACATTGCAAGAACTCAATAAAACATTAGCTACAGCTCTCCACGTCTAGAAAGCCTTGCTTAAAGTCCACAAGAGACAATGCAAAAAACAGAGACAGAATCTGTCAAAACAGAACAGCCAGTAAACACGAATTTTTAAGAGGTACTTCCGTTGCTCAAATCAGAAAACTCAAAACTAATGAAAGTTGCGTACATATCTTAGGATCACTCACGTAAATTGGCAGATTTTTCTGAGTTACCTACAGAGAATCATACCCATATTCGTGACAGCAAGAAATCTGTTTCTGCGCAGAAATCCAAATCTAGCATCACCTTTCTATTAGAGACTTCACTTGGCACAACATTGCAATAAAATAAAGATAAGGAGTGGTTACTACAGTAGTAACAACTTCCAAAACACAACAAAACAGTAGCAAAATAAACACATGGGTTATCTCCCAAGAAGTGCTTTCTTTATAGCCATTAAGATGGGCTCAGCAGTTTTAATGATGCACTCGCAAGAAATAAGAGTTGAAGCAAAAGAGAGCATCAAGAAGCAAATTCAAAACAAATTTAAGTCTAACCCACTTCCTATGCATAGGGATCTTGTACACAAATAAATTCATGAAGAACAAAGTGACAAGCATAAAAAGATAAAACAAGAGTAACTTCAAAAGTTTCAGCATATAGAGAGGTGTTTTAGTACCATGCAAATTTTTACAACCATATTTCCCTCTCTCATAATAATTTTCAGTAGCTTCATGGACAAACTCAACAACATAACTATCACATACAGCATGCTTTCCATGATTCACAAACACATAATTTTTATCAAGCTCAGAAATAATAGGATTAAAACTTTCAAACCCACTTTTATCAATAATGTAACAAGATGATTGATCAATCTCAAAAGATATGGGACTCATAGATAAAGTCAAGAACTCTCCAATCCCATTTTCATTAGTAGTACAATTAATAGTATCAAGTAACATAGGACCATCATCTAGAGATTTATCATAAACATTTGCCAAGCAAAACTCTTTAGTACCATGCATTTCGACATCAAGCACAAACAAAGCATTATCATAAGATTTATCAAAGTAGCATGGATTATCATAGATAACAGTAGCATAATTATTCTCACAAGTTTTACTCATAGGAAATATTTCAAGAGAATCCACAGGAACATAACATTCAACCTCCTTTGGTAAGCATGGAGGACAATCAAATAGTATAAGAGATAAAGAGTTACTCTCATTAGAAGGTTGGCATGGGTAGCTAATCCATTCTTCCTCCTTTTGTTCATCACTCTCCTCTTCTTTTTCATCCAATGAGCTTTCAGGTTCATCAATTTCCTCCTCTTTTTCATCCAATGATCTTTCAGGTTCATCAATTTCTTCTTCCACTGGTTCCTGCAAATTGTGAGTGCATTCTTGTGCATTAATGAGTCTCTCTTTATAATCAATGATATAAGGATTATCACTGTAGCTTTCTATGAAAAAATTAAGGATAGAAGAGACATAATCTTTAAGGTCCTTACAAACAACACAAGTTTCATAATTTTTAGCAATGAAGGATTCGATCTCAGAAGCTCCCATAAACAAAACAAATTGTTCTACTTCTTCGAACCCAAAATGAATATAGTTATTCCAATTATAGTTCTTAATTAAAACTTCCTCACTAAAGCCACATTGAAATTTAAGATGTTTAGTATCCTGTTTAGAGCAACAGTTTATATCATGGCGTTTAAGCAAGATTTTAGCAATTGTATTCAGTTTTTCTATCACAACACTCATAACTTTTCCCGTTCTTGATTCTCTATAATTATTATATAATTCTATAAGCTCCAAATAGGTTGTAGGTTCTCCCATAGCAACAATTTTTAATTTTTCGGTTTTTCAAATTTTTATGGATTTTTGGGTATATGAGAAAAGTAAAACAAAACAAAAATAAACTAGACAAAAGTAAACTAAGCAAAATAAAATAAAATAAAATAAAAACAGAGATAGAGGTAGAGTGTACTCCCCAGGTGAACTTATGAGTAGAGCTATGCCTCCCCGGCAACGGCGAAAATAGTCTTGATAACCCACAAGTATAGGGGATCGCAACAGTCTTCGAGGGAAGTAAAACCTAATTTATTGATTCGACACAAGGGAGGTAAAGAATACTTATAAGCCTTAACAACTGAGTTGTCAATTCAGCTGCACCTGGAAAAGCACTAGTAAGGGGGTGATGTGAAAGCAGCAGTAATATGAGAGCAATAGTACGATAACAAACATAGCAGATAATATGAGAGCAATGGCACCAGAAAATAGTTGATACTACTTCCAATGTCATATAGAAACGAGTATATGATGATGAGAGATGGACCGGGGTTCCCAGCTATCTACACTAGTGGTAACTCTCAAATAACAAGTAACAAGTGTTGGGTGAACAAATTACAGTTGGGCAATTGATAGGATTGAAATAGCATTAAGACAGAACATCAAGATTATTAATCATGTAGGCATGTTTTCCATATATAGTCATACGTGCTCGCAATGAGAAACTTGTACAACATCTTTTGTCCTACCAGCCGGTGGCAGCCGGGCCTCTAGGGAATCTACTGGAAATTAAGGTACTCCTTTTAATAGAGCACCGGAGCAAAGCATTAACACTCGTGAAAACATGTGATCCTCATATCTAAGCCTTCCCCTCCGGTTGTCCCAATTTCTGTCACTTTGGGGCCTTTGGTTCCGGACATAGACATGTGCATACAACTTGTAGATACAATCTAAGCAATAAGTATAGAGCTTAAATCTAAGATCATGCCACTCGGGTCCTAGTGACAAGCATTAAGCATAACAAGATTGCAGCAACAATAACTTCATAAACTTTGTAGATAGACAATCATAATGTAACAATCCATCGGATCCCGACAAACACAACACCGATTACATCAGATGAATCTCAATCATGTAAGGCAGCTCATGAGATCATTGTATTGAAGTACATGGGGGAGAGAATACCAACTAGCTACAGCTAGAACCCGTAGTCCATGGGGGAACTACTCACGGAGCATGATGGAGGCGGTGGCGTTGATGGAGATGGCTTAGGGGCACTTCCCGTCCGGCGAGGGTGCGGAACAGAGACTTCTGTCCCCGAATTGGAGTTTCGCGATGGTGGCGGCGCCCTGGGTCTTTCTGAGTTTCGTCAATTGGTATCGATGTTTTAGGTCTCCAGGGCTTAAATAGGCGAAGAGTCGGAGTCGGAGGGGCCACGGGGCCACCTCACACTAGGGTGGCGCGCCCCCCTCCTGGGCCGCGCCGGCCACACGTGTGGGGCCCCCAGGGCACCCCTCTGGCCCCCCTCTGACTTTGGAAGGTTCGGGAAAAATAAGATGTTGGGTCTTCGTTTCGTCGAATTCCGAGAATATTGCCCGAACAGCCTTTCTGGAACCAAAAACAACAGAAAACAGCAACTGGCCCTTCGGCATCTCGTTAATAGGTTAGTTCCGAAAAATGCATAAAAACATTATAAAGTGCAAGCAAAACATGTAAGTATTGTCATAAAACAAGCATGGAACATCAGAAATTATAGATACGTTGGAGACGTATCAGGTATCTCTAGTGGTTTAAGTAATCCGGCAGGACTTTGATGTTCTGCCTTCACTCGCTGACATGTATGGCATTCAGAGACATATTGAGCTATCTCTCTTTTCATGTTGTTCCACCAGAACATCTCCTTCAAATCCATATACATTTTAGTACTTCCCGGATGTATTGAATAAGGGGTTTCATGTGCTTCCTTTAATATGATTGACTTCACTTCTGGATCATCCGGTACACATATCCTTTTCTGGAAGTATAGTGAATCAAACTCCCCTAGATTGAATTCCGATGGTCTTCCTTCTCCAATCCTTTTGATTTCTTCTTGGATGAACAAATCATCCGCTTGTTTTCGGATAATCTCATACTTCAAGTCTGAATACATCTCATCCATAATCCTCATGGTTGCTATACTCCCCATGGTATCACCTTGAATAAATAGAATCTGGGCTTCCTCTAGCTCTTTCCGAAGTTCTTTTGGAATCTCCCATTCCGTAGGTTGATTTTCCGTACTCTTTCTGCTTAAGGCATCTGCTACTACATTAGCCTTGCCTGGTGTATAATTGATTGTAAGGTCATAATCCTTAATCAACTCTAACCATCTCTTCTGTCTCATGTTTAATTCCTTCTGAGTGAAGAAATATTTCAAACTCTTATGATCTGTGTATAGCTCACATTTGGTTCCATACAGAAATTGTCACTACAAGAAAAGTTGCCATGGCCGACGAAGTTGAAGTCGCGCGGTGGTTGTTGGTGTACCATGGCCGACGATTTTGGGTCTGTCCATTGTGCATGTCAAAACGTTTTTTTCTCGTTTTTGAGGCCACCTAGCCCGACGAAAAGCGGCCAAAACGTTGCGTATGGTGGCCCGGGACGTGGTGCATCTCGAATTCTCGGGTTCGCCGGCCGAGTCAACGCAAATCCGCACCGCCGAGGGATGTAGGGCCCAGATGGCAGCCTCTCTGGCATTGTTTTTTCTCGATCGCGCCATCTCGTTCAACGCTCTCCGATCGAGCCGTTTACGATGCGGGATCATGGGTCCCGCATGTCATCCTCTATGAACCAAAATTCTTTCTATTCTTGGATTTTTTTGACTGATTTCTGGCTACTTCCTTTTCTTTTGATCCCTTGCCGCCTTGGAAACGTTGACACCGCTGCTGCTAATTGGGACCCGCATGTCATCCTCTATGAGAAATCAACTTTCTTTTCTTGGAGTTTTTTTGGCACCTCAAATTTGGTCACTTGCCTTTTTCTTTCGATCCCCTGCCGCCTCTCAAACGGTGATACTGCTGCTAAATGAGACCCGCATGTCATCCTCTATGTACTATAAACCTTTCTTTTCTTGGATTTTTTTGGCACCTCATATTTGGTCACTTACCTTTTTCTTTCGATCCCCTGCCGCCTCTCAAACGGTGAGACCGCTGCTGCTAAATGGGACCCGCATATCATCCTCTATGTACTATAAAAGTTTCTTTTCTAGGATTTTTTTGGAACCTCATATTTGGTCACTTGCCTTTTTCTTTCGATCCCGTGCAGCCTCTCAAACGGTGATACCGCTGCTGCTAAATGGGACCCGCATGTCATCCTCTATGTACAATCAAGTTTCTTTTCTTGAATTATTTTTGCTCCCTGATATTTGGTCACTTGCATTTTTCTTTCGATCTCATGCCACGTTGAGGACCCTGCAGGCTCATGGGACCCGCATGTCATCCTCTATGTACTATAAAACTTTCTTTTCTTGGATTTTTTTGGCACCTCATATTTGGTCACTTACCTTTTTCTTTCGATCCCTGCCCCTCTCAAACGGTGATACCGCTGCTGCTAATTGGGACCCGCATGTCATCCTCTATGTACAATCAAGTTTTTTTCTTGAATTATTTTTGGCTCCTGATATTTGGTCACTTACCTTTTTCTTTCGATCTCATGCCACGTTTGAAACGTTGAGGAACCTGCTGGCTCATGGGACCCGCATGTCATCCTCTATGTGCTATAAAAGTTTATTTTCTTGGGTTTTTTTTCACCCTCGATTTTTGGCTATTTCCTTTTTCTTTTGATCCCCTGCCGCCGTTGAGTAAGCTGCTGGCTCATGGGACCCGCATGTCATCCTCTATGTACAATCAACTTTCTTTTTCTTTTGATCTCAAGCCGCATTTGAAACGTTGAGACCGCTGCTAATTGGGACCCGCATGTCATCCTCTATGTACAATAAAGTTTTTTTCTTGGATTATCTTTGGCTCCTGATATTTTGTCACTTGCCTTTTTCTTTCGATCTCATGCCGCCTTTGAAACGTTGAGTAAGCTGCTGGCTCATGGGTCCCGCATGTCATCCTCTACGAACAATAAAACTTTCCTTTCTTGGAGTTATTTTTGACCCCTAATTTCTGGCTATTTGCCTTTTTCTTTTGATCTCCTGCCCCCTTTGAAACGACGAGGACGCTGTTGGCAGGTCGGTCCCACATGTCATCCTCTGTGAACAATAAAAGTTTCCTTTGATGGATTTATTTTGAACCCCTAATTAATTTTGGGATATTTCCTTTTTCCTTTGATCCCCTGCCTTGGAATCGTTGAGGATGCTGCCTCATGGGTCCCGCATGTCATCCTCTCGAACGGTAAATGTTTCTTTTCTTGGATTTTGTTGACCAAACGATTTTTGGATTATTTTTTCTTTCGATCTCCTGCAGCCTTTAAAACGTTCAGGCGCTGCTGGCTCATGGGTCCCACATGTCAACCTCTATGAACAATAAACGCCGAGGATGCTGCTGCCTCATGGGTCCCGCATGTCATCCTCTCGGAACGAAATGTTTCTTTTCTTGGATTTTTTACCAACAGATTTTTGGTTTATTTTTTCTTTCCATCCCCTGCCGCCTTTAAAACGTTGCTCTGGCTCATGGGTCCCCGATGTCAGCCTCCCCGTACAAGAAACATGTGATATCTTGATTATTTTGCAGACAATAAACATTGTATTTCGCTCTGAGCTATTGCAAATGGATAAATTAAATCTTTATTTTTACATAAACAAACTTATATGTTGAATCTCCTTGTTTTGTGTTTTTGCGAAGCATAGGACTTTCCTGTTTTTTAGAGAAATCGAACTTTCTGTTTTGGAGTGGGCTAAAATTGTACGAGTCAAAAGGCCCGCAGGATAGTTCGAAGGCCCAGATGTCCGGATGCAGCCCAATTGAAATCTTTCTTTTCTTGGATTTTTCACCCCCTAATTTCTGGCTACTTCATTTTTTTTGGTCTGTCGCCTTGGAAATGTTGAGACCGCTGCTTTGCAAAATGGGACCCGCATGTCATCCTCTATGTACAATAAAATTTCTTTTCTTGGATTATTTTTGGCTCGATATTTGGTCACTTGCCTTTTTCTTTCAATCTTATGCCGACTTTGAAACGTTGAGGAAGCTGCTGGCTCATGGGTCCGCATGTCATCCTCTATGAACAATAAAAGTTTCCTTTGTTGGATTTATTTTTTACCCCTAATTTCTGGCTATTTGCCTTTTTCTTTTGATCCCCTTCCCCCTTTGAAACCATGACGACGCAGCTGGTAGATCGGTCCCACATGTCATCCTCTATGAACAATAAAGGTTTTCTTTGATAGATTTATTTTTGACCCTAATTAATTTCTGGCTATTTCCTATTTTTATTTTGATCCCTGGCCTTGGAATAGTTGAGGATCTGCTGCCTCATGGGTCCCGCATGTCATCCTCTCGAAAGGTAAAGTTTCATTTCTTGGATTTTGTTTACCAACTGATTTTTGGCTTTTTTTGTTTCGATCTCCTGCCGCCTTTAAAACGTTGATACGCTGTGGCTCATGGGTCCCCAATGTCAGTCTCCCCGTACTGCAAATCCTCTGTCTGCAAAGGTTGTATTTCTAGCTAGATAGCTAAGGTGGATTCGAATCTGCCGTGGTTCAGGTAGCTCAGGTAAGCCTTCTTGCACTGATTAATGGAACTAGTGTATAGCAAGGTCAAGACATGTGGCTTGGTGTAATGAATCTATTTGAATCATGTTGTGGATTCAATCTGATAGTTCTCTAACAGGTCAGCCAAAATAGAAATTAAGTTTTTTTCTAAAACGGAAATGCAAATTAAGATGAACACAAACATTAGTTATCATAATAGCTGATCATACATACATACTTGCTAAGAGCAAAAGCTTGCCAGAGTTTTACCACCCATACAATTAATTAGCAGTTCAAATAAGATAACCTTATATAAGTATAACTACAAATGCATTTGCTAAGGGCTCATGGGACAATAGAACTAGACAACCGCAAACTTGATGACCAGCATGTCACAGCGGCATCGAAAGATCTTGACCTTCAACTTTGATCTAATGCGAAGTTTGGCACCGTCAATGAACTTTTTCCACCTGGAAGTAACAGCCAAGCGGCCATCTGTGGGACTGACGGAGTACCGTCCCTCCACGGTGATACCTTCACTCTCCATGACGAGGGAAATCTTGCCCCTTCGGCCAGCATTGAGATCCTTGGCGATACTTTTACGCTTTGTTTGGATGCACATAATTGAAGTCAGGAAATGAATTAGGTGGGAATTCCAAATCCTGCCTGGAAAGGAAATGGCTGCCAATTCGAATTCTGTTGTTTGGGTGGCTTGAAATTTGCTGCTGGAATCAGGGGGTGCTACACAATTCCAATTCCTGTTTGGATGTACAAACCATGGAATTCGATTTTTTTTTAAATGTGGCATATCTATGTGTGTATGTGTATGAATGGTCACACGTGTATACATTAGCATGTATATATCACAATAAGCACATAGTAACACGAAATATTTCGCAAAAAAAGTAGGTATTTTATGTCTCTTACACATAGCACACACTTAGCACGACCGGACAGTTCATAATCAACCAAGTACGTAGTAAGTTATTTTTAACATCCACACATCATAGCAACCATCAAGGCAAGGTCAAGAGATATGTCTTCCTGAAGTTCATAGGGAGGGCCATGAATGCTTCAAACACGCGCTCATTGATGGTCAACTTCTGATAAGCCTTGATTATATCAGCATCCTCCAACTCAGGTACTTTCTTTAGTGCATCAAGGATTTCAGCTGGAGGAGTCACCTTTGGCATAGAAAGTGGCTCGGTTGCCTTCAAAGCCTCATCAAAAGATGTCCTCATTTCTCCCATCATGCACAAGATGGCCTCACTAGTGCGTTGCCTCTTTTTAGGCACCTCGGGAGATGCTTCAGGAGCTGGTGTGCTCGAACCACCTGCTTCAGTTGCATGGTCATCTGAACAGTCTCAGTTCTGTCCTAGCACCTGCACCGGTTGCATGATCTTTTGAATAGATGATCTGGATAGCATCCCAATTCCTCACGACCTTGTTCCGGTAGCAACCTGCTTCCTTGTTAGCCTACATATTACACACATATTTAAGTACAACAAATAATATTAACGTTCCATAAGTAAGCACAAAATCAAATATATAGTGTTAGCTACCTCCACATATCGAGACCACACTTCGTCGCTATCAACCATCACCATGTTATTTTCCCAATCCCATCCAAAGCCACTTTGAGCAAGCATCTTGCTAATGATCTCGTAGTGCTTGTCAAATGTTTTAATTCTTGCTACTATTTTGTCCTTGTTGATGACAACATTACATTTCTCCTTCACATGCTTAATGCAAGCATTGTACACATGTGGCTTCCAACCATTTTGAGCATGGTCTCCATTGTTGTGATGCTCAACTAGCATGGCCAACAATGCCGTGTCCATGTCAGCAGTCCAAGCCAGGTAACTCCTATTGTCTTTCTTGCCTTTTGGTTCAGTCATGCTTCTATAAGTTAAATTAAAATAAGGACAAAAGATCAAGTCGGAGTAAGGTAAATCATACATATATATTACTTTAATGATGATGCATGAACAATATTAACGCACAAAAGGAAGCATCCCATAGTAATATCACACAAAGACATTGTCATGAAGCAAGTTATCTACTCTCTCATTACGCATCTACTCCATTGTTAGTTCGCGTGCGTAACAAGATACTCAGCAAACATCTCATCAGCAAATCCTGCCTAAACGTGGTCCATGCATCACTTAGTTGGACACTTCTAATAAAAGTAGCATCATCTACAGGCTCAGGAGTCATGGCTGCTAGTTCAGCGTCCACTTCCGGAAGCAACAGATCATCTCTCACATGTTGCCTATCCCTTGCATAGTTGTGCAACACACAACATGCATTAATAATTTGTATCTGCAAATATTTAGTTCATAGTCAGCACTTGTTGGTTTATAGTATTATTTGAACACAATATGGACATGTATTACCTGGTCTTCTATGCGAAAGAAAGAACAAGTATGTAGGAAGGCCCATTTTTTCTTCAACAACCCAAAAGTTCTCTCCACAACATTTCTAGCACGAGAATGACGCAAGTTATACAACTCTTTTTCATTTTGGGGCCTTTGTTGACTGGCAACCCACTCTTTCAAGTGGTACCGAGTAGATCTAAATGGAGATAGAAATCCAGGTCCATTTGTATAGCCAGCATCGACTAGGTAGTATTTTCCTATTTGTAAGTAAATGAGTTAGCTAACAATTAAATATAAGAAGAAAAAAAAAAGCCAAAGCGGAAGTGTGGTACCCTGTGGGACAACAAATGCATCTCGACGGTCATTTCGCATAGCATCTTTTAAAACTCTTGAGTCTGATGCAGATCCCTCCCAACCAGGAAGAACATACAGAAATTTCATGTTCCAGTCAACCACACCTAGCATGTTAGTGCTGATATCCTGCTTTCTGTTTCTATACCTCCCCTTGTCAGCGGCATTAACAAACACAGGAATATGACATCCATCTAGGGCTCCAAGTGCATTGCCAAACCACCTCCATTTGTAATCATTAGGGGTTGACAGAAGGATCGAAGCTTGATGAACTCCCTATGTAGAGATAGGATGGCTGACAACACGGCTGCAAAGTTCCTACTAATAGTCTCTATAGACCGCTGATATGTTCCACCCAACATTCTCATTTTAATTCCATGCCCGACAACTTGTAGGAACATAGCAAGATTTTCCTCTACTGTCACAAGCGTGCTATCTTTGAGACCACACTTCTCACGCAACATAGCACAGAGATCGTGAAAGTTTCTTTTAGTTAACCGTAGCTTATCATAGCAATTTGTCTCGGACCCATCATATGTTTGCTTCAATATATACTTCCTATATACAACCTTCTCCTCATCATCGTTGAAGCATCCTAGATTTTTCGGTGCCCTTTGCATACTAAGATAAGCTAGAGCAAGACATGACATCTCAAAAAACTTCTTTGTGAATACTATCCTTTTTCTTTTTCTTCTTTTATTTTCTTCGGTAATGTAAGGAACCAACTCTTGTTGGGACATGATGATACTACAATGCACAAACCATTTTTAAATAAATTATGTAAAGCATACACAGCAGAAAAAATCAACTTAAAAAAACTAGCTGACGCAACAACAAATTCATGTCACAGAACACCCATCATAGTAGGAATATTACAGAAGGTTTTTTACCTTCAACTCCAACAGTCGCCGGCGATCCAATCTCTTGCAAAGGTCAGTGTTCTGCAAGACAAAGAAATAAACGCAAGGATCAGTGTTCTGCAAGAAAAAGAAATAAATACATGTACGCCATGAAATACCAG
The DNA here is from genome assembly GCA_030979885.1 of Lolium multiflorum. Taxonomy (NCBI): domain Eukaryota; kingdom Viridiplantae; phylum Streptophyta; class Magnoliopsida; order Poales; family Poaceae; genus Lolium; species Lolium multiflorum. The sequence goes on from CM061748.1 coordinate 218,671,179, forward strand.
ACCGAATTACTACTGCTTTCATCTCCCAGGGACTAGGATCGGGACAAAGAAACAAACGCATGGATTGAGACTAGTACATGCATACTGATCGTGCAATGCATCTATTCATGTGCATACGAATTACTACTACTGGGACTACCAGCAATACAGTTCTAGTACCAGATGTCAAAACTATGATTCTAGAAGTTCGATGCTCGCCAAGAATTACTACTACTGGACTACCGGCACTACAGTTCTAGTTGACAGAGCTGCTTGCCCGGTGAGCGCAGCGCCGTGTCCCTGCTTCGTCTCCGGCCGGCCGGCGGCCATGCTCGTCTTCTGTTGTCGCATCTACACAGGCGGACTCAAACTCAACGTGATTTGAGGCCAGACCAGCATAACTGGTTCGTTCCTTCATGTGCAGGAGTGAGAATCTTGCGTTCTCTACCTCGTGGTACAGATTCCCGCCGCCGAGACCCTCGTTCCGCCTAGGTTTAGGACTGGCGGACGGGAAGGGGTCGGAGACGATGGGGATGGGCCACCGCCGGACCTAGGGCATCGGAGATCGAGGGGATGGGGATGGGGATGGTACGAGGATGGGATGAACTGGGGAGGGAGCTTACCAGCCAGCGGCGGCGCGAGGAGGCACAGGCGGGCGTATTCCTCTCGGACGAGGGTTTTCACGAGCGAGACAAAGCGGTACGTGGGGATAGGGGTACCGATCGTTTCCAGATCAATTCGGAGGTGGGAGGCTCCGAATTGGAGTCCACGGGAGGAGAGCCCGGGCGGGGTGTGCGTGGAATTGAGTCTCCGTTTCCAGGTCCGAATACTAGGACGAAACAAACAGTAGAATTCGGTGTTAGTTTCCAATTCCGTGATTCTGAGCCCAATTGACTGCATCCAAACAGGGTGTTAGGCAATTTCTGATTCAAAGCAAGAGATACCAACAAAAATTAGTCAATGACACCAATGCACTGAAGACTGAACCATGTGAGACTTTGAGCAGAGAAGACATCAAGATAAGAGCAGTTATGCTGTCATATACTCACGAACATAGCCTTCAGATGCGTCCTGGTCACCACACGGGTGGCCACAGCAATGAGCTGAGACCTCGGTGATCTGGCTGGGGCAGGTGCAGGAGCCTGGGCTGGTACACGAGCTGGTGCTGATGCAGGAGACTGCTGGGCAGGTGCAATAAACGGTGCCTCTAGAGGAACCGGTGCTGATGCAGGAGACTGTTGGGCAGGTGCAGTAAACGGTGCAGCTAGAGGAACCAGTGCTGATGCAGGAGCCTGCTGGGCAGGTGTAGTATATGGGGCCTCTACAGGAACCAATGCTGATGTAGGGGCCTGCTGGGTAGATGCAATAAACGGTGCTGGTACAGGAACCGGTGCTGATGCAGGAGAGTGGGAAGCCGGTGCCGATGCTGGTGTGGGTGCCCTTTGTGACATCCGCTCCTGTTCCATCAGGGGATCTGCAGCTTTGATCATGTTAAACCCAGCAAGCTAGAACAGAGGGAATGGTTTAGAACAACTGCTCAGAATGCAGTAATCAAAGGATATGAGTACAAAAAAGTTACATATTATATATTTGGAAGTGTCTTCAACTCTGTAAGCAGTTACGTATATCTGCCCGTTTGAGTTTCTGATCCTCAGCTCGTCGCCCTTCTTCAGACCGTAGTCAAAAGCAAACTTTCTCCAATCATGTCCATACAAATATGTGATGGCCTGCGTCTTGTAGACATACACCTCATAGACCGTGTAGGTGTTCATCAATTTGCCATTGCCATGCATAGTGAAAGACCCTTCATGCGGACACATCTGGTTAATCATTGGACGAAGTTCACAAGGTACAGTCTGCAGGTGAAAATTGATACTAATGTAAGAAGCAGGAAGACTAAAAACAAGACTTTACTATATGCCAATTCATGCTAAACCACTGAGAATACATACCTGTAACTCTGTGAAGGAGTTATTAGAAAGGTAGATAGAGCCATAGGAGGTGTTATATGCGGGGTATGTACATGGGCCCGCCATATTCCCGCAAGCTCGGCATCGGGATGGTGAAGGAAACATGGGAGGTACTACTGGTGCGTAGCGCTGAATGTAAGTGGAAGAATTAGGTTGTGTAAAGTGCATAGTTCAGAGCAATGCAAATGTTGACAAGCGAGTGCATAACACTATGTTACAAACTGAACAGTCAAAATTTAGTGTATGATGAATATAAGCATGCTAATTTGGCGTTTCCGAATTCCAAGAAGCATTAGACAGAGCCGGTGATAATATCAGACATAAATCATGGCATGTATATGTGGCTTAAGAAAATATACCCGAACCCTTGGATGGTTACGGCCCGGCTGGTCCTTGGACTTGAGCTTATATAAGCATCCAGAAGGTGGGGCTGACAGTAACTTGGTGGCAGCCTCTGCAGATGCCTCATCAGCAGTTGCAATCCTTTTGACCAATGAAGGCTTAGCAGTTTCAGTCTGCATATGAAAATTGAAGAGCAACAGACATCAGCAGTGATATATAAAATGAATCTATGAGACACTGATGCATATAGTGCTGGATGTAAGTGGAAGAATAGGGTTGTGTGTGTTTCTGAACTATTGGTAAGCATAATTAGACAAAGCCGGCAATAAACAGACAAATCAAATCATGTATGAGGATTAAGAAAATATACCTGCTTAAAAAGGATACCACCCAGCTGGCCCGTGGCCTTGTGCTTGAGGAGGTTTTCAGAAGATGGTGGCGGCACCATCGTCTTCACAGCAGCCTCAGGATCATTTTTTATCCATTTGAGTAGAGGCACAGAAGCTTCATCCTGCATATGAATAGCAACAGAACTCATCATTGATATTTAATAAATCTATGAGATGGACTGATGCAAAAAGTGCGGGATGTAAGTGGAAGAATAGGGTTGTGCATAGACAACAGTTGACAACAATGCAAATGATTACAAAAGAAGCCAACGGAACTCAACAGTTTATATACTGGATGAGACAGACTGAAAAGTGAAAAATTAGTGTATGATGATTGTAAGCAAACACAGTGTTTCTGAACTTTTGGTAAGCATTAGGCAAAGCCAACAGTAATTAAACAGATAATAATAAAATCATGTATGTGGATTAAGAAAATATACCAGATTCATTAAAAGGTCACCACCCAGCTGGCCCATGGCCTCGTGCTTGTAGAGGTTTTCGGATGATGGTGCCGGCACCATCGTCCTCACAGCAGCCTCATCAGCCTCATTTTGCATCCACTTGAGTAAAGGCGCAGCAGTTTCAGCCTGCATAAGAATGGGAACAGATCTCAGCAGTGATATTGAATGACTCTGAGACAGACCGATGCATATAGTGCTGGATGTAAGTGGAAGGGTATGGCTGTGTATGGACAACAGTTCACAACAATGCAAGGGTGTGTTCGGTTCTGAAACAGCGTGGAATGGAATGGAATGGAATGGTTCCATTTCAGAGGAATGGAATGGTTACATTTTTTCGGTTGGGAAAAATGGAGAGCGGAACAGATCAAGGTTAAACTAATCATTTGCCTCAAAATTGTAATTAACAGCGCCTAATGGTGCTCTTTTAATCTAAAAATCGTAATTAACATCATTTTTTGTTGGGTTAGGGGAACTGGAGTAGATGAACATTACTGTATGATGATTGTAAGCAAACGAATTTGGTGTTTCTAAACTTTTGGCTTCGAGATCTTATGGGCTTCAACTATAGCCTACCCCAACTTGTTTGGGACTGTTGTTGTTGTAAACTTTTGGCAAGCATTAGAAAAAACCGACAATAAACAGACAAAAATCAAGGCATGTTTTGTGGATTAAGAAAATATACCATATTCATTAAAAGATCACCACCCAGCTGGCGTGTGGCCTTGTGCTTGTAGAGGCATTTAGAAGATGGGGGCGGCATCAACATACTGGCAGCCTGATCAGCCGCAGTTTTGATCTTCCTTTTGAGTAAAGGCCCTAAAGTTTCAGTCTGCATATGAATAGCAAAACAAAAGGCAGACCTCAGCAGTGATATTGAATTACTGTATGAGATAGACTGATGCATATAGTGGATGCTCTTAGCCTTTTGCACCATGAACACTAGCTATGGACAGACAAAAAAAACTACTCCAGTTGACTCAGCTTTGTCTAGATACCTCCATCCCAAAGCTTAAGGCTTATTTATTTTTGAGAAATCAAAACAAGTAAAGTTTGACCAAAATTTTAGAACATTCTATCAACAAATATAATATTGTGTAGATACCGTAGGAAAATATATTTCACAACCTATTTAATGATATTAATTTTGTATTTTGCATGTTAATGATTTTTGGTAAAAGCTTAGTCAAACATGGTATAGTTTGACTTTCTAAAAATAATATAATCCCTAAGCTTTGGGATGGAGGTAGTAGTATCTAGAGCTAAAAACACATCTAGATACATCCGTATCTACAGATAGTTGAGTCAATTAATTTGGATCTGAGGGAGTATCAGATTCAGACTACATCATGGTAAGTTGGTTTAAAAAATTACCCCTCGGCGGTCCCTGCCCAGCTCGGCAGTGGCATTTCGCTTCGTGTGCTGCAGATCGGGCCATGCTCCTGCAGCAGGTGGGGCGCTATTCTCGTTCCCCATAGCCTCAGCACGGAACCTGGAGGTACCAACCTGATACAGAGAATATAGAGCATGGTGTCACAGAGGCTTTATGCACAAACAGTGAAGACATGTGCTACTTTAAGCATCTTCCAGAACAGGAACAGATTGAGGATGCAGACAGACAGAGTGGATAAGCAAACGGAGTACCTGCTTTGCGGGGCTGGGGACGCAGCTCAGGCTCAGCCAACTGCCCACATGTGTGGTGGCCTTACGCTCCATTGCCCCCCCACCACCACCGAGGTATTTCCTTTCCTGTACAAGCTGACAAAAGATACATTGAGGATCTGCAGAAACTACAAAGGTTGCAAATGTCGACAAATAAAGGAAGAACACCCCAATCCAAGCAAAGGTAGCCCCCACCCCCATCAATCACTCCCAGCGCGAGGGTGACCAGAAAGACACCCCTTCGCCCAGAATAGGAAATAGTAGATGCGCAAGATATCGAGGTGAGGAAAAAAGAACCGATCTCGAGAAAGGAAAGAGCATTACTAGTACTACCTAATCCGCTTGGTCTAGATGCAGCTTGCCCCTCCAAGCTGGATGCCTGGACGGTGGAGGCGAAAGGAGGGGATCGAGCTAGCGGCTTGCATCCGTCGGCTGTCGGCACTCGATCGGGAGAGACAAAGGGGGCTACATAAAGGGGAGGGGTAACATATTTTATTACAGTGAACTTACTGATGTGACTAGTCATTACATGTCTCACTGAAACTGGGGCCCATAGTGTGGCACCCCAAATTCACTTGAACCTGCACGGCGGGACGCATTGGCGCGTCAAGAAACCCCCGAATTGTAGCGGGGAAATGAAACATTTCACAAAAATTCGAAATTCAAGCACACGCCACGCGCCAAGCACGCGGGCTGTTCCTTCCTCTTCCTCGGTTCCTATCCGAAAAAACCCCAAATCCCAAGCTCAAACAACAACAAAAAACCCCAAATCCCCTAGCCGCCATGCATGTCCTCGTTAACCCGCTGGAGATCGTTCCCGGACGAGGCGGACCCCCGCCCTGAGATCCCGAGTTCGTCCGTTCCGTCCACCTCGAGGCACTGCGTGCTGTCTCGCAGCGGCGGCTTGAGGGCGCTGCAGAGGAAGTTCCGCCGGAAAGTGCTCATGGCAACCGTGCAAGCTCACCGGCGTGCTTTATCCCGAGAGGAACTGGTCAAAGCTTTGCTATTCGCAAAAAAAAGCGGGCCAAGATCTGGTCAAAGCTTCGTCGATGGCTTGCCGCGAGAGGCTTGGAGTCCAGAGTCAATAAACTAGCTGCTCGAGGACTTGGGCGGTTTACACCGATTCATATTAACTGACTCAAGTTTGTTAGTCTAGTTAACAAATGCATCTAGATACATCCATATCTTGACAAAATTGAGTCAATTAATATGAATCAGAGGGAGTGCCTGAAAGTGTTTCATGCTACCAATTAATGCGCTGGCAGGACTGGCTGTAGAAGTAATTGTGCTACTACTCATACGATGAACTGATTGTGTGGGTGTCAAATTTTGCAACGCGATCATCCACTGAATGCTTAATTATAGTTCTAGCGCCAAAGGCGTACAAATCATAACATAGTACATACTACAGCACCAGAACATAAGAGTACGAATCATAAAGTAGCTCAACATTTTGCATCAGGGCTAGGTGGTCCTGAGACTACCGGGACGCCCCTGATGATCTCCGGGCGTGCATCCGCTTCAACGCAAAGCTGTGTACTCGGTCCACGGCCTCCTTCTGTAGGCTGGATAATCTCAGTTACTTCGAATGGAATCCTCACTTGACTAAGCATAAGGACACTTGTTCATGTTCATTGTCTAAAAATTTCAATTTTTTTGTGTTTGTTTGCTATTTATTTTGATTTTTTTTTATTTAACTAGGAGCATCTTCACCCGAGTTTAGAACTGGTTTTTTGTCATCCAAGTGCGTAATTACTAGTGTCTTCATATATATAATATATAACCATATCGATCACGTCGCCATAACTTGTAATCACCCCATGCTTGTATGTGTATTTGTAGCATCTCATTACTATCTCCTACCGCCACCCACCGTGCACCAGCGTCCTTGTCATGTGGCGCACCTCTCCCTTGATTCAACCCGTGTTTGTCTTGTATAATGCTATTAAGTACTACGATTTTCGCAGTGGTGAAATTTTGAATGATTTGTCGCTTTAGATAATTTATTGCTTGTACTCTCTGCAAAGGTGAAAATGTGTTGCGCGTATTTATAGTTTGATATAATTCACATTGAAATGGTAGGGAAAGATCTTTGTTTCAACGACGAAAATCCTAGAAGCCGACCTGAACAATTTGGGCCCCGAAGCAAGAAGCAAGAGGTAAGACGGTGCGATGAAGCATTAGTTTCACTAATAGTCTCCTCAGATGTTTTTGGAAACCGGCAATCTTGTGAGAGAAGTTTAATAGTAGAGCTAGTTGCTGTGTATAAGGTTTTAACACATCCACTATAGAAATATAATTTTCTCCCGAAACTCGACGAACACACATATATTATGTAGATGTATATGTAGATTTTTTTGTCAAATTTTTTCGACATTTTGAAATATAACTTTTTCGTAGAGGAAACATATGCATCCAGGAGCCAAATTAAATTTCCGCTATAGAAAAGCTTTATGGACAATATATATAATAGTTTGCTACAAGAATATACTCTCTCAGTCCATAAATAGATGCCAAAGATTTATTTAAATTCGGATGTATCTATACACTAAATCATGTCTAGATACATTCAAATTTAGATAAACTTTTGGCATCTATTTATGGACAGAGGTAGTACTATACTTAGTAATATGTTTGCTCACTTTACACTGCTGCTCAGAAGCACGTGCTAAAATTAGCTATGAGAACTCACTTCTCTTTTTTTTCTTGAACTAAGTAAAAATATACTGTACTACTTTCTCTGTCTGATGTAAGTTATCTATGATTTAGCTAGATTCAGATGTATATAAGACTCTGAATATATATGTATATATATATATATATAAATTTTAGCAAAATTCAAATAAGTTTATGAGTTGGAGGTACTAGTATTTTAATCCTGCTTATGTGGCTGATAAATTGCAGCGGCGTTTAAGTTCCGTCGGACACTTTGGATACCTACCACCACTAAATTCCGATCGCAATGCTGGCCTGCGATACACCGATCATAACTCCTCACGTCAGCTCACCTTAAAAAAGTCCGTAACGACTAATCGACCGATCAATGGCTTCCTCCCTTCGCCACTTCGCCCACTCCCCGGCCGGCGGCAGCACCTCCGCCGCCGCCTCGACACCCAGCTTGCTGCGCCGCTTCAGCCCCGACTTCTGCACGTTCGCTGACCTCCGGCCGATCAGACCGGCTGCCCCGAGAGCCACGATTTCCGCCGAGCAGGAGCAAGAGAAGTACGGTGCCGCCCCGTGCACTGGCGCCGACGAGGAGCCTTTGGTACCGACGACGAACCCGCCAGAGCCCGGGCCGGCGCCGGCGCTCCGCGTCGGGATCATCGGGTTCGGCAACTTCGGGCAGTTCATCGCCAGGGGCATCCAGCGGCAGGGCCACGCCGTGCTGGCCTCCTCCAGATCCGACTACTCCGCCTACTGCTCCGCCCACGGGATTCGCTTCTTCAGGTGACCGACCAGCCAACCCATCTTCCCGCCGGTTGTTCCGGATGCAGAGGTGCTCACGGTGCGAAATGCTGAGAGTAGGAGCCTGGATGCGCTGTGCGAGGAGCAGCCGGACGTGCTGCTGGTCTGCAGCTCCATCCTCTCCACGGAGTCCGTCGTCCGCGCCATCCCCTTCGGCAAGCTCCGCCCCGACACCATCGTCGCCGACGTGCTCTCCGTCAAGCAGTTCCCCCGCAACCTGCTCCTCGAGGTACGGCAACAACAACAAAGCGTGGTCACAAACGTACTACAGTAAGTACTAGCGTAGAAACTCTCAACTTTTGGAACGGAGCAGAGTTTGGTGCCAACTTTGAATGAAAGAAAAGACTATTCCTGTAGCCAACAATTCGTCTCGTTGCCAAACATACGGGACCAATACATTGGCTTTGGTATTGGGGGCATGTGAGCGTACTATCAATTCCGCTCCGTTAGCTTGACTTGGTGATTGTTTGGTGGCACACCGTCAGATCCTACCGCCGGAGTTTGGGATCGTCTGCACGCACCCCATGTTCGGGCCGGAGAGCGGAAAGCACGGCTGGAACACGCTCCCCTTCGTCTACGACAAGGTTCGCATTGCGGAGGAAGGAGATCAGAAGGCCAAGTGCGAGCAGTTCTTGAGCATCTTTGAGAGAGAGGTAATTGGATTGGTCGACCGGGTCTACTTCATTCAGGATTCAGAAGAAGCAAGTCATGGGGGAGTTACTGAAACATGTGAAGGTAACTGTTGCTTGTAGGGATGTCGAATGGAGGAGATGTCATGTGCAGAGCATGATCGCCACGCTGCGGGAAGTCAGTTCATCACACACACCATTGGGAGGTGGATACTTTTACCAACAAATTGTGTTCTCCATGTGTTTGCTTATCATGCCCAATAGGCAAATACTACATCTGGTAAAGTTGAGATGTTAACCTTATGCGATTAGTGCAGGGTCTTGGCGCAGCTAGACCTCAAGTCCACACCGATCAACACCAAGGGTTACGATACCCTCCTGCAACTTGTAAGCTGTGCTGAATGAAAGACAAGAAAAATTGATGGCTTTCTTCATTTTTGAGAGCTTGTTAACTAACTGATCATATTTGTGGCATTTTTGCCTGCAACCTCTTGCAGACGAAGAACACAGCAAGCGACAGTTTTGATCTATACTATGGGCTCTTCATGTACAATGTAAATGCCACGGAGCAGGCAAGTACGCTCATACGACACACTGTCCTTCTCTGAAATTATGTGCTAGTTAATGTTCCACAATCAATCTTGAAACCACATCCACATTGTCTAATGACGTACATTAGTGGCATGCATACCAGTGATTCTTGTGAAACTTCTGCCATGATATTGTTCATAAAGAGAGTATGTGCTAAAACATACACTGAATTTCCAAAATATTATGTGCAGATGCAAAAATTGGACAGGGCATTTGAGCACGTGAAGCAGATGCTGTATGACAGGCTCCATGATGTGCTAAGAAAGCAGATTGTAGAGAGGGTCCCCGTCCCAGGGGGCCCTTCATTGAGACCAAGAGAAGCCCGGAACAATTGTGCAGAAGAGACGAATCATATATCTCAGGTTGCTGACGTACATACATTTTCCCAAGCGGCTTTCAGCACAGCAAAATAACACACGAAGCAATCTGAGCCGCTCAATCGGGTGGCAGCAATCGTGATGTCATGATGAAATTATCGATGATGTGGCTTACTCATCCTAATCTTCTCTTTACTACTTAGTTAAGTTATAGGATCAGAACGAGATTTTCTTTGATTGCCGTTATAGGAAGTGAGCAAGCAAGCTAGACACGAAAACTCAGGATAGACGCGCTGCTCTTCTAGCTTTGGTTGGAAATAGAAAAGCAAGTTATAGGGCCCATGCTGCATTCCCTCAAATAGCAGTCTTTTTTTTATGTCTAAAGAAAAGTGGCCTATTAATAAGCAGTCTTCCCTCTTTCATAAGGCTCTAACTTGCGTAAGGAATCAAGGAGCTACAGGAGTATACCACCGAGTACTTACTAGGTGCATCAGGGCTGGGTGGTCTTGAGACTACCCGGACGCCCCGATGATCTCCGGGCGTGCATCCACTTCAACGCAAAGCTGTGTACTCGGTCCACGGCCTCCTTCTGTAGGCTGGATAATCTCAGGTGCAGGACCTTCGTCTATGAAAGGCCCGTCATCAGTACCATCCACGGGTGCATCAAACTGAGATTCATCTTCAAATCTCCCATCAAACTGAGAGACCTCTTCAACTCTATGCTTCTGCAATTAGTACATCAACAGATTAGACAAACATCTAAGGGATGCAACCTGAACAAATGCCGTTTTACATATTTACCTTCTCATCTGGCACAGCACATGTCCCAGAGCTGAAACCCGTTTCCTGAAGCAAGCGCTTTTTCTCTCCTTCCCGTCCATCCATCTGCAACAAGTTAAATTTGAGTACAGAACCTTGCACAGCAATGCAAACTATTGATCGAAACAGCGGCAGCATCAATATAAATAATTAACTACATATGCCAGCACACATACAGTGTGAGCAAGATCTGCTTCTCCCGCTGAAGGATCATTATGTGGTTCACCATGATAAACCCACCTAACATATGTGCGGTCCATCCCAAAAATGTGTAAATGATCTTCCACTACATGGTGAGGCCTCTTCTCACCATTCATACATGTGCAGCGCGGGCAATACACGTCCAGGTCGTGACCTTCATGAGCTCTAATAAACCCCATAAATGGTTGAACACCATTTATATATGAAGGGGAACATAAGTGTCCATGCAGTATCCAAGTTCTGTCCATCTGTTTAATTATGAGATACAATGGTTGGTGATTAATTTAAGGCGAAGTAGGAAATGTATATCCATCGAGTACAAAACTATACTAGTACATGATTATGCATTTCAGCAATCATGTCGAGTACAAAACAAAAAATGCCCATCGACATTTTAGCAAACAAATCGTGTACAAATCTCTGCCATGGCATTTCAGCAAATTAACGGATCGAGTGCAGAACTGACTCTATATGCCCACGCAAATGAACAAATTGATCGAGGACAAATCGAGCGGAAAACTATAAAGTGCCAATTAGTTCGAGCATACTGACGATTTTTTTAGCAGCATCAAGAAAATATAAATCGTTAGGCCGTCTTGCCCGATGCATGATTGAGCTAGAGATAGCAACCCTACCGTGGATCAACTTGACCGCCGGTGCGTCTCGAGAAGAACGATGGGGAGGGGAAGCTTCTTCTTCGCACGGACGGGACGGGGAGGGGAAGCTCTTCGCACGGACGGGGATAAGTTGTGTAGCGGTGGGTGGGGGGTCATGCGGCCGGGCCGCCCGGTAGGTGGTGTTTAATGGAGTTGCGTGTGTAATTTGCCGTGCACAAGGTTGAGGAATAGGCGGTTCCCTTTGCCGCGCGCACAATTCAAACTATCCCGCCCATGTAGTTTAAATTCGCCCTATTTTCGTTAAATCGACATAAAGTCATGTGAGTGGGTGGAAATTAGCAAAGTTGCTTGAAAAATAGTAAAACTCTGGAATTATCCTTTAAATATGCTCTACTTCGTGTGAAAATCGGGGTGTGGAGGCATGTTGAGCTGTTTTATTTGTACCTTCTTCATTAAAACTCCCATTTTATGCACTTTGGATGGAAAGAAATCATTTGTACATAAATTTTGACAACGCCATTTGCAAACATTAATTGTTTTACATGCCAAGATGCACCCATCCACCAAATATGGGGCAAAAGTTTATCACAATCTAGATATATATGTATAATTAGTGAGGGACCCCTTTTGATTTTGTGCAATTTCCACTAATTAGCTAGAGAGAAGGGGTCAATTAATTAGGCCATGTTAGGGGCTATGTGTTTTAGATTAGGGTTGTGTGGATTCAAATACAACTTCTATATTTGTGTGCTATGATTAATCAAAACTAGACCGACTGCGCACACATTATTAGAGGCACATGCCTTTGCGCACAAAGTGCATGTGTGTGTTGTTGGCCACCAACGAGAGAGCGGCGAGAGAGCGATTGAAATCTCCAAATTAAACACATATATAAGCATACATGGTTAGGCCATGCATGCATATTTATTATATATATTGTGAGGCAAATAAATTAAAGTGCATGTGTATATATATAAGTGTGTTTCTTGGCCACCAACGATATATAGATCGAGAGAGAGAGATTGAAATATATATATCCCCAAGAATATCTTCAAACATGTATTGAAATATATGCACGAATGATATGCAAGGTATGCCATGCGCACATGCACACTAATTATATATATATTATGAGACAACTTAATCAAATGTGTTTTCATTCGAGATTGAGAACTTGTCAAAAATCAAGTTAATTAATTTATCAGCGCTAATTAGTTGGTCGCCTACTTGATGCGCAATTAAGTGTCGTTGGCCTATATATATGTAGGGTTTAATTAGGGTTTAGGGTTTAGGGTTAGCTAGCTAGGGTTTTAGGGTTAGGGTTTACGGTCTAGGGTTTAGGGTATAGGGTCTAGGGTTTAGGGTTTAGTGTTTAGGGTGTTTAGGGTGTATGATACGTCTCCGACGTATCAATAATTTCTTATGTTCCATGCCACATTATTGATGATATCTACATGTTTTATGCATACTTTATGTCATTATTATGCGTTTTCCAGAACTAACCTATTGACGAGATGCCGAAGGGCCAGTTGTTTCTGCTGTTTTTGGTTTCGAAATCCTAGTAAGGAAATATTCTCGGAATCGGACGAAATCAATGCCCAGCATCCTATTTTTCCACGAAGCTTCCAGAACACCCGAGAGAGGCCAGAGGAGGGCCCTGTGGGCCCCAGACGACAGGGTGGCGCGGCCCAGGCCTTGGCCGCGCCCCCTAGTGTGTCGTCGCCTCGTCGACCCTCCGACTCCGCCTCTTCGCCTATATAAAGGTCCCTGACCTAAAAACCTCGACACGTTCGACGAAACCAGAGAAAACCTTCCAGAGCCACCGCCATCGCGAAACTCCAATTCGGGGGACAGAAGTCTCTGTTCCGGCACCCTGCCAGGACGGGGAATTGCCCCCGGAGTCATCTCCACCGCCGTCTCCACCGCCATCTTCACCGCCATCGTTGTCTCCATGATGAGGAGGAGTAATTCACCCCCGGGGCTGAGGGCTCCGTTGTAGCTATGTGGTTCATCTCTCTCTTTATGTGATCTAGCTGAATATCATCTATGTGCTACTCTAGTGATGTTATTAAAGTACTCTATTCCTCCTCCACGGTGTAATGGTGACAGTGTGTGCATCGTGTAGTACTTGGCGTAGTCTATGATCATAATCTCTTGTAGGTTATGGAGTTAATTATTACTATGATAGTATTGATGTGATCTATGCCTCCTTCATAGTGTGATGGTGACAGTGTGCATGCTATGTTAGTTCTCGGTGTAATTGTGTTGATCTATCTTGCACTCTAAGGTTATTTAAACATGAATATCGAATATTGTGGAGCTTGTTAACTCCGGCATTGAGGGTTCGTGTAATCCTACACAGTTAGTGGTGTTCATCATCCAACAAGAGGGTGTAGAGTGGTTCTATTATGTGATCATTGTTGAGAGTGTCCACTAGTGAAAGCAGGATCCCTAGGCCTTGCTTCCAAGCATCGAATCTCCGTTTGTTTACTGTTTTGTTGCATGTTTACTCGCTGCCATATTTTATTCAGATTGCTATTACCACTCCTACTCATCCATATTACTTGCATCTCACTATCTCTTTGCCGAACTAGTGCACCTATTAGGTGTGTTGGGGACACAAGAGACTTCTTGCTTTGTGGTTGCAGGGTTGCATGAGAGGGATATCTTTGACCTCTTCCTCCCTAAGTTCGATAAACCTTGGGTGATCCACTTAAGGGAAACTTGCTGCTGTTCTACAAACCTCTGCTCTTGGAGGCCCAACACTGTCTACAAGAATAGAAGCACCCGTAGACATCAAGCTATTTTCGGCGCCGTTGCCGGGGAGGAAAGGTAAAAGGTACTCACACTCCGGATCTCGGCTACTAAGCTATTTTCGCCGTTGTGTAAGCTATTTCCTTTAGATCCTGCAATTGCATCTTGTTGTTTCTTGTTTTACACTAGTAAGGCATAATGGAATACAACTATGAGCTTTTTAATTTATTTCCTAAGTTAAGACATGAATTGTGTGATGCGAAAATTAAAGAACCTATGGAGCCTCAATTGCATGCTAGTAGCAATGTTATTAGTATGAACGCAATCACTGCTAATGCTATGGATAAGTCTAAGCTTGGGGAAGCTAGTTTTTGTGATCTTTTTAGTTTCCCATCTTTAGGGGAGAAAATTTGTTCTGATAATGCTTTATCTCCCATATGCGATAACTCTAATGATGCTTGTCCACCAACTGCAAGTACTGCTTTCAAGATACCCATGAAAATTATTGAACGTGTTATTGATAACCGCTATGAAGGGGATGGAACTGTCCATCCTGGAGATCATTTACTGTTTTTGCATGGATTATGCGGGTTATTCAAGTGTGCAGGTATCTCTATGGATGAAGTGAGGAAGAAGCTATTCTCTTTTTCGCTGTCTGGTAAAGCGGCGCATTGGTATAAATTGTTGAAGAATAGTCATTCTCTTGGTTGGGAGGAAATTGTACCTCTCTTTTATTCTAAATTTTATCCTCCTCATGAAGTGCATATTGATAGGAATTATATTTATAACTTTTATCCTCGTGATGGAGAGAGTATTTCTCAAGCATGGGGGAGATTGAAGTCACTAATGCTCAAATGTCCCATTCATGAGCTCCCCGTAATGTTATTGTTAACAATTTTTATGCGAGGCTTTCAGGACAACACAAGGACTATCTGGATGCCTGTTCGGAGGGATCTTTCACAAGCAAGGAGGTTGAAGCTAGGTGGGATCTTCTTGATCGGATTGAGGAGAATGCTGAAGGATGGGAGAACAACAAAGGTGAAGAGTCAGGTATAAATTATGATTATGAATGCATTGAAGCTTTTATGGATACTGATAAATTTCGAGATATGAGTGCTACCTATGGTCTTGACTCTCAAGTTGCTGCAAATCTTTATAAAGCCTTTGCTTCTCATTTTGAATTGCCTAAAAAGAATTTTGATAAGTATCATGAACCTTTTAAAGAGGCTTGCATGAAGGATGAAATTGTTGTTAATGATTGCAATAAG
Source organism: Lolium multiflorum (assembly GCA_030979885.1). Classification (NCBI taxonomy): domain Eukaryota; kingdom Viridiplantae; phylum Streptophyta; class Magnoliopsida; order Poales; family Poaceae; genus Lolium; species Lolium multiflorum. The sequence goes on from CM061748.1 coordinate 218,686,640, forward strand.
CATGCTCAAACTCCTAAGAATGCTATTTCCTATAAGCATGTTAATTTTTGTGGAATGCATAGACCTTGTGGAATTAATCAAATCAAATATGAATATTGTATCCATCATATTAATGAAAAAACTAGAAAGTGGGCTAGGGCTCTAGATGATCTTGGTAAAAAAGTTTGTGCCCTCTATCCTTTTATTTGTGAAGTTTGCCATGAAGTGGGTCATTTTAATTTTCAATGCTCCACCAATGATAATTTGAACCCAATGAGTGCTGCAAATTTGTATTGTGATGATGAAATTACTCCTAATCAGCATGATGAACTCACTTTATTTTTGTGGTGTGAAGAGTTATCAAGGAAAATTTCTTTGTTAGATATTAATGATCTTGATATTGATGATGTCCTGCATGGGTGTTTTTCTTATTGCATTGATAATAGCCATACAAATACTTACATACAAAATATTTTAGAAGATGACACCTTGCCAAAATATAATAGGACCGCTGTGTGTTTTGAACTAATTAATGAAAAGGAGGAATCCTCCCAAGTTTCTTCTATTGTTTCTGAAAGTAAATCAGGTTATGCGGACAAGCCACCCTTCAAGCCTCTTCCTCCTAAAGAAGGGAACGAGGAGAAGGAGGAGAAGAAGAAGAAGAAGAAGGGAACGAAGAAGAAGAAGAAGAAGAAGAAGAAGAAGAAGAAGAAGAAGGAGAATAAAGAGAAAGAGGTAACGGCATATCCCCGCGTGAATGAGATAACGCTAGGTAACCGTAAGTATGTTGCTCCTAATGATTATTATGATAATGAATCTGAATACAATGATCTTCCTATGCCCTTTACATACATTAGTGATCATGATTTGAATGAGCACACTACTTTTGATATTGCAAATCTCTGGGAAACTAATTCTGAAAATGATGATGATAATAATTGCCATAGTATCAGTGCTATCCATGCTTCCTCCCATAATGATATAGAAAGCTCTAAGCTTGGGGAAGAGGTGTTTGAAAATACTTTTGCTACTGATCATTATGTGTTTGATACATCTCCTTCTAATAACAATGATGGTATGGTCACAGATAAACCGACTGTGAAAGATAACTATTCTATTTCTTATGATGACACTGTGCCTCCGACCTTTAATGATTATTATAAAGAATGCTATGATATAGGTTATAACTATCCTTATGAAACTTGTCATAGTTATGATTGGATTGCCAAAAACAATTCCCTTAATATGCAACTTGTTTACCATGTTCAAATTCTTGATAATAATCCTGCTCCAATTACTATTAATGAGAAGAATTCTTCTTATGCCAAAATTAATGATACTTCTATGCATATGAACCATGATAAGAATGTTTTAAGTGATGGGTATATTGTGGATTTCATCAATGATGCTACTGAAAGTTATTATGAGAGAGGGAAACATGGGTATATGCATCTTAATAATATTAAGTTTCCCCTCTTTATGTTGAGAATCTTGAAGTTACTCGTGTTTTATCCTCTTATGCTTGTCACTTTGTTCTTCATGAATTCATTTGTGTACAAGATTCCTTTTCATAGGAAGCATGTTAGGCTTAAATTTGTTTTGAATTTGCCTCTTAATGCTCTCTTTTGCTTCAAATACTATTTCTTGCGATTGCATCATTAAAACTGTTGAGCCCATCTTAATGGCTATAAAGAAAGAACTTCTTGGGAGATAACCCATGTGTTTATTTTGCTATAGTACTTTTATTTTGTATTTGAGTCTTGGAAGTTGTTACTACTGTAGCAACCTCTCCTTATCTTATTTTATTGCATTGTTGTGCCAAGTAAGGTCTTTGATAGAAAGGTTGATGCTAGATTTGGATTACTGCGCAGAAACAGATTTCTTGCTGTCACGAATCTGGGCCTAATTCTCTGTAGGTAACTCAGAAAATTATGCAAATTTACGTGAGTGATCCTCAGATATGTACGCAACTTTCATTCAATTTGGGCATTTTCATCTGAGCAAGTCTGGTGCCTCAATAAAATTCGTCTTTACGGACTGTTCTGTTTTGACAGATTCTGCCTTTTATTTCGCATTGCCTCTTTTGCTATGTTGGATGAATTTCTTTGTTCCATTAATGTCCAGTAGCTTTGTGCAATGTCTAGAAGTGCTAAGAATGATTGTGTCACCTCTGAACATGTGAATTTTTGATTATGCACTAACCCTCTAATGAGTTTGTTTCGAGTTTGGTGTGGAGGAAGTTTTCAAGGGTCAAGAGAGGAGGATGATATACTACGATCAAGGAGAGTGAAAGCTCTAAGCTTGGGGATGCCCCGGTGGTTCATCCCTGCATATTTCAAGAAAACTCAAGCATCTAAGCTTGGGGATGCCCAAGGCATCCCCTTCATCGACAACTTATCAGGTTTCTTCTCTTGAAACTATATTTTTATTCAGTCACATCTTATGTACTTTACTTGGAGCGTCTGTGTGCTTTTGTTTTTGTTTTTGTTTGAATAAAATATGATCCATCATGCTTGTGTGGGAGAGAGACACGCTCCGCTGTTTCGTATGAACACATGTGTTCTTAGCTTTTAATGTTCATGGCGAAGGTTGAAACTGCTTCGTTAATTGTTATATGGTTGGAAACGGGAAATGCTACATGTAGTAATTCTAAAATGTCTTGAATAATTTGATACTTGGCAATTGTTGTGCTCATGTTTAAGTTCTTGCATCATATACTTTGCACCTATTAATGAAGAAATACATAGAGCTTGCTAAATTTGGTTTGCATAATTGGTCTCTCTAAAGTCTAGATAATTTCTAGTATTGAGTTTGAACAACAAGGAAGACGGTGTAGAGTCTTATAATGTTTACAATATGTCTTTTATGTGAGTTTTGCTGCACCGGTTCATCCTTGTGTTTGTTTCAAATAACCTTGCTAGCCTAAACCTTGTATCGAGAGGGAATACTTCTCATGCATCCAAAATCCTTGAGCCAAGCACTATGCCATTTGTGTCCACCATACCTACCTACTACATGGTATTTCTCCGCCATTCCAAAGTAAATTGCTTGAGTGCTACCTTTAAAATTTCCATTCTTTACCTTTGCAATATATAGCTCATGGGACAAATAGCTTAAAAACTATTGTGGTATTGAATATGTACTTATGCACTTTATCTCTTATTAAGTTGTTTGTTGTGCGATAACCATGTTTCTGGGGACGCCATCAACTCTTTGTTGAATATCATGTGAGTTGCTATGCATGTCCGTCTTGTCTGAAGTAAGGGAGATCTACCACTCATTTAATGGTTAGAGCATGCATAATGTTAGAGAAGAACATTGGGCCGCTAACTAAAGCCATGATCCATGGTGGAAGTTTCAGTTTTGGACATATATCCTCAATCTCATATGAGAACATTAATTGTTGCTAATTGCTTATGCATTAAAGAGGAGTCCATTATTTGTTGTCTATGTTGTCCCAGCATGGATGTCTAAGTTGAGAATAATCAAAAGCGAGAAATCCAAATGCGAGCTTTCTCCTTAGACCTTTGTACAGGCGGCATAGAGGTACCCCTTTGTGACACTTGGTTGAAACATGTGTATTGCGATGATAATCCGGTAATCCGAGCTAATTAGGACAAGGTGCGGGCACTATTAGTATACTATGCATGAGGCTTGCAACTTGTAAGATATAATTTACATGATACATATGCTTTATTACTACCGTTGACAAAATTGTTTCATGTTTTCAAAACCAAAGCTCTAGCACAAATATAGCAATCGATGCTTTCCTCTTTGAAGGACCTTTCTTTTACTTTTATGTTGAGTCAGTTCACCTATTTCTCTCCACCTCAAGAAGCAAACACTTGTGTGAACTGTGCATTGATTCTTACATACTTGCATATTGCACTTGTTATATTACTTTACATTGACACTATCCATGAGATATACATGTTATAAGTTGAAAGCAACCGCTGAAACTTAATCTTCCTTTGTGTTGCTTCAATACCTTTACTTTGATTTATTGCTTTATGAGTTAACTCTTATGCAAGACTTATTGATGCTTGTCTTGAAGTACTATTCATGAAAAGTCTTTGCTTTATGATTCAGTTGTTTACTCATGTCATTACCATTGTTTTGATCGCTTCATTCATTACATATGCTTACAATAGTATGATCAAGGTTATGATGGCATGTCACTCCAGAAATTATCTTTGTTATCGTTTACCTGCTCGGGACGAGCAGAACTAAGCTTGGGGATGCTGATACGTCTCCGACGTATCGATAATTTCTTATGTTCCATGCCACATTATTGATGATATCTACATGTTTTATGCATACTTTATGTCATTATTATGCGTTTTCCGGAACTAACCTATTGACGAGATGCCGAAGGGCCAGTTCCTGTTTTCTGCTGTTTTTGGTTTCAGAAATCCTAGTAAGGAAATATTCTCGGAATCGGACGAAATCAATGCCCAACATCCTATTTTTCCACGAAGCTTCCAGAACACCCGAGAGCCGCAAGAGGAGGGCCCTGTGGGCCCAGACGACAGGGTGGCGCGGCCAGGCCTTGGCCGCGCCCCCCTAGTGTGTCGTCGCCTCGTTGACCCTCCGACTCCGCCTCTTCGCCTATATAAAGGTCCCTGACCTAAAAACCTCGACACGTTCGACGAAACCAGAGAAAACCTTCCAGAGCCGCCGCCATCGCGAAACTCCAATTCGGGGGACAGAAGTCTCTGTTCGGCACCTTCGGGACGGGGAATTGCCCCGAAGTCATCTCCACCGCCGTCTCCACCGCCATCTTCACCGCCATCGCTGTCTCCATGATGAGGGGAGTAATTCACCCCGGGGCTGAGGGCTCCGCTGTAGCTATGTGGTTCATCTCTCTTTATGTGATCTAGTTGAATATCATCTATGTGCTACTCTAGTGATGTTATTAAAGTACTCTATTCCTCCTCCACGGTGTAATGGTGACAGTGTGTGCATCGTGTAGTACTTGGCGTAGTCTATGATCATAATCTCTTGTAGGTTATGGAGTTAATTATTACTATGATAGTATTGATGTGATCTATGCCTCCTTCATAGTGTGATGGTGACAGTGTGCATGCTATGTTAGTTCTCGGTGTAATTGTGTTGATCTATCTTGCACTCTAAGGTTATTTAAACATGAATATCGAATATTGTGGAGCTTGTTAACTCCGGCATTGAGGGTTCGTGTAATCCTACACATTAGTGGTGTTCATCATCCAACAAGAGGGTGTAGAGTGGTTCTATTATGTGATCATTGTTGAGAGTGTCCACTAGTGAAAGCAGGATCCCTAGGCCTTGCTTCCAAGCATCGAATCTCCGTTTGTTTACTGTTTTGTTGCATGTTTACTCGCTGCCATATTTTATTCAGATTGCTATTACCACTCCTACTCATCCATATTACTTGCATCTCACTATCTCTTCGCCGAACTAGTGCACCTATTAGGTGTGTTGGGGACACAAGAGACTTCTTGCTTTGTGGTTGCGGGGTTGCATGAGAGGGATATCTTTGACCTCTTCCTCCCTGAGTTCGATAAACCTTGGGTGATCCACTTAAGGGAAACTTGCTGCTGTTCTACAAACCTCTGCTCTTGGAGGCCCAACACTGTCTACAAGAATAGAAGCACCCGTAGACATCAGTGTACATTTAGGGTTTATGGTCTGGGGTTTAGGGTCTAGTGTTTAGGGTGTTTAGGGTGTACGTTTAGGGTATAATTAAGGATTAGGGTTTTAGGGTTTAAGGTTTAGGGATCAACGATCGAGTGCACACACACATTATTAGAGGCACCCGCGCCTTTGCGCATAAAGTGCATGCGTATATATATAAGTGTGTTTCTTGGCCACCAACGATATATAGATCGAGATAACAGAGAGATTTAAATATATATATATATATCCCCAAGAATATGTTCAAAAATATATTGAAATATATGCACGAATCAAGTTAATTAATTTATCAGCGCTAATTAGTTGGTCGCCTGCTTGATGCGCAATTAAGTGTCGTTGGCCTATATATGTAGGGTTTAGGGTTTAGGGTTAGCTAGGGGTTAGGGTTAGGGTTAGGGTTTAGGGTTTAGGGTTTGTTTAGGGTTTAGGGTTTAGGGCTTTAGGGTTTAGGGTTTAGTGTTTAGGGTGTTTAGGGTGTATGTTTATGGTATAATTAGGGATTAGGGATTAGGGTTTTAGGGTTTAAGGTTTAGGGATCATCGATCGAGTGCACACACACATTATTAGAGGCACTCGCGCCTTTGCGCATAAAGTGCATGCGTATATATAAGTGTGTTTTTTGGCCACCAACGATATATATATAGATCGAGAGAGAGAGAGATTGAACTATATATATTTATCCCTGATACGTCTCCAACGTATCTATAATTTCCGATGTTCCATGCTTGTTTTATGACAATACCAACATGTTTTGTTCACACTTTATATCATTTTTATGCGTTTTCCGGAACTAACCTATTGACGAGATGCCGAGGGCCAGTTGCTTTTTTGCTGTTTTTGGTTTCAGAAATCCTAGAAAGGAAATATTTTCGGAATCGGACGAAATCAATTCCAGGGATCTTATAATTTCGCGAAGCTTCCAGAGCACCGGAGAAAGGCTAGAGGGGTGCCAGGGGTGGCCCACACCACCTGGCCGCGCGGCCCAAGGGGGGCGCGCCCCTATGGTGGCACCACCCCGTGGCCCCTCCGACTCCGATTCTTCGCCTATTTAAGCCATCGTGACCTAAAAACATCGACAGAAAAGACGAACCTCCAGAAAGACTCCAGGGGCGCCGCCACATCGCGAAACTCCAAATCGGGGACGAAGTCTCTCCGGCACCTGCCGGGACGGGGAATTGCCCGGAGCCATCTCCACCGCCGTCTCCACCGCCATCTTCACCGCCATCGCTGCCTCCATGATGAGGAGGGAGTAATCCACCCCCGAGGGGGCTCCGGTAGCTATGTGGTTCATCTCTCTCCCATGTACCTCAATACAATAATCTCATGAGCTGCTTTACATGATTGAGATTCATATGAGTTTTGTATCACCACTATTCTATGTGCTACTCTAGCAATGTTATTAAAGTAGTTTTATTCCTCCTGCACGTGTGCAAAGGTGACAGTGTGTGCACCGTGTTAGTACTTGGTTTATGCTATGATCATGATCTCTTGTAGATTGCGAAGTTAACTATTGCTATGATAATATTGATGTGATCTATTCCTCCTACATATGCATGAAGGTAACAGTGTGCATGCTATGTTAGTACTTGGTTTAGTCTTTTGATCTATCTTACACTAAAGGTTACTAAAATATGAGCATTATTGTGGAGCTTGTTAACTCCGGCATTGAGGGTTCGTGTAATCCTACGCAATGTGTTCATCATCCAACAAAAGTGTAGAGTATGCATTTATCTATTCTGTTATGTGATCAATGTTGAGAGTGTCCACTAGTGAAAGTGTAATCCCTAGGCCTTGTTCCTAAATACGCTATCGCTGCTTGTTTACTGTTTTACTGCGTTACTACTGCTGCAATACTACCACCATCAACTACACGCCGGCAAGCTATTTTCTGGCACCGTTGCTACTGCTCATATATATTCATACCACCTGTATTTCACTATCTCTTCGCCGAACTAGTGCACCTATTTGGTGTGTTGGGGACACAAGAGACTTCTTGCTTTGTGGTTGCGGGGTTGCATGAGAGGGATATCTTTGACCTCTTCCTCCCTGAGTTCGATAAACCTTGGGTGATCCACTTAAGGGAAAACTTGCTGCTGTTCTACAAACCTCTGCTCTTGGAGGCCCAACACTGTCTACAGGAAAGGAGGGGAACGTAGACATCAATCCCCAAGAATATGTTCAGATATATATTGAAATATATGCACGAATGATATGTGCAAGGTATGCCATGCGCTCATGCACACTAATTGTATATATATTATGAGGCAACTTAATCAAATGTGTTTTCATTCGAGAGAACTTGTCAAGATTCAAGTTAATTAATTTATCAGCGCTAATTAGTTGGTCGCTTGCTTGATGCGCAATTAAGTGTCGTTGGCCTATATATATATATATATATATATATATATATATATATATGTAGGGTTTAATTAGGGTTTAGGTTTTAGGATTAGCTAGCTAGGGTTTTAGGGTTAGGGTTAGGGTTAGGGTTAAGGTTAATTAATTAGGGTTTAGGGTTTAGGGTTTAGGGTTTGGGGTTTGGGGTTTAGTGTTTAGGGTTTAGGGTCTAGGGTTAGGGTTTAGGGTTTAGGGTTTAGGGTGTAGTGTTTAGTGTTTAGTGTTTAGGGTCTAGGGTTTAGGGTTTAGTGTTTAGGGTGTTTAGGGTATACGTTTAGGGTATAATTAGGGATTAGGGATTAGGGTTTTAGGGTTTAAGGTTTAGGGATCATCGATCGAGTGCACACACACATTATTAGAGGCACCCGCGCCTTTGCGCATAAAGTGCATGCGTATATATAAGTGTGTTTTTTGGCCACCAACGATATATATATAGATCGAGAGAGAAAGATTGAAATATATATATTTATCCCAAAGAATATGTTCAGATATATATTGAAATATATGCACAAATGATATGTGCAAGGTACGTATGCCATGCACGCATGCACACTAATTGTATATATATTATGAGGCAACTTAATCAAATGTGTTTTCATTCGAGAGAACTTGTCAAGATTCAAGTTAATTAATTTATCAGCGCGCTAGCTAATTAGTTGGTCGCCTGCTTGATGCGCAATTAATTAAGTGTCGTTGGCCTATATATATATATGTAGGGTTTAATTAGGGTTTAGGGTTTAGGGTTAGCTAGCTAGGGTTTTAGGGTTAGGGTTAAGGTTAATTAATTAGGGTTTAGGGTCTAGGGTTTAGCAGGGTTTGGGGTTGGGGTTTAGGGTTAGGGTTTAGGGTTTAGGGTTTAGGGTGTAGTGTTTAGGGTTTAGGGTCTAGGGGTTTAGGGTTTGGTGTTTAGGGTGTTAATTTAGGGTGTACGTTTAGGGTATAATTAGGGATTAGGGATTAGGGTTTTAGGGTTTAAGGTTTAGGGATCATCGATCGAGTGCACACACACATTATTAGAGGCACCCGCGCCTTTGCGCATAAAGTGCATGCGTATATATAAGTGTGTTTTTTGGCCACCAACGATATATATATATATATATAGAGAGAGAGAGAGAGAGAGAGAGATTGAAATATATATAAATTTATTTATCCCCAAGAATATGTTCAGATATATATTGAAATATATACACAAATGATATGTGCAAGGTATGCCATGCGCGCATGCACACTAATTGTATATATATTATGAGGCAACTTAATCAAATGTGTTTTCATTCGAGAGAACTTGTCAAGATTCAAGTTAATTAATTTATCGGCGCTAATTAGTTGGTCGCCTGCTTGATGCGCAATTAAGTGTCGTTGGCCTATATATATATATATGTAGGGTTTAATTAGGGTTTAGGGTTTAGGATTAGCTAGCTAGGGTTTTAGGGTTAGGGTTAGGGTTAAGGTTAATTAATTAGGGTCTAGGGTCTAGGGTTTAGGGTTTAGGGTTTGGGGTTTGGGGTTTAGTGTTTAGGGTTTAGGGTCTAGGGTTAGGGTTTAGGGTTTAGGGTTTAGGGTTTAGGGTGTAGGGTTTAGGGTTTAGGGTCTAGGGTTTAGGGTTTAGTGTTTAGGGTGTTTAGGGTGTACGTTTAGGGTATAATTAGGGATTAGGGATTAGGGTTTTAGGGTTTAAGGTTTAGGGATCATCATCGATGCACACACATTATTAGAGGCACCCGCGCCTTTGAGCATAAAGTGCATGCGTATATATAAGTGTGTTTTTGGCCACCAACGATATATATATAGATCGAGAGAGAAAGATTGAAATATATATATTTATCCCCAAGAATATGTTCAGATATATATTGAAATATATGCACGAATGATATGTGCAAGGTATGCCATGCGCGCATGCACACTAATTGTATATATATTATGAGGCAACTTAATCAAATGTGTTTTCATTCGAGAGAACTTGTCAAGATTCAAGTTAATTAATTTATCGCGCTAATTAGTTGGTCGCTTGCTTGATGCGCAATTAAGTGTCATTGGCCTATATATATATATGTAGGGTTTAATTAGGGTTTAGGATTAGCTAGCTAGGGTTTTAGGGTTAGGGTTAGGGTTAAGGTTAATTAATTAGGGTTTAGGGTCTAGGGTTTAGGGTTTGGGGTTTGGGGTTTGGGGTTTAGGGTTTAGGGTTTAGGGTCTAGGTTTAGGGTTTAGGGTGTAGTGTTTAGGGTTTAGGGTCTAGGGTTTAGGGTTTAGTGTTTAGGGTGTTTAGGGTGTATGTTTAGGGTATAATTAGGGATTAGGGATTAGGGTTTTAGGGTTTAAGGTTTAGGGATCATCGATCGAGTGCACACACACATTATTAGAGGCACCCGCGCCTTTGAGCATAAAGTGCATGCGTATATATAAGTGTGTTTTTTGGCCACCAACGATATATATATAGATCGAGAGAGAAAGATTGAAATATATATATTTATCCCCAAGAATATGTTCAGATATATATTGAAATATATGCACGAATGATATGTGCAAGGTATGCCATGCGCGCATGCACACTAATTGTATATATATTATGAGGCAACTTAATCAAATGTGTTTTCATTCGAGAGAACTTGTCAAGATTCAAGCTAATTAATTTATCAGCGCTAATTAGTTGGTCGCCTGCTTGATGCGCAATTAAGTGTCGTTGGCCTATATATATATGTAGGGTTTAATTAGGGTTTAGGGTTTAGGATTAGCTAGCTAGGGTTTTAGGGTTAGGGTTAGGGTTAAGGTTAATTAATTAGGGTTTAGGGTCTAGGGTTTAGGGTTTAGGGTTTAGGGTTTAGGGTTTAGGGTTTGGGGTTTGGGGTTTAGGGTCTAGGGTTAGGGTTTAGGGTTTAGGGTTTAGGGTGTAGTGTTTAGGGTTTAGGGTTTAGTGTTTAGGGTGTTTAGGGTGTACGTTTAGGGTATAATTAGGGATTAAGGGTTAGGGTTTTAGGGTTTAAGGTTTAGGGATCATCGATCGAGTGCACACACACATTATTAGAGGCACCCGCACCTTTGAGCATAAAGTGCATGCGTATATATAAGTGTGCTTTTTGGCCACCAACGATATATATATAGATCGAGAGAGAAAGATTGAAATATATATATTTATCCCCAAGAATATGTTCAGATATATATTGAAATATATGCACGAATGATATGTGCAAGGTATGCCATGCGCGCATGCACACTAATTGTATATATATTATGAGGCAACTTAATCAAATGTGTTTTCATTCGAGAGAACTTGTCAAGATTCAAGCTAATTAATTTATCAGCGCTAATTAGTTGGTCGCCTGCTTGATGCGCAATTAAGTGTCGTTGGCCTATATATATGTAGTATTAGGATTTAGGGTTAGGGTTAGGGTTAAGGTTAATTAATTAGGGTTTAGGGTCTAGGGTTTAGGGTTTAGGGTTTGGGGTTTAGTGTTTAGGGTTTAGGGTCTAGGGTTAGGGTTTAGGGTTTAGTACGTGTTTAGGGTTTAGGGTTTAGGGTGTAGTGTTTAGGGTTTAGGGTCTAGGGTTTAGGGTTTAGTGTTTAGGGTGTTTAGGGTGTACGTTTAGGGTATAATTAGGGATTAGGGATTAGGGTTTTAGGGTTTAAGGTTTAGGGATCATCGATCGAGCTAGTGCACACACACATTAATTATTAGAGGCACCCGCGCCTTTGCGCATAAAGTGCATGCGTATATATATATATATGTGTGTTTCTTGGCCACCAACGATATATAGATCGAGATAAGAGAGAGATTGAAATATATATATATATCCCCAAGAATATGTTCAAATATATATTGAAATATATGCACGAATGATATGCAAGGTATGCCATGCGCACACATGCACACTAATTATATATATTATGAGACAACTTAATCAAATGTGTTTTCATTCGAGATCGAGAACTTGTCAAAAATCAAGTTAATTATATTATCAGCGCTAATTAGTTGGTCGCCTGCTTGATGCGCAATTAAGTGTCGTTGGCCTATATATGTAGGGTTTAATTAGGGTTTAGGGTTGTTAGCTAGGGGTTAGGGTTAGGGTTAGGGTTTAGGGGTTTAGGGTTTAGGGTTTAGTGTTTAGGTTTTAGGGTCTAAGGTTTAGGGTTTAGTGTTTATGGTGTTTAGGGTGTACGTTTAGGGTATAATTAGGGATTAGGGTTTAAGGTTTAGGGATCATCGATCGAGTGCACACACACACATTATTAGAGGCACCGCGCCAATTTGTGCATAAAGTGCATGCGTATATATATAAGTGTGTTTCTTGGCCACCAACGATATATAGATCTAGAGAGAGATTGAAATATATTTAGGGTTTAGGGTTTAGGGTCGTTTAGGGTCTAGGGTTAGGGTTTAGGGTTTAGTGTTTAGGGTTTAGGGGGTTTAGGGTCTAGGGTTTAGGGTTTAGTGTTTAGGGTGTTTAGGGTGTCCGTTTAGGGTATAATCAGGGATCGGGGATTAGGGTTTAAGGTTTTAGGGATATCATCGATCGAGCTAGTGCACACACACACATTATTAGAGGCACCCGCGCCTTTGCGCATAAAGTACATGTGTATATATATATGTGTGTTTCTTGGCCACCAACGATATATAGATCTAGAGAGAGATTGAAATATATTTAGGGTTTAGGGTTTAGGGTTTATTAGGGTCTAGGGTTAGGGTTTAGTGTTTAGGGTTTAGGGTTTAGGGTTTAGGGTTTAGGGTCTAGGGTTTAGGGTTTAGTGTTTAGGGTGTTTAGGGTGTACGTTTAAGGTATAATTAGGGATCATGGATTAGGGTTTTAGGGTTTAAGGTTTAGGGATCATCGATCGAGCTAGTGCACACACACATTATTAGAGGCACCCGCGCCTTTGCGCATAAAGTGCATGCGTATATATATAATAAGTGTGTTTCTTGGCCACCAACGATATATATAGATCGAGAGAGAGATTGAAATATATATATATATATCCCCAAGAATATGTTCAGATATATATTGAGATATATATATGCACGAATGATATGTGCATGGTATGCCATGCGCGCATGCACACTAATTGTATATATATTATGAGGCAACTTAATCAAATGTGTTTTCATTCGAGAGAACTTGTCAAGATTCAAGTTAATTAATTTATCAGCGCTTATTTGGTCGCCTGCTTGATGCGCAATTAAGTGTCGTTGGCCTATATATATGTAGTGTTTAATTAGGGTTTAGGTTTTAGGGTTAGCTAGCTAGGGTTTAGGGTTAGGGTTAGGGTTAATTAGGGTTTAGGGTCTAGGGTTTAGGGTTTAGGGTCTAGGGTTTAGGGTTTAGTACGTGTTTAGGGTTTAGGGTCTAGGGTTAGGGTTTAGGGTTTAGTGTTTAGGGTTTAGGGTCTAGGGTTTAGGGTTTAGTTTTTAGGGTGTTTAGGGTGTACGGTTAGGGTATAATTAGGGATTAAGGTTTTAGGATTTAAGGTTTAGGGATCATCGATCGAGTGCACACACACATTAATTATTAGAGGCACCCACGCCGTTGCGCATAAAGTGCATGCGTATATATATATAAGTAAGTTTCTTGGCCACCAACGATATATAGATCTAGAGAGAGATTGAAATATATTTAGGGTTTATGGTTTAGGGTTTAGGGTCAAGGGTTGGGGTTTAGGGTTTAGGGTCTAGTGTTTAGGGTTTAGGGTATAGGGAGTAGTGTTTAGGGTTTAGGGTCTAGGGTTTAGTGTTTAGGGTGTTTAGGGTGTATGTTTAGGGTATAATTAGGGATTAGGGTTTTAGGGTTTAAGGTTTAGGGATCATCGATCGAGTGCACACACATATTATTAGAGGCACCCGCGCCTTTGCGCATAAAGTGCATGCGTATATATATAAGTGTGTTTCTTGTCCACCAACGATATATAGATCGAGAGATAGAGATTGAAATCCCCAAGAATATGTTCAAATATACGCACACACATGAATTATTAGAGGCACCCGCGCCTTTGCGCATAAAGTGCATGCATATGTGTGTTGTTCTGGCCACCAACGATAGATCGAGAGAGATAGATAGATTGAAATCCCCAAGAATTAGAGGACCCCTTGCACAAGTGTTGGCCATCTATATATAATATGAATCCCAATAATGTTCATACATGATAGGGCATATGTGTGAAGCAAAATTTTTTCGAGAACTTGTAAAGATTCAAATTTATCAGTGCTAATGGAAACTAGTGCACATTAGAGGACCCCCTTGCACACGTGTTGGCCATCTATGTATAGTTTGAATCCAAATAATGTTCATACATGATAGGCTATATGTGAATCAATTTTTTCTTCCAAGAACTTGTCAAGATTCAAATTTATCGGTGCTAATGGAAACTAGTGCGCACTAGACGAGCCCCTTGCGCAAGTGCTGGCCATTACATATAGTTTAAAACTCAAGAATGTTCATACATGATAGGCCATATGTGCAAAGGAATTTTTTTCCCGTGAACTTGTCAAAATTCAAGTTTATCGGTGCAAATGGAAACTAGTCCAAAAAATTACATAGAGGTCCAAGAGAACTAGACAATAACTAATAGGACCTGCAACTTTACAAAAAGGACCCCAAAACATATAGAATAAAATCAATCGAGTCCTTCTGGACCGCACATCAGATCTCTGCTCCGCATCCTTTCCAGCAACTCCGTCGCCGGGGACGCACCACTTGGGACGGTGTCGCCGGTAGTCGCCAGGACGAAGGAGAAGAAGGGCCTCAGCAACGGCACATTGGCTCTGAGAAGGGCCGCTGAAAGGCCAAGATGTTCACGGGCAAGACGGATGACGCCGTCGTATGCCCCGAGCTTGTGAACGTTAGCAGCTTGACTTCCCCATTGGCCAGATCTGAAGCACTGACCAAAGCAAGCCTCACCGTTAGCGCCATCACCTTGATGGCACCAGATCGGGGTTTGGCCGGCAAGATCCGCCAGATTCACCGTAGGCCAGATCTGAAGCCGATGACGAGATCCCCGACTCCATTGCGCCATTCTGCTCATGGGAAACACTGGATCTAAGCTTACAACAACATGAACTCCCTCGGATCCAAATTAACTGACTCAACTTTGCTTATCTAAATATGGATGTATCCACACATGTTTTTACTCGAGATACATACACGTCTAAGGAAAGTTGAATCAATTAATTTAGTTCGGAGGGTGTACGATATACAGAGAGAAGTCGGCCTCGTCTCCGGCCGGCGAGGCCGCCGGAGAGAAGGGGAGAGGAGCCGGGGGAGTGGGAGAGACTCGAGAGAGAAAGAGAAGAGGAAGAAATGAGAGCTCCCTGGGGAAGAACATTATTTTTGTCGTTCTGCTCGTAGCTTGAAACTGAAAATTTCGGCCGCGCGCCAAATCATCCCGCCGCATCCATTCGAAAATCCCGTGACCAGTTTTACCCTTTTAACCCTGGTCCGGAAGCTACAACCCACCGACCATGGAGGGCTCATTCGGTAACAATGAAATATCTTGCCTAGATCCCGAACCCTCCCCACAGGCCCACACCCACCCACCAACCATTCGCCCCATTAGCTCAAAAATACTCTCACACGCCAAAGCTCTGACTCTCTACAGTACTAGATCTGCTTCGCCGCCGGCATACTCCTCCACAGCGTAGCCTTGATCGTGTTGGCTGTCCACCCACCTGATCCGCTCCCCCGCCGCCCTCGCCACCGACGGATCTGCTTCACCGCCGACCTCGCCACCGATGGATCTGCTTCACCGCCGACCTCGCCACCGACGGATCTGCTTCACCGCCGACCTCATCCACAGCGTAGCAATCAACGCCTTCCTGTCGATGCACCGGATCCTCTCCAACGGAACCGTGTCTACTTCACCGCGCCCCCTCCACAGAAGCCGATCTATTCCACCGACTACCTCGGCGCAGCGGCTGTATCAACTTCACCGAATCCCTTGCCAGCCAACCAGATCCGCTTCTACTGAAACAGGGTCGACTCATCGTCTCCGCGTTCGCCGCCTGGAATGCAAGTTGCCGCCCCGTCCACCCCGCCGCAGCTTGGTTAGTACGCTGGCCCGTTAGATCGCGGTGTTTCTTTAGCCATGTTTTGTGTAGTTATTTGCAGATCTCATATGCCATTAAATTTCTTGATGTGTTACTTCGCATGAAGTTCGTTTAAATATTGTACAGTACAAAAGCATTATCCGGTCGCTACCATCCTGTTCATTCTACTGACACCTGTGTGCATCCACATATTTATAGGGGACCCATTCATTTGCTGCCAACTGTTTTTGTACTGCATGCTATTCCTTTTATAGTCATGCTATGGGCATTTCCAATCTGGTTGTTCTTATACCACGTCATTAGCTCACCGCTAGCCGCTAGCTGTTTTCTCGTGTCTGCTATTCTCACACTGCTTTTATAATCATGCTATGTGCATTTCCAATCTGCTTGCTCTTATACCTCGTCTTTAGCTTATAGCTATTTTTTCCATGAATGCTCCTGTCGCACAGCTTGTATAGTTATTGCTGCGTGCATGTCTGGTCTTTGTATTATCGTAGACTAACTTGTCAATGTTATTTTTCCTAGGGATTGATCATGCGAACCACTTATTAGAATATCCAACATTAACAGCGGGGACGCTAGGGAAGGTTGGAATCTGAGTTCTTGGTTGGTAACTTTGGCAGTTTACTTCCGTTATTATCTATAACCTATATGCATTGTTCCTTATGCAAGAGATAAACACTTGGAACCCTGCCATAGCAATGCCATCCATGCTTTACTATGTTTCTGCCTATTTGATATGCTTGTCTTGGAGCAACTGCGAAGGTGATTTGAACCTGACATTTGGTCATTCTTAATGCCAGTTTACTTTATGTGGAAAACCTTGGCATTACCCTACTCTAAATCTGAATGTCTGAAATTCGTATCTCATGCAAAGCAACATCTAGTTGGTTTTAATCTGATATCTGGTAAATATTGGCTTATTCATTTGGCAGCTCAAATTTTTTGTTATTTGAAACCAGCTGACTTGGTCTTAAATGTGATATCTAAACACAGATTAAGGACAATGGAGCAGGAGGATTAGCATTTCACTTGATGGCTGAACCTAAAATGACAGGCATGTCGACCACGACTAGTGCACGCAAGAGAAGGACCTGCAGCGAGCCAGTATGTTCTGCTACATGTTGTTATCTGATCTCTACATTGCGTAATACATGTTTGAATAGTTAATTGTTGTAACTATTTTTGCAATATTACCAGAATGCAGTTTTAGTGAAGCAGTCATCATTAGAAGATAGTCGCCAAAGCGACCCTGTGCAACATTATGATGTAAGTCTGCTTAGTACAAGTTCCATACATTGTCTTATTTATGCAACTTGTTATTATCTTATATCTACATTGCATAATAAATGTTTGAATAGTTCACTGTTGTAACTATGTTTGCAATATTACTAGAATGCAGTTGTAATGAAGAAGTCCTTAGTAGAAGATAGAGCGCAAAAAAGGTTCCGGGGTGAGCCTATGCAACGATATAATGTAAGTCTATGCTTAGTACTTGTGACTATCTCATATCGACAATGCTTAATACATGTTTGCATAGTTCATCATTTAACTCTTTTTGCATTATTATCAGAATGCAGTTCTGATGAAGCAATCTTCATTAGAAGAGAGGCCCACAAAAAGTTCTGATCTTTGTTCTGATGCATCCTCTCATAGCCGTCAACCTAGACCATTCTTTTCATCAAACAGTGAACATCTCAAGGCTGTACTTTATAAAAGACATGGTATTGCTGCTTTAAGATCTGTAGCTGATATGTTGACCAAGAGTACACAAGATTCAATCAAGGCGATTGCCAAATGTCAACGTGTTATTGATGATGCTAATAGAAGTCCTCAATGATTCTATGTAATTTTTTTATTTGGGCACATTAATTGCCTTGTAATTTTCCTAGTTATTTTATTTGTGTATGTAATTGTGTGTATCATTGATATCAGATTTTAGGCTCATGAAATTTAATGCAAGTTGACTAGTCAAACAACCAGGGCCCTATAATAGATTGGGCCGGCCCATTAACAGTAGTGTGGGACCCACTTTCATTTTCGGCCGGCTCACTTACTGGGCCGGCCCGTTAGAAAGTGGGACCCACCTGTGCTTTTGGCCCGGCCCACTGTCTTGTTGGGCCAGCCCACTTGCTACATGATGGACCCCACATACTAAATGGTCCGGCCCTTTAAGAGGAAAGTGGGACCCACTTTTGGCGCCCACTAGCGTGTTGGGCCGCCCACTTGCTATATGGTGGACCCCACATACTAAATGGGCCGGCCTTTAATGGAAAGTGGGACCCACTGTGCTTTTGGCACGGCCCATCTTGTTGGCCGGCCCACTTGCTATATGGTGGACCCCACATACTAAATGGGTCGGCCCTTTAATGGAAAGTGGGACCCACTGTGTTTTTGGCCCCCACTATCTTGTTGGGCCGGCCCACTTGCTATATGGTGGACCCCACATACTAAATGGGCTGGCCCATTAACAGGAAAGTGGGACCCACTGTGCTTTTGGCCCGCCACGGCTTGGTGGGCCCCATTTGATCTAATGTGGACCCCACGTATGGGCCCTATAGGAGGAAAATGGGACCCACAGGCTAATTGGGCCGCCCAATAACTTCTTGGGCGGCCCACTTGCTTTAAGGTGGACCCCACTTGGTAAATGGGCCGGCCCGATAACATGAAAGTGGGTCCCACATGTTTTGTGGGCCGGCCCTTTTGCCTGTTGACCGGTCAAACGAGTGCATTCGGCCCGGCCCACATGCTTAGTGGGCCGGCCCATTAATGTTTTGACCAGTCAACCTTAGAGGTTAGGCCCGGCCCACGTAACTAATGGACCAGCCCAGCTATATAGTTGACCGGTCAAACTAAGTCAGCTGGCCCGGCCCGCAAACTTAATGGGCCGGCCCGCTTAAGACGTGGCATGCCTCGTGTGGGCCTACCATCTACCATGGGGTTTCAGCCGGTTAACGCCGTTAACTGCCAGTTAACGGCGTCTGCCATGTGTCAGTTTGCATGACGTCGCAGTCAACGGGCTCCCGGAAACATTTTCTGCAACGGTCCGATTTTCCGTGGCGGAAGGCGCCCAAGCGCGACGGACCGAAAAAATCGTCGTAGGACTTTGCCTGACGCACTTTCGACAACAGAACCCATATCGTCGGGTTAGGCCCATAGGCGACGAAAAATACCCCTTAGCGGACGATTTTGAGACGTTGTCTATCAGAACTTTTCTTGTAGTGTGTCTCCAACTCTTCAGAGCATAAACAACTGCCGCTAACTCTAGATCATGTACTGGGTAGTTGTGTTCATGTGGTTTCAACTGTCTTGATCCATAAGCTATTACTTTCCGATCTTGCATAAGAACACATCCAAGTCCATTCTTGGAAGCATCACAATACACTGTGTAATCCTTTCCAGGTTCAGGAACTGCTAACACCGGTGCTGTGGTTAACTTATCTTTGAGTGTTTGGAAGCTGGCTTCACACTCATCAGTCCACACAAATGGGGTGTTTTTCTTGAGTAACTTGGTCATTGGTCCTGCAATCTTCGAAAATCCTTCTATGAACCTCCGATAATAGCCTGCCATACCAAGGAATCCTCGTATCTCCTTAGCATTTTTGGGTGACTTCCACTCCAATACGGACTGAACCTTGCTTGGATTCACCGCTATTCCTTCTTTGGTTATGACATGTCCAAGAAATTCAACACTATCTAACCAAAATTTGCACTTGCTGAACTTTGCATATAGCTGATGTTCTCTCAAAATTTGCAGAACTATCTTCAAATGCTTGGCATGTTCTTCTTTATCTTTGGAATAGATTAGAATATCATCTATGAACACTATCACGAACTTGTCCAAGTACTTCATGAATATCTTGTTCATCAAATTCATGAAAATAGATGATACGTCTCAAACTTATCTATAATTTCTTATGTCCCATGCTACTTTTATAATGATACTCACATGTTTTATACACATTATATGTCATATTTATGCATTTTCCGGCACTAACCTATTGACGAGATGCCGAAGAGCCAGTTGCTGTTTTCTGCTGTTTTGGAAATCCTAGTAAGGAAATATTCTCGGAATTGGACGAAATCAACGCCCATGGGCTTATTTTTCCACGAAGCTTCCAGAAGACCGGAGGAGATACGAAGTGGGGCCACGAGGCGACGCCACAATAGGGCGGCGCGGCCCAGGTGCTGGCCGCGCGGCCCTAGCGTGTGGGCCCCTCGTGACGCCCCCTGACCTACCCTTTCGCCTACTTAAAGCCTTCGTCACGAAACCCCCAGTACCGAGAGCCATGATACGGAAAACCTTACTGAGACGCCGCCGCCGCCAATCCCATCTCGGGGATTCAGGAGATCGCCTCCGGCACCCTGCCGGAGAGGGGAATCATCCCGGAGGTCTCTTCATCGCCATGATCGCCTTCGGATCGATGTGTGAGTAGTCCACCCCTGGACTATGGGTCCATAGCAGTAGCTAGATGGTTGTCTTCTCCTCATTTTGCTATCATGTTAGATCTTGTGAGCTGCCTATCATGATCAAGATCATCTATTTGTAATGCTACATGTTGTGTTTGTTGGGATCCGATGAATATTGAATACTATGTCAAGTTGATTATCAATCTATCATATATGTTATTTATGTTCTTGCATGCTCTCCGTTGCTAGTAGAGGCTCTGGCCAAGTTGATACTTGTGACTCCAAGAGGGAGTATTTATGCTCGATAGTGGGTTCATGCCTCCATTAAATCTAGTGACAGAAAGTTCTAAGGTTGTGGTTGTTGTTGCCACTAGGGATAAAACATCGATGCTTTGTCTAAGGATATTTGTGTTGATTACATTACGCACCATACTTAATGCAATTGTCTGTTGTTTGCAACTTAATACTGGAAGGGGTTCGTATGATAACCTGAAGGTGGACTTTTTAGGCATAGATGCATGCTGGATAGCGGTCTATGTACTTTGTCGTAATGCCCTGATTAAATCTTATAGTACTCATCATGATATATGTATGTGCATTGTTATGCCTTCTTTATTTGTCAATTGCCCAACTGTAATTTGTTCACCCAACATGTTTATCTTATGGGAGAGACACCACTAGTGAAGTGGACCCCGGTCCTATTCTTTACATCTCAAATACAATCTGCAATTGTTCTTTACTGTTCTTTGCAAACAAACATCATCTTCCACACAATACATCTAATCCTTTGTTTACAGCAAGCCGGTGAGATTGACAACCTCACTGTTACGTTGGGGCAAAGTACTTTGATTGTGTTGTGCAGTTCCACGTTGGCGCGGAATCCCTGGTGTTGCGCCGCACCACTCCGCCACCAACAACCTTCACGTGCTCCTTGACTCCTACTGGTTCGATAACCTTGGTTTCTTACTGAGGGAAAACTTACTGTTGTGCGCATCACACCTTCCTCTTGGGGTTCCCAACGGACGTGTCAACTACACGCAGCAAGTAGATTTTCTGGCGCCGTTGCCGGGGAGATCAAGACACGCTGCAAGGGGAGTCTCCCACATCCAATCTCTTTACTTTGTTTTTGTCTTGCTTTACTTTATTTTATTTACTGCTTTGTTTTCTCCTATATAAAAAACACAAAAAAATTAGTTGCTAGTTTTACTTTATTTACTGTCTTGTTCTCTATATTGAAAACACAAAAAAATTAGTTACTTGCATTTACTTTATCTAGTTTGCTTTATTTACTACTGCTGAAATGGGTACTCCTGAAAATACTAAGTTGTGTGACTTCACTAGCACAAATAATAATGATTTCTTATGCACACCTATTGCTCCACCTGCTACTACAGCAGAATTCTTTGAAATTAAACCTGCTTTACTGAATCTTGTTATGAGAGAGCAATTTTCTGGTGTTAGTTCTGATGATGCTGCTGCCCATCTTAATAATTTTGTTGAACTATGTGAAATGCAAAAGTATAAGGATGTAGATGGTGACATTATAAAATTGAAATTGTTTCCTTTCTCCTTAAGAGGAAGAGCTAAAGATTGGTTGCTATCTCTGCCTAGAAATAGTATTGATTCTTGGACTAAATGTAAGGATGCTTTTATTGGTAGATATTATCCTCCCGCTAAAATTATATCTTTGAGAAGTAGCATAATGAATTTCAAGCAATTAGATAATGAACATGTTGCTCAAGCATGGTAGAGAATGAAATCTTTGGTAAAGAGTTGCCCAACCCATGGACTAACTACTTGGATGATCATCCAAACCTTTTATGCAGACTGAATTTTTCTTCGCGGAACCTATTGGATTCAGCTGCTGGAGGTACCTTTATGTCCATTACTTTGGGGCGGCAACAAAGCTTCTTGATGATATGATGGTAAATTACTCTGAATGGCACACGGAAAGAGCTCCACAAGGTAAGAAGGTAAATTCTGTTGAAGAAACCTCCTCCTTGAGTGATAAGATTGATGCTATTATGTCTATGCTTGTGAATGGTAGATCTAATGTTGATCCTAATAATGTTCCTTTAGCTTCATTGGTTGCCCAAGAAGAACATGTTGATGTGAATTTCATTAAAAGTAATAATTTCAACAACAATGCTTATAGGAATAATTCTGGTAATAACTATAGGCCATATCCTTCTGCTAATGGTAATGGTTATGTTAATTCTTATGGGTATTCTTACAACAATAATAGGAGTGTACCCCTGGTCTTGAAGCTATGCTTAAAGAATTTATTAGTACACAAACTGCTTTTAACAAATCTGTTGAAGAAAAGCTTGATAAAATTGATATTCTTGCTTCTAAGGTTGATAGACTTGCCTCTGATGTTGATCTTTTAAAATTGAAAGTTATGCCTAATAAGGATATTGATAATAAAATTGTTACTACATCAAATGCCATCCAAGTTCGAATTAATGAGAATATTAGATTGATGGCTGAATTGCATGCTAGGTGGGAAAGAGAAGAAAATGAAAAACTAGCTAAAGATAATGTAGCTAAAGTTTGGACTATTACCACCACTAGTAATGATAATGCTTCACATGTTGCTACACCTCCTAATATCAATGGTAAAATAATTGGTGTTGGCAATGTTTCTACTCCTAGTGCAAAGCGTGCAAAATTGCCTGAAACTGCTAAAACTACTGAAACTTATAAAACTGCTGAAATTTTTCAAAATGTTGGGGACAATGATTCCATTGTTGTAGGTCATAATGGTTTAGACTTTGATGATTGTCACATCTCTGAAGTTATAAAGTTCTTACAAAAACTTGCTAAAAGTCCCAATGCTAGTGCTATAAATTTGGCCTTTACAAAACATATTACAAATGCTCTCATAAAAGCTAGAGAAGAGAAACTAAAACTTGAAGCCTCTATTCCTAGGAAGTTGGAAGATGGTTGGGAGCCTATCATTAAGATGAGGGTCAATGATTTTAATTGTAATGCTTTATGTGATCTTGGTGCAGGTATTTCTGTTATGCCTAAGAAAATCTATGATATGCTTGACTTGCCACCATTGAAAAATTGTTATTTGGATGTTAATCTTGCTAATAATGCTATAAAGAAACCTTTGGGGAGGATTGATAATGTTCGCATTATGGTTAACAATAACCTTGTCCCCGTTGATTTTGTTGTCTTGGATATTGAATGCAATGCATCTTGTCCCATTATATTGGACCTTTTCTTCGAACTGTTGGTGCTACCATTGATATGAAGGAAGGTAATATTAAATATCAATTTCCTCTTAAGAAAGGTATGGAAAACTTCCCTAGAAAGAGAATGAAGTTACCTTAGGATTCTATTATTAGAACAAATTATGATGTTGATGCTTCGTCTCTTGATAATACTTGATACACACTTTCTGCGCCTAGCTGAAAGGCGTTAAAGAAAAGCGCTTATGGGAGACAACCCATTATTTTACTTCTGCACTTTGTTTTATATTTGAGTCTTGGAAGTTGTTACTACTGTAGCAACCTCTCCTTATCTTTATTTTATTGCATTGTTGTGCCAAGTAAAGTCTTTGATAGTAAAGTCAATACTAGATTTGGATTACTGCGCAGGAACAGATTTCTTGCTGTCACGAAATTGAGCCGCCCCTGCTGTAGAAAATTTTAAAAAATCTGCCAATTTACGTGCGTGATCCCCAGATATGTACGCAACTTTCATTCAATTTTGGCATTTTCATCTGAGCAAGTCTGGTTCCTCTAAAAAATTCGTCTTTACAGACTGTTCTGTTTTGACAGATTCTGCCTTTTATTTCGCATTGCCTGTTTTGCTATGTTTGATGGATTTCTTTGTTCCATTAACTTTCAGTAGCTTTGTGCAATGTCCAGAAGTGTTAAGAATGATTATGTCACCTCTCAATATATGAATTATGCACTGACCCTCTAATGAGTTTGTTTTGAGTTTGGTGTGGAGGAAGTTTTCAAGGGTCAAGAGAGGAGGATGATACAATATGATCAAGAAGAGTGAAAAGTTTAAGCTTGGGGATGCCCCCGTGGTTCATCCCTGCATATTTTAAGAAGACCCAAGCGTCTAAGCTTGGGGATGCCCAAGGCATCCCTTCTTCATCGACAACTTATCAGGTCACCTCTAGTGAAACTATATTTTTATTCCGTCACATCTTATGTGCTTTACTTGGAGCGTCTGTTTTTATTTTTGTTTTTGTTTGAATAAAATCGGATCCTAGCATTCCTTGTTTGGGAGAGAGACACGCTCCGCTGTTTCGTATGAACACATATGTTCTTAGCTTTATCTTTAATGTTCATTGCGAAAGTTGGACTATTTCATTCATTGTTATATGGTTGGAAACGAAAAATGCCGCATGTGGTAAATGGTATAATGTCTTGAATAATGTGATACTTGGCAATTGTTGTGCTCATATAGATCATGTTTAAGCTGTTGCATCATGTACCTTGTACCCATTAATGAAGAACTACATAGAGCTTGTTAAAATTTGGTTTGCATGATTGATCTCTAGAGTCTAGATATTTTCTGGTTGAGGTGTTTGAACAACAAGGAGACAATATAAAGTCTTATAATAGCTACAATATGTTCATATGTGAGCTTTTCTGCACCTTTTATAATTGAGTTTGCTTCAAACAACCTTGCTAGCCTAGCCTTGTATTGAGAGGAATTCTTCTCGTGCATCCAAATCCTTGAGCCAATACTATGCCATTTGTGTCCACCATACCTACCTACCACATGGTATTTCTCTGCCATTCCAAAGTACATTACTTGAGTGCTACCTTTAAAATTCTATTCTTTGCCTCTGCAATATATAGCTCATGGGAAAGTAGCCTTAAAAACTATTGTGGTGAAGAATATGTACTTATGTGTCTTATTTCTTAATAAGTTGCTTGTTGAGCGGTAATCATGTTTCTGGGGACGCCATCAACTCTTTTACCTTTGTTGAATATCATGTGAGTTGCTATGCATGTTCGTCTTGTCTGAAGTAAGAGAGATTTTCAGGATCAAATGGTTTGAGTATGCATATTGTTAGAGAAGAACATTGGGCCGCTAATTAAAGCCATGATTCATGGTGGAAGTTTCAGTTTGGACAATCAATCCTCAATCTCTTATGAGAATATTAACTGTTGTTGAATGCTTATGCATTAAAGAGGAGTCCATTATCTATTGTCTATGTTGTCCCGGTATGGATGTCTAAGTTGAGAATAATCAAAAGCGAGAAATCCAATGCGAGCTTTCTCCTTAGACCTTTGTACAGGCGGCATAGAGGTACCCCTTTGTGACACTTGGTTGAAACATGTGCTATGCAATGATAATCCGTGTTAATCCAAGCTAATTAGGACAAGGTGCGAGCACTATTGGTATACTATGCATGAGGCTTGCAACTTATAAGATATCTTATACATAACACATATGCTTTATTACTACCGTTGACAAAATTGTTTCTATGTTTTCAAAATGAAAAGCTCTAGCACAAATATAGTAATCCATGCTTCCCTCTGCGAAGGACCATTCTTTTACTTTATTGTTGAGTCAGTTTGCCTATTCTTTCTATCCCAGAAGCAAACACTTGTGTCAACTGTGTGCGTTGATTCTTACATGTTTACCTATTGCACTTGTTATATTACTTTGTATTGACAATTATCCATGAGATATATATGTTGAAGTTGAAAGCAACCGCTGAAACTTATATCTTCCTTTGTGTTGCTTCAATGCCTTTACTTTGAATTTATTGCTTTATGAGTAACTCTTATGCAAGTCTTATTGATGCTTGTCTTGAAAGTATTCTTCATGAAAAGTCTTTGCTATATGATTCATTTGTTTACTCATTATCTTCATCGTTGCTTCGAATCGCTGCATTCATCTCATATGCTTTACAATAGTATGATCAAGATTATGATAGCATGTCACTTCAGAAATTATCTTTGTTATCGTTTACCTACTCGAGGGCGAGTAGGAACTAAGCTTGGGGATGCTTGATACGTCTCAAACGTATCTATAATTTCTTATGTTCCATGCTACTTTTATGATGATACTCACATGTTTTATACACATTATATGTCATATTTATGCATTTTTCGGCACTAACCTATTGACGAGATGCCGAAGAGGATTGCTTTCTGCTGTTTTTGGTTTCAGAAATCCTAGTAAGGAAATATTCTCGGAATTGGACGAAATCAACGCCCAGGGGCTTATTTTTCCACGAAGCTTCCAGAAGACCGGAGGAGATACGAAGTGGGGCCACGAGGCGACGCCACAACAGGGCGGCGCGGCCCGGTGGCCCGCGCGGCCCTAGCGTGTGGGCCCCTCGTGACGCCCCGACCTACCCTTTCGCCTACTTAAAGCCTTCGTCGCGAAACCCCAGTACCGAGAGCCACGATACGGAAAACCCACCAGACGCCGCCGCCAATCCCATCTCGGGGATTCAGGAGATCGCCTCCGGCACCCTGCCGGAGAGGGGAATCATCTCCGGAGGTCTCTTCATCGCCATGATCGCCTCCGGATCGATGTGTGAGTAGTCCACCCCTGGACTATGGGTCCATAGCAGTAGCTATATGGTTGTCTTCTCCTCATTGTGCTATCATGTTAGATCTTGTGAGCTGCCTATCATGATCAAGATCATCTATTTGTAATGCTACATGTTGTGTTTGTTGGGATCCGATGAATATTGAATACTATGTCAAGTTGATTATCAATCTATCATATATGTTATTTATGTTCTTGCATGCTCTCCGTTGCTAGTAGAGGCTCGGCCAAGTTGATACTTGTGACTCCAAGAGGGAGTATTTATGCTCGATAGTGGGTTCATGCCTCCATTTAATCTGGGACAGTGACAGAAAGTTCTAAGGTTGTGGATGTCTTGTTGCCACTAGGGATAAAACATCGATGCTTTGTCTAAAGATATTTGTGTTGATTACATTACGCACCATACTTAATGCAATTGTCTGTTGTTTGCAACTTAATACTGGAAGGGGTTCGGATGATAACCTGAAGGTGGACTTTTTAGGCATAGATGCATGCTGGATAGCGGTCTATGTACTTTGTCGTAATGCCCTGATTAAATCTCATAGTACTCATCATGATATATGTATGTGCATTGTTATGCCTTCTTTATTTGTCAATTGCCCAACTGTAATTTGTTCACCCAACATCTATTTATCTTATGGGAGAGACACCACTAGTGAACTGTGGACCCCGGTCCTATTCTTTACATCTGAAATACAATCTACTACAATTGTTCTTTACTGTTCTTTGCAAACAAACATCATCTTCCACACAATACATCTAATCCTTTGTTTACAGCAAGCCGGTGAGATTGACAACCTCACTGTTACGTTGGGGCAAAGTACTTTGATTGTGTTGTGCAGGTTCCACGTTGGCGCGGAATCCCTGGTGTTGCGCCGCACTACACTCCGCCACCAACAACCTTCACGTGCTCCTTGACTCCTACTGGTTCGATAACCTTGGTTTCTTACTGAGGGAAAACTTGCTGCTGTGCGCATCACACCTTCTTGGGGTTCCCTTGTTCATCAACTTCATGAAAATAGCTGGTGCATTTCTTAATCCAAATGGTACAACCAAGTATTCATGGTGTCCATACCTTGATACAAACGCTGTTTTTGGCACATCCTCCTTCTTGATCTTGATTTGATGGTATCCTGACCTTAAATCTATCTTCGAGAAGACTCCAGCTCCTTGAACTTGATCAAAAAGGTCTTGTATCCTAGGTAAAGGGTACTTGTTCTTGATAGTTACATTGTTAAGATTCCTGTAATCTCCACACATTCTCTTTCCTCCATCTCTTTTATCCACAAAAATGACTGGTGTACCCCATGGTGACACACTTTCTTGGATAAATCCCTTCTGTTCCATTTCATCTATCTTAGCTTTCAGTTCCACTAACTCCTTTGGTCCCATCTTATATGGTGGTTGAGCTATTGGTGTTGTGCCTGGAATCAGATCGATTGTGAACTCTATCTCTCTATCGGGTGGCATGCCCGGTAGTTCCTTGGGAAATACATCTGGAAATTCATTTACTACAGGGATATCTTCAATCCTCACTTCCTTCAGACTATTTAGCTTCAATCCTATCTCCAACTCAGTGTATTTGTCTCCTTGGAAAACTATTCGACCTCCAACAGAATTGCAAAGTGATACTGTTTTGTCTCCACAGTTGATCACCGCTCCATTCTCCGTCAACCAGTCCATCCCTAAGATGACTAATATGTCCTTCATGGGAATGATGAATAGGTCCACGAAATACACACAGTCACATATGGTTATGACCTGTGCTTCTTTCACGTGGGTTACTAAGATCATTCCTCCCGCGGATAGGACAGTTATAGGGGTTTCTAACTTAGAACATCTAAGCCCGAATTTTTCCACAAATTTCAGTGCAAGAAATGATGTGGTTGCTCCAGTATCAAATAAGACTTTGCCAGGATGAGTAAGAATGCTGAGCGTACCTAAGACTGTTTGATCCGACTCTTCCGCTTGCTCCAAAGATGTGCAATTCAGCTTTCCATACGGCTTGCCCCTCTTGTTGTTGTTGTAGTTACGGTTGTTGTTGTCGTTGCCACTTCCACCTCGTCCTCCTGAGCTTTGTCCACTCCATAACGCTTTGTTTGGACACTCTGGCTTGATGTGTCCATCCTTCCCACAACCATAACATATGATTCTGGGTTTCTGACAATCCTTCTGCACATGACCTCTCTGTCCACAACTGTGACAGGTGATTTGATTAATTGGGTTCTGACTCTGACCTCCCCGGTTGTATTGATTACCAGTAGTAGGTCGAAATCGGGGTTTGAAACTCCGATCAGGTGTTGGTTTGCTGACTGGGTACTTCCTTGGCTCGATACGAGCCCTCTTCCTCCTATCCTCTTGGACTTGCCTATAGTCATCCTCGAAAGTGATTGCCGAGTCAATCAGTTCCTGGAATTCAGTAGTCCGTGCCAACCTCAGTTGCATCTTCATGTATGGATTCATGCCTTTCATGAACCGCTTCTTTCTTTTTTCTTCAGTGTCCACTTCCTCAGGTGCATACCTGGACAGCCTGTTGAAATCACGAACATACTGCATAATGGGTGTAGTGTTCTGACGTAGTTCGTCAAACTCTCTCTTCTTCAGCTCCACCACGCTCTCCGGAACATGGGCATCCCGGAACTTCTTCTTGAATTCCTCCCAGGTGAACACCTTATCTGGAGGATGTACTGCTACAAGATTCTCCCACCATGATGCTGCTGGTCATGACAACAGATAAGTAGTATACCGAATCTTCTCCTCATCGTTGCATCCAACGGTCTTCAACTTCCGTTCCGTATCCATGAGCCAGTCTTCAGCATCCATTGGTTCTGGAGCTGATGTAAAAGGTAGTGGTCTTGCATTTTAAAAGTCTGATAGGGTTACTCCCTTGCCTTCATTACCCTTATCGTTGATGACTTGGGTAAAGAAATCTTGCATGTTCTTGCTTTGACTTTCCTGGTACCTCCTCCTATCTTCTTCCATTGCTATCATGTACTGTTGGAAATCTGGATGCATCATTGGGTGTGATGGTGGTGGTGCATTCTCCGCTCTAGCTGCTGCATCTGCCTCCTCTTTTTCTCTCGCCTCCCGCTCTCTCCGAGCATCTTCGGTTTCAACTAACGCCATGTTCCCCTAGTCCTGTAACAAGAGCGATTACTCATAATTACACCATGCAAATGTTTTCTGAGCTCAACTCATTGCCCAGAACTAGTCACACAATGAAATCAAGAAGCAAATCCAAAACAAACATTTATTATGCATATACTTTGTATCTTTACTATTATATGTGAGTTGGTACGTCGTCAAAAATGTTTGATGTCAAAGATTGGAGACATCTTGACCTTCGATCACCATCACAGATGCCAAATAAGAATCATTACCGTCCAGTCTTCCGCTGACCTTCTCTACCCGTGTGTCACAAATATGG
Source organism: Lolium multiflorum (assembly GCA_030979885.1). NCBI lineage: Eukaryota > Viridiplantae > Streptophyta > Magnoliopsida > Poales > Poaceae > Lolium > Lolium multiflorum. The sequence continues at coordinate 218,717,102 of CM061748.1, forward strand.
AAAGCAATAACAATTACTAGGATGCTGCCACAATCACGGAAAGTAATTGGCAACAAATCAGGATGTCCACAATCACAAAAACTTATAAAAATATGGAAAGAAAATATTGCAAGCGAGTAGCATGGAAAGAAATCATGGCCAATTGCCTACGACCGAATCAGGCTTCGACGTTCCTGCCGTTGCTTATGCCCATGTCATTCGCCCGCCTACCACTACATAGCCCTGCCGCTCACACCTCTATGCCGTGGCGCCGTTGACGATGAAGACGAGGATGGATAGAAGGCGACAACGTTCCCTCCATTCAGCTGAGGCCCTCACGCGTCCGAGGTATCCCATTTACCCCTTTTTCTCTCGCATCGCCTCCGTCCTCTCGCTTTTATCCTCTCCGGTCAAATGGCGTGGTGACGGCACATAATACATGCCAATGGGAATGAGGGCGAACATGCATGAGGATGCAATGCCTGAACGCGCAAGGGGCCGTTGCCTGAGGCCCCCGTTCGGTTGTGGCTGAACCGCATCGCCTCTCCTCTCTTTTTTATCTGATGTATGCCCATGTATCTTTTCATTTCTCTGCTCTTTTGCTCGTACGATGTGGATGGGAGGAGAGGAGGTTCCGCTGCGCCGTCGCCTCGTCGCGTGCTTCCTACACCGTGGCGATGTCGCATTCCTATGTCTCTGCGATGTCGCCTTCCCACGTGCCCCACGGGGCTGGACCCCACATGGTCTCATACTATGACGCACCCTCTAGCTCTTGCATCCACACACCACGTTGGGGACCGTGCGTGGATAACATGTAGGCGCGTACTGTCCTCCCAACCCCGACACCCATAGCAAGGCCACCCGACTTGATCTCCGTCTCGATTGTAAGTTCCTCTTTTTTTCTTTCTCATACACTAGACGTGTTCACGTCTCATGGATTAGAAGGATTGAAAAACATATTTCGTCTTCAAACGATTTGATGTCCATCAATATACGAGACATTTCCTAGACTAACATAACAGTCAAAAGTAGCTCTGCTGCTGCCAAATTATTGAGCAGAATATAAAATTGAGCATTAAGTATTGATTTGCAGGAAGAAGCTGAATGCCCAATTGAAGCTCACATTCGAGTCACGGTCAATTGCAGGTCATTATGCATTTCAACACAAATTACCAACCTCTAGCATAGGTATGATACCACTTCGACTGATTCCTAACTCCGCACTGAAGTCTTTGCAGTGATCTAATCTGTGATGTATCACAACTATTTCTCCTTCCAGCAGTGATTTTCAGGTCAAGAACAACACATGCTCCATACAGAAAAAGATGTGACATTTGTCGGTGATGTCAAACAAGATGCACATCTTCCATGGGATGTACATTTGTGGCTAGAACCAAAGATGACCTAGAGTTTTGGGTTTGAAATTAGGAATTGCCAAAGTTTAGTATATGAATAAATACACGCTTCATAATTCTAGCAGACACGCTATTGACTGATTGCTAACTTTCTCTTATCAGGAAAGCTCTTGGAGGCTTGCGATGAACTTGCTGAAGTCCCACAAGGTAAGATATTGTACTCGCAGCCGCCTCCCTGTCCGGAAGTGTAGCATGCTTCCTCCGCCAGCCATCGCCTGATGTGAAGCCATCGATAGTAGGTCTGAAGACTGAGGTGGAGGGAGAACTTAAAGAACATGGAACCTCACGGCTACCGACTTTGCCACCGCCTCTATCGCGAGCACCTACCGGCCAACGGCGATTTCAATTCGTCAGGTGCTTTCTCCAGTGCCTCGGCAGTTGCTCTTTTTTTAACCATGTATAAGAGTTGCACAAAGGCGGAGTTCACGACCAAGACAGACCAATTACCAAAGTTAAGAAGGCTACAGGAAAACAAAACAAAATAAAAGGAAGATGATTGACTCGAGCAAACTAGCTGCCTAATTACTCACACTCTTTGAAAAAGAAACGACCCCCATTTGCCCAAGCCCCCTCCCCTCCTAAGATGAGATGTTGATAAATCCACCTGCATACTTCAGATAGCTTTTCTATTCCAAACTTCATCTTAAAAAGTGTATGCTTGGTGTTTCGAACCTGGAAGGTCGATGTGTATTTGGAACTCTATCGGTATTGTAGTAAGATATATTTTGTATGGAGTGTAATAGTTTAAAAAAGTCAACACCTACATGAGAACGTGCAAGGTTTGAGAGGGTGGCATTTGGGATCATCTAAGTGGAAGAATTGAGAGAAAGACGTTGACATTTGTTCTCGGGCGTTTAAAAACCATGCTTGACACTTATATTGTTCTAAAAGTACGAGTCTTTTATAAAAACTCCGAGCATTGGTTATGTCTTCCGTGGCAACGCACGGGCATTAAACTAGTATTACATAACATACACACTTATATTACATGTGGTACATATATAACCACTTATTTGGCTTAAAGCCCAAGCCAACGGAATTTAAAATACGTTCTATTACAATACCACCTATACTACTTTATTCTTCCTTGGAGCTCTACTCCTCATCATCATAACTCGCCTCCGCGTACATCCCTGGGATCCATCCGGTACAGCGATTCATCTTCCGAACACCGTCCGGAATGAAGGTCCTTCCAGTAGGTATGTAATCTGAATCGGACGAAGTGCCGAGACAGAGATCTGTCATGCCAAAGTAGCTGGATAATGACTCATATGTATCCCCAGTAGGATACAGCTCACCTTCTTCTGCCATCTATGGAGGATTTCTATTCACTTGACCTCTCATCTTCTTCTTCTTCTTTTTCTTGGTTCCAGAACTCTCACCTACAACGTACTGGGATGTTTTGGGTAGTCCCATCTCCAGATCTAAAGAAATGGAGTTGGTGTCTTTCTCTTCCTGCCCAAAGCTTTGGTTAACGTCTTGGTTAACCGCGCCTCCTTCATCCTCTGTATCACAAGTGATGGGTTCTCCTTCATCCCCAAATGGTTCCCCGAAACGCCAACCAGTCGAGTTCTCGATTGGTGACTCCGAGCAGTTTAGGTTTCTGGAATCATCTCCCCCATATCCAGATTCATACGATGCTGACACATGCGGATAGTGTGGGACAAAGTTGGGTGTGAGTGGGTCTCTCTGGGGCAACTGGTCACTCAAATCTACATAGCTGTTTAGGCTAAAGAAAGGTGTAGTGTGTTGTGGTTGTGCCCTCAGATCACGCATCCGAGCTTGGACTTTATCAGGGTCCGTGAACTCAGCTAGCATGTGATCAATCTCACCCCTCATCTTCATGTGTAAAAGGTACATCGTGGTCAATAAAGACTTACAGCTATCCATGTGCTGTGCTGCAGCTTCAGGACTTCTGTGTGCTAACACCAGATGATTCAGAGTGGGATCCTCATCTTCCTCGGCATGAGGTATATGAGAATACTCTGAACATAGCAGTTCTACTGACTTGTGCTGCCTTATCTCAAGGATTGCCTTGAATAGGGCCATGTGATAGGCTGTGGTGATGGTTTTGGCTTCTCCGTATGGCATTATACGACTCATCATCAGTTGCATCGGTAGTTGGACCGATACTCTGCACTTGGCTAGGATTTCCCATCATAATAGGTATACTTGCTAACAGGTATCTGTGGATCACAATGGAGTTCCTTCAACATCCCACGCAGGAGATCTGTGATTGGTCCATCATAATCACCGAGCCATCCCTCAACCTTCCTCAAAGTCCTCTTAGGAAACGTGTTCGCCATTATGCCTGTATATAAAAGCAGAATATTAGTAATGATAAGGCATCATAATAGCTATAATAAAGAATTATCGCACTAAAAGATATGGTTTTACTATTCTCATGTGAATAATCACCATATTTCTAGAGAATCCTTTACTATTTCTACTTGACTCCTACAGGTTTCTTCCTTATACTAGGTTTTTCCAACCTAAGGTCGCAACATTTGCTCTGATACCAGCTGTGACCCAGCATACCACTGCATGTTGTAGTATACAAGTCGTTGATATGATCTTTGTGAAGGGACTTCTTCACAATTGCCATATCCCTCAGAGTGGTACAACAGAAACATTGCAGGTCATAACACTCCAAATATTATTACAAACATTGTCTTAACAAGTTGGCATTCTCACAGGTCCTATGAGAACACCCTAAGATACTACTTAAGTATGATTGCAACTCATAACCATATATGAAAGAGAGCTCAACAACTTATTTAGGTAAGTTCTACGCTGCTCGGCTCTATGATGCTAGGGTATATCACTACTCCTCCACCTCCGTGTCATCGGGTCCATAGACTATCCCATAGTCTACTCCTTCAATTCCTCCGGTAAGATCAGGTTCCTCGTAGACCAGCTCGTAGCTTTCTTCTGGTGCTCCATCGGCGATGGCCTCCACTTTCGGATCACAGTCTAGCAAGGGTGTCGAAAGAAAGTGAGTACAGGGGTACTCAGCAAGTTCAAAAGAGTAAAAGGTGTTTGATGCACTAGCTACGACCATTGATCAGGAAATCGCAGGTCAATGCATGTTTTGTAAACATTTCTTCAAAAGGTTGCTTTTATTATGAAAACTATGCCCGTTAGTCTTCACAGGTTGACCAGAACTTCGTGGAGTTCCTTTCCTGCCACGTTCGCAGTTCCCTTCCCGGAACAAGGAGTGACAGCCACAATTTGATACACTCTGCAGAGGTGCGTTACTTTTCCCATAAGAGATCCCATCCTTTTTGCCATCCGCAGGGACTTGCCCCCGTTCACACTTCCTTTGGTGTGAGGCTAGGTATGAAAATCCAAGCCAACACCGCCTTCTCCGCGACCCTGCAAACCCACCCTTTTGTCCAACCGTACACCCCCAGTAGACATCTCCCGATAATACGGCTTTACTCACGGTGTACTTTGGACAATCCATCATAGACCGTAGAGCTCGTCATCCACACGGATGGAGATTTAAAAGGCCATCTCAACCTACGGCAGTGCCTCCAGCACCCCGCAGCTCTACCAGTCCGTTGGCGTGCAGGAGGGAAAAGATACGGCTGGCTTCCCTAGAGCCATTATAGATCTTATGGTTAACGCGGTATGTACGGCGCTAGAATCACTGGACGGCATTGGTAATTACTCCTAGGTTAATATAACCCATGCAATGGAACCTCCACCATATCAACACATACCATGGTTCCATTGCCAGCCACATAGTCATATTCATAATTGGAAAAGTAACATTTTATTTGCCATGCAGGAATGGTAAGTATATAGCTTTGCATTAAAGTAATAGAAAATACTCAAGTTGGTATGAGCAAGGGTGAACTTGCCTGTGGACTGCGAGATAGTGCAGTTCAATGCAGTGGATGGAACCTAGACCTCGGGTTCTGTAAGAAGCATCATTGTCCGGTAAGTACAATGTTATAAAATCCAAATAATGCAGTCATGAATGTGTTATTTCATGTGGAATCCCTTTACCCCAATTTATTACAATTTAGGGTTGAATTAAGATTTATGCCTTTGGCAATAATTTGCAATTGTTTTTATGTGTAAAAACACTTTAATTCTCATAAAGTAAAATGGTTCAGAGTAATACTACTCTACTTTTGTGATTCATTTTTCATTCCAAAATAATTTGAAATAATAGAGTTGCCTCTATATTTTTTGGAATAAAAGAATAGAGTATTTTCCTTTGGAAAATATCTTCCTTTAATAGAGATGACTTGGAATAATAGAATTTCACTTTGAAATGTTTGAAAATAAGTATTTGAACTTATTTGAGATTTTTCCTTGATTTTTAAATACAAGGAAATAATAGTTTAAAATTCCAAGTTTTAATTCAAATTCATAAAATTCCAAAATTTGAATTTGTTTCCTAAATTCTATTTCTTATTTTATTCTTGTTAAGAATAATTTTTCATTCACAAATCCAATTTTTAATGGATTTTTAGAGGTGTATTTTATTTACTAAAATTTTGTGAAATTCTGGCTATTTTCCAAAATGTGAAAAGACTAAAATACCCCCTGGCCCCTATTGGGCCAGCCCATTTAACTTGGCCCATTGGGACAGCCCACCACGGCTTGTCCCAAAACGGGTCGGTGGCGCCACTGCGGCCCACCGCACTCACTCACTCGCTCTCTTCTCTCTCACTCGACCTAACCCTAATCGTTCTGGCGACGCGCGTGGCGATGGCGTCGCCGCCATGGCCGCCGCCGTGCTCCGGCCACCTCCGTGCTCCCCTGACCTCGCCACCTACATGATCTGAACCGCCGCGCGACGATCTATCGATCCGTCCGCGTGGTTCCTTCGATTTCTTCCTCCTCTGGCGGATCGCCTCCTCTCTGGATCTCGTGGAGAATCGCCTTCGGTGACTGGTGATCTCCGACGAGCTCGCGTCCTCGCCGTCGACGTGTGAGCATCTCCGAGACCGACCTGGCGTGGGAGCTGTACTCGCAGCGCCTGTGTCATCGTCTCAGGGTGCTGTGCTGCTGGTGGTGTTCGTCGGCGTCTTCCCTGGCTTTGCAGCTGCTATGGCCGTGCGGGCACTGCCTCGCCATGCCATAGCCTCTGCCACCAGGTGCGGGTAAGGTCTTATGCTTCTCCTCCTTCTCCACTCCATGTGTGTGCGCCTCCCATGCCTCTGTGCTTCTCCTACCTCTTGCTCTATGGCCTCCTGATGATCCTATGATCATGCAGAGCGTTGCTGCTGCTGCCTATGCTTCCTATGCTTCTCTTCTGCAAGCTCTGGCCAATGTACCAAGCTTTGGTTACTGGCCAGTGTGTGCTGCTTGCTGTGCATGCCCTGTGTTGCTTGCTTACTGCTCCTATCATGCTATGAACTTGCTATGCCATGTTGTATATGATTATGAGCTTGCCTGTGCTTACTGGCATCCTATGCTTGCTTGTCTAGGTGTACTGCTATGCATCTGTGACACTTGTGAATACCTGTGATGCTTGTGAGGTGCTTCTGTGCCTTCTGTGTGATCCAATGATCCATTGGCTCAATAATTTATGTTGGCTAGATTCTCAGTGTTGCTTGACTTGATTCAATTGATCCATTTGATCAATCAAATGTCAGTGGCTTGGTTGCTGATGGATTCTGTGGCTAAGTGAATGGTTTGCTTACTGATGCTGCTACTCAAGCATGCTATTGCTTCTGTGTGTGTGTGTGCTGCTGTCAAAATATGGCATGGATTTGTTATGTATTCATGCTGGAATGAATTAATTAATGATGAACTGCTTATGCAGTAATGATTAAATGACTTGCTGTGTATGATTTTGCTTTCCATGATTAATTGGCAAGTAAATGGAGTCTGAATCCCTTTCTGGATAATGATGCTTTGTTATTTGGCTTTGCTTTGGATGGTTCTATGTGTGATGTGACCTCAGTAGCCTTGCTACTGACTGGTTGCTCACATGGTTGGCTAGATCTTGTTGGCTACTCATTTTTGATTGCATATTTGGGGATCATAATTAATATGAATGCCAATATGCTTGCCTGTGAAGAATTCTAGGGTTTCCTGATGGTTACATACTTAGGATCTTGCTGTGTAGTCTTGGTAGCTGCTATACCATGCAATTCATCTACTGGTGCTGTCTGTGCATGTGTTCTTGCTAGTGTGTGCATTTGTGCATGATCTCTAGCTTCTGTGCACAAGATGTGTATCTGGATGGTTTCTGTTTTAGTGGCTTCTAGACTGACAGTGATCCTTGGTGAAAACCAAGTGATAAATTACCCATTGAGCATCTGCTCAATCCCATGACATATGTCATGCATGATTTATGGATTAGATCCATTGGATCTTCTCCAGGAACAAGGTATACCTTGTTCCAGCTCCTAGAGTGAAATGTTTTGTTGATGCAGACTTCTGGTTTCTGTGTCACAGCCCTTCACCTCCAGTTCTTGGTTGATCTTCTCAGGTCACCATGATTTCTGGTGGTTGGTTGGTTGTGTGTTGGGTTGTGCTGTTCTTGAGCAAGAACAGGATGAACTATGCCTGTTCTATCTTCAGCTTACCTTGTGAATCCTTATCTGGTCGACTGTGCACTGTTTCTAGGGTTTGTGCCCTTTTATATCATCTCTACTTCTATTCTTGCAATGCCACACAAGCCTGGCTTGCTTTGGTGACTAGGCCAGTGCATGGCCTTGCTGTGGCTTGCTCAGCACACATGAGCTGTGTGCTCTCATATGCTGAAACTTGAGCCCTGTGGTGCTCAGGTTTGGTCTGCTGTTGCCCTTATCCTGTGATGTCCAAGGTTTTGGACATGCACAAGTGTGCAGGACACTTGTTTCTGTCCAAACTGAATTTTTGGCTCACACTAACCCCTTGGCTAGTACTTGTCTTGCTGTTTTGCAGGTTTTGAAGATGAATATGACCATGGAGATATACTTCAAGTCATTTAGTCTAGGTTTATAGTTTAGGATCAATATTGTAATCTTTATTTTCATTTCTGTTTATTTTCCTTTTATTCTTGTATCAAGAATATTGTAAAGACAATGTAAATTGTGTTGTGATATCAATAAAGCTCAAGTTTTGATTATGAGCTTTTGGTTTATGTAATGTTTATATTCCTGAATAATTGTTGTATTTAATATTCAATTTGAATTCAAAGTCATTTGAATTCATAAGTTGTATTTCAATTGTGAATTCAATTCCTATATTCATTATGGCTTATTGTTTAATATTCTCAATGCAATATTACTTATCAAATGAATTCAATTCCCAAATCAACAAGGTACAAAAGAGATCATGTCGAAATTTCACTAACTCACCTTGCCTAACCCTAATTGCAAAATGAGAGAGAACCTCGATCCCTCTTAGGTTTAGTTGCAATAAGGCGCGAAAATTTCCCCCGTTTTGCGATGAAATGCACATCCCATTTCTAAATCTACCCTTCGTTGTTCCTATGTTCTGGGTTATTACACCGTCTCTCTCACGAAGTTCTTTTTGCTGCGCTACTCGCTAGTCCTCCCATCCCGGCGACTGCGTGCACAGCCGACCGGGAGAGAAGGCCTCCGAAACCCCTTCCATTGAGATCCTGCACCGGGAGTCGGGCGATAAGGTTTTTAGGGAGCGTCTCGGCGCGACTGCTCACTGCTGTTCGTGCTCTTCTTCCCCGGTTCGACTGCTTCATCGATGACTCCGACTACACCATGAGCGACATCAACAATTCCCATGGTGGTGGTGCTGCTGCTGGTGTGACCTTCCCGATCGCGATGTACGTGATTTTCCTCTCCTACCTTGCACTGCTACCTGTTCCATGTTCAGATGCATGTGCTTAGTCTGATGTGTGTGGTTAAGTATGCTTGTGCATCTGTAATGTTGCTTTCAGTAATTAAACTCACACGGAAATTGTCTAATAATCTAACATATACATATCACTTTGTTGAACTACAAATACTCCTCTGTTTGGAAAAAAATTTCTTAAAAATTTCTTTAACTTTTTCTATATACAAATGAATTTTCTAGGAATGGAGGTAGTAGTACATCATTAAAATAGTGCATTAGTTGTTCTAATTGGGTCTTAAGCAAAAATTCCTCGTACTGACATGGCTGCCGTTTTTTGACAGTTCAAACTCGGTAATAAATGGTCTTTGAGCACGGTTGACAGCTTATTAAATTGCAGGCCAAATAACAATAGTCAGTAAAATAATTGCCAGCTGCTTTCATTTGGTATATGCACGAATTTCTGGTCTCACCTCCGCTATGTATTACCATGAGCTATTTTAACTTGAAAACGAACACCGACACTTCTGGAAGACTGGACTCGGAACACGCAATGAGACGCCGCCGCAGCTCCAGACTAACGTGGAAATATGCCGAACAATTTGAGTATTTGACTTCAGCCAAAATACGGAGTACCTTTTTCTGGTTAGAGAACGTATATTTTGGTATAGCTTTAAGCCAAGAAGTTCTAGGTGGTCTCTTAGTAAGAGTTAAAGCCGTCAACATTTGATCTTATGCCCAGTTGAAAGCAATTTAGGGACGAAAAAAAGGGTCTAATGAAGTTTTTAGAAGTCAACTAATTAATTTCGGGACGAAGAGGTGGCCACTACCTGATGGGCAGAATAAGGTTCGCCCGTCCTATTCTCGTTTCGGTGATGCGTCTAGCACTGGCGGAAGGGGTGTGCAGCAGGGTTTGTGTTCGGCGGATTTCATAGGATTCGGTCCATTTTTGTGTTCGTCCGTGCAGTTTTAGGTTTGGCTCTTCCGATCTGCGGTTCTTATTATTGGCGATGGTTGTTGCTCTGCTGCTTTGGACCTTTGGACCTTTGGAGCCTTACTATGACGATTTTCGATCTGTCTACTAGAACAAACTCTACCTCAACAAGCTTTGCCCAGCTCCGGTGATGGAGGGGCTAGGACGGTGGCGCGCCTTCGGCTAGCTCTAGTGCTCGTAATTTTCGCTAGGCGGTACAAAAACCTATTTCTATTTTCTATTTCCTTTGGTTTGTACTGCTGTTGATGATGATTAATAGATCGGCGGTCCTTTTCGCAAAAAGAAAAAACTAATCCTAAGACTTTTTTGGGAGAAAAGCATCTTAAGATTTAGAACAGGAGCTTTGTTAGTGATCCTATTTAACCTCTTTTTCCTAAAACACGCAGCGTGGTATGAGCTTAGGGCAAGTCTCCCCCTCTCTTAAAACACTCCAACGTAATAAGATCGTTATCAAAAAAGTACTTACACCGTATATTCAAATTCTTGTTGTTTATAGCAGTGGCACCCGTTGTTTACACAACGGGACAGAGTTCGGCCGAATGGCATGGCCAGGAACTTGTTGGAGGTGGCGCGCCATCTCTCCGCTTCGTCTAGTCGATGAGCTCCGCTCTCTCATGGGGGGACTTCAGTTTTCAGTTTGTATGTGTTTGTGTTGTTGCCCCATCAGATATTTTTTTTATAACTTACTCTCGAACTCTATGGATGTTGCTTTATTTGTAAAGTATGTTTGGAGGAACAACGTTTTGAAATAAGGATTTGCTGAGAACTAAGTTCGTGCTTAATCAAGTCTTGCACCAGTCGATTACATCGTGATTCGTGCAAATAAGTTGCAACATGGGTTGCGAAAGTTTTTTTCACTTACAAATGGAGTTGCAATAGAGTTTTTTTTTGGCAAGTAGGGTGCAACTACAAAAATTGTTCCTGGCCGCTAGATTTACTTCATAATTCGTGCCAGTCATGAGTTGCAACACTTAGATTTGATGATATAATTTAACTGAGAACGAAGCTAGTTCTGAGTCGGCTGAGAATTAGTCACACCCTTAAAATAAATATTTGCAAAAATGGTAAGAAGATTCTTTAATAAATACTCCGTATTAAAAAACGAAAATCTAGAAAATTTAGAAAACAACAAAAAGCTTTGAGGAATTTTGAATTATACTTAATTGTTAAGTTTTTCGGAAATTCCTGAAACGTTTTAACAACACGTGAATATTCATGAGTTTTTGAATTCTATAATTTTATAAATCTGCAGTGTTTTCTGATTGTTAGTACATTTTTGTGCTGGCTTAGCTAAATTTTTTTTGAAACACGAGATAAAAGCTTTGTCCGTTCCATTAATTAAGAAGATAGTTGCCCAGCTAATACATCAACGACACACACACGCCAGTCCTAAGATCACGCACCAGCCGAGCCGCCAGCTATGCCACCCAAGCAACTAGAGACGACACCCTACCACACCGAAGGCACCGCTCCGACACCCACAAGCCAACTACTATGTCGCCCAAGCAATCTAACCAGCTACCCTAAAGCAAAGGACTTCGGAGCTGCTGCTTTTGCTACAACCTAAACAACACGCACACGCAGACACCAAAACCGGACCGACCTAGTCGTAGGTTTATCGCTCAAATTACCAAACCTGACACCCACGAAAAGAGCCGCTACTCCAGAAACCACGCAGACCCCGAGTCCATGCCCATGCCTAGCCAACACAGAGCTTCTCGCCGCCATCCACCGTCAGCGCCGACTTTCGCTTATCATTCCGGTCGGCGGGTGCGTGGCCTCCGAAATCAGACTAAGATTACCACTTTTTTTTTTTTGAACATACTAAGATTACCATATTTGATCGGTTGTCCTTCTCTTTTTTTTCCAATAAGAGGAGAGCCCCAACCTCTGCATTAATTAATGCATACCGGTAGATAAAGTATGCTTAAACACTTTGACTTGCCGTGAAGTTACGTGCTTGACTTCTCCAAATCGGTTGATTTCAAACCCCACATAATTTTGCTGGATTTCGCGAGTGCGTTCTTCCTGTCATTTAATTCCGTCTCCAGCCGCGTAAAAAAGCCAGTCGACTGATGAGACCAGCGTGCAGAGAACATAATTATGTGGAGCGTGAGTGAGGTAAACCCAAATTGTCAAAAGCTCTTATTTTGGACCGTAGCGAGTTAGGTAACTAAACTTCATCGCTACTGGAACCACACCAAAAAAAAGGAAAACAAAACCGAGTGCATACCAGGCGTAGTACGTAGTCAGCTGAAAGCAACAAAGCTAGAACAGGAGAAGTCGTCCAAGTGTGATTTCATTGTCTTTCACAAAAAAGAGAGTGTGATTTCCATGGATCAAACAAATCTGTTCAAAGACAGCTTGGCGGCTGTAAGTTTTGGGCCAGAAACAGAGACACCGATGGAACGTTCTGAAGACCATTCCATTACAATATTGTTCTGCGAAAAAAAAAACTGTAGTACCTCGATCTGTCATACCCTGATCAGAGAATCTTAAACGTAACGTCTATTCTGTACTTCTGTTCCTGTTTGCTAGGATAAGGTTAGGCGCGCGTGATGCACGTGTGATGTTGGGTGTTTTGGTCAAGTTTACTCATGGCTTCGATGCATGCATGCACGTGTCTTCTAGATCGACAGTTTGTGCTACTCTCTCTGGTGACGAAACATCCCTTTCTACCGCCGAGAGCTTTGTTGACCAGTTTCTTTCGAGTCAATAACAAATGATGACAAACTAAGAGCATGTCTAACAGGCTCCATATTTCGCTGCCCCGTATAACGCTCGCATTTCGCCCCGTATCGAAAAACTGCTAACGGAAGAGCCATTCCGTCTAGCAGACCCCGTATTTCGCCCCGTATTTTCAAAAATAAAAACCCCGGGAAGTTCATCTTCATTGATCATACTACGGATCATACATACATTCCGATCATACTACGGATCATACTACATCTATCCTACATCTACTCGTCAAGGATGACGTAGGGGATGAAGGCGATGGAGGCCGCCTCCTCCTGCGCCTCCTGCGCCTCCCGCGCCTCGAACTCCCGGACGGCGGCGATGGCCGCCGCCTCCTCCTCTGCCTCCGCCCGAGCTTTCTCGGCGGCATCCGCCTCGGATTCGGCCACCGCACGCCGGAAGGCCGCCTCCTCCTCTCGCTGCTCCTCTTCCTCCTCGCCGCCTCCGCTTCCTCCGCTTCCTCCGCCGGTGGTGCTGCCGATGGTCGCCGCCCATGCCGCCTTGGACGCGCGGTCGCGCTGCCACTCGGCGAGCCACTTCTCGAAGGCTCCGCCGCTCATCGGCTTGAGCGGTGGGTCTTGCCGGTACCACCGCCCCCCGCGGCGTACTCACGGAGCGAATCCGGACGTACAGCGCGCCGGCGTACCGGCACGCCGCACGGCGGCTCCCGGCGGCGGATCTCTTGCACTTGAGCCGCCACGCCTCCTCCATGGTGTCCGGCGAGCGGGATCGCTTCGATCCGCTCGCCGGCGAGTGATACGTCTCAAACGTATCTATAATTTCTTATGTTCCATGCTACTTTTATGATGATACTCACATGTTTTATACACATTATATATCATATTTATGCATTTCCCGGAACTAACCTATTGACGAGATGCCGAAGGGCCAGTTGCTGTTTTCTGTTGTTTTTGGTTTCAGAAATCCTAGTAAGGAAATATTCTCGGAATTGGACGAAATCAAGGCCCACGATCTTATAATTCCACGAAGCTTCCAGAACACCCGAGAGGCACCAGAGGGGAGCCCTGGTGGCCCCACACATGGTGGCGGCGCGGCCAAGGAGCCAGGCGCGCCCCCCTACTGTGTGGTGGCCCCAGACCCCCTCCGACTCCGCCTCTTCGCCTATTTAAAGCTCCCTGACCTAAATCTTCGAGACGGAAAAGCCACGGTACGAGAAACCTTCCAGCCGCCGCCATCGCGAAGCCAAGATCCGGGGACAGGAGTCTCCGTTCGGCACGCCGCCGGGACGGGGAAGTGCCCCGGAAGGCATCTCCATCGACACCACCGCCATCTTCATCAACGCTGTTGTCTCCCATGAGGAGGGAGTAGTTCTCCATCAAGGCTAAGGGCTGTACCGGTAGCTATGTGGTTAATCTCTCTTCCATGTACTTCAATACAATGATCTCATGAGCTGCCTTACATGATTGAGATCCATATGATGAGCTTGTAATCTAGATGTCGTTATGCTATTCAAGTGGATTTTACTTATGTGATCTCCGGAGACTCCTTGTCCCACGTGTGTAAAGGTGACAGTGTGTGCACCGTGTGGGTCTCTTAGGCTATATTTCACAGAATACTTATTCACCGAGTTATGATTTGAGTTGGATGTCTCTATGAAATTGTGGTGTGTTAGTACCTCCTATGAATGCTCACAGTGACAGCGTGGGATGTTCATTAGTACTTGGGAATACATCTTTAAGGTTTGCCTACATGATGAATTAGTGTTCGTTATCTTGCCAGAGAGTAATTCGGAATAGCATAGTGAAGTGCTTATATTTATATTCCTTTATGATTGCAATGTTGAGAGTGTCCACTAGTGAAAGTATGATCCCTAGGCCTTGTTTCCAAACACTGAAACTCCGTTTATTTACTGTTCGTTGCATGTTTACTCGCTGCCATATTTTATTCAGATTGCTATTACCACTCATATACATCCATACTACTTGTATTTCACTATCTCTTCGCCGAATTAGTGCACCTATACATCTGACAAGTGTATTGGGTATGTTGGGGACACAAGAGACTTCTTGTATCGTGATTGCAGGGTTGCTTGAGAGGGATATCTTTGACCTCTTCCTCCCTGAGTTCGATAAACCTTGGGTGATCCACTTAAGGGAAACTTGCTGCTGTTCTACAAACTTCTGCTCTTGGAGGCAAAGAATAGAAGCACCCGTAGACATCAAGCACTTTTCTGGCGCCGTTGCCGGGGAGGAAAGGTAAAAGGCACTCATACTCCGGTCCAGGTAACTGAGTACTTTTCTGTTGCCGTTGTGTGTGTGCTCGAAGCTATTTCCTTTAGATCCTGCAATTGCATCTTTTTGTTTCTTGTTAAACACTAGTAAGGCATAATGGAAAACATCTGTGAGCTTTTTACACTATTTCCGAGTCAAGACATGAATGGTTTAATGCGAAAATTAAAAAACCTATGGAATCTTATTTGCATGCTAGTAGCAATGATATTAGTATGAACGCTTTGAACACCATTGTTGATAATGATATGGAAAATTCTAAGCTTGGGGAAGCTGGTTTTGATGAGTATGATATTTTTAGTCCCCCAAGCATTGAGGAGAAAATTTTCTTTGATGATACTTTGCCTCCTATTTATGATGATTATAATGATAGTGGTCTTTTGGTGCCGCCTAGTATGGAGGATAAAGTTTATTATGATGATACTATGCCTGCTATATTTGATGATGAGAATAATAATGATAGCTACTTTGTTGAATTTGCTCCCACTACAGCTAATAAAATTGATTATGCTTATGTTGGGAGTAGTAATAATTTTATGCATGAGACTCGAATAAGAATGCTTTATGTGATAGTTATATTGTTGAATTTGTTCATGATGCCACTGAAAGTTATTATGAGAGAGGAAAATATGGTTGTAGAAATTTTCATGTTACTAAAACACCTCTCTATATGCTGAAATTTTTGAAGTTACACTCGTTTTATCTTCCTATGCTTGTTGCATTATGCCTACATGACTTGTTTATGTACAAGATTCCTATGCATAGGAAGCATGTTAGGCTTAAATTTGTTTCATATTTGCTTTTTGATGCTCTCTTTTGCTTCAACTCTTATTTCTTGCAAGAGCATCATTGAAATTCCTGAGCCCATCTTAATGGCTATAAAGAAAGAACTTCTTGGGAGATAACCCATGTCTTTATTTTGCTACTGTTTTGTTGTGTCTTGGAAGTTGTTACTACTGTAGCAACCTCTCCTTATCTTTATTTTATTGCATTTTTGTGCCAAGTAAACTCTTTGATAGTAAAGTCAATACTAGATTTGGATTACTGCGCAGAAACAGATTTCTTGCTGTCACGAATTTCAATAGGCCTCTCTGTAGGTAACTCAGAAAAAACTGCCAATTTACGTGCGTGATCCTCAGATATGTACGCAACTTTCATTCAATTTGAGCATTTTCATTTGAGCAAGCCTGGTGCCTCAAAAAAAATCGTCTTTACGGACTGTTCTGTTTTGACAGATTCTGCCTTTTATTTCGCATTGCCTCTTTTGCTGTGTTGGATGGATTTCTTTGTTCCATTAACTTCCAGTAGCTTTGGGCAATGTCCAGAAGTGTTAAGAATGATTGTGTCACCTCTGAATATGTGAATTTTTGATTATGCACTAACCCTCTAATGAGTTTGTTTTGAGTTTGGTGTGGAGGAAGTTTTCAAGGGTCAAGAGAGGAGGATGATATACTATGATCAAGAAGAGTGAAAAGTATAAGCTTGGGGATACCCCCGTGGTTCATACCTGCGTATTTCAAGAAGACTCGAGCATCTAAGCTTGGGGATGCCCAAGGCATCCCCTTCTTCATCGACAAATTATCAGGTCACCTCTAGTGAAACTATATTTTTATTCGGTCACATCTTATGTGCTTTACTTGGAGCGTCCGTGTGCTTTTATTTTCGTTTTGTTATTTTCATTCTCTGAATAAATACATGCTTGTGTGGGAGAGAGACACGCTCCGCTGTTGCATATGAACACATGTGTTCTTAGCTTTATCTTTAATGTTCATGGCGAAGGTTGAAACTGCTTCGTTCATTGTTATATGGTTGGAAACAGAAAATGCTGCATGTGGTAATTGGTATAATGTCTTGAATAATGTGATACTTGGCAATTGTTGTGCTCATATAGATCATGTTTAAGCTCTTGCATCATGTACCTTGTACCCATTAATGAAGAACTACATAGAGCTTGTTAAAATTTGGTTTGCATGATTGATCTCTAGAGTCTAGATATTTTCTGGTTAAGGTGTTTGAACAACAAGGAGACAATATAAAGTCTTATAATACTTACAATATGTTCATATGTGAGCTTTGCTGCACCTTTTATATTTGAGTTTGCTTCAAACAACCTTGCTAGCCTAGCCTTGTATTGAGAGGAATTCTTCTCGTGCATCCAAATCCTTGAGCCAAAAACTATGCCATTTGTGTCCACCATACCTACCTACCACATGGTATTTCTCTGCCATTCCAAGTAAATACTTCATGTGCTACCTTTAAATAATTCAAAAGCTATTATCTCTTATTTGTGTCAATGTTTTTTAGCTCATGAGGAAGTATGTGGTGTTTATCTTTCAACCTTGTCATTTACTTCTGACAGACTTTCACCAATAGACTAGTGGCATATCCGCTTATCCAATAATTTTGCAAAAAGAGCTGGCAATGGGGTGCCCAGCCCCAATTAATTAACTTGCATTAATAATTCTCTTCACATGCTTTGCCCTGATCTATCAGTAAGCAACTTAATTTTGCAAATAGACACTCCTCCATGGTATGTGAATATTGGAAGGCACCCGAGGATTCGGTTAGCCATGGCTTGTGTAAGCAAAAGGTTGGGAGGAGTGTCATCTATAAATAATGAAACTAAAATACATGTGTAAACAAAAGAGAAGAGGGATGATCTACCTTTGGTAGAGATAACGTCCTTCATGGGAGCCGCTCTTGAAAGTCTGGTTGATAAGGTAGTTAGAGTACCCATTACCATTCGTTGACAACAACAAACACCTCTCAAAACTTTACTTTTATGCTCTCTATATGATTTCAAAACTTAAAAAGCTCTAGCACATGATTTAATCCCTGCTTCCCTCTGCGAAGGGCCATTCTTTTACTTTATGTTGAGTCAGTTTACCTACTTCTTTCTATCTCAGAAGCAAAAACTTGTGTAAATTGTGTGCATTGATTCTTACATGTTCACCTATTGCACTTGTTATATTGCTTTGTGTTGACAATTATCCATGAGATAAATATGTTGAAGTTGAAAGCGACCGCTGAAACTTATATCTTCCTTTGTGTTGCTTCAATGCCTTTACTAAGAATTTATTGCTTTATGAGTAACTCTTATGCAAGTCTTATTGATGCTTGTCTTGAAAGTATTATTCATGAAAAGTCTTTGCTATATGATTCACTTGTTTACTCATTATCTTTGCCATTGCTTCGAATCGCTGCATTCATCTCATATGCTTTACAATAGTATTGATCAAGATTATGATAGCATGTCACTTCAGAAATTATCCTTGTTATCGTTTACCTACTCGAGGGCGAGTAGGAACTAAGCTTGGGGATGCTTGATACGTCTCAAACGTATCTATAATTTCTTATGTTCCATGCTACTTTTATGATGATACTCACATGTTTTATACACATTATATGTCATATTTATGCATTTTCCGGAACTAACCTATTGACGAGATGCCGAAGGGCCAGCTGTTTTCTGCTGTTTTTGGTTTCAGAAATCCTAGTAAGGAAATATTCTCGGAATTGGACGAAATCAAGGCCCACGATCTTATAATTCCACGAAGCTTCCAGAACACCCGAGAGGCACTGATGTCTACGGGAGCTTCTATTCTTGTAGACAGTGTTGGGCCTCCAAGAGCAGAGGTTTGTAGAACAGCAGCAAGTTTCCCTTAAGTGGATCACCCAAGGTTTATCAATCTCAGGGAGGAAGAGGTCAAAGATATCCCTCTCATGCAACCCTGCAACCACAAAGCAAGAAGTCTCTTGTGTCCCCAACACACCTAATAGGTGCACTAGTTCGGCGAAGAGATAGTGAAATACAGATGGTATAAATAAGTAGTAGCAACGGCACCAGAAAAGTGCTTTGCCCAGACAGTAAACAAGCAGTAACGCAGAGTAACGCGCAAAGAATAGTAACGCAAGAAACAAGAAACAAGCAAGATAGCATTTAGGAACAAGGCCTAGGGATTAGACTTTCACTAGTGGACACTCTCAACGTTGATCACATAACAGAATAGATAAATGCATACTCTACACTCTTGTTGGATGATGAACACATTGCGTAGGATTACACGAACCCTCAATGCCGGAGTTAACAAGCTCCACAATTCAATGTTCATATTTAAATAACCTTAGAGTGCAAGAAAGATCAACACGACTAAACCAAGTACTAACACAGCATGCACACTGTCACCTTCACACTATGTAGGAGGAATAGATCACATCAATACTATCATAGCAATAGTTAACTTCACAATCTACAAGAGATCATGATCATAGCATACGCCAAGTACTAACACGGATGCACACACTGTCACCATTACACCGTGCAGGAGGAATAAAACTACTTTAATAACATTGCTAGAGTAGCACATAGATAAATTGTGATACAAAACACATTGCAATCATAAAGAGATATAAATAAGCACTTCACTACGCCATTCATAACAGTGAGTAAGTATTCTGTGAAATATAGCCTAAGAGACCCACACGGTGCACACTGTCACCTTTACACACGTGGGACAAGGAGTCTCCGGAGATCACATAAGTAAAACTCACTTGACTAGCACAATGACATCTAGATTACAAGCATCATCATATGAATCTCAATCATGTAAGGCAGCTCATGAGATTATTGTATTGAAGT
The DNA here is from genome assembly GCA_030979885.1 of Lolium multiflorum. Classification (NCBI taxonomy): domain Eukaryota; kingdom Viridiplantae; phylum Streptophyta; class Magnoliopsida; order Poales; family Poaceae; genus Lolium; species Lolium multiflorum. The sequence goes on from CM061748.1 coordinate 218,736,878, forward strand.
ACATAGGAGAGAGATGAACCACATAGCTACCGGTACAGCCCCGAGCCTCGATGGAGAACTACTCCCTATTCATGGGAGCAGCAGCGGTGATGAAGATGGCGGTGGAGATGGCAGCGGTGTCGATGGAGAAGCCTGGCTTCGCGATGGCGGCGGCTCTGGAAGGTTTTCCGTATCGTGGTTCTTCGCATCAGGGTTCTCTCGACGGAGGCTTTAAATAGGCGGAAGGGCAGCCTCGGAGGGGGCTGGGGGCCCACACCATAGGGCGGCGCGCCCCCTCTGGCCGCGCCGTGTGGTGTGGGGCCCCCGTGGTCTCCGCGCTCTTGGAGGGTTCCCGGAAAAATAGGAAGCCGGGTCTTGATTTCGTCCGATTCCGAGAATATTTCGTTACTAGGATTTACCAAAAACAAAAGAACAAAGAACGGCACTTCGGCATCTTGTTAATAGGTTAGTTCCAAAATGCACGAATATGACATAAAGTGTGCATAAAACATGTAGGTATCATCAATAATATGGCATGGAACATAAGAAATTATCGATACGTCGGAGACGTATCAGGCACCAGAGGGGAGCCCTGGTGGCCCCACACATGGTGGCGGCGCGGCCAAGGAGCCAGGCGCGCCCCCCTACTGTGTGGTGGCCCCGCACCCCCTCCGACTCCGCCTCTTCGCCTATTTAAAGCTCCCCGACCTAAATCTTCGAGACGGAAAAACCACGGTACGAGAAACCTTCCGAGCCGCCGCCATCGCGAAGCCAAGATCCGGGGGACAGGAGTGTTCCGGCACGCCGCCGGGACGGGGAAGTGCCCCCGAAAGGCATCTCCATCGACACCACCGCCATCTTCATCAACGCAGCTGTCTCCCATGAGGAGGGAGTAGTTCTCCATCAAGGCTAAGGGCTGTACCGGTAGCTATGTGGTTAATCTCTCTTCCATGTACTTCAATACAATGATCTCATGAGCTGCCTTACATGATTGAGATCCATATGATGAGCTTGTAATCTAGATGTCGTTATGCTATTCAAGTGGATTTTACTTATGTGATCTCCGGAGACTCCTTGTCCCACGTGTGTAAAGGTGACAGTGTGTGCACCGTGTGGGTCTCTTAGGCTATATTTCAAGAATACTTATTCACTGAGTTATGATTTGAGTTGGATGTCTCTATGAAATTGTGGTGTGTTAGTACCTCCTATGAATGCTCACAGTGACAGCGTGGGGTGTTCATTAGTACTTGGGAATACATCTTTAAGGTTTGCCTACATGATGAATTAGTGTTCGTTATCTTGCCAGAGAGTAATTCAGAATAGCATAGTGAAGTGCTTATATTTATATTCCTTTATGATTGCAATGTTGAGAGTGTCCACTAGTGAAAGTATGATCCCTAGGCCTTGTTTCCAACACTGAAACTCCGTTTATTTACTCTATTGCATGTTTACTCGCTGCCATATTTTATTCAGATTGCTATTACCACTCATATACATCCATACTACTTGTATTTCACTATCTCTTCGCCGAACTAGTGCACCTATACATCTGACAAGTGTATTGGGTGTGTTGGGGACACAAGAGACTTCTTGTATCGTGATTGCAAGGTTGCTTGAGAGGGATATCTTTGACCTCTTCCTCCCTGAGTTCGATAAACCTTGGGTGATCCACTTAAGGGAAACTTGCTGCTCTACAAACCTCTGCTCTTGTAGGCCCAACACTGTCTACAAGAATAGAAGCACCCGTAGACATCAGCGAGGCAGTACTGCGGCGGCGGGAGTCCATGCAGGAGATGGGGTGGAATGCGGCGCGGGGGAGCGAGTAATTTCTCGCCGGAGAAGGATGGAGGAGGCGGCGGCGCACGGCGGAGGTAGGGTTGCGAGTGAGGGGTTAACCCTCACTCGCACTGCGCCCATAAGTAGGGGGCGACGGGACCGATTCCTGGGCCCGTATTCCGCCGAAACGGGCCGGCCCGAATACGGGGCCTGCTAGACGGCCCAAATCGCGCCTGCCCCGTATCCCGCCGGAATTTTACGGGGTGGGCGGGTTATACGGGACCTGTTAGACATGTTCTAAGAGTGTCCTTCAAGGCTTCGAGAAACTATGAAGAATGTGGGAGCATGTTGCCCAGCATCAGTTATTCATACTCATCCTCCGATCCTACTTATATAGTTATATTACTGTACGTCTAGTGATTCGTGATTGAACTTTGAGCACCGATTTGACCGGTGACATGTGAGTTAGCATGTGCCATATAAGTCACACAATTTTTTATGAATTCATGTACTTTTGTGGCACATAAATACATTGATCAAATGGATGGTCAAAGCTGAAGCTCCAAATACGTAGACACCATGTAAATATAAGAGGTGAGGTTAGAATTTGAAAGTTTTTCTCTTAAAATAGCTGAAGCATTTATTTCCAGTTTGACCAAAATTTTGAATATATGTGATTTTTAAAATATAGCTCGAGCCGACCCCACGTATTGGCTCAATCTAAAAATAAGCCAAGCCACATCCATAGTCAATGGCACATGGGTCCCATTTCTGGGGTTTTATTTCAGCTACTCCTCAAGCCGATTATTGGTTTTATTAATACTTAATCTTAGAACCAAGGTTATCATTTAAAAAAACACAGAGTTGTATTTTTGTGTTAAAACAATTTTTGGACATGTGCCATGCTACAATTTTCTCTAATAGTGGGCATCAAAAAAAGCACACAATTTTGTGTTATACCCGAGCATTTCTCGAACCGGGATGAACAAAGTTCGATGCAAAAAAATAGACCCAGGTTTAGCTTGGACGTCAAACCTTAAAATTAGGCTCAGACCCTACCCAACAGAGGAATAGCCCATCAAGCCTCGGGTTGTGGGCCCGGCTTCTCCCCTCCTTATTTATCTGAAAACCTAAGCCTAGGCCCGACCCGTGTACATGTATATTAAGTGTTTTCTCTCTCTCCATTATTGGTGTGTTGATCAAATTTTGTGTTTTCTGCTTCCACTATTAGTCTATTGTTAGCTCCTTTGTTCTCTTGATGTCAATTAGATTGTTGTTAGCTTGTCTAGCGTTTTGGCTCTAGGGTGGATATACTCGCTTTATTTATAATATATTTATAAACATTTTGAAATGTAAAAAAGAGCTCTAGAAAATGTCGTGTGGAGATCTTTACAACGTATGTGCGCACCAATTCAAAAATATATTTGTTTATGTAGGCTATGTATATAAAGTTAAAATCCGATGCTTAAATAAGTATTAGCACGCGTATTTTTTATTTATTTTTCTTACACATAGGACAATAATTGTTGTTTTTCCCTGAAACTTACATGCGCATATAAAATGTGGATATGTACATTTGATTTTTTTTGGAACTTTTTCACATTTTAAAATGCGTAAAGGCAACATACGCACCCCAAATCAAAAGTGAATATCCCGTTCTTTTTGGTCAGTCGTTAGGTTTTTTTTTTATGGAAGTTCGTTGTTAGCTTTTTTTAGGGTGAAGTTCGTTGTTAGCTGAGCAGCAATGCAGCATGAGGGGCGCACGAACTCTTTCGTCCAACTTTCATTCCCTCACTATTTGGCCCATGTATCTAGTGAAAACTAGACCGAAAGCTGCCCCTTCAACAACTTGGCCCAAAGCTCCCCTACTGTGATATGGGCAAGAAGAGACTGTTTTCTGAATAGACAGCGCGCAGAGCACTAGCAGAATTGATTCTTCAGAAATGCTCAATTTACGATTGGTTCGATTTTACAGAAAAGATTTGATTATCTCAGACTTCACACACAGAAGATGTCAAAACTACAGTTGCCGGGTCCGTGTGAGACCAACAGTTGATTATCTCACAGAAGGTCGTTAGAGAATTAATCTGAAGAAAACAATTGCATCAGTCAGAAACAAGGAACTGTAAGCCATCACAATTCACAGATCACAAACGAGAAGAAACAATGGATCAGGACAACAAGAATAATCTCAATTCTTCGCTAGAATTTTGCATATATATATTCATCAATTCGTGCAGCATAATACAAGATCCGCCAAGGAGAATACGCAGACAACGCACGGCATACAAGGGCGAAGATTTTTTACATAGAGAATCCATTCTGTCCAATTACAAGATGTCTAAAACCCCAAGGCTCGCTGATGCCTGCTCCGGCTGATGCGGCTGACGCGCGAGGAGCACGTGCTGGCGCTCCTCCTCTGGTAGGGATGGTGACTGCGGCGAGGCGTAGACATGCGCGACTCGGCGTCAGACACCAGGGGAGATGGAGGCGGCGTACTGGGCGTGTAGTCCGGCGACGCGGCGCGACTGGTAGGAGTCGACGGTGTGTAGTCCGGCGACATGCGCGACTCGGCGTCAGACACCAGGAGGGACGAAGACGGCGTGCCGGGCGTGTAGTCGGCCGGCATGCGCGACTCGGCGTCAGACACCAGGAGGGACGAAGACGGCGTGCCGGGCGTGTAATCCGCCGGCATGCGCGACTTGGCGTCAGACACCTGGAGGGACGAAGAGGGCGTGCTGGGCGTGTAGTCCGGCGGCATGCGCGACTCGGCGTCAGAGACCAGGAAGGACCGAGGCGGCGTACCGGTCGTGTAATCCGGCGAAGAGGCGCGGCTCGGAGAAGTCGACGGAGTGTAGTAAGGTGATGCGGCAGAGGGCTCTGTTGGAGTGTAATCCGGCGACCCGGCGCGAGGCAGAGGGCTCGACGGCGAGTAATCCAGGGAGGAGCCTGCGGGGCTCGACGGCGTGTACTCTTCGTAGTATCCGTAGGTCTCGCTGCCGACGCTGAAGCCCAAGAAAAAGGGGGCGCCCGTAGGCATCCGCATCAGGCCGTAGTGGGACGGCGGCGAGGACGGCGTGCCCGGGGTGTACGACGGCGGCGAGGAGACGGAGTCGGCGCTAGCGCAGAATCCTGAGGCGAGAGCCATCGCCGTCTGTATCTCGGAATCGCGAACCGGAGCGCGCGTGTGGTGTGGCGATCAAGAAGTGGAGAGAGAGAGAGAGAGAGAGGCTGTGAGAAAGAGTGAAATCGAACAAGATCGCCAGGGTGGGGGTGGGGTAATATCGATCCGGGCATGTGGTTGCGTGGCGGTCACGGTTGGCTTCGTCGAGTTCCTCCCGGAGTCGGATTCGAAATTTGGCGGCAACGGCGGATCCGGCCACAGCTTTTTTCTTTTTCTTTTTTGTTGAGGCAAGATCCGGCGACAGATTGGACGCATTACTCCGAGAGGCCTCTAGGGTGGGCCGGCAGGATTCATGGGCCGAGGCCTTTTATTTCTACCTCTCTCTTTCTTTTTCTACTTTTTTTTTCTCTACCCTGTACCAGAAGCCTCTGGTCGCCGGCGGTGGAGTTGGCGGTAACTCCGGCGAAGCTTGCCGCCGGAGAACCTCAAGGTGACCTTCCCCAATACTACCCCCAATACTACTCGGCTCACCCGCTTAATCCCACGAAGGTTTTTTATTTATTTTATCTTCTGTCCTAGCCAAACAGAGATTGCACGCGCACGCCTGCTTACTTCAATTTGTGGTTCGCTTACCTGAAATTGCGGTTCCCTGTGATGTCGGAGGCTACGCTAGAGGTCCTTCGAGCCGTATCTTGCGTAACAGGAGGCGGATGGGGGGGAGTGGCGTGGAAGATTTTGAAAAAAGAAGATTTTGAAAAAAGCCCCTGTAATGTGGGTTCAGAAATTTAGGGTTTAATTAGTTCATCAACTTTTGCAATCAATTTGGTTGTTACTTGTTCTTTATCGACAATATTATATTTTCTGTCACTATAACTTCCATGCTTCTGTTTCTATCACTATCTTTGGCTTCAGAGGATTTGCAATCAATTTGGTTAGTGTTCAGATTTCCACGCTCAAAGATGGCATTTGTCTGTGTGCTGTTCTTCAGTTACTGAATTTGGCCTGCACCTATCCTTGTGCTTCTGCTTTGCTATAGCTTGTGTTTGTGCTGGTGGATTGTCTTTATGTGAACATTTGATGCTAAGCTATCGGAAGACAATTCTGAAAATATAAACATGTTCTTCAATGCGCGTTGGATCGCACAAAGTGAAATCGAACCTCCAGGTAGATATGTAGCGTTTCAGATCTTCAGTCATGGGATGTGTTTCATGCCAATTTGGCAGATGTGGTCTCGGAAAATGGGAAAAAATTGAGATGGCTCCACAATAGGTGTAAAGTGCCAGTGAGATTATTGATGATCCTCATCATTTGCCATGTCAACTAATTAACCCGAGTTGTTCCATACAGATTCAGTGCCCCCATTCTTCTAGGATCAGTCTTCTAGTGGTCCTATGTTGCTTGGATGCCATCTAACATAATGAGTTTGGCAGGATTGAAACAGACCTGGCCACTAGCCACACGCATCGCCGAGTTCATCTCTAAAGGACATAATTGGTGTCCAACAAAGGAGAATCACATGCATGACACTGGACCCCATAGGAAGTTTCACTTAGTTGCTGATCTGTAACTTCGTGTCATCACCTGTGGAACCCAACATGTACTTGTTGAAAGTTACAGATGTATGACTCATCAGTAAAGGTAAAGCTATCAATTGTTTTGTCCATTATAGTTGGTAATGCATTACAGGTTTGGTTTCTGGTCTGCCTAATCTCCGTATAAAATGGCTTTGCTAGCATTCTTTTCAATTAGTGGTTTGCTCATTTGAGGAAATGATTTCCATGATAAGTTATATGCGCTACGTGGGACAATGGTTACATGGTAAAGCATGTGCTGATGTGCACTACATTATACAACCTTTGTATATAAGCTATGTGATACCTATTTCTTGACTGATTTTGAGAATGCAATAGAATATTAAAATTCGATATTATTAATTAGCAATTCCATTCAAATTCTGAAAGACTAGAACCCAGTGACGTGCTCATTTTTGGCCTTCTGAACATTAAGTGTCATGACGAGTTGATGTGGAGGGGGCTCTGTTTATTTGCTGGTGTATATATCTAAAAGAACTCATCTTCTGCTATCTCATCTTGGAACCATTGATTCATTTCAATTGTTTCTCCTTTTAGGAAGTTGCTGAGTATTATTTGGTGTATGGTGTTATTTATTTGTCACTAGATGGTTATTGAAGGGCCGACAGCTCATGTATGGTTAGTTCCAAACTTCTTATCTTTTCAGTTATTGTCTTGCTGCATTTATACCAAGGTCCTATATTTAGTACTGTTCAGAATGTTGGAACTCTTCTGTAAAGAATACATTTTCTTGTCACATTTGGCTTGGGCAATATCATGACCACACTCGACACTGTGACTTAGAGAATGTAGAGAAATGACTTGAAACATGTAAACTTTATTTTCTTCTATTTGTCTGTTATATTGTCGGAATGTGAACTTCACATTCATCTCTTCTTGTACTGTGTCAATAGGAAGTCATTAGATGGATCTCTCAAATGATAACACATGTCAACCACTAGCATAGTTATCACTAGCTTTTCTTCTCTTTGTTTATCCATGTTTTTCCCGTTCACTTATGTATCATGGATCATTGCCATGTCAGCATGCATTGCAAGCCATGAAGAGTAACGACAGGCATGCTGAAACTATGGATGAAGGCACTACCAACATGTCTTAGGACAGAGAACAATTATATCATCGCATTTGCAGGCTTGGATCAAGAAGTCAATAACCTTTTTAGTACTAAAAAAGTTACTGAACAGTTGCTATCCATGATTAGTGATCTAAAGCCAGTGCACTATGCATTGTCCACTGCAAACAACTAAACAAGTTTATATACTTCAGTGGTTGCCTGATTATCAGGTAACTGGTTTGGCAATTCTTAGCAGTGGATGGGGTACCACTTCCCCACACATGCACACTTTCTGTCTGCAATGCACACGCATATATATTATCACCTTTTGGAGCTTATCTCATTGATGACCTCAACCGCAATATGCTTGCGCAAGTTCCAATTCCAACCATGCTCTTTTTTATCCCTGTGATCTAAAAGCATATGACTGACCCCATTTGGCCTTTGCTTTGTGGTCACAATAACATCGAGACACAGCACATAGAAACACAATGAGTTGGATGGGAAGTAGGAAGGCGCAAGCATTGCCTGCATATATCCAAAACCAGTCCTAGGTCCTAACCCCCATAAGCCACTTTATGGTGCTCACTGTTGACTTCAGACAATGGTCATCCAGGACATTCACTTTGTAATTAGGAAAGGACCATCAAATGCTTGAGTAATCTCTGGTAGAAAAGGAGTATCTATTACACATTAATATTGCATAGTAGTTAAAGCATATAATTTTTTTTCCATGCACCTTCTTGGAGGAGAATAATTACATCTCTGGTCTAGCTGGAGCGAGTTAGGTTTAACGCCTACCAGATCATCTGATCGTCAAGGAAGAAACTTTTCTTATGAGAATCATCATGATCAGATGGCATGATAGGCACAAGACCTACTCTATGAACCGTGCTTACAAGGGTTCTAATTTTTCGGTAAACTGACTTCATCATAGTCATCTAAGGATAGGAACACCTCGTCTAGGCATGAAAGCTCCATGTCCTCCTCTTGGAAGCTTGCATGAGAATTGCAGCTCGACTCGAACACCCGACATATCACCCAATTGCTGGGTTCCTGCAATGATAATCCATGCATGTTGGACACACTTGTTATGAATATGTAATAATGCTAAATGCAGAGTAAAAAAAATGCTGAATGCAATAACATGTATGCAGCGACTCACTTTGTCCGAGTGGCCTTTCTTCTTGTGGGACCGCTTGCGTGAACTACCTGAACTGCTGCTACTCCCATTCCCGTCAAGTAAGTGGTACTCATTCATAACCCAGTTGGTTTTGGTCGCCTGAAAGGGCTCTTCTCCAATGGAGAAGATGAACGTCTTCTTCAGGCCGACATTAGAACCACCACTACTTACCGACTCATCGGAGCCAATGGGATTCCAGTGCCCATTTCGTGAAGTCCTACTCTGTGTTGCGTGGCTGAAGAAGTACCACTGGTTCCCTGCTTTAAGTGCTTTGCCTGGAAAGAGTCGTCGGTATGAAGACTCAACATTAATGGCATGATGCTATGACTTGGATAAGTACAGGGGTTTGTGAAAGAAAGTATTTGGTGCATACCATTCAGTTCCCATGGATCGTAGCGATTCAGAGGCAGTGTAGGGACAATATCAGGTCGGCATGGGAGGAGAGAGGCCTTGCGACGGAGGAAATGGATGATGAGTTCTTCGTCGGAGGGGAAGAAGTGGAAACCAGGAGGAAGGTTAGTAGATCCACCCATATGTGCTGGGATGCAAGCACACTAGAAGTAGATAGACTAGAGGCAGATGGAAGGCTGTGAGGAAGGAACACGAGAGCAGGGGTGCTTGCTTCACGTGTGTCTTAGTGGTATTTATAGGGGCTATATGCGTGTAAATATTGTATGTAGAGAGAGGGAGAGACGTGCAATTGAAGGAGTGTTGAGAGGTTTTTGAGGCGGCTGCGGCATGGTTGCTTTGAGAAGCCTGCCAACTTAAGTGCCATGCTTTCCTTCCTCTCAATTTTTTATATGGAGGAAACTAATGATGTTATGCAAAGACTGATGTTGGATTTGGACAGAGGATCAGTGTCTCCTATTTAAGTTTCAGAGGGCATACTGCAAATTGGTGTACTATTTAGATGGATCGTTATGAGCTAACAGAGCCTATCAATGCATGCATGCATGGTGCCTCATCATGTTCTACATATTTTATTACAAAGCTGAAGAGCAAGACAGACAGTTTCTTGTCTAGCAATCATGCTGGTTTGGGTGTCCTTAATTAGGATACCCTTTTGAGGGTTCATTGATCGTTGACCCCTCTTGGATATGTTACATTGCATAACCATGTCATCTAAAGTTTCAATGGCAGACTCTTGTGTCATAATCTAACATAATGCTTGTGTGCTACTTTAGGTACACTTCAAAATACCATGTCTGCCCAAGAGAACTGTCAATATAGGGTAATACGATGTGATTGGAGTTTTCTCAGTTCTTACATATGTCCATCCATATCTTAGGTCTGGCTGGAGATGTGAATGACGAGCTAGGTGAGGTGACAGAATCAACAATTGGCTTGTTTAGGTTGCAAGCGCAAGTAATGAGAAACCTCATCTTGCAATTAAATTATGGTGCTGATTAGATGGGAGCTTTGACTTCCTCTCTTATTTGATGTGTGATGGATATCCTGTAGATATCAAGCAATCATGCAACAAATAGCATGTTGAATTTGTTTGAACCAAAAAAAAGTACCTTGATTTAGTTTTGATGGCTGCTATGCATACTTATGATTTCTATAGCTGCATATTCTGTCCGCAGCCCCACCATATCAGAGATATTGAAATAATAAAGAATATGAAATAATTTGCATACGTCATTTCTATTTTAAGGCAATACCAGATGTTCTATACTCTTCAGGTTTTAATAGTTTTGTAGAGTGTATATTATTAGTCTTGTTGGTTCATCTTAGTGAATCTGTTTATCTCAAGTGAATCAGTTAGTAATTTATGAAGAATGTGCCAATCTTTGTCGTAATTTTGTAGCTGTTCAGTTTTATCATTGCCCTAGGGAAGCTAATATAGCGGCAGATACTCTAGCTAGTCATTCAGAAGGTCCTTTGTCAATTGTTTGGCAGGAGGAACCCCCTGAGTTTTTGGTCTCAATTGTGTCGAATGATGTAACTATTCTGCCAATTGAATGAAATCAGCCATGTTGGTTTTCCCCTCAAAAAAGAAAAGTGAACCAGTTAGTAAAATAACTCCAACTTGTATCAGAACAATAAAGAAATTATTACTAGATCATTTCTGTTGGTGTCTGAAGGCTATATCCTAGACCCACCCTTTTGCTATTCCCTCCGTTGTCAAACTGACATGCCCATATTTCTTTGCCCATATCATGACAGCTTAACTTCTCACTGGGTGATATGTGATGGAAAGGTCAGGTCCAACACAATTGGGCATCATCAACCGTGTTCTGAAATTACCAGCACAAATGGTCTAGGAAGCGTCCTGCATCCCAGTAGTGGGTTCTTGTGGGTGCAGTCACTGTATACATTTTGTCTGGCATGGCTGCATTCCTCCTCATGTCATGCCGTCGTCACCCTTCTTCATACATCTTGACCATTGTTATAATCCCCCAGGCCAGAGCAAGTTGCAGCAGAGAGTTCAGTGGAGTTGTGGCAAAGTACAAAGCGCATCACTTGGAGATGAAGCCACTCAAGCTCCCTCCAGTATCCTTTTCGCCCATCGATTTTGTGCTCATGTTTGCGAACTGCTTCATCAAAAAAAGACATATCAATCATTTCAAGTTACTTCGCTGGCTCAGTTAGCAAGAGACACAGATAATTCGGCATACATCACTATTATGACAATGATGCATGACAGTGACACGAAGCTGTTGAGTATTTTGGTAAAATACCACCGTGCTAAGTAAGCGATGTAGCCCAATCAGTAAGAGACACATCTGCCCTGTGGGCAGAGAGGCTTATGTATCAGCTGACAGAGGGGATTGATTTGGGTGGATGATGCAGTTTAATCTCTTCAATGACTAGATGATAATATTTGGTGAGATGCTTATCCTGATGCATGCAGTCTACAAGCTTAACAGCCCTCCTGATCATCAGAATCTTCCAGGTAAGTATCCTAACAGCTCAATCTGTGCCCTCATATAAAAGAAAGAAAAGAGAGATATGATAGTCAATCATTTCATGGTGCACACACTCATGCATGCACACACTAGACACTACTCGCTACACTTTTCATTCTACTTTTTCTGCCCCTCTCTCTAGCGCTTCTCTTTAGCAAGGGTTTTTGTGATGCTGTGTCTCTTTATGCCAGGCCATGCCCATATAAGATTAGGCAAAGTCCATGCACCACTTGAGCTCCGGTGCATGCAGATGAAGTGGTGGCGTGGTGCTGGTGGTGGCATGGCAGCAGCAGCACACGTAGAGGTGGGGGTACCTAACCCCCGGAGAGAAAGGCCCACGGATCATACGAACGGAGCTTCTGTGGGTCCGCCCACTCGGGTGACGTCTTGATGACGCAGTTGTGTATCTGCATCGATCTTCTGTGGACAAGGCAAGCAAGGGAACAGCTCGACAGGATCTCCAACGATTGTACGAGTGTCCTTGCACTATCAACTCAGCACATGCATGTTTCTTCTTCATATTCTTTATGCTAAGACTTGAGTAATCCTGCCTCTGCTTTTCCATGATTATTTAGATTGATAAACAGATCAAAGGTTGTGACGTGCTTGAATTAAAATCTCTAGTTAGATACCAACTACATTCCTGAACTAGTTACCATGATACTTATTAACTTATTAACCTGGATTTGCATGGGAAAGTGTTGGACATTGATACATAGGGAAACCATTTCTGAAACTTTGCAAAAATCACATCTTCCAACTTCAGAAAACATTATGGATTCGAAGTTCATTCGGATAAAAGTGGATAGAAACTTGAGCTTGTAAACTTCGGTAAAAAACATATGACCATCTGCGAATGCTAAAAAATCACAAAATTAGCTTATGCGCAACAGGTTGAGTAACTCTTGTAGTGTATCTTTCTTTGTATTGCAACTTTTCTTCAGAGCTAGCAGATGGTCATATTTATTACTTCATCCTTCCCAAATTAACTGGCACAGCTCAGGAATACATTAGAAGTGGACATAGTATATGACTGCGCCAATTAATCCGTCTCATTAATTTGGGCCGGAGGTAGTACCAAAATATGCAGAAACAGATCTTTACTATTCTGCACATTATGATTTTTTTTTTCAAAACTTGATCGATCTATTTTTGTCCCTGTTAATTAGTTCTTGAAAACTGGTTTCCTCCCTATTCGTAAAAAAAAAACCTACCTCTATCTGCATGCTCTCAGTCGAGCTCATCTGAGCTCTCAACTGGGGCAATGTGTGATTGATTATATTACCATGAGGTTCTGGGTACAATCGCTCTCTGTGTGGGTGGGTCTTCCACTCCAGCACTCCTCTATCTTGGGGGCTCGAATGTGCTCTGGACTCTGCCCTTCGGGCTTATCCCCCTCTGCTACTATTGCAAGCACCAGTGCACCACCATGTATGGATCTCCCTCAGCTGCACTGTCATCCCAGTACGCATCATCCATCTGCTGGCAGTGGATCGGTGGGTGGTGTTGGAGGGAGCAACAGCAGGCCAATATTAGCTTCCTTCCTCTGCTTTCTTTCTATTTTATCTTCCTTGAGATGAGCCCATCTTCCTTTCCTCCGGTCTCTTCATTGGCAAATCGAAATAGACATCGACCGAGCTGTGTTTTCCACTGATGGTTACATCACTGACGCAATCAAATAGCATATGTACTGTTTGTTACAGTATGTTTTTGTCACTTCTGATGGAATGGTTGCTTCATCTTATAACATGTTTCCCATCTTCTCTCTTGTTCTCCGTTCTGATGGAATTACATTAAGTTTCTGTCGTTTCTGATGGAATGGACACTTGTCTCTGTTCCCCTTCTTTCTCTATCTCACATTGACAAGCAGAAAGGTACTATACACAAATGCATGTGAACAACCGACGGATACTGCTTGAAAATGGTGTTGCGTGTGCTAAGCTAAACATGGTTTGCAAGACCCTGGACTAAGGAAGGGATCAATTGTCGTCGACAAGCCATCTCCTGAAAGACTGCAAAGACACTAGGAAGAAATATATCCCCCCCATCTGGCCCAGTCCCCCACACGCATTGGCATCTTCTTGGTGCAGCTCAATTTTTCTTGTGTACTATTACTGACGTGTAAGCTACTAACTAGCATCGATCTACCACTACTGTACCAGTTATTCCTCTACCCTTCCCTGTTCACCTATGGTGGATATCTTGTTGAATTATAAGACCTGTCTCCCGTCGAAAGGACGCGCCACCGCACGGGTGTACGCCACTTTGAATATGCCACACAGGACCGAATTGGCAAATACTCGCCTGCCAAAATTACAGGTCTAGAGGCCCTGTTTTTGTGTAAGATTACAGGACTTCGTAACAGTGAAACTTTCAATTATAAAGGTCAATCTCCCAACATATTTAAATTATCATTATTGTGTGGGGAATTGCATGTAAGTTGCACCTTGATGATCCAGTTCTTTTATCTGGAAACTCCATCTTTCGACTCAAGATGACCTGTCGAGCCCTCCAGCCCCCAGCCTCCCGTTCCCCCAGACTCCCAGCCCTAGCCGCCGCCGCCGCCGGTAGCGCCGCCGGGGCAAAGACCCACGGGGCGTGGCGGCGGCGGGGCCTTCCTCGTCGACGCTTGGTGGACGGCGGCCGGATCTCCTCCCTCGAGCATGGCGGACGCGCGGATGGGATGGGCGGCGGCGGCGCTGCGCCCCTTCTCCCGTCGGCTCTCCCCTGGTGGATCGGCGGCGCGGTTGGGATGGGCGGCGGCCTGCTGCGCCCTCCTCCCGTCGGCTCTCCGCGGCACTCGGCGCTGGTGGTGGGCGGCCGGCCCATGGCTGCGCCATTTCCCCGCCTCTCGCCGGTGAGTGGATGCGATCTCGGGCTTCACCCGCGACACGAGGTCGCCGGGGCAGCAGCCTTGGGTACGACGGTGGAGGTGGCCCTCTTCTTCGCCGGAGAGGGTTGGCCTGCGGTTGGTGGTGGTGGATCTATCGATCTATCACCGCGTTCCGGCGGCGAGATGGAGATGCATGGAAGCCGGCGACGGAGTCGCCGGTAGGGTTGGAGTGGCCAGCCCGGGATGGTCGCCGACGTGGGGGTCCGACCTGAATAAAGGCGGTGGTCCTAGGGTCTCTCTTGCGTGAAGAGGAAGACCTACCGGAGGCCTGGACTCGTGATCTAGCCGGGTGTTGAGTTCGGAAGGCTCCGCCGGCGAATGTAATGCTTTTGCCGGAGTTTCTGGATCGGTGGTATTCGGTCGTGCGCGCCCATGCTTTTATTCCGACCGATTGGTTCGGAGGGAGCGCGAAGCTCTTTTTCTGTGTTGACATCAAGTGACTATGGATCCATGATGAAAGTCGGAAGAAGAGAAGTTCATGAAGGCCGGAGGGAGGACTAGCTAAGGGAGGTTCAAGTCTCCGCGCTGTTGAGGGACTTGCTTGGTGTTCGGGCTTCACAGCGGTATGAAAGTGGGGCGACAACACGGGTGAAGTTCGAGTCCTACCTTTCGGGTGAAAACCCAAGGTCTAACCTTAACTGGTTGTGCCTGGCAATGACCTTGTTGGAGGCATTGTTTTGAGCGGGGACTATCTTCGGGTGAAAACCTAAGATCGTTGATCGGGCGACGACGGTGTTAGCACTGTTCCCTTCTTGGAGGCGTCGTTTTTGGAGAGTCTGTATTTCAGGTGTTGTTTTGGCGGTGGATGTATTGCTGTTGTTAGGCCCGAGATACTGTGGGATTTTGTTTCTTAGTTTTCTTTTCCTTTTTTTGGCTGTGTGCATCCGTAGTGCCATTAGGGTGGTGCGTTGTTGCAGAGGCTGGGTGTAATTGGTATCTTTTTGATATTAATATATTCCCTTTATCGAAAAAAATCTTTCGACTCAAGAATGGCCGTCTTGATCTTCATTAATGCCGTAAGACAACCTGGTGTCTTAAAAAAAAGCTGCTCCCTCTGCGCACTAAAAACATACTCCCTCTCTCATAGTTATTAGACGTGTGCGTACCCATATGTCGCAAATTTAATCAAGTTAGCATTAGTTATATTGTTCTAAAAATTATATCATTAGAAAGTTTAGATGTTTTAATTTTTAATGATATAATTTTTGTATTATATAATTTAAATTATATATGTCAAGTTGGCGATCTAGGGATACGGGAAAGACTAGTAATCTGAGACAGAGGGAGTATCTAGATACTAAGAGAGTAAGAAGCAAGTCAAAACATGGCTGTTGTGAGAAAGTGAGAGGACACACTAGAACGCCACAACCAAGTGTGAAAAATGAAAGAAGGAGAGGTGATTTCTGTCTAGATTTTTGAGATCTGACCAACTGATGTTTGGAAACTTAAATGTTCTCGGATTTACTCCAAACTTGGTGAGCTTGTTCCTTACTTTCAATACTTCAATCTGGTTAGGTAGTTTGAGATTTGGGTCATGGTAGAATCAGATTTGAGAGTGGTTTTGTCACTTTGGATTGTTGCAGTGTTAGCACACATCAGTTTTGGGAGATGAACAGTTTGAGCAGGCAAACGATGTATGATTGAGATGATTTTTGTAGTACGTTGGAGACTCATATGTCTACTTGTATACCAAATTTGGTGTTGATTGGATCTACGATTTAAGAGCAGTTCGTTGATTACCAAATGGGATATCAATTGTGATATCTCTGCCTTACCTTTGGTGGTGGTTGTTGTTGTTGCTAGTGTACAACGAGGCGAAGTGTGTTGTAATCTCTAGATGCTCTAGAGAAGACTGTACCTAGGTTGCTCACCATGAAACTTGCATGGCCCGTTTGGTCCATAACCGTGGTTTTCCCCTCCTCATCTTGAGGAGGTTTTTCACGTAAATGCTTATATCACTTGTGTGTGCGCTTATGTTTTCCGTTGCATATCTATTGTTTAAAGCTATCCCACTACAGGAAGCACCGTCAACGCCGACGATTGGCTCCCGTCGGCGTAGCAACATGAGATTGTCGGACCACATCTACGCTGACAGTAGACGTCGCCGTCCATTTTGAATCGGAAGTAATCGTAGATTGCTAGGCCCGAAATGAACGGATGCACAGATACTTGAATTCGTTGGAGTCGCATGATATTTTGCCCTATATTTATGTGGAAATGGGTTAATTTTGAATGTTGAAGATATTTCCTGGTTATGTTCCTGTTCACTTTTATGGATAGCAAGTAGGCAAAAAAAAACCCCCGCAAGATCTTCAATGGTGCAAATCTGGAGCGAGAATCCGTTTGTTCACCGGTCAGAGCAACTAAGAACGTCGAAGAATTACTAATAGTTTGCTAAGGAAATACTTTTATGCTGGCACACATGGGTGTGAATGTTTCCGTCGCCGTCTGTTGTGCCTTGAGAGTTGGATAAAAGGAGTAGAGAAAGGAATTTTTCCATTTACCATGTGAGCATGAATCTTGAGAAATAAATGGACGGTAACGGAAACACCTACGCCTATGCGTGTAAGTACAAAATCCACTCCCATACTAGATTGTACGGGGGTTTGCACAAAGTGTGCATGATGTGTTTGGTGGAGAGTGAAGACTCGAATCTGAGCGGTGGCACATGTTTCAATGGTGTTGAGCAAAAAATTTCCAATTTTCCGAATCTTGTCAATTTATGTTCTTTTGTTGTGTGATGTCACTCTGGGCGTTCGGGAAATCTCGAAATTTAGGGAGGGAAAATTTGGAAAAAAATATTTTAGGTTACGAGGATGACATCTGAAAGTGCATCATAATGTTTGATTCATGACAATTTGGGTACCCAACAATTGAGATTTGCGATAAAAAATTCCTGAATAGCCCGAAATTACATACTAAACAAAAGAGATTGACAGCAAGAATCAGTGTTGGAGGTGAAGTCCTTCAGTCAACGCGCTGGAGGTGCAGCTTGCGGTCCTCCACGACAAGGCAATGAGGATGGAGGGCGGAGGCATCCCGTCGAGCGCCGAGGACGATGTGGAGGTGTTGACAGAAGAGGAGGAGGCAGCGGTAGATGGCAGTGGTGAGCGACGATAGTGCGCAGTGGAGAGCCTCGCCGGGTGTGGTCGTGGCCAGCGGTGGTGGGTGAGTGGGGGTTTGGGGGCCACAAGGAGTGCGGAGAGTGGAGAAGATGATGTGCGCTTGTGGTACGTACTGGTAGTCTAGGGTTACACCTCGCTCCACTTGGGTTAGGCTGAAGGCTTCAGTGTCTGGGCTTTCTAACTTCTGAATGTTGATGTGCTCCTCGGGATATTCGGGTGCCTCCACCCGTTTAGCTAAGAAAGAATAGATACAGAGGTGGATAATAGATCGATATGAAGATCATGAGCTGCCCCATAATAAAACCCCACCAGTAGTCGCGAATATCTCCTTCTTCCCTAATCCAAGATTAAGACTATAAGCATGAGATTTCTTAAAATAAATTTGGAAATTCCAAACACCTTCTTGAATAGGTGTTCGGGTCTTTTCGGGTTCGAGATTGGGAATTTGGGGTTCAAGATTTGAATATACACCTGGAGTGATTCTGATGTAAATAATACTACCTCCATCTCAGAGCTTAAGCCTTATATTATTTTTTAAAAATCAAACTATGCCAAATTTAACTAAGTTTTTACCAAAAATCATAACATGGAAAATACAAATTCAATATCATTAGATAGATAATAAAATATATTGATGAATAATAAAATATATTTTTATATAATATCTATACAAAATATCATATTTGATAGATTTTCTAAAGATTTGATAAAACTTTACTTGGTTTGATTTTTTTTTAAAATATAAGCCTTAAGCTAAGGGGGATGGAGGTTTGGGTTGCTACGTTATGCCTTAAGCTAAGGGGGATGGAGGTAGTAAGAGCATCTCCACCGGTAGCCCCCAAATAGGCGCCGGCAGGGGCGCCGGTACCTCCGTTTGGGGGACGCCGACACTGCATCCTCTATTTGGGGACGCTGCTCCCACACCGGCGCCCCCAAACGGACGGCCCCGATAGATTTTAAAATATAAAATAATATTTAAAAACTGAAATTCATAGGAAATTCATACGAAATTCATACAAAGGTAGCTAGAATTTAAACTTAAACTTAATCCTATCTACTGGCCGTCGGTTGGTCCACTCGACGGCCGTGCCTTGTCGTCGTTCTTCGCCATTGCCGCCTGCGTTCGTGCCCGCTTCTCCTCCCTAGCTTCGCGCATCTGGCGGTGGAGCATGGCGGCGGCCGCGGCGGCGGCGATGTGCGCTTCTATCCTGTCCCGAGTAGCTTGGATCTCGGCGCGCCTCGCCTGGCGGGCGAACGCCTCGTAGTGGCGGTGAGCGTTGAGCTCGTGAGCCTCTGTTGCTCCGCCTCCATGAGGCGGCATCCCGCCTCCTCCGTGGCCGCTCGCTGGCGCGAGATCTCGAGGCCGTGCTGGAGGATCGCGTCGTTGATGAACTCGTGTCTCCTCCATCAACCGCCGGTATCGTTGCGCCTTCGCGACGCGAGGATCGCCGATCCGGGCAGGCGGGGCCCTGCGGCGGCTGCCCCGACAGCGCTGCTTCCTCCGCCGCCTCTTCTTCCGCAGCTGCGACGTCAACCTCGTCCCACGCCGCGAACCGTGGGTCTACGTCCTCGTCGGTGTTGTAGTCGGCGTCGGCCTGCGGCTGCAGCTGCGGTGGTGGCGGAGGCATCGCGCGGCCGTTGAGGCCAAGCATCGAGTACGTGGTCTTCAGACGGCGCGGCATTTTGCTTTGGAGAGGGAGCGACGGTGGTGGAGAGGAAAGAATGGAGCAGCGAGAATGGAGCGGCGATGGTGGAGAGGAGAGAATGGAGCGGCGGTGTGGACGGCGTACGTACTATATAGCAGCGGCAACTACCCACATTTACGTCGACCGGTTGCCGCGTGGCGGTCGCTCTCGTGGTGCCTCGGTTTCGCGGGAGGCCAAACGCCGACGAACCTTCCCGCGTCGCGTCGATGCCGTCGCGTCCTCTCCCTAAGAAGGCGCCCTCACCCGCGAAAACCGTCGTTCCTATTGGGCTCGAAAAATGGCCGGCGCCGTTTGGGGCGCGCCGGTGCGAGGTCAAAAACGAGGCCGACCCCAAAAAGCTATCGGGGCCGCTATCGGGGCTGCCGGTGGAGATGCTCTAAGGGCATGCCCAATGCATAGTGAGATGCCTAATATCTTGGTTCGGGTGGTCAAATTAGGTTGGGAAAAGGCAGCTCTTATAAAGTAAAATGTGAAGAGAAACCCAAATCAGCTTTTGAGAGAAAGACACATTAATGGGACCATAACATGGCATGCATATGTCAAAAGTTTTATCCAAGCCTAGTTGAACAGCTGCCTCCATTGCTCATGCTCTAAAGAGTAAAGAGGAAAAGAGGTACAGTATAATAAAGTTGTGAAAAAAAAAGGAAAACATTGTTCCTTTTTGTTGTCCTTCCCGCGAGCCGCGGCCATGGCCGCCGCCGCCACCTCTAGTTCCGCCGCAGTCGTGTCCGCAACCTCCGCCCACATAGCCGCCGGACGCCTCTTTGCTGCCCTAGACACCCTCACCCCTGCCTGGTACTCCTCCCCGATTCCTTCCTCTCTCTACGCATCCCTCCTCCGCTTGGCCACCTCCCACCGCTCCCTCTCCGCCGCCCGCCGTATCGCGGCCCACTTCGTCACTTCCACGTATTCCCCCTCCACCTCCACCTCCCGCTCATCAGTACCCAACTTCCTTTTGAACCGCGCAATCGAGTCTCTTGCTGCCTGCGGCAGCCTCGCCGACGCGCGGGAGTTGTTTGAGTTAATGCCACGCCGGGATGGTGGTTCTTGGAATGCTATCATCTACGCTTCCTCCCGCGCCGGGAACCCCACTGAGGCGCTTTCCCTCTTCGTCGATATGTACTCCCTCGGCGTTCGCCCCAGCGACGTTACAATGGCATCAGTTCTCTCATGTTGCGCCGAGTGCCTCAACCTGTGTGGTGCCCAGCAGCTCCACGGCCATATCTCAAAGCGGGACTTTCAGTCCAATGTCATTCTTGGTACGGCACTGGTCGATGTGTATGGGAAGTGTTTGTTGCTTCCACAGGCGAGGAGGGCATTTGATGGTATTTCGAAACCTAACGCCATTTCATGGAATGTCATTATTCGGCGTTATCTTCTTGCTGGGATGGGGGATATGGCGGTTGACATGTTCTTCAGGATGGTTTGGGCAGGAGTTAGGCCGCTTGTTTATACTGTTTCACATGCAATTAGTGCTTGCCGGGATAACAATGCGCTTAAAGAAGGACGGTGCATACATACTTTTGTGCTCCGACATGGGTATGAGCAGGATGTGCATGTTCAGAGCGCGGTCGTGGATCTGTACGCCAAATGTGGTGCCATCGATGCAGCCCAAAGGCTCTTCAACTTGGCACCAGTGAAGAACATGGTGATATCAACTTCAATTTTGTCTGGGCTGGCTTCTTGTGGGAGGATTGATGATGCAAAGAGGGTGTTCGAGGGAATGGAAGAGCACAATCTAGTGTCCTGGAATGCTATGTTAACCGGCTATATCAGGTCCATGGATCTGACTGGTGCTTTGCATTTCTTCCAACAGATGAGGAAGGAGACAAAGGAGTTTGATGCTGTTACACTTGGTTCAGTGCTCAATGCTTGTACTGGGATGCTTGATATCGGGAAAGGTGAGGAGGTTCATGCATTCGCTTTCAAGTCTGGTTTGTTCAGTTACCCTTTCCTGAAGAATGCTCTTCTGAGGATGTACTGCAAGTGCGGATGTCTGAGGAGTGCAGAACGGCTTCTTGTATTCGAGATGGGATCAGACAAAGACATATACTCCTGGAACTCGCTTATCTCAGGTTATGAACGCCACTCCATGAGTGAAGCAGCTCTTTATGTACTGAGTGAGATGCAATCTGAGGTAACTCCTTACCAGTCCACGTTCAGCTCGGCGCTGGCAGCCTGTGCCAACATTTTTCTGCTTAAGCACGGCAAGCAGATTCACGCGTACGTTATCAGAAACGGCTATGAGGTTGATGATATACTGCGAAGTGCACTGGTTGACATGTACTGCAAGTGCAGGCTGTTGGAGTGTGCCATCAGGGTATTTGAGGCAGGGCCGTCTCGTGACGTCATCCTGTGGAATTCAATGATCTTCGGATGTGCTCACAGTGGCAAAGGTGAGTATGGGCTTGAACTGTTTGATGAAATGCAGAAGCAGGGTATTAGGGCAGACTCCGCCACTTTCTTTGGCGCACTGGTTTCATGTATCAGCGAGGGGCATGTTGAGTTAGGGAGGAATTATTTCACTCGGATGATTGATGAATCCATCATTCCTCGCATGGAGCACTATGAATGCATGATTGAGCTGTTCGGCAAGCATGGATACATGGCTGAGCTCGAGGAGTTTGTGGACCACATGCCGTTTGAGCCCACATCTGCAATGTGGCTAAGGATCTTTGACTGCTGCAGGGAATATGGCAATAGGAAGTTAGGGGAGCGGGCTGCCAAGTGCATCAACGACACCAATCCCCTGACACACGTTCGATATGAGGCTACTCCAGACTAGTAGTGCAGTGATGGTGGCAGTGAAGAGTCCATGTCACTTATGAGCTTCGAAGAAGGATTGAGGTTGCCCCTGTGAGTGCCGTGTCATGACTATGAGCTGAAATGCTTAATTGCCAAGTCAAGGAACAGACTGCATAAGAATTTTCAGCTGCGTATGAACTCATAGCATCAGTGTTGGCAAGACTACCCTCAGACAAGCGATTGAGCTGAAGACAGGGTCTTTGGGCTGAACACGGAGCTCGTGTTTTATGTAATTGACATATAACAAAGTGTCCTCGAGCTTTCCTCTCAGATGACTGATGAGTATGAATTGGAGCTCAGTTTGCTGACAGACATAGTCTTGTATCAGTGAAGTTCCTTTCTGAGTTGCTGACCTGATGTTGCATGGTTCTTCTGTCCTTTTTTTTTTTGCAATGACGTACGTCTATGTTCAGTGCTGGGACTCCCTCTCTACAACGATTGCTCTCAGCGTCCCCATCGGGCAGGAAGTCGTTGATAAAGTTGTAAATTACTCCATCCGTTCTATAATTCTTGTGGTACTTATTTGTAACTAAAATCGTGACAAGAATGATGGAATGGAGGGAGTACATATTTGTAAAAGAAAACTGTACAGTGCCAGTTCGACATAATTAATTTCTTGCGTCAGCATTCCTAATAATACATGATAGAGAAAAAGATGCAATTATTTTTTTGGTTGAGAATGCGGAAACAACGACTGGGATGCTCAATCTTTGGCCTGTTTATAGTGTTATTTCGCATGAATTTATACATTTTTTCCGTAGGAAGGAAGCAAACTATTTCAATTTTAGATAAGCCACTTGTGAACAGTGAAAATGATACTAGGAAGAGTATTTGGCTATTTGCCTCTCCGAACTACCCTGGTGTTCTGGCGTGGTGTGAATTTATTACTCCCTGCATTAGGAAGAGTAGTACTCCTACGTATTCAGTATTGCCCTTGCCCCGTCCTTGCTGCTCTGTTCTTCGTCCTTGCTGCTGGCGTCGTCGCCAGCAAGCTGTAGCCGTGCCGCGCAATTCACTCCTTTCTAGCTTCAGAAATGAGAGTCTCCTAATGAGGAGAGCGAGCTCTTGCCAAAGCGCACGATCCAGCGAATGCGAATCATATCAGCCAGATTTTGTACAAGACGTTGGCGTGCTGCCGTGCTCGATGAATAACACTACACTAATTTGATGGTACATTGTAATGAGCATGTGGGTTTCTACTTGTTCACGAATATATTCTTAAGGCTGCCGCTGGCTACCCATTATCTATGCCCAAAGGCCCCAAACCCATAAGCACTCTATTTGGGGATGGTATACCCTCCCAACGGCATCCTTATCTACTCTATTGGTGTGTCGCCACTGAAAATATAAATGGACCCTCTTTCCTCTGATTAAATTGCCGCACAAAGTATTGTGGTACCTAGGGGAGCAAAAGTGGAATCATGCATATCTCAGCGATTAGTATAAATTGCACTACATGTCTTCATTCTACATCCACGTAAATTATTCTTTTTGGACACCAATCCGTCCCTAAGCAAGAAGGAGAGAGAAAGATACTGGAAGTAATTATGAACATGGGATAAAATGTTGTTTTGTGTTATGGAAGTTGTTAATGCTATCCCAAAATACATGGACATTTATTTAGACTAAGGGAGCTTACTTGTTTGCCTTGTTGGCCTTTGTACCCCTGAACTTCTGCAGAGGAAAGTTCTACAGAGGAGACACTTTGCTTATTCGGAGAATTCACTCCAACCTGAGTGAGTTGTTTGAATCTAACCGGGAGCAATTCAAGCAGAGAAATAGATATTTATAAAATGCATAATTTAAGAGAAACTAGCTGATAGATCCTTATAAATACATATAAACAAAACAAGCACAACTAAAGGTTAACCAATCCTTATAAATACATATAAATTAAAGATGACTCAAGCATCTTGTGCAAGCAATTTATTACATCGCTCAAATAAATGGACAAATAACATAGGCCCAACATCTTGTGCAAGCTGTTTATTACGTTGCTCAGGCAAATTACATAGTCCCATATGTAGGATGAACTTCTAGACTAATTGTTTCCAGGGAACTCTTCAATCCAGCACGGGGTGTATGGAAAAGAATAGACTTGCTCCTGTTCATTAGCTAACTTTTTGAACCAATAATAATCCCTTGGGTATATATCTCCCAATTCTTCAATCTTGGAGCCATTCAAATGATATGCAAGACATGTCTGTTGTGATGAATCCAAGAAGACAATCTCTTTATATGGGTGAACCCCAAGTAGCTTAATGTCATCAACTAAATCTTTCATGTCTTCTAAGTATCCATGATCCACTATGTCTTTGTTCTCAACATCCTCGTCAGAGTTCCATTCAAATTTGTCTGCGGCTGTTTCTGCTTTGTTGCTGTCTTCGGGATAACTAGAAGCACGAAACATGCAGTAGTTAATATCTTCTAAGATCCATTTAGCTCGCCTGCTAAACCACCGACATGGCTTGTGCTTAAGGTCTATATCATGCTTCAGCACCCACACCATCTGACCAGACGATTCGTTAAGGATCCAAACTCGAAGCCAGCGCTTATCTTTATGCCATCTCGCATCAAGTGCCACGAAGTAGACGCCCTTTTCGGACTTTGCTATTTTCATTTGCAGATATCGCTCCGCTTTAAGATCCGCTGGTGGTTTGATTACACTGTATGTCTTGTTAGACGATGATATTCTGCAAAGTCAAATCAACATACATTAAAAACAGGCCAGTAAGATAAAACTTCAGTTATTGAACATTATAGGTGGTGTAAGTAGGGCTCTTACCTCATGAGGAAATCAGTTTGACAGTGTAGATAAAGCGCTTCACGAAAGTAGGCGGCTGAGAATTCGCTGTAACGCTCTCGCGCCTCGCCAGCAGTCCCCGTGGCATCCCCTTGTCGGACGAAATCCTTCTCCTCCCAAAAGCCCGACTTGGATGAGAAAACATACATCTTGCAGAGGGACGGCGGCCACTCCGATTCCTCCATCAAGGGGTCTTTCTCCTCTTCACGCCGATAGAAACGTAGAGTGGGGATGTTAATTACCTCATAGTAAGGCGATACCATGGGATCGTAGGCTAACCGAGCCCGGTACTTCACATTCCCTGCACCGCGCTTAGCCGGTGCCGCCGGCAGAGTATTCCACCGTCGCGTGGCGGGGTTAACCACGCGGTTGTTTTTAAGCAGGAGGAGCCCGTTGCAATGGTCCTTGATGTTGTAGCTTTTCCACTCGGCGCCGTCCACGTTCCAGGAATAGCCGCAGTGGGGGCTGGCGGAAGGCAGGAAGCTGAGGTTGCCGCTGACGGCGCGGGCAGAGGGAGAGGGAGAGGGAGAGGGGCGGGCGAGGAACTCCGGGAGCTTGTGCTCGTCAAAGTGGACGAAGAGCCCGGCCAGCGACAGCGGGAGCAGGTCGGCGCGCAGGAGGCGGCGGCCGTCCACGGCGTCGCGCCACGCCCTGCACACGCAGCGGGCTGCGGCGATCCAGCGCGGCGGGACGCGGCGCAGAACCTCGGCGAGCACGTCGGTCGGCAGGCGCGCCGCCTGGTCCTCCGTCGTCGTCATCTCCCGCCTGCCGTCGATGCGAGCAGCGGTCGAGTCTGGGGGCTTCGGCGGCTGGACCTCGTCGCGGCCCATCGCCTCGCCGCGAGAACACGAACAGGAGCTTTTGTGTGATGATTTGTGGTACGGTCTTCCGAATTTCCGATCGAGGAAGCAGCTCGGCTTTTGTGAAAGTGGATGGCGAACCATGGACGTATTCGGATCGGATGGATGACCGATACCGACGTGGTCTCCCAACGATCTTTTTTGTAGGACACATGTCTAGCGAGCGCGTAGGCGCTAGTTGAGCGCCGCCGACGACAGTTTCCAACTCGCACAGCCGGTCGGCAGGCCATGCCGGCGCCATTTCCGACCCTATTCCAAGCGTCTCACGCGGCTGCCGGCCTGCCGCCCGATCTCCCTGCTCCATCTCGGGCGCTGCGGGGCTGGCCTCCCCCTGCCAGGTCGCGCGAGGTCCCATGAGTCTATACCGCGTGCCGCGTCCCCCACCCTGCGACCTGCCGATAGCTTCTCCTCCGATCTGCTCCGTCACCGCGGGAACGAGCGCGTCGTGGTCGCCGTCAAACTCCACTGTTATCAGAGTGGCCGCAAGTCCGCAACCTTCCCGCGCATGTGTGCATCTCTGCGCCGCCTTCCCGTGCCTGGTTGGCCATGGCGACCCGCGCGTGTGTGCTGCAGCTTACTAAATTCGATCGAGTCAAGTTACGTGTAAATGCTAAATACTGTAGCATCCCAAAATTCATATTTCTAGACCTCTAAATAATTTCTTGTGTGAGCATCATCGTAATAATACATGATAAAGAAAAAGATGCAATTATTTTTTTGGTTGAGAATGCGGAAACAACGACTAGGATGCTCAATCTTTGGCCTGTTTATAGCGTGATTTCACATGAATTTATACATTTTTTTTAGGAAGGAAGCAAACTATTTGAATTTTAGATAAGCCACTTGTGAAAAGTGAACATGATACTAGGAAGAGTATTTGCCTCTCCGAACTACCCTGGTGTTCTGGCGTGGTGTGTATTCATATTACTCCCTGCATTAGGAAGAGTAGTACTAGTACGTATTCAGTATTTGCCTCTCCGAACTACCCTGGTGTATCCTTGCTGCTGGCGTCGTCGCTCCAGCAAGGTGAAGCCATGCCGCGCAATTCACTCCTTTTTAGCTTCAGAAATGAGAGTCTCTCCCGATGAGGAGACCGAGCTCTTGCCAAAGCGCACGATCCAACGAATCATATCACTCAGATTTTGTACAAAGACGTTGGCGTGCCGCCGTGCTCGATGAATAAGGCCGCCGCGTGAGACACCGGAATAGGGTCGAAAATGGCGGCGGGGTGGCCAGCCGACCGTCTGTGCGAGTTGGAAAACGTCGGCGGCGGCGCTTGCCTTTTTTGCTGGGTGCGCTAGTGTTAAGCTTCATGCACCAACCAACTATTCCAAAAGACCGATCTGATGGAAAGAGTTAGACAATCCACTTATAGTTTAACATCCCCCCTCACGTGTGACGCAGCGGAGATAAGTCGACACGTGTAAACAACGGCGTATGGCTCTAGAGGCCGTATACAGGAGGGGAGTAACAGCAATTTATAGAATAAATTGTGAATACCAGGACTTGAACTCGAGACCCTGGCTCTGATACCAAGTTAAGCTTCATGCACCAACCAACTATTCCAAAAGACCGATCTGATGGAAAGAGTTAGGCAATCCACTTATAGTTTAACAGCCAGAGTTTGTCAACTAGCGCCTACGCGCTCTCTAGACACGTCCTACAAAAAAGATCCTAGGGAGACCACGTCGGTATCGGACATGCATCCATCCAAATACGTCCATGTTTCACCATCCCCTTTCACAAAACGGAAGCCGAGCTGCTTCCTCGATCGGAAATTCGGAAGCCCGTACCACAAATCATCACACAAAAGCTCATGTTCGTGTTGTCGCGGCGAGGCGATGGACCGCGACGAGGACCAGCCGCCGAAGCCCCGAGATGCGACCGCTGCTCGCATCGACGGCTGGGAGGAGACGACGACGGAGGACCATGCGGCGCGCCTGCCGACCGACGTGCTCGCCGAGATTCTGCGCCGCCTCCCGCCGCGCTGGATCGCCGCGGCCCGCTGCGTGTGCAGGGTGTGGCGCGATGCCGTGGACGGCCGCCGCCTCCTGCGCGCCGACCTGCTCCCGGTATCGCTGGCCGGACTCTTCGTCCACTTTGACGATCACAAGCTCCCGGAGTTCCTCGCCCGCCCCTCTCCCTCCGCGGCCGCCCGTGCCGTCAGCGGCAACCTCAGCTTCCTGCCTTCCGCCAGCCCCCACTGCGGCTATTCCTGGGACGTGGACGACATCGAGTGGAAAAGCTATAACATCAAGGACCACTGCAACGGGCTACTCCTGCTTAAGAATAACCGCGTGGTTAACCCCGCCACCCGACGGTGGAATACTCTGCCGGCGGCACCGGCTAAGCGCGGTGCAGGGAATGTGAAGTACCGGGCTCGGTTAGCCTACGATCCGATGGTATCACCCTACTATGAGGTAATTAACATCCCCACTCTACGTTTCTATCGTCATGAAGAGGAGGTAGATCCCTTGATGGAGGAGTCGGGATGGCCGCCGTCCATGCTCAAGATGTATGTTTTCTCATCCAAGTCGGGTTGCTGGAAGGAGAGAGATTTCATCCGAAAAAGGGATGTCGCCGGGACTGTTGGCGAGGCGCGAGAGCGTTACAGCAAATTTTCAGCCGCCTACTTTCGAGGAGCGCTTTATCTACACTGTCAAAGTGATTTCCTCGTGAGGTAGGTACAAGTTACTTACACTGCTTATAATGTTTAATAACTGGAGTTTTAAGTACCTTATACTGACCTGTTTTTAATGTATGTTGATTTAACTTTGCAGAATATCATCGTCTAACAATACATACAGTGTAATCAAACCGCCAACGGATCTTAAACTGGAGGGCTATCTGCAAAAGAAAATAGCAAAATCTGAAAAGGGCGTCTACTTCGTGGCACTTGAGGCGAGCTGCCATAAAGATAAGCGCTGGCTTCGAGTTTGGATCCTTAACGAATCGTCTGGTCAGATGGTGTGGGTGCTGAAGCATGACATAGACCTTAAGCACATGCCATGTCAGTGGTTTTGCAGACGAGCTAAATGGATTTTAGAAGATATTAACTACCGCATGTTCTGTGCTTCTAGTTATCCGGAAGACGGCAACAGAGAAACAACGGCGGATAAATTTGAATGGAACTCTGACGAGGATGTTGAGGACACAAATATAGTGGATCATGGATACTTAGAAGACAAGGAAGATTTAGTTTATGACATTAAGCTACTTGGGCTTCATCCGTATAAAGAGATTGTCTTCTTGGATGCATCACAAGAGTCAAGAGACATGTCTTGCATATCATTTGAATGGCTCCAGGATTGAAGAATTGGGAGATATATACCCAAGGGATTATTATTGGTTCAAAGTGTTAGCTAATGAACAGGAGCGGGTCTATTCTTTCCCATACACCCCATGCTGGATTGATGAGTTCTCTGGAAACAATTAGTCCAGAAGTTCATCCTACATATGGGCCTATGTTATTTGCCTGAGCAACGTAATAAACAGCTTGCACAAAATGTTGGGCCTATGTTATTTGTCCATTTATTTGAGCGATGTAATAAATGTCTTGCACAAGATGCTTCATTCATCTTTTCTTTATATGTATTTATAAGGATTGGTTAACCTTTAGTTGATATTTAGTTGTGCTTGTTTTGTTTATATGTACTTATAAGGATTTATCAGCTAGTTTATCTTAAATTATGCATTTTAGAAGTATCTATTTCTCTACTTGAATTGCTCCCGGTTAAACTCACTCCGTTGGAGTGAATTCTCTGAATAAGCAAAGTGTCTCCTCTGTAGAACATTCATGTTTCTTTTCCTCTTCAGAAGTTTAGGGGTACAAAGGTCAACAAGGCAAACAAGTAAGCTCCCTTAGTCTAAATAAATGTCCATGTATTTTGGGATAGCATTAACAACTTGCATAACATAAAACAACATTTTATCTCATGTTCATAATTACTTCCACTTTGGGTAGATCATAATTAAGTTATTGAATATTGTTAATTCACATCCAGTATCTTGTCCTGATTGTTTGGGTAGCCATGAAGAATCAAGCAAGCATGTATGCGCGTTTTCTCTCCTTGCTTAGGGACGGATTGGTGTCCAAATAGAATAATTTACGTGGATGTAGTGAAGATGTAGAATGAAGACATGTAGTGCAATTTATACTAATCACTGAGATATGCATGATTCCACTTTTGCACCCCTAGGTACCACAATACTGTGTGCATCGCTGCGTGCAGGCCGCCGCCTTCCCGTGTCTGGTTGGCCATCGCGACCCGCGCGTGCGTGCAGCAGCGCTGCACACTGGTACCTAGGTACGTCCTTTTGATGGCAGATAAAATGTAGCTACAACGATTTATTTTTTGAAGCAACAGAACAGACATCACCAAGACAACACTAGAAGTCCAGCAAAATCTTCATTCTCAGAACAATGTATTGAACAAGAACATTGTCAGACATAACTAATTAAGATTAGATCTTTGATTTTTCACTCTGAAAGGTAAGACTATAAACTTCTCATGTGTAGTTGCCCACACTAGCATGCCCCTGCTCCAAGTCACGAATCACCAAGCCAATTCCTCATCGCTACCCGAAGTCGAACCACCATCGCTAGTCCTCAGATCTCGGCTTTCATGACATTCCCCGCCAGCACCATAGAACCAGAACATGGCCCATGATATTAACAACCAGCAGAGCTTCGAAGTGCTCCCTCTGAAAACAAACGGTCAAAGAAATAAAGCACGCACGACCGAATCCCACCCCATCCAACCATCTCCGGTGGAGTACGCCGACGGAGCCGTCCGGAACACGCCACTGCAGCCATATCAATTAGGCCAGGCAACCGGTAGGTCTTCATCTTGATAGGAGGAGAAACCCTAGGACCGCCATAATTATTCGCGAGACCAGCATGCCCCCACGCCGCCGGCCGCCACCATGCTGGATTAGCCGGAGAGGAAAGATGCAGTCCATGCTCAAGGCTGCAAGTGCCGACGATCCGAGGTCCGCCAGCCCACATCGCCACGCCCGTGGCTGAACCCACCTGGCCATATCGGTCCCAGCCTAGATCTCGGCCCGATGATCCAGCATGCCGCCATGCTTGCCGAAGGGAGACGCATAGCCTCCTCGTCATCTCCGCACCGATGGAGGGCCTCAGGAGTCAGGCTCCGCCCAGAAAGCTGTGCCGCCTTGTGTTCCCATCAAAATTCCCCCATCTCCCGAGGAACCCAACGGGCCGCAGCTCTCCATCCCAACCGCCGTCTTTGATGCGGAGGGTGCCGCTACCGCTGCCCGTGAGGGAAGCGGCGGCGGCGACCAGGGGACAGGGGTGGAGGCGGTGTGGGTTTGAGGTTGGAGGGCGCCTCCAGAGCTGTAACACACCCCAGGTTTCCAGATAGTTCTGGCGTAGATTTAGGAAAGGGATGTGCATCTCATCGCAAAAACTAGGAAAATTTCGCACGTAATTTCATAAAAACCTAAGGGGGATCAAGTTTCTCTCTCGGCACTATTTAGGATTTAGGGTTTCGAGAGTGCGACAAACTTGGACATGACCTCTTTTGAATTAGGGTTTTGAAAAGAGAGGATCAATTGAATTGTTATACACATTGAAATATTTGCTAATGAAATGATTTTAAATTAATATTCAAACTAAAACAATTCAAATTGAATAAGACAATAAATATTTAAAACAATATTGAAATAACAATGCAATTCAAATAATAAGACATTGAATATAAATTACAAATAGCTCAATAGAGAAATTTGAGCTTTATTGATAAACACAGAAGATACAATGTCTTTATATTATCCAATTATGTTACAACAAATTGAATTGGAATTAAATAAAGAAAAGAAAAAGGAAATATACAACAATACTATATAAACCTATGCTAAACCTAGCTACTGCCTAGTTCATCTTGATCTTCTTAAACCTGCAAGAAACAAGCAAGTAACACAAGTATCTACCAAGTGGCAATGCCACTTGACTGTTAAGGAAAATGACCATTTGGTGGGGTGTTTACAAGACAGCCGAGATGATCCACACTGGATCAATTTCCAACAGGAAAAACCACACAGCTCACAAGGCCTGGTGCATGCCTCACAACACATAAACACCTTGGCTAGTCACAGATGCAACATAGCCTTGTTGTTGACCAAGCAAGAGCCTGCCCAGGAATATAAATAGCAGAGTCCCAGGAAATCAGCCATCCATCGACACAGCTGAGCAACAGCTCAGAAACCACCAAGAACAGTATAGCTGTTCAAGTTGTTCTTCATCTAGAACACAAACCATAGAATTAGGAATATGAGCAGCTAGGAGGAGAAGGACAAGATCATAGAGAAGCACATCAACAACAGCAACTGAAGCAATCATGTACATCAACCACATATAATCTAGGAGGTGGAGTAAGGTATACCAAACTCATGAACAAACCCTAGGATTTTGTTCATAAATGCATAAGCATGCTCAATAGGAAAAACTCACGGGGTAGAAGTACCTTGTTTAATCATCATTTGGTCATAGACCAAGTGATGCTGGCAAACAAAGAAAAATCCAGAAATTAAACCAAGCCAGATACCCTCGTTATTCCAACACTAATAAAACAGTAGCACATACAGAAGGAACTAGAAAGAAATTAACCGTGAGACTTTGCTAGAATCACCTAGCGACGACAGCCCTTTTAAAAACCATCAGAAAAGGCAGACTTTTATTGTCTGTATAGTTTTCAACATCAAATACATACTGGCAGTCATGAATTGATCACCCTGTATGCACTAATCCATCCACGGCAAGCCATACAACAGTAGCAGCAACCAAATACAGCAGTACACTACTGTTGAGGTCACATCAGCCACTCATCCATCCAAAGAAGCAAAGGATAAATATTTATCATCACTCAATTGAGTACAAAATATAGCTGGGGTACCCAACAAAAATTGGCATCCATCCAAGATTTAATAACGCATGAAATGAATCACTACTGCACAAGCAGTTCATCCATTTATCATACTATAATACGGAAAACCTTTCAAGATAATCAAATTAGGCAACAACATGCATACATGGATACTATACAAGTATCTGTGACATCACCAAACCATCCAGCATGCTTTTATAAGCATGAGCAACCACCAGTACATGGTGATCAGCTACAGGATGCAGATACATGAGCACTAGTATAAGACAAGTAAGGCAGAGACATAAGCAATGAGCCAGCAAGCAATCACTAGCACTTGATGACCAGTTGATCACTGTGAGCATCACACACACAACAACAGCAAGAGCAACTCACTAGAAATGGTAAGCTGCTGTAGAGGAGTGCATTTAGATGCAATAGCAATTACAGTAAGAAAGAATTTATAGATGGAATTCATTCAGCAAGCTCACAAGCATTAGATAGATATACATTGCATAAGTTAACCAAAATAGAGCAGCAGAAGGTACACAGAGCATGACATGCTAGCAACAATAGCTCCGCAACCACTGGCACTTGCTCTAGCAAGTACTCCTAGCAGCAGTAGTGCTAGATGAACATTCACCGAGAGGAAGGGGAGGAATCGAGCTAGCCAACTATCCAATTAAACAGCCAGTAGCGCATTAGCAGCAGCAAGCCCAACCATGGCAATAGCACAGCAGGGCCAATATCCAGAAGGGGAACCAGCCAGTAGCACTAGAGGAAGAAGAAGGAGAGTAGAGAGACGAGAAGCAGTCATGTACGTGGAGCCATAGCGCTGCAGGCGCTGACCTCGACGGCACGGCGGCACATGCCAGTCACGGCAGCTCCAAGCCGCAACCAAGCCCTGGTCACGCCGAGCACCGCCGCCACCAGCACATCACCAGCGAGTTGCCGAGCAGCACCAGGGCGTCCAAAGATGCTGGCTCGACGCGAATCGCCAAGGTCACTGATAACCCACAAGTATAGGGGATCGCAACAGTCTTCGAGGGAAGTAAAACCCAAATTTATTGATTCGACACAAGGGGAGGTAAAGAATACTTATAAGCCTTAACAACTTAGTTGTCAATTCAGCTGCACGAAAAGCACTAGTAACAGGGGTGATGTGAAAGCAATAGAGAGTGTAGTAACAAAGCATGAAATATGAGAGCAATGGCACGGAAAATAGTTGATACTACTTCCAATGACATGTAGAACGAGTATATGATGATGCGAGATGGACCGGGGTTTCCAGCTATCTACACTAGTGGTAACTCTCCAATAACAAGTGTTGGGTGAACAAATTACAGTTGGGCAATTGATAGGATTGAAATAGCATTAAGACAGAACATCAAGATTATTAATCATGTAGGCATGTTTTCCATATATAGTCATACGTGCTCGCAATGAGAAACTTGTACAACATCTTTTGTCCTACCAGCCGGTGGCAGGGCCTCTAGGGAATCTCTGGAAATTAAGGTACTCCTTTTAATAGAGCACCGGAGCAAAGCATTAACACTCCGTGAAAACATGTGATCCTCATACCTACGCCTTCCTCCGGTTGTCCCAATTTCTGTCACTTTGGGGCCTCGGGTTCCGGACGTAGACATGTGCAAACAACTTGTAGATATAATCTAAGCAATAAGTATAGAGCTTAAATCTAAGATCATGCCACTCGGGCCCTAGTGACAAGCATTAAACACAACAAGATTGTAGCAACAATAACTTCACAAACTTTATAGATAGACTAATCATAATGTAACAATCCATCGGATCCCAACAAACACAACACCGATTACATCAGATGAATCTCAATCATGTAAGGCAGCTCACGAGATCATTGTATTGAAGTACATGGGGAGAGAATACCAACTAGCTACTAGAACCCGTAGTCCATGGGGGAACTACTCACGGAGCATGATGGAGGCGGTGGCGTCGATGGAGATGGCTTCGGGGCCTTCCCGTCCGGCGAGTGCGGAACAGAGACTTGTCCCCAATTGGAGTTTCGCGATGGCGGCGGCGTCCTGGAGTCTTTCGGAGTTTCGTCAATTGGTATCGCGTTTTTAGGTCGAAAGGGCTTATATAGGCGAAGAGTCGGAGTCGGAGGGCCACGGGGCCCCCACCACCCGGCGGCGGGGGTGGAGCAGCGCGGCCACCATGTGTGGGGCCCCGGGCACCCCTCGGTCCCCCTTTGACTTTCGGAAGGTTGGGAAAAATAAGATGTTGGGTCTTCGTTTCGTCGAATTCCGAGAATATTGCCCGAACAGCCTTTCTGGAACCAAAAACAACAGAAAACAAACTGGCCCTTTGGTATCTCGTTAATAGGTTAGTTGGAAACGCATAAAAACATTATAAAGTGTGAGCAAAACATGTAGGTATTGTCATAAAACAAGCATGGAACATCGAAATTATGGATACGTTGGAGACGTATCAGCATCCCCAAGCTTAGTTCCTACTCGTCCTCGAGTAGGTAAACGATAAAAAGAATAATTTCTAGTGACATGCTACCAACATAATCTTAATCATACTATTGCAAAGCATATGAGATGAACGAAGTGACTCAAGGCAATGATCTATATTTGCTAACAAATAGATAACATATAGCAAAACTTTTCATGAATAGTACTTTCAAGACAAGCATCAAAAGTTTTGCATAAGAGTTAACTCATAAAGCAATAAATTCAAAGTAAAGGCATCGAAGCAACACAAAGGAAGATATAAGTTTCAGTTGCTTTCAACTTTCAACATGCATATCTCATGGATAATTGTCAACACAAAGTAATATAATGAATGCAAATAAGCAAGTATGTAAGAATCAATGCACAGTTGACACAAGTGTTTGCTTCTAAGATGGAAGGAAGTAGGTAAACTGACTCAACATAAAAGTAAAAGAATGGCCCTTCGCAGAGGGAAGTAGGGATAAAATCATGTGCTAGAGCTTTTCAAGTTTTGAAATCATGTAGAGAGCATAAAAGTAAAGTTTTGAGAGGTGTTTGTTGTTGTCAACTAATGGTAATGGGTACTCTAACTACCTTATCAACCAGACTTTCAAGAGCGGCTCCCATGAAGGACGTTATCTCTACCAGCAAGGTAGATCATCCTCTTCTCTTTTGTTTACACATGTATTTTAGTTTTATTTATTAGATGACACTCCCCCAACCTTTTGCTTACACAAGCCATGGCTAACCGAATCCTCGGGTGCCTTCCAACATTCACATACCATGGAGGAGTGTCTATTTGCAAAATTAAGTTGCTTACTGATAGATCAGAGCAAAACACGTGAAGAGAATTATTAATGAAAGTTAATTAATTGGGGCTGGGAACCAGTTGCCAGCTCTTTTTGCAAAATTATTGGATAAGCAGATGAAGCCACTAGTCCATTGTAAAAGTCCGTCAAAAGTAAATGACAAGATCGAAAGATAAAACACCACATACTTCCTCATGAGCTATAAAACATTGACACAAATAAGAGATAGTAAATTTTGAATTGTTTAAAGGTAGCACATGAAGTATTTGCTTGGAATGGCAGGAAATACCACATAGTAGGTAGATATGGTGGACACACATGACATAGGTTTTTGGCTCAAGGTTTTGGATGCACGAGAAGTCCCTCTCAGTACAAGGCTTTGGCTAGCAAGGTTGTTTGAAGCAAACACAAGTATGAACAAGCAAAACTTACATAAGAACAAATTGCAAGCATTATAAAACTCTACCTGTCTTCCTTGTTGCTCAAACACTTTCAGAAAAATATCTAGACCTTAGAGAGACCAATCATGCAAACCAATTTCAACAAGTTCTACGGTAGTTCTCCACTAATAGGTTTAAACTACATGATGCAAGAGCATGATCTACTTGAGAGCTCAAAACAATTGCCAAGTATCAAATTATCCAAGACAATATGAAGCATTTTGTTTCCAACCAAATAACAATAAGTGCGGTTTTCAACTCCGCCATGAACATTAAAAATAGAACGAAGAACATCAGTGTTCATATGAAAAAGCGGAGCGTGTCTCTCTCCCACACAAGGATTGCTAGGATCCGAATTTATTCAAACACAAACAAAAATAAAGACGCTCCAAGTAAAACACATATGATGTGACCGAATAAAAATATAGTTTCAATAGAAGAAACCTGATAAGTTGATGAAGAAGGGGATGCCTTGGGCATCCCAAGCTTAGACTTGAGTCTTCTTAAAATATGCAGGGATGAACCACGGGGCATCCCCAAGCTTAGACTTTTCACTCTTCTTGATCATATATCATCCTCCTCTCTTGACCCTTGAAAACTTCCTTCACACCAAACTTCTCATAAACTTCATTAGAGGGGTTAGTACTCAAAAAACTTTAATCCACTTTGGCCCTGTAGTGACACATTGCAAGAACTCAATAAAACATTAGCTACAGCTCTCCACGTCTAGAAAGCCTTACTTAAAGTCCACAAGAGACAATGCAAAAAACAGAGACATAATCTGCCAAAACAGAACAGCCAGTAAACACGAATTTTTAAATGGTACTTCCGTTGCTCAAATCAGAAAACATAAAACTAATGAAAGTTGCGTACATATCTGAGGATCACGCACGTAAATTGGCAGATTTTTCTGAGTTTCCTACAGAGAAATCTGCCCAGATTTGTGACAGATAGAAATCTGTTTCTGCGCAGAAATCCAAATCTAGTATCAACCTTCTATTAGAGACTTCACTTGGCACAACATTGCAATAAAATAAAGATAAGAAGAGGTTGCTACAGTAGTAACAACTTCCAAGACACAACAAAACAGTAGCAAAATAAACACATGGGTTATCTCCAAGAAGTGCTTTCTTTATAGCCATTAAGATGGGCTCGCAATTTTAATGATGCTCACATAAGGATGAGAGTTGAAGCAAAGAGAGAATCAAAAAGCAAGTATGAAACAAATTTAAGTCTCACCCACTTCCTATGCATAGGAATCTTGTACACAAATAAATTCATGAAGAACAAAGTGACAAGCATAAGAAGATAAAACAAGAGTAACTTCAAAAGTTTCAGCATATAGAGAGGTGTTTTAGTACCATGAAAATTTCTACAACCGTATTTTCCTCTCTCATAATAATTTTCAGTAGCTTCATGGATAAACTCAACAACATAACTATCACATAAAGCATGCTTTTCATGATTCACAAACACATAATTTTTATCAAGCTCGAAATAATAGGATTAAAACTTTCAAACCCACTTTTATCAATAATATAACAAGATGATTGATCAATCTCAAAAGATATGGGACTCATAGATAAAGTCAAGAACTCTCCAATCCCATTTTCATTAGTAGTACAATTAATATTATCAAGTAACATAGGACCATCATCTAGAGATTTATCATAAACATTTGCTAAGCAAAACTCTTTAGTACCATGCATTTCGACATCAGGCACAAACAAAGCATTATCATAAGATTTATCAAAGTAGCATGGATTATCATGAATAACAATGGTATAATTATTCTCACAAGTTTTACTCATAGGGAATATTTCAAGAGAATCCACAGGAACATAACATTCATCCTCTTTCGGTAAGCATGGAGGACAATCAAATAGTGTAAGAGATAAAGAGTTACTCTCATTAGAAGGTTGGCATGGGTAGCTAATCCATTCTTCCTCCTTTTGTTCATCACTCTCCTCTTCTTTTTCATCCAATGAGCTTTCAGGTTCATCAATTTCCTCCTCTTTTTCATCCAATGAGCTTTCAGGTTCATCAATTTCTTCTTCACACTTCCTGCAAATTGTGAGTGCATTCTTGTGCATTAATGAGTCTCTCTTTATAATCAATGATATAAGGATTATCATTGTAGCTTTCTATGCAAAAATTAAGGATAGAAGAGACATAATCTTTAAGGTCCTTACAAACAGCACAAGTTTCATAATTTTTAGACATGAATGATTCTATTTCAGAGGCTCCCATAAATAAGACAAATTGTTCTACCTCTTCGAACCCAAAATGAATATAGCTATTCCAATTATAGTTCTTAATTAAAACTTCCTCACTAAAGCCACATTGAAATTTAAGATGTTTAGTATCTGTTTAGAGCAACAGTTTATATCATGGCGTTTAAGCAAGATTTTAGCAATTGTATTCAATTTTTCTATCACAGCACTCATAACTTTACCCCTCCTTGATTCTCTATAATTATTATATAATTCTATAAGCTCCAAATAGGTTGTAGGTTCTCCCATAATAGCAGTTTTTAATTTTTAGGGTTTTCAAATTTTTATGGATTTTCGGGTTTATAGGGAAAATAAAACAAGACAAAAAGAAACTAAGCAAAGGTAAACTAAGCAAAATAAAACTAGACAGAAATAAGCTAAGCAAAAATAAACTAGACAAAAGTAAACTAAACAAAACAAAATAAAATAAAATAGAGAGAGAGGTGGAGTGTACTCCCCAGGTGAACTTATGAGTAGAGCTATGCCTCCCGGCAACGC
The DNA here is from genome assembly GCA_030979885.1 of Lolium multiflorum. NCBI lineage: Eukaryota > Viridiplantae > Streptophyta > Magnoliopsida > Poales > Poaceae > Lolium > Lolium multiflorum. The sequence continues at coordinate 218,776,071 of CM061748.1, forward strand.
GCAGAAAATAGTCTTGATAACCCACAAGTATAGGGGATAGTCTTCGAGGAAGTAAAACCCAAATTTATTGATTTATCAACAAGGGAGAGTAGAAGAATACTTATAAGCCTTAACAAGCGAGTTGTCAATTTTAGTACACTGGTATGTAGCAGGCAGAATATGAAAGCGTGGTCAAAGAATTAGCAAATAAAGAAAAATGGCAAAAATAGTTGATACTACTTCCAATGACATGTCGAACGAGTATATGATGATGCGAGATGGACCGGGGTTCACTATCTACACTAGTGGTAACTCTCCAATAACAAGTGTTGGGTGAACAAATTACAGTTGGGCAATTGATAGGATTGAGATAGCATTAAGACAGAACATCAAGATTATTAATCATGTAGGCATGTTTTCCATATATAGTCATACGTGCTCGCAATGAGAAACTTGTACAACATCTTTTGTCCTACCATTGGCGGCAGCCTCTAGGGAATCTCTGGAAATTAAGGTACTCCTTTTAATAGAGCACCGAGCAAAGCATTAACACTCCGTGAAAACATGTGATCCTCATACCTACACCTTCCCCTCCGGTTGTCCCAATTTCTGTCACTTTGGGGCCTCGGGTTCGGACATAGACATGTGCAAACAACTTGTAGATACAATCTAAGCAATAAGTATAGAGCTTAAATCTAAGATCATGCCACTCGGGCCCTAGTGACAAGCATTAAACACAACAAGATTGCAGCAACAATAACTTCACAAACTTTATAGATAGACTAATCATAATGTAACAATCCATCGGATCCCAACAAACACAACACCGATTACATCGGATGAATCTCAATCATGTAAGGCAGCTCATGAGATCATTGTATTGAAGTACATGGGGAGAGAATACCAACTAGCTACAGCTAGAACCCGTAGTCCATGGGGGAACTACTCACGGAGCATGATGGAGGCGGTGGCGTCGATGGAGATGGCTTCCGGGGCACTTCCGTCCCAGCAGTGCCGGAAGAGACTTCTGTCCCCCAATTGGAGTTTCGCGATGGCGGCGGCGCCGAGAGTCTTTCCGGTTTCGTCAATTGGTATCGCGTTTTTAGGTCGAAAGGGCTTATATAGGCGAAGAGTCGGAGTCGGAGGGGCCACGGGCCCCTCACACCCGGCCGCGGCCGGTGGAGCCCGCGCGGCCACCATGTGTGGGGCCCCAGGGCACCTCTGGTCCCCTTGACTTTCTTGAAGGTTCAGGAAAAATAAGATGTTGGGTCTTCGTTTCGTCGAATTAGAATATTGCCCAGCCTTTCTGGAACCAAAAACAACAGAAAACAGCAACTGACCCTTTGGCATCTCATTAATAGGTTAGTTCCGGAAAACACATAAAACATTATAAAGTGTGAGCAAAACATGTAGGTATTGTCATAAAACAAGCATGGAACATCAGAAATTATGGATACGTTGGAGACGTATCTGTCACCGTAAACCCTAGTTGTAGTAGGGGTCGATGGCGAGCAGGAAAAGCTCCATCCTCCAAATCGATGCAGATAGGATGAACTAGCGTCTTGTGGCGCTTCGATTGCGACCCACGGCAAGGTCTAGGACCACCGGAGTCGGCCGGAGAAGGCCGGCGAGTGAGGAGGCGAAAGGGGATCGCGAGAGCGAGGAGAGGATTAGGGTTAGGGTTACGCGGGGAGAGAGAGAGAGAATGAGACCGGTTGGGCCGGACCAGGCCGACCTGGTCTAGTCTAACCCACGGGTTGGACTGACCAGTGGGCCTGGAGGGCATTTTGGTCATTTGACCAATACATTTTCTTTAAGAATTTAGAAATAATTCCAAAAACCCTAGAAAAACTCTAAAAAAAATAAAGTAAAAATGTATACCACTTAAAAAATTATGCTCTATGCAAAACAAATGCTTCCATGAAATTTTAAAAAAATTTAAAAATAATTAATAAGGAAAATTACAAAGGAAGTTGTATAAGAAAATTCAACGCTTTTAAAAAAATCAGAAAAATGATTATTGATGTAAAACCTTATTTTATTAACAATTAATAAAATAAAATAAATATTTTCTTTGAACATGACTCTTTGTAGGAAACATCAAAATTTATTTTATATAACTCTTAAGGAGGATCTATAAATCTTGCTCATCGTGAAATTCTGAAAATTAAAAGCAAAACCCTAAACATCAACTAGGGAGGGGGGTGACCAACACTAAAACCCTAAAGCATGCATCATTTGGATCTTTAACCATTGCCCTTATCGGACAATGATGCTAATTTTCAGAAACCGTGGACAAGGTTCAGTCCACACTATCCAACTATAAAATCTTGCAGTCTTCAGGCAAGTTCATCGCTTCCTCATGTCACTTTGAGTATTTTTACCAAATTACTTACAAAGTATTGTACTTATCACTCCTGCATTAAAAGCAAAGTATTACTTTCACAATTATGAATATAATTATGTGGTGGGCAATGGAACCTTGGTATGAGTATGGTGGAGGTTCCATTGCATTGGGTTATTCATCTAGGACTTAACAACAAATGTCGTCCAATGTTTCTTGCGCCGTAATACTCATGTTTACCATAAGATCTAGAGTGGGATGGAGTAGTCAGCTGTTCTTTTCCATCTCGCATATCAACGGGTACACCTCCCGGTGGGCTGGCTGACGCTGGCGGGGAAGGGAGCCCCATTACCGCTCCTACGGTTTGGTGTATCTACGAGGGGTTGTAGGGTGTGTGTGAGGGTCATGCACCGAGGGGTAAGCGACCAAGGTGAAGGTGGAACTTAAACTCACCATGGCTACAACATTTTGGTGGGTATGCATGGTCGCGGGAAGGCCCAGTGACATGGGCATACCCTTTGGGTACCCATTATTAGTATACCTGGCTCGGCCCAATATGGAGAAGACCCAATATGGAGAAGACCCAATATGGAGAAGGCCCAACAAGGCAACCCGAAGAAGTAGTCGACTAGGACTCTTGTAAAACCCTAGGCTGGTTGCATATATAAAGCTAGCCAGGGCACCCGAAATAAAAAGCCAACAGATAGGAGAATATAGACAACATAGCTCCGCCTACGGCGGCACCCTGTAAAGATACTTGTGTTCATATAGTGGATTGCTAGCAGCACGTAGGGATCCTCCACCGAGGGGACCCGAAGCTGGGTACGTCGTGTGCCTAATCTCGTCCCCGGAATCTCCATCGTCGCTCTTCCCGAAAACCCTAGTCTACAATCTGTAGGCATTGCCGAGGTATTCCCTCGTCAATTGGCGCCGTCTGTGGGAAATCGCGACGGTTGGATTTTGTTATCCGGGCGAGATCCGTCGGGAACATCACCAACAAGATTGAAGACAAGAAGAAGAAGCAAGATCGCATCTGAAAACAAAAAATCGTCGGGTTCGCGTTCATCACAACGATCGCCAGATCTCATCTAGCGGATTTGTCGCCTTTGTCATCACTTGCGGGAGCAGCTTGAAGAAAATAGAAGAAGACCAAGTTACAACAATGGCGGCTGCCTGACCGTAGTCAATGATCAGATCGTGGGTGAATCGGTGGCAAGTTCAGATATGGCAGTGGCGTTGGCCATCCAAAATACCAGGCGTTCCGCGTGGAACCTATGACTCATACTTCAAGGAAAAAAAAAAGCCATGGAGAACATGATCAGGTACTAGTATTACTTTACGTGAAGCAACAGAGTCAAAGCTAGATTCGTTTCGTGAGCTTTCTTAATTTCATTGCAAAAGAACGTCAGGCATGCATGGATTAGTTGTCTTAGAGTTATACCTAATCATCTTCTTTCTATATATTCCAAAATAATCAATCTGACCTGTCGGCCACGAACGAGTGGGAGTTGGACGAGGAAATTCCTGACTCATCGTTACCAGCTGAGGGAATCGACATCAATGTCCGGCCGACTGAATCGGGCCTGACATTTGCTCATCCGATGTAACGACCATCAGGTGCTATATTTTCAATTAGTTACTACTCGCAATTTTTTTTATATATATCTCTGCGAAATATTTTGTCGGCTCGTGCTATTAGTTGCGCGCAGAATTTTTGCGCCGTAATATAAATGCAGGTAGAGAACAAACTTCGATTACTTTGCCTCGACGACCCTATTTGCCATCGTGCATTCAACACGTTCGTGAACTCGGCATCGCGCACCTCACCACGCTCGGGGGCTCATCCGTCGTGGATCCGTCGGATCGATTACGTCTTCTTCATCGACTATGTCGGCTACATCCACTACTTCCAGCCAGGCGCCGCACAACTACAGACCGTGTCCGCGGCACGACTTGCGTCCACATCGGCGCAGCCGATAAAAAGCTAAGTTTCCCTTTTCCTCTAAGATTCAATTATTTCTGTATTTTTGCTACACCCGAATACTCGGGGTCTACACAATTGCATTATTATAACAAATTCACCCGACATCTGGGGCTGCGCTATTACTTCGTTACCACAAATATACTCGGTTACTTGGTGAATTTCTTTTCTTCGGCTCTGGATATATCTTCTCCGGCTTAGTGGAATTATTTTCTTCGGCTCAGTGGAATTATTTTCTTGACTTAGTGGATTTATCTTCTTAACAGTGGATTTATCTTCTTTGCTTGGATTGTTTCTCTACGGGTTATTATTGGTTCACTCTTATACAATATTATCCGATGCGTTTCCGGGACAATGGATTCATCTTCTATGGTTATTACTAGAACTATTTTCTTCGGATCAATGGATTCATCTTCTACGATATCAGCGGATTCATCTTCTATGATTATTACTGGATTCTTCGGGCCAATGGACTCATCCTCTATGATATCGACGGATTTATCTTCAATATATGCTCTATATTTAATGGCATCTTCAATATGGATTCATCTCAAATACTTCATCTGGGATTCATCTTCATATATTATTGTCTATGGCTTCATCCTAAATGGCTTCACCTTATATAACGCCGCGACTCCGTCAATTTCTTTCGACATCATGGCTAACACTCGGGGGCTCGACCATGACTTTGCCTCGGGTCGCAACTGCGACACAGCATCTAAGTAACAATCATAACGTCACCCCAGCAGCGCTCGGGGGCTCGGCTATTTCTTCATCAACAATTTGGCGGCATCTATTATCTCTATTTGGTGGTTTCTACTTCAGTTCGACTTCCTCTATACAGTCGAAGATTTCATCGCGCGTCGACTCCATTGTACCCAATAAAGCTAAGTGTTCCTTTATCTTACACAAAGTTGATTGTTATCTACTTTTGCCGCACCCGATGCTCGGGGGCTGCGCGGCGTATATTCACTTTACATATCATTGAAATTGAGCATCTAACACCGCATGTGAAAAAGAGAGTCAAGGAAAATATAGAAAAAGTTTGTTCATTTGTGCAGGAGAAAGAAAATTTCAAAATATATAAAAGAGAACTCGACGAAATTGTCTTCAAGAAAGGACAGCACCCGACGAAATCAAAAGAGCACCCGACGAAATCAAAATAGCACCCGACGAAATCTTCTTCAGGGAGGAACCCGACGAAATCTTCTTCAGGGAGGAACCCGGCGAAATCTTGAGAGAACCCGACGAAAAATTATCTTCAAAGAGGTGCCGAAGAATTATCTTCAAGGAGGTGTCGAAAAATCATCTTCAATGAGGTGTGAAAAAATTATCTTCAAGGAGGTGCCGAAGAATTATCTTCAAGGAGGTGTCGAAAAATTATCCTCAAAAAGGACCCGAAGAATTGTCCTCAGGGAGGACCCGAAGAATTGTCCTCAAAGAGGACCCGGAGAATTTTCCTCAAATAGGACCCGAAGAAATTTTCCTGAAGGAGGAACTCGACGAAATTTTCATCAAGGAGGAAAGCAAAAAAAGAAAAAAAAGAGAAAAAACAAAACAAAACAAAAAAAGATGGACAAATCTTCGGGTCCATTGACTCGTCATATTCTTCCGAGCAAGAGCATCGGTGATGAACCCGACAATATAGAAGAACGCAATATATTCGGCTGTCTCACACCCGAGAAAAATATAGAAGAACCCGCAAAATGGGTCATTGCATTAGCCGAACAAGGCACTCGACAATATATTCTCGGAGCGCTAAAAGTCGCGAATAATCTCTGAATGCCGCAAAACTTTGCGAAGGTAAGACCGGATCCGTTGTGTGGCGTGGCATCGCAAAGCTGCGCTCTGCTACTTTTTCCACATCAACGGATGTGAAGAAATATCCTGGACGCTGTGGACCCGATAAAACATGATGGGGCTCACGAATGGTAAGACCTTAAGCGGCACCTGTCGAAGTTTACACCAGTATCCCGAGATCATGTCCGGGGACGTGATCTTGAAGTTTTTGCGGATTGCCACTAGAGCAGTTAACTAGTACCTGATCCGTCAGATGAACTAGCCCCAACTACCATTATCCCTGTACAATATAGAGATCAATGTCAAATAAAAGTAGCAATGGCTTGGATTCGATAAAAAGAGGGGCTGCGCCAAGTTCTTTATCGAGTAGTACAACTTGAGCCTATGCCTAGGTGCAAGCACCTGCCCATAGGCTCGGGGCTACTCTTATCGAGATTATTGTTCACCCTCCCGATAAGATACAAGAAAGAGGAAAAATTGTGGTGTCAATTAAAAGCAAGTTGAGCCTACACCCAAGTGCAAACACTTGGGTGTAGCCTCGGGGGCTACTCCCATCGGGAGCGCTGGTCGCGCACCCGATAGAAAAATAACTTCGACAGCATCTACGACAATCAAGCTTTGTAGACTCAACTCGATTCTACGATTCGAGTGGAGCCTACTCCCATCGGGAGCCCATGGATTTCATCAAGTCCTCCAGAAATATAGTTAAGTTCTTCATCGAGTAGTACAACTTGAGTCTATGCCCAAGTGCAAGCACTTGCCCATAGACTCGGGGGCTACTCCCATCGCCCGTCCCGATAATTTCAAGAATCGTCGACATCATCTACGCTACACATGATCTACGACATGGACCTCGCATTGTATTTCTTCGACTTCGGAGATGGTTATGTTTGGAGTTTCTACGCAAGTCTTCGACTTCCCTATAAACTCGGGGGCTACTGACATGGGCATACCCTTTGGGTACCCATTATTAGTATACTGGCCCAATATGGAGAAGACCCAATATGGAGAAGACCCAATATGGAGAAGGCCCAACAAGGCAACCCGAAGAAGTAGTCGACTAGGACTCTTGTAAAACCCTAGGCTGGTTGCATATATAAAGCTAGCCAGGGCACCCGAAATAAAAAAGCCAACAGATAGACAGAATATAGACAACATAGCTCCGCCTACGGCGGCACCTTGTAAAGATACTTGTGTTCATATAGTGGATTGCTAGCAGCACGTAGGGATCCTCCACCGAGGGGACCCGAAGCTGGGTACGTCGTGTGCCTAATCTCGTCCCCGGAATCTCCATCGTCGCTCTTCCCGAAAACCCTAGTCTACAATCTGTAGGCATTGCCGAGGTATTCCCTCGTCACCCAGTGACTGGCAAAGACCTTATACCTAGCCCCACACCAAGGAAGTGTGGACGGAGTCTATAGCCCGAATGGTAACAAGGTAAAGATCTCTTATGGGTACAGAAACACACCTCTACAGAGTGTATCAAATTGTGGCTTGTCACTTCGTGTTCTGGGTATGGAACTATGAACGCCGCTGGAAAGGAACTCCATGAAGTTCTAGACACCCGGTGAAGGCTGGCGGACATAGTTTTTCAGAATAAAAGCAACCTTTTGAAAAAATATTTACAAAAACATGCATTGCCTTGGACTTTCTGGTTCATGGCTGTAGTTAGTGCATTAAACACCTCTTTCCTATAATGAACTTGTTGAGTATGCTCGTACTCATCCCTCTTTAAATCCCATGCTTAGATTACCAGAACAATACGTAGGAGACCAACGAAGGAGCTGAGAAAGCGGATAATGTCTACTACGAGAAGTCAGACCTGTCGGGAGGCATCGAAGGGGTGGACTAAGTGATCGAGTACGGAACGGAGGAAGCAGACGAGGAGGCATAAAGAGCGGATTTGTTATCTTAGTAGTAATCAAGCAACACCGAACATTATAAAATAAAGCTTCTGGAGTAGTCATGATACTTAGCCTACTTCTACCACTAGCTTACAGGTTTAGTAGAGTTCAACTAGAACTATCGAGTTATCCTCTATGGACCCAGGAGGATCTCCGTTGTGATGTATATTTGTGGCTTGTAATATTAAGTGAGTAATAAAGGACCTATGTTTCTGTCGTACCACTCTGAGGGATGTAATATTTACAGAATGGTACTGCGCAACTATTATATCCACGACTAGCATACTACAACATGCAGTGGTATGCAGAGTGATACTTCTCCAACGTATCTATAATTTATTATGTTCCATGCTAGTTTTATGACAATACCTACATGTTTTGTTCACACTTTATGATGTTTTGATACATTTTCCGGAACTAACCTATTAATAAGATGCCGAAGTGCCAGTTCCTGTTTTCTGCTGTTTTTGGTTCCAGAAATCCTACAAAGGAAATATTCTCGGAATTGGACGAAATCAACGCCAGTATTTTTTTCCGGAAGCTTCTAGAGCAGAAGGGCCAGAGGGGAGCCGGGGCCCCACCCCACAAGGCGGCGCGGCCGGGCGCCCCTATGGTGTGGCCCCACGGGGCTCACCCGAGGCTGCCCTTCCGCCTATATAAAGCCTCCGCCTCGAAAACCCTAAAAAGATAAGCCACGATACGAGAAAATTCCAGAGCCGCCGCCATCGCGAAGCCAAGATTCGGGGACAGAAGTCTCTGTTCGCCGCGGGACGGAATTGCCCCGGAAGGCATCTCCATCGACACCACCGCCATCTCCATCAATGCTGTCTCCCATGATGAGGAGAGTAGTTCTCCCTCGAGGCTAAGGGCTCTACCGGTAGCTATGTGGTTAATCTCTCTCTCATGTACTCCAATACAATGATCTCATGAGTTGCCTTACATGATTGAGATCCATATGATGAGCTTTGTATCACTATTAATCTATATGCTACTCTAGTGATGTTATTAAAGTAGTCTATTCCTCCTTCATGATGTAATGGTGACAGTGTGTGCATCATGTAGTACTTGGCATAGGTTATGATTGTAATCTCTTGTAGATTATGGATTTAACTATTACTATGATAGTATTGATGTGATCTATTCCCCCTTTCATAGTGTAATGGTGATAGTGTGTATGCTATGTTAGTACTCGGTCTAAATTGCAAAGATCTATTATGCTCTAAAGGTTACTTAAATATGAATGCCGAATGTTGTGGCGCTTGTTAACTCCGGCTTGAGGGAGCTCTTGTAGCCCTACACAATGAATGGTGTTTGTTATTCAACAAAAGAGTGTATGTAGCACAAGTGAGGAGAAGTTATTTATTTATTATGTGATCAATGTTGAGAGTGTCCACTAGTGAAAGTATGATCCCTAGGCCTTGTTTCCAAATACTGCAAACATCGCTTGTTTCTTGTTTTACTGCATCTTTACTTCTGCAATATTACCACCATCTATACCACTGTGTTTTACTATCTCTTCGCCGAACTAGTGCACCTATACATCGACAAGTGTATTAGATGTGTTGGGGACACAAGAGACTTCTTGTATCTTAATTGCAGGGTTGCTTGAGAGGACTATCTTTGACCTCTACCTCCCTAAGTTCGATAAACCTTGGGTGATTCACTTAAGGGAAACTTGTTGCTGTTCTACAAACCTCTGCTCTTGGAGGCCCAACACTGTCTACAAGAATAGAAGCACACGTAGACATCAAGCTATTTTTGGCGCCGTTGCCGGGGAGGTAAGGTAAAAGGTATTCACATCCTCCGACTACTAAGCTATTTCCTAGCACTGTTGCCGGTGTGTGAGTGCTCGAAGGTATCTCCTTTAGATTATGCAATTATATCTTTTTGTTTCTTGTTTTTTTCACTAGTTAGGCTTAATGGAAAACAACAAAAAAATTAGAGATCTTTATAGTATTTATCTTGAGTTAGGACATGAGGTGTTTGAAGAGAAAATTTAAAAACCCATGGAACTTTGTTTGCAAAATAGTTGTAGCAATGTTATTAGTATGAACTCTTTGAACACTATTATTGCTAATGCTATGGAAGAATTTAAGCTTGGGGAAGCTGGTTTTGAGGAGCATGATATTTTTAGTCCCCCAAGCATGGAGGAGAAAATTTACTTTGATGATACTTTGCCTCCTATTTATGATGATTACAATGATGAATATGATATTTTCAGTCCACCTACTATTGAGGAGAAAATTAATTATGATTACAATATGCCTCCTATATATGATGATTATGGTGATGAGAATAATAATGATAGCTATTTTATTGAATTTGCTCCCACTACAAGTAATAGTAATGATTATGCTTATGTGGAGAGTACTAATTTTATGCATGAAGCTCATGACAAGAATGCTTTATGTGATAGTTATATTGTTGAGTTTGTTCATGATGCTACTGAAAGTTATTATGAGAGAGGGAAACATGGTTATATGCATCTTAACAATATTAAGTTTCCCCTCTTTATGTTGAGAATCTTGAAATTGCGCTTGTGTTGCCTTCCTATGCTTGTCACTTTGTTCTTCATGAATTTTTTGTGTACAAGATTCCTTTTCATAGGAAGTGGGTTAGGCTTAAATGTGTTTTGAATTTGCTTCTTGATGTTCTCTTTTGCTTCAACTCTTATTTCTTGCGAGAGCATCATTAAAATTCTGAGCCCATCTTAATGGCTATAAAGAAAGCACTTCTTGGGAGATAACCCATGTTTTTATTTTGCTTGTTTTGTTGAGTCTTGGAAGTTGTTACTACTGTAGCAACCTCTCCTTATCATGTTTTTGTGCCAAGTAAAGTCTCTATAGTAAAGTTGATGTTAGATTTGGATTACTGAAGCAGATTTGAGTCACGAATTTGCGTAGATCTCTCGTAGAAAAATCGAAAAAATCTGCCAATTTACGTGCGTGATCCTCAGATATGTACGCAACTTTCATTAGTTTTTTTTTCCGTTTGAGCAAGTTAAGTGCCTCTGGAAAATTTGTCTTTACGGACTGTTCTGTTTTGACAGATTCTACCTTTTATTTCGCATTGCCGCTTTTGCTATGTTGAATGGGTTTCTTTGTTCCATTAACTTTGTGCGCAATGTCCATAAGTGTTAAGAATGATTATGTCACCTCTGAATATATGAATTTTTGATTATGCACTAACCCTCTAATGAGTTTGCTTAAAGTTTGGTGTGGAGGAAGTTTTCAAGGGTCAAGAGAAGAGGATGATATAATATGATCAAGAAGAGTGAAAAGTCTAAGCTTGGGGATGCCCCGGTGGTTCATCCCTGCATATTTTAAGAAGACTTAAGCATCTAAGCTTGGGGATGCCCAAGGCATCCCCTTCTTCATCGACAACTTATCAGGTCACTTCTAGTGAAACTATATTTTTATTCCATCACATCTTATGTTCTTTACTTGGAGCGTCTGTTTTTTTTTTGGTTTGAATAAATTCGGATCCCACAATCCTTGTATTGGAGATATAAAAGCTCCGCCTTTTCATATGGAACACTTGTGTTCTTAGTTGTGCTTTAATGTTCATGGCGAAGGCTGAAATTGCTTCGTTGATTGCTATTTGGTTGGAATCAGAAAATGCTTCATATTGTTTGGAATAACTTGATACTTGGCAATTGTTTTGAGCTCTCATTAGGTCATGTTTAAGCTCTTGCATCATGTAGTTAAATCTATTAGTGGAGAACTACCGTAGAGCTTGTTGAAATTTAATTTGCATGATTGATCTCTCTAAAGTCTAGATATTTTCTGGTAAAAGTGTTTGAACAACAAGAAAGACAGTGTAGAGTCTTATAATGCTTGCAATATGTTCTTGTGTAAGTTTTGCTGTACCTGTTCATACTCGTGTTTGCTTCAAACAACCTTGCTAGCCAAAGCCTTGTACTGAGAGGAAATGCTTCTCGTGCATCCAAACACGTTGAGCCAAAACCCATGCCATTTGTGTCCACCATATCTACCTACTATGTGGTATTTTTCTGCCATTCCAAAGTAAATTACTTGAGTGCTACCTTTAAAATTTCACTTCTTTGTCTTTGCAATATATAGCTCATGGAAAAAATAGCTTAAAAACTATTGTGGTGATGAATATGTAGCTATGTGTTTTAGTTCTTATAAGTTGCTTGTTGAGCGGTAACCATGTTTGGGGACGCCATCAACTTTTTACTTTGTTGAATATCATGTGAGTTGCTATGCATGTTCGTCTTGTGAAGTAAGGGTGATTTATCATGATCAAATGGTTTGAGTATGCATATGTGAGAAGAACATTGGGCCGCTAACCAAAGCCATGTATCATGGTGGAAGTTTTCAGTTTGGACATTCATCCTCAATCTCTTATGAGAATATTATTTGTTGTTGAATGCTTATGCATTAAAGAGGAGTTCATTATCTGTTGTCTATGTTGTCCGGGTATGGATGTCCTAAGTTGGGATCTATTAAAAACGAGAAATCAAATGCGATTGATCTCCTTGGACCTTTGTACATGCGGCATAGAGGTACCCCTTTGTGACACTTGGTTGAAACATATGTTATGCAATGATAATCCATGTAAATCCAATCTAATTAGGACAAGGTGTGGGCACTATTGATATTCTATGCATGAGGCTTGCAACTTGTAGGAAGTATTATGCATAGCACATATGAATTATTACTACCATTGACAAAATTGTTTCTATGTTTTCAAAATAAAAGCTCTAGCACAAAAATAGTAATCCATGCTTCCCTCTGCGAAGGACCATTCTTTTATTTTATGTTGAGTCAGTTTACCTACTTCTTTCTATCTTAGAAGCAAACACTTGTGTCAACTGTGTTCATTAATTCTTACATGTTTACTTATTGCACTTGTTATATTACTCTATATTAACAAATATCCATGAGATATACATGTTACAAGTTGAAAGCAATTGCTGAAACTTAATCATCCTTTGTGTTGCTTCAATGCATTCTACTTTGAATTTATTGCTTTATGAGTTAGCTCTTATGCAAGTCTTGTTGATACTTGTCTTGAAAGTACTATTCATGAAAAGTTTTGCTATATGATTCAATTGTTTAGTCATTATCTTTTCTTAGCAATCTTTTGCTTCGAATCACTCCATTCATCTCATATGCTTTACAATAATGTTGATCAAGATTATGTTGGTAGCATGTCACTTCAGAAATTATTGTTGTTATCGTTTACCTACGAGTAGGAACTAAGCTTGGGATGCTTGATACGTCTCCAACGTATCTATAATTTCTTATGTTCCATGCTAGTTTTATGACAATACCTACATGTTTTGTTCACACTTTATGATGTTTTGATGCATTTTCCGGAACTAACCTATTAACAAGATGCCGAAGTGCTGTTTTCTCCTGTTTTTGGTTCCAGAAATCCTACAAAGGAAATATTCTCGAAATTGGACGAAATCAACGCCCAGTATCTTATTATTCTCGGAAGCTTCCAGAGCACCGAAGAAGGGCCAGAGGGGAGCCAGGGGCCCCACCCCACAAGGCGGCGCGGGGGCCCCTATGGTGTGGCCCCACCAGGGCTCACCCGAGGCTGCCCTTCCGCCTATATAAAGCCTCCGCCTCGAAAACCCTAAAAGATAAGCCACGATACGAAAGTTCCGGCCGCCGCCATCGAAGCCAAGATTCGGACAGAAGTCTCTCCGCACGCCGCGGGACAATTGCCCCGGAAGGCATCTCCATCGACACCACCGCCATCTCCATCAACTGTCTCCCATGATGAGGAGGAGTAGTTCTCCCTCGAGGCTAAGGGCTCTACCGGTAGCTATGTGGTTAATCTCTCTCTCATGTACTCCAATACAATGATCTCATGAGCTGCCTTACATGATTGAGATCCATATGATGAGCTTTGTATCACTATTAATCTATGTGCTACTCTAGTTATGTTATTAAAGTAGTCTATTCCTCCTTCATGATGTAATGGTGACAGTGTGTGCATCATGTAGTACTTGGCATAGGTTATGATTGTAATCTCTTGTAGATTATGGAGTTAACTATTACTATGATAGTATTGATGTGATATATTCCCCTTTCATAGTGTAATGGTGACAGTGTGTATGCTATGTTAGTACTCGATCTAAATTGCAAAGATCTATTATGCTCTAAAGGTTACTTAAATATGAATGCCGAATGTTGTGGCGCTTGTTAACTCCTTGAGGGAGCTCTTGTAGCCCTACACAATGAATGGTGTTTGTTATTCAACAAAAGAGTGTATGTAGCACAAGTGAGGAGAAGTTATTTATTTATTATGTGATCAATGTTGAGAGTGTCCACTAGTGAAAGTATGATCCCTAGGCCTTGTTTCCAAATACGCAAACATCGCTTTCTTTTTTACTGCATCTTTACTTCTGCAATATTACCACCATCTATACCACATGTGTTTTACTATCTCTTCGCCGAACTAGTGCACCTATACATCGACAAGTGTATTAGGTGTGTTGGGGACACAAGAGACTTCTTGTTTCTTAATTGGGTTGCTTGAGAGGACTATCTTTGACCTCTACCTCCCTGAGTTCGATAAACCTTGGGTGATTCACTTAAAGGAAACTTGCTGCTGTTCTACAAACCTCTGCTCTTGGAGGCCCAACACTATCTATAAAAATAGAAGCACACGTAGACATCACAGAGTCACCACAAGAGCCACCCCGGAGGGAGCGACTTCATATGTGTTTTTTCACGAGGATATATCACAGACATATGACAAAGTCAGTTAGGCAGAAAAAATGTTGGGAAACGATTTGTACCAGCCAGAGGATACGAATGCTTCTACGTATACCACGCGTCGATTGCGTCCTGCACCGCATCACCCCTGCACTCGTTCCTTCCTCGGTAAGGAACCCATTCGGATTTTATCTGCTTGGATCGCGTGGTGAACATAAATTGATCCACAGTTTGGCCTGTTAGGCTAGTGATTCTAGCGGCGCGATCCATTCAGTCTGCGCTGGGATTGCCCGGGGTGGCCAGTCGGAGGATGCGGGAGCGAGCGCTCGACAATGGCTGGAGGGCCCGGGAGGACGCGCGCTGTCGGCCAACAGATGGATCAGTTCGTGCGAGTTGGTCTGTTTGGGTTGCGCCGCTGGAGCGTCCGTGGCCATAACCAGTTGGGTCGCGCCTCTAGAAATACCTTAAGGTTAGTTTGGTCACTGCCAAGGAATTTGTTAGCGGGTGGTATCGAAATTCTCAGTCCCCTTCGGTAAATAGGCTTATCGGCCAAAAAATCTCAATCAATTCGAATTTGATTTGTATTTGGGTTGGTTTGTTAGTACAACCAAATCATATGTGTTTCCCCTTCTCTGTAGCCTCATGCCCCAACCCATTTGTCCAAATATTTCCCTTTCTCCTTCGCTAAACCTTATATATAAAATACCTAGACATTTTTAGTTTGAAATTCAAATTTTGTTTGAAAATCTCATCTGGTATTTAACTGGCAAGCATGGTTAGCGGAAATCCTGGTCCCCCTTTGAGATTTATCCAAAACCTACTCGCCGCCTCATAGTGCGTCATGCGACAAATCCGCCTTCACATCACCGCCACCCATACACCAAACACCGCTGCTAGATGGATGCCGCGTGCCGCCTAAGGCACGGTTCGTGCCACCGTCTCGTGGTCTCCCACCGCATGGCTGGCCGTTGCCAAGAAGCGCGCCGCCTGAGAAATGTGTGTCTGTCGCGACGTCTTGCCGTTGCCAGAGATGGATGCCGCGCCTAGGTCCCCCGACTCCCTCCATTTGCTGGAGATGGAGGCCCGGAGCCCTAGCTTCCCCAACGTTTGGTACTTCAGCGGCCTTCGTGTCTAATGGATCTTTTTCTTGGTTTTTTAGAGTGGTCTTTTACGGTTTGGTTTTTTTTGCTGGAAGCAGGAGGCTAGAGCGAGTTTAAACTCGGCAGGCAGTGTGCAAAAAAGTTTCGGATAGCCAAGCGCATATGTCATGCGCTGGTGTCATCACTCTGCGGCGGTATTGATCATTTTCAATTGGTTTTTACCCCTAAATGTGCATACCGCACATGTCACCGCCACGTCACGAGCATGCTCGTGTGGTGGGTGTGCCTCCATTCGGGCACGTCGCTTGCTCGGAATGGCCCTCTTATCAACTGTTTTCCATTCGTCAACCTCCCCGATGTGGGACTAATTTTCAGTTGCTTGTCTGCCATTCGTCAGGTCTCATTTGCGTTCCCATCAAACTGCCATGTTTTTTTTGACAGGATCAAACTGCCATGTTGGGCTGATTCATTCGCTTTTCTTTCCTCCGCCATTGGCCCATTCCGCATCGCGTGGAACCATCTTCCCGCGTTCCTGTGGTTTCGACCTCCCCGGCGCAGCGCTCACGGTCACCGGCGGCAAACGACGACGACGGCGCCGACTTCTGCTACCCTTTGCTCCTCTCAGCTCCCGCCTCCTATTGGCATGGCGCGCCACCACCACCACCACCACCATTTCATCTCCCACCTCCGAGCCTCCGCGCCGCTCGCCGACCTCCTCCGCTCCGCGCCGAGCCTGCCGGCCGCCCGCGCCGCGCACGCGCGCGCGCTCAAATCCCCCTTCGCGGACGAGACGTTCCTCCTCAACACCCTCGTCACCTGCTACGCGCGGCTCGGCCGCCTCGCCGACGCGCGCAGGGTGTTCGACGGGATCCCGCGCCCCAACACCTTCTCCCACAACGCGCTCCTCTCGGCGCACGCGCGGCTCGGCCGCCCCGCCGACGCGCGCGCCCTCTTCGCCGCCATACCCGACCCGGACCAGTGCTCCTACAACGCGGTCATCGCCGCGCTCGCGCAGCACGGCCGCGGCGCCGACGCCCTCCGCTTCGCCGCCGCCATGCACGCCGACGACTTCGTGCTCAACGCCTACTCCTTCGCCAGCGCCCTCAGCGCCTGCGCCGCCGAGAAGGACTCAAAAACCGGGGCGCAGGTGCATGCGCTCGTCGCCAAGTCGCCCGCGCACGGGAACGACGTGTACATCGGGAGCGCGCTCCTGGACATGTATGCCAAGTGCGAGTGTCCGGAGGCGGCAAGGAAGGTCTTCGAGGCGATGCCGGAGCGGAACATCGTTTCCTGGAACAGTCTGATAACCTGCTACGAGCAGAACGGCCCTGTGGGCGAGGCGCTCGTACTGTTTGTCACGATGATGGACGCCGGTTTCGTGCCCGATGAGGTGACACTTGCAAGCGTCATGAGCGCATGTGCGGGCCTTGCCGCGGATAGGGAAGGACGGCAGGTTCATGCGCGCGTGCTGAAATCGGACAGGTTGAGGGAGGACATGGTGCTGAGCAATGCGCTGGTGGACATGTATGCCAAATGTGGGCGGACATGGGAGGCCAGGTGTGTATTCGATCGCATGCCTTCCAAGAGCGTTGTCTCTGAAACGTCGCTGATCACTGGCTACGCAAGGTCTGCAAACGTGGAAGATGCACAGGCTGTGTTCTCACAGATGGTCGAGAAGAACGTCATTGCCTGGAATGTGCTCATTGCAGCGTATGCACAGAACGGTGAGGAGGAGGAGGCACTTAGGCTCTTTGTCAGGCTGAAAAGAGAATCAATTTGGCCAACACATTACACGTACGGAAATGTTCTCAACGCCTGTGGCAATGTTGCTGATCTTCAGCTTGGTCAGCAGGCTCATGTGCATGTCCTGAAGGAAGGTTTCCGCTTCGACTTTGGACCAGAGTCTGATGTGTTTGTTGGGAATTCCCTCGTAGACATGTACCTCAAGACAGGATCCATCGATGATGGTGTAAAGGTGTTTGAGAGGATGGCAGCCAGGGATAATGTATCTTGGAATGCCATGATTGTTGGCCATGCGCAGAACGGCCGTGCGAGAGATGCGCTGCAACTTTTCGAGAGAATGCTGTGCAGCAAAGAGAGCCCAGACTCTGTCACCATGATTGGAGTTCTGTCAGCCTGTGGCCATTCTGGATTGGTGGAGGAGGGCCGGAGATACTTTCGGTCCATGAGTGAGGATCATGGGATAACTCCATCCCAGGATCACTATACGTGCATGGTTGATTTGCTTGGTCGTGCCGGCCATCTAAAAGAAGTTGAGGAGCTCATAAAGGAAATGCCAATGGAGCCTGACAGCGTGCTCTGGGCATCTCTGCTAGGTTCTTGCAGGCTACATAAGAATATTGAGATGGGGGAATGGGCAGCTGGGAAGTTGTTTGAGCTTGATCCCGAGAACTCTGGACCCTATGTTCTTCTCTCCAATATGTACGCTGAGTTAGGGAAATGGGCTGATGTTTTCAGAGTGAGGAGATCCATGAAGAGCAGAGGTGTCAGTAAGCAGCCTGGCTGTAGCTGGATTGAGATAGGCAGGCAAGTGAGTGTGTTTCTCGCACGAGATAATGGACATCCATGCAGGAATGAGATACATGATACCTTGAGAATCATTCAGATGCAGATGAGCAGGGCGAGTGTAGATGCTGAATATGCCGATTGCATGGTGAATTACAGCTCTGAAGCCTGTGGCTAGAACTAGAAGTCATGATGCGTTTTGCAGGTTGAAAGATCATGGATGATGCAGAACAACGGTGACAATTTTTTCTGCAGAATGTTTATGCGTTATTGATTGGCAGTGCAGCAGTTTTGCTTGGGTGAAAGCATCAAGGACATATCTTATCCAAGTTGCGGATCTGCACACTGAAACTCTTTCGAAGTGCGTGTGCTGACAACGGAAATGCCATGATAGATCATGGATTACTTGTTTTGGACTCCGTGTATAAAGTTAAAATGCCACTTGTAGACATAAGAATGTGCAGTGTGCAGATTTTACAGCTGACTTCCGATAAAAAAAGATTCAAGAAAAACTAGCCATCTATTTTGTTGTTTACTAACTGAAAGTAGAAAAGATGAAGGAAAGAGACTCAGTAGTGTCTTTTGTAAGCAAAGTTCAAGAGCATGAGTCGAAGGGAAGCTAGCAAACAAGTCTCATTGACTTTCTTGGGATCCCTGCAAGTGCAACACCCATTTGCACCTTCACCTATATTAATCTGGGGAGAGTTGGACTCTGCTTCCAAGTGGAGATCCCAAGAGGCTTCTCAGTTACAGCTTCAGCAATGGAAGCTCCTCTGTTGCTCCCTTTTGCCACAATCGTCGTAATTCTTCTGCTCTCCTCCAGCACCATTGCGGCCGTGGGGGAGGCTACAGCCGTGCTGGAAGAGGCGGTTCTGACACTGGATGCTGGCAACTTCTCGGAGGTGGTGGCCAATCACGAGTTCATCGTCGTAGAGTTCTACGCGCCATGGTATGTATGGCTAGTCGTTTCTTTAAGCAGCTGTGGTTCGACTAACCCCCCTGAGACCCAGTGGCTAATTAACTGATGTGTAACCGCAGGTGTGGCCACTGCAAGGAACTCGCTCCAGAGGTAACCCATTTCCTTCATGTGTGTCATTCTAATTATGGAAGATGCAAAACTGAGATGTACGTGTGATATGATGCATGCAGTATGAGAAGGCAGCTTCTGTGCTGAGGAAACGTGCCCCGCCTGTTGTGCTCGCGAAGGTGGACGCGTACGACGAGAATAACAAAGAGCTCAAAGATAAGTATAAGGTGCATGCGTATCCGGCCATCAAGATCATCAGAAATGGGGGGAGTGACGTGAGCACTTACGGCGGTCCAAGGGATGCCGACGGCATCGTGGAGTACCTTAAAAAGCAGGTTGGCCCGGCATCCCTCGAGCTCAGGTCGTCAGGGGATGCAGACCGCTCAATTGATGACAAGGGGGTAGTCCTTGTAAGTCTCCCCACTATTGTGCAATTATATGCCTTGTTTTTCTCTAAATAATGAGAAATCAGTAGATGTTGTGTGTCCGAGACTTGTCTTGCAGGTTGGAGTATTTCCTGAGTTTGCTGGTATGGAGTATGAGAATTTCATGGCCGTGGCAGGCAATATGCGGACAGACTATGATTTCTTTCACACATCCGACGCGAGCATTCTTCCACGTGGAGATAAGGCCGTTAAGGGCCCCCTTCTTCGACTATTTAAGCCGTTCGATGAACTGTTTGTCGATTCGCAGGTAAATCTATTTTTTTTTCAGATGCTGATGACTTAATGTGTATGCATTTGTTTGCATAACACTCACACACCAGTATTTTGCAATTTTCAGGATTTCGATAAGGATGCAATCAAGAAGTTCATTGAAGTGTCTGGTTTCCCTACCGTACTGCTCTTCGATGCCGACCCGACCAATCATAAGTATCTCGAAAGATACTATACCACTCCTAGTGCCAAAGTGAGTAAAAACAATCCTGAGATCATGTTTCTTACTTCAGAACTTGCAGTTTCCACTTCATGTGCTGGAAGCAAGATTGAACATTCAATAATTTTTGCTCATTTTTTACCTGCATCATGATATTCATAGGACAAGTGTTTGAGACTCTAAGAGTGCATTGACTTGTTTGAGATGTCGCATGAAACTTGAAATATACAATTTTGGTGCATGGTTGGACAGGCAATGCTTTTCTTGCACTTCAGCGACGACAGAGTCGAGAGCTTCAAGAGCGAGATGAATAAAGCAGCCAGGCAGCTCAGTGGTAATAACATTAGCTTTCTAATTGGTGATGTTTCAGCCGCTGACCGTGCCTTTCAGGTTTTTTACTCTTACGAGTTCTCATCATTGTTTGTTAAGTATTCTAGAACTAATCCACTGATTAGTAGTATCCATGCGAAACCTTTCAGTTTTTCGGGCTCAAGGAAAGTGATCTTCCCCTCCTCCTCGTGGTAGCATCTACTGGAAAATATCTTAATCCAACCATGGAGCCTGACCAGCTCATACCCTGGATGAAGCAGTACATAGTTGAGGCCTAATCTACTTTACTATGCTGTTTTAGAGTACTCTTTTGTCAAATATTTCCCTAACCATCTACCTTTTTGTCCATATAGTATGGAAACTTGACACCTTATGTTAAGTCAGAGCCAATCCCTAAGGTGAATGACCAACCAGTTAAAGTCGTAGTGGCTGACAATATTGATGACGTTGTTTTCAACTCTGGCAAAAATGGTTTGTTCTTCTCACTTCAACTGGTTGTCTGAGCTGAGTAATACCAGTTTCTCTGTCAGATTTCAGTTACATTCTGTAGTTTTCTGTTGTGAAGGCAGCTTGTCTTGCCAATTCACTGCATGGCATTAATCTTTTCACAGTTCTACTCGAGTTCTATGCACCTTGGTGCGGTCATTGCCGGAAGTTGGCTCCGATATTGGAGGAAGTTGCTGTCTTGTTCCAAGACGATGAAGATGTAGTCATAGCAAAGATGGTAATCCACTTTTTAGCTGTTGTCGAATCTAAACTTTGTCACTGTCTTAGATGATACTTCTATTAATCTATTGGTAGAGCATTTCTTAGGCATTATAAACGTCTACTCCCTCTTGTTTTGCAGGATGGCACTGCAAACGATATCCCGTCAGACTTTGAGGTCGAGGGATATCCAAGTCTGTACTTCATTCCTTCTAATGGGGGAGACCTTTTGTCATATGAGGGTGATAGGACGGCAGAGGAGATCATCAACTTTATCAATAAGAACAGGGAACCCAAAGCTGGGGTTTCTGCTGCAGTGGAAGAAGTAACCCAGACCTCTGCTGTTGAAGAGGAGGTAACATCGTCATCGTCATCATCAGCGTCCGTTAAAGATGAACTCTAATCAAGATGTTTGTACCGTATGTGTCCTTTTCTTTCTCAGCAACTCCTGTATTTTGTCCTGTCTCTTGCTCTGTTAAATCCAATGCTCTTTTTTTGCTGTAAAAATTCAATGCTTATAAGAACCTGTGGCATGCAGGACACTCCCGAGCTCTACACAACTAAGTCTACAGACAACATAGAATGAGTGTGCAGGACAGTTATTCCGATCAGCCGTTGCGCAGTTGGAAGGATACAGATTTCTATCAAGTCACTGTACTTTGAATTTCTGACGTTTTAGTTCGAATTGAATAAGCTCCCTGTAGGCACTTTTGACTTCATATCTTATTGCATGCAATGAGGTCCCTTATTCATTAACATGTGCTTTCACACCGAGGAATTCAACAAAGCAACAACGATTTTCCTTTCTTTTTTCCTTGCAAAACTGAGATTGCTTGGACATGGTAAAATGGAAAGGCTACAAAAAATGTCGATATGGTAGTAGATGTAAAGTTTTAGTTATTACGAGCTTAATTTTGCAAACCCAGTTTTAGACTATCCACGGCGAGGGTTTCATAGATAGTATCATGCATTTCATATGAAAAAAGCTGATGTGGTAGTGCAGTTAAATATGAAAGAGATGATAGTAATATCATACTACCTCCGGTCTGAATTAATCGACGCGCACCACAGTGCATGCATGCATCCAATCAGCCTAGCTCTGCGTCGATTAAAAGCGATCGGAGGGAGTATTTCTTAATATATTGGCATGAACTTCTTCTACATGGCTTGATAAAAAAAAACTTAGTTGGATCATTTCTATTCGGGAAAAGTCTTGCAATGTACCAACAACTTACATCAAACTGATATCGCAGGACCAACTTCTAAAACTGAGCTAAAAAAATAGTCTAAAAATTTGCTTTCTCATTTTAAAAACATAAGAAATGACGGTATTATTTGACAAAAATAATGTGGTTAAGTATCAAATCAATACTTATGTGTGTGACTTTTGTCGAGATTTTAGAAAACATACAAAAAAATATTTTTGATAAAAAAAAGTGTGTGCATTGAGACCTGTCTTTTTCTGGCATTAATCGCGCGAGAGGATTAGGATGCTCATCAGGTTTTTTTCTGAAAAGTTTCAAAAATCTATTAACAATCATAATAAACATACAAAATATCTTAATAAAATCATCAAAACTACAACCACTCGCCTCCACTTGTCTTTGGGCTTCGGGTGGGAGTTGCGTACTTGCGTGCCCCGCGAAACCAACCAACCAACGAGAAGAGTTGCCCACTTCATCCGTCGATCCAACACCGACCGCCTCGCCGGCGGAGCGGCGCCGCCGCGCCATGGACCCAGAAGCGGTGCGACGGACACTCGAGCCCACCGCGTCCCCCGAGGACATATCGGGATCCACCCCTTACGACTCCTTCGTCATCAGCGGCGCCGTCCGCCTCGAGGCCGCCGAGCACGGCCGCGTCCTCTTCTCCTTCCTAGTCACCCCCCGCCACGCCGTAAGCCGACCCTCTCGCTCGTCCCCTGTTCCTCAATCCCTTCGAACTCGAGATGTTCACTGACGGTGTGTGGTGTTTGGTTCGAATTGGTTTGTGATTTGCAATTGCAGAGCCCCCAAGGCTATCTCCTCAGCGGCGTCACGGCAACGCTCGCCGACCAGCTGGGGTCTGCTGCGATCTTCTCTAGCGTGGTAGGCCTGAGCGGGGTAGACTTGAGCGATCTAGGCTTGAGCGGTCTAGGCTTGAGCGGGGTCTCCCTCGAGATCAGCCTGTCCTACCTCGACACGGCCACCGTCGGGGTGAGACTGCAATTTCTCTCCCTCTCTCTCTACAATTATTTGCAAAAGATTCAGACTTATGTTCCTGCTTGTCGTCAACAGCTTTTGGTTTATGTGGGCTAAAATGTTTTGTGATAAAACAAGGATTCTCACGAAAATTTCGGGCAATTCGTGCTAGAATTAGGCGTTAACCAGTTTGCTGAGGCGTTGGAAACAATTGATTGGGAGTAAGCCGGTAGATATGAAGCCCGTGCCTCCACCTGGGCTTGTGTTAAGGAATCATGAATACATTAGGCTCATGTTAGGGAGGAATTGGACCGGGTGTCAGTAATTAATCATGCTGAAGTTCGTTCAGCTATGCTTGCCTGTTTTGCCATTTCAGGTGAACATCAAAACCAGGTTGTTGTTCTGGATCTTGCAATTGAGTTTACTTATGACTTGGTGTAAAGAACAGCTTTATTCTTAGTTGAAGGTGTTCACTTAGTTGTGGGTTGAGCTCTCAGTGGTACCTGCATTGTTATTGCGTGTACGACTAAACTGATAGTAAGAAATTGTTCGAAGGCAACAGAGTGAAATGTCGTTAGGATTATCCCCCTCCCCTGGTCGGCCGCGGGGGAGAAAAACCCTAGCCCTCCCCCTCTCCCTCCCTCCCTGCCGCCGCTAGCGTGTGCCGCCGGGCAAAGCCCGCGCGGTGCCGGCGGCGGCGGGCCTTACCCGGCGCGTGGCGGGCCGTGCGGGGCGGCGCTGATCCATGGCGGCGGTGCATCTCGGCGGAGGGGCGCGGCCTGGCGCGGCGGCGGCCGGCGAGCCGCGTCAGGGGCGTCCTCTCGCACATGGAGGCGGCAGTGGTGGCCGCTGCAGCTGTGCGTGGTGGCTGTGGTGGTGGGCGGCCGGGCTGCGGGCCGGCGTGGCGTGGGGCGGCTTCGGGGCGTGGTGGCGGCGCGAGGAGCTTTGTCTCCGGCGTGCTGCGTGGGCGCAGCTGCAGTGGCGGTTGGTCGGCAAGGGTGGCTTCCTACCTCGAGCCCTTGCTGGCCGCCGGTGAGGCCGGTGGTGGCCGGCACTCCTCTTCGGCGACGGTGAGGCCGGTGTGGCTTCTTGCCTTTCTGGTGGTGGTCCAAGCCAGCATGTGCATCTACGTCCATCGTCTCCAGTTCGCTGCTGGCGGCATCGGGGTACGGTGAAGGACCAGGGTGAAAGCCCTGCCCGGTGCTTCCGGTGCGGATCACGGCGACGCCCGAGGGCGCCGCTCCCTTCCTGAAGGCGTGATCTTTGGTCCCAACTGTGCCTTCCCTCTCCTCTGGTGCCAGGGGAAACCCTATGTCCAGTCCATCGGGCAAGGCGGCGGCGGCGCCACGGCGTCGTTCTCTTCTTGAAGACGTTGTCGAGGCTACTTGGGGAGAGGCCGATGTGTTACTGGAGGCTGGACATTGCGATGCGCTGCCGGTGTTGGCTGCTGGCCAGGGCTTGGGGCTTCGAGGCGCTATGTACGACGTGGTGGATGCAACCTAGTCAGCTGCTTCTCCGAGTCCGAAGGATCCTGCCATCTCCTCGCCGACTCTTCTAGGCGCATGAGGGAGGGTACGTTGGTCCGGGCTGCCTTGGAGTCGCGGTCGTGCTATGGTGGTATCTCGCCTGGTTCGTGACGCGGTTCGGTGGCTCCGTGCTCCATCTCCTCACCTCTTTTGGTAGGATGTTGGGGGCGGGTCGTTCTCATCGGGTCGTTTGTAGCGGGGTGTTGTAAGCCGCTTGGCTATGTATCGTCTTGGGTGTGTGTGGAGTTGTATCGGCCGTCGGCCTCTTCTTCTATGTGATTGATACGTCTTCCAGGACGTATTCTCGAAAAAAAAGAAATGTCGTTAGGAGTTTTCCGTAAGGGTAAGTAGTAGATAGTTCAGTAGTTACGGGCTTTTGTTTTTCTCAGATGATCTCTTGCTATGGTGATATGGTTTCTGCTTTACCCATCTTAGATGTTGGTTCTAATGCTCATTATTAATTATTTCTAGTACATCACGATTTTTATTTTGTTATTCTGATGGAGTATGATTCGTAAAAGGGGAAATGACTTGATGTGAAATGGTGGAAGTTTTAGTGCTTGCATATTCATAGTCTGCTAGAAAGGTCGAAGTTGGTACCCTAATGAGTTAACTTTGGTGAACATGGGAGAATGGTATCTCAGTTGGCGATAAAAGAACCATTACTTCTTAGCCTCTTACCTTTCGGTCATTTTCGTGATGTAGAAATATAAGTTTGTATTAAACTGGTAATTTTTGTTGGATTTCACCTGCACTTCTGCACTCTTATTCATTTTCATTTCATTGATGGGCTGAGCTTTTAGTGGAGCTTGCTGGGTACAACATGGTTCCTAGAATATCTTTGTCCTTTCGTTGTTATGTTAATTTCAAATGTTATTTGACACGATGTAAACTATTTCATGTAATCTTCCAGGACGAAATAGAGGTTGAGGTGAAGCTGTTGCGTGCTGGAAAATCAGTCGGTGTTGTCTCTGTTGATTTCAGGAACAAAAGGACTGGCAAATTGATAGCCCAGGCCCGTCATACAAAGTACCTTGCTGTATCTAGCAAACTGTGAGGATTCACTTCAGTTCTAAGATAACAACCTGGATATGTCCAACTCCGTATACCCTTTATCAATAGGCAATACCCCCCATAACACCACGATGTAGTGCTGAATTGTTTAAGAAAGGCCAGTTATATTTATCTGAAATTCTGCAATACACACTGCTTTGTTCATTTCATTTTTTCTTTTCCACCTTTCTCAGATGATATAGTTGAGAGAGAATAGTTCTTTCTTGGAACTTCACAATCACAGGAAACGGAGCAAGCCCTCCAAAATTCCATACCCAGTTCCAGCATTCCAAATGAAGTCCCAATAATTCCTGGTAGCTAGAAAGTTACATTACTTAAATCTTGTCATATGGATGCTTAATCTTCAGC
The DNA here is from genome assembly GCA_030979885.1 of Lolium multiflorum. Lineage (NCBI taxonomy): Eukaryota > Viridiplantae > Streptophyta > Magnoliopsida > Poales > Poaceae > Lolium > Lolium multiflorum. The sequence goes on from CM061748.1 coordinate 218,802,469, forward strand.
TTGTCGAAAACTGTAGTCCGCTCTCATATTGAGGTAGATAGATCCTCTCTTCTCATCACTGTTGTATCAATGGTTTAGTGACTAAAAGTATACTGTCTAAAGATAAGTGTGTATAGTTTGCATTACCGCAACACGTGCCCATCCAACCTATTCCAATGTTTGATTAGTCATTGTCAAGTTTTATGCACCAACCAATAAAATCAAAACTCTGAAATCACGTGAGAGGGCTTTTGGTTCTATACAATATCAATGTAGAGGTGCTGGATTCAAATCTCGGCTTTCCAAATGTAACTAAAAGAAATGCGCTTACCCTTCTAAAGAGAGAAATGGAGGACTCTTGGGGGCTCTAGTGTTGTGGGGAACTGCTAGACATACACCAACCTACTTTTAAGTAATTCTTGAACCAGCTAACAACTATACAAACCATTGGAGCCGGCCTAAAAGAGACCACCTGGACAAGTGAATTGTCAAAAAAGACCACCTCTGAAAATTATTGTCAAAAAGGACCACCCGCACCGTGGCGGCACGCGTGCCAGGCGACACGTGCAGCTTGCCGCCACAGCCGGAGGCGGCAGGGCCTGCCACCATTGCCCGTGGCGGCATGTCTAGAGTGATCAATGAATAGTGTATTGATCGATAAATAATGGTGCCGACGGTGACCGTCGGCCACCCCGCGTCGGCCCGCAGGCGGCTTAACTGCGGCCAGGCCGAGCAGCGCCTCACCCAACTCGTCTCAGCCCGCAAGCCACCACGCCGCCGCCCGCCCCCACGCCGCCGCGGCGGCGTCCCCTTAGCAGCGCGCCGCTCGCCCCGCAGATCCACCCGCCGCCCGCGCGCCGCGATGCCGCGCCGCCGTCCTTCCCCGACCCGCCGCGCGCACCGCCGCGCCGTCCCGCGCCGCGGCGTCCCCCGCCGACCAGCCGCCGCGCCGACGCCGCGGCGTCCCTTCGCCGCGCCGTCGCGCCGCTCCCCACCGCCACCACGGCCCCCGCCGTCCCCCGCCGGCGCCGCCCGCGCGCGGCCGCCGTCCCGCGCCGCCGCCGTCCTTCCCACCCGACCGCGCCCCGCCCCACGTCCCACCGCCACGCGCCGTCCCTTCCCAGCCGCCGGCAGCGCCGCCGCGGCGGCCTCCTCACCAGCCCGACCAGCAGCTGCCAGCCACCCAAGCAGGCCGGGGACGGGGTCTGCCTCGTCGCCACGGGCCCCAACTCCGTCGCGCTCACCGTCCCGCAGTCAAAGCTCGTCGACCACAAGCGCGGCCGCACCGAGGTCTTCGACGGGTTCTCCGCCGTCCTGCCACCCGACTGCTCGCAGGTATTATTGAAATCCCCCCTTTTTTTTCCAGAAAACGCAAGACATTTTGCGTTTCATTTCATACGACCTCCAAGGAGGGACACAAACACGCACACACCAAACAAACACCCATTGCAAGGCAACGGGACTCGGGGCAGCAGCGCAGCGACACCGCGCGCCGTTGCAAGAGGCCTCTGGGGACGTTTCATCTCCATGACTGCCTAGGCCGCGATGTACCTCGCACCCATTGCAAGAGGCCGTTGCCAGGAGTCACCGGGGCATAGCAGAGCAGCCGCTGCTGCTTGCATGCTCGCACGCCGGGTGACCTTGACCAGCGAGAGGCAGCCAGCAGGTCCCGCCGCTAGCGACGTCGCATGTACGCGTCGTGTGGCCGTGCCCTGCCCGGCCCAGGTCAGGCCCAGATCGGGCCTGGGTGCCGCCTCCAGCAGGTGCGCCGCCACCAGCCGGCGCGCCGCACCTCCGCGTGAAGAAGCTCCGTCGGGGTTCGATCCAGTGCCCGGATTAGAATATGTTTGACCTGCATCTGCGTCTAGGCATTTTGATGTTCAGTTTCCTTAAATTATACTGCTTATCATTCACTGCAAGGTTGTATTAGTTGTACAAGACCATTTATTCTAGAACAGACATCTCTGTTTACCAGGCCTGTTATTTTGATGATCTTGGTTCCCTCTCTGCCAATACATATATTGAAATGGAAATTGAAATGAAAATTGAAATGGAAAGTGAAATGAAGAAAATTAGAATTTTGTAGAAATGCATTTGTTATATCAATTGATGAATTTGCATTGATTTATTATTATTATTTTAACTAGGTCCCGTAGTGAGCATCCCGCGTGACGACACCGGATCTTGCGGCGCATCGCTACGGCCGTCGACATCGCCGGTTGTTCGACTACTTCCTCTACAGCCGAGGGTGAGCTGAATTGCCGACTCCCCCTCCGCATTTTTTATGTCATTAGATTTAATTTCTCCGTCAAGTCGCGTAACCTAGGTGTCAATTCCCGTCCGCAAGCGTTACGCGGATAAATATGCATTAGTGGTCAGCATATTTTGAACCGTAACGCTTGTGACATTTACGGGACAGTCGCGGACCCGTAGTTGGGTACGTTTTCCATGTTCTGCTCGGGTGCGAGACAGGATTTCGTCAGCGCCCCTGTTGTTCTCCGGATGCACATCCTCTCGGCTTTTTGCCGAGACGTGTATCGGGAGAGCAGCGAGGAAATTCTGTCTCGCCCGAGCAATGGAGAACGTACCCAACTACGGGTCCAGCTGCTAGGAGCCCACCTAGTAGAGATGTAGGTTGATGCACGCGTTTTCGCCGGTAGAAAAGTAAAAATATGATGCATTCAATTTCATGCTACTATTTGTTGTTTGTCACGCAATAAAGCAGGATGGCTGATAATGAGTGGATGTACAGTGGCCGTGTTAGTTCGACTCAAGTGACAGATGAATGGAAATGGAAGACCGATTTGTTAGTGAAGGATTTAGCTCGTGGTTCGAAGGGGATTGTTCGTCCCCGTTGCCCTTGCAATGTCTGCAGGAGGCGTCATCCTAAGGATATTCTAGAGATGACTAAACACCTTTGGTGGAATGGGTATATGCGTGACTACGACCCGCCGGTCGACTTTTCTCGGCACGAACGTGATAGAGGTGAGGTGATGCGGCAGCGGATCGATGGCAATGAGAACGATGGCATCTTAAACTTGCTAGATGATCTTCGGGATGCTGACATGCCAGAGTTACCATGGGACGAACAGTCTGAACCGGAGGAACCGCCTGAACCGGAGGGACCGCCACAACCGGAGGAACTTCCAGAGGAGGAACCTGAGCCAACCGCTAGGGCCTTCATTGATATGATGGCCTCAGCTAGGAGGCCACTATACCCGGGTGCAAAAATGTCTCAACTTGATGGCATCACGCAGTTGCTAGCCGACAAGTGCATGTTTGAGAGTACTCGAGCATCCTTTGAAAAGACTCTGAACACAGTAGGTAACATGTTGCCTGAAGGTCATTGCTTTCCCAAGACCATGTACGAAACGAAGAAAATCTTGAAAGCATTAAAAATGGATTATGTAACATATGATGTCTGTCCAAAACTTTGCCTTTTGTTTTGGAAAGACTATGCGGATGACAAGTACTGTGCCAAGTGTGGTCACTCTAGGTATCATGAGGTAGATGTAGGCAATGGTCAGAAGAGGCAGACAAAAGTAGCCATAAAGATTCTTCGTTATCTCACATTCATCAAAAGAATCCAGCGGCTTTACATGTTCGAGGAGACTGCCAAGCAGATGACATGGCATAAGACCGGGATAAGATTGCAGGACGAGAAGAAACGGGTACCCATGGTACATCCATCTGATGGTCAATCATGGAAGCACTTCGATGAAAAGCACCCAAATGAGGCAAGTGAGGCTCGGAATGTTAGAATTGCGATAGCAACCGATGGATTCAACCCATATGGTATGTCGACTGCCGCGTACAGCTGCTGGCCCGTGTTTGTTATTCCGCTCAATCTCCCTCCCGGAGTCGTAATGCAAAGGAAGAACATATTCTTGTCGATGATCCTTCCAGGGCCTGAATATCCAGGGAAGAAATTGAGTGTCTTAATGCAACCACTTGTGGATGATTTGCACCACTCGTGGCATCACGGTACATTGACATACGACCGAGCATCAAAGAGAAACTTCATCATGAAAGTTTGGTTCCACTATTCGATGCATGACCTACCCGGGTACGCCCTATTCTGTGGGCATAGTACAGCTGGTAAGTTTCCATGCCCAGTGTGCAGGCACGAACTAGAATTCAGGCACCTAAAAGCTGGACACAAATATGTTGCCTTTGACAAACACCGCAAGTTCCTCAGTCCAGGGCATCGGTTCAGATCTGACAAGAAGAACTTCACGAAAGGTGTAGTTGTGCTTGAACATAAAGAAATACCAAAGTTCGATGGTGCAACTGTTGATGCTGAGCTACGTGCTCTCCAGCCTAGTAAGGAACCCGGCCACCAATTTGAGGGATATGGTAAAACGCACAACTGGACTCACATAGCAGGCATAACAGAGCTCGAGTATTACAAGGACCTTGAACTTCCCCATAATATCGATATGATGCACACCGAAAAGAATTGCGGGGAGGCATTCCTTAACACCTGCTGCAACATACCAGGCAAGTCAAGGGATAATGTTTCAGCTAGAGTCGATATTGAGGAGATATGCGACAGGGTGGCTCTACACATGCAGCCTCCTGAGGGCAATCGAAAAGGTTGGTTAAAGCCGCATGCCAAGTACTGTCTTGATAGCGCCGACAAAGAAGGAGGCATTTACGTGGCTCAAATATGACGTGATGTTCCCTGATGGTTATTGTTCGAATATGAGTAAGGGAGTCAATCTTGCTACAGGAAAAATAAACGGGCTCAAGAGTCACGACTATCATATATGGATTGAGCGGCTGATGCCGGTGATGCTTCGAGGGTATCTCCCCGATCATGTCTGGCGAGTGCTTGCGGAGGTGAGCCATTTTTTCCGCACGGTCTGTGCTAAGCAGATATGTACCGAGGTGATTGAGAAGCTGCAGAAGCAAGTGCCGGACATGCTATGCAAGTTAGAGATGATATTCCCCCCAGGCTTCTTCACTCCGATGTTACATCTCATCGTGCATCTCGCCAACGAGGCACTCTTGGGGGGACCGGTGCAGTATCGTTGGCAGTTTTGTATTGAGAGGGAGTTCAAGTATATTCGGTACAAATGTGGAAACAAAAATAAGATTGAAGCATGCATAGCTGAGGCAACTCTCCTCCATGAGATGGCAGACGCCACGACAATGTACTATGCCAATGATGTGCCCACTAAGCATAACCCGGTCGCTCGGTACAATTCCGACGAGCCCAAGCGTGACCCAAAGCTCTTGCTCTTCCAATATCCCGGTGGCAAGGCCGGTGCCTCAAAAGTGGAGAACATTTCGCCAGAAGAGAAGGATTGAAAGAGATATGCCCTAGAGGCAATAATAAAGTGGTTATTATTTATATCTTTATGTTTATGATAAATGTTTATATATCATGCTATAATTGTATTAACCGAAACATTAGTACATGTGTGATATATAGACAAACAAGAAGTCCCTAGTATGCCTCTTAAACTAGCTTGTTGATTAATGGATGATTAGTTTCATAATCATGAACATTGGATGTTATTAATAAACAAGGTTATATCATTGTATGAATGATGTAATGGACACACCCAATTAAGCGTAGCATAAGATCTCGTCATTAAGTTATTTGCTATAAGCTTTCGATACATAGTTACCTAGTCCTTATGACCATGAGATCATGTAAATCACTTATACCGGAAAGGTACTTTGATTACACCAAACACCACTGCGTAAATGGGTGGCTATAAAGGTGGGATTAAGTATCCGGAAAGTATGAGTTGAGGCATATGGATCAACAGTGGGATTTGTCCATCCCGATGACGGATAGATATACTCTGGGCCCTCTCGGTGGAATGTCGTCTAATGTCTTGCAAGCATATGAATAAGTTCATAAGAGACCACATACCACGGTACGAGTAAAGAGTACTTGTCAGGAGACGAGGTTGAACAAGGTATAGAGTGATACCGAAGATCAAACCTCGGACAAGTAAAATATCGCGAGACAAAGGGAATTGGTATTGTATGTGAATGGTTCATTCGATCACTAAAGTCATCGTTGAATATGTGGGAGCCATTATGGATCTCCAGATCCCGCTATTGGTTATTGGTCGGAGTGAGTACTCAACCATGTCCGCATAGTTCACGAACCGTAGGGTGACACACTTAAAGTTGGATGTTGAAATGGTAGTACTTGAATATGGAATGGAGTTCGAATATTTGTTCGGAGTCCCGGATGAGATCCCGGACATCACGAGGAGTTCCGGAATGGTCCGGAGAATAAGATTCATATATAGGAAGTCATATTCCAAGTTTGGAAATGATCCGGTGCATTTATGGCAGGTTCTAGAAGGTTCTAGAAAAGTCCGGAAGAAAGCACTATGGAAGGTGGAGTCCCGGAAGGACTCCACAAGCTTGGCCAGCCAAACCCTAGAGGGGAAAGTCCAAGGTGGACTTCCCCCAAGGTGGCCGGCCACCCCCCTCATGGAAAGGTGGGAGTCCCACTTGAGGTGGGAATCCCACCTTGGGTAGGTTTCCCTACACATGGAAGGTTTTGGGTTGGGGTCTTATTCGAAGACTTGTACACCAACTCTTGGGTGTTCCACCTATATAATGAGGAGGAGAGGGAGGCTGCCCACTCTTGGCCGCACCACCTAGGGCTGCCCTTGGCCGGCGCCCTAGCCTCCCTCTCTCCCCAAACCCTAGCGGTCTCTCTCCTCCACCATATCCCGCACGCTTAAGCGAAGCTCCGCCGGATTTCTCCACCACCACCGACACCACGCCGTCGTGCTGTCGGATTCAAGAGGAGCTACTACTTCCGCTGCCCGCTGGAACGGGGAGGTGGACGTCGTCTTCATCAACAACCGAACGTGTGACCGAGTACGGAGGTGCTGCCCGTTCGTGGCGCCGAACCGATCGTGATCAAGATCTTCTACGCGCTTTTGCAAGCGGCAAGTGATCGTCTACCGCAGCAATAAGAGCCTACTCTTATAGGCTTTGGAATCTCTTCAAGGGTTAGTCTTGATCATCCCCTCGTTGCTACCGTCTTCTAGATTGCATCTTGGCTTGGATTGCGTGTTCGCCGTAGGAAAATTTTTGTTTTCTATGCTACGTTATCCTACAGTGGTATCAGAGCCAGGTCTATGCATAGATGGTTGCACGAGTAGAACACAATGTTTTTGTGGGCGTTGATGCTTATATTGTCTTTAGTTTGAGTACTTTGCATCTTTGTGGCATAGTGGGATGAAGCGGCTCGGGCTAACTTTACATGACCGCGTTCATGAGATTTGCTCCACGCTCGACATGCAACTTGTATTGCATAAGTGGCTTTGCGGGTGTCTGTCTCTCCTACTATAGTGAAGATTCAATTTACTCTTCTATTGACAACACTAGTATCACCGTTGTGGTTCATGTTCGTAGGTAGATTAGATCTCACTCGAAAACCCTAAACCACGTAAAATATGCAAACCAAATTAGAGACGTCTAACTTGTTTTTGCAGGGTTTGGTGATGTGATATGGCCATAATGTGATGATGACTATGTATGAGATGATCATTATTGTATTGTGGCAACCGGCAGGAGCCTTATGGTTGTCTTTAATTTTCATGTTGAGTAGTATTTCAAAGTAGTTGTAATAGTTGCTACATGAGGTGAACAACCATGAAGCCGCCATGAACCTTGACGCTACGCCGACGATGATGGAGATCATGCCCGAAGATGATGGAGATCATGTCCGTGCTTTGGAGATGAAGATCAAAGGCGCAAAGACAAAAGGGCCATATCATATCACATATGAATTGCATGTGATGTTAATCCTTTATGCATCTTATTTTGCTTAGATCGCGACGGTAGCATTATAAGATGATCCCTCACATTAATATCAAGATAATAAAGTGTTCTTCCCTCGTATGCACCGTTGCATGGTTCGACGTTTTGAAGCATCTCGTGATGATCGGGTGTGATAAACTCGACATACAACGGGTGTAAGCCATGTTGCACACGCGGAATACTTGGGTTTGCTTGACGAGCCTAGCATGTACAGACATGGCCTCGGGACAACGGAAACCGAAAGGTTGAACACGAGTCATATGGATGATATGATCAACATGTTGATGTTCACCATTGAAGCTACATCATCTCACGTGATGATCGGTTTTGATGTAGTGGATTTGGATCGTGTACCACTTAACAACTATGAGGGATGTTGTATTAAGTGGGAGTTCATTAGTAATTAGATTAAAACATGAACTAATTATCATAAACATAGTCTGAGTAGTATTTTGAATTAATTTTGTAGTATTGGCATCCGTTTACTACTATGCGCTAGTCTTGTTATTGAGATAGAAATACTGTTAAAATCTGATAAGAAACTTTACGGATTAGTACCGTATTGTTAAAGAATCAAGAATTGATTAAGTCCTATTGCAAACTTTTAGTGAAACTCACTTTGTTGATTCAGAGAGCTATGGTTTCAATTAGTACCTAAAGTTATCTTGTCTCCGTGAAACTTGAAGTTCAAATCTGTTTGAAAAGTAAGGAGCTGAAAATTTAGTTTTCAGAAATAATCAAGGTATGAGATATATGTGATATCTAAGACCTTATTGCAAGATGATAGAATATAATTTGGTGAGACTACATAAACTCATAAGTTTTATGGGAATGTATGAAGGTTGAAGACGCCAGGCGTCACAATCCTCCAACTATTGGAGCACTAACGATATTCGCATATCCATGAAGTTATCATCCTTAGTATGCACCGTTGCTAAGACTCGTCGTATCGAAGCATCACGTGATGATCGGGTGTTATAGATTCTACGTGTGCTTACAATGGGTGCAAGCCAGATTTGCACATACAAATACTAAGGTTAAACTTTATGAGCCTAGCATGTACAGACATGGTCTCAAAAAGTTGTCATGAATTGATGGATAAAATTATGAGTGAAATTGTTCATCATATTACATAGTTACTAATAGTGAAATCTGCAACACTTGTCATATGATGATCAACTTCAGAACCTCAAGGTTATTGGTATTTGACCAACAAACCTAGAAGTCAATGATGTTGAAGTGTTTTTCTGAATAATGAGGAAAGCTAAAAGAGAAACTATAAAAGATATTTTGGCAGAAAGAAAAGAAAAGACTAGAAAGTCTAGCTCAGGTGTATATAAATGATATACATGTTATGGATGTATTCCTCGTTTGGTCACACAAGAAAATTCTTGGGTATTTGTACCACATTGGTTGGTATGAAGTGTCATACAAAACAACGCAATACAAGAATACAATGGCCTAAGTGACTGACAAGGAATATGATAGGTATGCACGTCTGGAACAAAAATAAAGTGTTATTATGTTCATCGTTGGCATTCTATCTAGCCCTTAGAATTTATAATAAAGAACTTAATAATTGTTATTTTGCTCTGGTCAAATGAAAACAATGAGTTGTTCAAATTATGACATTACTCCATGTATGATGGATAAGTTATTATAAATCTTAATGGTGAAACACACATACATAACACTAACGCTAAAATGCCATAAGGCAAATGATTTGAATTCCACTTATTTGTGGAACCGCCATTTAGGTCATGTTAGAAAGGAACGCATGAAGGAACTCCATGCAAATGGATTTTTGGAGTCACTTGATTTTTGAATCATTTGACACTTGCAAATTTTTTCTAAAGAGAATGATTAAAATACCGTTCATAGGCCAAAAGTTGAACGGGCAACTAACTTAGTGGAAATATACATGATGATGTATGTAGTTCACTGGGCATAGTTGTGTGCGGGAGATTCTTCTACTTCATGAAAACTTCCAACAATGAATTGAGTATATATGTGGATATATTCAATAAGAAAGAAGTTTGAAACATTTGAATAGATTCAAATAAATTTCAGCATGAAGTGGAAATCATCGTAATAGAAAAGTCAAATATCTATGATTGGATCATGGTAGAAATATTTGAATTACGAGTTTTAGCGAACATCTAAGAGAGTTATGAAATTGTTCTACAACTCACATTTCTTGGAGTATCATAATGATGATATAGTATCCAAGATATGTATCCAAACCTTGTTGGATTAATGATGAGATAAAATATTATGACGCCATTATATTTTTGTGGATTATGCTTTAGTGACTACCGCTTTTACACTGAATAGAGCATCATCATGATCCGTTGAAATGACACCATACGAGTTATGGTATGGGTATAAACCCTAATAGTCTTTCTTTAAATTTTGGTCTAAGAGTTTACAACCAAAATCGGATGAATGTCTTTGTTGGTTATCCCAGAGAATTAATTGGGAATTCTTCCCACGAGACAAAGACAAAAGTGTTTGTCAATGTTTCTTATTTCCGAGAAATTGTTTCTAGTGAAGTATTTGAGTGGGAGGACAATATAATTTGATAAGGTTTATGAACCTGAGCATAATGATCAGAGTAGCGCAGCATCGGAATTTGTTTCGGAAGCGGCCACGACGATCATGGCTCCCATGACTACAAAGTGTTTTAGCCATGGAGATCGAAATACATATTGAACCTTGTAGGTATGGTTTACTTTGTGATCAAATAAATGATTTGTGAACAAAGGATTGATTTTGAATAATGATAAACCAACTACAAACAAAGAAGTTATGATGGGCCCTGACTCCATTAAAATGCGCCATGAAATCCATAATAGATGAATACTTTTTGAAAGTAAATAGATCTATAGACTTGGATGAAATATCCTTAAAGAAGCTCGACTTGTCGAAAAATTGTTTACGACAAAGTTCAAAGAGTTGACTACGATAAGATTAGATCTTCCGTAGCAATGCTTATAGTCTATGTGGATTATTCTAGTAATCACTACATATTTCTTTTATAAGATATGCTAGTAGGATGGCAAAATACACTACTTAACAGAAGTGTGTATTAAAGGTGTATACAAGATACAACCAAGAGTTTTGCTGGTCCGTGGAATACTAGATAGGTATACGAACTTCAATTGGATGAAGTAAGTATCACGGAGTTAGAATCTTCACCAGATGAAATAGTCAAAGAGTTTTTGATTTCATCAGAGACGATGAAGAGGCTTGCATTTGCAAGAAATTAAGTGGGAGCGCTAAGACACATTTATAATACTTTATGTAAGTGACATATAGTTGGTTATAAATGATGTAATTATATACTTGATTAAAAGGTTTCATTGAGAATTAACTTCAATGAAAGGATATGGACTGAAACAAATTTAGTGTCAAGATCTATGAAGATAGATTGAAACACATAAATAAGTTTAAGTCAAAGTACATATGATGGATATTGAAGTAGTTCAATATAGAAATATTAAGAAAATGTTCTTGTCATGTGAAGGTTTAACAAGAATTGAGTGTATCTGACACTCAATGAGTAAAAACACATGAGTGATTATAGATCACGAATAACATGTACACAATCAGATATCATGTGCTATAAAGTGTTATGAGCATATACCAGAATGATTCATATGATCATTAAACGACAGTAAGAATGTCCTTGAGTACTTTAGAAGAACTAAGGATATACATATATATTTGTATGAAGAAATGACAAACAAATCGCTGTAAGGTGTTACACCGATATTGGTTATGTCACATATAAAATATAATTTCAATCTCAAATTAGACTAAGTGTTGTTTAAAAGGTAGCACAATGAGCTAGAAGTTGTCTATGCTAGATTTAGAAGAGTTCTAAATATTGTGACGGATTCTACAAAAGAAGGCAGAGTATGTCATTATTTTGACAATGACAAAGGATGTTAAGTCAAGAGGTTCTTTGAGAACTTGGTGTATTTCCGATAGAGTCAGAACTTTGAAGCTATATTGTGTGTGACAATATTAGTGACATATTTCAGACCGCGGAATTAAGGTTCCACCAGAAGACCAAACATATTTAAGGCCGACTCATTTGGAAATGAGTGATGCGTTGAGACGCAAATGAATTACAAAATACATACGGTTCTGAGCATGTCAGATCCGTTGACTAAAACCTCTCTCGTGAGCGAAACATGATAAAGCACCAGAAGGCCAAGGTGTTATATCTTTACAAATGTAAACTAGATTATTGACTCTAGTGCAAGTGGGAGACTGAAAGAGATATGCCCTAGAGGCAATAATAAAGTGGTTATTATTTATATCTTTATGTTTATGATAAATGTTTATATATCATGCTATAATTGTATTAACCGAAACATTAGTACATGTGTGATATATAGACAAACAAGAAGTCCCTAGTATGCCTCTTAAACTAGCTTGTTGATTAATGGATGATTAGTTTCATAATCATGAACATTGGATGTTATTAATAAACAAGGTTATATCATTGTATGAATGATGTAATGGACACACCCAATTAAGCGTAGCATAAGATCTCGTCATTAAGTTATTTGCTATAAGCTTTCGATACATAGTTACCTAGTCCTTATGACCATGAGATCATGTAAATCACTTATGAAAGGTACTTTGATTACACCAAACACCACTGCGTAAATGGGTGGCTATAAAGGTGGGATTAAGTATCCGGAAAGTATGAGTTGAGGCATATGGATCAACAGTGGGATTTGTCCATCCCGATGACGGATAGATATACTCTGGGCCCTCTCGGTGGAATGTCGTCTAATGTCTTGCAAGCATATGAATAAGTTCATAAGAGACCACATACCACGGTACGAGTAAAGAGTACTTGTCAGGAGACGAGGTTGAACAAGGTATAGAGTGATACCGAAGATCAAACCTCGGACAAGTAAAATATCGCGAGACAAAGGGAATTGGTATTGTATGTGAATGGTTCATTCGATCACTAAAGTCATCGTTGAATATGTGGGAGCCATTATGGATCTCCGATCCCGCTATTGGTTATTGGTCGGAGTGAGTACTCAACCATGTCCGCATAGTTCACGAACCGTAGGGTGACACACTTAAAGTTGGATGTTGAAATGGTAGTACTTGAATATGGAATGGAGTTCGAATATTTGTTCGGAGTCCCGGATGAGATCCCGGACATCACGAGGAGTTCCGGAATGGTCCGGAGAATAAGATTCATATATAGGAAGTCATATTCCAAGTTTGGAAATGATCCGGTGCATTTATGGCAGGTTCTAGAAGGTTCTAGAAAAGTCCGGAAGAAACGCACTATGGAAGGTGGAGTCCCGGAAGGACTCCACAAGCTTGGCCAGCCAAACCCTAGAGGGGAAAGTCCAAGGTGGACTTCCCCCAAGGTGGCCGGCCACCCACCCTCATGGAAAGGTGGGAGTCCCACTTGAGGTGGGAATCCCACCTTGGGTAGGTTTCCCTACACATGGAAGGTTTTGGGTTGGGGTCTTATTCGAAGACTTGTACACCAACTCTTGGGTGTTCCACCTATATAATGAGGAGGAGAGGAGGGGGCTGCCCACTCTTGGCCGCACCACCTAGGGCTGCCCTTGGCCGGCGCCCTAGCCTCCCCTCTCCCCAAACCCTAGCGGTCTCTCTCCTCCACCATATCCCGCACGCTTAAGCGAAGCTCCGCCGGATTTCTCCACCACCACCGACACCACGCCGTCGTGCTGTCGGATTCAAGAGGAGCTACTACTTCCGCTGCCCGCTGGAACGGGGAGGTGGACGTCGTCTTCATCAACAACCGAACGTGTGACCGAGTACGGAGGTGCGCCGTTCGTGGCGCCGGAACCGATCGTGATCAAGATCTTCTACGCGCTTTTGCAAGCGGCAAGTGATCGTCTACCGCAGCAATAAGAGCCTACTCTTATAGGCTTTGGAATCTCTTCAAGGGTTAGTCTTGATCATCCCCTCGTTGCTACCGTCTTCTAGATTGCATCTTGGCTTGGATTGCGTGTTCGCCGTAGGAAAATTTTTGTTTTCTATGCTACGTTATCCTACATGCTTTACGTGCTTATGAACATGGAGGAAGTGGTCGATTTCATGAGGTAAAATGATGAACCAATTACTTTGCAACCAGTAAGTTGGTTTTGGTCTAATACGTATTTTCTCCTTTCAGCGAATTCCATGATGAAATGTGGTCAGGAAGAAATGGTCCCACTCCCACGCAGTGGTACACTCTTCTGAAAGAGGGTGCCCCGCCCTTAAATAAAAGCTTCGTGAACTGGTTCTATGAAAAAGTAATTTCTCAAATGTTCCTCTTACTTTGCAATCCGTGACTTGTCTTATTACACGTAACTAATGCACAGAATAATCTGAACTGAACTTGTAGGGAGCTGATCCCAACGTTGAGATGACAGACGAGTTGAGATGCGTTTCCCAGGGTTTTAACCGTAGAGTCCATACGCATGAGAAGTATGATGTAAATGGGTATCGCTTCCATACGGAGTTTCACCAGAAGAACCGGCCTAATGCAAAAACAATAAATACTGGGGTCTACACCCGCGGAGCCGATGATCTTGATTACTATGGAAGGTTACAAAAGGTATACGAGTTGACGTTCAACAACGCAAACATAGAACTCAAGCTCTTTGTGTTCAAATGCCACTGGTTTGACCCACACGGTGGAATGAGAAGCACCCCCTCCATTGGTTTAGTTGAAGTTAGGCCTACAACCACCTACAGCGGATCCGACGTCTATGTTGTGGCTCACCAAACCAAGCAAGTTTATTATTTGTCCTACCCATGTCAGAATGAGGAACTCATGGGCTGGGAAGTCGTGTTCCAGGTATCGCCACATGGTAAGCTACCCATCCCCTCCGAGGACGATTACAACAACATTGACCCGGTAACATATGAGGGAATTTTCTATCAAGAGGAAGAGCAGTTCGGGGACCTTCAAATAGACATAGGTCTTCAGGAGCTCCACAACGATGTACAAATGCGTGGTGAGACCGTGGTGGACCTGAAGGACATAGCTATGCTCACCAAGCGCAATGCGAACAAAGACAACATTGTCGAGACTCAACCGGAACCCAATGCCGACCATGAATACTCATATGATACTGATTTTGATAGTGAGGCTGAGAACCCAATGCCTAGAGATGAGAGTGGTGATGAATGGTGAGGGTCTTTTATGCTTAGTACCTACATTGTCATTATGCTTAATACATACATTTGTCATTATGCTTAGTACCTACATTGTCATTATGCTTAGTACCTACATTTTTCATTATGCTTAGTACCTACATTTGTCATTATGCTTAGTGTTTACTCATTTTCAACATGCTTATTAATTATTTTCTCTTTTCTTATGCAGGTAATTGCCCAATATGAGCGGACGGAAGGCATCATCGAGCTCCTTGCTTGATCAGATGCATCAGCGGAAGCCAGGGCCGGGTGCTTCCAGACGGAGTGGAAGACCCATTGTTCCCACCCGGCGTTACGAAGACGCAGACGGAGGACGGGGAGGACGAGGGGGTGGACGAGGGGGTGGACGAGCTGGAGGACGAGGGGGAGGACGAGCTGGAGGACGAGGAGGAGGACGAGCTGGAGGACGAGGGGGATGCACAGCTCCTTCTAGCTGACATTCCTCTGGCTCAGTGGCTTCACAGTCTATGGACGAGGAGGAGGACACTAGGGAGGAGGAGGACACTAGGGAGGAGGAGGAGGAGGAGTCTAGGGACGAGGAGGCTTCGACGGAGATGGCTCCGAAGAAGTTGCGGATTCGTGGGGAAGCGCAGGTTCCCGATGAGAGTAAGGAACCTGCTACGGAGGATGACAAGTGGCTCCTTGTCCCAGGAACGATAGAGTAAGTAGTAAGGTGATTTCATTTTTGTTATGACACTTAGCATTTTTCTAATGTTTGATAATTGTGCAGAAATTTCACATATACGGGGAAGCATGTCCGCGTGCCAGGGAGTCTGATTGGAGCTGCTATTAGGAAGTACTGGCCGGGGATGTACACTCCGGTCCTTGGAGGCGAGTCCAAGCTAGCCTACACTTGGGAAGACTTTGAGATAGCGCCTTACCCTGGCTTTACTTCCGCCGCCGACGCCGTGATCAAGAAGTTTTGGGTACGTAATGCATACTCTTTGGGTTTCGTTCATATGTAGTTGATTACCCCACCGTGATAACTCATGCCTCTCACACTTTCTGTTATGCTTGATTGCAGCGCAATTATAGGGTGGCGACTGAGCATAAGGAGAGGGCGGACGTGATCCTCCGTAACATGTGTCGGAAGTTGACACGGCAGCAGTGGTACAACCAGAGGATCACGTGCATCGGCCACTTCTATGCTGAGCAGGGCGTAAGGTACACAAAGCCTGAGATTGTGAAGGGACTCGCCCCGGCTATGACGATAGAGGACTTCATGTTGGTAAGTAATTGTCAATGCGATTCTATGTACTTCGGCTAACTTGCAACTATATTGTTTGTTCTTCAAATGAGTTTTGATTTTGCAGGTTGTACCACATTGGGCTGATAATAAGAGGGCCGCCTTCATGGAGTTGGTCAAGAATTGGGTCGGCGAAAACCCCGATTTCAAGGCCGTGAGCGACCGGAACAAGGCCAACCGTGGGAATCAGGGAACACACAGTGCGGGGAGCAGCAGCACCGATCGCTATCGGGACCGTCTGGTACATACAAAAATGGAACAAGCTGCATTTTTTGATTTTCGATGATATGCATAACATTTGTTTTGTGATGCAGGGGAAGAAGCTCGGGAGGGAAGTTGGTCAGATGGAAGCGTGGACACACATGAAGGTGGTGACGCCGGGTCCGAACGAGCCTCGGCCCGCGCCTGAGATGTACTACGGCAAGGCCAAAGAGAGCAAGGAAAAATACTGCGAGGAGTACGCCAAGCTCCATCCAGAGGTGGAGGACCCTATGACCGAGCCGGTCGACGAGGTGGCGATGATGCTGGCGGGGTGCGGCCAGCCGCATGGACGTCCTGCCTGCCTTGCTGGGGGTTTCAAGCCTCAGAGGAACTTCACGCAGATCAAGGCTACCCTCCCCTCCGGCAGCTACGCTACCTCCTCGCGGACTACATGCCGTTCTCGGGTAGAGGTAGATGTAAGTCATCCACACTTTCATCCTCTGTTTTGACTCTTGTTCCTGAATGGCTATGTTGATGAGACACATTATTTCTGAAATTGTAGACTCAGCTCGAGGAGGCCTATGAACTAGCTTACGAGGAGTATCTCGAGAAGATTAAGGAGCATGACCTTGTGAGAGATGCCTATGCCCAGTGGACGAGCAACCAGATGGCGGTAAGTTTCAATCTCTATGGTTGCAAAACATCATAAGTCCCCATGTTTGAATCTGAGCTATCTCTTCCGTTTCTTGCAGAGTTTCACTCGGTTCATGATGACTGGAGTGCGAGAGGAACCACTCCCAGAGCCGCCTCATCCGGGGCCGACGCCAGTGTTCCCGTCCAAGGAGGAGTTCTATTGCATGTACAAGCGTCAGCGTCAGTTGACCCCGGTAAGTTGCTAACTTGGCTAAGTTGCTAACTTGGTGTTACATGGCTAAGTTGCTAACTCCCTCCAACATGTAGGGATTGGGAGAATCCGGGAACGACACTCCTTGTGGTACGCCGATGCACCCCGGTCGCCATTCTCCTGGTGCTTCTGCCGAACCTCGGCATGGTTCTGCTTCCGGTGGCTCTCGTCGTGGTTCTACCTCCCCGAGCACCGTCGAAGTATTCCAGCCTCGCTTCACCCAAGCGGAGCTAGATGAGTACTCGGGTCCGCCGGGTGGTGCACCACCATAGTTTCTACATTGTACTAGCACATGATGACACACTCCATCTTTGTAGTGGATCCCGTGTATGTACCATGGTCTTGTATGCTATATTTGTGCTATTTGTGAGATTTGATGCTATATTTGTGAGATTTGGTGTTATACGGTGATATCTTTGTGCTCTATGGTGCTATATAATGTTACTGGATATTCAATGCTATAATATGTGCATTTTGTGCGATTTTCTGAGCAAATTGAGCCAAAATGGCAAAAATCCGAAAAAACTGGGCCGGCTGTGCCGACGGTGTCACCGTCGGCACAAGCCCATAGTGCCAAATGGCGGTCTGCCCAGGTTTCGCGCGTTTTTCCAGTTTGAATGCCACCGTTTGCCGATTCGGGGAAAGCGCGACTGAACGCGCACAGCTGGGGACGTTGACGGCAGCCGGCGTGACGGCTGGTTGGCTCTGCCGACGATGGCCGGCCGACGGCCACCGTCCAGCCGTCGGCGTAGGACTGTGCCGACGGTGACTGCCGACGGTGAGCGCGCCGCCTCCGACGCGATCTGTGCCGACGTGAAGACGCCGACGGTGACCGTCGGCAGAGACCGTGCCGACGGTGCTCCACCCTGTGCCGACGGTGCGGGGCCGTCGGCGCACCCCGTGTCTCCCGTAGTGAGTACACGTTAACTACAAAATTTGTTGAATTTGTCTTTTTTTCTGAGCCAAAAATATAACGTATTTTGCAGTGAATTTTTGCAGGATTGTAGTGCATAGAATTAGCTACATGCTGGTATTTTTTTCGAATTTTTTGAGATGTTTAAAAAAAATTCAAAACGGGGTACTGTTCATCGATGAGGAGACTGTGGACATGCCGCCGATGGCCGTGGCGGCAGGCCCTGCCGCCTCCGGCTGTGGCGGCAGGCGACACGTGTTGCCTGGCACGCGTGCCGCCACGGCGAATGAGGTTCTTTTTGACAATAATTTTCGGAGGTGATTCTTTTTTACATTTCACTCGGCTAGGTGGTCTCTTTTGCCAAAAATTTCCAAAGTTTGTCGTAGAAGTTGTAGGGACGTACACGGTACACCCATCAGACTTGAAAGTCTCTGACTTGTCTTTGGTCTTCGGGTGGGAGCTGCGTGCCCCGCGAAACAAACCGACGACTGCGAGAGGACTTGCCCACTTCATCCCCGATCCATCACCGACCTCCTCGCCCTCGCCGGCCGGAGCGCCGCCGCCGAGCCATGGACCCAGGAGCGGTGCGGCGGACACTCGAGCCCACCGCGTCCCCCGAGGACATATCGGGATCCACCCCTTACGACTCCTTCGTCATCAGCGGCGTCCGCCTCGACGCCGCCGACCACGGCCGCGTCCTCTGCTCCTTCCTAGTCACCCCACGCCACGCCGTAAGCCACACTATCCCTCCCTGCTGAAACATTTAGCTTCCTCGCGCCCATTCGATTCGAGATGGTGACGGCGTGCAGTGTTTGCTTCGAATTGGTGGCGATTTGCAGAGCCCCCAAGGCTATCTCCTCAGCGGCGTCACGGCAACGCTCGCCGACCAGATGGGGTCGGCTGTGATCTACTCCATCGGGGTAGGCCCAAGCGGGGTCTCCCTCGAGATCAGCGTGTCCTACCTTGACACGGCCACCGTCGGGGTTAGACTACAATTTCTCTCTCTCCCTCTCTCTCCAATACTTACAAAGGCTTCAGACTTATGTTCCTGCTTGTCGTCAACACCCTTTGGTTTATGTGGGCTAAAATGTTTTGTGATAAAAAAAGAGCGATTCTGACGGAATTTCCGCGCATTTCGTGCTAGGATTAGGCGTTACCAGTTTGCTGAGGCGTTGGGAGCAATTGATTGGCAGTAAGCCTATAGATATGAAGCCCGTGCCTCCACCTGGGTTTGTGTTAAAGAATACATCAGGCTCATGTTAGGGAGGAATTGGACCGGGTCTCAGTAATTACACTATATCGTCCTGAAGTTTGTTCTGGTGTCTCATCTCTGTCAGCCAGCCATTTTCAGGTGAACATCAAAATCAGATTGTTGTTCTGGATCTTGCAATTGGTTATGCTTGTTATGACTTGGTGTTAAGACCGGCTTTATGCTTAGTTCAAGGCCGGTGTCACTTAGTTGTGGGTTGAGCCCTCAGTGGTGCCTGCATTGTTATTACGTGTACGACTAAACTGATAGTAAGAAGCTGTTGGAAGGTGACAGGAGTGAACTGTGGTTAGGTGTGGACTTTGAACTTGGTGAAAGTTATTTGAGATTCTTGTTTTCTGCCTCCTTGTCATAATTAGGATTTGACCCAGATCAGAGCAGCAAAGTGTTTTCACTTTGTTCTAGGATAGCAATAGTAATACTTCTCCATGAATGGCTAGTTATACTCATAGTGGGTGGCAGAAGCTAGGAGCCTATAAATACTTATCCCTCAGCTTTCTGTAAGGGTGGCCACAGCAATCTAAATCAGTGTCCTCTACGTAGATACTACTAGTAGTTAGGGAGCTTTTAGTTTTTTCAGATGATCTCTTGATATGGTGATATGATTTCTGTTTTACCCACCTTAGATGTTGGTTCTACTGCTCATTTGAATTGATAGGTACAGCACGATTATTGTCGATTATTGTTTTCGTATTCTGGCATTCATCTAAGAAAGTTACTGCTGATTGTTTTATTTTCTCCTCTTGAGTTGTGCCCCCGAGTATAGTACATGCGCTTACTTTGAGTTCAGTGTCATTAGCAGCTAATACCAACAGAGGTGGAGTAAAGATTCGTAAAAGGGGAAATGACGTGATGTGGAATGGTGGAAGTTTTAGTGCTTGCATATTCGTAGTCTTCTAGAAAGGTCTAAGAGCATCTCCAGTCGCGTCCCCCAAACCGTCCCCCAAACCGTGCCGGATCGAGCGTTTGGGGGACTTGTCTTGCCCGCGAAACGTACCCACGACTACGAGAGGACTTTGCCCACTTCATCCCCCGATCCAACACCGAGCTCCTCGCCGGCCGGAGCGCCGCCGCTGCCGCCGCGCCATGGACCCAGAAGCGGTGCGGCGGACACTCGAGCCCACCGCGTCCCCCGAGGACATATCGGGATCCACCCCTTACGACTCCTTCGTCATCAGCGGCGTCCGCCTCGACGCCGCCGACCACGGCCGCGTCCTCTGCTCCTTCCTAGTCGCCCCACGCCACGCCGTAAGCCACACTATCCCTCCCTGCTGATACATTTAGCTTCCTCGCGCCCATTCGAATTCGAGATGGTGACGGCCTGTGGTGATTTGCAGAGCCCCCAAGGGTATCTCCTCAGCGGCGTCACGGCAACGCTCGCCGACCAGATGGGGTCGGCTGTGATCTACTCCATCGGGGTAGGCTTGAGCGAGGAAGGCTTCAGCGGTTTAGGCTTGAGCGGGGTCTCCCTCGAGATCAGCGTGTCCTACGTTGACACGGCCACCGTCGGGGTGAGGCTGCAATTTCTCTCTCTCTCTCCAATACTTGCAAAGGCTTCAAACTCATGTTCCTGCTTGTCGTCAACAGCATTTGGTTTATGTGCGCTAAAATGTTTTGTGATAAAAAAAAGCGATTCTGACGAAATTTCCGCGCATTTCGTGCTAGGATTAGGCGTTACCAATTTGCTGGGGCGTTGGGAGCAATTGATTGGGAGTAACCCTGTAGATATGAAGCCCGTGCCTCCACCTGGGTTTGTGTTAAAGAATACATCAGGCTCATGTTAGGGAGGAGTTGGAACGGGTCTCAGTAATTACACTATATTGTCCTGAAGTTTGTTCTGGTGTCTGATCTCTGTCAGCCATTTTCAGGTGAACATCAAAATCATATTGTTGTTCTGGATCTTGCAATTGGTTATACTTGTTATGACTTGGTGTTAAGGGGAAATGACGTGATGTGGAATTGTGGAAGTTTTAGTGCTTGCATATTCGTAGTCTTCTAGAAAGGTCGAAGTTCGTAATTTGACGAGCTAAATTTTGTGAACATGGGAGAATGACATCACAGCTGGCAATAAAATGACCATTACTTTAGTTTCTTACCTTTTGGTCATTTTCCTATTGCAGAAATATAAGTTTGTTTCAAACAGGTAAATATTGTTGGATTCAACTTACACGCAATTCTGCACTCACTCTTTATTCATTTTCATTTCTTTGATGGGCTGAGCTCTGAGTGGACCTTGGTGGGTAACATGGTTCCTGGAATAGTTTAGGATCAGAACTATGGTCATGCTGTTAAGATATTGCTCTGAAGAATCCAAACAGCTTTTCAGCTTACTTGGCTATATTTCTTGCTAGATTAGCATGAGAAGGCTTGATTAGTTTTCAACATATCTTTGTCTTTTTGTTGCTATGTTAATTTCAGACATTATTTTACATGCTGTAAACTATTTTATGCAATTTTCCAGGAAGAAATAGAGGTTGAGGGGAAGCTGTTGCGTGCTGGAAAATCAGTCTGTGTTATCTCTATTGATTTCAGGAAGAAAAGGACTGGCAAATTGATAGCTCAGGCCCGTCATACAAAGTACCTTGCTGTATCTAGCAAATTGTGAGGATTTACTTCAGTTCTAAGATAACAACCTGGTTATGCCCAACTGCATTTACCCTTTATCAATAGGCAATAACACCATGATGTAGTGCTTTATTGTTTAAGAAAGGCGGTTATATTTATCTGAAATTCTGCAATAGATACTGTTTCACTCATTTCATTTTCTCTTTTCCACCTTTCTCAGATGATATCATTGAGAGATCACAGTTCCTGTCCGGAACTTTTTTTTTTTTGAAACGGAGGCAAAAGCTTTGCCTCATCTATTAATTAAGAAGAAGTTGCTCAGTTTTTAGGAGAAAACCGAGCGAAAACCTACAACGACAGGGCCAAGCCCATACCAACAGCACACCTACAAGAGAGAAAACATCGAAAGAATGCAACCTCTAAACCAACTAGAACCGACACCCAAGAGCACAACGTCCCACTAAAAGGACATGACAACCAAAAAGAGTCCAACAACTAATCAACCGACCCTCTTCCTTCTTATGCTCCTGATAGATACTTTCCTGAGAGACTTCTCCACCCTCCTAATCATATCCTCTGAGGCCTTTCCCGCCAAGACGCAGTCAATGTCCTTGCCATATCCAGGGCTAGCCGCCTCCAAACTAGCGCAAAGCTCTTTTGCAAAAAGAGCCTCGGAACTAGGAGCCAACACTGCTCCACAGTCCAAAGAGACGAGGGACTGGCAAGGCTCCAACTGTGGTGGCGGGGGTGTCATGGCCACCTCCAAGGTCTCAAAAGAGCATAACGCCAGTGGAAGCACCGCAGGAGAATCACCACGCAACTCATGTCGCTCTGGCGTGATCTGCAATATCGGAGCCAAGGTCTCGTCTATGCCCTCGCTCTCCGAGGCAGACGACACAACAGGTTGCAGCGACTGGCCGGGGCTGCCACGGGAGAGAAACAGCTGTAGAGATATTCTTCCTCGACCACAGATGACTTCTCCTCTACGGAGCCAAGTGCAAGTGAAACCTGCACGGTGGCGAGCTCATGTCCACCTGAAGAACATGCCTCCGTCGGCTCCAAAGAATCACCAACATGTGCCAACAACAACTTGAGGCTTGCCACCTCCTCACGGAGGGGGCGAGTCGCCTCCTCGACACGTGTAGCAACCAACTGGGTGAGCTCCATGTGTAGCAAGGAAAGCTGACACTGATAGCGGGAGTCCAAACTGGCGTTGACATTGAACTCCTCACAACACCTTGGAGAGGGCCCTGGCGGCGATGTTGCAGGAGACGACGAGTGGCACACGACCTCGACCCAACTCCGGGACGCCGATGGACGACGTGGCTGTGCGGGCGGAGAGCGGCGCCGCGAACAAGGAGCACGTGCGTCCGGAGAACGAGCACGACCGTCCGGAGAGCAAGAACGAGCGGCGGGAAACCGCGCACGGCAGAAACGCTCTCGATGACCAGGACGGCGACAACGGATGCATCGGAAGGGCGCACGACATGAGCTGACCTGGTGGTCACGCTCGAGGCACCGAAAGCATCTCCCACGAGCCCAACGCTTGAAGGCGAGGCTACGCTCGAGGCCCTCCTTTCGAAGCAAAGACGATGGCTCACGGCTGGAGCTGCGGCCTCGGCCCGCCTGTACCAAGTCTTCCTCATCTCCACGAGCGTTAGCGGCAGGAGCGAGGTCTCTGCACGACTCCGTTGGCGCCTCCGCAACATGGCGTGCATCGGTGGTGCTGCGAACCAAGACAGAAACAACGCCTTTGGTGGAGGCCATCGGCAACCGCGGAGCCAACTCTTTATCATCGTCGTCGTCATCGTCTGAGCACAAAGAATCACCAGCAGGATGGGGCACGTCGGCAGGGTCACTCGAGGCCACCGGCGGCAGCGACAAGAACCCGAGCCCCTCAACCAACACTCCAGGATCGAAGAGCACAGGGGGCGACAGGGTCGGAGCTGGAGGTGGAGGACGGGTCTTCAAAGTCCGAGAAGCAAAAGCCTTGCGACGAAGGCTCCGCTTAGACAGGACGAGCTCCCAAGATGCCTCCTCGCGCTCTTCATTGCTCTTGGTTGCAGCAGCTGAAAGAGAAGACACTGATGGCACATACGTCGTGGTTGTCGTTGAGAAGCTTGCAAAATCGCTGCACATCTTCACTGGAAGGGCCGAGGCGGACTCAGTAGCCGTGGTCGAATCAGCATGGCGTGGCTCTGGGCAGCTTGTCGCAGGGATGAACTCATCAACAGAAACATGGCTCGGACGTGGAGCAGCAGGCAGCTGCGCTTGGGACGCTGGGAGCGGGCCAGAGGAGGCGCCGACGAGAGGTGCAGGGTCGGCGAGTGGCGGAGCCGGAAAGGCCTTGGAGAGGAGCGGCCGCCTCACCATCAACCGCCCACGAATGGCAGGATCAGACCTGCGGGAGGCAAGGGCAGCCCCGGCGAGCTTGACGGACGGAGCCAAGGCGGCGGCCGGCGAGGCCAGGCTGGCCACCGTCGCGGGCATGGGGACGGCTGAAGCTCCGGGAGCTGCAGCTTCACCGTGGCATGTGCAGACCCCGCCGCTACATGCCACAGGGAGGAGCGGAAAGAGGACGATGAGAGGAGGTCTGATCTGGTCACGGCGGTCGGAGAAGATGCGCGAGGGAGGAGATCAGGCCGGCGGCGCCACCAGCTCGCCCCTGGACGCCATGGTCGCGACCTGACTTTTCACGGCTTTGGCTCTTTCGTGTTGTCCGGAACTTCACAATCACAGGAAACGGAGAAAGCCCTCCAAAATTCCATGACCAGTTCCAGCATTCCAAACAAAGTCTCAAGAATTCCTGGCAGCTAGGAGAACTATTTTAGTTTGCCAAAACATCCTAGATCATGAAACAGAGTAGTAGAAAGTAACAACACTTAAATCTTGTCGTATGGATGCTTAATCTTCAGCTGTTCGAAAACTGTAGTCTCCCCACATCATGAGGGAGATAGATCCTCTCTTCACTAATAGATCATCACTGTTGTATCATTGGTTTAGTGACTAAAAATATACTGTCTAAAGATAAGTGTATATGGTTTGCCTTACCTAAACGCGTTCTTATCCAACCTATTCCAATGTGTCATTAGTCGTTGATAAGTTTCATGCACCAACCAGTTAAACCAAAAGCTCTGAACACGATAACAAATTAGAGGTGTTGAATCTTGGCTTTCAAATTTAATTAAAAAAATGTTGTTGCCCTCTTTTTTCCCCACGCATAGGCCTTATCTCCTTATGTGGATTGCAGTCTTTGGTGAATTTAGTTAGGTGCATACAACTTGCAACTAGAGGGTGTTCAATACCTGCATTGTGGCTTGTTGTCGGTCACCGTCACTTTAACAAACGCCGAATAAAACTAGTGTTTAAATTGTCAACCACAAAAAATGTATATATACTAGACTCACCTATGTGCAACAACAACTTAGGCTAAGTAAAATAAGCAACAAGATGATAGCAAGATATATAACTACAAGCACGAAAGTTGTCACAAATTAAGCTGCACAAGTAAAGAGCTCAATTAAAGGAGCAAACAACACGATGATTTATTCTCAAGTTCACTTCCTAACGAAAGCTAGTCTCCATTCGAGGGGTGTGGAAGAACAAGGCTCATCCAAGCGCCACGATGGCTCACCATAATCTCCTCACGCTTTTGCTCAATTCAAGATGCCACAATCCAGTAGAGGATTTTTGAGTGCGTTCATCGAACCAATACAATCATGGGGTAATCTCCACAACTTGATTGTAGGCTCTCAAGTAGTCCACCGCGAGCTTTCACTACAAGAAATCTGCCATAATATGACGCTTTTTTTATGACTGGAAATCAAAATGTCATAGCTTTATGACGTTCCTAGCTTTGACCGTCCTTGGCCACTCGGAGAGGGCAAAACCCTAGAAAATCATGACGTTATTGGGCAAAAACGTCATTGCCAATTTAGGTCAAAACGTCATTAGCAGGCCAAAAAAATCTAGCCAATCAGAAGCCAGGAAACAACCTACCAAGGATCAGCCCCAGACTTGGATCTCAACCGTCCAATCCATCCAACGCACCAAACATGAACCGAAATTGCTGCGCTGGATTTTCCCATTGGCGCCTAAAGATTTTGGGCACGCGCGCGACGACCAGTCCAAACCACTCCAAAAAAACTGACCTAGATCCCGCCAGCCAGACACCCTGCGGCCGCCTCCTGGCCACGGCCTCCCTCGACGGCACCGTCGCCCTCCTCTCCCCCTCCTCGCTCGCCGCCATCGCCACCCTGCGCGGCCACACCCACGGCGTCTCCGACCTCTCCTGGTCCACCGACTCCTTCTACCTCTGCTCCGCCTCCGACGACCGCACCCTCCGCATCTGGGACATCCGCTCCGTCCTCTCCGGCCCCAAGCCCGCCGCCCCTCCAATCTGGCCTAGATCCCGGCCAACTCCGGCCCCCGAACCGCCTCAACATCCCCTCCCCTGCAAGAACCTCTACGACCTGCCCACCTCCCCGGAGTTCCTCTTCCTCCTTCACCTCAACTCGCATCCCACCCACCCACCGCACGACGAGCTCGCCGGAGAGAGAGACACAGCGCCGCCCACCTCCCCCAGCACCCGCTCGCGCTCCGATCCCAAGGTACCTTGCGCTCGCCCGAACCCCAGATCCATTCTCCGTGATTTCTGCTGCCGTGGTTTCCCGTGTTTCTGATCTGTGTGCGTTTCCGGCGGCGTTTCAGGTCGCTGCGAGGATGAAGGCAAAGGTGGCATCCCGCGCCGGCGGCGACAGGTGAGACCCAGCCCTACCCCGTTCACGCCACGACGTAGTTCCAGACCTCTGACATTCGCCAAAATGGTCGCCCACAGGGTAAGCTTCCTCCCCGCGCCGCCGTACTCCTCCTGCTACTGATCAGCCGCGCCCGCGATCCTCCCGTCTATGGCTGATCTCTGCGTTTCTCTCTATGTTGCGCGCAGTTCCATCAGTACCAGGTGGTGGGTCGCGCCCTGCCGACCCCCGGCGATGAGCAGCCCAAGATCTACCGCATGAAGCTCTGGGCCACCAACGAGGTCCGCGCCAAGTCCAAGTTCTGGTCAGTCCCCTCCCGAACTTCTGGGTTGCAGAGTCATATCCTTCTTCGCGCGCTCGTATGGAGGCCGTGAGCGTTTACTGATGGTTGTGTTTGTGCGCAGGTACTTCCTCAGGAAGCTCAAGAAGGTGAAGAAGGCCAATGGGCAGATGCTCGCCATCAACGAGGTACCACTTGCTCGCCACTGATGTAACCTTACCTATGTTTGCTCGGATTAAAGCCAGCAAGAGTTCCAGCCTCTCAGCATCGATTATACATTTGATTGCAAAAAAAATATACAAATATAAGAATTGCTCTGTTCAGTCTTGCAATTATCGGTTACCTTGATTCTCTTCGTACGGAAGGCAATTTGTGTGCTCGAGTTTAAAAAATATGAGCTTTAGGTATAGAAAATTGGGATATCTAACTTTCTCTCATTGCCTTCCATAGTTGTTGATGTACACTAGATATCTTTTAGGAGTTGATGTTCCACGGGATTCCATGGATATTGGACGGAAATGAAGCAATATGTAGAGTACATACCGCCAGGCCCTGTATGGTAATGTATTGATATAAAAATGATCTAACTGTTGTCCCGTTGGTTAATCTGCATAGTTGAGTTTTGGTGTATTTCAGAACACAACATATAATACTACATTTGTCTTTATCTTTCAGCTATCAAGCGGAGGCAGGATCGAGAGATGCGCAGCCCAGTGCATGAATCAGTTTAGGATCAGAACTATGGTCATGTTGTTAAGATATTGCTCTGAAGAATCCAAACAGCTTTTCAGCTTGCTTGGCTATATTTCTTGCTAGATTAGCATGAGAAGGCTTGATTAGTTTTCAACATATCTTTGTCTTTTTGTTGTTATGTTAATTTCAGACATTATTTTACACGCTGTAAACTATTTTATGTAATTTTCCAGGAAGAAATAGAGGTTGAGGGGAAGATGTTGCGTGCTGGAAAATCAGTCTGTGTTATCTCTATTGATTTCAGGAAGAAAAGGACTGGCAAATTGATAGCTCAGGCCCGTCATACAAAGTACCTTGCTGTATCTAGCAAATTGTGAGGATTTAGCTCTAAGATAACAACCTGGTTATGCCTAACTCTGTTTACCCTCTATCAATAGGCAATACCACCATCATTTAGTGCTGCATTGTTTAAGAAAGGCCGTTATATTTATCTGAAATTCTGCAATGCGCACTGCTTCGCTCATTTCATTTTCTCTTTTCAACTTTCCTCAGATGATATAATTGGCAGATTACAGTTCCTGTTCAGAACTTCACAATCACAGGAAACAGAGCAAGCCCTTCAAAATTCCATACCCACTTCCAGCATCCCAAACAAAGTCTCTAAGAATTCCTGGCAGCTACTCCCTCTGTTTCATAATGTAAGACGTTTTGGCGAACTAGGAGTATTTTAGTTTGCCAAAACATCTTAGATCATGGAACAGAGTAGTAGAAAGTAACAACACTTAAATCTTGTTGTATGGATGCTTAATCTTCAGTTCATCAAAAACTGTAGTCTAACATCATGATGAGGGAGATAGATCCTCTCTTCATTAATTCATCATCACTGTTGTTTCATTGTTTTAGTGACTAAAAATAAACTGTCTAAAGATAAGTGTGTATGGTTTGCCTTACCTAAACGTGTTCTTATCCAACCTATTCCAATGTTTGATTAATCATTGTTAAGTCTCATGCACCAAACAGTTCATCAAAGTAGAGGTGTTGGATTCAAATCTTGGCTTTCAAAATTCAATTAAAAAAATGTGGTTTCCCTCTTTCCCCTCACATATAGGCCTTATCGCCTTATCGAGTTCTACATGAAATTATATGAGTCACATGGCTCATCGAGTCACACGTGGGTAACGACTAGATCTAAAACGGAAGGAACCCTACCCCTACTACTGTTGTTGTACAAAAGAGGCCGGCCTCCTCTCCCCCGTCGCCTGCACCTAGTAGAGTCAGGAACAACATAAATAAAGAGCTCGGTCAAAGGAATAACCAAGACGACGATTTATTCCGAAGTTCACTTTCCAACGAAACCTAGTCTTCATTGGAGAGGTGTGGAAGAACAATGCTTATCCACGGGTTACAATAGCTCACCCTCTTGCTCAATTTAAGATGCCACAATCTAGTAGAGAACCTTCTAGTGCGTTCATACACCACCAAGCCATCTAAGGTTCCAAGAACTCAAGAGAAATAAACTCCGGGTAACCTATAATAATTAGCTCATAAACTTTTACCAACCCGGGCTTGTCCGGTCACGTGACTCACCCATATTAGGTAAACCCTAGTTGCGGTTGAGAGTATCTCAATAGTTGTTAAAGACTGATGTATGGTGCGGTGGTGGCATGCTCGGCATCAACTACAGCCTCTCCAATGAACCCAGAAGCGGTGCGGCGGACACTCGAGCCCACCGCGTCCCCCGAGGACATATCGGGATCCACCCCTTACGACTCCTTCGTCATCAGTGGCGCCGTCCGCCTCGAGGCCGCCGAGCACGGCCGCGTCCTCTTCTCCTTCGTAGTCAGCCCCCGCCACGCCGTAAGCCACCCTCTCACTCCCCGTTTCCTCACGCCCTTCAAATTCGAGATGGTGACGGCGTGTGGTGTTTGGTTTGAATTGGTTTGTGGTTTGCAATTGCAGAGCCCCCAAGGCTATCTCCTCAGCGGCGTCACGGCGACGCTCGCCGACCAGCTGGGGTCTGCTGCGATCTTCTCTAGCGTGGTAGGCCTGAGCGACCTGGGCTTGAGCGGTCTAGGCTTGAGCGGGATCTCCGTGCTCATGCGGAGCTTCACGCCCGCCAACCCAAAGAGGTCCCTCCAGACGTGACCTGTGAACACAGGATCACGATCACTGACGATGGAGGACGGAAACCCATGGAGGCGAACGATGTCGTCGAAGAAGGCGTGTGCCACGGACGCCGCCGTATAGGGATGGCCGAGGGCGATGAAGTGCGCGGCGAGCTTGTGGTGGCGCGCGGCGAAGGGGCGGCTGAAGAAAGCGAGTGGCCCCTCGCCCTGGTGAAGGACGGCGCCGAAGCCGATGCCGGAGGTGTCGCAGTCCACCACAAACGGCTCATTATTGATAAAGATGTTGCTAGTTCCTCCACCTCTTTCACTAGTGAGTATGCTAAGCTTGTTACGAAACATGTTCGTTTACAAGAGGAACTATCTTTGCATGTTGAGACCAATACATATCTTGAATCTTTGGTAACCAAATATGGTCTCAACATCTATTTTTTTGTTTCTTAGTTTTCTTTTCTATTTTTTGGTTGATCGAAATAGCTTATTGTTAATTAGTTTATATTTTCCACCTACTTTTAACAAGATATTTTCCACCTAACTTGACAAAACAATGGACAAGAAAGATCAATAGATTCTTCTGCTCTCTGAGATGAATTATTGCTAATAATCAAAATCCTTCATAACTCTGCTCACACCAAAAAAGGAAAAAAGATCTTGTTATTTTCTTTCATTAGCACATACTTTGGGTCAATGTTATTAGAGTTATGTGATGATTTTTCTTGTATCAATATCCTTTACAATTAGATGTTTTTTAACTTCAAACTATCTAGTAAGCACCTCTTAAACTGATATAATGGTCAGATGTCATAGTACCACATTAACACCTTGTGAATGAGGTTAAAATGGCGTGGGAAAAACATGCTAAACCAAGTGACCTGGGAGGTGTGGATGCTAATCTCTCAGGTTTTACCTTTTGAGAGCACTGCGACAGCAGAACACAGCCATGCAGAGGGAACAGAGTAAAACAAAGAATTAGAGCAGGATGTATTACCTGTTGGAAGATGTCGCTCGCCATTAGAACCTCCTCTTATCTCCTCCCCTCGTATGCCACCACTGGCTACTCCTCCCCACCCTCTCGCTCGCATCTCTCGGCCGCGTCGGTAGTGCATCGGCATCGAACGGTTGCTCGCCATCAGAACCTCCTCGCGTCGTTCCATCAGCCATGGCGCTGACCTTCCTCTCCTCGACAAGTAAAAGTCAAAGTCTAAGTCATAGTCACACGCGAAAGCCGCACGCGGTGTGTCGCGAGAGGCCTCTACTTATAGAGTCGACTGGGAGAGGTTTGAAATTTTAGAAAGAGAAAGATTGGGCGCAAGCGGGAAGATGACGATGGGAAAGTGGATAACTTGGATCCTCTCATGATGGTCTTCCCGTTGATTGTGGGGAGCCATCATGGACCGCTGAGATCGATTTGCCTTCCCGTTGATTGTGGGGAGCCAAATCAATAAAGTGGCTCCGTGGGACCTTTAATTACGGGAGGATGGCTCAACTCCCTGGAGGTAGTTATGGACTGTGGTTCTCCAAGCGTTTCTTTCGGGGAAGAAGCCCAATTCCCTAGGTGTAGTTATGTACTGTGGTTCTCAGGGCGTTCTTTATTTTTTGCGTGGGTGTTCTATTCTTTCGGAGGAAAAGCCCAAGCTAGGCGAGAAGGAAAGGAAAAGAAGGAGCGCCAGAATTAGGCTATTACTACAAATGCACGTCACCCTGAATCATGTTGACCTCACTGCATGCACTAGGCACATAGCGATCAGCTAATACAATCATCTTTACTTACCTCTAATTTGCTTGCTACATCAATCAACCGGCCAATAGGGTAATGGGTAATTAGGAATTATAATCAGCTAGTCGTGCTTGACCATGCTAGCTTGTTACTGATGAATCACTCGAAATTGCGGTGGAGAACCTGTGAATGCACCCACCCCATATCTGACCGCCGGTTCTACCCGCACAGCCGTCCATTACTTGTATCATTCCCACTAGTTAGCTTCTGTACTTCTACACAAACTAGTATTCCTTCCCGTGTATTCTTTGTTGCACAGTAATGAGACCCCACAACTTGACGTCACTTGATGGTAGGTAGAGCAATTATTTCTTCCCTGCCTATTCCACGCACGCGACGCGCTCACGCATCCCCTCCCTCCGCCTCAACCAATTCCTCAGTCCAAATCTCCTCGTTCATCCCTACCAAAATTTCTACATCAATCTACATCTCCTGTCCCCGAATCCATGGTGGCCCAGATCCATACTCCTTCGCCAGGAAGTACAGTGGACACGTCGTCTTCTTCCCCTCCGGCATCCACAACCACCAGCTCCTCCATCCCGACGCCACCAGCAAAGTTGTTCAGCGAAGTTGTTGCTAGAACCGACCTCACTGTGCCCCGCCTACTCTAGTGTTTACTGGAAGGAATCAATGGCAACTAAATAATTTTCTACGATGCTTTGAATATTGTTCTTAAATTACTTCTCTAATCTCTCTCATGCCTTTGGATATTAAATCCAGATCATGTATGCAGATCTAGCTCAGTTTGCGGTGAAAGGAATTGGTCTGATTTTTTTTGATTTCTTGAGATTGCACATCCGAAATTTTCTTTTCTTCCCTCAGTCTCCGATCTTTTTCTCTATTCCTTCCAGTGACTTTTCGATTCTACTATTTCCTATTTTTGTTAGTACTCTCTTGTTCATGGATATTTGAACCCTGAAAATTTCTGCTATGGTTCTTCATAATATGCTGAATTTATTCATGGACAAGATGACATGGTATTATCTGATGCAAAATTATGACGTGATGAAAAGGGATCTGGTTCCTCCTGGTATCCTATTTTTTTATTTGACGTTGCAAAAATTTCTTCATAAAGTCCATTATTTTTTTAACTATGCCATATTTTTGTTCCACCATTTTTTTCTTATTCAATGAACTCTCATAAATAAATGCTCCAGATCTGAATGTGTATGGCTATGGATGGCTGGTTCAAAATAATTTTATCTGTTCATCTGAATGAGTAATTCATCTCAGAAATAATCTACCATATAAGAAGTTTCTGTTAATATCAGAAATTAATTTCTGGATCATATAGAAATCTGTGAATATAAAAATAAATTTGTAAATCATATGAAACAATCTGTTGTGGCATGAGATGGGAAAGAGAAAGAAGAAGTCGTAAATTTTGTGTAGAAATTTCTATACAACCTTTTTGGCTCTAATTGATACGTCAAATGATTCATTGGTTCATGTAATTATTTAATTTGCGCTGTGCATATGATCCTGTACCCTCCTGCTCCAATGACGACACCATCGGCCATTAAATGTGTATCCTAGACGTATTACTGGTATGCATGGCTGTATTCTACATTAATTGTGCTTTTATGACTTATTAAAGTTAGCTTGTCCACGGATCATAAAGCAGATATGGGGGTGGGGCGTGGATGAGAGCCAAAAGTGCGGGTCATGAATCACTGCCCTAGTTGGTTAGTTCTTGCTTTTATTTAAACAATGCCACACATGCAAAATGGGTCCAAACAAATGCAGTCAAGTTTTTACGATCAGCATAATATCAACACTATGCTCGACCCACATCTTCAGGGCTGCTGTAATTGTGACTTGTGCCGCCGGCTCTGGTAGTGTCACTTGGTGACTTGGACATCTGCTAGTCAACCAAGTCTTGCGCCTGCCCTGGTAGTAGATCGATCAGGCTACATCAGCTTGCTTTAATTTACTGTACCGCTAGACATTTGATATGCAACGTTGTATTGCATATATTTTCTACTACAGACGGGTCCTGCCATGAAACAACTGGATCGTTCTTCCCTGGCTAGCAGGAAGCTCAGCTTATTGGGGACGACAAAATAGTACTCCCTCCTGACACTTATTATGGATTGGAATGAGCAACAGAAAATAGCTACCAAGAGTGTTCACAATTTTGGCATGAGTGCATGACCTCTGCTCGTGTTTAACATTCACAGCACGGATCATATCATTCGAACTACAGAAACACACAAGACTTGCAAGTCTGACCAGACTGAAACAATAGTCAAGTAACAAGGAATGCACACGTAGCAAAGGAAACAGCTACACAATAACACTACAACTCCCTGACCTAGAGCACTACAAACCTGACATTACAAGGACCAAAACGGCAGTATCACACACAGACCACGGCCAGTATATCACCAGCAGCGCCCCCTCTGAGACCAGGCCAGCTTACCAGGCCGTGCGCCAGACTCCCTAGCAGCAGGGGACGAACCTTGGCAGCACGAAACTCCATTGCTTCGGCACTGTAGATGAGGTTATTTGGCACCTCACTGCTTCTGGAGAGTATACCTCTAAGTCAGCTTACAAGGCTCTCTTCGTAGGTATGGTGACATCCCTCCTCACCACCAATCAATCTTGGACTGTTGGGCACCTCTGGAGTGTAAAGTAATCACCTAGCTGGCCTCTCGGGATCGGTGTTGTACTGACCAATGACGCTTGCCCTTTGTGATCAAGATTCACAAAGAATAACCTGGAACTGCCACCCCGACCAGAAAATTAAACCAGCCATCTACTGACCAATGCTTCGGCACAACAAAGCACCTGGACAGTGCAACACGACGGTCAGGAGTTGACCATACAACTTAAACAGGAATTTAAAGAATAGGCAGGAATTGATTTTTTTTTAAAAGGCCCTAGTCTACAACACGAGCACAAACATGACATCTACTCGTCCTCAAATGTTTCCGTAAGGTACTAATTAATCCAAGGCGACAATAAACAAGAGCCATCCAATATTCACCCAAAGGCAACAATTAGCAATACAAAGCATCCCCAGGCCATCATCAGTTCCGACTTCCGACTTAGAAAAGTAAGTAACAAAGCACCCAACAACCAAAACATCACATTAACAAGTTCTTCCATTCTATAAAAAGAACAGCAAAACAAAAATCGCAATACAACTCTTCTAATGGAGTTCAGCTCAGTATGAGATGCTCCCAACTAAAGCATCTACCTACACTGTTTAACATTCACTTTGTAATAATGCAGAGCAGCCGAACAATTCTGATCATGTTCTCACAAAGAATTGCAGAGAAACTTGGGTTCACATCCAAGAAGTGAACTCGAGACATTTGTATTTTATGAAACATGAATAAACAAAGTAATGAGAAGGGATTTCTCATAAAAGTGTTCACATTCAATTCTTTTAGATGTCACATTCATGAATTAGTTATAGGAAGACATATAGGACTTTTACCTTCTACTGGCTCCTCGTGAGGTACTTGTGGACCTCGATGTCACTGATCCCTGGGCGAGGCCGCTCCCTGTGTAACACACCATCCACCAGCAGCACTGCTCCCTGTACAACACACCATTTATAGAATTACATGGCAGTATACAGTAGCTGGTACAGCTAAGATATATTCATGTAGGGAAATCACAGAACGGGCAAACATACAAACTTCAGTAATGCAACAATAAAATGAATCTAATGGATAGATTTTGTTAAACAAGGGATAAGATTTTTTGAAATCGATATAATGCGCAAGTAGAGTTTGAACTACGACTTCAAATTAGTACAACATATGAAAGTAACTATTATTCAAAATTTCAAATACTATGTACAATTCAGGCTTATTTGCAAAATGTTTGGATACTAGGAATCAATCAAAAGGAAACCTCGATGAATCGAAGACTAAAATGAAAGGGACCTTTTTCTGCAAAACAATCATGCCAATTAGGAGCACAAATTATGAGCTTCGAATGCATGGTTTCATCATAAAATTGTTAAACTTATACAAACAGCCAATACAAGCCACTAAAGCAGCGTTTCGGCGCTAGGAAAGTCTCATCCCAAATGGTGGATTTCAATCTCATATTTTCAGGATATAGAACCAGACACTAAGCAAACTATCACACAACCGTGTAGGCCAACAGCATTGTTCACAACACCGTGTAGGCTGACGACCAAGACGGACTTTGACTTTGTCTGGTTGTTATAGAGATCACAATTTCGCCAAAAAAAAGGAGAGCACAAGCATTTAATATCTAGAAAATGGTGAACAACTGATGTACATAAATGCTAACAGAATTTGAGGAATGATGCAGATAATCAATACTTACTACATGATTTTCTTCATATGTTTAATAGAATTCCAAAAGTAGAAGAACATGATACAATGCACCCAGAAATTTGGCAAAAAAAAATATACTAGCACATGACAAGGGATCAATTAAACTTTTATTGGCAACACACTAGTTTGAGTATCGGGCATTGTACCACCCTAAATTTCAATCAGAGAAACACATGTTCAACTCTCAGAATAAAAATATATGCACAATGATATAAGCTTGCACAAGAAACACCAGCCATGTTTCGAGTAGCAAGAGACCATCACGGAAGGGAGTTCATCATATTCAGTCAGGCCATCAGAAGAGGGTAATACCTTTAAGCTAAATTCTGGATGCTACCGCAGATGTTGTGGGACGCCACCTTGGGTCCCTTCATACGAAGGAGCCAGGTGGAGCTCTCGAAGCAGTTCAAGAACTCGCAGAGAATGTCATAGCTAAGACACAAACCAGATTAGAGTTTAGCACTACAAAAAAAAAAATACCGGTCGAGGTTATAACAAAATATGCATCCAGAGAATGATTCAAGGAAAAATTTGAGGTTACAGTGTTGCATTAGTTTCTGACTTTCGGTTAATGGGCCTTACATATGCAACAATGATAGAGACAAATGATGCCGAAAATGAATGCCAAATACTCATATATGACGGGTTGATGCATTTAACAGGACAAACAGAACAACATTGTTACCAGAGATAAATTCACGAAAATACGGTTCACTTGCACATCAACTAGATCAACAGGGTTTTTAGCAAATGAACACAAGACGAAAAGACCAGCGGGTGTTAAATTCCAACAGAGGCATGACACAGTAGAAAGCAAATTCCAGCCTGAGTGTCCCAGCACAAGTTAGAGATTTCACCAACCTGAGGAGTGTTCGTGACACTCAGCATGCGCAGATAGAGGCCCCATGCGGAACTCATCCTCCTCCTTTACCTGCTGCCGGAAAGGAGACATCAAGCACAAGAGGAGAACTATGTCAATTGCTACTTTTAACCATCCACAAACAAAAGCTAGTTATGTCAATTACTACTTTTAACCATCCACAAACAAAAGCTAGTTGAGACGATGAGGCCTGTAAGCCAAATTAACGGACGAGTTCTGGATGCTTACACTGGCAGCGTCTTCCTATGCTATCGACGTCATTGCTCATGAGGCGAAGCCGGCGATCTGTACAGGGGACAAAACCGAATCAGCAGCAGTTATGAGACTCCGAGAAATCCGCACAGCAGTCTGGAACACACGGTACATTAGCAGAGCACATACTGTAGTCAAATAGTTTATCAATATGTTGTTGTTATGATCACCTCTTTAACTGGTAGCCACTATTTACATGTGAAAAACATTCCGATAACCTACACAGAACTAAAACTGGTATGTAAGATTAGGTGAGAAAATATGAATGTTAATTCTCTGTTGGTTCTAGACTGTTCTATCTAATTATCTATGCCTACAACCATGTAGTTCCCAACATGATAAGATCAAAAGCAATCCGATCTGAGATAACAAATATGGAGTGTCCATTGTTATTGCACCTAAGTCCAAATAAAAATACTTTAGACCAGCAACAACCAATCCTAAATATTTGATAAGAGGGTACTTCTAAAATCAACTGCACAACCTAGGATTGATATTTACACAGAGCACTGGTCACAGGACCAATGGAGCATAACAAAGCCAAAAACATCAGGCGGCTATTAGTATCGAAGCAACGTACGGCAAGGCCAATATCATCCACGCAAGTTAGCGTACACAAGTGCCCTGGATTAACCACGACTACAAGAGTCTAACCATCACCGAGCAGACCAAGAGAGATGTATTGACCTGGACGGGTGACCTGGTCACTACAACATTCATGGAGAATACCAAGTAAAATGCCTATCAGAAGCATTCTACATTCAGTTGTATGTATCTACATTCTACAAGCATCGATGAAATCCGAAGTAAACACCTATCTACAAGCAACGGCGAAATCACAAGTTACTGAATATGAACAGAAGACCAAGTTCATCAGAAGTATTGGAATCACCTGCAAGAGCGTCATTTATCACGCTTGCGCACATAACCCACTTACTGTGGCCTCCGCGTACCGAGCTGCCAGTAAGTACCCATCCACGAATCCGGCAGCCTGGCGCCCACAGCTGAGACACAGTCAACGAGCCCCTCACCTAGTCTCATCCATGTCCTCCCTCTTCACATGGAGGTGACACTAGCTCATCCTTCACCTGCTCAGAGGCTGCCATCAACGAGATTGCCTCCTTCCCTGCCACGTAAACTAAGACAAAATTAATTTGATCTGACTAATATAGTAACTAATTAATCTCACGCACCATTCACACAGTTTATTTCTACAATGAAAATAAGAATAGCAGATGATTAAATTTGCAGGAAAGAAAATACAGAGCAGATGACAAGAATATACATCGAATCAGGTCCAAATTACTATCTCAGTGGTTGTTGTGCTACTCAATAAACATGGTAAATCAATAAAAAAAACACAAAGGTTGGATCAACTACTACCAGAGCAATTGTGGTACTCCCTCTGATTCAAATTAATTGACTCAACTTTGTCTAGATACGCATGTATGTAGAACTAAAACACGTAGTCGAGTCAATTAATTGGGATCGGAGGGAGTACTAGTATTCGAATATGGAAAATTACTAAATGACCTCCAGATTGGATCAACTACTACTCCCAGCAAGTATCTCTTCCATTATATACCAAGAACAAATGCATCTCACTATCTTCAAGGAAAAAAAAAAGGTAATATGTCAATAATTGGTACTATCTTCAATGCATGTTGCATTCTTCTCAGAGTAAGAACTGGAGATGAGTGGAACAAATAGTAAGAACTCATCCATTTTCCTGCATAACATTCGGTATGATTAACCAACAATAGCATGTATTAAAACTCATTTTTCAGTAGACAATGGTTTTATATAACTGTCTGTTAAAAAAAGAGGCAAAACTCTTCATACTGCAGGGCTGGGGAAACATATATTGGTCCAATCATACTATAGGAGCCCAAAAATTAGGGGCAAGTCAATAATACACATCTGAATAACACGAGATGGCAACCTATAATAAATGATCATCTTGTGATTATTCTCCTTTCTGGTTCCATAGTATTTTTTTTTCATTTGGGGAATACGAAAACAGAAATGGGAATACAACCTATTTAGCAGTAGAACTTTTCTGTTTTTAAGAAACCACTTTGATCTAGTAGTACAGCCCAGCACCAACAAGTATAACAAGCACACAAGTAGCAATACAAAATCAGCAAGTGATACAACTGCCATTAGGAGATGACAACCAATCAATAGCAATAAAACTTATGTCAAATGAGCCCATGACCGAGTCTTAGGCATACAGCTAACAAAATAGAACCTAAACGAGCATTGTCATTGGTTTGATGACCGGATCACCAGATCATATAGAGGAAAAAGGTGAGAAACCAGAAAACTCACCCCAACCCACAAAGTCGAAGAAACCGCTGCCATAGTCACATACAAGGCTGGATAAATGGACACTTACCTGCACAAGAAGAATATAAGAGACAATACGAAAAGAGAACTGTCCACTATCACAAAACACATGCCTCTTTAGACTACCACTTGTATGATAAGTAAAATAGAATATCTGACTGGACAAAAAAATATAGATTCAGACGAGAATAACCAAGTACGGAGTATATCATAACACTATTCTTGTTTGAAGCAAATTTTCATGGCATAATAAAATTCAATGCAGACTATAAATGAAATAGGAAGAACAAGAGCAAAGTGTAGCCACATGCTATAAAGTGCATACATTCAGTACTCAACAAGCTAGCTATGGCATTGCTATGGCGTTGCAACAACCAGCAAAAACCAGATTAGCATGTAATCATGGCACAGAATCTGGAGTACTGAGAAAAGGTTACAGAGCTCAGCTATTGATCGTGCAACTGGTGCATTTTTGCCAATACCTTGGATAGTGCAATCATCTACTACTCCAGCTTGGTGTTCTTCTCAACCACAGCCTCATGTTTCTCCTGCAACACAAATTTAGAATCTAACTCATCATGAAATGGAGCAACCAAGTACTATACAATCAGAACATGAGCTGGGTAAATTTGGTTCAAATTCAGATATACAGCAGGATCGATATTGTTTTTGTCACAAGCAACAAAATGGCTAAGTAGTGGATCAAAGTTTAAAAAACTTGCATACTCGGAGTCACATGGCAGTATGGCACAAAAACAGTAAATTCTCATTACTCTCTAAAAGCCACCAAACTTAAGCTACCAAAGAGCTTCAGTACCATTGATATAAAAGCTACGGAAAAATTCTCATTACTCCCTAAAACATTCAGAACAATAAAATTTACTCATCCATTATAGATCAATACCACAAATATCTGTGCAACTTGTGTACAGGATATAAAAATTTACCTGCACCAATCTTCCTCCAGCATTTCCCAATTCTGTGAACTCCATCATAGTTCACACAAGACTCAGGAGCATATGAAGAATGCTTCTCTTTGTTAGGCCTTTTGGAAAGGATATAGTAAAACGTAAGTTCAAAACAAGAGAACAGATAGTGGATGCGAACCATATTTGCAACAATATGAAACATAAATCAAGGCTAAGATGATTAACAAGGAGCATCATAAACAATTTAGATCTAAACATTATACCATAATATCATTTATTAATGGAACACTGATATTTCAGGGAATAAGCATGGCAAAAGAACCCACCACAACTAAGACGCAAAGCAGCAGTCATCTTTTCAAATTTCTGATCAAAAGATTGCTCCTTGTTTGTTCGCTTGTTTCCACTAAGATCACTTCCACCACTGTCCGTAGAAATTATTTTACAGATAATAAGTGCTCATATCCAGGATCAGACTAGAAAATACAAGGGATAGCAAGTTGTTAAAAGCTAGCACATCTTCTGGTATACATAAAACTCTATGGTCCTCATCATTTATGTAACCTCCTGAGAGTGGTACTGACTGAGCACACTATGGGGACTTATCAACAATACCAACGACATGAGAAAATGAGCGCCACATTGCCTGCACACCTGCAGACAAGGCGGTCTTCGGCGGTCTTCCCAGGTGTCCCAAACTATAACACCAATATTCCTTCTAGGGTTGTTTTTTGCAATAATGGGGCCAAAACGACCAGATGCGATAGTCACAAATGTATAACCACTTGCAGCATTCTCTTTGCGGGTCCTGTCAGTTGTAAAAGCCTTTTCTGATCTTTTATCATTTCTTATGTAATGATTTGCATTTGTGAAGCCAAATGAGTTAGGATTATTTATAATCCTAGCCATACATAGAGGTACAACTAATGTTGTGTTAACCTTGGTTGTTCTGCCATCTTGGATGGGATTGGTCCCGGACATTTTCCACTATGAATCCACTTTCCAAAGCATTTCAAGCAGAAGTTATGGGCGTATGGAGTCTACAAGTGAAAAATGCAAAATCATGATTAGAACAGGTGTGAAAAAGATATTGAATTTTTCTCGAAAAAAAAGATATTGAATAAATGTTAAAGAGAATAATTATCCTGTGTAGAGTATTTAGATAGAATACAAATCTATGAGGAATGCTAAAAGAAGCTCAAACATAACATAGCATCTAACGAGCATGAATAGAAATTGGGTAGTTTTGATGAATATACTAGTCTGCTTTCAAATATAGTAAACGATAAAAGGCTCAGCATGTCTCAAGAACATAATGAAGGAGCGGCTATGCCAAGCAACCTTTTATACACTTCACAATTTATTTATACCAAGCAAAATTCTAACTGCAGTGTCGATCACATATTCAAGTATGTTAACAGATACACAAAAGAATAAATCGTCTAGATACTTGACACTAGCTACTATCGAGGCAAAACACTTGATTTTGTATTACAATACACAACTAGTCTCCAACTTACAACAGTTTAGACTCACTGTCATCAAGCACCTCAAAGAAAGATAAGAGCTTCCACAACAATCTTAAATAGAACATCTACATCTCATATCGAGTTGCTTGCAATACAACATAAGGGGCGTAGGAAACAATATTATCAAGAGGGGTGCTTCCATGTCAGGAAAGAAAACAAAGGGTACCAAACAATTAACTGCAACGGTGTCTTTGTAGAAATGGCTGCATTGTTTTGAACCATCCATTTCTCTTATAAATGGAAATCAATCCGTGCTTTTATCCTCTTATAGTGTATTGTGCAATCCACTATCAGGAATTTTCAATAAGAAACAGTTTCCTCCTTGATGCAACCATTTCAATGACAATAAAGTGAAGTATGAGTTTGATATCTAGAAAAACATGTTTACATTACAAGACACAAATGAAGGGGCAACATACTACATGTGTTCAAGCTACAATGGCACAAGATAACACAGACTACATAAAAAAAAGGCATCATAGGAATGAAGTACGCTGAAACAAGATGCAAGTACTACCAGTGAGGAATGAAATAGTACATTTTGAACCATTGATTCGAAGGGCATAACATGGCTGGACCAAGTGTAAAAACTGGATGCTCAATTGGCCATACAGACTTATATTTTAGGCATACTCTTACCGCTCGCAAAGTATATGATATGGAAAAATGGATTACAAGCTGATTATGAGTAGGCACAAATTCTAGGTATCAAAAGACAGTAGTAATTCTCTGTCTTGATTCCTAAATTACTTAAAACCATGTCTCAAGAAAAAGTATTGCTTTCTAGCTAATTATACAACACTGGCAGTCTGGCACATATAAAGACAGTAGTTGCATATCCAAACCGAAGTGAGAAGTAGGATAGATTAAGTTCCTAATTTTATTAAAGAAGCAGAAAACTCATCAATTTCACACTGAATGTAGCTTCCTTGGCAAATTATACAACACTGACAGTCTAGCATAATAAAAAAAACATAGCGGCACATTACGGAAAGGAAAAGTAGTCAGATTTAGGTCCATACTTCTATTTTGGATTCAAATTACATAATCAAAACCTGCATATTATTGACGGGAAAAGTAGTGCCGATTCAGTGTCTAATCTTTCTATAAACAAAAAATCTGCACTGAATTTTGGCAATAAACCAGCAGGGATCCAAAATCTGCACTGACTTTTCAATTCTGAAATTTCAAGATCAGATCCTAAACTGAAAAATTTAAAGCAGGCTTTATCACAT
The DNA here is from genome assembly GCA_030979885.1 of Lolium multiflorum. Lineage (NCBI taxonomy): Eukaryota > Viridiplantae > Streptophyta > Magnoliopsida > Poales > Poaceae > Lolium > Lolium multiflorum. The sequence continues at coordinate 218,845,691 of CM061748.1, forward strand.
AATTTACAAGGCTGCAAATGCGATCAAACTATTCAAGCATGATCGAATTACAGAACACCGCTACAGATGTGATCACACATTTTCGACCATGACTAAATCCTGTAGCAGCCAACTAATATATCCGAATAACTTACACCAAAACAGAGAAAGTGATCAACTTACAATTATGACCATGTGAGCTACAACACCAAGCGATTGCACACATCAAAGTACGCAAGAAGCCTTCTATCCAGGAGAACAGAAACTACTGCTTACGGGTCCTGCCTCACACTCACAGATAGCAACACCACATGGGTGCTCCAAATTCCAAATACGTGTGCAAGCAAGCTTTGAATCCGAAGGAGAAAAGAAGCTGCTGCAATGCAATGCAATCCAAAGCCCGCAATGTGAACCAACCTAAGACCGGCATCATTCGTTGCGACGCAAACGCGTTACGGAGAAAGATCTATTTTTTTTTCTTTTGCATACAACCGGGGGAGCCGGGGTAGCCTCCTGCGACACAGCGCGACGAGGTGGGAAGGGAAGATTCGAGGTCTCACCGGCGTGCGCCTCGAAGGGGACCGACGGAGCTGCTGCGACAATAGGGGTACTACGGATGAGACCTCGAATTGTGGATGGCGTCGTCCGGCAGGGCCCGCTAGGATTCCACGGGCGGCAGCTCGACTGGACGGAGGCGCGGGGCGGCGGCCGGGTCGGCGAGGGAGAAGGACCAGGGAGAGGCGGCCGGCCAGCTGCGGCGTTGGGTGAGTGGCGCGAGGAAGGGAGAGCGGTGGTGAGTGGTGCCGCCCGAGAGAGGGAATGGGAACGACGGGGATGCCTGTTCAGTGGAGTGTTGACTAATTTTTTGCCTACTTCGCGTGATTATCTCATCTACCCAAAATTGCATTAACTGCAGGCTTTTTATAAGGACGCCTCGATTGAATATCTAGGCAAATTCACGTCTCCTCGTCTTCTTCTTTTTTTGAGATGTCTCCTCATCTTTCTACCCGTGAGTATAGCCTCCAAAAAACCGCTTATAACATTCATCAATTTCCTAGACTTATAGCTGATGCATGAATACTCCGTATATAGGGAGGAGGGATAACCGCGGAGTACCGAAGTTAGCGATTTGATTTAAGCTAGTACTAGTATCACTCTGTTCAATAAAATAAAATGTTTTGCTAAACTAGTTACTCGTACATTATTATGGAACAGAAGAAGTACTACTTAACAATATTTGGTGAGTAAAATCCATCACTAATACCTCGACTTTTCGAGGGAAAAAATCTCTTTCATCACCTTATAACGGAAATAATATGATTTTATGGTCACTCGATACGACTTAGTCGATGACATACGATCACAGTTGCATATGGAGACTCATATTTGCTGATGTGGCGAGTTACGACTTGCGGGACCTACTGTGAACTAACTTAACAAATAGGTAAAGAATATCCACAACCAAATGTGCATCTCCTCTCATTTACTATCACTCCGGCCACCTCAACCTCACCCCGGCGACCTTGACTCCTGATACGTCTCCAACGTATCGATAATTTCTTATGTTCCATGCTACTTTATTGATGATACCTACATGTTTTATGCACATTATATGTCATATTTATGCATTTTCTAACTAACCTATTAACAAGATGCCGAAGAGCCACTGTCATGGTTTGAAATCCTAGTAAGGAAATATTCTCGGAATTGGACGAAACTTTCGCCCAGGGTCCTATTTTTGCACGAATCTTCCGAAGACCGAAGAGATAACGAAGTGGGCCACGAGGCAGCCGGGGACGGGCGGCGCGCCCGGCCCCGGCCGCGGCCCTACCCCCTGGGCACCTCGTGTGGCCCCGCGTTGCCCTTCCGCCTACTTAAAGTCTCCGTCGCGAAACCCCCGCACGAGAGCCACGATACGGAAAACCTTCCGGACGCCGCCGCCGCGAATCCCATCTCGGGGGATTCGGAGATCTCCGGCACCCTGCGGGAGAGGGGATTCATCTCCCGGAGGACTCTACACCGCCATGGTCGCCTCCGGAGTGATGAGTGAGTAGTTCACCCGGACCATGGGTCCATAGCAGTAGCTAGATGGTCGTCTTCTCCTTGTTGTGCTTCATTGTTGGATCTTGTGAGCTGCCTAACATGATCAAGATCATCTATTTGTAATACTATATGTTGTGTTTGTCGGGATCCGATGGATAGAGAGTACTATGATTATGGTGATTATCAATCTATTGTTTATGTGTTGTTTATGATCTTGCATGCTCTCCGTTATTAGTAGAGGCTCTGGCCAAGTTTGTACTCTTAACTCCAAGAGGGAGTATTTATGCTCGATAGTGGGTTCATGCCTCCATTAAATCTGGGACAGTGACAGAAAGTTCTAAGGTTGTGGATGTGCTGTTGCCACTAGGGATAAAACATTGATTCTATGTCTAAGGATGTAGTTGTCGATTACATTACGCACCATACTTAATGCAATTGTCTGTTGCTTAGCAACTTAATACTGAATGGGGTTCGGATGATAACCTGAAGGTGGACTTTTTAGGCATAGATGCGGTTGGATGGCGGTCTATGTACTTTGTCGTAATGCCCAATTAAATCTCACTATATTTATCATATCATGTATATGCATTGTTATGCCTTTCTCTATTTGTCAATTGCCGACTGTAATTTGTTCACCCAACATGCTTTTATCTTATGGGAGAGACACCTCTAGTGAACTGTGGACCCCGGTCCTATTCTTTACATAGCATACAATTGCAATTGTGTTTACTGTTTTCTTTGCAAACATCTTCCACTCGATACGTTTAATCCTTTGTTACGGCAAGCCGGTGAGATTGACAACCTCCTTTGTTTCGTTGGGGCAAAGTACTTTGGTTTGTGCAGATTCCACGTTGCGCGGGAATCCTGGTGTTGCGCCGCATCACATTTCGCGACCATCAACCTTCAACGTGCTTCTTGGCTCCTCTGGTTCGATTAAACCTTGGTTTATTTCTGAGGGAAAACTTGCTACGTGCGCATCATACCTTCCTCTTGGGGTTCCCAACGAACGTGTGAGTTACACGCCATCAAGCTCTTTTTCTGGCGCCGTTGCCGGGGAGATCAAGACACGCTGCAAGGGGAGTCTCCACTTCTCAATCTCTTTACTTTGTTTTTGTCTTGCTTTATTTTATTTACTACTTTGTTTGCTGCACTAAATCAAAACACAAAAAAATTAGTTGCTAGTTTTACTTTTTTTACTGTCTTGCTCTCTATATCAAAAACACAAAAAATTAGTTACTTGTCTTTACTTTGTTTGCCTAGTTTACTTTTTGCTTATTGCATCATGTTTCCTTTTAATTTTACCACAAAAGACATACCGGTAGGACGTGGGTCCATAGTTGGGAGAAATAATATAGAAGAATTTTTCAATCATGTTAGTATTACTGAAGATTTTGAAGATAGACACTTGGTAGAACTTGCACCTACCTATGAAATTGCTGCTGCTGCTTTAGTTCGCATGTTGGAAACTAAATTTGTTAATCTCAATCCTATAATCCAACACATGTTTCTTACACTTGGTGATATGGAAGAAGGGGAAAAGAAAGATTTTGTTTTAGAAACCCTTCTTAGAGAATTTGGTGGTCTAGCAAGAGAGGCTAGAAAGGTTTTTGCTAAATTTAATATGCTAGGTTCTCATACCAATTTTATTGGTCTCCTTGAAAAAATGGACATGGATAGAATAAGGTACACTAATAACATTAATGATGGTGGGGAAATCAAAGCACCAATACCATGTAAACTCCTAGCTATGAATGATGCACTAGAAAATAACTATGCTTGGCTTGTTCCTGAAAATTTGTTCGATGAGAGTAGCAAGCCTAAGACTAATGAAAAGGGAGACGCTAAAACTTATATATCAAACATACTATGCTTGGTTGAGAAAACTCCCAACACCCCCGGTAATGATGTTGATGCTTCTACTCGATAATACTTGATTTGCACTTTTTGCGCCTAGCTGAAAGGCGTTAAAGAAAAGCGCTTATGGGAGACAACCCATGTTTTTACTACAGCAATTTTTTTGTTTTGTTGAGTCTTGGAAGTTGTTTACTGTAGCAACCTCTCCTTATCATGTTTTTGTGCCAAGTAAAGTTTCTATGTCAAAGTTGATGTTATATTTGGGATCGCTGCGCAGAAACAGCATTGCTGTCTGTCACGAATCTGGGCACAGTTCTCTGTAGAAAATTCTAAAAAATCTGCCAATTTACGAGCGTGATCCTCAGATATGTACGCAACTTTCATTAGTTTTGAGTTTTTCCATTTGAGCAAGTCTGGTGCCAGCTTTAAATTCGTCTTTACGGACTGTTCTGTTTTGACAGATTCTGCCTTTTATTTCGCCTTGCCTCTTTTGCTATGTTGGATTTATTTCTTTGATCCATTAATGTCCAGTAGCATTATGCAATGTCCAGAAGTGAAAATAATGATTGTGTCACCTCTGAATGAGTGAATTATTAATTGTGTACTAACCCTCTAATGAGTTTGCTTGAAGTTTGGTGTGAAGGAAGTTTTCAAGGGTCAAGAGAGGAGAATGATATACTATGATCAAGAGGAGTGAAAGCTCTAAGCTTGGGGATGCCCCGTGGTTCACCCCTGCATATTTTAAGAAGACTCAAGCGTCTAAGATTGGGGATGCCCAAGGCATCCCCTTCTTCATCGACAACATCATCGGGTTCCTCCCCGAAACTATATTTTTATTCGGTCACATCTTGTGTTCTTTACTTGGAGCGTCGGTTTGTTCTTGTTTTTGTTTTTGTTTGAATAAAATGGATCCTAGCATTCACTTTGTGGGAGAGAGACACGCTCCGCTGTTGCATATGGACAAATATGTCCTTAGGCTTTACTCATAATGTTCAAGGCGAAGTTTCTTCTTCGTTAAATTGTTATATGGTTGGAATTGGAAAATGCTACATGTAGTAATTCTAAAATGTCTTGGATAATGTGATACTTGGCAATTGTTGTGCTCATGTTTAAGCTCTTGCATCATATGCTTTGCACCCATTAATGAAGAAATACATAGAGCTTGCTAAAATTTGATTTGCATATTTGGTCTCTCTAAGGTCTAGATAATATCTAGTATTGAGTTTTGAACAACAAGGAAGACGGTGTAGAGTCTTATAATGTTTACAATATGTCTTTTATGTGAGTTTTGCTGCACTTGTTCATCCTTGAGTTTGCTTCAAATAACCTTGCTAGCCTAAACCTTGTATCGAGAGGAATACTTCTCATGCATCCAAAATCCTTGAGCCAACCACTATGCCATTTGTGTCCACCATACCTACCTACTACATGGTATTTCTCCGCCATTCCAAAGTAAATTGCTTGAGTGCTACCTTTAAAATTCCATCATTCACCTTTGCAATATATAGCTCATGGGACAAAATAGCCTTAAAAACTATCGTAGTATTGAATATGTACTTATGCACTTTATCTTTTATTAAGTTGCTTGTTGTGCGATAACCATGCTTCTGGGGAACGCCATCAACTATTGTTGAATATCATGTGAGTTGCTATGCATGTCCGTCTTGTCTGAAGGATCTACCACCTTAATGATTGGAGCATGCATATTGTTAGAGAAGAACATTGGGCCGCTAACTAAAGCCATGAATCATGGTTGAAGTTTCAGTTTTGGACATATATCCTCAATCTCATATGAGAATAATAATCATTGCTACATGCTTATGCATTTAAGAGGAGTCCATTATCTGTTGTCCATGTTGTCCCGGTATGGATGTCTAAGTTGAGAATAATCAAAAGCGAGAAATCCAAAATGCGAGCATTCTCCTTAGACCTTTGTACGGCGGCATGGAGGTACCCCTTTGTGACACTTGGTTGAAACATGGCATGCAAAGATCCGGTAGTCCAAGCTAAGTAGGACGAGGTGCGGGCACTATTAGTATACTATGCATGAGGCTTGCAACTTGTAAGATATAATTTACATAACTCATATGCTTTATTACTACCGTTGACAAAATTGTTTCATGTTTTCAAAATAAAAGCTCTAGCACAAATACAGCAATCGATGCTTTCCTCTTTGAAGGACCATTCACTACAAGAAAAGTTGCCATGGCCGACGAAGTTGAAGTCGCGCCGTGGTTGCTGGTGTACCATGGCCGACGATTTTGGTCCCTCCGTGGTGCATGTCAAAACTTTTTTTTCTCGTTTTTGAGGCCACCTAGCCCGACGAAAGCGGCCAAAACGTCGCGTATGGTGGCCGGGACGTGGTGCATCTCGAAATCTCGGGTTCGCCGGCCGAGTCAACGCAAATCCGCACCGCCGAGGGATGTAGGGCCCAGATGGCAGCCTCTCTGGCATTGTTTTTTTCTAGATCGCGCCATCTCGTTCAACGTTCTCCGATCGAGCCGTTTACGATGCAGGAGCATGGGTCCCGCATGTCATCCTCTATGAACCAAAATTCTTTCTATTCTTGGATTTTTTGACCCCTGATTTGGCTACTTCCTTTTTCTTTTGATCCTTGCCGCCTTGGAAACGTTGAGACCGCTTGCTAAATGGGACCCGCATGTCATCCTCTATGTGCAATCAACTTTCTTTTCTTGGAGTTTTTTTGGCACCTCAAATTTGGTCACTTGCCTTTTTCTTTCGATCCGCCTCTCAAACGGTGATACCGCCGCTGCTAATGGGACCCGCATGTCATCCTCTATGTACTATAAAACTTTCTTTTCTTGAATTATTTTTGGCACCTCATATTTGGTCACTTACCTTTTTCTTTCGATCCCTGCCGCCTCTCAAACGGTGATACCGCTGCTGCTAAATGGGACCCGCATGTCATCCTCTATGTACTATAAAACTTTCTTTTCTTGGATTTTTTGGCACCTCATATTTGGTCACTTGACTTTTTCTTTCGATCACCTGCTGCCTCTCAAACGGTGATACGCTGCTGCTAAATGGGACCCGCATGTCATCCTCTATGTACTATAAAACTTTCTTTTCTTGGATTTTTTTGGCACCTCATATTTGGTCACTTGACTTTTTCTTTCGATCCCTGCTGCCTCTCAAATACCGCTGCTGCTAAATGGGATCCGCATGTCATCCACTATGTACTATAAAACTTTCTTTTCTTGGATTTTTTTGGCACCTCATATTTGGTAACTTGACTTTTCTTTCGATCCCCTGCTGCCTCTCAAACCGCTGCTGCTAAATGGGACCCGCATGTCATCCTCTATGTACTATAAAACTTTCATTTTTTGGATTATTTTTGGCACCTCATATTTGGTCACTTGACTTTTCTTTCGATCCCCCCCGCCTCTCAAACGGTGAGACCGCTGCTAAATGGGACCCGCATGTCATCCTCTATGAGCAATCAACTTTCTTTTCTTGGAGTTTTTTTTGGCACCTCATATTTGGTAACTTGACTTTTTCTTTCGATCTCATGCCACGTTTGAAACGTTGAGGTACCTGCTGGCTCATGGGACCCGCATGTCATCCTCTGTGTGCTATAAAGTTTCCTTTGTTGGTTTTTTTTCACCCTCTGATTTTTGGCTTGCCTTTTTCTTTTGATCCCGCCCCCTTTGAAACGTTGAGTATGTTGGTTCATGGGACCCGCATGTCATCCTCTATGTCCATCAACTTTCTTTTCTTTGATTTTTTTCACCCCTAATTACTAGCTACTTTCTTTTTCTTTTGATCTCAAGCATTACAAACATTGAGACCGCTGCTGCAAAATGGGACCCACATGTCATCCTCTATGTACAATAAATCTTGGATTATTTTTGGCTCCGATATTTGGTCACTTGCCTTTTTCTTTCGATCTCATGCCGCCTTTGAAACGTTGAGTAAGTGGCTCATGGGTCCCGCATGTCATCCTCTACGAACAATAAAAGTTTCCTTTCTTGGAGTTATTTTTTACCCTAATTTCGGCTATTTGCCTTTTTCTTTTGATCCCTGCCCCGTTGAAACGATGAGGACGCTGTTGGCAGGTCGGTCCCACATGTCATCCTCTATGAACAATAAAAGTTTCCTTTGGTGGATTTATTTTTGACCCCTAATTAATTTTGGCTATTTCCTTTATTTTTCTTTTGATCCCCGCCCTTGGAATTGTTGAGAATGCTGCTGCCTCATTTTCTTTTGGTCTGTGCCGCCTTGGAAACGTTGAGACCTGCTACAAAATGGGACCCGCATGTCATCCTCTATGTACAATAAAGTTTCTTTTCTTGGATTATTTTTGGCTCCCGATATTATGTCACTTGCCTTTTCTTTCGATCTCATGCCGACTTTGAAACGTTGAGGATGCTGCCTCATGGGTCCCGCATGTCATCCTCTCAACGATAAATGTTTTCTTTTCTTGTATTTTTTACCAACTGATTTTTGGCTTTTTTTATTTTCGATCCCCGCCTTTGAAACGTTGACTCACGGCTCATGGGTCCCCGATGTCACCTCCCGTACAAGAAACATGTGATATTTTATTTTGAGACAATAAACGTTGTATTTCGCTCCGAGCTATTGCAAACGGATAAATTAAATCTTTATATCTACATAAACAAACTTATATGTTGAATCTCCTTTTTTGTTTTTGCGAAGCATAGGACTTTCCTGTTTTTTTTTTTGAGAAAAATCCGACCTTTCTGTTTTGGAGTGGGCTGAAATTGTACGAGTCAAAAGGCCCGGCAGGATAGTTCCAGATGTCCAGATCAGCCCAATTGAAATCTTTCTTTTCTTGGATTTTTTCACCCCTGATTTCTGGCTACTTCATTTTTCTTTCGGTCCTGTGCCGCCTTGGAAGCGTTGAGACCGCTGCTACAAAATGGGACCCGCATGTCATCCTCTATGTACAATAAAGTTTCTTTTCTTGGATTATTTTTGGCTCCGATATTATGTCACTTGACTTTTCTTTCAATCTCATGCCGACTTTGAAACGTTGAGGAAGGCTGGCTCATGGGTCCCGCATGTCATCCTCTATGAACAATAAAAGTTTTTTTGTTGGATTTATTTTTTCCCCTAATTTCGGCTATTTGTCTTTTTCTTTTGATCCCTGCCCCCTTTGAAACGATGACGACGCAGGTGGCAAGTCGGTCCCACATGTCATCCTCTATGAACAATAAAAGTTTCCTTTGATGGATTTATTTTTGACCCTAATTAATTTCTGGCTATTTCCTTTTTATTTTGATCCCCCCTTGAAATAGTTGAGGATGCTGCTGCCTCATGGGTCCCGCATGTCATCCTCTCAAAGGTAAATGTTTCTTTTCTTGAATTTGTTTACCAACTGATTTTTGGCTTATTTTTCTTTCGATCTCTGCCACCTTTAAAACGTTGACGACGCTTGGCTCATGGGTCCCCAATGTCAGCCTCCCCATACTGCAAATCCTCTTTCTGCAAAGGTTGTATTTCTAGATAGATAAGGTGGATTCGAATCTGCCATGGTTCAGGCAGCTCAGGTAAGCCTTCTTGCACTAATTAATGGAAGTAGTGTATCGCAAGGTCAAGACATGTGGCTCGGTGTAATGAATCTATATGAATCATGTTGTGGGTTCAATCTGATAGTTCTCTAACAGGTCAGCCAAAATAAAAATTAAGTTTTTTTCTAAAAGGGAAATGCAAATTAAGATGAACACAAACATTAGTTATCATAATAGCTGATCATACATACATACTTGCTAAGAGCAAAAGCTTGCCAGAGTTTTACCACCCATACAATTAATTAGCAGTTCAGATAAGATAACCTTATATAAGTATAACTACAAATGCATTTGCTAAGGGCTCATGGGACAACAGAACTAGACAACCGCGAACTTTATGACCAGCATGTCACAGCGGCATCGAAAGATCTTGACCTTCAACTTTGATCCAATGCGAAGTTTGGCACCGTCAATGAACTTTTTCCACCTGGAAGTAACAGCCAAGCGGCCATCTGTGGGACCGACAGAGTACCGTCCCTCCACGGTGAGACCTTCACTCTCCATGACGAGGGATATCTTGCCCCTTCGGCCAGCATTGAGATCCTTGGAGATACTTTTAGGCAATTTCTGATTCAAAGCAAGAGATACCACCAAAAATTAGTCAATGGCACCAATGCACTGAACCATGTGAGACTTTGAGCAGAGAAGACATCAAGATAAGAGCAGTTATGCTGTCATATACTCACGAACATAGCCTTCGGATGCGTCCTGGTCACCACACGGGTGGCCACAACAATGAGCTGAGACCTCGGTGATCCGGGGGTGCATGAGCTGGGCTGGTACACGAGCTGGTGCTGATGCAGGAGACTGCTGGGCAGGTGCGTAAACGGTGCCTCTAGAGGAACCTTGCGATGCAGAGACGTGGTGCAGAACGGCGGTGAGGAACCGAGTGCCGATGCAGAGCCTCGGGCATGTGTAGTATATGGGGCCTCTAGGAACCAATGCGATGGGGACCAGTAGATGCAAGAAACGGAGCAGTACAGAACCGGTGCGATGCAGAGAGTGGGAAGCCGGTGGTGTGGTGTGGTTGCCCTTTGTGACATCCGCTCTGTTCATCAGGGGATCTGCAACTTTGATCATGTTAAACCCAGCAAGCTAGAACAGAGGGAATGGTTTAGAACAATGCTCAGAATGCAGTTATCAAAAGATATGAGTAGAAAAAGTTACATATTATATATTTGGAAGTGTCTCCAACTCTGTAAGCAGTTACGTATATCTGCCCGTTTGAGTTTCTGATCCTCAGCTCGTCGCCCTTCTTCAGACCGTAGTCAAAAGCAAACTTTCTCCAATCATGTCCATACAAATATGTGATGGCTGCGTCTTGTAGACATACACCTCATAGACCGTGTAGGTGTTCATCAATTTGCCATTGCCATGCATAGTGAAAGATCCTTCATGCGGACACATCTGGTTAATCATTGGACGAAGTTCACAAGGTACAGTCTGCATGTGAAAATTGATACAAATGTAAGAAGCAGGAAGACTAAAAACAAGACTTTACTATATGCCAATTCATGCTAAACCACTGAGAATACATACCTGTAACTTTGTGAAGGAGCTACTAGAAAGGTAGATAGAGCCATAGGAGGTGTTATATGCGGGGTATGTACATGGGCCCGCCATATTCCCGCAAGCTCGGCATCGGGATGGTGAAGGAAACATGGGAGGTACTACTGGTGCGTAGCGCTGAACGTAAGTGGAAGAATTAGGTTGTGTAAAGTGCATAGTTCAGAGCAATGCAAATGTTGACAAGCAAGTGCATAACACTATGTTACAAACTGAACAGTGAAAAATTAGTGTATGATGAATATAAGCATGCTAATTTGGTGTTTCCGAATTCCAAAAAGCATTAGACAGAGCCGGTGATAATATCAGACATAAATCATGGCATGTATATGTGGCTTAAGAAAATATACCCGAACCCTTGGATGGTTACGGCCCGGCTGATCCTTGGACTTGAGCTTATATAAGCATCCAGAAGGTGGGGCTGACAGTAACTTGGTGGCAGCCTGCAGATGCCTCATCAGCAGCTTGCAATCCTTTGACCAATGAAGGCTTAGCAGTTTCAGTCTGCATATAAAAATTGAAGAGCAACACATCAGCAGTGATATATAAAATGAATCTATGAGACACTGATGCATATAGTGCTGGATGTAAGTGGAAGAATAGGTGTGTGTGTTTAACTATTGGTAAGCATTAGACAAAGCCGGCAATAAACAGACAAAAATCAAATCATGTATGAGGATTAAGAAAATATACCCTTACTGAAAAGGGTACCACCCAGTGGCCCGTGGCCTTGTGCTTGAGGAGGTTTTCAGAAGATGGTGGCAGCACCATCGTCTTCACAGCAGCCTCATCAGGATCATTTTTTATCCATTTGAGTAGAGGAACAGAAGTTTCATCCTGCATATGAATAGCAACAGAACTCATCATTGATATTTAATAAATCTATGAGATAGACTGATGCAAATAGTGCGGGGTGTAAGTGGAAGAATAGGGTTGTGCATAGAGAACAGTTGACAACAATGCAAATGATTACAAAAGAAGCCAATGGAAATCAACAGTTTATATACTGGATGAGACAGACTGAAAAGTGAAAAATTAGTGTATGATGATTGTAAGCAAACGCAGTGTTTCTGAACTTTTGGTAAGCATTAGACAAAGCCAACAGTAATTAAACAGATAATAATGAAATCATGTATGTGGATTAAGAAAATATACCAGATTCATTAAAAGGTCACCACCCAGTGGCCCATGGCCTCGTGCTTGTAGAGGTTTTCGGAAGATGGTGCGGCACCATCGTCCTCACAGCAGCCTCATTAGCCCCATTTTGCATCCACTTGAGTAAAGCAGTTTCAGCCTGCATAAGAATGGGAACAGATCTCAGCAGTGATATTGAATGACTCTGAGACAGACTGATGCATATAGTGCTAGATGTAAGTGGAAGGGTATGGCCGTGTATGGACAACAGTTCACAACAATGCAAGGGTGTGTTCGGTTCTGAAACAGCGTGGAATGAAATGGAATGGTTCCATTTCAGAGGAATGGAATGGTTACATTTTTGTTCGGTTGGGAAAAATGGAGAGCAGAAGAGATCGAGGTTAAACTAACCAATTGTCTCAAAATTGTAATTAACAATTGCAAATGACATTTTAATCTCAAAGTCGTAATTAACAGCGCCTAATGGTGCTCTTTTAATCTAAAAATCGAAATTAACATCATTTTATGTTGGGTTAGGGAACTGGAGTAGATGAACATTACTGTATGATGATTGTAAGCAAACGAATTTGGTGTTTCTAAACTTTTGGCTTCGAGATCTTATGGGTTTCAACTCTAGCCTACCCCAACTTGTTTGGGACTGAAAGGCTTGGTTGTTGTTGTTGTTGTTGTAAACTTTTGGCAAGCATAGAAAAAACCGACAATAAACAGAGAAAAATCAAGGCATGTTTTGTGGATTAAGAAAATATACCATATTCATTAAAAGATCACCACCCAGCTGCGTGGCCTTGTGCTTGTAGAGGCATTTAGAAGATGGGGCGGCATCAACATACTGGCAGCCCGATCAGCCGCAGTTTTGATCTTCCTTTTGAGTAAAGGCCCTAAAGTTTCAGTCTGCATATGAATAGCAAAACAAAAGGCAGACCTCAGCAGTGATATTGAATTACTGTATGAGATAGACTGATGCATATAGTGGATGCTCTTAGCCTTTTGCAGCGTGAACACTAGCTATGGACAGACAAAAAAACTAGTTAACTCAGCTTTGTCTAGATATGAATGTACTACCACCATCCAAAAGCTTAAGCCTTATTTATTTTTGAGAAATCAAAACAAGCAAAGTTTGACCAAAATTTTAGAACATTCTATCAACAAATATAATACTGTGTAGATACCGTAGGAAAATATATTTTATTATCTATTTAATGATATTAATTTTGTATTTTGCATGTTACTGATTTTTGGTAAAAGCTTAGTCAAACATGGTATAGTTTGACTTTCTAAAAATAATATAAGCCCAAAGCTTTGGGATGGAGGCAGTAGTATCTAGAGCTAAAACACATCTAGATACATCCGTATCTGACATAGTTGAGTCAATTAATTTGGATAGGGAGTATCAGATTCAGACTACATCATGGTAAGTTGGTTAAAAAAATTACCTGGGCGGTCCCAGCCGGCAATGGCATTTCGCTTCTTGTGCCGATCGGGCCATGCTCCTGCAGCAGGTGGGCGCTATTCTCGTTCCCCATAGCCTCAGCACGGAACCTGGAGGTACCAACCTGATACGAGAATATAGAGCATGGTGTCACAGAGGCTTTACGCACAAACAGGTGAAGACATGTGCTACTTTAAGCATATTCCAGAACAGGAACAGATTGAGGATGAGACCGAGAGACACTTAAAAGGTAAAGAGTGGATAAGCAAACGGGTACCTGCTTCGCGGGGCTGGGACGCAGCTCAGGCTCAGCCAACTGCCCACATGCGTGGTGGCCTTACGCTCCATTTCCCCACCGCCGAGGTCTTACCTTTCCTGTACAAGCTGACAAAAGATACAGTGAGGATCAGCAGAAACTACAAAGGTTGCAAATGTCGACAAATAAAGGAAGAACACCCCAATCCAAGCAAAGGTAGCCCCCGCCCCCACCCCCATCAATCACTCCCAGCTCGAGGGTGACCAGAAAGACACCCCTTTGCCCAGAATAGGAAAGAGATGCGCAAGATATCGAGGAGAGGAAAAAAGAACCGATCTCGAGAAAGGAGAGAACATTACTAGTCCTACCTAATCCGCTTGGGCTAGATGCAGCTTGCCCCTCCAAGCTGGATGCCTGGACGGTGGAGGCGAAAGGAGGGGATCGAGCTAGCGGCTTGCATCCGTCGGCAATCGGCACTCGATCGGGAGAGAAGGGGTGCTACATAAAGGGGAGGGGTAACATATTTTATTACACAGTGAACTTACCGATGTGACTAGTCATTACATGTCTCATTGAAACTAGGGCCCATAGTGTGGCACCCCAAATTTACTTGAAGCTGCCCGGCGGGACGCATTGCGCGTCAAGAAACCCCCGAATGTAGCGGGAAAATGAAACATTTCACAAAAATTCGAAATTCAAGCACACCGCCACGCGCCAAGCACGCGGTGTTCCTTCCTTCCTCGGTTCCTCCTCCCCTATCCGAAAAAACCCCAAATCCCAAGCTCAAACCCAAAAAAAACAAAAACAAATCCCCGGCCGCCATGCATGTCCTCGTTAACCCGCTGGAGATCGTTCCGGACGATGCGGACCACCCGCCCTGAGATCCAGAATTCCGTCCACCTCGAGGCACTGCGTGCTGTCTCGCAGCAGCGGCTTGAGGGCGCCGAAGAGGAAGTTCCGCCGGAAAGTGCTCATGGCAACCGTGCAAGCTCACCGGCGTGCTGTATCCCGAGAGGAACTGGTCAAAGCTTTGCTATTCGCCACACAAAAAAAATTGCGGGCCAAGATCTGGTCAAAGCTTCGTCGATGGCTTGCCGCGAGAGGCTTGGAGTCCAGAGTCAATAAACTAGCTGCTCGAGGACTTGGGCGGTTTACACGGATTCATATTAACTGACTCAAGTTTGTTAGTCTAGTTAACAAATGCATCTAGATACATCCATATCTAGACAAATTGAGTCAATTAATATGAATCAGAGGGGAGTACCTAAAAGTGTTTCATGCTACCAACTAATGCGCTGGCAGGAATCGCTGTAGAAGTAATTGTGCTACTACTGTACGATGAACTGATTGTGTGGGTGTCGAATTTTGCAACGCGATCATCCACTGAATGCTTAATCTAGCCAAAGGCGTACAAATCATAACATACTACAGCACCAGAACATAAGAGTACGAATCATAAAGTAGCTCAACATTTTGCATCAGGGCTGGGTGGTCCTGAGACTGATACGTCTCCAACGTATCGATAATTTCTTATGTTCCATGCTACTTTATTGATGATACCTACATGTTTTATGCACATTATATGTCATATTTATGCATTTTACGGAACTAACCTATTAACAAGATGCCGAAGAGCCAGTTGCTGTTTTCTGCTGTTTTTGGTTTCGAAATCCTAGTAAGGAAATATTCTCGGAATTGGACGAAACTTTCGCCCAGGGTCCTATTTTTGCACGAAGCTTCCGAAGACCGAAGAGATAACGAAGTGGGGCCACGAGGCAGCCGGGATAGGGCGGCGCGGCCGGGCCCCGGCCGCGCGGCCCTACCCCCGGGCACCTCGTGTGGCCCCCGCGTTGACCTTCCGCCTACTTAAAGTCTCCGTCGCGAAACCCCCAGCCGAGAGCCACGATACGGAAAACCTTCCAGAGACGCGCCGCCGCGAATCCCATCTCGGGATTCAGAGATCGCCTCCCGCACCCTGCGGAGAGGGGATTCATCTCCGGGAGGACTCTACACCGCCATGGTCGCCTCCGGAGTGATGAGTGAGTAGTTCACCCTGGACCATGGGTCCATAGCAGTAGCTAGATGGTCGTCTTCTCCTTGTTGTGCTTCATTGTTGGATCTTGTGAGCTGCCTAACATGATCAAGATCATCTATATGTAATACTATATGTTGTGTTTGTCGGGATCCGATGGATAGAGAGTACTATGATTATGGTGATTATCAATCTATTGTTTATGTGTTGTTTATGATCTTGCATGCTCTCCGTTATTAGTAGGGCTGGCCAAGTTTGTACTCTTAACTCCAAGAGGGAGTATTTATGCTCGATAGTGGGTTCATGCCTTCATTGACACCTGGGACAGTGACAGAAAGTTCTAAGGTTGTGATGTGCTGTTGCCACTAGGGATAAAACATTGATTCTATGTCTAAGGATGTAGTTGTCGATTACATTACGCACCATACTTAATGCAATTGTCTGTTGCTTAGCAACTTAATACGAATGGGGTTCGGATGATAACACGAAGGTGGACTTTTTAGGCATAGATGCAGTTGGATGGCGGTCTATGTACTTTGTCGTAATGCCCAATTAAATCTCACTATATTTATCATATCATGTATATGCATTGTTATGCCTTTCTCTATTTGTCAATTGCCCGACTGTAATTTGTTCACCCAACATGCTTTTATCTTACGGGAGAGACACCCTAGTGAACTGTGGACCCCGGTCCTATTCTTTACATAGCATACAATCTACTGCAATTGTGTTTTACTGTTTTCTTTGCAAACATCTTCCACTCGATACGTTTAATCCTTTGTTACAGCAAGCCGGTGAGATTGACAACCTCATTGTTTCGTTGGGGCAAAGTACTTTGGTTTTGTTGTGCAGATTCCACGTTGGCGCCGGAATCCCTGGTGTTGCGCCGCATCACATTTCGCGACCATCAACCTTCAACGTGCTTCTTGGCTCCTACTGGTTCGATTAAACCTTGGTTTCATACCGAGGGGAACTTGCTTCTATACGCATCATACCTTCCACTTGGGGTTCCCAACGGACGTGTGCATCTACGCGTATCAAGCTAAATTTGGCGCCGTTGCCGGGGAGATCAAGACACGCTGCAGGGGAGTCTCCACTTCTCAATCTCTTTACTTTGTTTTTGTCTTGCTTTATTTTATTTACTACTTTGTTTGCTGCACTAAATCAAAACACAAAAAAATTAGTTGCTAGTTTTACTTTATTTATTGTCTTGCTCTTTATATCAAAAACACAAAAAAATTAGTTACTTGCATTTACTTTATCTAGTTTGTTTTATTTACCGTTGCTAAAATGAATACCCCTGAAAATACTAAGTTGTGCGACTTCACAAATGCAAATAATAATGATTTCCTATGCACACCTATTGCTCCACCTGCTACTACAGCAGAATTCTTTGAAATTAAACCTGCTTTACTAAATCTGGTTATGAGAGATCAATTTTCTGGTGCTAGTTCTGATGATGCTGCTGCCCATCTCAATAATTTTGTTGAACTTTGTGAAATGCAAAAGTATAAAGATGTAGATGGTGATATTATTAAATTGAAAGTGTTTCCTTTCTCATTAAGAGGAAGAGCTAAAGATTGGTTGCTATCTTTGCCTAAGAATAGTATTGATTCATGGACTAAATGCAAGGATGCTTTTATTGGTAGATATTATCCTCCCGCTAAAATTATATCTTTGAGAAGTAGCATAATGAATTTTAAGCAATTAGATACTGAACATGTTGCTCAAGCATGGGAGAGAATGAAAACTTTGGTAAAGAATTGCCCAACCCATGGACTGACTACTTGGATGATCATCCAAACCTTCTATGCAGGACTAAATTTTTCTTCGCGGAATTTATTGGATTCAGCTTCTGGAGGTACCTTTATGTCCATCACATTGGGGGCGGCTACAAAACTTCTTGATGATATGATGATAAATTACTCTGAATGGCACACGGAAAGAGCTCCACAAGGTAAGAAGGTAAATTCTGTTGAAGAAACCTCTTCCTTGAGTGATAAGATTGATGTGATTATGTCTATGCTTGTGAATGGTAGATCTAATGTTGATCCAAATAATGTTCCTTTAGCTTCATTGGTTGCTCAAGAAGAAAATGTTGATGTGAATTTCATTAAAAATAATAATTTCAACAACAATGCTTATAGGAACAACTCTGGTAATAACTATAGGCCATATCCTTCTGCTAATGGTAATGGTTATGGTAATTCTTATGGGAATTCTTACAACAATAATAGGAATGTACCCTCTGGTCTTGAAGCCATGCTTAAAGAATTTATTAGTACACAAACTGCTTTTAACAAATCTGTTGAGGAAAAGCTTGATAAAATTGATACTATTGCTTCTAGAGTTGATAGACTTGCCTTCGATGTTAATCTTTTAAAATTGAAAGTTATGCCTAATAATGATATTGATAATAAGATTACTACTACAGCAAATGCCATCCAAGTTAGAATTAATGAGAATATAAGATTAATGGCTGAACTGCGTGCTAGGTGGGATAGAGAAGAAAATGAAAAACTAGCTAAAGAGAATAATGTAGCTAAAGTTTGGACTATTACCACCACTAGTAATGCTAATTCTCCACATGTTGCTGCACCTCCTACTATCAATGGTAAAATAATTGGTGTTGGCAATGTTTCTACTCCTAGTGCAAAGCGAACAAAACTGCCTGAAATTGCTAAAACTGCTGAAACTGCTTGTGATAAAACTGCTGAAATTTTTTCCAACCTTGGGAACAATGATCCCATTGCTGTAGCTCATAATGATTTAGATTTTGATGGTTGCCACATCTCTGAAGTTATAAAGTTCTTACAAAAACTTGCTAAAAGTCCTAATGCTAGTGCTATAAATTTAGCCTTTACAAAACATATTACAAATGCTCTCATAAAAGCTAGAGAAGAGAAACTAAAACTTGAAACTTCTATTCCTAGAAAGTTAGAAGATGGTTGGGAGCCCATCATTAAAATGAAATTCAATGACTTTGAATGTAATGCTTTATGTGATCTTGGTGCAAGTATTTCTGTTATGCCTAAAAAGATTTATGATATGCTTGACTTGCCACCATTGAAGAATTGTTATTTGGATGTTAATCTTGCCGATAATGTTAAAAAGAAACCTTTGGGGAGGATTGATAATGTGCATATTACGGTTAACAATAACCTTGTCCCCGTTGATTTTGTTGTTTTGGATATCGAATGCAATGCATCTTGTCCTATTGTGTTGGGAAGACCTTTTCTTCGAACCGTTGGTGCTGTTATTGATATGAGGGAAGGTAATATTAAATATCAATTTCCTCTCAAGAAAGGTATGGAACATTTCCCTAGAAAGAGAATGAAGTTGCCTTTTGATTCTATTATTAGAACAAGCTATGATGTTGATGCTTCTACTCTCGATGTTACTTGATTTGCACTTTCTGCGCCTAGCTGAAAGGCGTTAAAGAAAAGCGCTTATGGGAGACAACCCATGTTTTTACCTACAGCAATTTTTTGTTTTGTTGAGTCTTGGAAGTTGTTTACTACTGTAGCAACCTCTCCTTATCATGTTTTTGTGCCAAGTAAAGTTTCTATGTCAAAGTTGATGTTATATTTTGGATCGCTGCGCAGAAACAGCATTGCTATCTGTCACGAATCTGGGCACAGTTCTCTGTAGAAAATTCTAAAAAATCTGCCAATTTACGAGCGTGATCCTCAGATATGTACGCAACTTTCATTAGTTTTGAGTTTTTCCATTTGAGCAAGTCTGGTGCCAGCTTTAAATTCGTCTTTACGGACTGTTCTGTTTTTGACAGATTCTGCCTTTTATTTCGCCTTGCCTCTTTTGCTATGTTGGATTTATTTCTTTGATCCATTAATGTCCAGTAGCTTTATGCAATGTCCAGAAGTGTAAAGAATGTTTGTGTCACCTCTGAATGTGTGAATTATTAATTGTGCACTAACCCTCTAATGAGTTTGCTTGAAGTTTGGTGTGAAGGAAGTTTTCAAGGGTCAAGAGAGGAGTATGATATACTATGATCAAGAGGAGTGAAAGCTCTAAGCTTGGGGATGCCCCCGTGGTTCATCCCTGCATATTCTAAGAAGACTCAAGCGTCTAAGCTTGGGGATGCCCAAGGCATCCCCTTCTTCATCGACAACATCATCAGGTTCCTCCCCTGAAACTATATTTTTATTCAATCACATCTTGTGTTCTTTACTTGGAGCGTCGGTTTGTTTTTGTTTTTGTTTTTGTTTGAATAAGATGGATCCTAGCATTCACTTTGTGGGAGAGAGACACGCTCCGCTGTTGCATATGGACACATGTGTCCTTAGGCTTTACTCATAATGTTCAAGGCGAAGTTTCTTCTTCGTTAAATTGTTATATGGTTGGAATTGGAAAATGCTACATGTAGTAATTCTAAAATGTCTTGGATAATGTGATACTTGGCAATTGTTGTGCTCATGTTTAAGCTCTTGCATCATATGCTTTGCACCCATTAATGAAGAAATACATAGAGCTTGCTAAAATTTGATTTGCATATTTGGTCTCTCTAAGGTCTAGATAATATCTAGTATTGAGTTTTGAACAACAAGGAAGACGGTGTAGAGTCTTATAATGTTTACAATATGTCTTTTATGTGAGTTTTGCTGCACTTGTTCATCCTTGAGTTTGCTTCAAATAACCTTGCTAGCCTAAACCTTGTATCGAGAGGGAATACTTCTCATGCATCCAAAATCCTTGAGCCAACTACTATGCCATTTGTGTCCACCATACCTACCTACTACATGGTATTTCTCCGCCATTCCAAAGTAAATTGCTTGAGTGCTACCTTTAAAATTCCATCATTCACCTTTGCAATATATAGCTCATGGGACAAAATAGCCTTAAAAACTATCGTAGTATTGAATATGTACTTATGCACTTTATCTTTTATTAAGTTGCTTGTTGTGCGATAACCATGCTTCTGGGGAACGCCATCAACTATTGTTGAATATCATGTGAGTTGCTATGCATGTCCGTCTTGTCTGAAGGATCTATCATTTTAGTGGTTGGAGCATGCAAAATTGTTAGAGAAGAACATTGGGCCGCTAACTAAAGCCATGAATCATGGTGGAAGTTTCAGTTTTGGACATATATCCTCAATCTCATATGAGAATAATAATCATTGCTACATGCTTATGCATTTAAGAGGAGTCCATTATCTGTTGTCCATGTTGTCCCGGTATGGATGTCTAAGTTGAGAATAATCAAAAGCGAGAAATCCAAAATGCGAGCTTTCTCCTTAGACCTTTGTACAGGCGGCATGGAGGTACCCCTTTGTGACACTTGGTTGAAACATGGCATGCGAAGATCCGGTAGTCCAAGCTAAGTAGGACGAGGTGCGGGCACTATTAGTATACTATGCATGAGGCTTGCAACTTGTAAGATATAATTTACATAACTCATATGCTTTATTACTACCGTTGACAAAATTGTTTCATGTTTTCAAAATAAAAGCTCTAGCACAAATACAGCAATCGATGCTTTCCTCTTGAAGGACCTTTCTTTTACTTTTAATGTTGAGTCAGTTTACCTATCTCCTTCCACCTTAAGAAGCAAACACTTGTGTGAACTGTGCATTGATTCCTACATACTTGCATATTGCACTTGTTATATTACTTTATGTTGACAATATCCATGAGATATACATGTTATAAGTTGAAAGCAACCGCTGAAACTTAATCTTCCTTTGTGTTGCTTCAACACCTTTACTTTGATTTATTGCTTTATGAGTTAACTCTTATGCAAGACTTATTGATGCTTGTCTTGAAAGTACTATTCATGAAAGTCTTTGTCATATGATTCACTTGTTTACTCATGTCATTACCTTTGCTTTGATCGCTGCATTCATTACATATGTTTACAAATAGTATGATCAAGATTATGATGGCATGTCACTTCGAAATTATCTTTGTTATCGTTTTACCTGCTCGGGACGAGCAGAACTAAGCTTGGGGATGCTGATACGTCTCCAACGTATCGATAATTTCTTATGTTCCATGCTACTTTATTGATGATACCTACATGTTTTATGCACATTATATGTCATATTTATGCATTTTCTGGAACTAACCTATTAACAAGATGCCGAAGAGCCAGTGTTTTCTGCTGTTTTTGGTTTCAGAAATCCTAGTAAGGAAATATTCTCGGAATTGGACGAAACTTTCGCCCAGGGTCCTATTTTTGCACGAAGCTTCCGAAGACCGAAGAGATAACGAAGTGGGGCCACGAGGCAGCCAGGATAGGGCGGCGCGGCCGTGCCCCCGCCGCACGGCCCTACCCCCGGACACCTCGTGTGGCCCCCGTTGACCTTCCGCCTACTTAAAGTCTCCGTCGCAACCCCCGCAGAGAGCCACGATACGGAAAACCTTCCAGAGACGCCGCGAATCCCATCTCGGGGATTCAGAGCCTCCGGCACCCTGCCGAGAGGGGATTCATCTCCGGAGGACTCTACACCGCCATGGTCGCCTCCGGAGTGATGAGTGAGTAGTTCACCCCTGGACCATGGGTCCATAGCAGCTAGATGGTCGTCTTCTCCTTGTTGTGCTTCATTGTTGGATCTTGTGAGCTGCCTAACATGATCAAGATCATCTATATGTAATACTATATGTTGTGTTTGTCGGGATCCGATGGATAGAGAGTACTATGATTATGGTGATTATCAATCTATTGTTTATGTGTTGTTTATGATCTTGCATGCTCTCCGTTATTAGTAGAGGCTCTGGCCAAGTTTGTACTCTTAACTCCAAGAGGGAGTATTTATGCTCGATAGTGGGTTCATGCCTTCATTGACACCTGGGACAGTGACAGAAAGTTCTAAGGTTGTGATGTGTTGCCACTAGGGATAAAACATTGATTCTATGTCTAAGGATGTAGTTGTCGATTACATTACGCACCATACTTAATGCAATTGTCTGTTGCTTAGCAACTTAATACTGAATGGGGTTCGGATGATAACCTGAAGGTGGACTTTTTAGGCATAGATGCAGTTGGATGGCGGTCTATGTACTTTGTCGTAATGCCCAATTAAATCTCACTATATTTATCATATCATGTATATGCATTGTTATGCCTTTCTCTATTTGTCAATTGCCCGACTGTAATTTGTTCACCCAACATGCTTTTATCTTATGGGAGAGACACCTCTAGTGAACTGTGGACCCCGGTCCTATTCTTTACATAGCATACAATCTACTGCAATTGTGTTTTACTGTTTTCTTTGCAAACATCTTCCACTCGATACGTTTAATCCTTTGTTACAGCAAGCCGGTGAGATTGACAACCTCATTCGTTGGGGCAAAGTACTTTGGTTTTGTTGTGCAGATTCCACGTTGGCGCGGAATCCCTGGTGTTGCGCCGCATCACATTTCGCGACCATCAACCTTCAACGTGCTTCTTGGCTCCTACTGGTTCGATTAAACCTTGGTTTCATACTGAGGGAAACTTGCTTCTATACGCATCATACCTTCCACTTGGGGTTCCCAACGGACGTGTGCATCTACGCGTATCGCCCTGATGATCTCCGGGTGTGCATCCTCTTCAACGCAAAGTTGTGTACTCGGTCCACGGCCTCCTTCTGTAGGCTGGATAATCTCAAGTGCAGGACCTTCGTCTATGAGAGGCTCGTCATCAGTACCATCCACAGGTGCATCGGGCTGGGTGGTCTTGAGACTACCCGGACGCCCGTGATGATCTCCGGGCGTGCATCCACTTCAACGCAAAGCTGTGTACTCGGTCCACGGCCTCCTTCTGTAGACTGGATAATCTCAGGTGCAGGACCTTCGTCTATGAAAGGCTCGTCATCAGTACCATCCACAGGTGCATCAAACTGAGATTCATCTTCAAATCTCCCATCAAACTGAGAGACCTCTTTAACTCTATGCTTCTGCAATTAGTACATCAACCGATTAGACAAACATCTAAGGGATGCAACCTGAACAAATGCCGTTTTACATATTTACCTTCTCATCTGGCACAGCACATGTCCTAGAGCTGAAACCCGTTTCCTGAAGCAAGCGCTTTTTCTCTCCTTCCCGTCCATCCATCTGCAACAAGTTAAATTGAGTACAGAACCTTGCACAGCAATGCAAACTATTGATTGAAACAGCGGCAGCATCAATATAAATAATTAACTACATATGCCAGCACACATACAGTGTGAGCAAGATCTGCTTCTCCTGCTAAAGGATCATTATATGGTTCACCATGCTAAACCCGCCTAACATATGTGCGGTCCATCCCAAAAATGTGTAAATGATCTGCCACTACAGGGTGAGGCCTCTTCTCACCATTCATACATGTGCAGCGCGGGCAATACACGTCCAGGTTGTGACCATCATGAGCTCTAATAAACCCCATAAAGGGTTGAACACCATTTATATATGAAGGGGAACATAAGTGTCCATGCAGTTTCCAAGTTCTGTCCATCTGTTTAATTATGAGATACAGTGGTTGGTGATTAATTTAAGGCGAAGTAGGAAATGTATATCCATCGAGTACAAAACTATACTACATGATTATGCATTTCAGCAATCATGTCGAGTACAAAACAAAAAATGCCCATCGACATTTTAGCAAACAGATCGTGTACAAAACTCTGCCATGGCATTTCAGCAAATTAACGGATCGAGTGCAGAACCGACTCTATATG
This sequence comes from Lolium multiflorum, assembly GCA_030979885.1. Classification (NCBI taxonomy): domain Eukaryota; kingdom Viridiplantae; phylum Streptophyta; class Magnoliopsida; order Poales; family Poaceae; genus Lolium; species Lolium multiflorum. The sequence goes on from CM061748.1 coordinate 218,870,222, forward strand.
CCCACGCAAATGAACAAATTGATCGATGACAAATCGAGCGGAAAACTATAAAGTGCCAATTAGTTCGAGCATACTGACGAATTTTTTTAGCAGCATCAAGAAAATATAAATCGTTAGGCTGTCTTGCCCGATACATGATTGAGCTAGAGATAGCAGCCCTACCGTGGATCAACTTGACCGCCGGTGCGTCTCGAGAAGAACGACGGGGAGGGGAAGCTTCTTCTTCGCACGGACGGGACGGGGAGGGGAAGCTCTTCGCACGGACGTACGGGTGGGTGGGGGGTCATGCGGCCGGGCCGCCGGGGTGATAATTAAGGTCGGTAGGTGGCGTTTAATGGAGTTGCGTGTGTAATTTGCCGTGCACAAGGTTGAGGAATAGGCGGTTCCCTTTGCCGCGCGCACAATTCAAACTATCCCGCCCATGTAGTTTAAATTCGCCATATTTTCGTTAAATCGACATAAAGTCATGTGAGTGGGGGAAAATTAGCAAAGTTGCTTGAAAAATAGTAAAACTCTGGAATTATCCTTTAAATATGCTCTACTTCGTGTGAAAATCGGGGTGTGGAAGCATGTTGAGCTGTTTTATTTGTACTTTCTTCATTAAAACTCCCATTTTATGCACTTTGGATGGAAAGAAATCATTTGTACATAAATTTTGACAACGCCATTTGCAAACACTAATTGTTTACATGCCAAGATGCACCCATCCACCAAATATATATGTGGCAAAAGTTTATCACAATCTAGCAGATATGCATAATTAGTGAGGGACCCCTTTTGATTTTGTGCAATTTCCACTAATTAGGTAGAGATCGAGAAGGGTTAATTAATTAGGCCATGTTAGGGGTTATGTGTTTTAGATTAGGTTGTGTGGATTCAAATACAACTTCTTTATTTGTGTGCTATGATTAATCAAAACTAGATCGATCGACTGCGCACACATTATTAGAGGCGCATGCCTTTGCGCACAAAGTGCATGTGTGTGTTGTTGGCCACCAACGAGAGAGAGAGAGAGAGAGAGAGAGAGAGAGAGAGAGAAAGAGAGAGAGGTAGAGAGAGCTACATACGAGAGAGCGATTGAAATCCCCAAATTAAACACATATATATGCATGGCACATTTAATTTAATTAGAGGACCGCGAGGCACCCCTGGCCTGCTTGATGCATAATTAAGTGTCATTGGCCTATATATAGGGTTTAATTAGGGTTTAGGGTTTAGGGTTAGGAGGTTAGGGTTTAGGGTCTAGGGTTTAGGGTTTAATGTTTATGGTGTTTAGGGTTTAGGGATTAGGGATTAGGGTTTATTTAGGGTTTAAGGTTTAGGGATCATCGATCGAGTGCGCACACACACATTATTAGAGGCACACGCGCCTTTGCGCATAAAGTGCATGCGTATATGTGTGTGTTTTTTGGCCACCAACGACATATAGATGATCGAGAGAGAGATTGAAATCCCCCAAGAATATGTTCAAATATATATTAAAATATATGCACGAATTAATGCATGCATGGTAGGCCATGCATGCACACTAATTATATATATATTATGAGGAAACTTAATCAAATGTGTTTTCATTCGAGAGAACTTGTCAAAATTCAAGTTAATTAATTTATCATCGATAATTATATAATTAATTAATGAATCTCAGGGAGATGTTATACAACATATGATCGATATATAGGCCATGTATATATTAATTGGTTTTAATCTACCGTTTAATTTGCTAGCTAGCTGCATGCTATATATAGAGCATGTTTTTATTAGATCGGGTTATAGCTAGTATAGTTTAGGGTTATGTGTTTTAATTAACTAGGGTTTGATTAGCTAGGGGTTAGTTATATATATATGGTTTAGGGTTAATGCATGTCACATTTAATTTAACTAGAGGACCGCGAGGCACCCCTGGCCTGCTTGATGCACAATTAAGTGTCGTTGGCCTATATATATAGGGTTTAATTAGGGTTTAGGGTTAGCTAGCTGGGTTTAGGGTTTAGTGTTTTGGGTGTTTAGCTAGGGTCTAGGGTTTAGGGTTTAGTGTTTACGGTGTTTAGAGGGTCTAGGGTTTAGTGTTTAGGGTGTTTAGGGTCTAGGGTTTAGGGTCTAGTGTTTAGGGTCTATGGTTTAGGGTTTAATTAGTGTTTAGGGTGTTTAGGGTTTAGGGTTTAGTGTTTACGGTGTTTAGGGTCTAGGGTTTAGGGTTTAGTGTTTAGGGTATAGGGTTTAGGGTTTAATTAGTGTTTAGGGTGTTTATAGGGTTTAGGGTTTAGGGTTTAGGGTTTAGGGTTTTAGGGTTTAGGGTTTAGGGTTTAGGGTTTAGGGTTTAGGGTTTAGGGTTTACGGTGTTTAGGGTCTAGGGTTTAGGGTTTAGTGTTTAGGGTGTTTAGGGTCTAGGGTTTAGTGTGTTTAGGGTGTTTAGGGTTTAGGGGATTAGGGATTAGGGTTTTAGGGTTGTTTAAGGTTTAGGGATCATCGATCGAGTGCGCACACACATTATTAGAGGCACCCGCGCCTTTACGCATCAAGTGCATGCGTATATATGTGTGTTTTTTGGGCCACCAACGATATATAGATGATCGAGAGAGAGAGAGATTGAAATCCCCAAGAATATGTTCAAATATACATTAAAATATATGCACGAATGCATTGTAGGCCATGCATGCACACTAATTATATATATATTATGAGGCAACTTAATCAAATGTGTTTTCATTCGAGAGAACTTGTCAAAGTTCAAGTTAATTAATTTATCACGATAATTATATAATTAATTAATGAATCTCAGGGATATGTTATACAACATGATCGATATAGGCCATGTATATTTTAATTGGTGTTAATCTACGGTTTGCTAGCTAGCTGCTATATATAGAGCATGTTTTTATTAGATCGGGTTATAGCTAGCTAGTATAGTTTAGGGTTATGTGTTTTAATTAAGTAGGGTTGATTAGCTAGGGTTAGTTACATATATATGGTTTAGGGTTAATGCATGGCACATTTAATTTTATTAGAGGATCACGAGGCACCCATGACCCGCTCGATCGATGCACAATTAAGTGTCGTTGGCCTATACATAGGGTTTAATTGGGGTTTAGGATTAGCTAGGGTTTAGGGTTAGGGTTAGGGTTAGGGTTAGGGTACGTTTAGGGTCTAGGGTTTAGGGTTTAGTGTTTAGGGTGTTTAGGGTTTAGGGATTAGGGATTTAAGGTTTTAGGGTTGTTTAAGGTTTAGGGATCATCGATCGAGTGCGCACACACATTATTAGAGGCACCCGCGCCTTTACGCATAAATTGCATGCATATATATGTGTGTTTTTTGGGCCACCAACGATATATAGATGATCGAGAGAGAGAGATTGAAATCCCCAAGAATATGTTCAAATATACATTAAAATATATGCACGAATGCATTGTAGGCCATGCATGCACACTAATTATATATATATTATGAGGCAACTTAATCAAATGTGTTTTCATTCGAGAGAACTTGTCAAAGTTCAAGTTAATTAATTTATCACGATAATTATATAATTAATTAATGAATCTCAGGGATATGTTATACAACATGATCGATATAGGCCATGTATATATTAATTGGTGTTAATCTACGGTTTGCTAGCTAGCTGCTATATATAGAGCATGTTTTTATTAGATCGGGTTATAGCTAGCTAGTATAGTTTAGGGTTATGTGTTTTAATTAAGTAGGGTTGATTAGCTAGGGTTAGTTACATATATATGGTTTAGGGTTAATGCATGGCACATTTAATTTTATTAGAGGATCACGAGGCACCCATGACCCGCTCGATCGATGCACAATTAAGTGTCGTTGGCCTATACATAGGGTTTAATTGGGGTTTAGGATTAGCTAGGGTTTAGGGTTAGGGTTAGGGTTAGGGTACGTTTAGGGTCTAGGGTTTAGGGTTTAGTGTTTAGGGTGTTTAGGGTTTAGGGATTAGGGATTTAAGGTTTTAGGGTTGTTTAAGGTTTAGGGATCATCGATCGAGTGCGCACACACATTATTAGAGGCACCCGCGCCTTTACGCATAAATTACATGCATATATATGTGTGTTTTTTGGGCCACCAACGATATATAGATGATCGAGAGAGAGAGAGATTGAAATCCCCAAGAATATGTTCAAATATACATTAAAATATATGCACGAATGCATTGTAGGCCATGCATGCACACTAATTATATATATATTATGAGGCAACTTAATCAAATGTGTTTTCATTCGAGAGAACTTGTCAAAGTTCAAGTTAATTAATTTATCACGATAATTATATAATTAATTAATGAATCTCAGGGATATGTTATACAACATGATCGATATAGGCCATGTATATTTTAATTGGTGTTAATCTACGGTTTGCTAGCTAGCTGCTATATATAGAGCATGTTTTTATTAGATCGGGTTATATCTAGTATAGTTTAGGGTTATGTGTTTTAATTAAGTAGGGTTGATTAGCTAGGGTTAGTTACATATATATGGTTTAGGGTTAATGCATGGCACATTTAATTTTATTAGAGGATCGCGAGGCACCCATGACCCGCTCGATCGATGCACAATTAAGTGTCGTTGGCCTATACATAGGGTTTAATTGGGGTTTAGGATTAGCTAGGGTTTAGGGTTAGGGTTAGGGTTAGGGTTAGGGTACGTTTAGGGTCTAGGGTTTAGGGTTTAGTGTTTAGGGTGTTTAGGGTTTAGGGATTAGGGATTTAGGGGTTTTAGGGTTGTTTAAGGTTTAGGGATCATCGATCGAGTGCGCACACACATTATTAGAGGCACCCGCGCCTTTACGCATAAATTGCATGCATATATATATATGTGTGTTTTTTGGCCACCAACGATATATAGATGATCGAGAGAGAGAGATTGAAATCCCCAAGAATATGTTCAAATATACATTAAAATATATGCACGAATGCATTGTAGGCCATGCATGCACACTAATTATATATATATTATGAGGCAACTTAATCAAATGTGTTTTCATTCGAGAGAACTTGTCAAAGTTCAAGTTAATTAATTTATCACGATAATTATATAATTAATTAATGAATCTCAGGGATATGTTATACAACATGATCGATATAGGCCATGTATATTTTAATTGGTGTTAATCTACGGTTTGCTAGCTAGCTGCTATATATAGAGCATGTTTTTATTAGATCGGGTTATAGCTAGCTAGTATAGTTTAGGGTTATGTGTTTTAATGAAGTAGGGTTGATTAGCTAGGGTTAGTTACATATATATGGTTTAGGGTTAATGCATGGCACATTTAATTTTATTAGAGGATCACGAGGCACCCATGACCCGCTCGATCGATGCACAATTAAGTGTCGTTGGCCTATACATAGGGTTTAATTGGGGTTTAGGATTAGCTAGGGTTTAGGGTTAGGGTTAGGGTTAGGGTTAGGGTACGTTTAGGGTCTAGGGTTTAGGGTTTAGTGTTTAGGGTGTTTAGGGTTTAGGGATTAGGGATTTAAGGTTTTAGGGTTGTTTAAGGTTTAGGGATCATCGATCGAGTGCGCACACACATTATTAGAGGCACCCGCGCCTTTACGCATAAATTGCATGCATATATATGTGTGTTTTTTGGGCCACCAACGATATATAGATGATCGAGAGAGAGAGAGATTGAAATCCCCAAGAATATGTTCAAATATACATTAAAATATATGCACGAATGCATTGTAGGCCATGCATGCACACTAATTATATATATATTATGAGGCAACTTAATCAAATGTGTTTTCATTCGAGAGAACTTGTCAAAGTTCAAGTTAATTAATTTATCACGATAATTATATAATTAATTAATGAATCTCAGGGATATGTTATACAACATGATCGATATAGGCCATGTATATTTTAATTGGTGTTAATCTACGGTTTGCTAGCTAGCTGCTATATATAGAGCATGTTTTTATTAGATCGGGTTATAGCTAGCTAGTATAGTTTAGGGTTATGTGTTTTAATTAAGTAGGGTTGATTAGCTAGGGTTAGTTACATATATATGGTTTAGGGTTAATGCATGGCACATTTAATTTTATTAGAGGATCGCGAGGCACCCATGACCCGCTCGATCGATGCACAATTAAGTGTCGTTGGCCTATACATAGGGTTTAATTGGGGTTTAGGATTAGCTAGGGTTTAGGGTTAGGGTTAGGGTTAGGGTTACGTTTAGGGTCTAGGGTTTAGGGTTTAGTGTTTAGGGTTTAGGGATTAGGGATTTAGGGGTTTTAGGGTTGTTTAAGGTTTAGGGATCATCGATCGAGTGCGCACACACATTATTAGAGGCACCCGCGCCTTTACGCATAAATTGCATGCATATATATATATGTGTGTTTTTTGGCCACCAACGATATATAGATGATCGAGAGAGAGATTGAAATCCCCAAGAATATGTTCAAATATACATTAAAATATATGCACGAATGCATGGTAGGCCATGCATGCACACTAATTATATATATATATTATGAGGCAACTTAATCAAATGTGTTTTCATTCGAGAGAACTTGTCAAAATTAAAGTTAATTAATTTATCACGATAATTATATAATTAATTAATGAATCTCAGGGATATGTTATACAACATGATCGATATAGGCCATGTATTTATTAATTGGTGTTAATCTACGGTTTGCTAGCTAGCTGCTATATATAGAGCATGTTTTTATTAGATCGGGTTATAGCTAGTATAGTTTAGGGTTATGTGTTTTCATTAAGTAGGGTTGATTAGCTATGGTTAGTTACATATATATGGTTTAGGGTTAATGCATGGCACATTTAATTTAATTAGAGGACCGCGAGGCACCCCTGGCCTGCTTGATGCACAATTAAGTGTCGTTGGCCTATATATAGGGTTTAATTAGGGTTTAGGGTTAGGGTTAGGGTTTAGGGTCTAGGGTTTAGTGTTTAGGGTGTTTAGGGTTTAGGGATTAGGGATTAGGGTTTCAGGGTTGTATAAGGTTTAGGGATCATCGATCGAGTGCGCACACACATTATTAGAGGCACCCGCGCCTTTGCGCATAAAGTGCATGCGTATAGTTTAGGGTTATTTGTTTTAATTAAGTAGGGTTTGATCAGCTAGGGTTAGTTACATATATATGGTTTAGGGTTAATGCATGGCACATTACATATAGTTTAAATCTCAAGAATGTTTATACATGATAGGCCATATGTGCAAAGGAATTTTTTTCCTCGTGAACTTGTCAAAATTCAAGTTTATCAGTGCCAATGGAAACTAGTCCAAAAAATTACATAGAGGACCAAAAGTACTAGACAATAACTAATAGAACCTGCAACTTTACAAAAAGGAACCCAAAACATATAGAAGAAAATCAATCGAGTCCTTCTCGACCGCACATCAGATCTCTGCTCCGCATCCTTTCCAGCAACTCCGTCGCCGGGGACGCACCACTTGGGACGGTGTCGCCGGTAGTCGCCAGGACGAAGGAGAAGAAGGGCCTCAGCAACGGCATATTGGCTCTGAGAAGGGTCGCTGAAAGTCCAAGATGTGCACGGGCAAGACGGATGACGCCGTCGTATGCCCCGAGCTTGTGAACTTTAGCAGCTTGACTTCCCCATTGGCCAGATCTGAAGCACTGACCAAAGCAAGCCTCACCGTTAGCGCCATCACATTGATGGCACCAGATCGGGGTTTGGCCGGCAAGATCCGCCAGATTCACCATAGGCCAGATCTGAAGCCGATGACGAGATCCCCGACTCCATTGCGCCATTCTGCTCATGGGAAACACTGGATCTAAGCTTACAACAACACTAACTCCCTCGGATCCAAATTAGCTGACTCAACTTTGCTTATCTAAATATGGATGTATCCACACATGTTTTTACTCTAGATACATACACGTCTAAGGAAAGTTGAATCAATTAATTTAGTTCGGAGGGTGTACAATATACAGAGAGAAGTCGGCCTCGTCTCCGGCCGGCGAGGCCGCCGGAGAGAAGGGGGAGAGGAGCCGGGGGAGTGGGAGAGACTCGAGAGAGAAAGAGAAGAGGAAGAAATGAGAGCTCCCTGGGGAAGAACATTATTTTTGTCGTTCTGCTCGTAGCTTGAAACTGAAAATTTCGGCCACGCGCCAAATCATCCCGCCGCATCCATTCGAAAATCCCGTGACCAGTTTTACCCTTTTAACCCTGGTCCGGAAGCTACAACCCACCGACCATGGAGGGCTCATTCGGTAACAATGAAATATCTTGCCTAGATCCCGAACCCTCCCCACAGCCCACACCCACCCACCAACCATTCGCCCCATTAGCTCAAAAATACTCTCACACGCCAAAGCTCCGACTCTCTACAGTACTAGATCTGCTTCGCCGCCGGCATACTCCTCCACAGCGTAGCCTTGATCGTGTTGGCTGTCCACCCACCTGATCCGCTCCCCCGCCGCCCTCGTCACCGACGGATCGCTTCACCGCCGACCTCGCCACCGACGGATCTGCTTCACCGCCGACCTCGCCACCGACGGATCGCTTCACCGCCGACCTCGCCACCGACTACCTCGCCGCGGCTGTATCAACTTCACCGAATACCTTGCCAGCCAACCAGATCTGCTTCACTAACGCCCGCTTCTACTGAAACAGGTCGATTCATCGTCTCCCGCGTTCGCCGCCGCTGGAATGCAAGTTGCCGCCCGTCCACCCCGCCGCAGCTTGGTTAGTACGCTGGCCCGTTAGATCGCGGTGTTTCTTTAGCCATGTTTTGTGTAGTTATTTGCAGATCTCATATGCCGTTAACTTTCTTGATGTGTTGCTTCGCATGAAGTTTGTTTAAATGTTGTACAGTACAAAAGCATTATCCGGTCGCTACCATCCTGTTCATTCTACTGACACCTGTGTGCATCCACATATTTATAGCCTTGTACCCATTCATTTGCTGCCAACTGTTTTTGTACTGCATGCTATTGTCGCACTGCTTTTATAGTCGTGCTATGGGCATTTCCAATCTGCTTGTTCTTATACCACGTCATTAGCTCACCGCTAGCTGTTTTCTCGTGTCTGCTATTCTCACACTGCTTTTATAATCATGCTATGTGCATTTCCAATCTGCTTGCTCTTATACCTCGTCTTTAGCTTATATAGTTATTGCTGCGTGCATGTCTGGTCTTTGTATTATCGTAGACTGACTTGTCAATGTTATTTTTCCTAGGGATTGATCATGCGAACCACTTATTAGAACATCCAACATTAACAGCGGGGACGCTAGGTAAGGTTGGAATCTGAGTTCGTGGTTGGTAATTTTGGCAGTTTACTTCCGTTATTATCTATAACCTATATGCATTGTTCCTTATGCAAGAGATTAACACTTGGAACCCTGCCATAGCAATGCCATTCATGCTTTACTATGTTTCTGCCTATTTGATATGCTTGTCTTGGAGAAACTTCGAGGGTGATTTGAACCTGACATTTGGTCATTCTTAATGCCAGTTTACTTTATGTGTAAAACCTTGGCATTACCCTACTCTAAATCTGAATGTCTGAAATTCGTATCTCATGCAAAGCAACATCTAGTTGGTTTTAATCTGATATCTGGTAACTATTGGCTTATTCATTTGGCAGCTCAAGTTTTTTGTTATTTGAAACCAGCTGACTTGGTCTTAAATGTGATATCTAAACACAGATTAAGGACAATGGAGCAGGAGGATTAGCATTTCACTTGATGGCTGAACCTAAAATGATAGGCATGTTGACCACGACTAGTGCACGCAAGAGAAGGACCTGCAGTGAGCCAGTATGTGCTTAGTACATGCATCTTATCTTATCTTGTGCTTATTTCTGCTACATGCTGTTATCTGATCTCTACATTGCGTAATACATGTTTGAATAGTTAATTGTTGTAACTATGTTTACAATGTTACCAGAATGCAGTTTTAATGAAGCAGTCATCATTAGAAGATAGTCGCCAAAAAAGGATCTGTAGCGACCCTGTGCAACATTATGATGTAAGTTTGTGCTTAGTACAAGTTCCATACATGTCTTATTTATGCAACTTGTTATTATCTTATATCTACATTGCATAATAAATGTTTGCATAGTTCATCGTTTAACTCTTTTTGCATTATTATCAGAATGCAGTTGTGATGAAGCAATCTTCATTACCAGTGAGGCCCACAAAAAGTTCTGATGCATCTTCTCATAGCCGTCAACCTAGACCATTTCTTTCATCAGACAGTAAATATCTCAAGGCTGTACTTTATAAAAGACATGGTATTGCTGCTTTAAGATCTGTAGCTGATATGTTGACAAAGAGTACACAAGATTCAATCAAGGCGATTGCCAAATGTCAACGTGTTATTGATGATGCTAATAGAAGTCCTCAATGATTCTATGTCATTTTTTTATTTGGGCACATTAATTGCCTTGTAATTTTCCTATTTGTTTTATTTGTGTATGTACTTGTGTGTATCATTGAAATCAGATTTTAGGCTCATGAAATTTAATGCAAGTTGACTAGTCAAACAAGTAGGGCCCTACAACAGATTGGGCCGGCCCACTTACAGTAGTGTGGGACCCACTTTCATTTTGGGCCGGCCCACTTCTTTAGGCCGGCCCGGTTACACGATAATGGGCTCCACATGCTTATTGGGCCGGCCCACTTGCTCTATGGTGGTCCCACATGGTAAATGGGGCCCTTTAATAGGAAGGTGGGACCCACTGTGTTTTTGGCCCGCCCACTATCTTGTCCGGCCCACTTTCTATATGGTGGACCCCACACACCAAATGGGCTGGCCCTTTAATAGGAAGGTGGGACCCACTGTGTTTTGGCCCGCCCACTATCTTGTTGGGCCCACTTTCTATATGGTGGACCACACATACCAAATGGGCCATTAACAGAATATGGGACCCACCGTGTTTTGGCCGACCCACTAGCTTGGTGGGCCAGCCCACTTGCTATATGGTGGGCCCCACATACTAAATGGGCGCCCTTTAACAGAAAGTGGGACCCACCTATGTTTTTGGCCCGCCCACTATTTTGTTGGGCCGGCCCACTTGCTATATGGTGGACCCCACAAACTAAATGGGCCGACCCTTTAAGGAAAGTGGGACCCACTGTGTTTTTGGCCGACCCACTAGCTTGTTGGGCCGCCCACTTGCTATACGGTGGACCCACACACTAAATGGGCCGCCTTTTAACGGAAAGTGGGACCCACTGTTTTTGGCCGCCCACTTGCTTCTTGGGCCGGCCCGCTGTAAGGTGGACCCCACATGTTAAATTTAAGTTTTGACCAATCAACCTTAGAGGTTAGGCCCGGCCCACGTAACTAATGGACCAGCCCACTATATAGTTGACCGGTCAAACTATGTCATCCGGCCCGACCCGCTTAAGACGTGGCAGCCTCGTGTGGGCCTACCATCTACCACGGGTTTTCAGCGGTTAACGCCGTTAACCGCTAACGTACGCCACGTGTCGGTTGCATGACGTCGGCGTCAACGGGCTCGAAAACACTTCCGCAACGGTCGATTTTCCGTGGCGGAAGCCCAAGCGCGACGGACCGAAAAATCGTCGTTGGACTTTGCTGACGCAGTTTCAACGGAACCCATATCGTCGGGTTAGGCCCATAGGCGACGAAAATGCCCCTTAGTTGACGATTTTGGGACATTGTCTATCAGAACTTTTCTTGTAGTGATTCTTTTACTTTTATTGTTGAGTCAGTTTACCTATCTCCTTCCACCTTCAGAAGCAAACACTTGTGTGAACTGTGCATTGATTCCTACATACTTGCATATTGCACTTGTTATATTACTTTATGTTGACAATATCCATGAGATATACATGTTATAAGTTGAAAGCAACCGCTGAAACTTAATCTTCCTATGTGTTGCTTCAACACCTTTACTTTGATTTATTGCTTTATGAGTTAACTCTTATGCAAGACTTATTGATGCTTGTCTTGAAGTACTATTCATGAAAAGTCTTTGCTATATGATTCACTTGTTTACTCATGTCATTTCCTTTGTTTTGATCGCTGCATTCATTACATATGTTTACAAATAGTATGATCAAGATTATGATGGCATGTCACTTCAGAAATTATCTTTGTTATCGTTTTACCTGCTCGGGACGAGCAGAACTAAGCTTGGGGATGCTGATACGTCTCCAACGTATCGATAATTTCTTATGTTCCATGCTACTTTATTGATGATACCTACATGTTTTATGCACATTATATGTCATATTTATGCATTTTATGGAACTAACCTATTAACAAGATGCCGAAGAGCCGGTTGTCTGCTGTTTTTGGTTTCAGAAATCCTAGTAAGGAAATATTCTCGGAATTGGACGAAACTTTCGCCCAGGGTCCTATTTTTGCACGAAGCTTCCGAAGACCGAAGAGATAACGAAGTGGGGCCACGAGGCAGCCAGGGGACAGGCGGCGCCGGCCCCGGCCGCGCGGCCCTACCCCCGGGCACCTCGTGTGGCCCCCGCGTTGCCCTTCCGCCTACTTAAAGTCTCCGTCGCGAAACCCCCGACCGAGAGCCACGATACGGAAAACCTTCCAGAGACGCGCCGCCGCGAATCCCATCTCGGGGGATTCAGGAGATCGCCTCCGGCACCCTGCCGAGAGGGGATTCATCTCCCGGAGGACTCTACACCGCCATGGTCGCCTCCGGAGTGATGAGTGAGTAGTTCACCCTGGTCCATAGCAGTAGCTAGATGGTCGTCTTCTCCTTGTTGTGCTTCATTGTTGGATCTTGTGAGCTGCCTAACATGATCAAGATCATCTATCTGTAATACTATATGTTGTGTTTGTCGGGATCCGATGGATAGAGAGTACTATGATTATGGTGATTATCAATCTATTGTTTATGTGTTGTTTATGATCTTGCATGCTCTCCATTAGTAGAGGCTCTGGCCAAGTTTGTACTCTTAACTCCAAGAGGGAGTATTTATGCTCGATAGTGGGTTCATGCCTCCATTAAATCGGGACAGTGACAGAAAGTTCTAAGGTTGTGGATGTGTTGTTGCCACTAGGGATAAAACATTGATTCTATGTCTAAGGATGTAGTTGTCGATTACATTACGCACCATACTTAATGCAATTGTCTGTTGCTTAGCAACTTAATACTGAATGGGGTTCGGATGATAACCTGAAGGTGGACTTTTTAGGCATAGATGCAGTTGGATGGCGGTCTATGTACTTTGTCGTAATTCCCAATTAAATCTCACTATATTTATCATATCATGTATATGCATTGTTATGCCTTTCTCTATTTGTCAATTGCCCGACTGTAATTTGTTCACCCAACATGCTTTTATCTTATGGGAGAGACACCTCTAGTGAACTGTGGACCCCGGTCCTATTCTTTACATAGCATACAATCTACTGCAATTGTGTTTACTGTTTTCTTTGCAAACATCTTCCACTCGATACGTTTAATCCTTTGTTACAGCAAGCCGGTGAGATTGACAACCTCACTGTTTCGTTGGGGCAAAGTACTTTGTTTTGTTGTGCAGATTCCACGTTGGCGCGGAATCCCTGGTGTTGCGCCGCATCACATTTCGCGACCATCAACCTTCAACGTGCTTCTTGGCTCCTCCTGGTTCGATTAAACCTTGGTTTCTTTCTGAGGGAAAACTTGCTACTGTGCGCATCATACCTTCCTCTTGGGGTTCCCAACGAACGTGTGAGTTACACGCCATCAACTCCCGCGTCCCTCTCATCTCTGACAAGGCACAACCGAAACTACCCTAGCGGAGGACCTAGGCATAGTACCACCGCCTCGGGCCCCTTACGCCGCTCGGACCGCGTTCCCCATCTCTACCTCATCCTCGCCGCTGGATGACTCACTTCCGCATGACCAGCACACCGCATGCGTCCGCCACCACTCCTCTCTGTTGACGTCCCTGATCTCCGGACCAAGGGCTCAATTTCCTTCGATCAGCGAGCATGCACCGCCTCACGTTAGTTGTATCCCGCTCATTAGCGGCAACAAGGAACTCAGATCGCTGGTATCTTCACCCTCTGGCCATCGCTCCTACGGGTGCCCTTCACGGTTGATCCGGTGGCACCACACACTAGTTGGCTCTCAATCAATCCCCAACTCGGCTCCGACCACGATAGAAATTGACACCGACGCTGCCTTTGGAACAAGCCAAGGGTCGCCGTCCATGTTGCCACCTTCGTGCCCCCCAGACTCCTCCGACAAGCCAAGCATGCTCAGGCCGAGCACCTTCCCCCTCCCCCCTCTGTTCCCGGTCACATGTGTTCCTTGTGTCGTGCTCGTCGGGTGGATGGGACAACGGTGGTTCACAACTTCTTCCATGCAGGGGAGGCGTGGTTATATATGCGAGAGCGGCTGTACGGTGGCGTGCGGCAAGAGGGAGAGGAGCAGCACGACCTGCGACGGATCTCTAGCACGTTGTACAGAATGGACGGTGGAGTTGTGTGACTTTGTTTCATTATTAGGTGGGGAACCGATGGAGCTTTTTGCGTGGAAGTAAAAAAAAAAGATTTGGTTAGTTTTGCCAAATGAAACTCGGCTCCACCTTGACAGTGGGTCCCGTAGCTTGCCAAGTTAGCAAATACAAGTCATTGGATACGAGTCTCTGTCTGCACCAGTGACGGTATGTAGATGAGCATGTGTGTCGTATTCAGTGACCGCAAAATCATATTTGCATTGTTTGGTAATGGAGTTTATCGCCCAAACAAGTTAGGTACAAAGATCTACTATGACAAATGCATAAAATATGAAAATATATTTGATGACAAGTCTAAAATATTATTCTTTTGTTCTATATGTTTATATATTTATCAATATAGATAATAAAACTTTACGAAGTTTGACTTTGATTAAACCTTATATGTAACGATGGATTTTACTCATATTTCGTCTTAGCTAATCTAGTCGATCAGCATGCATGCATGCTATGCGCAAAGCCATACTGCGAGCTAGCTAGCATGATACTCCAATGATACGTGGCCTAACTATACTAAAAAAACGTGCTTGCTTGAAACAGAAGAAAACATCATATCGTTGCTTGAAACAGACGGTGGAGTACTAGTAGTTTGCAAGATACCCCATCAAAAAAAAGTAGTTTGCAAGATACACCGTCCCATGGATAACAATGCATGAAAGGAGAACATAAAATGGCCAGATCCTTGTTAATTACTAGCAGATTGCATGTAGGCTTGCTTATGTAGGAGATTAAAATTATGGAACAGGGACCTCGTCTGGTGACTTTGGTCATCGCCATGCACCCGGCCTCGAACAAGCTCGTTTTGCCGTGTCGATGGGGTGGTGGGCAAGCCGATGCAAGGGAATGCACCGTCCTTGAGGTGGTAGGCCGGCACGGCCCCCGGCTCGTTTGGTCACGTGACTCACCCATATTAGGTAAACCCTAGTTGTGTTTGAGATCGAGTATCTCAGTAGTTGTTAAGACTGATGTATGGTGTTGTGGTGGCATGCTCGGCCTCAACTACAACCTCTCCAATGAGCTCGTGGTTCACCGGAAAATCAATAGTTAGTGGGGTGGTGACATCGGGTAAAACTAGGGTTGCAACACGGACAGCTTTGCCAGACTGTTTATTGTAGCAGTTGAACTAACTATGCCCTAAAAAGTAGATCCAAAAAAATAGGAAGGCAAACCACCAAAAAATCAGTTTTGCGGGACATGCGGACGCACCGCACTGCCACCCTAGGTAAAACCTAGAAGTTCATCGGCTGATTACGGTGGGGTGCAACAGATGATACTCCATATTGATGCACACAGTAATATAGTGGTGCCATCTTCGATAAGCTAGTTGGGGTTTCCAATAAGGCAATTAACATGCATGCATTTACAATTGCGTTCACCCGATGTCGACTTGACCGTGCATCCATATATACATGGAGTTAAGATTAGGGTTTTCCTTGCGTGAAGTCAACCAGTCCAGTATGCACGTGAAGAAACAAGAGAAGAAGTTAGGGTTATTTCTACCAGAAAATAGAATAGTTTGGTATGCGCGTGGAGAAACAAAGGAAGAAGTTAGGGTTTTTTCTAGAATAGTTAATGGCTCTACAAACTTCCATATCACATCTACTCTACCCATCCGGAGTTCTCGACGGGGTTATGATTTTCACATTGCACCAACATTGGTTCATGCAACATTAGCTAGTGACTTCGTGTCACTAGGGTGAGTTTTTTTTTTTTTTTTGGAAATGAACGCCGTTATATATCATTTATGTCGCAATCACTGTGCCCCCGTCCTGACAAACCAAGACGCCTATGCTGGAACCCTCACGAAACCATAACGACTTTGAGACATGTTCGTCTAGTGAAGCTAGATTTGAAACGTCTTTGACCCCGTTTTCCTAGCTTGATATGAATTGGTAAGTGCAATTATATTTTTGTTACTGATTCCCAGCGTGCTCTCTGGACTATGACCGACATGGTAACACCTCGATCGACCTCACAGTGCATGCCCCGACTGGTGATCAGAACCGGTCGACCACCGTGATTCCTCGAATGGTATTTTCAGAGACATAAAATTAAGTTGTTGAGTTGTCCGAAGCGGCCACAAATACGAGAGAGAGAGAGAGAGAGAGAGAGAGAGAGAGAGAGAGATATAGAGAGAGAACAAGAGAGAGGGACATACATACTAGTACACGATTTTGCTCTTACCAAATCGAAATATGTACTAGAATGGGTACACTTATTGCTTATAGCTAGTAATACAAGAGAGGAACAATTTGTTTTATCTAGTACATGTATATAAGACGTGCCATTCAATAGTTTCCCGCGCAGATTCTGGGCCTCTACAAAATTTGTAAACGCGGATTTTGGAGATGCTCAGCCCAGCGCTGCAAATTTTACAGGTAGGAGCGTTTTGGACCATCTCACTTGAACAAAACCACTTCTCTCAAAAAAAAACTTGAACAAAACCACTACACCCAACACCAGCAGATCGGAGCCCTATTCTCCTCTCCTCTCCCACCGAAACCCTGACGCAGCCGCCGGAACTCCCCTCCGTCGCCGCTCCTGTCCCGGACCTCCTCCGCTCCGCCGGTCCCACCTCCCATCCGCACCATATCGTCGGGCGCCGCCAAAGACTCGCCGACGGGAGGACGACGCCACATATACCTTGGCGACGCGGCCGGCTGGCTCGCCGGAGCCCGCGTGCATCCATGCGCGCGGCTCCGTCGACCTGGCCGGACCACGTCGCGTAGCCTGGCCGAGGGCGTTGGGTGGTGCTCCACGCCGGCGAGGCGTCTCCGGCCAGCATGACGCGCCGGCAGCGGCGACGCGGGGCACGGAACGCCGTCGTCCACTACACCCTGAGAGGAGCCAGTGGAGGAGGTAACGCGGGTGTTCTGTGGTCTCGGCCTGGCCGCCGATTCCGGCAGGCTGCGCTCACCGGACTCCTCCGGGAACAGCATGGGAGAGCCGACCAGCAGGGGTGCGGTCAGGGGCGGACCTATGTGGGGGCAAAACCAGGCCATTGCCCGCCCATGATTTTGCCCAATTGCCTTTAAATTGATTTCTCAATCCCTAATTTTTAGCAACTATAATATCATTCCTTAGAGCTGGCACGCCGGCCACCAGCTCCGGCCCCCTTCTCCACATCGACGCCAGCGACGAGCTCACCCAGCTTGCTGCACAGGTGACGACCCCCGCTTCTTTCATTCCTCGTTCCTGGTTTTGGTGTGATGTGGATCTGCCAAGAGCTGGCAATCGTATTTAGAATTTGCAATTCAGTGTGTGCTAGCAACTTGCCCATCCGTAGACAAGTTCAAGCTAAAAGTTTTGATTTTGGTGTCCATTTCCGTGCGCGAGCTAGATGTACACCCAGATACGAACATTGACTCTTGATGTGCAAGATTAGCTAGTCCGAGCACTGTCAAGATGCAGACGGTGCTATTGATGCCCATTTGCTCTTCATTGCAGATTGGTATGTGAAATTTACAAACTGCTAGTACCTATTGTTCATTCCATACTTACAGGAATGTGGTTAGGTACAGGTTGCCAGGTAACTTGTGATTGTCTAATGTTCCAATGATTCTGTACTTATTACAGGAAAAGATGTAAATGAGCACGCAATTGCTTAGTTGCCACTGGCTTGTGTTTGTCTTTGGTGGTTATCCTCTTTTATTCACTGTTGAAGAAACTTAGGCAGCAGATTTTTGCACTGACATTTTGTTTGTGTAATCCATATATATTCCCCCACAGGAAACATGCTGGTGATCCATGCCTGGAGGACGCCAAGCTTGCTTGGCATGGTCTTTGTGGCTGGCACCCCACCATCAGATGGCACGCCACGAGGAGGGCCAAGCAGGTGGCGCCGAGCAAGGATGAGCCATGTTCCGCCCTGGAGATGAGATGGCCAGTCTGTAGCTTCACCGACCTCTCCGCTTTGTGCGGTCTTGCAACCATGACCTGTGGCCATTAGGAGTGCCATGCAACTATCTTCGCAGGTACAGGGAGGGAAGGGTGAGTTTGTAGTCTTTGCTCATTCCTACATTAATTGATTCGTGCTAGTAGTATGAATTTTTCTGTTGCTGCTCCTGTGTGATATATGAGATGGTCGAGCTCATGTGTTAAGAAGTTGTTTTGTTGGCTTGAATTAGTTGAGAATCTAAGACTGAGTTTTTGCTGATGCTTGCTTGCTGTTGGCTGTCCCTGATCCGACATATATATAGCCTGTGTGTGTGTGTGTGTGTGTGTGTGTCTTAAGCATGAATCAAGTCATCTTTCCATTAATAATGCTATAAATATTTGGTTATGCATTTTTGTGCTACTGACCTGTTGCCTGTGAATGTTTGCAGTGCAACTGATCTTTGTTTGGTTCAAGTAGTATATTTTATATATTGATCTTGCATCTTTTCTGTCTTGGTGTCGTTTCATTTAGTACAGCAGTCATAATGTAATGTCCAGGGGAGGGTAACACATACATACGTGCATGGCCTCCTTCCTTGTTGTTCAAATTAAGTAGATATGCATGCAAATGGTGGTGTTGTACAAGAGGAATCACCACATGAAGATGCTTAAAAAGAATCACCTAAGGCATTGCCATGTGGTTGATGCAGTAACATATTGGCTGACTCTTGCTATTTATTATATGTCTAGAATCTATTCCTTGTTTTAAGTCAGATGCCTAATTGGTTGTGCATTTCCTTGATGTGTGTAGCTGCCGGAGGACGCCAAGCTTGGTGGGCATGGTTTTGGTTGCCGGCACCCCACCATCGGATGGCACACCACGAGGAGGGCCAAGCAGGTGGCGCCGAGCAAGGACGAGCCGGTGTTCTGCCCTGGAGATGAGATGGCCAGTCCGCTTGTGCGATCTTGCGGGACCGTGACCTGCCATGACTTTGATTTTTGACAGCAGTGACTTGATTTCGTTTTGCCGGTGACTTTTTGTTGTTGTTGTGGTTGCAAGCAGTGACTTGAGCTATAAATGTGAAATTTAAAGATTGCTTACAGGAATATGGTTAGGTTCAGGTTGGCAGTCAACTTGTGATTGTCTAATGTTCCAATGATTGAAGGATGCCAAGCTTGCTTGGCATGGGATAAGGAGCGAAGGGAATTAATTGTCTCAGCGTACACGCATGAACCGTTTTTTACTTGGCGGTGGTACCTCCTGTAATTTTCGTGAAAAGTTAGGGTAAAAATAGACGGACGAAGAAGAAGCTTTATTTTCTTTATTATTAGGTATAGATATATTAGATTAATCAGCTTAACCAGCGTGATTAGTATTTAAAAAAAAGTTAGTCCTTCCGTTTCATAATAGTTGTCTCCTAGACACATTTTGTGTATAAGAAAGAATTCTTAAGGAAGCATCAACACATAGCCAAATTAAAGTGATCTCGGCCGGGTGTCCCCTGTGTGAAGCAAAGGAGAGCATGACACGAGGAAACTTCCTTAGACCGTTTAGTTGCCTTGTTTAGATGAATTATTGCGGTAGTCCAGAGATACGCCGAGACGCAGAGGCGGAGCTATGTACAAGTCAGGGGGGGCCACCGCCCCCCCTCGCCCCAAACTTTTTGAGAATTACTGAAGGATTTTTTTTACAAGGTTTAGAAGAGAAAAAAATTAGCACTTTGCCCCCCCAAATATTGATATTTTGTGTTTTGCCCCCCCCCCCCCATAATTTTTGGCAAGCTCCGCCACTACCAAGACTATGAGGCAAAAGAGTAAAGGAGAGATTCGAGGTTTATATGTTTCAGGGAAGGCAGCAGGGGGCCTCTACCTGTGGGCGGCGGTACTAACGACCGCGACCATACCTTAATTTTGAACTTTTTTGCATTTGACGATTTGCGTGTAGGAAGGTGGAAGAAGGGCCCCTCAGCCGGCGCCTATAAAAGAGGTCGGGTCAGTTGGCTCAGGCAACCACTCTCTCAGTCTCACTATCTTGTTGCCATCGGAGTAGAGGAGCTAAGAGCATGTCTAACAGGCCCCTTACTTTTCTGCTCTGTATTTCGTGATTTTTTCGCCCCGTATAAAAAAAGTGCTCGTCGATACACCGTTCCGTCTAGCAGACCCCGTATTTCACCCCGTAAATTCGTAAATTTAAAACCCCGGAAAACTTGTTCATATTCATAGTTCGTCGATCATACATGCGGATCAACGTATATACATACAAAATGCGCGATCCTAAATGGATCGCGACTTCTAGTTGGAGAGATCGATGATGTACGCGTCCTCCTCCGCCTCCCGCAACTGCGCCTCCTTCACGGTGGCGATGGTCGCCGCCTTCTCTTCCTCCTCCACCCTCTTCTTCTCGGCGTCGTCCTTAAGGGACTCTTCTATCGCCTTCAAGAAGTCGGGGTCCTCCTCCTCCTCCTCGCCGGCGAGCGGAGCTCCTCCGCTGCTGGTGCTCCCGATGGTCGCGTTCCAAGCCGCCTTCGCCCGGCGTTGGTGCTCCCACTCGGCGCGCCAGTTGTCGAAGGCGGGGCCGCTTATCGGCATGAGCGGCGGATCCTCCTTGTACCGACCGCCGCCGCGAACTCAACGAGCTTCGGCGGGACGTACGCGGCGCCGGCGTACCCGCACGGCGGCTCCCGGTGGCGGATCTCTTGCATTGGAGACGCCACGCATCCTCCACGTTGTCCGGCGAGCGGGATCGCTCGATCCGCTCGCCGACGAGGCGGCTGCGGCGGCGTGCGTCCATGCCGGAGCTGGGGAGAAATGCGGAGCTAGGGAGTGAGGGATTTCGCCGAGCTAACTAGGGAGGCGCGCGGACGGCGGAGCTAGGGTTGCGAGTGAGGGTTAACCTCTCACTCGCACCTGCGACCGGTATAAGTAGGGGGCGGCGGGGCGGATTTCCTGGGCCCCGTATTCCGCCGAAACGGGCCGGCCCGAATACGGGGCCTGCTAGACGGCCCAAACCGCGCCTGCCCCGTATCCCGCCGGAATTTTACGGGGTGGACGGGTTATAAGGGACTTAGACATGCTCTAAGCCGCGAGAAGGACGAAGCAGGCCGCATCGGAACATGGGTTCAGGAGATCCTCCGTGCGTCATCACTGCTGCAGGACTGGCCGGTACAGTAGTGGGTTGCATCGTTGCAGCGTCAGTCATTATGTTTGCACTTGGATGGTACGTTTGCCTCGCCTACACTTCCACCCGCGAGCAAAAGGAGTCGAAGAAGGTACACACTCCACCTCCGTACCATCCCGCCCGCCCTGCCATTATTCTTCTCTTCTCTTCTCTTCTCTTCTCTTGGCTTACGGTTTGAATTATTTACCCGTCCAGGTTATAACCGATCTGCAGAAGGAGCTCTCTTCGGCGCGCGTTGCTGCAGCACTCGATGAGGCGCGCGCCAAGGTCTAGGTGTAAGGGAGGGACATGTGACGACATGGAACGGCGGGGCCTTCCACCATCACAATATTACTAGTAAATAATTTGGAGCTATTGTTTGGCGGTGTTTGAGTGTTCTTCTTAGGCGCATTTTTTTTAAATAATACACTTTTTCTTGTTTATTTCAGAAATAATACTTGGTTTTGAGATATTTCAGAAATAATACACCGTCGGGGTCAGGAAACCCGAAATTTGAAACTCGGGGTAGAGGAACCCGAAATTTCAAAATCGGGGTAGAGGAACCCGACTCATTCTTTTGGCGAGAGGCGAAGAAGGAGAAAGAAAAGGAAAAGAAAGAATCGGGTTTTAGAAACCCGATATTAGTGAATCGGGTTAGGCGACCCCGAGATTCCCGCATATTTCGGGTTACTCTACCCCGATTTTGAAATTTCGGGTTCCTCTACCCTAATTCTGAAATTTCGGGTTCCTCTACCCCAATTCCTTCTTTTTCGCGCGGAAACAAGATTAGTCGGGTTCCTCTACCCCGATTTTTGAAATTTCGGGTTCCTCTACCCCGAGTTTCAAATTTCGGGTTTCGTGAACCCGACGGTGTATTATTTCTGAAATATCTCAAAACAGAGTATTATTTCTGAAATAAACAAAAAAATGTGTATTATTTAAAAAAAAATCGCTCTTCTTAGTGCCGTCGACATGTGTGTGTGTATCTCATTCTCATCTGTCTACTTGTGTGTGCGCATCTGCCTCGCATATCACAACTATCTGTAGCTGTTTTGTGAGAAGCAAGCTACCAAAAGTACAACTCCCTCTCCTTTATAAAGAAGATGGTAGAATTAAAAGAACTAGCAAGGTGGCCCGCGGGCAGCGTCTTTATTGTCTTTATTAATCTCTAGAATTAAGTTGAATAAACTTTTGTCCTCTATTGTATAGAAACCATAGGATGTATGTTATTTTTCTTGATAGGCATATAGCGCATCTGTAGGTGTGATCAATACATAACCGATAAGCTTATGATCAAACAATAAATTACCATTGTGCCAAAAAGTCGCAGAATCATTGAAACGTTGATGCCAATCCATTGATAAATAAGCATCAATGATACAAATCAAGGGCTAACATATCTCTATATACTCGTATGTGCATGATTATAATCCAATAATTTGTTCATTGTACAAACATTTTACCTGTACTAAGTAAAGGAGACAAACATCTATGATTAAGTACGTAAACAATGTGCAGGTAAGCTAACACGTAACTGAGTGGCTTTATCGCCTTTGTCTTGCTTTCCGGGTAGTGCAGGGTGACTGCTAGGAATACTTCATGCCCAGGAGCAAACAAATAAGGTTGTCGTTGTTGAGCTACTCAACATCATCCTGCGGGAATTAACATTAGCAACACAGTTTTCTTATAGATAAACCACAATGATTAATTTAGGTCATAAAATGGCATAAGATGGTCAAGATAAGATCTTAATCTGCACTGCACTGAGAAGTCGCATTCCAACCTGCTAGTCCTGTTAGCCTTGTGCACTTCCATTTCTGATATCATGCTGCAACCGAAACATTGAAACCTCGTCTCCTCCAGCCACGGTTAAATAACATCTGCACATGTCTATTGAGGCGACGTGAACTGGTGTTCTCCCATCAAGAACGACTGATGCGTTGGCTGCCAGCATAGGACTGTTTTCAGCTCCAATTCCATGTAAAATATTTATATAAACCAAATACTTTGAGTAATTGATTATGTATTAGCATGTAGGCTGACAACTAACTTGCACAAGTCTAAGTTAAGTTATCTAAGAATATTCATTTATAAATATCATGTTGTCAAAGCAATAGTTGATATAATTACTAATATTTCATATATTCTATGATTATGTGAGACATTAGCATTTCTGATATCATAAAATTGCTACGTACAACTGCTTGAAGGTTGTGGCCGGAATAGAGTATAATGGTATACCTGCGTTTAGAAGAAATCACGTAATCGCCCGTTTTTGTGAGTTTCAAGTGTGCAGTGTAATTCATGCAAATTTTAAGTGTACTTGTCATTTTATTCCTACTCTCTCCATTCCCTATTAATTAAATCTGATTTAATATAACTTCATACTAAATCATAGTCGATTAAAAGGGTCTAGGGGGAGTACCTTATAGCCGCTTAGGTAGGTTGTCTTTAACAAACAAAAAAACCTAAGCACAATTCTGGCTCGTGATAGAGCAAATTTGCCATGTAATGTTTTTTGTTTCATATTAATATATACACACATATTGGTCTACATTGCAGGTTTCAATGCTTGGGAAGTACCCAAGATTGAAACTTGTCGAGTATTTGCGACAAAATGTAATATTTTGCACCTTAAAATAAATTCTAAAACTGGTTTAGTATATGCTACAAATCTGAAACTTTGCACCTTACAAAAATTCTGAAACTTTGCAACAGAGTAATTTGTATTGTGAAAAAATAGAAGGTGCGGAAAGAGAAAAGCTCACGTGCCATTACATTGGTTTGCCTATCCGGCTGTGTGCTGTGTGCATGAAAAGTCATACTAATTTATTCTATCGATGGAACCATCATTTCTGCGTGCATGTCTAAAACTAAAACATGACTGCATGCGCTGAAGGGTCGGTCGGCAGAGTGCGTCGAGGTGAATACCGTATATAGCTTCAGGCCTAAACTGAAACCTGATGACTTTGGTCCATCCGTCCACGTGCATGCGTGGGAGGAGAATTGATCGGCTGACTGCACCAAGATGAATATAGCTGCACGTGATCAGAAGCCGCAGCGGCGGCATTAGAGTTCATGAGGACACATATAGCGTAGGGGATTTATTCTGACGGTAGCGCTAAATCATATCGTTTAATCGTTAGATTTATTAAAATTTGTTGGATGTATTATGTCTAGATAATCTAAATTTAGATAGATCTAAGATAAATTTCATAAAACGGAGGGAGTAGATTAACTAAACGGGAGGATATTAAGCAGCAAATTTATATCAACCATTGGTCAATGAAGCCATCTACATACCAGATCAAGTATGTATACCTGAGATGCTAATTCGCCCGGATCTGCTTCTGTCGGTTGTTTTGGAATCTCCTCCCTCCTTTTCGCGAAAACGCAAAAAACTTGCGTTTCGTTTCATTGATAGAAAAAGAAGTTTACATTACAAGCCTAAGACAAGGCTGGAACATCCACACACACACCCAACACTCAAAACATGACTACGACAAAAAGCCGAAATCTGTCGAGTGCTCCTCTAAGACGCTACAGAGTGAGCTCCTCCGCCAAACAGAACCCATGCCGATGAAAGTCGCAATGCTTGTGCATCATCAAAATTACCAAGAACCTGCCGGCCGCAGCCAAGACGCGTACCACCCGGATCCCGCGAGCCCACTCGGCTCAGTTGGGAGCATTGCTGCTCCGGCCTCAGCCCAAATCCAGGGACGCCGTCGGCGCAACGGCTACCTCCTAGCAACCTCAACAGACGTGCAAGCGTGCAGTCTTCAGCAGCCCGCCATCAAGCACAGAGGCCAGCCCACCACTGCTCATCCAGAGGCCCGCTCGCGCTGTCCGAGGAAGATCCTCGTCGCGCAAGCCACCGCGATACCCCTCAAGAGGCCGGCGCGCCACCTGCATCGCAAGACACCTCCCATGCGGCCAACACAGAGAACCCCGAGGAAGAACCACTGCCCGAACTCAAGTTACCAAGACGACGCCTCCAAGAAGGGTACGACGCCAAAGACGCCGTCGTCGCCCGATTTGGCATGCCAAATCTGAGGTTTTCACCCGGAACCTGAGACCCTGGACGAGGGAGGTGCCAGAACTCCTCAATGACGCCACACAGGAAACGGCGCCCTCAGGCGTCGCCGTCACCGGCCGTAAAAGGCAGGGCTTTCGCCCGGAGCATGGTACCTCACCACCGCAAGCAGCGTCCGCCCTTCACCTAGAGCTCACGCGCTGACCTTTCCACTCAAAGCACTAGCCTTGCTAGGACAACCCGCCGGCAGCACGTCAAGTGCGCCAGATCAGGGGCAGCCATGCCCACAAAGGGAGGGCAAGCCGCCTGAGGGGCACCACCAAGCTGCAAGCGGCACAGGTGCTGCCAAGGGAGGGTTCGCCGGCAGGGCTGCGCGCATCCACCTCAGAGAAGCATCGCCGGCCACCCAGCACTGCACACCTCGCCGCCAACATCGCACGGACGCCCCGAGCCACCACGCCAAGATGGCGTTGGGCTCAGCTCAACCTGGTCAGAGCAGCAGCATCCCTGCGCTTGGAGCCAAGGAGAACGGGCGAGGAGGAGGTGGGTGGCCGCACCCAGGCGCCGGTGGACAGAGCGGCCGGGGCCCGTCCGCCCAGATCGAGCCCAAAGGGCCCAGATCTGGGCCGGCAGACCCGCGCCGCCACGGCGCCGACTCCGGCCGCCCAGCACCGTCGCCGCCATCCCAGCGCCGCCGCCGTCTTCCCCGGCGCCGTCGCCATCTTCCCCAGCGCCGTCACCGTCGCCGGACAGCCGAGGGGCTCCCGCCGTCGTCACCAGGTCCGCCCGCTCTTCCCGGTGGACGGCCAGGAGGTGGAGATGCCCGCCGCCGGCGGCACTGCGCGGGCTTTGCCCGGCAGCTCCGGCCGGTGGCGGCGGGGGAGGGGGCGGAGGGGGTCGGGCTGAAGGGGAAGGGATAAGGGAGTCGCCCCTGACTCGCCCGCGGGGACGAGCAGGGGACGAGTCGGGACTCTACCCGTCCACAGCAAGCTAGCATACGTACATACATCGGCCGAGAAATCCATGATAACCTGAATAGATGATGTACATGATTTACATTAAAATATATGGTTGATAAACTAATCAAGTGATATAATTTCCCATATAATTTTGCTGCAAAACACCCTAGCCTGATGGGGTGGAAGAACTACTCCATGGGGTCTTTGCAATTGAGGTGTCCACCAGAAAAAAAATAAAGCGATAAAAGCAACACTGAGTAAGATTAATACCAGAATCTAATGGTACCTACAAGCCTTACCAGGATATGGCTGCATACTTGCACAGGTGATGGAGTACCTAGAAATCTCTAGAGAAGTGCTTGACAGATAACAATTTGCAGTCCCACCGGCTTAGGCAAACCTGAGCGAGGAGCACGTACGTACCGCAGCATTACTGCAGCGGGATAATGCGAAATTGTTAGATGCTGCTTGTGCTTGGCGCGACCAATCGACATCTTGTCGTAGAACGCCAGCGACTTCTTACCCTTGTCGTTCTTCGCGTACACGAAGATCAGGGCTGTCCATGTGATTGGATCACGCCGGACCAGCATGGCCGAGATGGCGAACTCTTCCGTGTCGACTCCCGATCGAGCGACGATGTCGCGGTAGACCTGCAGGGCAGAGTCGTGGGACAGGGAGCTCTCGCACATGAAAATCAAGCGCTGGCGCTCCATCTCAGCTCTAGCTTCGTCGTCTCCACACGCTCGTGCTTCGTCAAAACGTTGTGCCGCCTGCGCTTGCTCCCGCAGTCCCTCGTCCGTGGTCACCGTGTTCACCGATGCTGCCCTTGTCACGTCCCTCGTCGGTCCTGCTCCTCTTCTATGAACAGTCTCGGGCAAAAACCCATCGGACGACGCAAATTCCTAACCATGATCTGTTTTCTCCTTGCTGCCGCCGGCGGCTTCATCTGCAATCTTGTCCGTCTCTCTTCTAGCCTTGAGCGCCTACAGACTGAAAACGTGAAGTGGTATTTCTTTTGCAGATCGGAAAGCATGCATGCATGCATTGATCATCCTTGTCTCCTTGCTAGCTTTGCATGCATCGTGTCCTAGAGCAATGCATCTGGTGCTGAGGCTGCTAGGTTTAGGTGCAATGTTCTTTGATGCGGCGGCCAAGGAAAATAGGACAAAACGATGAGGTGAGTGACAAAGTTATCAAGGGAACCGTACTTGGATCTCGTACGGGTTGCATGTTATATAGTCATAGGGTATACAAGGTTTTGTATCCGATACACAAAGGGTATGGTATACGAGTACATGAGGAAAACCCTAATACATAGTCTAACATCCCCCCTTAATCTCAACCTGTTAACAGATTGAGATTACGCCTAAACTCAATGAGCTTCTTGACTGGAAGTGGCTTTGTGAAACCATCGGCAAGCTGATCATCACTAGAAACAAACCGAATAGCTAGTTGATTTCTTGCAACTCGTTCTCGGACAAAATGAAAATCAATTTCAATGTGCTTGGTACGAGCATGAAAAATGGGATTTACTGAGAGATAAGTAGCGCCCAGATTATCACACCAAAGACTTGGCTTTTGCTGTAGCTTCACTCCTAGTTCAGCAAGAAGAGCTTCTACCCAAATCATTTCAGCAGTGGCATTCGCTACCGCCTTATACTCAGCCTCTGTACTAGAGCGAGATACAGTAGCCTGCTTTCTGGCACTCCAAGAAACTAGATTTGGTCCAACAAAGATAGCAAAACCACCAGTAGATCGCCGGTCATCAATATCACCAGCCCAATCAGCATCAGTGAAACCACTTAGAAAAGTGGAGGATGATGGTGTGAAAGTAATGCCAAGCTTCACTGTATCCTTAACATATCTCAGGATGCGTTTCGCAGCTGTCCAATGTTCTGTAGTTGGAGCATGAAGATACTGACAAATTTTGTTAACTGAATAAGCTAAATCAGGCCGCGTCAGAGTCAAATACTGTAGAGCTCCAACAATGCTCCTAAACTGTGTGCAGTCTTCAGAGCCAAGAGGTGTACCATTTGTAAGAGACAACTGATCAGAGGAAGACATAGGTGTGGGTGTAGACTGACAATTTTGCATACCAACCTTCTTCAGTAAATCAAGAGCATATTTTTCCTGTGACAGAAGCAAGCTATTTTTGACCTTTTTTACCTCAATTCCAAGAAAGAAGTGTAACTCACCAAGATCCTTGATAGCAAAATTGGCATTCAAATCTCGTAGAAGAGCTGAGATAGCATAACTGGAGGAGCTTGTTACAATGATGTCATCAACATAGACCAGAACAAAAATAGTAATTCCTGACTTGTTGAAGAGAAAAAGTGAAGTATCAGCCTTTGAGGGGATAAAACCAAGCATACATAGCTTTGAGCTCAACCTGGAGTACCAGGCCCTAGGTGCTTGCTTTAATCCATAGAGTGCTTTATCAAGCCTGCAAACATAATGAGGAGCATGTGGATCTTCAAAACCAGGAGGTTGCTTCATATAGACTTCCTCTTCCAGAACACCATGAAGGAACGCGTTCTTGACATCTAGCTGCCTGAGATTCCAACCACGAGACACAGCAATAGATAGGACAGTCCTGATGGTAGCAATTTTAACTACGGGACTAAAAGTATCCTCATAATCAATACCATAGCGTTGTTTGAATCCTTTAGCAACAAGACGTGCTTTGTATCGATCAATAGACCCATCTGCTCTTCTCTTGACTTTATATACCCATTTGCAATCAATCAGATTTTTATTCTTACTTGGAGGAACAAGGTGCCATGTCTTATTGTCCATCAAAGCATGATATTCCTCCTCCATAGCTTGGCGCCATTGAGAAGTATCAAGAGCCTCAGAAAGTGTAGATGGTTCACCTGTGGAAGAAAACAATCCATAGCGCACCGTACCATCAGTATATTTTTTGGGTTGCCGTATACCTTGTTGAAGGCGAGTTTGAACATGTGTAGGAGGTGGTTGTAGTGGCTGAGCATCAAGAGAAGGTGTCGGCGATGATGTTTGTGCAGGGGATGCCGCGGAATTATCACTAGCAGAGCCGGCCACAGAGGATCCCGAGGAACCCGACGTAGCAGCCGACAGCTGGACAGACACGTCCGGCGTCGCGTCAGGCGTCGCGGCAGGCGTCACAGGCGAGGCACCAGGTGGAGGACCAGGACTGGGCGGAGGCGTGTGTTCGCCACAAGCAGCATGCAGGGGCGGGGATGACCCGCGACGTGGAGCATCAGGAGCGGTCGACGGTGCGAGGGCGCCAGACGCGGTCGGGCCGCGCGTCCCGAGGGCGGGAGATTCAGCCTCGGGATCAGAGACAGCAGGAGAATGTTCTCCGACAAAATCTTCATCGAACTCGACGCTGGTTTCGTCATCTTCTGCAGGATTTTCCGCTGCATGTTCTTCATCAATTTCTTCACCATTTTGCCTGAAATTTTCATTAGTATGTCCTGCAACCGGTAGCACAGCAGTAATAGGCACAATAGGCACAGAGGTATCAACATTACTAGCACCCTCATGAGAAGTGGATGTGGATGATGGGAGTAAGAGGATTTCTTTTCTAAGAAGGGGACCAGCATTTGGACGCAAGGATGCAAAGGGGAACACATTTTCATCGAACACAACATCACGAGAGATATACACTCGACCAGAAGACATATCTAGGCACTTAACACCTTTGTGTAAAGGGCTATAGCCAAGAAAAACACAGCGAGTAGAGCGAAAAGCAAGCTTGCGAGTATTATATGGGCGAAGATTGGGCCAACAAGCGCAACCAAAAACACGAAGTGCATCATAATTTGGTGTGACATGAAGAAGACGTTCAGCTGGGGTTTCAAGGTTTATGACTTTGCTTGGGAGCAGATTTATGAGGAATGTAGCAGTGAGAAACGCTTCATCCCAATACTTAAGAGGCATGGATGCATTAGCAAGGAGAGCAAGACCAACTTCAACTATGTGCCGATGTTTTCTTTCAGCGGAGCCATTCTGTTGATGGGCATGGGGGCAAGAAACATGGTGAGCAATACCAACTTTTTGAAAGAATGCATTCAATTTTGCATACTCACCCCCCCAATCTGTTTGCATAGTGACAATTTTCTTATCAAACTTGCGCTCAACATATTTCTGAAAATTAAGGAACACTTGATACACATCAGCACGAGAGTTGAGAAGATAAATCCAAGTGAACTTGCTAAAATCATCGATAAAGCTTACATAGTATGAATGTTTCCCAGCAGAGAGAGGTGCAGGACCCCATACATCAGAAAAAACCTGTTCTAAAGGAACAGTGGATCTACTAGTAGAAATAGGATAGGGCAACTGGTGACTTTTTGCTAACTGACATGAATCACAAACATATGGGGTACTCTCTGGGGTATAAGCTATTTTATTTTTCCTAAGCACTTGTTGAACCACAAACGACGAGCAATGACCTAAGCGGCGATGCCATGTAGAGGAAGACGGCTTTATTGTGATGTATGCATGCTTTGGAGGTCGCAGTAGAGGTGGGCATCAAGGGATATAGACCTCCGTAGCAAGGGCCTCTAAACAGAATGCGTCGTGTTGCCTGATCCTTGATAACAAAAAAGAAAGGATGGAACTCAATGAAAACATGATTATCAAGGGTGAATCTATGAACAGACAAAAGATTTTTAGATGCACTTGGGACATGAAGTATGGCATTGAGATCAAAGGATGCATGAGGGGTGCGCAAAGTTGAACAACCAATGTGACTAATGTGCATACCTTTGCCTTCAGCAGTGCGAACCTGATCCTGACCATTGTATGCATCATGAGTGTTGAGCTTGTTCAGCTCTCCAGTGATATGATCAGTGGCCCCAGTGTCATAATACCAGTTTGTGTCAACTCCATGTGATGCCATATTAGCCTGAGCATCATTGTTTCCACGCTCTCCATTGTCACGACGATCATCGCCATAGCGCCACCAGCAATCCTTTGCCGGATGCCCATGGATATCACAGATTTGACAAGTGGTGTCAACATAGCGAGTGGGCTGACGGCGAGGCCTGTCGCCATTGTCACGGCGAGGGCCACGGTCTTGGTAGCCACCACGATTTCCTCCACGGTCTTGGTAGCCACCTTGGTAGCCACCGCGATTTCCTCCACCACCACCACGGCCACGGCCACGGCGATCATCATCACGCCATCGATCCTGCCCACCACGATTATCCTGCCAACTACGATTGTCTTGCCAACGATCCTGTCCACGTGAAGGTGCACCACCTCCACGACGAGCAATATTTGCAGAAGAGTTGAAGCTAGGTGTGTCATCATCCTTCTCCATGCGATCAAAAGCTTGAACCTGACCGAAGAGATCGGAAAGTGTGGTGTTTGGGTTTGCCCGGACTGCAGTAATCAGATTGTTGTATTTGCCTCCCAGGTTCTTGAGAACATACCACACAAGCTCATCATCATCAAGTGGTTTTCCTGCAGCTGCAAGTTCTTGAGCTATCGTTTTCATCTTGGAGAAATACTTCTCAGCAGAAAGATCTTTCTTCTTAGTTTCGACCAGCGCTGCATGCAGGTGCTGAATGCGAGACTTGGAAGAGGCCGAGACATGGTTGTTAATGGCCTCCCAGGCTTCAGCAGATGTCTCCAAGCCAATGACATGTGCCAGAACATCAGGAGAGATTGCATTCACAAGCCAACGGAGGACCTGTTGATCACGGGCAATCCACAAAACATATTCAGGATTTTGAATTTTGATCTTGTTACCTTTGGCATCTTCAGCTTCAATAAGCTTTAGTGGGGCTTGTTCAACTCCTTCAACCAGCTCAAGGACACATGCACCACGGAGAGCAGGAACCACCAAGGCTTTCCACACCAGCACGTTTTCATGCGTGAGAAGCTGAGTGGGAGGAGGACCAAGAGCTGCAGCCAGGGTTGGAACCGGAGAGGATGACGAGGCCATCAGCGCACGGCGATCAACAGATGCGATGCGGCAGTGACGAGATCTTGAGACGGCGGCAACACAGATCGTGTGCAGCGATTGGTGTCAGGGGCTTGAGCGGCGGCGGCTAGAGAAGCGGCGGCGGCGATCTGTTTGTAGATTTTTGGTCGTAGGGTTTTGGGCGGCGGCGGCTAGAAGAGCGGCGGCTGCTGTTTTTGGTTGTTGTTTTTGTGGGTTTGGTCGTGGATCGTAAGGGCGGCGGCCACAGAGGTTCTGCGGCGGCGACTGGCTTCGTTTTGGGCGGCGGCGGCGGCTGATCAACAGCGGCGGCGACGATTTTGTTTGGACAGCTAGGTCACGGGAAGAGCGGCTCTGATACCATGACAAAGTTATCAAGGGAACCGTACTTGGATCTCGTACGGGTTGCATGTTATATAGTCATAGGGTATACAAGGTTTTGTATCCGATACACAAAGGGTATGGTATACGAGTACATGAGGAAAACCCTAATACATAGTCTAACAGTGAGATACCACGAAAAGTTATAACTATTGTAATGGCAATGGTGGGTAATTTTTCTAGTTAGTTCTAATCTAATGGTCATGGATTTTCAGTCTATCAAATAAACGGTCCGATGTTTCTAATTTTTGTGGTAATTTGTGGTAATTTCTAGCATAATTCTCTTTTTTCTAGTTAGCCAGTAATTTACTTTTAATATATAATAGATGATCACAAATCTGATTCCTTGCTTTGACTGAATATACATTGACACCCTTCAGTATTGATTTTCGGAAGCATTGACTTTTCAGAAAATACATGTAAACTGCTCATTTCACTAGTAGAAAAACGCTCATCTGTACCGGTTCCATAGGGGCATTAGTA
This sequence comes from Lolium multiflorum, assembly GCA_030979885.1. Classification (NCBI taxonomy): domain Eukaryota; kingdom Viridiplantae; phylum Streptophyta; class Magnoliopsida; order Poales; family Poaceae; genus Lolium; species Lolium multiflorum. The sequence goes on from CM061748.1 coordinate 218,903,491, forward strand.
CCGGTTGAGCAACCGGTACTAATTATCCGGCACTAAAGGCCCCCCCCCCTTTCGTACCGGTTGCTTACGAACCGGTACTAAAGGTGCCTCCACGGGCACGGAGGAACCGGTGAAGACCTTTTGTACCGGTTCGTAACACGAACCGGTATTAAAGCCTATTTCGTTTAAATTTTTTTTTTCCATTTTTTCTAATTATTTTTCACACCCTTTTTTTCACGGCTTTTTTTTTTATTTTTTCAGAATTACTAGTATTTCCGTTAGTCTCTAACTACACTTAATCTCTAGTCAAATTACTTACCCGTAGTCAAACTTCCCGGTCGGTCACCCATCCTCACACTACTCCCGCACTAGCACGCTTAACTTCCAAGTTCCATCCCGTTCCACTTCCAAGTGCTTCGCGCGCATGTATGTGATAATAGTATCATATCAATCCTATTAACATGTTGGTCGATGTCACACTTTTTATCGTTTGAATTCCAAATAATTGTTTTAATAAATAAAAGTAATGATGTAATAATAATGTTGAATAAATAAATAAAATTAACTTTTTTAATTTTTATTATTTTTAATTATTTTAAAAAATTTAATATTTTTTGCAAAACCTAAAACTTGAAAAATTGAAAATCTTATAATTTGATAAAAGTAATAGTAATATGTTAGGACTCAAAAAATCTTACAATTAATATTTTAATTTAAAAAAAATAAAAATATATAAAATTTTAAATTTTCTGGAAAAAAACTAAAATCTTCCTGCTTTCATATTTTCATTTGGAATTTTGAGAATCTAAAAATTGGCTAACCGGCTAAAATCGGATGTAACTTTTTCCCAGGATTTTTTTGATATATTATACGTATTTTTTCGACGTCGTATGCAAAAGTTATTGCGGTTTTACCATTTTTCAAAACTTTTTTGCAAAAAAAGTGAAAATTCGAATTTCTTAATTTTTCTTAATAGTAGGTTGCATAACATAGAAGAATGTGAAAACATTTTATTTTTTGAATTTTCTATCATTTTCTTTTCTATTTTACGTGTCAAAAAGGCGATCCACGGGGGGGGGGGTGGAGCTGCGTGGGGAGCAAAAACCTTTAGTACCGGTTCGTGACACGAACCGGTATAAAGGTCTACTTTAGTAGTTCGTGTCAGAACCGTACTAAATCTGACGCAAACCCTTTAGTACCGGTTCTTGTCACGAACCGGTATTAAAGGTCCTTACGAACCGGTACTAAAGGTCTGAGCAGTGCAACCGGTACTAATACACCCTTTAGTACCGGTTCGTAAGGGAACCGGTATTTATGACTTAGATGGATGAGAGGTTTTCTACTAGTGTTTGGATACTACGAGTACTTCATTGTAGTACTAGAAAAAAAAGATCAAAAGGTGAAGAATTTGCCCCAAGCAAAGAACAATGATCTCGTCCACTTCTTGAACTGATGCAGCATCTGCAAAGATACAACAAAAATTTCAGTATAATTTTCTGGTGGCTGGCAAAAGCATGCTAGATATAAAGTGAATGAACTAGTACAAACATTTTTTCGATAAAGGATGCTTTATCTTTACTATTAGAGGTCGTTTGGAAGCCAGGCTTTCATTTCGTTTGTAGAATTTTAAAATGAATACATGTATTCATTTCATTTACATTGTAATTTCAGAAATATACACTTGTTTGGTTGCCACAGGAATTGCAAATGACAGCAGAATTCAATATTGAATGTGTAGAGGCTTCCATAGAGAATTGCAAATGACAGGTTTCAGCTTGGAATCATGTTTACCCATGGAGTCATTTTGCTAGAATTCCTAAATGAAATGACAGCACAATTTTGTGGCAACCAAACAGCCCACCTATGAAATTCCAAAATGAATTCCAGGATTCCAGGCCCAAATGCGTTGCAACGGGAATTAAAAGAATTCCTAAATGAGAGGATACCAAGCCTACTTTTATTTCAACTAGGACATTTGCCCATGCGTTGCAACGGGAATTAAAAGAAATAAACTTATTAGTTGAAGAAATTTCGTATAACCCAATTTTTGTCCCTAAACAGATCAATTACGAGTATTCGTGAAGACCAACTAAAGCATCAATTTTGACTCTCTTGTCATCTTGTTTAGTGGCATCTATCTTACGATGTGTCAAGAGTTGGACAAGAGATGATGGTAGATTGGTAGATACAGGTTCATCGACAGGTGGCTTTATCAGTGAGTATGCTTCGAAAGAACACAAGATCTCTGACCGGGCTACATGAATGCATGCATGCATCTTTTCCTTGCTACAGATTAAATTGGTTAAATATTATTTATGATTTTGAAAAAAATTGATCTTCAATATTTGTACGCCTTGAAGAATTTCAGTACTGGAAATAAGATTTTTTTAGTGGACAAAAAAGATCATTGGGGGAGCTACAACCTGATACGCTATTATACATGCTATTATCTTTTTGGAAATAGTTTTATATGTATTATTATGCACCGAGGTAAAAGAAGAATTTGGGTGGCCGGTGAACAATAAAAATGCACACACATTGACTTTTGACAGGCTCTCCAATCGTGAGCCAGCTTGCAACAATCAGTCGCTCAACGTATTACCACCGGGAAGCCATGTAATATAGTGTTTGATTATTCATCATCCATTGCTGCCGGTTAGCTTGTCAGAAAACGTGCAAGCATGGACACAGAGGCGCAGTTGCCCGCGTCATCATTGGAGCAGAGCCCAACTCCACGATCGGCAGCGCGCACGCACTCATTTGTGTTGTGCCGGCCACGGATAATTCATTCCCTATTTACCAAAAAAAAGATGAGGCGCCATCAGCACATCGGAGCTTGTGTGAAATATGAGAAAGTTGTAGAAGTAAGATGAGAAAGTGTCGAATGGATGAGATTCCTCAAATCCTTTTACCGTGCGCACTTCAGAGTTTCAGGTCGTGGCTCCCTATGAAAAATTCAGATCGTGGTTTGTCAATCAGCAGAGCTCGCGGCTGCTCGCGGGAATGCAGGCGCGGAGGCTGGTCGTGTTCTCCGTGGGGGATCGGGCGCCTCTACCCCTGGAGATGCACCGCGTCGCGCCGTCGTGCTCTGTTGCCGGGCGGGAAGAAGGTGACCACGCCTTTAGCCATGGCCTCCCCGAGCTCGGCCTCGCCGACGTGCCGGACGGACGGCGCCTGCAAGGGCGGCGACTGAGTGCTGGCGGATTGGACGCAGCCTCAGCTGACCGTGCTTGAGTCTTGGTGCTGGGGGAAGAAAAATAAACGAACCGGAATGGCAGGTGCAGTATTATGTATTTTGGTGGGAGGATAAAACGGTCCAAAAAAAAGCGTTGACGAAACTTTTTGGCAGAAACCTTAGCTCCTTTATTATTATATATATATATATATATATATATATATATTAGGTATAGATTATATACAGGCGTAGCTGCTTGAGTTAAATGGAATTTAGCATGTTGATATTTATTATTACATTGGGTGATCGATCTATTTGTCATTTACATGATACTTGTGTTATTTGAGTTTTTCCCTCCTGCAATAGGTGACAAAGCACCCAAACCCTGGATTTTTTCATTTACATGGCATCGCATGCCAACTTTGAAATGTCAATTCCTTTTTAAACATGGCAACTCATCCCTGTACTAGCAAAGCCAACTCTAATCGAACAAGAATATATATGTAGGCAGAAGAGAGTGTAATATCATGGCTTTGAGGGGCATTAGTGATGGTAGTATTGCATAGATAGAAGTGATGTATTTTTTTACAGCATGTACCCTATATTATTATACTGAAAAGACAAAGATTGGTACGGAAACTGGTTGCTGGTTAGTGTTTACAACATTTTGTGCCATATAAAACGGGAGTGGTGTTTTGGAACATGGGTGCATATGCTCCCTATATTTTGAAATGCATCTTAAGTACATTTTAAATATCAAAAAAATTGAAACAAAAAATTTGTACGTACATCTTCACGTGCTACGCGCTCACAAAGTCGTTTCATAAAAAATCGACTTATCATGTGACGTGTGTAAAAAAGACAAAATTCAGTGCTAAAAATAATGCTTTTCACAAGATAAAGTTTCTCTTTTTTACATAGACCACAAAAAATATTGGTTTTTTGTGAAACTTAGCGAATGCACATACATTATGGAGATATACATGTAGAATTTTTTATCCAAATTTTTTGACATTTCGAAATATGTTTTTTTGGTAGAGGGAGCATACGCACCCGGGAGCCGAATTGAATTTCCGATATAAAACTCGGTAAGATCTCTGATAGCATTAGGTAGCATTTAGATGGAGAATATATTCATTCGCAAAAAAAAAGGTAGCATTTAGATGGAGAATAGAGTGGATACGTAGCAATGTTTCCCACATGATTTCGTCATTAATTGCCTTCAAGATTTGATACTCAAGGGTAAAAGTGATAACCTGTAAAAGGAGAGTCATGAGCTTGAGAGATAAAACAGTGAGATGGACCACAAACATCGGTTTTAGTTCCTATAAGTGAAACCAGATGGTTTGCAAAAATGGCAGACAAACAAGAGGTGCATTTGATTGTAGTGTAGCAGAGGTGAGACAGACCTGTGCCTTGTTGGCGAGGCGGAGCATGAACCTAGAGATGGGGAGGGGTGCGTTGTAGACGAAGGTATGACCGATGAACTTTGAGCCGACGGTGATAAGCCTGGCCAGCAGATGCTGGCATGGTCGGCGATTTGGAAGAACTTACGTGATGAGGAAAGCTCATTCGCGGACTTTTAGCGATGGGGAGGACAACATGGGTGGCGGATCAGAGGCCGACGCAAGCCATCAAATGCATGGTGGCAGTGTCTGTGGTCGTGGATCCGATGGATACGAGATCATCCTGACCCCTTCGCTTGCGTTAGCGCATAGAGCTTAGTCTAGGTGCCTGCCTCCAGCCTCCTCCTCCGGCGAGTGACGCCTGGTCTTAGGTGCTTCCTCATGCTCTTCGCTAAACGGAATCAACGGCTAGCTTCAGAGAAGAGCAGGGCATGCCGCCAGTGTGAGGTAACGGAGGAAGTTCCAGGAGGAGCCAGTAATTGAGGCCAGCGCTCGGGGAGGAAGTGAGCTGGTGGACCGTTCGTCGACGGCGGGGAGGGAAGGGAGAGCTGCACTTCACTTTTTTTCGAAACGGGGCATAACACCCCAGCTTCTGCATCATACTAATGCACACGTCCTTGTTTATTAAAAAGCTTTTCAAATATTCAGAGTATTACAAATTCAAGTATCCCATAATTAATGTGGCTACATGAATAAGGCAATGAAAAAGAGAATACATGAGTGCGCATGCATTTTGTATCGTATTAGCCTGCTACCAGCCAATGAAAAGGAGAATACATGAGTGAGAATGCTAACTTGTGTTCCTATGTTAATTACGTTCTCAACCTATAGGCTATAGATGAAGCAATTAGCTAACCGATGCCAACTACTTCTACAAAGGTAATAGGATAGTTCAGCCGAGCTCTAGATCCTACAGTTAACATGCTGAAATATCTATACACTATATAAAAGCTAAACGTTTTAGCGATCTGATATCAATTGGGGGACTGTAGATCTGATATTTTTGCGTTCCTTCCTTCGGTAATTTCGTGCCATCTGTCCTTCTTTTGTGGGTCCTGCTCTTTTTTACATTTCCGTTCCTTTATTTTTGACGTCCATTTTACAGGTTACCGGTTAGGCTTCCGGTTAACACGTTATTGATCGCAACGTGGGAGTGAATCGATAGGAAATTGGAAACCACTCGCCTGGGATTAGGATATTGCGGTTTTTCTGGAAGAGTCCCGTCTCCCTACTCTTTGCCGTTTCCTCTTCTCGAACCAAACGATGTGGAGGCCGGCCAAGCTGCGTTGGATGCGAAGGTGGGGCGAGGACGGAGACGCCCTATCCGACCATGGGTCTAGCCGCGACCAGAGGTATGTTGCGTGCCCGCGCCCTCCTTTACCTCAGGCTCTGACCGCTCTGTCTTCCGCTTCACCCCATCTCTTTCTGTCTCCTTCAGCCGCCGATGGCAGCGAGCGCAGTAGAGGATCTCGAACTTTGCCGGCGCGTCCTTGGCTCCACGGTTGCCGGTATCGGCGTCATCAGGCCGCCGTCGCGTCCCTGACCCTACCAGCTTCGGGTGGCAAAAGGAGTGGCGGGGGTCCGGGGCAAGCAGCACGTCAGCGCGCCATGGCCCTGCGCCCTAGGCAAGGGCGGAGAGCAGGTATCCACGGTTGAGTCTTCTTCTCCTTTCCTGATTCGTTTTCAGCTTCAATCTCTATTTCTTGACTTTGGTCAGTGTTTATGTAGTCCATATCTACGTAGTTCAAGGTGTATTGGCTGTTTCTTGATTTCTGGGCTCCAGGTATGCATAGTTGGATGTAGTGTTTGGTTGATGTTCCGTATGATTCCTGCTGTTTCTTGCAGTTTTGGACATGGATTTTACTGGGAACAAGAGTCACAAGAAAGTGAATTGGAGGAGTGAGCCAATCATGAAAGCAAATATGGTTTCGACCCACACTGCCTATTTGGTGAAATGCAGTTACTTGGGTTCTTCTATTTTCCGCTTCTCCGTAACTTTGCATATGCAATATATCCATCTTGGTAATTGTATATGGAGTTTGGAGAGTGTGTAAATGCTATAGAGAGTGTCAGGTATTACTTTGGAGAGTGGGTATATGCAAGGTATTCTGCGAGTTAGGTTGTTGATTTAGTAATTTCTTGCATATATATGCATCGATTCTGCTATTATCGTTGTTTGTTCCCAGCATTGGAACATTTGTATCTTGCATTTGCAGGTTAAATATTAGGAAGTATTCTTCTTTACGTGATATTGGGCTGTGATATTGGGCTATGCTACGGGAATTAGTGAGTCAACTGGTGTTGTGTGGCGTATGCAAAGTTAGATTGGTGATTTCAGACCTTAGAATGTTGGTGTACATGCAAGTCTAGCTACTTACACTTCGTCAGTTGGATCAGGTAGCCTGGTGTTCGGCTCTCCATCACCAACAACCAGTGTGCTCTTTTTTTGCTCCGCCGTGCTGCAGACTTCTCCAAGGTTCACACCCAACTATTGATGAAAAAAGAATTCTTAAGAAGATATCATTGACTGCCGCGGAAAGAGATTAACTGTTGGGGATGCTTTCTTAATTATGTATGTTTGATTTCCCTTCCATGCAGTATAGAACAAGCATCGTGTGTTTAATATTGGGCATGTTCGGTTTTTTCTGCAATCTTGGATGATATTTTTACCCAGGGTTGTTTGTCTGTTTTATGCAAATGATATTTACTCACTTTACTGGTAAGAAGAATGATTTCTACTCATAGGGTGCTGCTTTCTTTCCTCTGGTAAAAATTACATGACAGGGAACCTACCTTTTCCTCCATTGTGATTTGTCGATGCAGTCATTCTGGTTTAATCTCCCTTGGTACTTTATTTAGGGCCTTAGGGCTAGAAGGAGATGCGGTGTGCCTATCCTTTTAGATCAATTAATCCGATGAAGATTTTTTTTTGCTGTATCTCTTCTGTTAGTGCATAAATTTCATAAGATCAAAATTCTACTTGCTATTTTTCAGCTTCATCGCTTTCTGAAGTGGCCGGCTTCACAAGATAAAAAAAAGTTGTCACCAGCATTTGAATGAAAAGATTGTTTCACGAAGTAAACTTAAAAGAAAATAGGACTGTAAGAGCATATTACATATAATATTGAATACATATATGATTTGCTATTTTACTTTAATCCGTAACTATTCGTGATTATTTCAGCAGTGGCGAGTTTTCCTTTCTTTCCCGTTGCAAGAGCTGTTGTGTATCGTCGCAGGGGGAAGCTTATTCAAAAGAATTGTGTTTCTGTTAAGAAAGTTCAGCTCTGCATCTCTCACCTTTATCTATCGCGTAGTGATTTCCTCTGTTTTTCACTGAATCATCATGGTTTTAATTCATTCACAGGACGGTTCCCCGACTGTCAGTTTCCTTTGTTCAAGAAATGGTGAATTTTCTGAAATGTAATATATTTTCATGTTTTCGTTCACGCCTTTGCTTTTAGGAAAGCTGATGTTTTTTCAGCTTTTTTGTTCCAGCTGAGACATCTTCTTATGGTTGTTCTGTTGTTGTGTGGGTTTTACAACTGGCCAAAGATTAGTTGATCGATAATGACGATATATACACCATGATATATCTATGCAGATTGGATAACCTAATAGATACCTACTAATCATCTGCATATTCAATTGTTCCAAGAACTTTCACTTATGTTCGCGAAGAATGGGCACACATTTTCATCTTTTAGTAGTTGTACAGAGCCCATTCCTACTAGAGAACTAGGCTACATTTTGGAAAAGCAACATTACGACAAAAATATTTTAGGTGAAAAATCTCCTCTTTTAAAAATTGAAACAGCATATGTTTTTTACTAGGAGAAAGTGCAAGGCCCTACTAATGGATCTAATTCTGCCTTGGTACTTTATTTACGGCCTTGCACTGCCATCTACAATCAAATAATATCAGCTGTCGGTAATTCAGTAGGAGGTCTTCATTTTATATCAGCCCATGTGCAGCAGGCCTACACGGAATACATTTTTACGGAATTCTACTGTTACATATTTATGAGCTCGTGCCTGTATACTCTCATCATATTTAGATTACCATCTTTATACGATCTTAGCTACGTGCACTCCAATGTCGTGTTTTTTATGACTGTATTATTATGTAACTGCCTTGCAGGGTTGCGGACTAATTTTCATCCTCTAAACAATTATGCATATGTAATTATATGTTATATATTGGGATTCACTAACCAGTAGAGATGTGATGTTCTCTGAGAGTTTTTTCAGTTTCAGCCATGGATGCTAACTGAAGTTGCAAACCGAGGTAAATAAATCACCTCCCTAAGGTATTCTCTACTCTACTTTCCCTATAGCAATTAGTATACATATATGCATGTTGGGTGTCCGCAGATATATAGTTCCTATATTCCCCCCCTCCATTGTTTGTTTTGATGTATTGGTTCGCATAGTGGTGCATTCTCTCAGCTTACATTAATTGTTGTACATTGTGGTCTCTGCAAAGTTTTATTTCTCAGTCCTACTGCGCCCATATGTTTGTAGCAGCTGGACATATCGTCTTGAATGTAACTCATTTGTTTCTGTCCAGTTGGTCATAAAGCAAACTTCTCCTCTTCAGTTAGTATTAACTTCCTTTATCAGCAGAATTGTGTTTTAGGTTTGTGAATTGCGATTAAATGTTTATAATATAGAAGGCCGTAGAGTTCTTTCTGGTCCTTTATACTATTCTTATCTATTTGATGCCGCATTTGTTTATGTCCATTTGGTCATAAAGCAAACTTCTCTTCAGTTAGTATTAACTTTCTTTATCGGCAGAATTGTATTTTAGGTTTGTGAATTGCAATTAAATGTTTATAATATAGAAGACCGGAGAGTTCTTTCTGGTCCTTTATACTATTCTTATCTATTTGATCCCGGTGATGCTGGAGAAGGTTTTTCTCCTTGCCAGTCTTTTTCAAGCTCCTTACATTATCTCTTTGTCCAAACGTATCAACCAGTTTTTCTGCAGATCGAACCTATAACATGTCCTGTCTGTTGAACGGTTTATGCTGGTGCTTGAGACATATTCTTGGGCATGTACAAACTGATGATTTCAAGCATGTTTGACATTTTTAGGACTTGGCGTGAGCCTTTACTTAATTAATAGAACCATGATTTATCCAAAGGATCGAAGTAGTTGCTCCAAAGCGGGAAAATATGGTGGAGAACCCGGGTGCAGGCGCACCTGCTTCCCTTGAAAGCGTTATTGTGTTGTGTGTTATGCTGACCTAAATAACAATATCAACTGTTAATTTTTTGTCATTTTCTGTTATGTAATATTAATGTGATCCATTTATGTAGGTTGTGGTTGGAACTCAGAAGTAGAAGAACGTCAGTTTGGCTGCTGAAGTCCTTTTCAGAACCTTTCACCTGATTAAAATGTCCAGGCTAAGAAAAAAAAGGATGCATGAAATAGATTCTTCTTGATGAGATAACCGAACTGCCTCTATGCAGAGTGGAATCTCATCAACAAAAGAATAAACAGAAGGAATTGCTTTCAGGTGGCGGCAGCGATGATAGTTTTTGGAGATGCACATATTCAAGAGGGTGAATGGATAAGACCAAGATGACGCATTATTCCCTATTTAGAACTTTTTTCCATGACTGTTGCTTTTAACAAGTTATGAGTAAGTTCGACGAAATAGTAATATATTTGGTCACTGCCATAATTATTCATTGGAGCAAATGTTGTGGCTGAGTTTGTATCGGCTTCAGGGAATATTGTACTATTATGTATGAGCTGTTTATTGCTCTCTGCTATTGTAGAGAAGTTAAGCCTGAGATGCTTCAGATCAAATGTTTTCTTAGTGACTCATGATACATGCCATTAAACAATTATTATGCTGACATACATGTATGACGGGCGTGGCGTGCCGCCGCGCCAATGCTTGCTAGTATGAACCTATAGTCACGAAGTCTGAAAATTAAAAATGGATTCTATGTATAAAGGTTTTCATTTGAAATCATTTTTACACTAATTTTAGTACATACAGTGAAAATGATAAAATACGATGATGATTGTTGAAATTAGGGTTGGAAGCAAAGCTAAAACTCGTGAGCTAAGCGAGTAACTCTTGACGCGGTGACTAACGAACCAAACCGAGTTGTAATTTGAGATCCTTACGTATTGATCTTAACAAGCCAAGTTAATGAGTTATCTATTTAAGCTGAATGCAAGTTGACACCTACAAAGTATAATGAAGGTTGTACCGGTGAGGTGGCTTGATAAGTATAATGCCTGCTTTAATGGTGAAAGAGGTGAAGCCAAGGGGCAGTGACAAAGGAGAAGCAATGATAGTTGCATCATTACCATTCATTGAGAAAAGGTTTGTTGTAATTGAGCGGCTCCGAGCTGTACGTAGAAAATAAGAAGGATGTAAAAAAACAATGATTAAGTTTGAGTAATCCAAATTGTACGTCTATTTCCTCTGTCAGACGGTGTAGTTGTTATTAAAATTTAGACTACTTATGTACTCCATATTTACTATGCGGCAAGAAAAAAACTTCATTTGCAACAATATTTTACATACATTTGCAAAAATTTGTCTGGTTACTTAATGTTTATTTTTATGTTTTCATGGCATGGTAAAAGATGTGTTCATCCAATTTACACCGTCAGTATCATATGTTCATATTATTATATTTTTTATGAAAACAAACTTCATGCAAACTCGATAGTTTGTTTGTGCAGGATGGTTACGAGTTGAGAAAGAAGTTTTGATACACATACTCAAGTACCTTGCTAATGAAGTTGAAGACAACATTCTTGATGTTGCGAGAATACCTTGGTCGCGTAAAGGGACCATGGCTTTAATAAATAATATAAGGAATAATGTGTCGGTAGTTGCATTTTATACTCATTACACCGAATTATGTGATGTGATCTTAAAATATTTTAAATATTATGTGATTAATTTTTATGTACTTTAATATTTACGCGCATTATCTACCTGTGTAATATTTGTGATACTATGTATAAAGTAGAGAGCCATATAATATTGTGACACTCATAACGTAAGAAGCCGTGGCGAAGCACGGGCATTCCACTAGTTACTTATAAAAGCAATTACATCCAGCCTCTGCATAACCAAGATGCACACAGCCGTTTTAAGCGTCTCAATTCACAAGATGAACAAAAGAAAACGAAACTAGGCGCAATACATATCGAGACGATGAATCATATAACGCCTAAGGTAAGGGTGGGGCTGCAATCCGAAGGCTATGCTGTCACCCATGTAGGGAAAAAGTATCCCTCGACGTAGCCTCCAACCGTGTACAAACCTCCGTAAATAGGTCTCGGTTCTCCATGATACGTCTCCAACGTATCGATAATTTCTTATGTTCCATGCTACTTTATTGATGATACCTACATGTTTTATGCACACTTTATGTCATATTTGTGCATTTTCTGGAACTAACCTATTAACAAGATGAGTGCCGTTCCTGTTTTCTCGCTGTTTTTGGTTTCAGAAATCCTAGTAACGAAATATTCTCGAATCGGACGAAATCAACGCCCAAGTTCCTATTTTCACCGGAAGCATCCAACACCCGGGAAGGAGAAGGGGGACAGGGCCACCAAACCACACCCGGCGCGCCGGGGGGCGCGCCCTATAGTGTGGGCCCCCAAACCCTCCCGCCGCCTCTTCGCCTATATAAAGCCCCCTGCATCGAAAACCCTTACGGAGGAAGCCACGGTACGCGAAACCTTCCAGCCGCCGCCATCGCGAAGCCAAGATCCGGGGGACAGAGTCTTGTTCCGGCACCTGCCGGAGCGGGGAAGTGCCCCGGAAGGCTTCTCCATCGACACCGCTGCCATCTCCACCGCCATCTTCATCACCGCTGCTGCTCCCATGAGGGAGTAGTTCTCCATCGAGGCTCGGGGCTGTACCGGTAGCTATGTGGTTCATCTCTCTCCTTCAATACAATAATCTCATGAGCTGCCTTACATGATTGAGATTCATATGAGTTTTGTATCACTATTCATCTATGTGCTACTCTAGTGATGTTATTAAAGTACTCTATTCCTCCTCCACGTGTGTAAAGGTGACAGTGTGTGCACCGTGTGAGTACTTGGCGTAGGCTATGATCATGATCTCTTGTAGATTGCGAAGTTAACTATTGCTATGATAGTATTGATGTGTATTATTCCTCCTACATAAGCATGAAGGTGACAGTGTGCATGCTATGCTAGTACTTGGTTTAGTCGTATCGATCTTTCTTACACTCTAAGGTTATTTAAATATGAACATCTAATTGTGGAGCTTGTTAACTCCGGCATTGAGGGTTCGTGTAATCCTACGCAATGTGTTCATCATCCAACAAGAGAGTGTAGAGTATGCATTTATCTATTCTGTTATGTGATCAATGTTGAGAGAGTCCACTAGTGAAAGTCTAATCCCTAGGCCTTGTTCCTAAATATCGCTATCGCTGCTTGTTACTGTTTTACTGAGTTACTACTGCGTTACTACGCATGTTTACTTCCCGCAATATTACTACCATCAACTGCACGCTAGCAAGCTATTTTCTGGCGCCGTACTACTGCTCATATTCATTCATACCACTTGTATTTCACTATCTCTTTCGAACTAGTGCACCTATTAGGTGTGTTGGGGACACAAGAGACTTCTTGCTTTGTGGTTGCAGGGTTGCATGAGAGGGATATCTTTGACCTCTTCCTCCCGAGTTCGATAAACCTTGGGTAATCCACTTAAGGGAAACTTGCTGCTGTTCTACAAACCTCTGCTCTTGGAGGCCCAACACTGTCTACAAGAATAGAAGCTCCCGTAGACATCAAGCACTTTTCTGGCGCCGTTGCCGGGGAGGGAAGGTAAACGGCACTCACACATTGGCAAGCCCGGCAACTAAGCACTTTTCCTCCTCGTCAACTACGCGCCAAGCACTTTTCTAGCGCCGTTGCCGGGAGGAAAGGTAAAAGGCACTCATACTCCGGTAACAGTACTTTTCGGCGCCATTGTGTGTGTGCTCGAAGCTATTTCCTTTAGACTCGCAATTGCGACATTTGGTTTCTTGTTTACACTAGTTAGGCATAATGGACAACAATGACCTTTTTATTCTATTTCCTGATTTAAGACATGGATGGTTTGATGCGAAAATTAAAAAACCATGGAACATATTAATATGAATGCTTTGAACACTATTGTTGCTAATGCTACGGAAAATTCTAAGCTTGGGGAAGCTGGCTTTGATGAGCATGATATTTTTAGTCCCCCAAGCATTGAGGAGAAAATTTACTTTGATGATACTTTGCCTCCCATTTATGATGATTATAATGATAGTAGTCTTTTGTTACCACCTGTTATGGAGGATAAATTTGATTATGATTACAATATACCTCCTATATTTGATAGCTACTTTGTTGAATTTGCTCCCACTACAACTAATAAAATTGATTATGCCTATGTGGGGAGTAATAATTTTATGCATGAGACTCATGATAAGAATGCTTTATGTGATAGTTATATTGTTGAGTTTGCTCATGTTGCTACTGAAAGTTATTATGAGAGAGGAAAATATGGTTGTAAAAATTTTCATGCTACTAAAACACCTCTCTATGTGCTGAAATTTTTGAAGCTACACTTGTTTTATCTTCCTATGCTTGTTACTTTGCTCTTCATGAACTTGTTTATTTACAAGATTCCTATGCATAGGAAGCATGTTAGACTTAAATGTGTTTTGAATTTGCCTCTTGATGCTCTCTTTTGCTTCAAATTTAAGTGCATCATTAAAACTGCTGAGCCCATCTTAATGGCTATAAAGAAAGAACTTCTTGGGAGATAACCCATGTGTTTTTTACTACAGTACTTTGTTTTATATTTGTGTCTTGGAAGTTGTTTACTACTGTAGCAACCTCTCCTTATCATGTTTTTGTGCCAAGTAAAGTTTCTATGTTAAAGTTGATGTTATATTTGGGATCGCTGCGCAGAAACAGCATTGCTGTCTGTCACGAATCTGGGCACAGTTCTCTGTAGAAAATTCGAAAAAATCTGCCAATTTACGAGCGTGATCCTCAGATATGTACGCAACTTTCATTAGTTTTGAGTTTTTCCATTTGAGCAAGTCTGGTGCCATCTTAAAATTCGTCTTTACGGACTGTTCTGTTTTTGACAGATTCTGCCTTTTATTTCGCATTGCCTCTTTTGCTATGTTGGATTCATTTCTTTGATCCATTAATGTCCAGTAGCTTTATGCAATGTCCAGAAGTGAAAAGAATGTTTGTGTCACCTCTGAACATGTGAATTTTTGATTATGCACTAACCCTCTAATGAGTTTGCTTGAAGTTTGGTGTGAAGGAAGTTTTCAAGGGTCAAGAGAGGAGTATGATATACTATGATCAAGAGGAGTGAAAGCTCTAAGCTTGGGGATGCCCCGTGGTTCACCCCTGCATATTCTAAGAAGACTCAAGCGTCTAAGCTTGGGGATGCCCAAGGCATCCCCTTCTTCATCGACAACATCATCAGGTTCCTCCCCTTATATTTTTATTCGGTCACATCTTATGTATTTTACTTGGAGCGTCTGTGTGCTTTTATTTTTGTTTTTGTTTTGTTATTTTCATTCTCTGAATAAGTTCATCCTTGTGTGGGAGAGAGACACGCTCCGCTGTTGCATATGGACAAATATGTCCTTAGGCTTTACTCATAATGTTCAAGGCGAAGTTTCTTCTTCGTTAAATTGTTATATGGTTGGAATTGGAAAATGCTACATGTAGTAATTCTAAAATGTCTTGGATAATGTGATACTTGGCAATTGTTGTGCTCATGTTTAAGCTCTTGCATCATATACTTTGCACCCATTAATGAAGAAATACATAGAGCTTGCTAAAATTTGGTTTGCATAATTGGTCTCTCTAAGGTCTAGATAATTTCTAGTATTGAGTTTTGAACAACAAGGAAGACGGTGTAGAGTCTTATAATGTTTACAATATGTCTTTTATGTGAGTTTTGCTGCACCGGTTCATCCTTGAGTTTGCTTCAAATAACCTTGCTAGCCTAAGCCTTGTATCGAGAGGGAATACTTCTCATGCATCCAAAATCCTTGAGCCAACCACTATGCCATTTGTGTCCACCATACCTACCTACTACATGGTATTTCTCCGCCATTCCAAAGTAAATTGCTTGAGTGCTACCTTTAAACAATTCAAAATTTATCACCTCTTATTTGTGTCAATGTTTTATAGCTCATGAGGAAGTATGTGGTGTTTTATCTTTCGATCTTGTCATTTACTTTTGACAGACTTTCACAATGGACTAGTGGCTTCATCCGCTTATCCAATAATTTTGCAAAAAGAGCTGGCAATGAGGTTCCCAGCCTCAATTAATTAACTTGCATTAATAATTCTCTTCACATGTTTTGCTCTTTCATCAGTAAGCAACTTAATTTTGCAAATAGACACTCCTCCATGGTATGTGAATGTTGGAAGGCACCCGAGGATTCGGTTAGCCATGGCTTGTGTAAGCAAAAGGTTGGGAGGAGTGTCATCCATAAATAAAGAAAAACTAAACTAAAGTACATGTGTAAACAAAAGAGAAGAGGGATGATCTACCTTGCTGGTAGAGATAACGTCCTTCATGGGAGCCGCTCTTGAAAGTCTGGTTGATGAGGTAGTTAGAGTGCCCACTACCATTCGTTGACAACAACAAACACCTCTCAAAATTTTACTTTTATGCTCTCTTTATGTTTTCAAAACCAAAGCTCTAGCACAAATATAGCAATCGATGCTTTCCTCTTTGAAGGACCTTTCTTTTACTTTTATTGTTGAGTCAGTTTACCTATCTCCCTCCACCTCAAGAAGCAAACACTTGTGTGAACTGTGCATTGATTCCTACATACTTGCATATTGCACTTGTTATATTACTTTATGTTGACAATATCCATGAGATATACATGTTATAAGTTGAAAGCAACCGCTGAAACTTAATCTTCCTTCGTGTTGCTTCAATACCTTTACTTTGATTTATTGCTTTATGAGTTAACTCTTATGCAAGACTTATCTATGCTTGTCTTGAAGTACTATTCATGAAAAGTCTTTGTCATATGATTCATTTGTTTACTCATGTCATTACCATTGTTTTGATCGCTGCATTCATTACATATACTTACAATAGTATGATCAAGGTTATGATGGCATGTCACTTCAGAAATTATCTTTGTTATCGTTTTACTGCTCGGGACGAGCAGAACTAAGCTTGGGGATGCTGATACGTCTCCAACGTATCGATAATTTCTTATGTTCCATGCTACTTTATTGATGATACCTACATGTTTTATGCACACTTTATGTCATATTTGTGCATTTTCTGGAACTAACCTATTAACAAGATGCCGAAGTGCGTCTGTTTTCGCTGTTTTTGGTTTCAGAAATCCTAGTAACGAAATATTCTCGGAATCGGACGAAATCAACGCCCAAGTTCCTATTTTCACCGGAAGCATCCAGAACACCCGGAAGGATCGAGGACAGGGACACCAAACCACACCGGCGCGGCAGGGGGGCCGCGCCCCCTATAGTGTGGGCCCCCCCCTCCTGCGCCGCCTCTTCGCCTATATAAAGCCCCGCATCGAAAACCCTTACGGAGGAAACCACGGTACGCGAAACCTTCCGAGCCGCCGCCATCGCGAAGCCAAGATCCGGGGACAGGAGTCTCTGTTCCGCCGGGACGGGGAAGTGCCCCCGGAAGGCTTCTCCATCGACACCGCTGCCATCTCCACCGCCATCTTCATCACCGCTGCTGCTCCCATGAAGAGGGAGTAGTTCTCCATCGAGGCTCGGGGCTGTACCGGTAGCTATGTGGTTCATCTCTCTCCTATGTACTTCAATACAATAATCTCATGAGCTGCCTTACATGATTGAGATTCATATGAGTTTTGTATCACTATTCATCTATGTGCTACTCTAGTGATGTTATTAAAGTACTCTATTCCTCCTCCACGTGTGTAAAGGTGACAGTGTGTGCACCGTGTGAGTACTTGGCGTAGGCTATGATCATGATCTCTTGTAGATTGCGAAGTTAACTATTGCTATGATAGTATTGATGTGTATTATTCCTCCTACATAAGCATGAAGGTGACAGTGTGCATGCTATGCTAGTACTTGGTTTAGTCGTATCGATCTTTCTTACACTCTAAGGTTATTTAAATATGAACATCTAATTGTGGAGCTTGTTAACTCCGGCATTGAGGGTTCGTGTAATCCTACGCAATGTGTTCATCATCCAACAAGAGAGTGTAGAGTATGCATTTATCTATTCTGTTATGTGATCAATGTTGAGAGAGTCCACTAGTGAAAGTCTAATCCCTAGGCCTTGTTCCTAAATCGCTATCGCTGCTTGTTATTTTATGAGTTACTACTGCTGCGTTACTACCGCATGTTTACTTCCCGCAATATTACTACCATCAACTGCACGCTAGCAAGCTATTTTGGCGCCGTACTACTGCTCATATTCATTCATACCACTTGTATTTCACTATCTCTTCGCCGAACTAGTGCACCTATTAGGTGTGTTGGGGACACAAGAGACTTCTTGCTTTGTGGTTGCAGGGTTGCATGAGAGGGATATCTTTGACCTCTTCGTCCCTGAGTTCGATAAACCTTGGGTAATCCACTTAAGGGAAACTTGCTGCTGTTCTACAAACCTCTGCTCTTGGAGGCCCAACACTGTCTACAAGAATAGAAGCTCCCGTAGACATCACTCCACTCGCTGAAGAGGTAACTACGAACGGAGAATACCCGTACATCTGTAGATGACCTGCAACAAAGAAAAAAATTTGTCATTAAAAATCTTGTCATTTCTACTTAGCCAAAGCCCCCCCACCCTAAGAAGCAACTTGAACCTTGAACCGATGCCATGAAGCCAACTGCCAAAGACATTGGCCACACTGGTGGGGGATACAAGGTAGACGCTACTTTTTTTTTGACCAGGAACTGTAGGGCAAAACCCCCACAACATTTTATTAAAGCTTTTAAACTGTACAAAAAAGAAGATATTTACAACAAGAGGGGAAGAAAGAAAGACAAAATTACAACAGAGAGTCTGTCAACACCCGGATTTTTAAGTCCGGATGCCTATTATGTCATACATCGCAATCAGGAATAGTGTTGTTGCGAGGCATAATAGTTAAGTATCACAGTCATCATTCATTACAAACCATAAGTCTTACAATTTTGGAATCACATCATCCATATTACACGAATAGTTGATCTATCGATCCACGAACAAACACAAGTTCATAGTTCAACATAGCGGAAGCGTAAGATACAAGGACTCTCTAGTCCACGGGCCAACGCTTGACGTCGGAAGGCGCTTAGTTGTCGTAGGCGTCCTGCTGGTCATCTCCTTGTTCCTCTTCATACTCTGGCCATTTGAATAGCCAGGGACAAAGCCGTGAGTACTTTAAGTACTCGCAAACTAATACTAAAGTAAGTGCTAGACATCCTAGTATGGTTTGCTAAGCTCTAGTTTATTTGCATAAAGCTAGTTTTAGTTCACAAAGTTTGAGAAAAGCTTATTCAAGTGCTAACTAACTCAAGTGGGAACATTAGTGTCATTCCCACCATTCATGTGGTGATTTCAATTCAATTCACCACAAGTCATTTCACCATCACTTTTCAACAATCATTTTCAAAAGTATGACATCGGAAACTGTATGGCCTTTCCAACCGTCCGTAACCGTGGACGCGGCTATTCGAATAGGTTTACACTCTGCAGAGGTTGCACACTTGTGCCACAACATTTGATTTCATCCGTCGGAATAACCTGAATAATCGTAACTCAGTACGCGGATCATCAACCATAACCTTTCACTTACATATCCTAGTATAGGCACCTCTCCCCATGAGCTTGGCCTCCCAGTGAAGACCAACTGTCAACCTGGGAACTGCACATGGCTTGGGCCGGACATTCACCTCGTTCACGTCATTTCTCATTATTTCTTTTGTTGTAGAGGCCGCTTTCGGCATAACCCCGATGACGCTTGTTTAGAGGGAACCCATACTAAGATACATAAACTTCCAGTTAAGCCCTACCCATAATCAGGTATTGTGGGGGTACTTGATAATTGGAAAGGTATCGCATTCAAACCAACATCATTGTTTTTCAAAAATCACCACCTTCTCTTGTTCAGTTTCACCTCAAAAATCATTCAATGGAATGCATCCTCATTCCACGGTTTCAAATTCATTTCAAAATTCCCATTGTTCCCATCTAGAGTAGTCAAGTTTTAATTTTAGCACTAGCAACTAGTCATGAGGGGTGCTAACTACTTGTAATGCCAGCTAGGCTAAGTTTGATACTCTTGTAGTATTCTAGACTTAGACCAAAGTTAACTATAAAAGTAACTGATTGAGAAAACAAGTAAAAGCTTGTAAAGTAAAAAATTGGGATAGGCTTATGTAAGAAAAGGTAAGAGTTATGGTGCCTTGCCCCAAGGGGGCTTTGCACTTTGCAAGAATATTAGCTTTCCTTGGTAGTCCTCTGTTCCTCCTCCTCCTCTTGGTAGTATCCTTCTTCTTCGGCGTACTCTCCGGTGCTACCGTCTAAATTTGAATACGAGTATAATTACTCACTAATTCAATGGCTATTCCACATATCACATATACACACACAACTATTCTATGCACACAAACAATCTACTTAGGGTGTATGGGTTGTGTTACTTGAGGAAAAATAATTTCCTCTCATTACATATGTAAATGATAGTTTCCATATTGTTCTGGAGAAATAATTTCCTCTCCTTGAAATCTTCTTAAGATTTAATTTCTCAAACAATCATACATGAAATGGGTATTGACCTAGGTCAACCCTTCATTATCATCATTTGAGAAAATGGTTTAAATGAGGTAGCTCACCTCATACTATTTTAGTAACACTACATATGATTTAAATCTCAAGCAATTCATGTAAGAGAGTTTGGACCAGAGGTACAAACATCCCATGAATGCATGTGAGACAAGTTTAAATGAGGTATAAGACTTCACACAATTTACTTTAATAGTTTTGGACAATATCAACTAGTTAAACTAGTCAAAATATCCATTCATTTAACTATGGCATGATCATGCAAAGTGACCACACCATTTTCTTGCAGAATCAATTAGTGCAAGTCAAATGTGAGCTATTGGAGTTGGAATTAACTTAATATCTATTTTGGTTGATTTTTAAGAATTATTTGAATAGGGAAAAGTCCCTGTCTTGTTATTTTTATCACATTAATTCTACAAAGAATCTGGCTATGGGACCAGTGGCATTGGCTAGATAATTTCTCTAGATTTCCAACCATATAAAGTTCATCAAATTTGGTTTAGCCAATTTAATTCTATTGAATTTCAAAGTTGGTGCTGTAAGGAAAAAGTTTGGGAATTATTTGAATCGAATTTGAATTAAAAGGCCGGCGGGAAAACGAAGCTGGGCCGATTTGAATTAAAACGGCCCACTCCAGCCCACCACGGTCCACAGACGCGCGGCGTGCTGACAGCGTGGGGTTCACGCGTCAGTGGCTGTTAAAACCCGAACCGGTACGTTTTAACGTGGGGCGTAGGATTAGAATCTGATCTAACGGCTCTAGTTCATCGTCCCGCCGGCGAGAGAGGGGTTCACCGGCGGCTCAGGTAGGGGGTGGGAGAGCTTACGGCGGCTCCAGCAAGGGATGGCAATATGCTCGAGGTAGATGTGGACGGCGGCGGTTCTCCTGGTACTGGCGGCGGAGCTCGAGGTGGTCTGGTTCGCCGTCGATTTCTGCAGGGCTTCCGCGGCGGCGAGCTCCCGATTGGCCTTGCTCCGGTGTGAATCGAGAGATTGGTGAGGTGGTTGAGAGGCAGTGAGAGGTGGTGAGTGAGATGGTGTGCTCAGCTTCGTCCAGGGAACGCGGTATTTATAGAGGGCAAGGGTGCTGCGGGGCAGTGAGGAAGTCGACCATGGCGCGGCGGTTCCGGCGAGCTAGCGAGCTAGGCGGCGATGCTGTCGGGTTCTCCTCGTCCAGGCGAAGCTAGAGGTGGTGTTGGCACGGTCGGGCGGCGTGGTATGGCGTGGGATTGTGTCCGTGTCTGCCGCGCTGGTCGCGGGATCGCGTCGTCGTCTCCGCGGCGGCGGGCACGGGTCCTGGCGGTGCGCGTGTCGGCGTCGCGGTGGCGAGGTGATGCTCAACGGCTAGTCAGCGGGGCCGGGGCTAGCGTGAGCGCGTGGGACGGCGCGTGTGCTGAGCGTGTCCACGCGCGACACGAGCGGCATACTGGCGGTCCTGGGCGTGTGCTGGGCGCGCGCGTTCCGGGCGTTGTCGTCGTCCTCGTCGACCAGGGCGGTGCTAGGCGGCGCTAGGGTGGTGTGCTGGTGCGGTTTGGCAAGGTGGCCAGGGCAGAGGAGCAATGGAGAGAGAGGAGGTGGATCGGGGTGGTGGCATGGCCGGCATGGCCATGTCTAGCCTTGCCCTCTCTCTCTCAGCCTCACTATGCTCCCTTTAAGGTTAAGGGGACCAGGGAACATAAGGGGATAGGTTAGGGTAGGTTAGTTAGAGTAGATTCACTATTTGCAATAGTTGCAAATAGTGCCCAAATTTGGAAAATTCAAAAATATCCAAATTTGAAATAATTCCAATGGTGAAAGTTTTTGAAAGGTGAGTGTTGATATAAGTTGTAAATGACCAGAGAGGTTTTGAGGTGGTGGTGGAAAAATTAGAATTCAAAAATTGGCCAAAATGGCTAAGTGTAGATGTTGCATATGTTAAAAAGTTGAGACTTTGGAGGAGCATAGCTCTTGATCAAGAATGATTTTGGCATGATGATCTTTACCAAAGTTGTTCACCTTGATATTGACTTTGAAATGGTGCAAGGAGTTAGCAAGAATTGGTTTGGGAAAATTGAATGGCAAGGGCTCAAAGTAGTGATCAGACTAGAATTGTCAATTTGGACCATTATCATATGTGAGCTAGTTTTGCATTTGAAAAATATTTGATTTGTGATTCTTTGATTCCAAAAGTTATAATAAGTGTTTAACAACATTATTCAACTAATGTGAAGACCAAATAGGTCTAGGGTCAAAATTTATAAAAATGCCATAGGGCATATGTGAGGGTTTTTAGGGTTTTGCAATTTATGGAATTTCTTCCTCTTTGATTTATTTGGTTGGTGATCTTCATATGATCACACTAGGGTTTTAGAGCATATCAAAAACAAGTAATAACAATCATCATGGCATATCACTCAAATGCACAAGTCCTATGCATGGTACTATATGCAAATAGAAAAGTTTTTTTTTGTTGGTTTGAAATTTTGCTTTCTGGAATTCTCTAACTTTCTTTTTATTGAAATTTGGGGTGTTACAAACCCTTCCCCCTTACAAAAGATCTCGTCCCGAGATCGAAAAGAAAGTTAGGTACTAAAGAGATCTGGGTACTCCTTCTTCATGAAGTCTTCGCGTTCCCATGTGGCTTCATCCTCAGTATGATTGCTCCATTGGATCTTCAGAAACTTGATGCTTCGGGTGCGGGTGGTTCGATAAGCTTCTTCCAAGATGCGAATCGGCACTTCGCGGTAAGTCAGATCCTTGTTGATATCTACCGATCGGTGATCGATGTTCTTGAACACTTCGGTCTTCTCCGGGACTTCAAGGCACTTCCGGAGAAGTGAGATATGAAACACGTCGTGCACAGCCGACATTTCTTCAGGCAACTCCAGTTGATAAGATACTTCTCCTCGGCGGCTGAGGACTTTGAAAGGTCCGACGTAGCGGGGTGCGAGCTTTCCTTTCAGTTGAAACCTTTGCATTCCTTTCAAGGGGGATACCTTGAGATAGACAAAGTCTCCGATCTCGAAGGTCATCTCCCGACGTCTCTTGTCGGCGTAGCTCTTCTGTCTAGACTGCGCCGTCTTGAGGTACTCTCGGATCTTGTGTACTTTCTCTTCGGCTTCACGAAGAACATCTGGGCCAAAAACTTGGCTCTCTCCGACTTCCGACCAGTTCAGGGGGTACGGCATTTCCTTCCGTACAAGGCTTCAAAGGGGGCCATCTGTAGGCTGGCTTGGTAGCTATTGTTGTAAGAGAATTCTGCGTAAGGTAGGCAGTCTTCCCACTTGGATCCGTATTCCAGTACGCATGCTCTAAGCATGTCTTCCAAGATCTGGTTTACTCTCTCGGTCCGTCCGTCGGTCCGAGGGTGATAGGCGGTGCTGAAATTTAGACGGGTTCCTAGTCCTTCGTGCACCTTCGCCAGAACCTTGAGGTGAACTGTGACCCTCTATCTGACACTATTGATTTGGGGGTTCCGTGCAAGGCGACTATTCTGGAGATGTATAGTTCAGCTAACTTTGGGCCTTGATAAGTGGTTTTGACGGCGATGAAATGGGCGACTTTGGTCAACCTATCGACAATTACCCATATGGAATCATTGCCTTTGCTGGATTTGGGCAGTCCGGTGATGAAATCCATTCCTACGGAGTCCCATTTCCATTCCGGGATCTGGAGGGGTTGTAACAGTCCGGCGGGTCGTTGATGTTCTGCCTTAACTCTCTGACAGATGTCACACTTAGCGATATAGCTACCGATCTCTCTCTTCATTCCGTGCCACCAAAATTGTTCTTTCAGGTCTTGGTACATCTTGGTACCTCCGGGGTGGATTGAGTAAAGAGTGTCATGGGCTTCTTGCAGGATGACTTGTTTCAAGTCAGAGTCCGATGGTACGCAGAGACGTTCTTTGTACCAAAGAACTCCGGCTTCGTCTACGGTGAATCCGGGGGCTTTTCCTGCGGCTATCTGTTTCTTGATTCCGTCGATGCTAGCGTTGTCCTTCTGGGCTTCCTTGATCTGACTAACCAAGGTGGGTTGCAGTTCTATGCTGGCTAGGAATCCTTCGCTAACAAGTTCAAGTCTGAACTGTTCAAACTCTTGATGCAAGCTGGGCTGTTCGGTTGCGAGCATGGAGTTCAACTGACACGGCAGTCTACTCAAAGCATCCGCTACCACATTGGCCTTGCCGGGGTGGTAGTGAATCTCCATGTCGTAATCCTTGATCAATTCGATCCATCGACGTTGTCTCATGTTTAGCTCTTTCTGGGTGAATATGTATTTGAGGCTTTTGTGGTCGGAGTAGATCTCGCATCGATTACCCATGAGGTAATGACGCCAAACTTTCAAGGCTAAGACCACGGCTGCAAGCTCGAGGTCATGGGTTGGGTAGTTTTGTTCATGTTGCTTGAGCTGTCTGGAAAGGTAGGATACAACCTTGCCTTCTTGCATAAGCACACATCCAAGACCAATCTTGGAGGCGTCGCAGTATACGTCAAAGGGCTTAGCGATATCTGGCATGATCAGGATTGGGGCGGTTGTCAGTCTACTCTTGAGCTGTTGAAAGCTCTCTTCACATTTATCAGTCCACTCAAACTTCTTGTCCTTCTTCAACAGTTGGGTCATTGGTCGAGCGATGCTCGAAAGCCTTCTACAAATCTGCGGTAATATCCGGCTAATCCAAGAAAAGCGCGGACCTCGGTTTGGGTGGTTGGGGCTTGCCATTCCATAACGTTTTTATCTTTGCGGGATCTACGGCAATACCTCCTGCAGACAAGATGTCCCAGGAATCCGACTTCTTCCACCAAAACTCACACTTGGAACTTGGCATACAACTGGTGCTGTCTAAGGGTTTCTAGGACAGTCTCCAAATGCTGTTCATGTTCCTCTTCGGACTTGGAGTAGACGAGGATGTCGTCGATGAATACAACGACAAACTTGTCCAAAAAGTTCATGAAGATCTTATTCATGAGATTCATGAAATAAGCGGGGGCATTGGTTAGTCCAAACGACATGACGTTGTATTCATAAAACCCATATCTAGTGGTAAAGGCAGTTTTTGGGATGTCGGTGGCTCGGATCTTCAGTTGATGATATCCCGTTCTAAGGTCGATCTTGGAGAAAACTTTGGCTCCGGTGAGTTGATCAAACAAGTCTTCTATCTTGGGTAGGGGGTATTTGTTTTTGATGGTGACATCGTTAAGCTTTCGATAATCCGTACATAAACGATTTGCACCATCCTTCTTGTCCACAAACAAGACGGGGGATCTCCAGGGGGATGCACTTGGTCTAATCAGACCCTTAGCCAACATATCATCTATCTGCTTCTTCACTCCACAAGCTCGCTGCGTTCATGCTGTAGGCTCTCTGGGCTATGGGTCCAGTTCCGGGAATTAACTCGATGATAAACTCGATATCCCTATCCGGGGGCATACCGGGTAGATCATCCGGAAACACATCAGGGTATCGACAGACGACCCTGATTTGATCCAGAGTTGGCTTGGCTACACTTTGGTTACACGTGAATTTTCTGGGTAGTTTTTCAGAGACGTGCTCAACTACGATACCGGTGCTGCTAGTCATGGTTATGGCTTTCTTGGCACAGTCTATCAATCCGTTGTGCTTGGACATCCAGTCCATTCCTAGGACAACTTCCAAACCTTTGGTTCCAAGCATGATGAGATTGGCATAGAATTCTACCTCATGTATTATGATGGGTACATTTTTGCAAAATTTTCTGGCCTTGGTGGTTGATCCGGGGATTTGAACTATCATAACATGCTTCAAACTGAGGGGTTGAATTTTACTTGTTGATGCAAAGTCTTCAGTGACAAAAGAATGAGATGCTCCGGAATCAAACAACACTCTGGCAGGTGTGGTTGACAGAAAACATACCCAGTACAACGTCTGGTGCTTCCTGGGCTTCTTCGGCGCTCATGTGGTAGAGACGGCCGTTGCGGTTATTGGGGTTGTTGGGGGCGAACTTCTTGCCGGTGGAGACATGGCGTTGCTGCTGAGCAGGTGCAGCGGTGTTGCCGGCGAGCTTGGCGAGACGCTTGGGACACTCGTTGGAGTAGTGCCCCACTACACCACACTCATAACAAGTGATGGTGGACTTGTCCTGCTTGTTCGCGACGGGGATGGCATTGCTTCCGGTTCTGGGAGCGGTGTTGGTGTTGTTGTTGTTGTTGTTAGGGGCTCGGGGTGGTGCGCGGTTGTAGTTGTTGTTGTTGTAGCCTCCTGGCTTGGAGTTTCCTCCACTCCGATTCTGATAACCGGGGCGCGAGTTCTGCATTGGTGGCTTATTGTTTCTCGGAGTGAAACCTCCGCTTGAGCTAGGGCGAAACTTTTGGGGGTGGCTTGATCCACTCTGATTCGCCATGCGGCGCTTGCGGTTCTCATTGGCTTGGTTTAACTTGCCCTCCATCTGGATGGCGGAGTCAACAAGGGCTTCGAGGTCGGCGAAGGGGATGTTGACGAGGACAGTCTGCATCTCATCATGCAGTCCGTTCAGGAATCTCTCCTTCCTCTTCTCAACGGTGTCGGTCTCATCAGGGGCATACCTTGACAGGTAAGAAACTTGTCGCGGTATTCAACCACCGTCATGCGACCTTGTTTCAGTTCACGAAACTCATCCCTCATCTTCTTGATAAGACCCGGGGGTACATGGTACTTGCTGAACTTGAGTTTGAAATCCTCCCAAGTCATGAATTGACCTCCGTTCATGGCACGGGTGCTTGTCCACCAAGCGCGAGCTGGTCCAGCGAGATAGTGGGTGGCGAACAGAACTTTCTCGTTGGCTTCTACTCCGGCTACCTCTAGATTGTTCTCCATAGTCTGGAGCCAATCATCGGCATCGAGGGGTTCCTCGGTCTTGTTAAACACCGGAGGGTTGGTGTTGTGGAAGTTCTTGAGTTTGGATCCGGGGTGGTCATAATTTCCATGGCCTTGGTTGGCGATGTTCTGCAAGGCGATGAGGTTGGCCTGGCGTTCGGCTCTCTCGGTTTCCCGGTCTGCAAGCATGGTTTGCAGCAGTTGCAGCATCGCATCGTTGGTGCGATTTGGGAGGGGCCATCTGAAGATATAGAAGATCATGAGATAAGAGGGAACATTCTATGGTTCATTTTGGTTAAGTTAAAAACATTTGAAACTTGTAAACTTTTCATGACAAACATAACATTCATTCATTCATGCAACACATGGTACAAACTAACACACATACTTCCATGGTTTTAAGAACCATTTTCTTGCTACGATACAAAGGACGGGATACAACTCACACCTACTATAAGTGAGACTAGTGCAACTACTCCTCATCATCTACATCGATCGGGACGTAGTCGTCGGGTCCTGCCTCCAGGAACTCGTAGTCCTCCTCCTCGGTGTTCTCGTCCTCCTCAAAGTCGTCGTCGTCGCTCAGGAAGGCGTCTCCTCCCCGAATGTCGATGCCTCCATCGTCATCCTCCAACTGACGAATCTGATCCTCCTGGGCCTTGACAGTGGCCTCAAGTGACGCGATCCGGGCGCGAAGGCGACGAATCGTAGCGTCCTTCTTGGCGCGCTGCTGGCGAAGGCTCCTGCGGTCGTTGTTGAGTAGCTTGATTGCCTCACCCTGCTCGGTGATATGAGCATGGGTCTGGTTCGCGTAAGCGCGAGAGGCGTCGAGGTCCTTCTGAGTCTGGTAGAGCATGAAGTCCAGGTGCTGCATGGTGCCTCAACTCCGGGTGCGGCTGCAGCTCCATGGGCACTCCCGCAGCATCACGCCTCACAAGGTGTGCGTAGCGAGACGCAAGCAGGCGTACCACATTCTGGCCACAAAGACGAGCAAGTGCCTCCTGAAGAGCACGTGCAAGTCCATCCAACCAGTTGCTCTCACGGAACGAGAACAGGATCCTCTCCGATGTGGGAGGCTCCATCTTGCCCCTTAAGTCGGCAGTGATCACCCACTGCAACTCTCCCCCGGGCGTGTCGTCCAGCTGAACCCCGTGGAACTCAGGGTGTGGGCGCCCAAGGAATTCAGAGACGGCGTTGAGGTCGTTCTCGAAGACCAAGCTCCCTCCGTTCCCAAGTTGATAAAACTTGGTGTTGATGGGTTCATTTGGCTCCATCTGAAAGAGAATTGATGAGTAAGTTAGAGAGTGCAAGGTGTGGCAAAAAATTTAAGTTGATTCCAATAAGATAAATCATGATTCTTCAAATTTTGGCAAAGTCTCAAGACAAGAGTGTAGTAAGTTTTCACAAATATTTCCTTTCATTTGATTTCAAAGTTGAGTTTTTTTTTTCAGAACGCCCATTCTAACTAAGGTCGCCTAAGGTCAAACAATGGCTCTGATACCAACTTGTCAACACCCGGATTTTTAAGTCCGGATGCCTATTATGTCATACATCGCAATCCCAGGAATAGTGTTGTTGCGAGGCATAATAGTTAAGTATCACAGTCATTGTCGTTGCCTAATCGACAATACCTCGGAGGAGGGATCCTCACGAGGGGGAGAAGAAGTAGGGGCCATAGGGCGGAGTGCACACGGGACGGTGGTACGCGAGTTACCCAGCTTCGGAACACCTGCACGATGACAGGGCCTACCGCGCTTGTCCGGAATTATGGGCGCTTGCGCGTTGTTACAATGGTTGTGGTTGTGCCTCTAGGGCTCCCTGGATCCGGCTTATAAAGGCGCACGGATCTAGGGTTTACATGGAGAGTCCTAGCCGGAATACTAGTTGCCTAACTACGGTACAATATCTTGCCGTGTACGTCAAGGATCCGCCTTCCTTATGGCCGTACTGGATCCGGATACTTTATGGGCCTCCACGGATCCGGCCTCCTTCGTAGGTCGGTTAGGATCCGGCTAGGTTCCTGGGCTGGACTTCATCCTTCTTGATCATCAGCAACTGGGCCGCCCGATGGGCCCCATGCCACCATCACCGTCTGTGGGCCACCCGGGCTTGCCGGATCTAGGCCATGCCGTTGATATACCCATAAAGTATACCCACAACAGTAGCCCCCGAAGTTCTCCGAGATTCATCATTCTTCCGTCTTCAAAATAACTCGGAACCGAAGAGAATCTTGAAGAGCTTCCAAACTTTCCTGTTTCCGATATCATTTAGTCGGAAATCCTCATGTCCTTCAGTATCGATAATGTAACGGAGTTTGCATTTTTCCCGCGCACAACTTCCTATTTTCCCGCGCTAAATTTTCGGAGATGCGAATCTTTAGCCGGAAATTTCGGGAGCGCATGGTTAAATCACCTTCACGTCATTTTACCGTTTTTGACCTAAGACACGTGTCATGCATCCAACGGTGAGACCGTTCAGTTTCCGCCGTCGGATCCGGAACGCGAATCTCCGCGCGTGGTCTATAAATACCCCAACACGCGGTGATTTCTCATTCTTTTCACCCGGTTACCACTTCGTCTTCCTCCTCCAGCCGCGCCGCCAGCCAGATCCGAACTCCGACGAGCTCCGCCGCAGAGACCTTCGCGCCCGGTCGCTTCAAGCCTCCCTTCGCTCCAAGATCGCCACGGTTGATCGGGAAATCTTCCCCGCCGCCGATTCGTGGTCACGCGGGCCGGTTTTCAGCAAGTTTGACGTCCTTCGACCTCGCCGGAGCACCGTCGGTTCGCCGCGCCATTGACGGTACGTGCGCCGGACTTGTAGAAGAAGAAGTAGAGTAGAGTAGATTCCGGTTACTCAAACACTTTGCATGGGTGCAGCCGGAAGCATGCCAATCGACTCTCATTGTACTGGTAGTTCTCCGAACAGCCCGGATCCCAGTTCATTAGAGCCTATCTGTCCGGATCCCATAGCATATCTACCACCATATGTTTCCGACATCCGGCTGGCTCAACCTTTTTCCGCATCTTCCAGCACCAAGTTAGGCCGGATCCCAACCGCACAAGAAATCGAAGAAGAACTTCAAGGGCAAGCTAGAATGGCTGCCAAGGTGCAAGAGACGGAGAACAAGAAAGCCTCTAAGGCCCGGAACCGCGAAGGAGAGCGGGGTCAATGGTGGCCCTGCGAAACCACTGATACGGAGCTTAGAGAGCTTCAGAACGAAGGTATGATCTCCGCACACTGGAGTTTCATACGCGACACCGTCGTCCCCAAGCCAGGAGCCGGAGAAGTGGTCATGACCAAGGCTTGGGTGGAACGCGGATTGTCGCTCCCTTGCTCGGAATTCTTCCTCTCCATCCTCACAACATACGGGCTTCAGCCCCACAACATCTGCCCCAACTCCTACCTCCTGCTTTCCAACTTCGCAACTCTCTGCGAAGGGCATCTCGGAATCCGGCCAGACGTCAAATTATGGCAGTTTTTCTTCCGAGTGAAGAAAGAAACAAAAGACAAAGCTATGCTGAACTGCGGGAGCATGACATTCATGCTCCGACCTGGTCGTATGTATCCTCCGCACGACTCGCACGAATCCGTCCGGTACTGGAACGCCGGATGGTTTTACGAGAAGAACGTGCCAGTTCCGGAGATCCATGATGGTCTCCCTAAGTTCAACAACGAGCCTCCGGAAGAGCTCGCAAGCTGGAGCTTCATCCCGTCGCTTTCCCTAACTCCCATTTTGGAGAAGGCAGCGCGGAGAATCTCCTGGTTAGTCCACGACGGGCTAACCGGAACCCAGCTTACACTGAGCTGGTTCACTCGGCGGATCCAGCCTCTACGATACAACGCGCGATTAATCTGCGCATACACCGGGGCGGACGACCAGCTCCGAGCTACCCGCCACGATCTTCCGGCTGATTCTCTCAAAAGGAGATTCAAGACGTTGGTGAAGGTGGGCCGGGGTCAACCGATCCCGGAACTGATCAAAGACATCTACACGAACGACCAGTGTCCTCCGGTAAGCTTCAATCCTTTCGTTACTTCAAACTTCACAAATTTTGGATATTGACTAACACTTTATATCTTTCCCTCCAGCTCGCTACATTGGCGGAGGAAAACTTACGCACCATTCTTCGCGTCCCCGTCAGCGGCGACACGGCGGAGGAGGTTCCAGAGGATGAAGAAGAGGAAGAGGACCTGATACGTCTCCGACGTATCGATAATTTCTTATGTTCCATGCCACTTTATTGATGATATCTACATGTTTTATACACATTATATGTCGTATTTGTGCATTTTCCGGAACTAACCTATTAACAAGATGCCGAAGTGCCAGTTCCCTGTTTTTGGTTTCAGAAATCCTAGTAACGAAATATTCTCGAATTGGACGAAATCAACGCCCAGGTTCCTATTTTTCCACGAAGCTTCCACCCGGAAGGACCAGAGGGGGGCCACGCCCACCAGGAGGGTGGCGGCGCGGCCTAGGGTTGGCCCGCGCCGCCTTACCCCCTGGCCGCCTCTTCGACCTTCTGACGCCGCCTCTTCGCCTATATAAAGGTCCCTGACCTAAAAACCCTGACGGAGAGACCACGATACGGAGAAAAACCTTCCAGAGCCGCCGCCATCACGAAATCAAGATTCGGGGGACAACTGTTCGCACCCTGGGACGGGGAATTGCCCCCGGAGCCGTCTCCACCGCCGTCTCCACCGCCATCTTCACCGCCATCGCTGCCTCCATGATGAGGAGGGAGTAATTCACCCCCGGGGCTGAGGGCTCCGCTGTAGCTATGTGGTTCATCTCTCTCTTTATGTGATCTAGTTGAATATTGTCCATGTGCTACTCTAGTGATGTTATTAAAGTACTCTATTCCTCCTCCATGTGTGTAATGGTGATAGTGTGTGCACCGTGTGAGTACTTGGCATAGGCTATGATTATGATCTCTTGTAGATTATGAAGTTAATTATTGCTATGATGGTATTGATGTGTATTATTCCTCCTACATATGCATGATGGTGACAGTGTGCATGCTATGTTAGTTCTTGGTGTAATTATGTTGATCTATCTTGCACTCTAAGGTTATTTAAACATGAACATTGCATTGTGGAGCTTGTTAACTCCGGCATTGAGGGTTCGTGTAACCCTACGCAATGCGTTCATCATCCAACAAAAGAGTGTAGAGTAGTCCTATTATGTGATCATTGTTGAGAGTGTCCACTAGTGAAAGCAGGATCCCTAGGCCTTGCTTCCAAGCATCGAATCTCCGTTTGTTTACTGTTTTATTTACTCGCTGCCATATTTTATTCAGATTGCTATTACCACTCATATACATCCATATTACTTGTATTTCACTATCTCTTCGCCGAACTAGTGCACCTATACACCTGACAAGTGTATTTGGTGTGTTGGGGACACAAGAGACTTCTTGCTTTGTGATTGCAGGGTTGCTTGAGAGGGATATCTTTGACCTCTTCCTCCCTGAGTTCGATAAACCTTGGGTAATCCACTTAAGGGAAACTTGCTGCTGTTCTACAAACCTCTGCACTTGGAGGCCCAACACTGTCTACAAGAATAGAAGCACCCGTAGACATCAAGCACTTTTCTGCGCCGTTGCCGGGGAGGAAAGGTAAAAGGTACTCACACTCCGGATCTTGGCTACTAAGCTATTCTCCGGCCGTTGTAAGTACTCGAAGCT
The DNA here is from genome assembly GCA_030979885.1 of Lolium multiflorum. Lineage (NCBI taxonomy): Eukaryota > Viridiplantae > Streptophyta > Magnoliopsida > Poales > Poaceae > Lolium > Lolium multiflorum. Next base: position 218,936,378 of record CM061748.1, read on the forward strand.
ATTTCCTTTAGACTCTGCAATTGCGACATTTGGTTTCTTGTTTACACTAGTTAGGCATAATGGAAAACAACAAAAATATGAGAGATCTTTATGAACTTTATCTTGAATTAGGACATGATGTGTTTGAAGAGAGAATTAAAAAACCCATGGAACTTTATATGCATGATAATGGGAATGTTATTAGTATGAATGCTTTGAACACCATTGTTGCTAATGCTATGGAAAATTCTAAGCTTGGGGAAGCTGGCTTTGATGAGCATGATATTTTTAGTCCCCCAAGCATTGAGGAGGAAATTTACTTTGATGATACTTTGCCTCCTATTTATGATGATTATAATGATAGTAGTCTTTTGTTACCACCTGTTATGGAGGATAAATCTGATTATGATTACAATATACCTCCTATATTTGATAGCTACTTTGTTGAATTTGCTCCCACTATAATTAATAAGAATGACTATGCCTATGTTGGGAGTAGTAATTATTTTATGCATGAGACTCATGATAAGAATGCTTTATGTGATAGTTATATTGTTGAGTTTGCTCATGATGCTACTGAAAGTTATTATGAGAGAGGAAAATATGGTTGTAGAAATTTTCATGTTACTAAAACACCTCTCTATGTGCTTTTTGAAGCTACACTTGTTTTATCTTCCTATGCTTGTTACTTTGCTCTTCATGAACTTGTTTATTTACAAGATTCTTATGCATAGGAAGCATGTTAGGCTTAAATGTGCTTTGAATTTGCTTCTTGATGTTCTCTTTTGCTTCATTGTCTATTTTCATGAGAGCATCATCATTAAAACTGCTGAGCCCATCTTAATGGCTATAAAGAAAGAACTTCTTGGGAGATAACCCATGTGTTTATTTTACTACAGCAATTTTTGTTTTGTTGAGTCTTGGAAGTTGTTTACTACTGTAGCAACCTCTCCTTATCATGTTTTTGTGCCAAGTAAAGTTTCTATGTCAAAGTTGATGTTATATTTGGGATCGCTGCGCAGAAACAGCATTGCTGTCTGTCACGAATCTGGGCACAGTTCTCTGTAGAAAATTCGAAAAAATCTGCCAATTTACGAGCGTGATCCTCAGATATGTACGCAACTTTCATTAGTTTTGAGTTTTTTCATTTGAGCAAGTCTGGTGCCATTTATAAATTCGTCTTTACGGACTGTTCTGTTTTTGACAGATTCTGCCTTTTATTTCGCATTGCCGCTTTTGTTAAGTTGAATGAGTTTCTTTGTTCCATTAACTTTCAGAAGTTTTGTGCAATGTCCAGAAGTGAAAAGAATGTTTGTGTCACCTCTGAACATGTGAATTTTTGATTATGCACTAACCCTCTAATGAGTTTGCTTGAAGTTTGGTGTGAAGGAAGTTTTCAAGGGTCAATAGAAGAGGGTGATATAATGTGATCGAGAAGAGTGAAAGGTCTAAGCTTGGGGATGCCCCGGTGGTTCATCCCTGCATATTTTAAGAAGACTCAAGCATCTAAGCTTGGGGATGCCCAAGGCATCCCTTCTTCATCGACAACTTATCAGGTTTCTTCTAGTGAAACTATATTTTTATTCGGTCACATCCTATGTATTTTACTTGGAGCGTCTGTGTGCTTTTATTTTTATTTTTATTTTGTTATCTTAGTTCTCTGAATAAGTTCATCCTGTGTGGGAGAGAGACACGCTCCGCTGGTTCGTATGAACACATGTGTTCTTAGCTCATAATATTCATGGCGAAGTTTCCTCTTCGTTAAATTGTTATATGGTTGGAATTGGAAAATGCTACATGTAGTAATTCTAAAATGTCTTGGATAATGTGATACTTGGCAATTGTTGTGCTCATGTTTAAGCTCTTGCATCATATACTTTGCACCTATTAATGAAGAAATACATAGAGCTTGCTAAAATTTGGTTTGCATAATTGGTCTCTCTAAGGTCTAGATAATTTCTAGTATTGAGTTTGAACAACAAGGAGACGGTGTAAAGTCTTATAATGCTTACAATATGTTTATATGTGAGTCTTGCTGCACCATTTCATACTTGAGTTTGCTTCAAATAACCTTGCTAGCTTAAACCTTGTATCGAGAGGGAATACTTCTCATGCATCCAAAATCCTTGAGCCAACTACTATGCCATTTGTGTCCACCATACCTACCTACTACATGGTATTTCTCCGCCATTCCAAAGTAAATTGCTTGAGTGCTACCTTTAAACAATTCAAAATTTATCACCTCTGATTTGTGTCAATGTTTTATAGCTCATGAGGAAGTATGTGGTGTTTATCTTTCAATCTTGTTGGGCAACTTTCACCAATGGACTAGTGGCTTCATCCGCTTATCCAATAATTTTGCAAAAAGAGCTGGCAATGGGATTCCCAGTCCCAAATTAATTAACAAAAATGGACACTCCTCCATGGTATGTGATTGTTGGACGCACCCGAAGGATTCGGTTAGCCATGGCTTGAGAAAGCAAAGGTGGGGAGGAGTGTCATCATAATAAAACTAAAACAAAAAGGCACTCCTTCATGGTATGAGATTGTTGGCAGGCACCCGAGGATTCGGTTAGCCATGGTTTGTGAAAGAAAGGTTGGAAGGAGTGCCACCCAAAAATAAAATAAAATGGGAGCCGCTCTTTGAAGGTTTGTCTGGCAAGGGGGTTAGAGTACCCTCTACCATTCGTTGACAACAACAAACACCTCTCAAAACTTTACTTTTATGCTCTCTTTATGTTTTCAAAATAAAAGCTCTAGCACAAATACAGCAATCAATGCTTTCCTCTTTGAAGGACCATTCTTTTACTTTTATTGTTGAGTCAGTTTACCTATCTCCTTCCACCTTAAGAAGCAAACACTTGTGTGAACTGTGCATTGATTCCTACATACTTGCATATTGCACTTGTTATATTACTCTATGTTGACAATTATCCATGAGATATACATGTTACAAGTTGAAAGCAACCGCTGAAACTTAATCTTCTTTGTGTTGCTTCAATACCTCTACTTTGAATTATTGCTTTACGAGTTAACTCTTATGCAAGACTTATTGATGCTTGTCTTGAAAGTGCTATTCATGAAAAGTCATTGCTTTATGATTCAGTTGTTTACTCATGTCATTACCATTGTTTTGATCGCTGCATTCATTACATATGTTTACAATATGATCAAGTTTATGATGGCATGTCACTTAAGAAATTATCTTTGTTATCGTTTTACCTGCTCGGGACGAGCAGAACTAAGCTTGGGGATGCTGATACGTCTCCGACGTATCGATAATTTCTTATGTTCCATGCCACTTTATTGATGATATCTACATGTTTTATACACATTATATGTCGTATTTGTGCATTTTCTGGAACTAACCTATTAACAAGATGCCGAAGTGCCAGTTTTCTGCTGTTTTTGGTTTCGAAATCCTAGTAACGAAATATTCTCGGAATTGGACGAAATCAACGCCCGGTTCCTATTTTTCCACGAAGCTTCCACACCGGAAGGACCGAGGGGGCCACAGCCCACCAGAGGGTGGCCGGCGCGGCCTAGGGTTGGCCCGCGCCGCCTTACCCCCGCCGCCTCTTCGACCTTCCGACGCCTCTTCGCCATATAAAGGTCCCCGACCTAAAAACCCCGACGGAGAGACCACGATACGGAGAAAAACCTTCCAGCCGCCGCCATCACGAAATCAAGATTCGGGGACAGAACTCTCTGTTAGCACTGCCGACGGGGAATTGCCCCCGAGCCGTCTCCACCGCCGTCTCCACCGCCATCTTCACCGCCATCGCTGCCTCCATGATGAGGAGGGAGTAATTCACCCCCGGGGCTGAGGGCTCCGCTGTAGCTATGTGGTTCATCTCTCTCTTTATGTGATCTAGTTGAATATTGTCCATGTGCTACTCTAGTGATGTTATTAAAGTACTCTATTCCTCCTCCATGTGTGTAATGGTGATAGTGTGTGCACCGTGTGAGTACTTGGCATAGGCTATGATTATGATCTCTTGTAGATTATGAAGTTAATTATTGCTATGATGGTATTGATGTGTATTATTCCTCCTACATATGCATGATGGTGACAGTGTGCATGCTATGTTAGTTCTTGGTGTAATTATGTTGATCTATCTTGCACTCTAAGGTTATTTAAACATGAACATTGCATTGTGGAGCTTGTTAACTCCGGCATTGAGGGTTCGTGTAACCCTACGCAATGTGTTCATCATCCAACAAAAGAGTGTAGAGTAGTCCTATTATGTGATCATTGTTGAGAGTGTCCACTAGTGAAAGCAGGATCCCTAGGCCTTGCTTCCAAGCATCGAATCTCCGTTTGTTTACTGTTTTGTTGCATGTTTACTCGCTGCCATATTTTATTCAGATTGCTATTACCACTCATATACATCCATATTACTTGTATTTCACTATCTCTTCGCCGAACTAGTGCACCTATACACCTGACAAGTGTATTTGGTGTGTTGGGGACACAAGAGACTTCTTGCTTTGTGATTACAGGGTTGCTTGAGAGGGATATCTTTGACCTCTTCCTCCCTGAGTTCGATAAACCTTGGGTAATCCACTTAAGGGAAACTTGCTGCTGTTCTACAAACCTCTGCACTTGGAGGCCCAACACTGTCTACAAGAATAGAAGCACCCGTAGACATCAGCCGGCACCCCGCAAGGTAGCTCCTCGACCTACGAAACGTCCCCGCGCCAAAGCTTCCGGCTCCGAAGCCGGAGCTAGCGGCGAGGCCTCCGCCAAGAAGCCCAAAGTCATCAAGCCCCCTCCGCTCGATTCAAGGAAGGCGGAGCGGGAACGTTTGAAAATGCTTTCAACAGCAGGCAAACGCTCACGCCCCAACATCCCCGGCGCCCCGTAAGTTTCCGGGCATGGTACATATTTACTTTGATGCATCTGTTACTTATGCGATCTTCTTCTATTTGTTCGCAGGACTCCGACTATCACCGCCACTCGGACCGCCAGCCAAAAACCCATCACGGAATTCATGAAGAAATCTCCGGCTGTCGGTCCTCCCACCCCAGCTCCGCCAAGTGCTTCCCACACTGCTCCCCCGTCGTCCCCTCCTCAGGCGGATCAATCTCCCCCTCCTGCCGCAAACACTCCACCGGAGATAATTCCGGTCAGCAGCGAGAAGGTGGGCGGAGAGGATCCCAAGGCCAAAGGCCCTGCCCAAGAAGAAACTCAAGATCAAGGAGAGGCGGAAGTCACTTCCTCCGAGAAGGTCGGAGCCGGTGCTGGCGATGTCGTCGTATTTCCAAAGAACTTCGGAGATCCGACTGACCTCACCTCCACCCCCAAGGCATATGCTACAAAATTTTTCAAACAGCTCACTGAGCCGGAAAAATGGGAGCTTGAACAAGACTTGCTCAATGCTATGCTGAACAATGCCTGGGGGAAGCCGGACGCCGGTACATCGGAAATCCAGGACTTCAAGAAGGGCGTCGGCGAGTTCCTCGACAAGCTCATCTGCAAACAAAAGGTACTCCCCAGTAGCCCCCAAGCATGTAAGCGGAAACAAGTACTAGTTAGCGCTTAAATGCTTTAGAGTACCGCCACTTTTGGGAAGATTTATTTAAAATGTTACAGTAGCCCCCAAGCATGATGTCGGAAAGATTCCGGCAAAAATGCTTCAAAGGACACCACTGTGTTGTAAGCGGAATTTTGACTCCTGCTCTGTCTGCTTTTTACAGGAACAGCAGGCACTGCACTATGAGCTGCATAAAAATATTGCTCTGCAGCGCCGCGTTACCTTGGGTCAAGCGGAAAACATCCGGACCCTTACAGATAAGAATGCAGAACTGAACAAACAGCTGGCGGATGCCCAAGGTTGGTTTCCGACCTTTCTTGTTGTCAGTTCACGTTCCGACTTTGAATTGTATCTAACTTGAATCCTTATAGGCGCATCTTCCTCCCTGGCTACGACCTCCTCCGAGCTGGAAAACCTGCGCTCCTCCTACCAAGAACTGGAGATAAAGCTGAAGGAGGCGGAGCAGCAGAAGGAGCGTGCCGAGAAGCAGCTGGCGGAGAAAAACTCCGAGCTTATCAGGGAGAAAGGCGAATTTGTGCTGAAGCGTAATGCTGATAGCGAGACCATCAAGAGGCTGCAGAAGGAGCTCAATGGACTCCGAAAGTATATGGAGACTGCGGAGCACCATTGGGATCTGCTGGCCGAAAATATTCTGGGTACTTATACTCGGAATTTCTTGTCTTGATGCTTAGTTTCTCGTGCTCAACTTGAATGTTTATTCTTGTATTTTTGTGCAGAGCCACTCGGATACCCTGAAAAGCGCCGGAACAAATTCCCCCGGGACGACGTTCTTTCTCTCGCTGGCGATGACTGCAAGGATCTTATATCCGCTTCTCGGAAGATATGCCATAACTTGTCCCTGAAGAGGAGCCGCACATGCAGTCTGCGCAAGCTGATCAAACGTATGGATATTCTTCCGGAGCTGGTGACAGATCTACAAGCGTCGTCTGCCCGAGGTGCAGCTGCTATGACTCTAACCATGTGCTTGGCGCATAACCCGAAGATGGATCTGGATCGGGTGTCTTCTGGAGTTCCTCCGACCGCAGATGTCGGAAAGCTTCTCGATGCAGTGAGTGGCTATGACACCCGCATCGCGCGGAGGATCCGTCACGAGGAGTTCTACGACAAGGTGGTTCTCCCAGCAGACGAGCCCCTTGAAGATGAACTCCAAAAAGAGCGCGACGCGGAGGCCCGTCCTGCGGAATCCGGAACCCAGTTTACATGGACCAGCTCCAAGGATGCTCCCGAAGAGGAAGAGCCCAGGACCAGCGCTGCAACCTCCGACGAAGATGAAGAGAGCGATGAAGACGTGTCGTCTCCGGCTGAAGGCGCCAAGGGAAAAGATCCAGAGGCCACTGCTTCTCCGTCCAAGGCGGAGTGAAAACTTCTATGTCCTGCGGGATGAAACAATGCATCATTTTGGCCCCAGCGAGGGTTTGTAAGATAACTTAAATTCTTAAGTAGTTAGGGACGAAACAAGCATGCATGTGTGGGCGGAAAAAACTTATCCTGCTATCCGTTTATATATTATTTGCATGTGTTGTTTCTTGAAAGCAAGTGCTGGTTTGATAATTTCCGGCTTGCCCACTTGACCTTCTACGAGCCGGAAAACCCGTGCCGGAAACGCTCGCCAGCGGCGACGAAGCCCAATGGCAATCCGTCAATAACCGCGGAAACAAGCCCCCAGCCCAAGTGCCGGAAGTCGCTGCAGGAATCCATGGGTTCGCAACAGAAAAAATTTCCGCCAGAAAACTTAAGCTTACGTCCTAAGGGACGATTTTGAAAATCACAACTTTCATACACGCCTAGGCGGAAAGATCCAGCTCTGCGGTTTTAGTCGGAAAAAACATACACGATCCAGAAATGAAAAATTAAAGGAGGTAAAAGACTCTAAGAGTGAACCAAAAGCTTTATTTCATTGATCATGTATCATAGATATTACAAGGTATGTAATGCGTAAAGCGCTAAGTGTGGAAAGGACGTAGTTGTGCTATGTTCCAGGGACGATCTGTTTCATCATATATGTCACCCGGATCTTCTCGTTTTCGTTTCCGATGCCAGTTGGCAGGTCTATCCTTTAGTTCCCGGAAATCAACGAGATAGTAGGATCCGTTGTGTAGTACTTTGCTAATGACAAAAGGTCCTTCCCATGGAGTCTGCAACTTGTGATCTTTCACCTGGCGAAGGCGGAGGACTAAGTCTCCGACCATGAACGAGCGGTTCCGAACTCGACGGCTATGATAGCGTCGGAGCTTCTGCTGGTAAATGGTGGAGCGTTGGTCGGCTAGATTCCGAGCTTCTTCGATCAGGTCCACAGATAGCTGTCGAGCCTCGTCAGCAGTTTCTTCATTGTAGGCGGAAACTCGCGGTGAATCGTGGATGATGTCAGTGGGGAGCACAGCTTCGGATCCGTATACTAGGAAGAAAGGAGTAAATCCTGTTGACCTGTTAGGGGTAGTTCGTAAACTCCACAGAACAGAGTCCAGCTCATCAGCCCAAGCTCCAGCTGCGCGGCGCAGCGGTTCTTCAAGGCGAGGTTTGATTCCGGCTAGTATAAGGCCATTGGCTCTTTCGACCTGACCATTAGATTGTGGATGAGCCACAGACGCAAGGTCAAGCCGGATCCCAACTTCATCGCAGTAATCCTTGAGTTCTCCATGCGCAAAGTTTGTGCCATTGTCTGTGATTATGCTGTGTGGGATGCCGAATCTCGTCACGAGGCTGCAAACAAATTTCAGTGCCGTAGCACCATCGGCTTTTCTCACTGGCTTTGCCTCGATCCACTTACTGAACTTGTCAATAGCGACCAGGAGGTATTCATGGCCACCAGGAGATGATTTCTTTAACTTACCAACCATATCGAGCCCCCAGACCGCAAACGGCCAGGTGATAGGGATGGTCCTCAGCTCTTGGGCTGGAGCGTTTGGTTGAGTAGCGTAGTACTGACAACCGCGGCAAGTTTTCACCAGCTTATCGCGTCTTCTTTAGCTGTTAGCCAGTAAAATCCTAACCGAAAAGCTTTTGCGACGAGGGACCTGGGGGCGGCATGATGCCCGCAATCCCCTGCATGGATCTCTCTGAGGATTTCAATGCCATCTTGATGGAGACGCATTTGAGAAATACCCCGTTTGCGCTTCGTTTGTAGAGCTGTCCGTCAACAATTGTGTAGGATCTTGCTCGTCTGATGATCTGTCGCGCGTGGACCTCGTCCTCCGGCAACTTTTGATCAACGAGGTAATCCAAGAACGGCTGAGTCCAGGCCGGAATGACTGCCATCACTTCCTTAGCCGGAGAAACTGCCAGATCGGGATTTTCCGGGTTTGCACCCTTCACCGAGGGTACTCGCAGATGCTCAAGGAAAATTCCAGGCGGAATTGGTTTCCTGCCGGATCCGAGCTTGGACAGCATGTCTGCTGCTGTGTTATCGTCTCTCCTGACGTACTTGACTTCGTATCCGAGGAAGCACTTGGCGATCTCGTCAACTTCGTCTCTGTAAGCCGCCATGACGGAGTTTCTGGCGTTCCAGGTTCCGGCTACTTGTTGTGCCACCAGGTCGGAATCTCCGCAGCATATGATGTGCTTGATCCCAATTTCCTTAGCGATGCGCAGACCGTGTAGTAGAGCCTCGTATTCCGCCATGTTGTTGGTTGCTTCGAAGTGAATCTGCAGAACGTACTGCAGTTCTTCTCCGGTAGGTGACTTCAGGGTAACTCCAGCCCCCGAGCCTTGATGTTGCTTGGATCCGTCAAAGTGCATGACCCAAGCTTCAGGTTCCGGCACAGGTGTGCCCTCCGGTGCTTCAGTCCAATCCGCGATGAAATCCGCTAGAACTTGAGACTTGATTGCAGTTCGGGCTTCGTAGTTGATGTCGAAGGCAGATAACTCGATGCCCCATTTTGCTACGCGTCCTGTTGCGTCGGAGTTGTTGATGATCGTTGCCAGGGGAGCCTTGCTCACCACTGTCATTGGGTGCTCCTGGAAGTAGTGTCTCAGTTTCCGGCTTCCTAGGAAAACTCCGTAAGCCAGCTTCTGAAAGTGAGGGTATCTCTGCTTGGATTCCGTCAAGACTTCGCTAATGTAATAGACAGGCCTTTGGACTCCGTGCTCAAATCCTTCTTTTTCGCACCACCACGATTACAAGGCTGATAACTTTGTTGGTAGCCGCTATGTAGAGGAGCATAGGCTCTGACTCAGCTGGAGCTGCCAATATAGGTGGGGAGGAGAGTATGTTCTTCAACTCCTGAAGTGCTTTATCTGCTGTTTCGTCCCAGACAAACTTGTCGGTTTTCTTCAGCAGCTTGTATAGAGGTAAGGCTTTCTCGCCAAGACGGCTAACAAATCTACTGATTGCCGCAACGCAACCAGTTAATCGTTGCACATCTTTGAGACAAGTTGGCCTTTTGATGTTCAGGATAGCCTTGATTTTTTCCGGGTTAACTTCAATGCCCCTGTGAGAAACAATGAAGCCAAGGAGTTTTCCTGCTGGTACGCCAAAGACGCACTTCAGCGGATTCAACATCATCTTGTACCGTCGGAGATTATCAAAGGTTTCCTTGAGGTCGCTCAGCAGGTCGGATCCCTTCCGGGTCATGACCGCGATGTCGTCGACGTAGGCGTGCACGTTCCGACCAATTTGGTCCTTCAGGCACCGCTGCATCGTTCGTTGGTATGTGGCACCTGCGTTTTTCAAACCAAATGGCATGGTAACATAGCAGTATGTGCCAAAGGGTGTGATGAAAGAGGTCGCCTTTTGGTCAGACTCCTTCATCAAAATCTGATGATACCCGGAATATGCGTCAAGAAAACACAGAAGTTCCCCGCCGTCGAATCAATGACTTGGTCAATGCGCGGCAAAGGGAACGGATCTTTCGGACAGTGCTTATTCACGCCGGAGTAATCGATGCACATTCTTAGTATTTCAGAATTCTTTTTAGGTACAAGGACGGGGTTTGCGACCCAATCAGTATGGATAACTTCTACTACAAAACCTGCCTCTAGTAACTTTGCTAATTCCATTCCTATGGCGCGGCGCTTCTTATCTCCAAAGCATCGCATAGCTTGCTTCACCGGTTTTGCACCCGGATTATGTTGAGGTAGTGCTCGGCGAGTTCCCTTGGTACTCCGGACATCTCAGAAGGCTGCCATGCGAAGATATCCATGTTAGCTCAGAGGAACTCGACGAGCGCGCTTTCCTATTTGGGGTCCATGTTGGCTCCGACTGAAACCTGCTTGGAGCTGTCACCTTCAATGAGGTCATGCTTCTTGGTTTCTATCGCGGCCTTGAACGAGGTCTTCTGTTCGGAGATCTGCTTCTTGGTGGTCTGCATTTCAGTCGGATCTACCGCGGCTCTGTAGCCTTGCAGCTCCTCTCCAGATATGACGGATTCTGCAAAGGCGGCTTCGCCTTCCTCGCAGTCCCTAGCTTTCTTGTAGTCTCCGGACACGGTGATCCAACCGTTAGGACCCGGAATCTTGAGCTTGTTGTAGATGTAGCATGCCCTGGCGTGGAACTTGTGGTAGGTGGGCCTGCCGAAGATTACGTGGTAGGAGCTTTTGAAGGGCACCACTTCAAACGTGATCATTTCTTCGCGGTAATTGTTCACATCGCCGAAGGCCACGGGAAGTTTGATGCTGCCTAGAGAGTTTGCCTTCTTACCCGGAACCACACCATGAAATTCAGTGGTGCTGTGCTTGAGCTGGTCCTTGGTGAGGTTCATCTTCTCCGTCTCCAGGTACATGATGTTCAGGCTGGCTCCTCCGTCCATAAGACACTTGGAGAAGTCATACCCGTCTATGCGGGGACTCACAACCAGAGCGTAGCACTCTTTGGGGATGACGGCCGGATGATCCGACCTGTCAAAGGTACAGGCTTTCTCCGACCACTTGACATACTGCGGCACAGCCGGAACTGTGGCGTTCAAGATCCGGAGCGCCGATTTTTTCGCGCGGACAGTGGGGGTTCCGAGGAAGGTGTGGTAAGTTCCGACACTCTTTTTGCCAAAGGGGTTGGACTTGTTTGCTGCGGTACCCTCCTTGGGTTCCGGCGAAGCGTCATCTCGTCCATGGCCTCGGAACTGTCCTCCTCTTTGTCCTTGTTCTTGCCCTTGCCTCCTTTGCCGCGTGGGCGGTGCTTCCGGGCTCGCTTGTATCCTGCCTCCGGGTCATTCTTCAGATCATTGACCCACTTGCAGTTGCGATTTGTGTGGGTAGACTTGCCCGTAGCCGGATCCAGATGGGCCGGCACGGCATATCCCTGTATTCTTCGTACGTTTGGGGGCGCGGGATCCGGCTGCGGTGACTTCGTCAGCGCGCTGCTGGCCCTGCCTGCTCCGCCTCCGCGTCCGCGGCCTCTTCCGCCTCCTGGACCTCCGCGTTGGAACGTCATGGCTACCATGTCGGATCCTCCGCCCTTCTGGTCTTCAGGGGGGTTCTTCCGCTTGTTGCTGTTGCTGACGCCGTTATCACGGTTTTTCTTCTGTTGGTGCAGGGGTATGGCTGTAGCTGCAAGATCTCCGCCTGCGTCGTCATCGGCGGCAGTATGATCGCTGGCGATGTTTATCATCTCATCGAGAGTGAGTTTGTTTGCGTTCACCAGGCAGGTAAGCTTATGGCGCAGCAGCCCCCCACGCTGCAAACCACCAATGAAGGCGTGCATTGCTGTGCGGTTATCTACGTTCTCGCACTCGTTCCTGGTTGCCAACCATCGGGTGAGGAAACTCCTAGATGTCTCACCCTTCTTCTGGATGCAAGCTTGAAGATCGCTGGTGGTGGCCGGTCTCTTGTAGGTACCCCTGAAGTGGTTCTCGAAAGCCTTCTTCAGGTCCAACCAGCAAAAGATGGTGTTTTCCTCGAGGTCGCTGAGCCAAACGCGAGCTGGACCAATAAGGTACAACTGGAGCATGCGGCAGGCTATATTCGGGGTTCCTCCGGCGAAGGTTACTGCATTGTAGTAATCCTCGATCCAGGTATCCGGCCTCTCGCTGCCATCATAATGCTTCAGATTTCCTGGTAGCTTAAGGTTCAAGCTTCTTGGCTTTGGTTCCTCTCGGATCATCTGGCCAAAGCACCTTGGACCGATGTAGTCGGATCTATACTCGTTGAGGCGATCCCGGGCATCGCGAGGGGCACCGCCGGGTGATTTTGAGCGGGAACGGGATCTCCGGCCTCTGCCTCCGCCTCCACCTCCTCCTCCACTTGGTGGTGGTGAGGGAGATCTGCGAGGGGGCCTGTAGGATGATCTTCCGCCTTCGGACTCGTGGCGTGGCTCCCTCGGCTGGCTCCGGCTTCGGTGGCTCCTTTCCTCTTGGTGGTGGTCGCCTCCGTCGTTCCGGCTCCTGCGTGGCTCAGGTGCGTACTCCTCATTCCGGCTCCTCCTTGGTTCCGGATCGCGTCCTTGGCTTCTGCGAGGCTCAGGGTCGCGTTCTTGGTTCCGACGAGGCTCAGGCTCGCGGTCTTGATTCTCAGGCTCGCGGTCTTGATTCCGCTTGCGTTGCTCCAGCGTACGCTCCCTGTTCCTGTCTCTAGGTGCTGGCATGCTGTCGCGGATGTTGATTCCTCCTGGCCCATGGGGCCTGGGGTTTCCGGCGGGCTGCGACGTCGAGGGGGTAGCGGAGGACGCGAAGCTCGGGGTGGTGGTGATGGAACACGATATTTGTCTCTGCCAGTGTACATCGCACCCTTTCCCTTTTCCTGATCTTTCGGAGCTGAATCCGATGGTATTGGGATTGGGTTTGGATGATCTCTGACTTTTCTCCTGCGCTCCGTAGATCCGGTGCGCGACTCGTCATCACGATGTTGACTTGGTATGGCGTCCTTCTGCGCGGTGGATATGCATTGTTCCGGATTGGATGCTAACCTGCGCGAAGTGTCTGCCTTGCTCTGTTGCTGCATTGCTGAAGCAACGAGCTTCCGGACGTAGTTGATGTCAATCTCCTCGTCCTTCTTCTTTAGGAGCTCCGCAGCCTTCTTCATGTTATCCTTTGGAGTTGCGAGCGGCTGCTGCTCTGTGGGTGTTGCGAAGGTAATCCTGCGGGGAGGGATGGCTTCTCGAGCGATTCTATCAGCCTCCACCTGCAGAGAGTCTAACCTTTTCTGCCACTCCAATCGGAGTCCCTTGGCTGTTGCCATCATCTCGTCGACTTCACGATCCTTCTTTAGGGAGTAGTCCACAAAATTTGCAGCCAAGGTTCTTTCTTCCGCCATTGCGGCTGCAGTCCTGGCGAACTTCTGAGCTGTTGCCAGCATCTCCTGCCGTTTGGCTTCTAAGGCCTCCGGGTCTGCAGCCTCTTCTGGAGTTATTGGCTTGTTGAGAATATCAGACTTCGCGACTAGATCCATGCGTGCTTGCTCGACTATCTCTTCTGGAGACAGGACACCCCTGTGCGGTTGCGGTCCCAAGGGAGGCCGTACGTTGGATGATCCTGGGCTGGAGTTGGAGGCTTCGTCTTCCGTGTCCGGCTGATCCAGTGGTGCCACGGTTGCTAGAACCTGCATCGGCTGGGCGGATTCCACTTCAGCTTGCTCACCGCCTCCGAGTTCCTCGAGCTTGCGGTTGAATTCCTCTGTATTCATGGATGAAGCGCCGTCATCTTCTTCCCCGATTGCGAGCTCCTTCGTCAAGCGATTGTATTCTTCTGTGCCTATTGAGGAGGCATCATCGGAATCTGGGCTCAAGTTTCCGAGGATTGATTCCTCAGGGTTTCCGGCTTCTTCTTGTCCCGGAGCGTCGCTGTCTCCGACTGCTTCTGGCAGATCCGGAGCTACGTTGTTTCCGGGTGCCTCAACCTGCAAAGGATCGGCCCTCCTGGTGGAGGGCATCTCCTGCGGTATGGGCCAAGAAGTGCACGAAGTGACACCTTTGCTTCTCTAACACCTGGGAGACCCAGGCGGATCTGCATTGGTCTTCCACCGTTTTCTCCTGCTCAGGGGCGGATTGGGTGGGTTTTGATTTTTCCTGATCTAAGGCGGAATCTTCCTTAAGAAGCTCCTGCGACTCAGATCGGATCTTCGCGACGGCGTCCAGCTGGCGGCGGACGCGTCCGTACTTACCGTTTCCGTCGGAATCGATGGTTTCGCCGATGAAGATGTGGATGCCGCCGATTGGGACGATGGAGAGCTTGACGGGGTTTGACCTAGCCGGAATCCAGAATTCGTCCGGAGGGACGATCGGAAAATTCCCGGCGTAAAGTACGCGCTGATACGTCTCCGACGTATCGATAATTTCTTATGTTCCATGCCACTTTATTGATGATATCTACATGTTTTATACACATTATATGTCGTATTTGTGCATTTTCTGGAACTAACCTATTAACAAGATGCCGAAGTGCCGTTCTGTTTTCTGCTGTTTTTGGTTTCGAAATCCTAGTAACGAAATATTCTCGGAATTGGACGAAATCAACGCCAGGTTCCTATTTTTCCACGAAGCTTCCAGAACACCCGGAAGGACCAGAGGGGGGCCACAGGCCCACCAGGAGGGTGGCCGGCGCGGCCTAGGGTTGGCCCGCGCCGCCCCCGGCCGCCTCTTCGACCCCCGACGCCGCCTCTTCGCCTATATAAAGGTCCCTGACCTAAAAACCCTTACGGAGAAACCCACGATACGAGAAAAGTTCCAGAGCCGCCGTCATCGCGAAGCCAAGATCTGGGGACAGAGTCTCTGTTCCGGCACCCTGCCGAGCGGGGAAGTGCCCCGGAAGGCTTCTCCATCGACACCGCTGCCATCTCCACCGCCATCTTCATCACCGCTGCTGCTCCCATGAAGAGGGAGTAGTTCTCCATCGAGGCTCGGGGCTGTACCGGTAGCTATGTGGTTAATCTCTCTTCTATGTACTTCAATACAATGATCTCATGAGCTGCTTTACATGATTGAGATTCATATGAGTTTTGTATCACTACTATCTATGTGCTACTCTAGTGATGTGTTATTAAAGTAGTTTTATTCCTCCTACATGTGTGCAAAGGTGACAGTGCGTGCACCGTGTTAGTACTTGGTTTATGCTATGATCATGATCTCTTGTAGATTGCGAAGTTAACTATTGCTATGATAATATTGATGTGATCTATTCCTCCTACATATGCATGAAGGTGACAGTGTGCATGCTATGCTAGTACTTGGTTTAGTCGTTTTGATCTATCTTACACTTAAGGTTACTTAAACATGAGCATTATTGTGGAGCTTGTTAACTCCGGCATTGAGGGTTCGTGTAATCCTACGCAATGTGTTCATCATCCAACAAAAGTGTAGAGTATGCATTTATCTATTCTGTTATGTGATCAATGTTGAGAGTGTCCACTAGTGAAAGTGTAATCCCTAGGCCTTGTTCCTAAATACCGCTGAGTTACTACCGCTTGTTTCTGTTTTTATAGCGTTACTGCTGCAATACTACCACCATCAACTACACGCCAGCAAGCTATTTTCTGGCACCGTTGCTACTGCTCATATATATTCATACCACCCGTATTTCACTATCTCTTCGCCGAACTAGTGCACCTATTTGGTGTGTTGGGGACACAAGAGACTTCTTGCTTTGTGGTTGCAGGGTTGCATGAGAGGGATATCTTTGACCTCTTCCTCCCTGAGTTCGATAAACCTTGGGTGATCCACTTAAGGGAAAACTGTGTTCTACAAACCTCGCACTTGGAGGCCCAACACTGTCTACAGGAAAGGAGGGGGAACGTAGACATCAAGCTAATTTTCTGGCGCCGTTGCCGGGAGGAAAGGTAAAAGGTACTCACACTCCGGATCTTGGCTACTAAGCTATTCTCCGGCGCCGTTGTAAGTACTCGAAGCTATTTCCTTTAGACTCTGCAATTGCGACATTTGGTTTCTTGTTTACACTAGTTAGGCATAATGGAAAACAACAAAAATATGAGAGATCTTTATGAACTTTATCTTGAATTAGGACATGATGTGTTTGAAGAGAGAATTAAAAAACCCATGGAACTTTATATGCATGATAATGGGAATGTTATTAGTATGAATGCTTTGAACACCATTGTTGCTAATGCTATGGAAAATTCTAAGCTTGGGGAAGCTGGCTTTGATGAGCATGATATTTTTAGTCCCCCAAGCATTGAGGAGGAAATTTACTTTGATGATACTTTGCCTCCTATTTATGATGATTATAATGATAGTAGTCTTTTGTTACCACCTGTTATGGAGGATAAATCTGATTATGATTACAATATACCTCCTATATTTGATAGCTACTTTGTTGAATTTGCTCCCACTATAATTAATAAGAATGACTATGCCTATGTTGGGAGTAGTAATTATTTTATGCATGAGACTCATGATAAGAATGCTTTATGTGATAGTTATATTGTTGAGTTTGCTCATGATGCTACTGAAAGTTATTATGAGAGAGGAAAATATGGTTGTAGAAATTTTCATGTTACTAAAACACCTCTCTATGTGCTGAAATTTTTGAAGCTACACTTGTTTTATCTTCCTATGCTTGTTACTTTGCTCTTCATGAACTTGTTTATTTACAAGATTCTTATGCATAGGAAGCATGTTAGGCTTAAATGTGCTTTGAATTTGCTTCTTGATGTTCTCTTTTGCTTCATTGTCTATTTTCATGAGAGCATCATCATTAAAACTGCTGAGCCCATCTTAATGGCTATAAAGAAAGAACTTCTTGGGAGATAACCCATGTGTTTATTTTACTACAGCAATTTTTGTTTTGTTGAGTCTTGGAAGTTGTTTACTACTGTAGCAACCTCTCCTTATCATGTTTTTGTGCCAAGTAAAGTTTCTATGTCAAAGTTGATGTTATATTTGGGATCGCTGCGCAGAAACAGCATTGCTGTCTGTCACGAATCTGGGCACAGTTCTCTGTAGAAAATTCGAAAAAATCTGCCAATTTACGAGCGTGATCCTCAGATATGTACGCAACTTTCATTAGTTTTGAGTTTTTCCATTTGAGCAAGTCTGGTGCCATTTATAAATTCGTCTTTACGGACTGTTCTGTTTTTGACAGATTCTGCCTTTTATTTCGCATTGCCGCTTTTGTTAAGTTGAATGAGTTTCTTTGTTCCATTAACTTTCAGAAGTTTTGTGCAATGTCCAGAAGTGAAAAGAATGTTTGTGTCACCTCTGAACATGTGAATTTTTGATTATGCACTAACCCTCTAATGAGTTTGCTTGAAGTTTGGTGTGAAGGAAGTTTTCAAGGGTCAATAGAAGAGGGTGATATAATGTGATCGAGAAGAGTGAAAGGTCTAAGCTTGGGGATGCCCCGGTGGTTCATCCCTGCATATTTTAAGAAGACTCAAGCATCTAAGCTTGGGGATGCCCAAGGCATCCCCTTCTTCATCGACAACTTATCAGGTTTCTTCTAGTGAAACTATATTTTTATTCGGTCACATCCTATGTATTTTACTTGGAGCGTCTGTGTGCTTTTATTTTTATTTTTATTTTGTTATCTTAGTTCTCTGAATAAGTTCATCCTTGTGTGGGAGAGAGACACGCTCCGCTGGTTCGTATGAACACATGTGTTCTTAGCTCATAATATTCATGGCGAAGTTTCCTCTTCGTTAAATTGTTATATGGTTGGAATTGGAAAATGCTACATGTAGTAATTCTAAAATGTCTTGGATAATGTGATACTTGGCAATTGTTGTGCTCATGTTTAAGCTCTTGCATCATATACTTTGCACCTATTAATGAAGAAATACATAGAGCTTGCTAAAATTTGGTTTGCATAATTGGTCTCTCTAAGGTCTAGATAATTTCTAGTATTGAGTTTGAACAACAAGGAGACGGTGTAAAGTCTTATAATGCTTACAATATGTTTATATGTGAGTCTTGCTGCACCATTTCATACTTGAGTTTGCTTCAAATAACCTTGCTAGCTTAAACCTTGTATCGAGAGGGAATACTTCTCATGCATCCAAAATCCTTGAGCCAACTACTATGCCATTTGTGTCCACCATACCTACCTACTACATGGTATTTCTCCGCCATTCCAAAGTAAATTGCTTGAGTGCTACCTTTAAACAATTCAAAATTTATCACCTCTGATTTGTGTCAATGTTTTATAGCTCATGAGGAAGTATGTGGTGTTTATCTTTCAATCTTGTTGGGCAACTTTCACCAATGGACTAGTGGCTTCATCCGCTTATCCAATAATTTTGCAAAAAGAGCTGGCAATGGGATTCCCAGTCCCAAATTAATTAACAAAAATGGACACTCCTCCATGGTATGTGATTGTTGGACGGCACCCGAAGGATTCGGTTAGCCATGGCTTGAGAAAGCAAAGGTGGGGAGGAGTGTCATCATAATAAAACTAAAACAAAAAGGCACTCCTTCATGGTATGAGATTGTTGGCAGGCACCCGAGGATTCGGTTAGCCATGGTTTGTGAAAGAAAGGTTGGAAGGAGTGCCACCCAAAAATAAAATAAAATGGGAGCCGCTCTTTGAAGGTTTGTCTGGCAAGGGGGTTAGAGTACCCTCTACCATTCGTTGACAACAACAAACACCTCTCAAAACTTTACTTTTATGCTCTCTTTATGTTTTCAAAATAAAAGCTCTAGCACAAATACAGCAATCAATGCTTTCCTCTTTGAAGGACCATTCTTTTACTTTTATTGTTGAGTCAGTTTACCTATCTCCTTCCACCTTAAGAAGCAAACACTTATGTGAACTGTGCATTGATTCCTACATACTTGCATATTGCACTTGTTATATTACTCTATGTTGACAATTATCCATGAGATATACATGTTACAAGTTGAAAGCAACCGCTGAAACTTAATCTTCTTTGTGTTGCTTCAATACCTCTACTTTGAATTATTGCTTTACGAGTTAACTCTTATGCAAGACTTATTGATGCTTGTCTTGAAAGTGCTATTCATGAAAAGTCATTGCTTTATGATTCAGTTGTTTACTCATGTCATTACCATTGTTTTGATCGCTGCATTCATTACATATGTTTACAATATGATCAAGTTTATGATGGCATGTCACTTAAGAAATTATCTTTGTTATCGTTTTACCTGCTCGGGACGAGCGAACTAAGCTTGGGGATGCTGATACGTCTCCGACGTATCGATAATTTCTTATGTTCCATGCCACTTTATTGATGATATCTACATGTTTTATACACATTATATGTCGTATTTGTGCATTTTCGGAACTAACCTATTAACAAGATGCCGAAGTGCCAGTTCTGTTTTCTGTTTTTGGTTTCGAAATCCTAGTAACGAAATATTCTCGGAATTGGACGAAATCAACGCCCAGTTCCTATTTTTCCACGAAGCTTCGAACACCGGGAAGGACCGGAGGGGGCCACGGCCCACGGGAGGGTGGCCGGCGCGGCCTAGGGTTGGCCGCGCGCCTACCCCTGGCCGCCTCTTCGACCTTCCGCCGCCTCTTCGCCTATATAAAGGTCCCTGACCTAAAAACCCTTACGGAGAAACCCACGATACGAGAAAAGTTCCAGCCGCCGTCATCGCGAAGCCAAGATCGGGGGACAGAGTCTGTCGGCACCTGCCGGAGGGGAAGTGCCCCGGAAGGCTTCTCCATCGACACCGCTGCCATCTCCACCGCCATCTTCATCACCGCTGCTGCTCCCATGAAGAGGAGTAGTTCTCCATCGAGGCTCGGGGCTGTACCGGTAGCTATGTGGTTAATCTCTCTTCTATGTACTTCAATACAATGATCTCATGAGCTGCTTTACATGATTGAGATTCATATGAGTTTTGTATCACTACTATCTATGTGCTACTCTAGTGATGTGTTATTAAAGTAGTTTTATTCCTCCTACATGTGTGCAAAGGTGACAGTGCGTGCACCGTGTTAGTACTTGGTTTATGCTATGATCATGATCTCTTGTAGATTGCGAAGTTAACTATTGCTATGATAATATTGATGTGATCTATTCCTCCTACATATGCATGAAGGTGACAGTGTGCATGCTATGCTAGTACTTGGTTTAGTCGTTTTGATCTATCTTACACTTAAGGTTACTTAAACATGAGCATTATTGTGGAGCTTGTTAACTCCGGCATTGAGGGTTCGTGTAATCCTACGCAATGTGTTCATCATCCAACAAAAGTGTAGAGTATGCATTTATCTATTCTGTTATGTGATCAATGTTGAGAGTGTCCACTAGTGAAAGTGTAATCCCTAGGCCTTGTTCCTAAATACTGCTGAGTTACTACTGCTTGTTTTACTGTTTTACTGCGTTACTACTGCTGCAATACTACCACCATCAACTACACGCCAGCAAGCTATTTTCTGGCACCGTTGCTACTGCTCATATATATTCATACCACCTGTATTTCACTATCTCTTCGCCGAACTAGTGCACCTATTTGGTGTGTTGGGGACACAAGAGACTTCTTGCTTTGTGGTTGCAGGGTTGCATGAGAGGGATATCTTTGACCTCTTCCTCCTGAGTTCGATAAACCTTGGGTGATCCACTTAAGGGAAAACTTGCTGCTGTTCTACAAACCTCTGCACTTGGAGGCCCAACACTGTCTACAGGAAAGGAGGGGGAACGTAGACATCAGCGCCCCACAGCGATCGAGTCGTCGTAGCTTCCCATGGCGGAACCCTCCCGGTTCCGGCCTCCAGACGCCTCGGCCCCACGGTGGGCGCCAACCGTCGTTGCCTAATCGACAATACCTCGGAGGAGGGATCCTCACGAGGGGAGAAGAAGTAGGGGCCATAGGGCGGAGTGCACACGGGACGGTGGTACGCGAGTTACCCAGCTTCGGAACACCCGCACGATGACAGGGCCTACTGTGCTTGTCCGGAATTATCTGGGCGCTTGCGCGTTGTTACAATGGTTGTGGTTGTGCCTCTAGGGCTCCCGGATCCGGCTTATAAAGGCGCACGGATCTAGGGTTTACATGGAGAGTCCTAGCCGGAATACTAGTTGCCTAACTACGGTACAATATCTTGCCGTGTACGTCAAGGATCCGCCTTCCTTATGGCCGTACTGGATCCGGATACTTTATGGGCCTCCACGGATCCGGCCTCCTTCGTAGGTCGGTTAGGATCCGGCTCCAGGTTCCTGGGCTGGACTTCATCCTTCTTGATCATCAGCAACTGGGCCGCCCGATGGGCCCCATGCCACCATCACCGTCTGTGGGCCACCCGGGCTTGCCGGATCTAGGCCATGCCGTTGATATACCCATAAAGTATACCCACAACAGTCATCATTCATTACAAACCATAAGTCTTACAATTTTGGAATCACATCATCCATATTACACGAATAGTTGATCTATCGATCCACGAACAAACACAAGTTCATAGTTCAACATAGCGGAAGCGTAAGATACAAGGACTCTCTAGTCCACAGGCCAACGCTTGACGTCGGAAGGCGCTTAGTTGTCGTAGGCGTCCTGCTGGTCATCTCCTTGTTCCTCTTCATACTCTGGCCATTTGAATAGCCAGGGACAAAGCCGTGAGTACTTTAAGTACTCGCAAACTAATACTAAAGTAAGTGCTAGACATCCTAGTATGGTTTGCTAAGCTCTAGTTTATTTGCATAAAGCTAGTTTTAGTTCACAAAGTTTGAGAAGAGCTTATTCAAGTGCTAACTAACTCAAGTGGGAACATTAGTGTCATTCCCACCATTCATGTGCTGATTTCAATTCAATTCACCACAAGTCATTTCACCATCACTTTTCAACAATCATTTTCAAAAGTATGACATCGGAAACTATATGGCCTTTCCAACCGTCCGTAACCGTGGACGCGGCTATTCGAATAGGTTTACACTCTGCAGAGGTTGCACACTTGTGCCACAACATTTGATTTCATCCGTCGGATAACCCTGAATAATCGTAACTCAGTACGCGGATCATCAACCATAACCTTTCACTTACATATCCTAGTATAGGCACCTCTCCCCATGAGCTTGGCCTCCCGGTGAAGACCAATGTCAACGGGAACTGCACAGGGCTTGGGCCGGACATTCACCTCGTTCACGTCATTTCTCATCATTTCTTTTGTTGTAGAGGCCGCTTTCGGCATAACCCCGATGACGCTTGTTTAGAGGGAACCCATACTAAGATACATAAACTTCCAGTTAAGCCCTACCCATAATCAGGTATTGTGGGGGTACTTGATAATTGGAAAGGTATCGCATTCAAACCAACATCATTGTTTTTCAAAAATCACCACCTTCTCTTGTTCAGTTTCACCTCAAAAATCATTCAATGGAATGCATCCTCATTCCACGGTTTCAAATTCATTTCAAAATTCCCATTGTTCCCATCTAGAGTAGTCAAGTTTTAATTTTAGCTTTAGCAACTAGTCATGAGGGGTGCTAACTACTTGTAATGCCAGCTAGGCTAAGTTTGATACTCTTGTAGTATTCTAGACTTAGACCAAAGTTAACTATAAAAGTAACTGATTGAGAAAACAAGTAAAAGCTTGTAAAGTAAAAACTTGGGATAGGCTTATGTAAGAAAAGGTAAGAGTTATGGTGCCTTGCCCCAAGGGGGCTTTGCACTTTGCAAGAATATTAGCTTGCCTTGGTAGTCCTCAAATCCTCCTCCTCCTCTTGGTAGTATCCTTCTTCTTCGGCGTACTCTCCGGTGCTACCGTCTAAATTTGAATACGAGTATAATTACTCACTAATTCAATGGCTATTCCACATATCACATATACACACACAACTATTCTATGCACACAAACAATCTACTTAGGGTGTATGGGTTGTGTTACTTGAGGAAAAATAATTTCCTCTCATTACATATGTAAATGATAGTTTCCATATTGTTCTGGAGAAATAATTTCCTCTCCTTGAAATCTTCTTAAGATTTAATTTCTCAAACAATCATACATGAAATGGGTATTGACCTAGGTCAACCCTTCATTATCATCATTTGAGAAAATGGTTTAAATGAGGTAGCTCACCTCATACTATTTTAGTAACACTACATATGATTTAAATCTCAAGCAATTCATGTAAGAGAGTTTGGACCAGAGGTACAAACATCCCATGAATGCATGTGAGACAAGTTTAAATGAGGTATAAGACTTCACACAATTTACTTTAATAGTTTTGGACAATATCAACTAGTTAAACTAGTCAAAATATCCATTCATTTAACTATGGCATGATCATGCAAAGTGACCACACCATTTTCTTGCAGAATCAATTAGTGTAAGTCAAATGTGAGCTATTGGAGTTGGAATTAACTTAATATCTATTTTGGTTGATTTTTAAGAATTATTTGAATAGGGAAAAGTCCCTGTCTTGTTATTTTTATCACATTAATTCTACAAAGAATCTGGCTATGGGACCAGTGGCATTGGCTAGATAATTTCTATAGATTTCCAACCATATAAAGTTCATCAAATTTGGTTTAGCCAATTTAATTCTATTGAATTTCAAAGTTGGTGCTGTAAGGAAAAAGTTTGGGAATTATTTGAATCGAATTTGAATTAAAAGGCCGGCGGGAAAACGAAGCTGGGCCGATTTGAATTAAAACGGCCCACTCCAGCCCACCACGGTCCACAGACGCGCGGCGTGCTGACAGCGTGGGGTTCACGCGTCGTGGCTGTTAAAACCCGAACCGGTACGTTTTAACGTGGGGCGTAGGATTAGAATCTGATCTAACGGCTCTAGTTCATCGTCCCGCCGGCGAGAGAGGGGTTCACCGGCTCAGGTAGGGGGTGGGAGAGCTTACGGCGGCTCCAGCAAGGGATGGCAATATGCTCGAGGTAGATGTGGACGGCGGCGGTTCTCCTGGTACCGGCGGCGGAGCTCGAGGTGGTCTGGTTCGCCGTCGATTTCTGCAGGGCTTCCGCGGCGGCGAGCTCCCGATTGGCCTTGCTCCGGTGTGAATCGAGAGATTGGTGAGGTGGTTGAGAGGCAGTGAGAGGTGGTGAGTGAGATGGTGTGCTCAGCTTCGTCCAGGGAACGCGGTATTTATAGAGGGCAAGGGTGCTGCGGGGCGTGAGGAAGTCGACCATGGCGCGGCGGTTCCGGCGAGCTAGCGAGCTAGGCGGCGATGCTGTCGGGTTCTCCTCGTCCAGGCGAAGCTAGAGGTGGTGTTGGCACGGTCGGGCGGCGTGGTATGGCGTGGGATTGTGTCCGTGTCTGCCGCGCTGGTCGCGGGATCGCGTCGTCGTCTCCAGCGGCGGCGGGCACGGGTCTGGGCGGTGCGCGTGTCTGGCGGCGTCGCGGTGGCGAGGTGATGCTCAACGGCTAGTCAGCGGGGCCGGGGCTAGCGTGAGCGCGTGGGACGGCGCGTGTGCTGAGCGTGTCCACGCGCGACACGAGCGGCATACTGGCGGTCCGTGG
Source organism: Lolium multiflorum (assembly GCA_030979885.1). Classification (NCBI taxonomy): domain Eukaryota; kingdom Viridiplantae; phylum Streptophyta; class Magnoliopsida; order Poales; family Poaceae; genus Lolium; species Lolium multiflorum. Next base: position 218,961,166 of record CM061748.1, read on the forward strand.
CGGGCCGCGCGCCGGGCGTTGTCGTCGTCCTCGTCGACCAGGGCGGTGCTAGGCGGCGCTAGGGTGGTGTGCTGGTGCGGTTTGGCAAGGTGGCCAGGGCAGAGGAGCAATGGAGAGAGAGGAGGTGGATCGGGGTGGTGGCATGGCCGGCATGGCCATGTCTAGCCTTGCCCTCTCTCTCTCTCTCAGCCTCACTATGCTCCCTTTAAGGTTAAGGGGACCAGGGAACATAAGGGGATAGGTTAGGGTAGGTTAGTTAGAGTAGATTCACTATTTGCAATAGTTGCAAATAGTGCCCAAATTTGGAAAATTCAAAAATATCCAAATTTGAAATAATTCCAATGGTGAAAGTTTTTGAAAGGTGAGTGTTGATATAAGTTGTAAATGACCAGAGAGGTTTTGAGGTGGTGGTGGAAAAATTAGAATTCAAAAATTGGCCAAAATGGCTAAGTGTAGATGTTGCATATGTTAAAAAGTTGAGACTTTGGAGGAGCATAGCTCTTGATCAAGAATGATTTTGGCATGATGATCTTTACCAAAGTTGTTCACCTTGATATTGAATTTGAAATGGTGCAAGGAGTTAGCAAGAATTGGTTTGGGAAAATTGAATGGCAAGGGCTCAAAGTAGTGATCAGACTAGAATTGTCAATTTGGACCATTATCATATGTGAGCTAGTTTTGCATTTGAAAAATATTTGATTTGTGATTCTTTGATTCCAAAAGTTGTAATAAGTGTTTAACAACATTATTCAACTAATGTGAAGACCAAATAGGTCTAGGGTCAAAATTTATAAAAATGCCATAGGGCATATGTGAGGGTTTTTAGGGTTTTGCAATTTATGGAATTTCTTCCTCTTTGATTTATTTGGTTGGTGATCTTCATATGATCACACTAGGGTTTTAGAGCATATCAAAAACAAGTAATAACAATCATCATGGCATATCACTCAAATGCACAAGTCCTATGCATGGTACTATATGCAAATAGAAAAGTTTTTTGTTGGTTTGAAATTTTGCTTTCTGGAATTCTCTAACTTTCTTTTTATTGAAATTTGGGGTGTTACAGAGTCAATCCATAGCTTGAAAGAATCAAAGTGTTTATTCTTGACTCTATGCACATGCAAAGAGGCTTCATGCACGAACTGTGCTTTCCATGCTCCAAAAGAAGGCCTAATATGCTCAAAAATTTTGTTATTCCTTTGCTTCCAAATATGCCAACAGGCCAGAATAACCACTTCAGCAAAGAAAGGCTTGGCAAACTCTTTTCTAGCTTGAAAGAACATGCCCTCAATTGTATCTCCTTGTGACCAGTCCACTTGCAAATAGGACCATATTCGTCTGCTGAAATTACAATCAAAAAACAGATGGATCCAATCTTCTGTTTAATTAGCATGGCACAAAACACATGTATAGTCATTAGTGACATGCCAGTTTCTTCTCCTCAGCATATCCCTTGTATTCAATCTATCACTTATCAGCAACCAAGCAAAAACCTTTATCCTCAGAACCACCTTACTCTTCCATATCCAGCAATGCAATTTACTGTTTGGTATATGTGAAAAGCAGTACTGATAATATAAATGTGAAGTGAAAGCTCCCTCTTTCCAGATAGTTTTCCAGACATCTTTCCCATCATCAGAAATCTGTATTGTATCTAAAAAACCTTGCATAGCCATATATTCTCCATAAGCCTGCTGTGATAAAGGAAGATAAAATAGAGATGACCTATCTTCACATTGCTTTACTTCTTTTACCGACAACAATGGATTCAAAGCAAAAGAATGCAATCTTGGGAATTGCTTTGAGGGAACAATGCCATTCCAATTATCATTCCAGAAGAGAACAGAGTCACCACATCCAACAGTAGCAGTACAGACTTCTCTATATTTATCCACCAATTTCATAATATCCCTCCACCAAAATGATCCACATAAATTTGTTGCCTGTGGGACACCATTTGGGTAATAATTCCAGACTAAATTCACCCATGGAATTTCAACTTTATTATAAAACTTGTGTAAATACTTCATAAGAAGAGCTTCATTCTGTTTCTTGAAATCCATAATCCCCAAACCACCTTTCTCCTTTGGCTTACAGATCATATCCCAGGCAGCAAGCGATTTCCCTTTTGAATCAGATTTCCTATCACTCCACAGACAATGTCTAATAATTCTGTTCAAATGCTTCATAATTCCAGGAGGTATATCCAGGGAGCACAGGAAGAAAATGGGCATAGAGCTCAGGCAAGATCTTATCAACTGCAGTCGCCCTCCATATGCTAGAAAAGTGGATGTGGCTACCAATCTCTTCTCTCTAATCTGTCAACCAAAGGCATTAGATCCTGAATCTTTGGCCTAGTTATTCCCAAAGGGAGCCCAAGATATGTAAAAGGCATTCCTTGTACAGTGCATCCAAAAACCTGAGCCAGATTATTTGCCTGATCATCTGAGATGTTTATAGGCAGCAAGCAAGATTTATGATAATTAACATACAATCATGTTGATTTACTGAAATCATTCAAAGCCTCTTTAAGAACCAGCAACTGCTCCTCATCCGCTTGCATAATTAACAAAGTGTCAACAGCATACTCAGAATGGGAAAATCAGGATCCCCAGTAATTATAGGAAGCTGTATCAAATTATTATGCAAGAGATCATTAACCACTGATTGCAAGACATCTCCTCCCAAGACATAAAGAAGAGGAGAAAGAGGATCCCCCTGCCTCACACCCCTTTTACATTTAAACTACTTCCCAGGCACACCATTTAGCAAAACAGAGGAAGAACCAGAGCTAAGGAAATCCTTGACCCATCTTAACCATTGTTCATTAAACCCCTTATGCCTCAGAATTTGTAATAAAGCCTCATGCTCAATAGTATCAAAAGCCTTCTCAAAGTCTAGCTTGAGAATTATGCAGGGAGCCCCAGTAGATTTACATTGATAAATATATTCAAAAGCCCAAGCCACACAATCATGAATAGTTCTATTCTTGATGAACCCATACTGATTTTATGTAAGCATTGAATAATGACTTCTTGCAATCGATCAGCCGCCATCTTGGTGAGAAATTTCAGACAGCAGTTTGTTAAAGATATAGGCCTATAATCATTGATCTTCTCAGGGCTATGGCATTTTGGAATCAAAGTAATATATGAAGTATTTATGCTCTCAAGATTGATCTTATTGTCATAAAAATCCTCTGCCAATTTATAAAAACTTTCCTTGACAATTGGCCAACACTTCTTCAGAAAAAGTCCATTAAAACCATCTGGGCCAGGAGCTTTGTCAGGCTTCATTTTTTAGATAACATTGTCCATTTCTTCATGAGTAAAAGGAATAGTAAGAACATCCAGTCCATCCACTCTATGCAACCGATTCTGTAAATTTAGACACATTGAAATTACTTTTTGTGTGCCCATTCTATTTTTATAACAATTTAGTGCCAGAGCAGCCATTTCTTCATGATCTGTAACTATCCTGCCATCTTCAGCCATCAAACTGACAATTGCATTCCTCTTATACCTGATAGTTGCCATAGAATGAAAGTATTTTGTATTCTCCTCACCCAACTTGATCCATCTGGTAGTACACCTCTTTTTCCAATAAAGGAATTGTGCATGCAACAACTTTTCATAATGTGCCTTCACCACTTTTCTGAAATTATTCTCTGTGAGAAAAAGTGGTCTCTCTTCTTCCAGATTATCCAGAAAAGCAATAACAATATTACATTTAACAATCTTGTCCTTTAATTTGGAGAGACTAGTTTTCCACTTCTTCAAAGCACCTCTAAGCATTTTCAGCTTTTTAGCCAAGCAGGAAGCAGCATTACTTCCCCAGCACTGAAGATTCCAAGTGGCAGAGACACACTCCATGAAACCCTGTGTTCCACCCAATAATTCTCAAAACGAAAGATGTTTGCATGGGGAATAACTGTCTCAATAGTAGCAACACATGGCACATGATCTGAAGTTGGTTTGGCCAAAGGAATAACCACTGTGTTAGGATAAATAGTTGTCCAGTTTGGGGTGGGGAAAAACCAGTCAAGCTGAACCAACAATGGATTTTGCTGCATGTTAGACCAAGTGTAAGATCTGCCCTTGAGAGGTAGTTCAAGAAGTCCCAGGTGGCTAATGAGTTCATTGAATAAAAAGATATCATTTATATCACCTCCAAGCAGATTCCTATTATCATGTGACCTAATAAAGTTGAAATCTCCCATTACAAGCCACAGCTCATCATCAGGTATAATTAGGTCGAAAAGCCACTGTATAAAATCATCTCTCAGTTCCCCATGGCATGGCCCATAAACAGAGACAAGCGTCCATTTTTTATCAGAATGTACTGAGACAAACTCAATGACAATTGCAAATCTTTTAATTTCAATGAGCGTGCCCTTAAAAATAGAAGAATTCCAAACAACCAATATGCCACCAGATGCTCCAACCGAGGGAGAGAAAGCAAAAGTATCAAAACGCTTTGGGCAGAAAGACTTAATGAATTTATGATCAAAATTATCTCTTTTTGTTTCCTGAATACACATCACCGCACAGCCACTTTCTTCTATTTTTTCTCTAATAGCCAATTGCTTAGCCTCAGAATTAATACCACGAATATTCCAATCAAGCACTTTCCAGGTCTTAAACTTATGGATGCAATTCATAGGGAAACAATAAACAGTTCAACATCCAAATGTAGATCACTTGGGGAGTAATGTGATGGGGAGTATTGTAGACTAGGGTTTCGTTGGATGTAGAGGGCAAGTAGATCTCGAAGGTTTCAGCCGAAAAGTACTCGACGATATGAAAACTAGGGTTTGTGAGACAATGATTCCATCCTCTCTTTGTCCCTCGACCCCCCCTTATATAGGAGGCGGAGCCGAGGGATTCGTAATACACAAGTTACAGAGTCCGGGAGGATTTCCAACCCGTCCCGCAAGATTACAAGTTATACTTCCTAATACAATTCTAGCTTTCTTTTATAATAACTTGGACTTCCTAATACAGTTATGGGCCTTCAGTAAACCCCGGGTACCATCTTCGGCAGGCCCATTGGGGATGCCTATGTCAGTAGCCCTCGAAATTTTGCTTGAATCGAAGAATCAGGGAAAATCTCCAACTTTAATCATTCAATAACTCTGCCGAGTTTATCACATATCTTTATATATGCAATTATATATTGTACAGGGATGATGGTAGTTGGGGCTAGTTCATCTGACGGATCAGGTACTAGTTAACTGCTCTAGTGGCAATCCGCAAAACCTACTTCAAGATCACGTCCTGGACATGATCTCGGGATACTGGTGTAAACTTCGACAGGTGCCGCTTAAGGTCTTACCATTCGTCGAGTCCCAGTCATATTTTATCGGGTACCTAACGCGTCCGTTAGGATTTTTCTTCGTATCTGTTGATACGGAAAAAGTAGAAAACCGACGTCGGAGAGTGCCACGCCGCTCGAACGGATCTGGGGTCTTACCTTCGCAAAGTTTTTGCGGATTCAGAGATTATTCGCTACTTTGGCGCTATGAGAATATATTGTCGAGTGCTTTTTCGGCTGTTGGAATAGCACATTTTATTGAGTCAACGTATGAATTTTTTTGCCTTCCCGATGGGAGTATATGTAGAGTTATCTGTATAACTCGAAATATGCTCACTTCTTCTTTTTTCTTCTCTCTCCTTCTTTCTTTCTCTCTCTTTTTTTATAATTTCATCGGGCACGCGAACAGCGTTCCCGATGGGAGTAGCCCCCGAGGCTACAGCCAAGGACTAGTACTTGGTTGTAGGCTCAACACTTTAATGCCTCATGTCACTATATTTTCATTCTTTCTCGAAGTTTTCATATCTATCGTGTGCGCGCCCGATGGGAGTAGCCCCGAGGCTATGAACAAATGCTTGCATTTGGTCATAGGCTCTCGCCATTTCTATTTTGTCATACTCGAATTTTTTTCTTTTTTCCAAAGTAGCCCCGAGCATTTGAGCAAAAACTTGTATTTGATCAAAGACTCTCGAGATAATCAACAATCTTCTGCTATCGCCATTCTTATGAAGCTTCATAGCCGATATTTTCTTTTACCAAGGTGACATCATTGCTGACGATAGCCACGACCAATGTATCGGGAAGACGCGGGCAATACTCTCTCTCTGTCATGCGGGCCCAGAACCCTCATCAATTTGACACGCCTGCCGACTAGGCAAACATGTTCGGCTTCCTTTTAGTACTTCATCCACAGTTGCATCTCTTCCCTTTCAATTACTTCATAGTGATGTATGGACGTCCCCTATACCGAGTCATTCTGGTTTTCTTTATTATCTTGTTATTCTCGATGATTTTTCTCACTTTGTCTGGACTTTTCCTCTTCGTAAGAAATCTGATGTCGCCTCAACACTCACCGCCTTTTATTCTTATGTGTCTACGCAGTTCGGTCGTCCCATCCTCGCCCTCCAAACTGACAACCGCAGCCCAGACGGCGTGTTCACTAATTGGATTTTTCTCTAGGGACGCAGTAGTACGGAGACAACATGGTACTGGTTTCCTTTCTCTCAAAAAAAATAAATACATTGTGCTGGTTCTAATCAGAAAGATAGGAGCGGGTAGTGTTATTAGATCATCACTAGTAGAGCCCTCAAACCCTCAAACCCTCAAACCAGTTTAAGGGTTGAGAATGGGCACTTTTTAGCACTTATAGGGGTTGACCTGCAAGAAATAAAAAGAGACGTTTTTATTAAAAATTATATCATTTCTGACCCTCCAAATAGACCAACATAAAGCAGAAACCCCGATCCGGATAAAAGATTTTCTATCTAATCCATTTAACCAATTACCAAACATATTAGTAATATTGGTTGGAGGTGGAAGATCATAAGTGAAATTAACCGTATGCCATAAGACCTTAGCTAAAGGACATTCAATAAAAATGTGCTGAATAGTCTCCTGTTCCCCATAGAAAACGCATTTTGTACACCCATTCCAATGACGTTTAGCTAGGTTCAATTCCCTGTAGGTAGTTATGGACTGTGGTACTTCCTGGTGCAAACATGCCTTTTAGAGCCTCAAAAGTATGGAAAGATTTACATCGTACGGCGAATCACGCTCAGTGAGCCCCTCACCTAGACTAAACATCAAAATCGGATCGTTGTTCAGGAACCTGCAATTGGGTATGCTTGTTACGACAAACCCCATTCTTCCACAGAACACACTAGACTGAACGCAAAACTCCCACTCAAGAGAAAACAGGGGAACATATGCTCCCCTCCGTGACAGCAGAACACGGCCATGCGGATGGAACAAAGTAAAACAAAGAATTAGAGATGGATGAATTACCTGTTAAAGATGTCGCTCGCTGTTAGAACCTCCTCTCCTATCCTCCCATCGTCTGCCACCACTGGCTACTCCTCCCCACCCTCTCGCTCGCATCTCTCGGCCGCGACGGTAGTGCATCGGCATCGGATGGTTGCTCGCCATCAGAACCTCCTCGCGTCGTTCCGTCAGCCATGGCGCTGACCTTCCTCTCCTCGACAAGTAAAAGTCAAAGTCTAAGTCATAGTCACACGCGAAAACCGCACGCGGTGTGTCACGAGGGGGCCTCTACTTATAGAGTCGACTGGGAGAAGTTTGAATTTTTAGAAGGGAAAAGATTGGGCGCGAGCGGGAAGAAGAAGACGATGGAAAAGTGGATAACTTGGATCCTCTCATGATGGTCCCGTTGATTGTGGGGAGCCAAATCAGTAAAGTGGCCCATGTGGTGATTAAATAACCTGTAATTAATGGGAGGGCTGCTCAATTCCCCAGAGGTAGTAATGGACTGTGGTTCTCCAGGCGTTCTTTCGGTGGAGAAGCCCATGCTACGTGACAGCGTTCAGCTCCTCTACAAATTTTGGTCTATTCCATAAGCAAAGTGATAGGAAAGTAGTTACATTGTGGATGTATCAATAGGGTTTCACAGCCAACTCGTTCCCGCACTCCAACCTGAACTCTCTCATTCACCTCACACTTCTTTCTCATAGCTTCCACCTATTCCACTAGTGCAGACATGCCTTCCAAAGCCTCAAATGCATGGGAAGCACCACGAGAATGATTTAAGGAACATGAACTGAACATCAGTTCTACTATTTGTACTTTTCTTATCATTTTAGTAATTTTGTTTTCTTTTTAGTATGTGTTGTCTCTTTTCCCTTCCCAAGGATGGAAGGTTTTGGCGAGGAAGCTACTAATAAATAAAGCTCACTTTGTATCCCAAATGACATTTTTTTCCAAGCAATCCCACTGGATCGAATTTCATTATCATCAGATAACGAAATACAACGTCAAAGGCTCAACAACCAACATCAAAGCAAAGTAAAAATAGCATGATGGGAGAGAACCGCCTACTGCTAGCGTTTGAGAGGGACTTAGGGGGTTCTACATATGTACAACACCACACCAGTATCAACGAATACATCCATCAACCAAAGAACTACCGAAAAACAACCTCCAGCAGCAAAAACTTGCAAAAAACAGTAGCAACTGCAAGTGCATTCATGCGACATCGTCATTGAGATCATCAGTTTCCATCCTCCTGTCATTTTCCACATCACGATCGGTATCCATCAGCCTGAGGGCGTGACGCTCGACGGTTGTTGTAGAATTTCTTCCAGGAGCAACAGAGGCACCAACCAAACGCAGCAAGCCATCTGCACCAGCACGAATGTCATCAGCGTTCTTCCCATCATGTAAATATGTCCAGTGTTTCATGAACACAGTGGAGTAACTAATTAGTTCAAAAGGATTTTTTATTAGCTTCTGATCAAAGCATACCCTATTTCTGAGCTTCCAAATAGCCTAGCTAATAGCAGTCAACCTAGCAATTTGAGTATTTTTACTGGCAGACATGAACTGTGGAAACCACCAGAAAAACTGGGTGAAGGAACCAGGCCTTGAGGGAGCACCAATCGCCTGCCCCACTGTACTCCAAACAAATCTAGCTGCTGGACAAGTAAAGAACATGTGAGAAATGGTTTCATCTCCATTACAGAACTCCATTACAGAACTGACATGTGGAGTCTCCTTGCCAATTGCGTTTCAGCAAGTTATCCTTGGTAGCTATAGCATCATGCCATATAAGCCACAACCAAACTTTTGTCTTGAGGAGAATTTTACTCTTCCACAGGTGTTTGAAAGATCTATCTATCCACAATCATACAGAGTCTCCTTGCCAATTACGTTTCAGCAAGTTATCCTTGGTAGCTATAACATCATGCTATATAAGCCATAACCAAACTTTTGTCTTGAGGGGAATTTTACTCTTCCACAGGTGTTTGAAAGACCTATCTATCCATAATCATATAGAATCTCCTTGCCAATTGCGTTTCAGCAAGTTATCCTTGGTAGCTATAGCATCATGCCATATAAGCTACAACCAAACTTTTATCTTAAAGGAAATTTTACTCCTCCACAGGTATTTGAAAGACATGTCTATCCCACAACCATACATGGGAATTTGCCACTCGATCTTGTTCCACTTCCAGAATGGTTTGTCTGGTCCTCACTGAGCACTGTACGGAGTATAATTTGTTACTCCTAGTGGCTTTTAAAAATATATGACAGTTTTAGTAATGGGCTAGGCTACACAGTGCGCGGTTACCATTTAGTCATAGCCGGTGCCCCCCCTGTCCGAATCGTTTTATTTCCTAAAGTAGAAAGTGGGCCCAAAAAGTGACAGCGATAGTTATCCGAAAATAGAAATATGGCAGGACCACCGTTCCCACCCTTTTCTCGGGAAACCTTGACTAGCATGTAACTGAAGGGGATAAAGCTAGATCCCATAAACCCTACCAGCTACCTCTTCTCCATCCGTTGTTTTTTCTTCCTCCTTCCTCTGTTGGAACCAGAACTCCATGGCAGCTCGTGGCCCATAAATTACAGGCAGGAATTTCAACAGGGAAGAAGCAGAAAAAGAAGGGAAAATCGAGTACTGAAAAAATCAACTCAAAGAAGGTAACAAAAGTTACAGGCAATTATTATTTTCTTGCAACCCTAGATCTAGTTTTTACATATAGAAAAGGCCAAGGGTAAAGTAGTTTTGCAACACCAGATCATGGTGTTGCCTCACGATTTGCTACCCCATTGTAGGAAATCATCTGGCATGCATGTAAAAACTGAAGAAATCCATTAACAAGAACAGGAGAAAAAATTAAAACTTTGAATCTGGGAATGTACATTTTCAACTTGTAGCGGTAACCAAAAGTCACCAGTTTTAATAGTACTAGAGGCTGGCAAACATGGAAAGTGATCCAGGACAACACAGCTGATCATTGGAACACCCAGAAATAACTTGAGCATCATAACTCCAAAAGGAAAAGCATGCCACCAGTACTCTTTCCACCTTGATCATGTAAATCTGCATAAGAACCTAGAATATAGAAGATGATGTACATTTTTGTACCAGAACTGTAAGAACATAGTCTTGTGCCATTGAATTGGAACTCTTGTGCCCTTGAATCTGAAAGAAATTTGAACATAAGAACAACCAACATTAGAATCTGCCTGATGTGTTCATTAGCATAAACTAACTAGGAAGCATGTCATTTGAATACAGAGTTGCAAAAAAAAGTATGTGTAGAATATGATCATGGTGTAACATGCTTCAATTTTTTGCAGGTGGTCGGATGGAAGTTTGGTTTCCTAATGCTGGAATTGACCTAAACAAGCCAGTACAACATGAGGGATATGTTCAGGACAATGCACAAGATAATACAGCGCAAGCCAGGCAAGAAGAAGAAGGCCAACATCGCAATGCAGAGGAAACTAGAGCAAGGTACATGCAATTCTAGAATGAATGCAGAGGCATCTGTAGACTCAGGAGGTGTTGATTCCGGCGAAGAGGATGAAGTTCAATCTACACCAAGTCTAACTCCAGTAGAAAAAATAAAAAAAACAGAAAATCCAATATGTCATTTTTGTAGAAAAAGTACATTAATAATGTTGGTTAATAAAGAAATTTAAGTCATTTGTCAGCATGTATATGTAGTAAAAAAATGCTACATCCTAAAAGCTGAAAACACAACCTACGTGTATTGAACAAAACACATCCTGGATTTTGTACTATGTACGTATTAAATGTATTAAATGCGTACAAAAACACACCCAGGATGTATTAAGTAATATAATTATACACCCAACAGAGATTAAAGCATTTTACAGTTTGCATGTAATTTTAAGTGAAAAAATACATCCTGCATAGCAAAACAGGGTCTCATAATACAGATTCGTCAAACTACAAACATAGTTTTAACATTTTACAGTTTGCATGTAATTATTACTGAAAAATACATCCTGCAAAGCAAAACAAAGTACCACTTCCCAGCTAGGATGTATTAATTATTAAAATTATACATCCTATTGCACACATAGAAAAATAGAATGAATCTGCGTAATTACATGACGTAATCATATTTATAAGTTGTTCTAATGTATAAGGGACGACCAGAAAATGATATAAAAACTACATGAACAGAGGATGCATTATTTCTGATACTTCATTTCAATGTATAAGTTGTTCTAATGTATAATTCGTTCTGCCACATCAATATTATTCCTGATACTTTGTAGATATACTGCAAATACTGTGAATAAGAACATTGCATGAAATTCCAACATGATATACCTATTCAATCTACAGAGAGGATTACTCCAACCAATGAGCATACTATGTACATTGCATGAAGCTTAAAAACATGATGTAATGAGCATACTATGGACAACGAAGAAGCTCTGGAGCTACTAACGAATAACACTATGGACACGCAACCGCCGTGACTGCAATCAGCAGAGCCGTACCTAGCGCAGCCACAACATCTCATGCATGAACAGCAACCATCGAAACTGACTAAAATTCGGAACACAGTGCCAAAATCTGGGTGGGTGAAACTAAGCACCCATGGATACAAACGGAAGAAACCGAACAACTAAAAACGGAGCGAGATCGGAGAACTCACCAAGCGACAGTGAAGATGGTGTTCCGCCGAAACCTCAAATCACGTCCGCGACGACCGCGAGCTCGATTTGACGAGGACACGACGCAGATAGAACTTCCAATCCTCTTCACCGACTTCCGCCCGCGTGAGGAAAGTCGAATCGCCGGCCCGCGCCACCGAATCGCGCCTCCGACGGGTCGATCCCCGAGCACAACCTCCGACAGGTTGATTGTACTGAGAATCTACTGGTACTAGCAGGAAACCCCCGCCAGGCTTCCAATCGGAGGGGCCGCCGCCGGGAAGCTACTTCACGGGTCGAGATTGAGGGCGGAGCTAGCCGGCGGAGCTCGGCAGGGGAGGGGAAAATGGGATTAACTCGTTCCTCGATTTTGAACGAAGAAAGAGGAACGACGGAAGTGGGGGTAGATATTTGTTGGACTGTAGCACCGCTCCATCAGCACCGTACAAAGTCGATCGAACGAACGAAAAGAGGGAGCACGCTGTAAGACATGGGAGTGCCCAGGCAAGAATTAGATTTCACGTTTAGTAATTGGTGAACCTCGTAATCATTGCACTTAGCATAATGGCTTGAATGGTTGTGGTTTTGGATTGCCTGCCCCGCCACACCAGGGAACCCACAGGAGGCCGTGCCACTCCATCCCCGATCCAATAGCGACCTCCTCGCCGGCCGGAGCGCCGCCGCCGCGCCATGGACCCGGAAGCGGTGCGGCGGACCCTCGAGCCCACGGCCTCCCCCGCGGACATCTTGGGCTCCACCCGTTACTACGCCTTCGTCATGAGCGGCGTCCGCCTCGACTCCGCCGAGCACGGCCGCGTCCTCTGCTCCTTCGTCGTCACTCCCCGCCACGCCGTAAGCCACACGATCCCTCTCCCCCGCCGAAACAGCTTCCTTACGCCCTTCAGTATCGAGATGGTGACTGCGTGTGGTGATTGGTTCGAATCGGTGGTGATTTGCTGCAGAACTCCCAAGGGTACCTCCTCAGCGGCGTCACGGCAACGCTCGCCGACCAGCTGGGGGCGGCCGTGTTTTACTCCAGCGGGATCGGCTCGAGCGGGGTCTCCCTCGAGATCAACCTGTCCTTCGTCGACACGGCCACCGTCGGGGTGAGACCAATTTCTCTATCCCGTACTACTTATGAAGGGTGGTTCAGACTTCGTTCCTGTTCGTCATCAACCGATTTTTGTTTACGCGGGGTGGAAATTTTTGTGATAAAACTGCAATCCTGTTGAAGTTTCCATCCACTTCGTGCTAGAATTGTGCAATCGGCAAATTAGGCCTTGCCAATTTGCTGAGGCATTGGAAGCAAGCAACTAATTGGGAGTAAGCCAGTAGACGTGGCCCATGCCTCCACCCGGGTTTGTGTCAAGGAATACAGCAGGCTCATGTTAGGGAGGAATTGGATCGAGTCTCAGTAATTGCACTATCATTCTGAAGCTCCTTCTGCTGTCTAATTTCTGTCAGCTATACTTGTCTGTCTTGCCGTTTCAGGTGAACATCAAAATCAGATTATTCTTCTGAATCTTGCAATTGGGTATGCTTGTTATGACTTGGTGTTAAGAACAGCTTTATGCTCAGCTGAAGGTGTCACTTAGTTGTGGACTGGGCTCTCAGTGATACCTGCATTGTTATTACATGTATGCACTAAACCGATAACAAGAAGTTGTTCGAAGGCGACAGGAGTGAACTCTGGTTAGGTGTGGAATTTGAACTTGGTGAAAGTTGTTCGAGATTCTTGTTTTCTGCCTCCTTGTCACAATTAAGATTTGACCCAGAGCAGAGCACTAGAGTGTTTTCACTTTGTTCTAGGATAACAACAGTGCAACATTTAGTATTTCTCCATGAATAATTAGCCATTCTCATAGTGGGTTATAGAAGCTAGGAGCTTCTAAATGCTTACCTCTCAGTTTTCTGTAAGGGTGGCCACAGTATAGTACTTGTGCTTGTAATACATCATGGTTTTTATTTTTATAATCTGAGTTCTATGCCCAAGTATAGTATAGTACTTGCGATTACTTTAAGTTCAATGTCATCAGCAGCTAATACTTACACAGGTGGGAGTAAGATTCGTAAAAGGAGAAATGATGTGATGTGAAAATGGAATGCTGGAAGTTTTAGTGCTTGCATAGTTGTAATCTTCTAGAAAGGTTAAAGTTGGTAATTTAATGAGTTAACTTTTTTATTGGCGATAAAAGGACCATTACTCCTTAGCTTCTTACCTTTCGGTCATTTTCCTACTGTAGAAATATAAGAATATTAAACAGGTAAATGTTGTTGGATTCAATGCACAATGCACTCACTCTTTATTCATTTTCATTTCTTTGATGGGCTGAGCTCTTAGTGGAGCTTGGTGGTACAACATGGTTTCTAGAATCAGTGCAGGATCAGAATTACGGTCCTGTACTCATGTTGTTAAGATATTGCTAAACGGCTTTTCAGCTTGCTTGGCTATATTTCTTGCTAGTTAAGCATGAGAAGGCTTGATTAATTTTGAACATATCTTCGTCTTATTGTTGTTGTGATAATTTCAGACGTTGTTTAACATGTTGTAAACTATGTTATGTAATTTTCCAGGAAGAAATAGAGGTTGAGGGGAAGCTGTTGCGTGCTGGAAAATCAATCGGTATTGTCTCTGTTGATTTCAGGAAGAAAAGGACCGGCAAATTGATGGCTCAGGCCCGTCATACAACATATCTTGCTGTATCTAGCAAATTGTGAGGATTTACTTCAGTTCTAAGATAGCACCATTGTTATGTCCAGCTCTTTTTACCCTGTATTCATAAACAACACCACAACGATGTAGTGCTACATTTTTTAAGAAAGGCATGTTATACCTATCTGAAAATCTAGAATACACACTGCTCTGCTCATTTAATTTTCTGTTTTCCACCTGTCACAAGTGATATCATAGAGAGAGTACAGTTCTTGTTCGGAACTTCACAATCATAAACGGAGCAAGCCCTCCAAAATTGCATACCCAATTCCAGCATTCCAAACAAGGTCTCAAGAATACCTGGCAGCTAGAAAGCTAGCAGTAGTACTTAAATCTTGCCGTTTGGATGCTTAATCTCTAGCTCATCAAAAACTGTAGTCTGCAATCATCTTGAAAGAGATAGATGCTTTCTTCATTATTGGATCAGTGTTGCAATGGTTTAGTGACTAAAGAATATACTGTCTAAAGATAAGTGTGTGTGTGGTTTGCCTTACCGAAACACGTATCCATCCAACCGCATTTCAATGTTTGATTAGTCATTGAACAAATGCAACAGTGTTGGATGCATGGATACGTGTATTGATGGATGACAGAGAGCCCTCGGAAGTCCTAATACTAGATCAAAAGGAATGTTTTGCCGTGTACCAAATCAAAAGGAATGTTTTGCCGTGATAATTCCCACCGTGGGGATCTCTATTTATACATAGGATTACATGATAATCAAAAGGAAGGCAATGATCACAAGCGATCAGCCTTTGATTTACAGGGATCACATCGATCCTGGCTAATGAATACAGAGATACAGAATCAATGAAATAATGTAACAGATTCTATCCTTAATACTCACCCTGTTGTGGCTTCGGTAAAGTACAGTAGTAACAGAAAGAGACGTACATGGTGTGTATGCAGCAGGCCAGCAGCAGTTCGCAGATTCCACTTAGTTTCTGACGATGATGCGTACATGGAGGGGATGCTTCATCACAGTGGTGAAGTACAACTTCTCCGTCATGTCCACCGCCTCTCCCTCCACCGCTGGCCGCCACTCCATCTCCCTCACCAGCCTCGCTAGGAAGTACTCGGCATGGTGCATGCCCAGGGAGTACGCGGGGCACATCCTACGGCCAGCTCCGAACGGCATCATCTTGATCTCCCTGCTCCCCGTGATGTCCACGCCGCAGCCCTCGCCGCCATCCATGAATCTCTCCGGCCGAAACTCCAGCGCGTCTGTCCAGACCGCGGGGTCACGGCCGATCTCGGCCACCAGGAAGTTGAGCTGTGCGCCCTTGGGCACCTCGTAACCCTCGATTATGGCATCGGTCTTCGTGCCGTGCGGCAGGAGGAAGTGGCTTGGCGGGTGCAGCCGCAAGCTCTCGAGGATGACGGCCTTCAGGTATGGCGTCGCCAGCCTGTCGCAGTCACTGAACTCTGCAGAGGACTTTACCTCCTCGTAGACCTTGGTCTGGATGTCGGCGCGGCTGGCTAGCTCGGCCATGGTCCACTCCAGCAAGGTGACGGTGGTGTCCGTACCTCCATCCAGGAACTCGCAACAGAGGCTGACCTTCTCCATGTCCGTGAGCGGGCGGCCGCCTTCGTCTGCCACGCGTATCACGCGCAGAGAGTCGGCGTAGCACGGCGGCATGTCCTCGTCGTCGCCGTGATGAACACGCGCGGAGTAGATGAGAGGGGTGAAGATCCCGTCCAGCCTCCGGCGCAACTCCACGTACTCCGCCCACCGCTTCCGGAAGAGCCTCTTGGTGATCGCCGGGAACAAAGCGAAGACCGGGAAGGCGGTGATGGAGCACAGCGCAGAGTTCTGGAGCTCCTCGATCTCGTCGAGCACCTCGTCCTGGAGCCGCACGCCGAAGCACATGTACACGAGCAGCTCGAACATGGCCCGCCGCAGGAATGGTCTGACAGGGACGACAACCTTCGGCCTTGACTCCAGCGCACCGCCGCTTTTTTGCGCACGGAGGAGGTTGGTGACAAGGGCGTCACAAGCCCACCTTCTCGCCGGGGCGAACTCTCGGACTCGTGCTGGGCTAAGTGACCCGACGACGAGGTTCCGGCGGAGAAGGCGCCAGTAGGGGCCGTATGGCGACGAGGTGATGTCGCGGCCGCCGGCGGAGAATAGGAGCTCGGGGTCCGACTTCCGTGGCCGGTCGGCGAAGGTGGCGCCGGCCTGGACGAGCACGCGATGGGCCACGTGGCGGTCCCGGATGAAGACGAACGTCTGAAAGAGGTGAACGGATATGACTGGGCCATAGCGTGCATGGAGCTCTAGCAGGAGCGGGATAAGGTCAAAGATGGACCGCCGGAGCGCCAAGAACTTGGCGAGGAAGAGCAGGGCCGGTGGGCCGGGAGGCAGCTGTGCCTTCCGCCTATGGCGGAGCAGGAACATCAGGGCGGCTGCAAGGGTGATGCAGAGGAGGAGCAGGGGTGTGTTGAAGAAGCCATCCTCCATTGCTGGTGCAAGGAAGCAAAACCTTGAAGTTAGATGCAGTGTTCGTCAAATTATGATCAGGGATGATGACTTGCATGAACTTGTGGAAATATTATCGCCATTTAAATAGCTAGGAACTGCCGTTGCGATTTGTTTCTTTTTTCGTTCCGAAATGTCCGTCAGGATTTCTAACACCGGAGATGCTCCATTAGTGTTACCGTTAACTGTGTTTGTTCAAAAAAGAAAGTAATAGGCCAACGTAGCAGCTGACGTCTTCTGCTCAAATAAAAAAGGCAACCGCAGCCCAGAAGCGTGTTCACTAATTGGATTTTTCTCTAGGGACACATTAGTACGGAGACAACATGGTGCTGCCGTTTTTCTCTCTCAAAGTAAATAAATACATTGTGCTAGTTCTAATCAGAAAAAAGGAGCTGGTGGTGTTATTAGAGGCCACATTTAGCTCCAGCGGACGCCATAGCTTGCTAAAAATAGAATGGCAGCTCCCCCAGCTGATTAGAATAGTTGACGATAAGTACAAGCATCTTCACACTCCAAAAGTACTACTATTTATGATCCTAAATATGAGGCTTTGGGAGTTTAACTGAACTCAAAAACGTTTTATATTTAGAAACCAAGGGTGTATAATACAGTAAGACATAAAACTGAAATGAATTAATTCAGACTTTTGTCCCTGTTCGTCATCAACAACTATTGGTTCATGCGGGTTGGAAATTTATGGGACGAAACTGCGATTCTGTCGAAGTTTCTAAATACTTCTTACTAGAATTGGCAATCCCGCTAATTAGGCCCTACCAATTTTCGGAGGCATTGGGAGTAAGGCAGTAGATGTGAGGCCCGTGCCTTCATCCAGTTTGTGTTCAGGAATGTTTCAGGCTCATAATCGGGTGTCAGTAATTACACTATATGCTGGTGAAGTTCTCTGTCGGGTCTGGTTTCTATCAACTATTAATTAGGTTCTGTCATGATTCTTGCCTGTTTTGCAGTTTCAGGTGAACACTGTTGTTCAGGAACCTGCAATTGGTATGCTTGTTATAACTTGGTGTCAGGAACAGCTTTGTGCATAGTTGTGTCACTTAGTGGTGGGTTTGGCTCTCAGAACTCAGAAGTGTACAACCAAACCAGTTTGTGGTAGTAACAAGTTGTTGGAAGACCACAGGAGTGAACTGCGGTTAGGTGTGGCAAATTACTTTGAGCTTCCATTTTAGAAATTCTTGTTTTCCGCCTCCTTTTCATAATTAAGCTGTGATCTGCAGCATAAACAATAGTGTTTTCACTTTGTTTCGGGATAGTAATAACCATGCAACATTTTTGTCTACTTCATGAATGATTAGGCATAATCATAATGGGTGACAGAAGCTCTAGGAGGCTAGAAAACTTATCTCTCAACTTTCCATAAAGGTGACCATGGCAATTAAAAGCACTGCCCTTTATATAATAAGATAATAGTTAGGAAACATTTGTTTTTTAGATGATGTCATCTATCTTGATGTAGTTTCTGTTTTTTCATTCTATTTTTCCCATCTTAGATGTTGGTTGTACCGCTCATTGTTAATTTTTATATGACAATCTTTTTGTTAGATCTTCTGGTGAGTCATCTAAATAGGTTATTGCTAATTAGTTTATATTTTTCACCTACTTATTTTAGGACACCTTGACTGATGTTCCTATTGTGTGTCAAAAATAATTTCATGACTGGCTGATTACTGAGTTTTGTCCCCAGGTGTAGTGCCAGGGATTACTTTTCAGTTACATGTTGTTAGGGATTAATATGAACGATATTCTTCTACGCTTCAAGCGGTAAGCAAATTTTCTTTCCCTTTTGTTTTTGCTCAGGCTGAAGGGCGGGCCTGGTGCAGCGGTAGAGCCTCACCGAGAGGTCCTAGGCTCGAGTCGCGGTCTCCTCACATTGCACTTTGTGAGGGTAAGTCTTGCCACTAACACCTTCCCCAGACCTCACACAGTGCGGGAACTCTCGTCCTTTTTTTCCTTTTTTTTTTGTTTTGCTCAGGCCATCCATGCGTCGGAAGAGCACTGGAGGAAAAGAGTTGGTCGTGAAGATGAGGCTGAATCTTTCAAATACTGCTCTACGGCGACAAGCCATGCTCTAAGCCTACAGGGCTACAGGGGTGGTCGCAAGATTCATAAAATAATAATGGGAGAATAAGGTGATGGGAAATGGTGCTACTCTTTCTTTAGAATAAATAAATATTTAGTAGTTCAAAATATCTCTGTGAATTTAGTGCTTTTTGGCTTGCATATTCCATATTGTGAACTTGGGAAAATTGCATCTAAATTAGACCATTATTATTCATTTCGTTTTGTTTTGTTTGATAGGCTGTGTTCTGAGTGGAGCTTGTCTGGTAAAACATGGTTTCTAGAATTACTGTGAAGAATGCAAACAGCTTTTGAGGTGTCATCTTCAGTTTAGTAAGTTACTTGCCGTGCTATAAACTATTTAATTAATTTTCTAGAAAGACAAATGGAGGTTGAGGGGAAGCTGTTGCGTGCTGAAAAATCAGTCGGTGTTCTCTCGGTTGATTTCAGGAAGAAAAGGACCGGCAAATTGATTGCTCAGGCCCGTCATACAGAGTACCTTGCTGTATCTAGCAAATTGTGAGGATTTACTTCAGTCGTAAGATAACAACCTGGTTATTTCCAACTCCTTTAACCCTTTTTCAATTGGAAATTGCTAAGCTAGTGTTCCATAGATTTCTGCAACATCTGATTTACATCGTGATTCGTGCATTTAAGTTGTACGCTGGGTTTCAACTGAAATATTTTTAGCTGCAAGTGGGATTGCTACTAAAAAATTTCAGTTGTAAGTGAGGTTGCAAGTATGAGAAATGCATCCAATCGTGATCCTTGCTAATAGTGAGTTGCAACTGAGACTCAATGACTCCATTCTGATTAGAACTAATTACTTTTCCGATTAAGAAAGGCTGGTTATATCTATCTGAAATTCTGCAATGCACGCTGCTCTGCTCATTCCATTTTCACTTTTCCACCTTTGTCAGATGATATCTCAGAGAGAGACAGCTCCTGTTTGGGATGCAATAACATGTACTAATGGAGCAAGTCCTCCAAAATTCCATACCCATTTCCACCATTCCAACGAGGCCCTAAGATTGAATACGCGGCAGCTTGAAAGTAAACTGTACTTAAATCTTTTTATTTTGTTTAATCTCCAATTTACCGTTAACTGTAGTGTGCCCTCGTCATGAGGGAGTTAGGTTTTCTCTTTCATTATTGGATCATTGCTGTATCATTCGCTTACTGGCTAAAAATTTAGATTTGCCTGAGATAGTTGGTGAAAACAGGTCCATCTGTAATCATGCTCGTTCTCGTGCGCTGTCTCCGAGTGTTTATTCCTCTCTAACTCCAGCTGGTTGACTTCAATAGGGAAACCAACAAAAATCTGGGTGGGTTGATGGATTACCCAACAACTGACAAAATTTCTTTATTATGTTTCTCCACATTCTCGTCATTAGGCTCTGATGTAGCTAGGTAGGTGCTAACTGCTAACAAGGCAAAATCCACAGAAGAATGCCCATTCTTGCATTGTGAATTTAGCTATGCAGATTTGTTAATGCCAAAGTGCCGAACCCTAGTGCAGCTTGCTCCCAAGGCAGCTCACAATTTTTTTTGCGCAACAAACGTTGACACTCACGAATACGTACATACATTCATTCATATGAGCGCAGCACATCCTCCTCTATGAGCATCTCCAAAAAATTAAGTATAAAAAACTAATCTGGTGGATCTTGAGATTGACGAAGTCAACAGATGCATCAGTGTCGACGAAAACATGGTTTTCCACTGAAATGATATTCCACCTTTTATAAGACATTGAAGTGTCAAACCTAGAATTTAAACTCTGATGAGCTAGCATGTCCACTGTCTCTAACCATGTGTTTGTTCTCGGCAGCTCACAATTCACAACATTCAATCTTTGCTTGCACAATTTGGTTACAGTTATGTCAATGCGTTTTCTGAACTGGAGAATCAAAAGATGCATCATTCGCCGCCGTTGTTGGTGACGATGGATACACAGCTGGCTTCTTCTCGATCTGATTATGTGTTACGAGGACATGACTACTGTTCGTTCTAAGTGAAGTAGGCGGTTGGATGTCGCTGTCCTGGCTCTCCTTTTCCCTTTAGTGCGAGCCAATCCGCTGTCCCTATGTGAGCGAGCCACCCACATAAAAACACGCACGCGTCCTCCATTTCTCCCACTAAAAACTGGGCCAACTTTTACCCCACGAACGCACACGAAATTAACAGGTTGTCCCCCAAAATATTGTCGTGCACCTTTTCTGTCTTCAGATCCAACGATCTGTTATTCAGATGCAAAGAGCAAATATGGTCCCTATTCCAGCTCAGAGAAACGGAATAACATCGGCTGGAAAACACCTTCCAAGTGATCATTACCTTCTTATCATTGAGACGACCACTTAGCAACCTCCAACGATTATTCCACGATCATTCCATCTATTACTTCTATACATAACTAAAGAAGGAGTATCTATATTTACTTCTACATAACTGAAAGAAGTAACAAGGAGGAAGTGCAAATAAATAAATGGAGTGAAATATATGCTGAATTCATTTTGTATACGATGAACTCTACTTACTCCCAGCACGAACACATAATTACTCTTATCTGTCTAGTATAACTTACATGCCATTTGCATCAGAATTCAGAAGGATGCATGTCGCAGGCACTCGAGGAGCTGCAGGCGATTGTGCATGCCCATGTATGCATCCATCACTGTGCTCCCTTCGCTTGCCGGTGCCGACTCGCGGCGGAGACGGTCTTCTCGACGACGAACAGCCTCTTGAAGATCCTCATGAGCAGCACCCAGCTTCCTCCGGTCCGGCGGTAGTACTGCCCCGTACCGCCGGCCCGAGACGACGCTCGCAGCATCGGTGCGCACCCGCGCCCGCGCTCCGCCGCCTCCGACTCCGTGTCCGACAGCTCGTGCAGCCCCCACGCCGCCTTCGAGCAGGGACCGGTGTGCCGGAGCGCTTCTAGCTCTTCGTTGAAGTTCTCCCACAGCATGTCCATCTTCTCCTCGCCGGCGCCACCGACGGCGCCGCGCAGTACGTCGACCACTTCGTCATCATCATCTTCTCCTCCTCCTCCTCCTCCTCTTTCCGCGTCCGACTGCCGTCCAGCGTCGGACGACGTCGCCTCTTGCTCTTCCATGTCGTCGTCGACGGTTCGGCGACTCACCACGGCCACCGGTGTAGGGGCGACTCGGACGCCGGCGTCGGGGAACCAGAGCGGCGAGGAGGCGAAGTGGGGGAAGGGGAGGCGGCGGAGCTGGTGGTGATGCAGGCACAGCGTGTCAGCAGGCTCTACCGCGGTGGCCGTTGCAGGGAAGGTGAAGTCTTCCATCTTTGGTCGCGGTCTGCCGATAGCCTATAGACAATGGGTGCCTACTACCTCGCCGTTGCTCTTCATCCGCCTCGCTGTCTTGACAAGGATATGAAGCGAATTCGGTTGGCTGCTCGGCGCTCCCTAAGAGCATCTCCAGTCGCGTCCCCCAAAGCGTTTCCCTGTGATTGCGCGGGACAAAAAGTTGCCCACCGTCCCCAAAGCCCATTTTTGTCCGGCGCGGCCCGATACGGTGTCCGGCGCCCGAGTCCGTCCCCGTCCCACGTGGACGCACCGGGACGCCGGACACAACGAAAGCGAGGCGGCTCCCACATGTCGGCGACTATTTGCATAAACCGTTGGTTCGCGCCTCTTTTCTCGTCGCTCCTTCCTTCCCGCGCCTCCCACCCCACCGCCGCCGCTGGATTTCCCGCCCGTTTGGCGTCTCGATCGTGCTGCGAGTCAGCACCGTTGTCGCGCTGGGGCTCCCGTCGGCCGTGCCGCCGCCGCGTCGCGCGCCTCCCACGCCGTCAATCCGCCCCACCTCCGCGCACGAAGGTGCTCGACGACTTGCTGTAGGCGCGATTGGTCGCTGTTTGTTGCGTCGTCCGCCTCGGCGCAATTTTAACCATTGATTTTGCTTTAGCCATGGACAGCCACGATGAGATGGTTGCCCTGCTGCTGGAGGACGAGCAAGCGTTCGACGACGACCTGCGGGAGCATTTGCTGATCATCGCGTCCTCCAGGACATGCTTGACGCGAGGCGGAGAAGAGGAAGAGGCCGCGCCGCGGAGGATCAAGGCCGGGAAGAAGGAAGTCGAAGCCCCGGCAGAGGATGGAGGGCATGCCATGCTGCACAACGACTACTTCGCCGACGGGGCAACACATGCCGACAATTTTCGGCGCCGGTACAGGATGAGCAAGGGCCTGTTCATGAATATCCTCCACGGCGTTCGAGAGTTCGACCCCTACTTCAAGCTCAAGCTCGACGCTGTAGGCGTTCTCGGGTTCTCGTCCATTCAGAAGTGCACCGCCGCCATGAGGATGCTTGCATACGGAGCACCTGCCGATACACAGGACGACTACCTTCGCATGAGTGAGTCTACTGCCATTGAGTGCATGTACAAGTTTTGCCGAGCTGTGGTGGGAAAGTTTGGCAAATACTACTTGAGAGGGCCAACTGAGGAAGAGACTGCAAGGATCATGGCACAAAATGCTGCCAGAGGATTTCCCGGAATGCTTGGAAGCATCGATTGCATGCACTGGGCATGGAAGAACTGCCCGTTTGCTTGGCAAGGTATATACAAAGGGCGTCATGGATATTGCAGTGTGGTGCTTGAAGCTGTGGCAGATTATGACCTGTGGATTTGGCATTCTTTCTTTGGCATGGCGGGATCACACAATGACATCAACGTGTTGCAGCGGTCTCCGGTGTTCAGCAGACTAGTCGAAGGGCATGCTCCACCATGTAACTATGAGATCAATGGCCACCAATATACCAAAGGCTATTATCTAGCCGATGGTATATATCCAAAATGGGTCACTTTTGTCAAAACAATCTCGAATCCATCAGGTCTGAAGAATTCTCACTTTGCTACACGACAGGAGGCTTGCAGGAAGGATGTCGAGCGGGCATTTGGTGTGCTTCAAGCACAATTTGCCATTGTCCGGTACCCTGCTCTAAGCTGGTCTCACGACCAAATGTGGGAGGTGATGCAGGCTTGTGTGATCATGCACAACATGATCATCGAGGATGACCGTAAGAATCATGTTAGGTCACATGTTGGTCCCTATGAGTGTCAAGGCCCTCTCGCAGAGGTTGATCATGAGTTGCCTGCAGATTTTGCTGATTTTCTCGCCATGCACGCAGAGATCCGTGACAGCAATGTGCATGAGCAACTTCAAGCTGATCTCGTTGAGCATTTGTGGAGGATCAAAGGAAATACCGTGGCACCTTGATGTATCATCTAGCCCTTTTTATTATATTTGATTACTTGTTTTATTGTTTGTTGTAATTTAATTTGAAAACAATCCTCGAAAACATTTTTTTCATATGCTACATTTGATATAAATGGTTTATGTGTTAAAAAAATTATTTTAAATGTTTGGCGGCGTTTGGGGGACGCGGCTGGGAGCGACGTCCCCCAAACGCGGCACGAACAAAACACGTCCCCTAAACGCTCAATCCGGCGCGGTTTGGGGGACGCTTTGGGGGACGCGGCTGGAGATGCTCTAACAGTGCTAGTTAGCTGTATCTAGTTCACCCGGTCAATATATATACGGAGTATATGGTTTGTACTTGCTTCTGTATTAGTATGTTGCGGCGGGGGCATTGTCTGAGATTGTGGATTGGATGGATCATATACCAATGAACTACAAACAATCCCCACTTTTGCTGATCGGCGTTTGCCTAAAGTTTTGTAAATCTTGTTACTGTACTTAAAATTGCACGTTACTAGCACACCAAAATTGCACTCTTTAAAACTGCACAATTTAGTATACTCCTTTCGTCGAAAAAAGGATGTTAGATATTTGTCTAAATTCAAATGTGTATAGATACATCTAAATTTAGACAAACTTGTGAGATTTTTTATGAGTGAAGGTAGTACAATATGAATTGTTTATTACGTATGTTGTGACCAAGGAATTGGATAAGGGGTTGATCCAAAAGCTTTAAAAAATGTGAATGGGATTAGAGACAACATCTGGAAACATTCAAATCCCTAAAGTCACAGTACAGGTAAAGAAGGGATATAATTTTTTAAACAACTTTATACCTATTATATATTTTATATGTTCAAGTTTTTTCTACGGAGTACAATTTTTTTCACATGTGAAAGATGTGAATGTTTCCAAATCTTTTGTGGTTGATTTGAGGGGAAACACTAATCAAATT
Organism: Lolium multiflorum; assembly: GCA_030979885.1. Lineage (NCBI taxonomy): Eukaryota > Viridiplantae > Streptophyta > Magnoliopsida > Poales > Poaceae > Lolium > Lolium multiflorum. Next base: position 218,986,580 of record CM061748.1, read on the forward strand.
GCACGAAGAAATTCTACAAGATTTTCGAGAGGCATATCTAAAAAGGGGGCCAACAATCATGGAAAATTCTAGAACTAGATATTTACGTATTGCATCTCAAATATTCATGGATAATAACAAGTACCTAGAGTTGGATTATTGTAAAAAAAACTACATTACATATATCATGTATAACATGATTAATATGATTCCTATTTTTCACCGATCCTACGATATTGTACAAAGGTCCTATGTGTGTAGAACAAGAAAGTCCATAACAGGGTTTAAAATATATATGTCGTGTTTTCTTTCTCTAAGACATGGGTTTGTACAACAAGAACGCAATTACTAATATTAGATTCGTTTGAAAAGTTACTCACATATGAATGTGAATTTTCACAAATTATGTATGTTTTACTGGCTAGCAGATACCTTATGTGATCCAAAATTGATGGCAATAGTAAAAGTATTTACTTTTGAATATTATTCTGAATCAAATTAATATCGCGTGTTTTAATGGAGTAACTATTTGTCAAATGTTTGTGTTAAAGAAATAAATTATGTCTTACATTATGAAACAGATTGAATAGGTACTAAGAAATATGTAACTCATCCTAAGTTGGTCATGTTGAATAAACTGTCGGAGCTCAATGCTTCCGTTAAAATATTATGATTGTGCAAACATATAATAAATAATTTAAAAATAGTAAATTTTTTATAGTGATTTTCCAAGAAGAATGCCCATTAGTTAGTGGGAAGTTGATTTAGAAAGTTCTACAAAGATTTTCGACGGAACTTACCCATTCGTTTGAAACAATGCATGGGATAGACGTACGGAACAGAGAGACCAGGCTACCACAATATTCATGGTAAATTAATCTATAGTTTTCATATTGAACTCACGGATGGTGGTATTTCTTCGCCAGAGTTCACATGGACATGCTTTTACCCACTCTCGATATGCTTTCGATATAATTAAGAAATCCATCCCCATTGAGTGATTTTTGTCAACATGCAGTAGGGGTCATAGGGCGGAGTAGTCTTCGTCAAGACTTCGCTAATGTAATAGACGGGCCTTTGGACTCCATGCTCATGTCCTTCTTCCTGTCGCACCACCACAATTACGAGACTGATGACTTTGTTGGTGGCTGCCATATAGAGGAGCATAGGCTCTGACTCAGCTGGAGCTGCCAATATGGATGGAGAGGAGAGTATGTTCTTCAATCCCTGAAGTGCTTCGTCTGCTGCTTCGTCCTGCATAAATTTGTCCGTTCTTCAGCACTTGTATAGAGGTAGGGCCTTCTCGCCAAGACGGCTAACAAATCTACTGATTGCTGCAACGCAACCAGTTAATCGTTGCACATCTTTGAGACAAGTTGGCCGCTTGATGTTCAGGATGGCCTTGATTTTTTCCGGGTTAACTTCAATGCCTCTGTGAGAGACAATGAAGTCAAGGAGTTTTCCGGCTGGTACGCCAAAGACGCACTTCAGCGGATTTAACATCATCTTGTACCATCGGAGATTATCGAAGGTTTCCTTCAGGTCGCTGATCAGGTCGGATCCCTTTCGGGTCATGACCGCGATATCGTCGACGTAAGCGTGCACGTTCCGGCCAATCTGGTCCTTCAGGCACCGCTGCATGGTACGTTGGTAAGTGGCTCCTGCGATTTTCAAGCCAAAAGGCATGGTAACGTAGCAGTATGTGCCAAAAGGTGTGATGAAAGAGGTCGCCTTTTGGTCAGACTCCTTCATCAGGATCTGATGATACCCGGAATATGCGTCAAGAAAACACAGAAGTTCCGCCCCTGCCGTCGAATCAATGACTTGGTCAATGCGCGGCAAGGGGAACGGATCCTTCGGACAATGCTTATTCAAGCCGGAGTAATCAATGCACATTCTTAGTATTTCAGATTTTTTTTGGGTACAAGGACGGGGCTTGCGACCCACTCAATGTGGATAACTTCTACTACAAAACTTGCCTCTAGTAACTTTGCTAATTCCATTCCTATGGCGCGGCGCTTCTTATCTCCAAAGCGTCGCATAGCTTGCTTCACCGGTTTTGCACCCGGATTTATGTTGAGGTAGTGCTCGGCGAGTTCCCTTGGTACTCCGGACATGTCAGAAGGTTGCCATGCGAAGATATCCATGTTAGCTCTGAGGAACTCGACGAGCGCTTTCCTATTTGGGGTCCATGTTGGCTCCGAAACCTGCTTGGAGCTGTCGCCTTCGATGAGGTCATGCTTCTTGGTTTCTATCGCGGCCTTGAACGAGTCTTCTGCTTGGAGATTTGCTTCTTGGTGGTCTCATCTCGCTTGGATCCACCGCGGCTCGTAGCCTTGCAGCTCTCCGTATATGACAGATTCTCGCGCGCCTCGCCTCCTCGCAGTCCCTAGCTTTCTTGTAATCTCCGGACACGATGATCATGCCGTTAGGACCCGGAATCTTGAGCTTGTTGTAGATGTAGCATGCTGATACGTCCAAAACGTATCTACTTTCCCGAACACTTTTGCTATTGTTTTGCCTCTAATTTGTGTATTTTGGATGCAACTAACACGGACTAACGTTGTTTTCAGAATTGCTCGGTGTCTCGTTTTTGTGCAGAAATCTAACTTTCAGGAAAATCCTCGGAATTTATGCGAAAGGCCCTATTTTCCAGAAACGACGAGCCGAAGGGCAAGCCAGGTGGGGGCCCGAGGCCCCCACACACTAGGCCGCCGGCCGCCGCCTTGTTGTGTCGACGCCGCGGCCCCCCGACGCTCTCCTTCGGACTATATACGTCTTTCGACCTAAAAACGCCAGGGGGTACGTCGATATTTCCAGAGACCATCCAGCCGCCGCCATCGCGAAACTCCGCCTCGGGACCAGAAACTCCGTTCGGCACCGGGACGGGGAATTGGAGTGGATCTTCACCGCCATCACCACCGACGCCTCTCCATCGACCAGCCATGTTTCCCCCATCCATGTGTGAGTAATTCCCCCGCTGTAGGCTGAAGGGGATGGTAGGGATTGGATGAGATTGATCATGTAATAGTCACAAGATTGTTAGGGCATGGTGTCTACTATCCGTAGATGTTACTTTTATGATATTGTTGCAACTTGTTATGCTTAATGCTTGTCACTAGGGCCCGAGTGCCATGATCTCAGATCTGAACATGTTATTGTTTCATCATGATATGCATTGTTTATTGATCTTACCTGCAAGTTGTATACACACGTTGCTGTCCGGAACCCGAGGCCCCAAAGTGACAAATTGGGACAACCGGAGGGGGCGGTGATGTGAGGATCACATGTGTTCACGGAGTGTTAATGCTTTGCTCCGGTACTCTATTAAAAGGAGTACCTTAATTTCCAGTAGTTTCCCTAGAGGCCCGGCTGCCACCGGCTGGTAGGACAAAAGATGTTGTGCAAGTTTCTCATTGCGAGCACGTACGACTATATATGGAACACATGCCTATTGATTGATTAGTACTTGGATACCGCTTATTATTACCTGCAAATGCCCTACCATGATTGTTATATGAATTCTCTCATCCATGCAACGCCCGTTCATCCGTCCCTCGTGCCTACGTATTTTAATCCTGCTGTTTACTATAATCACTACCGCTGTCTTTATTTCACCGCTGCCGTTATTTCACTATTCCTACCGCTATAAAACTGTTACTGATAAACTCTTGCGAGCAAGTCTGTTTTGTGCAGCTGAATTGACAACTCCGCTGTTAAGGCTTACAAGTATTCTTTGTCTCCCCTTGTGTCGAATCAATAAATTGGGTAATACTTCCCTCGAAGACTGTTGCGATCCCCTATACTTGTGGGTCATCAAGACTATTTTCTGGCGCCGTTGCCGGGGAGCATAGCTTTATTTGGAAGTTCACTTGGATTGATATTGTTCGCTGCAAATTCTCCATCATGGGTAAACCTCGCGATACTAAAGTCGCTATATTACCATCCACTACAAGAAAAGGTACAACTCTTAGTACCTCTGCTGCTCTTGATTCACCATCTGTGATAAGTCAACTTGTTTCACCACCACAAACTTCACGTGTTGGTATTTCTGCTGAATCTGAAAATTCCTCTGATAATTTTGATGATGCTTCTACTGTGCTTGATAATGCTGGTTCATTAGGTCCTTTTCTAGATGCTACAATTGCTAGGTCTAGACAAATTGAAATTACTGAAACTCCTAATGAAAATACTGTTACACCTATTAATTCACCTGAGATTGATGATCTTGATTAAGATTATGTGGAACTTGATGATGATTTTATTGATAAATGCAATGCTACTACTAGTACAAGTAACCTTAAAGAACTTATTGCACAACATGCTGTTAGATATAAACCGTCTCCTGATCCTAAATTTGCCATATCTCCTATAAACATTAAGGATAAGGATTATGACTTTTCTCTTGATTTATCTCATATATCTATTGTTGAGAAAATACCTTTTTGTGGTACTGAAAAAGAAAGTGCTGTAGAACATATGAATGAGCTTTCTACTTTAAGTAGCTTGTTTTCTGATGATGTTAAGATGCGTACTTATTTTGTTGCTAAGATTTTCCCATTCTCATTAAAGGATGATGCTAAGATTTGGTATAATAATTTGCCTCCTGATTCTATTGATAGTCCAAGTTGTTTGCTTGATGTTTTCTTTCGGAAATACTTTCCCGCTAGTGCTCAACATATGGCTCTATAGAGAATTTATAGCTTTGATCAAGAAGATGGAGAGAAATTGCCTGAAGCTTGGGCAAGGTTTTGCTCTCTTATTAGAGCTCGGCCTGGACATGATTTGGAAAAGCATGATTTACTTGATATATTTTATAGTGGACTAACTATTGAGTCTAGGGCATACCTGGATAGTTGTGCTGATTGTGTTTTCAGGAAGAGAACTCCGGACGAAGCTGAAGAATTATTGGGTAAGATAAGCAAAAATCATGATGATTGGTCTACACCTGAACCAACTCCGACACCTATATTGAAGAAGAGGGGTATGATTGAATTAAATGATGAAGATATGAGGGAAGCCAAGAAATCTCTTATGGAGAGGGGTATTAAATCTGAAGATATGAAGAATTTACCTCCTATAGAAGACCTATGTAAGATAATTCCCCCTTCATCCACAATCGAGGTACATTCTCTTCAACGCTTTGATAGAGGAGATATTCCATATTCAAAACCTCCTGATCAATGTTTAGATGAATTTGATAATTATATTGTTAAGAAAAGTAATTTTAATATGAGAGTAGAGAATCATCTAATGGAAAATTCTCAAGCTATTAGTAAATTGCATGATATTGTGGAGAGAACCTCCAATGATGTTAAGATGCTTGTTAAACATTTTGATATGATTCAAACTCAAATTTATCAACTTACTAAAGTGCAAAATGACTTGTTAAAAAATAATCATGAAGAGAAACAAGTTTATGAAGTAACAACTAGAGGCGGTGTTTCTACCCAGGATCCTTTATATCCTGAAGGGCATCCCAAAAGAATTGAACAAGATTCTCAACGAACTAAAGAAATTAGTAGTCCTTCTAAGAAAAAGAAGAAGAAACATAAAACTGTTGTAGAATCCTCTGAACCTGTTAATGATCCTAATAGTATTTCTAATTCTGATGCTGAAACTGAAAGTGGTAATGAACATGATGAAGATAATGATAAGAATGATACTCCTGATAAAGAAGAAATTGAAAAAGAACCTGAAAAGCATGATAAAAATAAGAAGTACACTAAAGAAGATTTTATTACAAAGAAACATGGTAATGAAAGAGAACCTTGGGTTCAAAAGCCAATGCCTTTTCCTGCTAAGAAACTAAAATCAAAGGAAGAGGAACATTATAATAAATTTTGTGATTGGATGAAACCTTTATTTTTGCAAATCCCTTTGACTGATGCTATTAAATTGCCTCCTTATTCAAAGTATATGAAAGATATTGTCTCTAACAAAAGGAAAATTCCCAATGAGGAGATTTCCACTATGCTCGCTAATTACTCCTTCAATGGTAAGGTTCGAAAGAAGCTGGGAGACCCAGTATACCGACTATTCCTTGTTCAATCAAGAATAATTATGTTAGAAGTGCTCTATGTGATTTGGGAGCAGGTGTTAGTGTAATGCCTTTTTCTCTTTATAAGAGACTTGATTTAGATAAGTTGATACCAACTGATATATCTTTGCAAATGGCTGATAAATCTACTGCTATTCCTGTTGGTGTATGTGAAAATGTTCCTGTTCAAGTTACTCAACATTGCTTGATATTAACTGATTTTGTTGTGTTGGAAATGCCTGAAGATGATAATATGTCCATTATTCTTGGGAGACCCTTTCTTAATACTGCAGGGGCTGTTATTGATTGCAATAAAGGCAAGGTTACTTTCAATGTTGGTGACAAGGAACATACTGTCTATTTTCCCAAGAGGATTGATAAAGTATATGGAGTTAATACAATTTTTAATGTGAAAACTATCAAAGTGGGATCCATTGATTGTCCTATATATGAGCCTAAAGAAGAATATCAAACTCTTGTGATTGGATCTATATCAATTCAATATAAGGTAACATGATTGATTTGAGGTTTATTTCTTCTTATGTCATATAAAATTTATTTGGTAGCAAGACTTGATCAACCTTGTTAACAAGTATATTTTAATGCATAAGAGAGCTAAAAAACATTTCTTTCTTTCTTTCTCCATCCACTTGTTTTACTTGCTGTAGCACTTTTTGTTTTGCAATATGCTTTAGTTGTTTAAGATTTTGGAAATCATTTTCCTGCGCAGTAATAATTAATTTAACACCCAAAAATGTGCATTTTTCGAAGTTCTCAAAAATTTACAAATTTTATACTGGTAGTCTTATTTTTCGAAGGAGCACCTAGGAGCACCTGGGGATGACCGGCCCTGAAGCCGGCGCGCCAAAGCAAGGTGGGCGTGCCACTGGTGTGTGGGCCCCTCCTTGCCCCACTCCATCATCTCTTTCACTCATTGCACTCTCTCTCCCGAAAAACTCGTACTCACTTTCTCTCACTCGCGTTTCTGCTCAAGAACTCGCGATTTCTCGATCTCTTTGCTCAGCCCAGATGTCTGAAATTTGGCACATTTGCTCTCCGGTATGTGACTCCTTTGATTGTCCAATTAGAATTTTATTTGGTTGAGTATATATTGAATATTTTGCTGCTGTAGGTAACATGTTTAGTGAGCTTGCATGCTTGTTCTAAGTGATAGAAACTAGTTTTGATGCATGTTTAGTACTCTAGCAAGTTCCTATAGTAGTTCCCCTCAATTATACACCTTGAAATCAAATTTTATAATGATTTGTTGAAAAATTTCAGAGAAGGAAAATGAACAACTACAACTTTGGAGAGGTGTTCGAAGGAGAGACGACGAGCACGGGGAGGCCCTCGAGGGCATCCACTCGGATTAGACGATCCTATAATGAGGACGTGATTGCACCAAGCTTCGATGAGGGCAATGGAGACCCTAATGCTTCATCTTTTCCATGCTATGAATTTTTGAGCAATGCAGGGTTATTGGATGATTTCTTGACTCTCGTCGGAAAGGCGGGTTTAACCACCTATATGGAGGATGAAAGGAAGCAATACTACATGCTCACTAAAATCTTTGTGGAGAGCTTCAAGTTCAACAACAAGCACTTCAACCCGACGGTTGCATTCAAGATTTATGGTAATCCTGTTACTATGAAGTTGAAGGATTTTTGTGCTGCATTGGGTATTGCCCCTGCAGGTACAGCGAGGAAGATTGAGGACAACCCCAGGGTTTTGTTGGAGCTCTATCGAGAAATTACAAATGATGATTGCCGCACCATTCAGCGTGGCAAGATAAGAAACATTCAACTCCCCGCCATTAAGTATTTTGCTTATTACCTTGCTACTAGCATTCTTGGTAGGGAGAACACTAGTAATATTTCTAGTTATCATCTTGCTTTCTTAATTGCTGCACTCACTGGGGAGACACCTTATCATCTTGGTTCTGTTATTGCTCGCCGTTTGTCTAACAAGGGGCCTATTTATGGGGGAATAATTGCATCGCGTATTTTGGCACGTCTTGATCTCCCTCTTGACCCCACTGATGTAGAAATACCACCTGTTAAGTTAGATATTGCTGCTATGAAGAGTCACCAATTTGTTACAATTGACTCTAGTATGGATAATATTGTTTATAGAATGTTATTTGCTGACGGGGATGAGAGGGAAGTCCTCTTGCCCCAAACAGATTTGTTCAGTATTGGCAGGAAACCATGGTCGCGCTCTAAGGAGGAGGTGGATGAGCAACTGAAGATACAAGGCTTCCACCAGCAACATGACTCCGAGGACGCCGAGCCCTCCTACGACTACACCGTCACGTACCCGTTGCTTCTTCAAGCACATACCTAGAACCGGGTCGTTCTTCGTCATACTACGGAGACACCACTTCATGGGGACCGTGGGAATGAACTCCACTTAGGCCAAAAGCCTAAGCTTGGGGGGAGGTATACCGGCATCACTCATTCCTTGCATATTATGGTTGCTGGATACTTGTACATACTTGTTTAGTTTCTTAGAGTGGTTTTCTAATGAGAGGGAGATGATATTTGGGGAAGTGCTGTCCAAAAACAGATTCTGTGCTGTTACCAAAAAAATTCGTACGCACAGCCAGAACGTTATTTTGAGTTGCAAATTTTTGAGCATGTGCCCCAGGTTGTTATCTAACTTTCATTAGTTGAACACTTTTTGAGCTGAGCAATGGAAGATTTTTGTTAATTTCGATTTCTGTACTGCTGTCAGGTTTTGGCAGATTTCTGCCATCCTGCTTTTCTGTGTTTCTTTTAGTTTGCATTCTCTTGTTTTCGCTTTGTTTCTTTCCTAAAACACAAAAAGACCAAAAATATTTCTGTTGTTTCTCTTCACCATTTGTTTATTTGGTTCTTTCTCTTATTTTACTTTATTTGCTATCGTTAGTTTGCTATGAGAAAACCCAAAAGATTTTGCTTTGTTTTCTTGTTTCCTTTTGTTCTTGTTTCTAACCCGAAAACACCAAAAATATTTGTTGTTCTTCTTTGGTTTTGTAAAGTTCATTAGGGAGTTCAGAGGTCTCCGGTGGTTGGAGCTTGGTTTCATTTCATATTATTATTCAAGCTGCACAAGTGAAAGGCAATAATGACGATCTACGGCAATTTGACTGTGGTGAGAGGCTGGTATGAACTCTATTTGTTTTTATTTTTGTACATATACTCATCCATGTGAGCATGCTTAGTTGGTTCATATGAGGTATATGTCATTTAATGAAAGTCTAGTAGTTTATGATCTCTCATAATTAGTTCCAATTTATTAATAATGAGTAGCATGTCATGGATATTTGTTTGCATTGTTTTATTCATAAATCGGTATGACATTGTGGTATCCTCCTCTGAATAATTCACTTGAATCGACTTGGCACATGCTCACGCATGCATATGACTAAACAAAAGTCAATTAAGCCTCGATGATTTACTTTGCTTCAGAGTTCTTGTATCACTTTTATGCCTCCGTTAATTTTATTTTGTCGCAAGCATGATTATGACAGTTATTGCTCTCTTGATTGTCGCTTCTCAGTCTATTGCTAGCCTCCACTTGTACTGAGCGGGAACGTTGCTCGTGCTTCCAAACATCTGAAAACCAAGTTATTCCAAAGTGTCTGATGGCGTGTAACTCACACGTTTGTTGGGAACCCCAAGAGGAAGGTATGATGCGCACAGTAGCAAGTTTTCCCTCAGAAAGAAACCAAGGTTTAATCGAACCCAGGAGCCAAGAAGCACGTTGAAGGTTGATGGTCGCGGAATGTGATGCGCAACACCAGGGATTCCCGCGCCAACGTGGAATCTGCACAACAAAACCAAAGTACTTTGCCCCAACGAAACAGTGAGGTTGTCAATCTCACCGGCTTGCTGTAACAAAGGATTAAACGTATCGAGTGGAAGATGTTTGCAAAGAAAACAGAAACAAGTAGATTGTATGCTATGTAAAGAATAGGACCGGGGTCCACAGTTCACTAGAGGTGTCTCTCCCATAAGATAAAAGCATGTTGGGTAAACAAATTACAGGGCAATTGACAAATAGAGAAAGGCATAACAATGCATATACATGATATGATAAATATAGTGAGATTTAATTGGGCATTACGACAAAGTACATAGACCGCCATCCAACTGCATCTATGCCTAAAAAGTCCACCTTCAGGTTATCATCCGAACCCCATTCAGTATTAAGTTGCTAAGCAACAGACAATTGCATTAAGTATGGTGCGTAATGTAATCGACAACTACATCCTTAGACATAGAATCAATGTTTTATCCCTAGTGGCAACAGCACATCCACAACCTTAGAACTTTCTGTCACTGTCCCAGATTCAATGGAGGCATGAACCCACTATCGAGCATAAATACTCCCTCTTGGAGTTAAGAGTACAAACTTGGCCAGAGCCTCTACTAATAACGGAGAGCATGCAAGATCATAAACAACACATAAACAATAGATTGATAATCACCATAATCATAGTACTCTCTATCCATCGGATCCCGACAAACACAACATATAGAATTACAGATAGATGATCTTGATCATGTTAGGCAGCTCACAAGATCCAACAATGAAGCACAACAAGGAGAAGACGACCATCTAGCTACCGCTATGGACCCATGGTCCAGGGTGAACTACTCACTCATCACTCCGGAGGCGACCATGGCGGTGTAGAGTCCTCCGGGAGATGAATCCCCTCTCCGGCAGGTGCCGGAGGCGATCTCCGAATCCCCCGAGATGGGATTCGCGGCGGCGGCGTCTCTGGAAGGTTTTCCGTATCGTGGCTCTCGGACCGGGGGTTTCGCGACGGAGACTTTAAGTAGGCGAACGCGGGGGCCCAGGGGCAGGTCGGCGCGGCCAGGGCCGGGCCGCGCCGCCCTAGCCTCTTGTGCCTCGTGGCCCCACTTCGTTATCTCTTCGGTCTTCTGGAAGCTTCGTGCAAAAATAGGACCCTGGGCGAAAGTTTCGTCCAATTCCGAGAATATTTCTTACTAGGATTTCTGAAACCAAAAACAGCAAAAACAGAACTGGCTCTTCGGCATCTTGTTAATAGGTTAGTTCCAGAAAATGCATAAATATGACATATAATGTGCATAAAACATGTAGGTATCATCAATAAAGTAGCATGGAACATAAGAAATTATCGATACGTTGGAGACGTATCAGCATCCCCAAGCTTAGTTCTGCTCGTCCCGAGCAGGTAAAACGATAACAAAGATAATTTCTGAAGTGACATGCCATCATAATCTTGATCATACTATTTGTAAACATATGTAATGAATGCAGCGATCAAAACAAAGGTAATGACATGAGTAAACAATGAATCATAAAGCAAAGACTTTTCATGAATAGTACTTCAAGACAAGCATCAATAAGTCTTGCATAAGAGTTAACTCATAAAGCAATAAATCAAAGTAAAGGTGTTGAAGCAACACAAAGGAAGATTAAGTTTCAGCGGTTGCTTTCAACTTATAACATGTATATCTCATGGATATTGTCAACATAAAGTAATATAACAAGTGCAATATGCAAGTATGTAGGAATCAATGCACAGTTCACACAAGTGTTTGCTTCTTAAGGTGGAAGGAGATAGGTAAACTGACTCAACAATAAAAGTAAAAGAATGGTCCTTCAAAGAGGAAAGCATCGATTGCTGTATTTATGCTAGAGCTTTTATTTTGAAAACATGAAACAATTTTGTCAACGGTAGTAATAAAGCATATGAGTTATGTAAATTATATCTTACAAGTTGCAAGCCTCATGCATAGTGTACTAATAGTGTCCGCACCTCGTCCTACTTAGCTTGGACTACCGGATCTTTGCATGCCATGTTTCAACCAAGTGTCACAAAGGGGTACCTCCATGCCGCCTGTACAAAGGTCTAAGGAGAATGCTCGCATTTTGGATTTCTCGCTTTTGATTATTCTCAACTTAGACATCCATACCGGGACAACATGGACAATAGATAATGGACTCCTCTTAAATGCATAAGCAAGTAGCAATGATTATTATTCTCATATGAGATTGAGGATATATGTCCAAAACTGAAACTTCAACCATGATTCATGGCTTTAGTTAGCGGCCCAATGTTCTTCTCTAAAAATTTTGCATGCTCCAACCACTAAAATGATAGATCCTTCAGACAAGACGGACATGCATAGCAACTCACATGATATTCAACAATAATTGATGGCGTTCCCCAGAAGCATGGTTATCGCACAACAAGCAACTTAATAAAAGATAAAGTGCATAAGTACATATTCAATACTACGATAGTTTTTAAGGCTATTTTGTCCCATGAGCTATATATTGCCAAGGTGGATGATGGAATTTAAAGGTAGCACTCAAGCAATTTACTTTGGAATGGCGGATAAATACCATGTAGTAGGTAGGTATGGTGGACACAAATGGCATAGTAGTTGGCTCAAGGATTTTGGATGCATGAGAAGTATTCCCTCTCGATACAAGGTTTAGGCTAGCAAGGTTATTTGAAGCAAACTCAAGGATGAACAAGTGCAGCAAAACTCACATAAAAGACATATTGTAAACATTATAAGACTCTACACCGTCTTCCTTGTTGTTCAAAACTCAATACTAGATATTATCTAGACCTTAGAGAGACCAAATATGCAAATCAAATTTTAGCAAGCTCTATGTATTTTTTCATTAATGGGTGCAAAGCATATGATGCAAGAGCTTAAACATGAGCACAACAATTGCCAAGTATCACATTATCCAAGACATTTTAGAATTACTACATGTAGCATTTTCCAATTCCAACCATATAACAATTTAACGAAGAAGAAACTTCGCCTTGAACATTATGAGTAAACCTAAGGACACATGTGTCCATATGCAACAGCGGAGCGTGTCTCTCTCCCACAAAGTGAATGCTAGGATCCATTTTATTCAAACAAAAACAAAAACAAAAACAAACCGACGCTCCAAGTAAAGAACACAAGATGTGATTGAATAAAAATATAGTTTCAGGGGAGGAACCTGATGATGTTGTCGATGAAGAAGGGGATGCCTTGGGCATCCCCAAGCTTAGACGCTTGAGTCTTCTTAAAATATGCAGGGGTGAACCACGGGGGCATCCCCAAGCTTAGAGCTTTCACTCCTCTTGATCATAGTATATCATTCTCCTCTCTTGACCCTTGAAAACTTCCTTCACACCAAACTTCAAGCAAACTCATTAGAGGGTTAGTGCACAATTAATAATTCACTCATTCAGAGGTGACACAATCATTATTTTCACTTCTGGACATTGCATAATGCTACTGGACATTAATGGATCAAAGAAATAAATCCAACATAGCAAAAGAGGCAATGCGAAATAAAAGGCAGAATCTGTCAAAAACAGAACAGTCCGTAAAGACGAATTTAAAGCTGGAACCAGACTTGCTCAAATGGAAAAACTCAAAACTAATGAAAGTTGCGTACATATCTGAGGATCACGCTCGTAAATTGGCAGATTTTTTCGAATTTTCTACAGAGAACTGTGCCCAGATTCGTGACAGACAGCAATGCTGTTTCTGCGCAGCGATCCCAAATATAACATCAACTATAACATAGAAACTTCACTTGGCACAAAAACATGATAAGGAGAGGTTGCTACAGTAGTAAACAACTTCCAAGACTCAACAAAACAAAAAATTGCTGTAGGTAAAAACATGGGTTGTCTCCCATAAGCGCTTTTCTTTAACGCCTTTCAGCTAGGCGCAGAAAGTGCAAATCAAGTAACATCGAGAGTAGAAGCATCAACATCATAACTTGTTCTAATAATAGAATCAAAAGGAAACTTCATTCTCTTTCTAGGGAAGTGTTCCATACCTTTCTTGAGAGGAAATTGATATTTAATATTACCTTCCCTCATATCAATAACAGCACCACAGTTCGAAGAAAAGGTCTTCCCAACACAATAGGACAAGATGCATTGCATTCGATATCCAAGACAACAAAATCAACGGGGACAAGGTTATTGTTAACCGTAATATGCACATTATCAATCCTCCCCAAAGGTTTCTTTTTAACATTATCGGCAAGATTAACATCCAAATAACAATTCTTCAATGGTGGCAAGTCAAGCATATCATAAATCTTTTTAGGCATAACAGAAATACTTGCACCAAGATCACATAAAGCATTACATTCAAAGTCATTGAATTTCATTAATGATGGGCTCCCAACCATCTTCTAACTTTCTAGGAATAGAAGTTTCAAGTTTTAGTTTCTCTTCTCTAGCTTTTATGAGAGCATTTGTAATATGTTTTGTAAAGGCTAAATTTATAGCACTAGCATTAGGACTTTTAGCAAGTTTTTGTAAGAACTTTATAACTTCAGAGATGTGGCAATCATCAAAATCTAAATCATTATGAGCTACAGCAATGGGATCATTGTTCCCAAGGTTGGAAAAAATTTCAGCAGTTTTATCACAAGCAGTTTCAGCAGTTTTAGCAATTTCAGGCAGTTTTGTACGCTTTGCACTAGGAGTAGAAACATTGCCAACACCAATTATTTTACCGTTGATAGTAGGAGGTGCAGCAACATGTGAAGAATTAGCATTACTAGTTGTGGTAATAGTCCAAACTTTAGCTACATTATTCTCTTTAGCTAGTTTTTCATTTTCTTCTCTATCCCACCTAGCACGCAATTCAGCCATTAATCTTATATTCTCATTAATTCTAACTTGGATGGAATTTGCTGTAGTAGTAATCTTACTATCAATATCATTATTAGGCATAACTTTCAATTTTAAAAGATTAACATCAGAGGCAAGTCTATCAACTCTAGAAGCAATAGTATCAATTTTATCAAGCTTTTCCTCAACAGATTTGTTAAAAGCAGTTTGTGTACTAATAAATTCTTTAAGCATAGCTTCAAGACCAGAGGGTACACTCCTATTATTGTTGTAAGAATTCCCATAAGAATTACCATAACCATTACCATTAGCAGAAGGATATGGCCTATAGTTATTACCAGAGTTGTTCCTATAAGCATTGTTGTTGAAATTATTATTTTTAATGAAATTCACATCAACATTTTCTTCTTGAGCAACCAATGAAGCTAAAGGAACATTATTTGGATCAACATTAGATCTACCATTCACAAGCATAGACATAATCACATCAATCTTATCACTCAAGGAAGAGGTTTCTTCAACAGAATTTACCTTCTTACCTTGTGGAGCTCTTTCCGTGTGCCATTCAGAGTAATTTATCATCATATCATCAAGAAGTTTTGTAGCCGCCCCCAATGTGATGGACATAAAGGTACCTCCAGCAGCTGAATCCAATAAATTCCGCGAAGAAAAATTTAGTCCTGCATAGAAGGTTTGGATGATCATCCAAGTAGTCAGTCCATGGGTTGGGCAATTCTTTACCAAAGTTTTCATTCTCTCCCATGCTTGAGCAACATGTTCAGTATCTAATTGCTTAAAATTCATTATGCTACTTCTCAAAGATATAATTTTAGCGGGAGGATAATATCTACCAATAAAAGCATCCTTGCATTTAGTCCATGAATCAATACTATTCTTAGGCAAAGATAGTAACCAATCTTTAGCTCTTCCTCTTAATGAGAAAGGAAACACTTTCAATTTAATAATATCACCATCTACATCTTTATACTTTTGCATTTCACAAAGTTCAACAAAATTATTGAGATGGGCAGCAGCATCATCAGAACTAACACCAGAAAATTGATCTCTCATAACCAGATTTAGTAAAGCAGGTTTAATTTCAAAGAATTCTGCTGTAGTAGCAGGTGGAGCAATAGGTGTGCATAGGAAATCATTATTATTTACATTTGTGAAGTCACACAACTTAGTATTTTCAGGAGTATTCATTTTAGCAACAGTAAATAAAACAAACTAGATAAAGTAAATGCAAGTAACTAATTTTTTTGTGTTTTTGATATAGAGAGCAAGACAGTAAATAAAGTAAAACTAGCAACTAATTTTTTTGTATTTTGATTTAGTGCAGCAAACAAAGTAGTAAATAAAATAAAGCAAGACAAAAACAAAGTAAAGAGATTGAGAACTCCCCTTGCAGCGTGTCTTGATCTCCCCGGCAACGGCGCCAGAAAAAGAGCTTGATGGCGTGTAACTCACACGTTCGTTGGGAACCCCAAGAGGAAGGTATGATGCGCACAGTAGCAAGTTTTCCCTCGAAAGAAACCAAGGTTTAATCGAACCAGTAGGAGCCAAGAAGCACGTTGAAGGTTGATGGTCGCGGAATGTGATGCGGCGCAACACCAGGGATTCCGCGCCAACGTGGAATCTGCACAACAAAACCAAAGTACTTTGCCCCAACGAAACAGTGAGGTTGTCAATCTCACCGGCTTGCTGTAACAAAGGATTAAACGAATGGAAGATGTTTGCAAAGAAAACAGTAAAACAAGTAGATTGTATGCTATGTAAAGAATAGGACCGGGGTCCACAGTTCACTAGAGGTGTCTCTCCCATAAGATAAAAGCATGTTGGGTAAACAAATTACAGTCGGGCAATTGACAAATAGAGAAAGGCATAACAATGCATATACATGATATGATAAATATAGTGAGATTTAATTGGGCATTACGACAAAGTACATAGACCGCCATCCAACTGCATCTATGCCTAAAAAGTCCACCTTCAGGTTATCATCCGAACCCCATTCAGTATTAAGTTGCTAAGCAACAGACAATTGCATTAAGTATGGTGCGTAATGTAATCGACAACTACATCCTTAGACATAGAATCAATGTTTTATCCCTAGTGGCAACAGCACATCCACAACCTTAGAACTTTCTGTCACTGTCCCAGATTCAATGGAGGCATGAACCCACTATCGAGCATAAATACTCCCTCTTGGAGTTAAGAGTACAAACTTGGCCAGAGCCTCTACTAATAACGGAGAGCATGCAAGATCATAAACAACACATAAACAATAGATTGATAATCACCATAATCATAGTACTCTCTATCCATCGGATCCCGACAAACACAACATATAGAATTACAGATAGATGATCTTGATCATGTTAGGCAGCTCACAAGATCCAACAATGAAGCACAACAAGGAGAAGACGACCATCTAGCTACTGCTATGGACCCATGGTCCAGGGGTGAACTACTCACTCATCACTCCGGAGGCGACCATGGCGGTGTAGAGTCCTCCGGGAGATGAATCCCCTCTCCGGGGTGCCGGAGGCGATCTCCCGAATCCCCCGAGATGGGATTCGCGGCGGCGGCGTCTCGGAAGGTTTTCCGTATCGTGGCTCTCTGCTGGGGTTTCGGACGGAGACTTTAAGTAGGCGGAAGGGCAACGCGGGGGCCACACGAGGGGCCCGGGGGCAGGTCGGCGCGGCCAGGGCCTGGGCCGCGCCGCCCTAGCCTCTGGCTGCCTCGTGGCCCCACTTCGTTATCTCTTCGGTCTTCTGGAAGCTTCGTGCAAAAATAGGACCCTGGGCGAAAGTTTCGTCCAATTCCGAGAATATTTCCTTACTAGGATTTCTGAAACCAAAAACAGCAGAAAACAGAACTGGCTCTTCGGCATCTTGTTAATAGGTTAGTTCCAGAAAATGCATAAATATGACATATAATGTGCATAAAACATGTAGGTATCATCAATAAAGTAGCATGGAACATAAGAAATTATCGATACGTTGGAGACGTATCAGTGTCCACCATAAATACCTATGCATGGCATTTCAAACCATTCCAAGTAAATTCTCATGTGCTACCTTTAAACCTTCAAACTACTTCTCAATTTGTGTTAATGTTTTATAGCTCATGAGGAAATATGTGGTGTTTTATCTTTCAACCTTGTCATTTACTCCGGACAGACTTTCACCAATGGACTAGTGGCACATCCGCTTATCCAATAATTTTGCAAAAAGAGCTGGCAACGGGGTTCCCAGCCCCAATTAATCAACCCTCATTAATAATTCTCTTCACGTGTTTTGCTCTGATTCATCAGTAAGCAACTTAACCTGCAAATAGACACTTCCCCATGGTATGTGAATGTTGGAAGGCACCCGAGGATTCGGTTAGCCATGGCTTGTGAAAGCAAAGGTTGGGGGGAGTGTCATCCATAATGAAACTAAAATACATGTGTAAACAAAAGAGAAGAGGGATGATCTACCTTGCTGGTAGAGATAACGTCCTTCATGGGAGCCGCTCTTGAGAGTCTGGTTGGCGAGGTGGTTAGAGTACCCACTATCATTCGTTGACAAAAACAAACACCTCTCAAAATAATTTTACTTCTGTTTTTGAAAATGAAAAGCTCTAGCACATGTTAATCCCTGCTTCCCTCTGCGAAGGGTCAATATTTTACTTTTATGTTGAGTCACCATCCTTTCTTTGAGCACTTTCTTGAGAGCATGACTGTCATTCTTAGTATAATATGCTTGTCCCAAAATATGATCAGCTGTGGTATAACTTTGATGCTTTTATCTTTAATTTACTTCTAGTCTTTCTATGAACTTTAGAGGTGCCTGGGCATTTATGTTTTGCTACAAATACAGGCAAGCGAGATACCACTTTATCATATCCTTCTATGAACATTGCAATCCTGCTTATTGAAGTGCTTCATGATGCTTGTTATTAGTTTGTTGGTATCTCTTTTATGATTGACACAGTTACTAGATGACTTTATTTGCATGTACCTTATTATGAATTGCTTAAGCACTTGCCATATCATGAGAATATTTACATCATATGAACAAATGTGTTCGTGAAAGTTCTTTTATCGCACTCAGTTGTTAACTGAATTGCTTGAGGACAAGCAATAAGCTAAGCTTGGGGGAGTTGATACGTCCAAAACGTATCTACTTTCCCGAACACTTTTGCTATTGTTTTGCCTCTAATTTGTGTATTTTGGATGCAACTAACACGGACTAACGCTGTTTTCAGCAGAATTGCTCTGGTGTCTCGTTTTTGTGCAGAAATCCAACTTTCAGGAAAATCCGGAATTTATGCGAAAGGCCCTATTTTCCTGAATACGAGCCGAAGGGCAAGCGGTGGGGCCCGAGGCCCCCACACACTAGGCCGACGCGGCCGGGGGGGGGCGCCGCCTTGTCGGCGCCTCGGCGCCCCCGACGCCTCCCTCGGACTATATACGTCTTTCGACCTAAAAACGCCGGGGGTACGTCGATATTTCCCATCCAGTATGCCGCCGCCATCGCGAAACTCCGCCTCGGGACCGAAACTCCGTTCGGCACCGGGACGGGGAATTGAGGGGATCATCACCGCCATCACCACCGACGCCTCTCCATCGACCAGCCATGTTTCCCCCATCCATGTGTGAGTAATTCTCCCGCTGTAGGCTGAAGGGGATGGTAGGGATTGGATGAGATTGATCATGTAATAGTCACAAGATTGTTAGGGCATGGTGCCTAGTATCCGTAGATGTTACTTTTATGATATTGTTGCAACTTGTTATGCTTAATGCTTGTCACTAGGGCCCGAGTGCCATGATCTCAGATCTGAACATGTTATTGTTTCATCATGATATGCATTGTTTATTGATCTTACCTGCAAGTTGTATACACACGTTGCTGTCCGGAACCCGAGGCCCCAAAGTGACAGAAATTGGGACAACCGGAGGGGAAGGCGGTGATGTGAGGATCACATGTGTTCACGGAGTGTTAATGCTTTGCTCCGGTACTCTATTAAAAGGAGTACCTTAATTTCCAGTAGTTTCCCTAGAGGCCTGATACGTCTCCAACGTATCGATAATTTCTTATGTTCCATGCTACTTTATTGATGATACCTACATGTTTTATGCACATTATATGTCATATTTATGCATTTTCTGGAACTAACCTATTAACAAGATGCCGAAGAGCCAGTTGCTGCTGTTTTTGGTTTCAGAAATCCTAGTAAGGAAATATTCTAATTGGACGAAATCAACGCCCAGGGTCCTATTTTGCCCTAAGCATCCGAACACCCGAGAGTCGCCGAGGGGGCCACACAGCCCCAGATGATAGGCCGGCGCGGCCCAGCCCCGGCCGCGCCGCCTTATGGTGTCGTCGCCCCTTCGACCTTCCGACGCTGCCCTTTCGCCTATATAAAGCCCTGCGTCAAAACCCTTACAGAGGAAGCCACGGTACGCGAAACCTTCCAGAGCCGCCGCCATCGCGCCAAGATCTGGGGACAGGAGTCTCTGTTCCGGCACCCGCCGGACGGGGAAGTGCCCCGGAAGGCTTCTCCATCGACACCGCTGCCATCTCCACCGCCATCTTCATCACCGCTGCTGCTCCCATGAGGAGGGAGTAGTTCTCCATCGAGGCTCGGGGCTGTACCGGTAGCTATGTGGTTCATCTCTCTCCTATGTACTTCAATACAATAATCTCATGAGCTGCCTTACATGATTGAGATTCATATGATGATGCTTGTAATCTAGATGTCATTGTGCTAGTCAAGTGAGTTTTACTTATGTGATCTCCGGAGACTCCTTGTCCCACGTGTGTAAAGGTGACAGTGTGTGCACCGTGTGGGTCTCTTAGGCTATATTTCACAGAATACTTATTCACTGTTATGAATGGCGTAGTGAAGTGCTTATTTATATCTCTTTATGATTGCAATATGTTTTGTATCACAATTTATCTATGTGCTACTCTAGTGATGTTATTAAAGTAGTTTTATTCCTCCTGCACGATGTAATGGTGACAGTGTGTGCATCCGTGTTAGTACTTGGTTTATGCTATGATCATGATCTCTTGTAGATTGCGAAGTTAACTATTGCTATGATAGTATTGATGTGTATTATTCCTCCTACATAAGCATGAAGGTGACAGTGTGCATGCTATGTTAGTACTTGGTTTAGTCGTTTCGATCTTTCATGCACTCTAAGGTTATTTAAATATGAACATTGAATTGTGGAGCTTGTTAACTCCGGCATTGAGGGTTCGTGTAATCCTACGCAATGTGTTCATCGTCCAACAAGAGAGTGTAGAGTATGCATTTATCTATTCTTATGTGATCAATGTTGAGAGTGTCCACTAGTGAAAGTCTATTCCTAGGCCTTGTTCCTAAATACTTATCACTACTTGTTACTGTTTTACTGCGTTACTCGTTACTACTACGCATGTTTACTTCCCGCAATATTACTACCATCAATGCACGCCAGCAAGCACTTTTCTGGCGCCATACTACTGCTCATATTCATTCATACCACTTGTATTTCACTATCTCTTCGCCGAACTAGTACACCTATTAGGTGTGTTGGGGACACAAGAGACTTCTTGCTTTGTGGTTGCAGGGTTGCATGAGAGGGATATCTTTGACCTCTTCCTCCCTGAGTTCGATAAACCTTGGGTGATCCACTTAAGGGAAACTTGCTGCTGTTCTACAAACCTCTGCTCTTGGAGGCCCAACACTGTCTACAAGAATAGAAGCACCCGTAGACAACAAGCACTTTTCTGGCGCCGTTGCCGGGGAGGAAATGTAAAAGGCACTCATACTCCTGTTCCAGGTAACAGTACTTTTCTGGCGCCATTGTGTGTGTGCTCGAAGCTATTTCCTTTAGACTCTGCAATTGCGACATTTGGTTTCTTGTTTACACTAGTTAGGCATAATGGACAACAATGAGCTTCTTATTCTATTTCCTGATTTAAGACATGGATGGTTTGATGCGAAAATTAAAAAACCCATGGAACATATTAATATGAATGCTTTGAACACTATTGTTGCTAATGCTATGGAAAATTCTAAGCTTGGGGAAGCTGGCTTTGATGAGCATGATATTTTTAGTCCCCCAAGCATTGAGGAGAAAATTTACTTTGATGATACTATGCCTCCTATATTTGATGATGAGAATAATAATGATAGCTACTTTGTTGAATTTGCTCCCACTAAAACTAATAAAATTGATTATGCCTATGTTGAGAGTAATAATTTTATGCATGAGACTCATGATAAGAATGCTTTATGTGATAGTTATATTGTTGAGTTTGCTCATGATGCTACTGAAAGTTATTATGAGAGAGGAAAATATGGTTGTAGAAATTTTCATGTTACTAAAACACCTCTCTATGTGCTGAAATTTTTGAAGCTACACTTGTTTTATCTTCCTATGCTTGTTACTTTGCTCTTCGTGAACTTGTTTATTTACAAGATTCCTATGCATAGGAAGCATGTTAGACCTAAATGTGTTTTGAATTTGCCTCTTGATGCTCTCTTTTGCTTCAACTTCTATTTCTTGCGAGTGCATCATTAAAACTGCTGAGCCCATCTTAATGGCTATAAAGAAAGAACTTCTTGGGAGATAACCCATGTGTTTTTTTACTACAGTACTTTGTTTTATATTTGTGTCTTGGAAGTTGTTTACTACTGTAGCAACCTCTCCTTATCATGTTTTTGTGCCAAGTAAAGTTTCTATGTTAAAGTTGATGTTATATTTGGGATCGCTGCGCAGAAACAGCATTGCTGTCTGTCACGAATCTGGGCACAAGTCTCTGTAGAAAATTCAAAAAATCTGCCAATTTACCAGCGTGATCCTCAGATATGTACGCAACTTTCATTAGTTTTGAGTTTTTCCATTTGAGCAAGTCTGGTGCCATTTTAAAATTCGTCTTTACGGACTGTTCTGTTTTTGACAGATTCTGCCTTTTATTTCGCATTGCCTCTTTTGCTATGTTGGATGAATTTCTTTGATCCATTAATGTCCAGTAGCTTTATGCAATGTCCAGAAGTGTAAAGAATGTTTGTGTCACCTCTGAATGTGTGAATTATTAATTGTGCACTAACCCTCTAATGAGTTTGCTTGAAGTTTGGTGTGAAGGAAGTTTTCAAGGGTCAAGAGAGGAGAATGATATACTATGATCAAGAGGAGTGAAAGCTCTAAGCTTGGGGATGCCCCCGTGGTTCACCCCTGCATATTTTAAGAAGACTCAAGCGTTAAGCTTGGGGATGCCCAAGGCATCCCCTTCTTCATCGACAACATCATCAGGTTCCTCCCCGAAACTATATTTTTATTCACCACATCTTGTGTTCTTTACTTGGAGCGTCGGTTTGTTTTTGTTTTTGTTTTTTGAATAAAATGGATCCTAGCATTCACTTTGTGGGAGAGAGACACGCTCCGCTGTTGCATATGGACAAATATGTCCTTAGGCTTTACTCATAATGTTCAAGGCGAAGTTTCTTCTTCGTTAAATTGTTATATGGTTGGAATTGGAAAATTCTACATGTAGTAATTCTAAAATGTCTTGGATAATGTGATACTTGGCAATTGTTGTGCTCATGTTTAAGCTCTTGCATCATATGCTTTGCACCCATTAATGAAGAAATACATAGAGCTTGCTAAAATTTGATTTGCATATTTGGTCTCTCTAAGGTCTAGATAATATCTAGTATTGAATTTTGAACAACAAGGAAGACGGTGTAGAGTCTTATAATGTTTACAATATGTCTTTTATGTGAGTTTTGCTGCACCGGTTCATCCTTGAGTTTGTTTCGAATAACCTTGCTAGCCTAAGCCTTGTATCGAGAGGGAATACTTCTCATGCATCCAAAATCTTTGAGCCAACCACTATGCCATTTGTGTCCACCATACCTACCTACTACATGGTATTTCTCCGCCATTCCAAAGTAAATTGCTTGAGTGCTACCTTTAAAATTCCATCATTCACCTTTGCAATATATAGCTCATGGGACAAAATAGCCTTAAAAACTATCGTAGTATTGAATATGTACTTATGCACTTTATCTTTTATTAAGTTGCTTGTTGTGCGATAACCATGCTTCTGGGGAACGCCATCAACTATTGTTGAATATCATGTGAGTTGCTATGCATGTCCGTCTTGTCTGAAGGATCTATCACCTAAATGATTGGAGCATGCAAATTGTTAGAGAAGAACATTGGGCCGCTAACTAAAGCCATGAATCATGGTTGAAGTTTCAGTTTTGGACATATATCCTCAATCTCATATGAGAATAATAATTGTTGCTACATGCTTATGCATTTAAGAGGAGTCCATTATCTGTTGTCCATGTTGTCCCGGTATGGATGTCTAAGTTGAGAATAATCAAAAGCGAGAAATCCAAAATGCGAGCTTTCTCCTTAGACCTTTGTACAGGCGGCATGGAGGTACCCCTTTGTGACACTTGGTTGAAACATGGCATGCAAAGATCCGGTAGTCCAAGCTAAGTAGGACGAGGTGCGAGCACTATTAGTATACTATGCATGAGGCTTGCAACTTGTAAGATATAATTTACATAACTCATATGCTTTATTACTACCGTTGACAAAATTGTTTCATGTTTTCAAAATAAAAGCTCTAGCACAAATACAGCAATCGATGCTTTCCTCTTTGAAGGACCTTTCTTTTACTTTTATTGTTGAGTCAGTTTACCTATCTCCCTCCACCTCAAGAAGCAAACACTTGTGTGAACTGTGCATTGATTCCTACATACTTGCATATTGCACTTGTTATATTACTTTATGTTGACAATATCCATGAGATATACATGTTATAAGTTGAAAGCAACCGCTGAAACTTAATCTTCTTTGTGTTGCTTCAACACCTTTACTTTGATTTATTGCTTTATGAGTTAACTCTTATGCAAGACTTATTGATGCTTGTCTTGAAGTACTATTCATGAAAAGTCTTTGCTATATGATTCACTTGTTTACTCATTTCATTACCTTTGTTTTGATCGCTGCATTCATTACATATGTTTACAAATAGTATGATCAAGATTATGATGGCATGTCACTTCAGAAATTATCTTTGTTATCGTTTTACCTGCTTGTTGGGGATGCTGATACGTCTCCAACGTATCGATAATTTCTTATGTTCCATGCTACTTTATTGATGATACCTACATGTTTTATGCACATTATATGTCATATTTATGCATTTTCGGAACTAACCTATTAACAAGATGCCGAAGAGCCAGTTGTTGTTTTGTTTTTGGTTTCGAAATCCTAGTAAGGAAATATTCTCAATTGGACGAAATCAACGCCCGGGTCCTATTTTGCCCGGAAGCATCCAACACCCGAGAGTCGCGAGGGGGCCACACAGCCCCAGATGATAGGCCGGCGCGGCCCAGCCCCCGCGCGCCTTATGGTGTCGTCGCCCTTCGACCTTCGACGCTGCTCTTTCGCCTATATAAAGCCCCCGCGTCGAAAACCCTTACAGAGGAAGCCACGGTACGCGAAACCTTCCGAGCCGCCACCATCGCGAAGCCAAGATCTGGGGGACAGAGTCTCTGTTCCCGCACTCACGGACGGGGAAGTGCCCCGGAAGGCTTCTCCATCGACACCGCTGCCATCTCCACCGCCATCTTCATCACCGCGTTGCTCCCATGAGGAGGAGTAGTTCTCCATCGAGGCTCGGGGCTGTACCGGTAGCTATGTGGTTCATCTCTCTCCTATGTACTTCAATACAATAATCTCATGAGCTGCCTTACATGATTGAGATTCATGTGATGATGCTTGTAATCTAGATGTCATTGTGCTAGTCAAGTGAGTTTTACTTATGTGATCTCCGGAGACTCCTTGTCCCACGTGTGTAAAGGTGACAGTGTGTGCACCGTGTGGGTCTCTTAGGCTATATTTCACAGAATACTTATTCACTGTTATGAATGGCGTAGTGAAGTGCTTATTTATATCTCTTTATGATTGCAATATGTTTTGCATCACAATTTATCTATGTGGTACTCTAGTGATGTTATTAAAGTAGTTTTATTCCTCCTGCACGATGTAATGGTGACAGTGTGTGCATCCGTGTTAGTACTTGGTTTATGCTATGATCATGATCTCTTGTAGATTGCGAAGTTAACTATTGCTATGATAGTATTGATGTGTATTATTCCTCCTACATAAGCATGAAGGTGACAGTGTGCATGCTATGTTAGTACTTGGTTTAGTCGTTCGATCTTTCATGCACTCTAAGGTTATTTAAATATGAACATTGAATTGTGGAGCTTGTTAACTCCGGCATTGAGGGTTCGTGTAATCCTACGCAATGTGTTCATCATCCAACAAGAGAGTGTAGAGTATGCATTTATCTATTCTGTTATGTGATCAATGTTGAGAGTGTCCACTAGTGAAAGTCTATTCCCTAGGCCTTGTTCCTAAATACGCTATCACTACTTGTTACTGTTTATCTTACCGCTGCGCTACTGCATGTTTACTTCCCGCAATATTACTACCATCAACCGCACGCCAGCAAGCACTTTTCTGGCGCCATACTACTGCTCATATTCATTCATACCACTTGTATTTCACTATCTCTTCGCCGAACTAGTACACCTATTAGGTGTGTTGGGGACACAAGAGACTTCTTGCTTTGTGGTTGCAGGGTTGCATGAGAGGGATATCTTTGACCTCTTCCTCCCTGAGTTCGATAAACCTTGGGTGATCCACTTAAGGGAAACTTGCTGCTGTTCTACAAACCTCTGCTCTTGGAGGCCCAACACTGTCTACAAGAATAGAAGCACCCGTAGACATCAAGGCCCGGCTGCCACCGGCTGGTAGGACAAAAGGTGTTGTGCAAGTTTCTCATTGCGAGCACGTACGACTATATATGGAACACATGCCTATTGATTGATTAGTACTTGGATACCGCTTTATTATTACCTGCAAATGCCCTACCATGATTGTTATATGAATTCTCTCATCCATGCAACGCCCGTTCATCCGTCCCTGTGCCTACAGTATTTTAATCCTATTGTTTACTATAATCACTACTGCTGTCTTTATTTCACCGCTGCTGTTATTTCACTATTCCTACTGCTATAAAACTGTTGCTACTGATAAACTCTTGCGAGCAAGTCTGTTTCCAGGTGCAGCTGAATTGACAACTCCGCTGTTAAGGCTTACAAGTATTCTTTGTCTCCCTTGTGTCGAATCAATAAATTGGGTAATACTTCCCTCGAAGACTGTTGCGATCCCCTATACTTGTGGGTCATCATATGCCCTGGCGTGGAACTTGTGGTAGGTGGGCCTGCCGAAGATTACATGGTAGGAGCTCTTGAAGGGCACTACTTCGAACGTGATCATCTCTTCGCGGTAATTGTTAACATCGCCGAAGGCCACGGGAAGTTTGATGCTGCCCAGGGAGTTTGCCTTCTTACCCGGAACCACACCATGAAATTCAGTGGTGCTGTGCTTGAGCTGTTCCTTGGTGAGGTTCATCTTCTCCAGGGTCTCCAGGTACATGATGTTCAGGCTAGCTCCGCCATCCATAAGGCATTTGGAGAAGTCATACCCGTCTATGCGGGGACTTACAACCAGAGCGTAGCACTCTTTGGGGATGACGGCCGGGTGATCCGACCTGTCAAAAGTACAGGCTTTCTCCGACCACTTGACATACTGCGGCACAGCCGGAACTGTGGCGTTCAAGAGCCGGAGCGCCGATTTTTTCGCGCGGACGGTTGGGGTTCCGAGGAAGGTGTGGTAGGTCCGACACTCTTTTTGCCGAAGGGGTTGGATTTGTTAGCTGCGGTACCCTCCTTGGGTTCCGGCGAAGCGTCATCCTCGTCCATAGCCTCGGAACTGTCCTCTTCTTTGTCCTTGTTCTTGCCCTTGCCTCCTTTGCCGCGTGGGCGGTGCTTCCGGGCTCGCTTGTATCCTGCCTCCGGGTCATTCTTCAGATCGTTGACCCACTTGCAGTTGCGATTGGTGTGAGTGGATTTGCCCGTAGCCGGATCTAGATGAGCCAGGCACGGCATCTGTACTCTTCGTACATTTGGGGGGCGCGGGACCCGGCTGCGGTGACCTCGTCAGCGCGCTGCTGGCCCCTGCCTGCTCCGCCTCCACATCCACGGCCTCTTCCTCCTCCTGAACCTCCGCGTTGGAATGTCATGGCGACCATGTCGGATCCTCCGCCTTTCTGGTCTTCAGGGGGGTTCTTCCGCTTGTTGCTGTTGCTGACGCCATTGTCACGGTTTTTCTTTTGTTGGTGCAGGGGTATGGCTGCAAGATCTCCGCCTGCGTCGTCATCGGCGGCAGTGTGATCGCTGGCGATGTTTATCATCTCATCAAGAGTGAGCTTGTTCGCATTCACCAGGCAAGTAAGCTTGTGGCGCAGCAGCCCTCCACGCTGCAAGCCACCAATGAAGGCGTGCATTGCTGTGCGGTTATCTACGTTCTCGCACTCGTTTCTGGTCGCCAACCATCGGGTGAGGAAACTTCTGGATGTTTCACCCTTCTTCTAGATGCAAGCTTGAAGGTCGCTGGTGGTGGCCGGTCTCTTGTAGGTGCCCCTGAAGTGGTTCTCGAAAGCCTTCTTCAGGTCAAACCAGCAAAAGATGGTGTTTTCCTCGAGGTCGCTGAGCCAAACACGAGCTGGACCAATAAGGTACAACTGGAGCATGCGGCAGGCTATATTCGGGGTTCCTCCGGCAAAGGTTACTGCATTGTAGTAATCCTCGATCCAGGTATCCGGCCTCTCGCTGCCATCATAATGCTTCAGGTTTCCGGGTAGCTTAAGGTTCAAGCTTCTTGGCTTTGGTTCCTCTCGGATCATCCGGCCAAAGCACTTTGGACCAATGTAGTCGGATCTGTACTCGTTGAGGCGTTCCCGAGCGTCGCGAGGACCGCCGCCGGGTGACTTTGAGCGGGAACGAGATCTCCGGCCTCCGCCTCCGCCTCCACCTCCGCCTCCACTGGGTGGTGGCGAGGGAGATCTGCGAGGGGGCCTGTAAGATGTTCTTCCGCCTTCGGATTCTCGGCATTGCTCCCGCGGCTGGCTCCGGCTTCGGTGACTCCTTCCTCTTGGTGGTGGTCGCCTCCGTCGTTCCGGCTCCTGCGAGGCTCAGGCGCGCGCTCTTCGTTCCGGCTCCTTGGTTCTGGCTCGCGCCCTTGGCTTCGCGAGGCTCGCTCGCGGTCTTGGTTCCGACGAGGCTCAGGCTCGCGGTCTTGGTTCCGGCTCCTGCGTGGCTCCGGCGTGCGCTCCCTGCTCCTGTTCCTAGGCGGTGGCATGTTGTCGCGGATGTTGATTCCACCTGGCCCATGGGGCCTGGTGTTTCCGGCAGGACTGCGACGACGAGGGGGCAGCGGAGGACGCGAAATCCGGGGTGGTGGTGATGGGACACGATACTTGTCTCTGCCAGTATACATCGGGTCCTTTCCCTTTGCCGGGTTTTTCGGGGTTGAATCCGAGGGCACCGGGATTGGATTCGGATGTTCTCTGACTCTTCTCCTGCGCTCCGTGGATCCGGTGCGCGACTCGCCATCACGATGTTGACTTGCTAGGGCGTCCTTCTGCGCGGTGGATATGCAATGATCCGGATTGGATTCCAACCTGCGCGAAGTATCTGCCTTGCTCTGTTGCTGCATTGCTGAAGCAACGAGCTTCCGGACGTAGTTGATGTCAATCTCCTCGTCCTTCTTTTTCAGGAGCTCCGCAGCCTTCTTCATGTTATCCTTTGGAGTTGTGAGTGGTTGTTGCTCTGTGGGAGTTGCGAAGGTGATCTTGCGGGGAGGGATGGCTTCTCGAGCGATTCTATCAACCTCCTCCTGCGCACAGGCCACCCTTTCCTCCCATTTCTCTCGGAGCTGCTTGACTTTTGCAAGAGATTCGTCGACCTCGCGATCCTTCTTTTGAAAGTGGACCACAAAGTTCGCAGCTTCTGTCCTCTCTTCCAGCATCGCAGCTGCGGTGTTGGCAAACTTCCAGCATCTCCTTCCTTCTGGCTTCCAAGGCCTCCAGATCTGCGGCGTTATCAGGGGTTATCGGCTTGTTGAGGACATCCGACTTCGCGACCAAATCAATGCGTGCTTGTGATACGTCTCCGACGTATCGATAATTTCTTATGTTCCATGCTACTTTATTGATGATACCTACATGTTTTATGCACACTTTATGTCATATTCGTGCATTTTCTGGAACTAACCTATTAACAAGATGCCGAAGTGCCAGTTCCTTTTTCTGCTGTTTTTGGTTTCAGAAATCCTAGTAACGAAATATTCTCGGAATTGGGCGAAATCAACGCCCAGGTTCCTATTTTGCCCGGAAGCATCCAGAACACCCGAGAGTCGCCAGAGGGGGCCACACAGGCCCCAGATGATAGGCCGGCGCGGCCCAGGCCCTGGCCGCGCCGCCTTATGGTGTCGTCGCCCCTTCGACCTTCTGACGCTGCCCTTTCGCCTATATAAGGTCCCTGACCTAAAAACCCCGAACAAAAAGAAGCCACGGTACGAGAAACCTTCCAGAGCCGCCGCCATCGCGAAGCCAAGATCTGGGGGACAAGAGTCTCTGTTCCGGCACCCTGCCGGAGCGGGGAAGTGCCCCCGGAAGGCTTCTCCATCGACACCGCTGCCATCTTCACCGCCATCTTCATCAACGCTGCTGCTCCCATGAGGAGGGAGTAGTTCTCCATCGAGGCTCGGGGCTGTACCGGTAGCTATGTGGTTAATCTCTCTCCTATGTACTTCAATACAATGATCTCATGAGCTGCTTTACATGATTGAGATCCATATGATGAGCTTTGTATCGCTACTAGTTGTGTGCTACTCATGTGATGTTATTAAAGTAGTTTATTCCTCCTGCATGGTGTAAAGGTGATTAGTGTGTGCACCGTGTGGTTCTTGTCGTAGGCTATGATCATGATCTCTTGTAGATTGTGGAGTTAATTGTCATTATGATAGTATTGATGTGATCTATTCCTCCTTCATAGTGTAATGTGGACAGTGTGTGCACTATGTTAGTTCTTGGTTTATTTTGCAATGATCTATTATGCTCTAAGGTTATTTAAATATGAACATTGAATTGTGGAGCTTGTTAACTCCGGCATTGAGGGTTCGTGTAATCCTACGCAATGTGTTCATCATCCAACAAAAGAGTGTATGTAGCACATAAGAGAAAGAGTTATTTATTATGCGATCAATGTTGAGAGTGTCCACTAGTGAAAGTATGATCCCTAGGCCTTGCTTCCAAGCATCGAATCTCCGTTTGTTTACTGTTTTGTTGCATGTTTACTCGCTGCCATATTTTATTCAGATTTCTATTACCACTCATATACATCCATATTACTTGTATTTCACTATCTCTTCGCCGAACTAGTGCACCTATACACCTGACAAGTGTATTTGGTGTGTTGGGGACACAAGAGACTTCTTGCTTTGTGATTACAGGGTTGCTTGAGAGGGATATCTTTGACCTCTTCCTCTCTGAGTTCGATAAACCTTGGGTAATCCACTTAAGGGAAACTTGCTGCTATTCTACAAACCTCTGCTCTTGGAGGCCCAACATTGTCTACAAGAATAGAAGCACCCGTAGACATCAAGCACTTTTCTGGCGCCGTTGCCGGGGAGGAAAGGTAAAAGGCACTCATACTTCGGTTCCAGGTAACAGTACTTTTCTGGCGCCATTGTGTGTGTGCTCGAAGCTATTTCCTTTAGACTCTGCAATTGCATCTTTTTGTTTCTTGTTTTTATTTTCACTAGTTAGGCATAATGGAAAACAACAAAAAAATTAGTGAGCTTTTTAATCTTTTTCCTAATTTAGAATTGTTTGATGCGAAAATTAAAAAACCTATGGAACCTTATTTACATGATAATAGCAATGTTATTAGTATGAATGCAATTACTGCTAATGCTATGAAGAAGTCTAAGCTTGGGGAAGCTAGTTTACATAAAAATAATCTTTTTAGCTCCTCCGCTTTGGAAGAAATATTTTGCTCTGATAATGCTTTATCTCCCATATGCGATAACTCTAATGATGCTTCTGATATTTTAAATCCACCTGCTGAAAGTATTCCGTATAAAATACCTATGGAAATTATTGAACGTGTTATGGATAACCGCTATGAAGGGGATGGAACTGTCCATCCTTGAATCATTTACTGTTTTTGCATGAATTATGCGGGTTATTCAAGTGTGCAGGTATCTCTATGGATGAAGTAAAGAAGAAACTATTCTCTATGTCGCTGTCTGGTAAAGCGGCGCATTGGTATAAACTGCTGAAGGACGGGCGCTCTCTTGATTGGAAGGATATTATGCCTCTATTTTGTTCTAAGTTCTATCCTCCAAGTGAAATTCACAAAGATCGAAACCATATATATAATTTCTGGCCTCATGATGGAGAGAGTATTGCCCAAGCATGGGAGAGGTTGAAGTCTTTAATGCTCAAATGCCCCAATCATGAGCTTCCAGGTAATATCATCATTGATAATTTCTATGCAAGACTTTCTTTTCAGGATAAAACCTTGCTGGATACTTCTTGTTCTGGATCATTCACACGCAATAAAGAAGAGTTTAAATGGGACCTTCTTAATCGGATTCAGGAGAACGCTGAAGATTGGGAGAACAACAAAGGTGAAGAGTCAGGTATAAATTATGATTATGAATGCATTGAAACTTTTATGGATACCGATAAATTTTGAAATATGAGTGCTACTTATGGTCTTGACTCTCAAGTTGCTGCGAATCTTTATAAAGCCTTTGCTTCTCATTTTGAATTGCCTAGGAAGAATTTTGATAAGTATCATGAACCTTTTAAAGAGGCTTGTATGAAGGATGAAATTGTTATTAATGATTGCAATAAGCATTCTCAAACTCCTAAGAATGCTATTTCCTATAAGCATGTTAATTTTTGTGGAATACATAGACCTTGTGGAATTAATCAAATTGAGGAAGAATATTGTATCCATCATAGGAATGAAAAAACTAGAAAGTGGTCTAGGGCTCTAGATGATCTTGGAGAAAAAGTGTGTGCCCTCTATCCTTTTATTTGTGAACTTTGCCATAGAGTTGGTCATTTTAATTTTCAATGTTCCTCCAATGATAATTCG
Source organism: Lolium multiflorum (assembly GCA_030979885.1). Classification (NCBI taxonomy): domain Eukaryota; kingdom Viridiplantae; phylum Streptophyta; class Magnoliopsida; order Poales; family Poaceae; genus Lolium; species Lolium multiflorum. The sequence continues at coordinate 219,019,327 of CM061748.1, forward strand.
AACCCCATGAGTGCTGCAAATTTGTATTGTGATGATGAAATTATTCCTAATCAGCATGATGAACTTACCTTATTTTTGAAGTGTGAAGAGTTATCAAGAAAATTTTCTTTGTTAGATATTAACGATCTTGATATTGATGATGTCCTGCATGGGTGTCTTTCTTATTGCATTAATAATAGCCATACAAATACTTACATACAAAATATTTTAGAAGATGACACCTTGCCAAAATATGATAGGACCGCTGTGTGTTTTCAACTAATTAATGAAAAGGAGGGATCCTCCCAAGTTTCTTCTATTGTTTCTAAAAGTAAATCAGGTTATGCGGACAAGCCACCCTTCAAGCCTCTTCCTCCTAAAGAAGGGAACGAGGAGAAGGAAGAAGAAGAAGAAGAAGAAGAAGGAACGAAGAAGAAGAAGAAGAAGAAGGAGAATAAAAAGAAAGAGGTAACGGCGTATCCCCGCGTGAATGAGATAACGCTAGGTAACCGTAAGTATGTTGCTCCTAATGATTATTGTGATAATGAATCTGAATACGATGATCTTCCTATGCCCTTTACATACATTAGCGATCATGATTTGAATGAGCATACTACTTTTGATATTACAAATCTCTGGGAAACTAATTCTGAAAATGATAATAATTGCCATAGTGTCAGTGCTATCCATGCTTCCTCCCATAATAATATAGAAAGCTCTAAGCTTGGGGAAGAGGTGTTTGAAAATCCTTTTGCTACTGGTCATTATGTTCTTGATACATCTCCTTCTAATAACAATGATGGTATGGTCATAGATAAACCGACTGTGAAAGATAACTATTCTATTTCTTATGATGACACTATGCCTCCGATCTTTGATGATTATTATAAAGAATGCTATGATATAGGTTATAACTATCCTTATGAAACTTGTCATAGTCATGATTGGATCACCAAAAACAATTCTTTTAATATGCAACTTGTTTACCATGTTCAAATTCTTGATAATAATCTTGCTCCAATTACTATTAATGAGAATAACTCTTCTTATGCCAAAATTAATGATACTTCTATGCATATGAACCATGATAAGAATGTTTTAAGTGACGGGTATATTGTGGATTTCATCAATGATGCTACTGAAAGTTATTATGAGAGAGGGAAATATGGTTATATGCATCTTAATAATATTAAGTTTCCCCTCTTTATGTTGAGAATCTTTAAGTTACTCGTGTTTTATCCTCTTATGCTTGTCACTTTGCTCTTCATGAATTCATTTGTGTATAAGATTCTTCTGCATAGGAAGCATGTTAGGCTTAAACGTGTTTTGAATTTGCCTCTTGAAGCTCTCTTTTGCTTCAAATACTATTTCTGGCATCATCAAAACTGCTAAGCCCATCTTAATGGCTATAAAGAAAGAACTTCATGGGAGATAACCCATGTGTTATTTTGCTACAGTATTTTGTTTTATATTTGTGTCTTGGAAGTTTTTTACTACTGTAGCAACCTCTCCTTATCATGTTTTTGTGCCAAGTAAAGTTTCTATGTCAAAGTTGATGTTATATTTGGGATCGCTGCGCAGAAACAGCATTGCTGTCGGTCACGAATCTGGGCACAGGCCTCTGTAGAAAATTCGAAAAAATCTGCCAATTTACGAGCGTGATCCTCAGATATGTACGCAACTTTCATTAGTTTTGAGTTTTTCCATTTGAGCAAGTCTGGTGCCAGCTTTAAATTCGTCTTTACGGACTGTTCTGTTTTTGACAGATTCTGCCTTTTATTTCGCATTGCCTATTTTGCTATGTTGGATTCATTTCTTTGATCCATTAATGTCCAGTAGCTTTATGCAATGTCCAGAAGTGAAAAGAATGTTTGTGTCACCTCTGAATATGTGAATTATTAATTGTGCACTAACCCTCTAATGAGTTTGCTTGAAGTTTGGTGTGAAGGAAGTTTTCAAGGGTCAAGAGAGGAGGATGATATACTACGATCAAGAAGAATGAAAAGTCTAAGCTTGGGGATGCCCCGGTGGTTCATCCCTGCATATTTCAAGAAGACTCAAGCATCTAAGCTTGGGATGCCCAAGGCATCCCCTTCTTCATCGACAAAGTATCAGGTTCCTTCTCTTGAAACTATATTTTTATTCGGTCACATCTTATGTACTTTACTTGGAGCGTCCGTATGTTTTTGTTTTTGTTTTTGTTTTTGTTTGAATAAATGATTGTTTGGGAGAGAGACACGCTCCGCTGGTTCGTATGAACACATGTGTTCTTAGCTTTTAATTTTCATAGCGAAGGTTGAAACTGCTTCGTTAATTGTTATATGATTGGAAACGGGAAATGCTACATGTAGTAATTGGTGTAATGTCTTGAATAATGTGATACTTGGCAATTGTTGTGCTCATATAGATCTTGTTTAAGCTCTTGCATCATGTACCTTGTACCCATTAATGAATAATTACATAGAGCTTGTTAAAATTTGGTTTGCATGATTGGTCTCTCTAAGTCTAGATATTTTCTGGTTGAGGTGTTTGAACAACAAGGAGACGATGTAAAGTCTTATAATGCTTACAATATGTTTATATGTGAGTCTTCTGCACCATTTTATACTTGAGTTTGCTTCAAATAACCTTGCTAGCCTAAACCTTGTATAGAGAGGGAATACTTCTCATGCATCCAAATACTTGAGCCAATATTCATGCCATTTGTGTCCACCATACCTACCTACTACATGGTATTTCTCCGCCATTCCAAAGTAAATTGCTTGAGTGCTACCTTTAAACAAATTCAAAAGTTATTACCTCTTATTTGTGTCAATGTTTTATAGCTCATGATGAAGTATGTGGTGTTTATCTTTCAATCTTGTTGGGCAACTTTCACCAATGGACTAGTGGCTTCATCCGCTTATCCAATAATTTTGCAAAAATAGCTGGCAATGGGATTCCCAGTCCCAAATTAATTAACAAAAATAGACACTCCTCCATGGTATGTGATTGTTGGACGGCACCCGAAGGATTCGGTTAGCCATGGCTTGAGAAAACAAAGGTGGGGAGGAGTGTCATCATAATAAAACTAAAATTAAAAGGCACTCCTTCATGGTATGAGATAGTTGGCAGGCACCCGAGGATTCGGTTAGCCATGGTTTGTGAAAGAAAGGTTGGAAGGAGTGCCACCCAAAAATAAAATAAAATGGGAGCCGCTCTTTGAAGGTTTGTCTGGCAAGGGGGTTAGAGTACCCACTACCATTCGTTGACAACAACAAACACCTCTCAAAATTTTACTTTTATACTCTCTTTATGTTTTCAAAATAAAAGCTCTAGCACAAATATAGCAATCGATGCTTTCCTCTTTGAAGGACCTTTCTTTTACTTTTATTGTTGAGTCAGTTCACCTATCTCTCTCCACCTCAAGAAGCAAACACTTGTGTGAACTGTGCATTGATTCCTACATACTTGCATATTGCACTTACTATATTACTTTGCATTGACAACTATCCATGAGATATACATGTTACAAGTTGAAAGCAACCGCTGAAACTTGATCTTCCATTGTGTTGTTTCAATGCCTTTACTTTGAATTTATTGCTTTATGAGTTAACTCTTATGCAAGACTTATTGATGCCTGTCTTGAAAGTGCTATTCATGAAAAGTCATTGCTTTATGATTCAGTTGTTTACTCATGTCATTACCATTGTTTTGATCGCTGCATTCATTACATATGTTTATAGTATGATCAAGGTTATGATGGCATGTCACTTAAGAAATTATCTTTGTTATCGTTTTACCTGCTCGGGACGAGCAGAACTAAGCTTGGGGATGCTGATACGTCTCCACGTATCGATAATTTCTTATGTTCCATGCTACTTTATTGATGATACCTACATGTTTTATGCACACTTTATGTCATATTCGTGCATTTTCTGGAACTAACCTATTAACAAGATGCCGAAGTGCTCTGTTTCGCTGTTTTTGGTTTCAGAAATCCTAGTAACGAAATATTCTCGGAATTGGACGAAATCAACGCCCAGTTCCTATTTTGCCCGAAGCATCCGAACACCCGAGAGTCGCCGAGGGGGCCACACAGCCCCGATGATAGGCCGGCGCGGCCCAGGCCCTGGCCGTGCCGCCTTATGGTGTCGTCGCCCTTCGACCTTCCGACGCTGCCCTTTCGCCTATATAAGGTCCCCGACCTAAAACCCCGAACAAAAAGAAGCCACGGTACGAGAAACCTTCCAGCCGCCATCGCGAAGCCAAGATCCGGGGGACAGAGTCTGTTCCGGCACCCTGCCGGAGCGGGGAAGTGCCCGGAAGGCTTCTCCATCGACACCGCTGCCATCTTCACCGCCATCTTCATCAACGCTGCTGCTCCCATGAGGAGGGAGTAGTTCTCCATCGAGGCTCGGGGCTGTACCGGTAGCTATGTGGTTAATCTCTCTCCTATGTACTTCAATACAATGATCTCATGAGCTGCTTTACATGATTGAGATCCATATGATGAGCTTTGTATCGCTACTAGTTGTGTGCTACTCATGTGATGTTATTAAAGTAGTTTATTCCTCCTGCATGGTGTAAAGGTGATTAGTGTGTGCACCGTGTGGTTCTTGTAGTAGGCTATGATCATGATCTCTTGTAGATTGTGGAGTTAATTGTCATTATGATAGTATTGATGTGATCTATTCCTCCTTCATAGTGTAATGTGGACAGTGTGTGCACTATGTTAGTTCTTGGTTTATTTTGCAATGATCTATTATGCTCTAAGGTTATTTAAATATGAACATTGAATTGTGGAGCTTGTTAACTCCGGCATTGAGGGTTCGTGTAATCCTACGCAATGTGTTCATCATCCAACAAAAGAGTGTATGTAGCACATAAGAGAAAGAGTTATTTATTATGCGATCAATGTTGAGAGTGTCCACTAGTGAAAGTATGATCCCTAGGCCTTGCTTCCAAGCATCGAATCTCCGTTTGTTTACTGTTTTGTTGCATGTTTACTCGCTGCCATATTTTATTCAGATTTCTATTACCACTCATATACATCCATATTACTTGAATTTCACTATCTCTTCGCCGAACTAGTGCACCTATACACCTGACAAGTGTATTTGGTGTGTTGGGGACACAAGAGACTTCTTGCTTTGTGATTACAGGGTTGCTTGAGAGGGATATCTTTGACCTCTTCCTCTCTGAGTTCGATAAACCTTGGGTAATCCACTTAAGGGAAACTTGCTGCTGTTCTACAAACCTCTGCTCTTGGAGGCCCAACACTGTCTACAAGAATAGAAGCACCCGTAGACATCAAGCACTTTTCTGGCGCCGTTGCCGGGAGGAAAGGTAAAGGCACTCATACTGGGTTCCAGGTAACAGTACTTTTCGGCGCCATTGTGTGTGTGCTCGAAGCTATTTCCTTTAGACTCTGCAATTGCATCTTTTTGTTTCTTGTTTTTATTTTCACTAGTTAGGCATAATGGAAAACAACAAAAAAATTAGTGAGCTTTTTAATCTTTTTCCTAATTTAGAATTGTTTGATGCGAAAATTAAAAAACCTATGGAACCTTATTTACATGATAGTAGCAATGTTATTAGTAGGAATGCAATTACTGCTAATGCTATGAAGAAGTCTAAGCTTGGGGAAGCTAGTTTACATAAAAATAATCTTTTTAGCTCCTCCGCTTTGGAAGAAATATTTTGCTCTGATAATGCTTTATCTCCCATATGCGATAACTCTAATGATGCTTCTGATATTTTAAATCCACCTGCTGAAAGTATTCCGTATAAAATACCTATGGAAATTATTGAACGTGTTATGGATAACCGCTATGAAGGGGATGGAACTGTCCATCCTTGGAATCATTTACTGTTTTTGCATGAATTATGCGGGTTATTCAAGTGTGCAGGTATCTCTATGGATGAAGTAAAGAAGAAACTCTGGTAAAGCGGCGCATTGGTATAAACTGCTGAAGGACGGGCGCTCTCTTGATTGGAAGGATATTATGCCTCTATTTTGTTCTAAGTTCTATCCTCCAAGTGAAATTCACAAAGATCGAAACCATATATATAATTTCTGGCCTCATGATGGAGAGAGTATTGCCCAAGCATGGGAGAGGTTGAAGTCTTTAATGCTCAAATGCCCCAATCATGAGCTTCCGGTAATATCATCATTGATAATTTCTATGCAAGACTTTCTTTTCAGGATAAAACCTTGCTGGATACTTCTTGTTCTGGATCATTCACACGCAATAAAGAAGAGTTTAAATGGGACCTTCTTAATCGGATTCAGGAGAACGCTGAAGATTGGGAGAACAACAAAGGTGAAGAGTCAGGTATAAATTATGATTATGAATGCATTGAAACTTTTATGGATACCGATAAATTTTGAAATATGAGTGCTACTTATGGTCTTGACTCTCAAGTTGCTGCAAATCTTTATAAAGCCTTTGCTTCTCATTTTGAATTGCCTAGGAAGAATTTTGATAAGTATCATGAACCTTTTAAAGAGGCTTGTATGAAGGATGAAATTGTTATTAATGATTGCAATAAGCATTCTCAAACTCCTAAGAATGCTATTTCCTATAAGCATGTTAATTTTTGTGGAATACATAGACCTTGTGGAATTAATCAAATCGAGGAAGAATATTGTATCCATCATAGGAATGAAAAAACTAGAAAGTGGTCTAGGGCTCTTGATGATCTTGGAGAAAAAGTGTGTGCCCTCTATCCTTTTATTTGTGAACTTTGCCATAGAGTTGGTCATTTTAATTTTCAATGTTCCTCCAATGATAATTCGAACCCCATGAGTGCTGCAAATTTGTATTGTGATGATGAAATTATTCCTAATCAGCATGATGAACTTACCTTATTTTTGAAGTGTGAAGAGTTATCAAGAAAATTTTCTTTGTTAGATATTAACGATCTTGATATTGATGATGTCCTGCATGGGTGTCTTTCTTATTGCATTAATAATAGCCATACAAATACTTACATACAAAATATTTTAGAAGATGACACCTTGCCAAAATATGATAGGACCGCTGTGTGTTTTCAACTAATTAATGAAAAGGAGGGATCCTCCCAAGTTTCTTCTATTGTTTCTAAAAGTAAATCAGGTTATGCGGACAAGCCACCCTTCAAACCTCTTCCTCCTAAAGAAGGGAACGAGGAGAAGGAAGAGAAGAAGAAGAAGAAGGGAACGAAGAAGAAGAAGAAGAAGAAGAAGAAGGAGAATAAAAAGAAAGAGGTAACGGCGTATCCCCGCGTGAATGAGATAACGCTAGGTAACCGTAAGTATGTTGCTCCTAATGATTATTGTGATAATGAATCTGAATACGATGATCTTCCTATGCCCTTTACATACATTAGCGATCATGATTTGAATGAGCATACTACTTTTGATATTACAAATCTCTGGGAAACTAATTCTGAAAATGATAATAATTGCCATAGTGTCAGTGCTATCCATGCTTCCTCCCATAATGATATAGAAAGCTCTAAGCTTGGGGAAGAGGTGTTTGAAAATCCTTTTGCTACTGGTCATTATGTTCTTGATACATCTCCTTCTAATAACAATGATGGTATGGTCATAGATAAACCGACTGTGAAAGATAACTATTCTATTTCTTATGATGACACTATGCCTCCGATCTTTGATGATTATTATAAAGAATGCTATGATATAGGTTATAACTATCCTTATGAAACTTGTCATAGTCATGATTGGATTACCAAAAACAATTCTTTTAATATGCAACTTGTTTACCATGTTCAAATTCTTGATAATAATCTTGCTCCAATTACTATTAATGAGAATAACTCTTCTTATGCCAAAATTAATGATACTTCTATGCATATGAACCATGATAAGAATGTTTTAAGTGACGGGTATATTGTGGATTTCATCAATGATGCTACTGAAAGTTATTATGAGAGAGGGAAATATGGTTATATGCATCTTAATAATATTAAGTTTCCCCTCTTTATGTTGAAAATCTTTAAGTTACTCGTGTTTTATCCTCTTATGCTTGTCACTTTTCTCTTCATGAATTCATTTGTGTATAAGATTCTTCTGCATAGGAAGCATGTTAGGCTTAAACGTGTTTTGAATTTGCCTCTTGAAGCTCTCTTTTGCTTCAAATACTATTTCTTGCGGGTGCATCACCAAAACTGCTAAGCCCATCTTAATGGCTATAAAGAAAGAACTTCTTGGGAGATAACCCATGTGTTATTTTGCTACAGTATTTTGTTTTATATTTGTGTCTTGGAAGTTTTTTACTACTGTAGCAACCTCTCCTTATCATGTTTTTGTGCCAAGTAAAGTTTCTATGTCAAAGTTGATGTTATATTTGGGATCGCTGCGCAGAAACAGCATTGCTGTCTGTCACGAATCTGGGCACAGGCCTCTGCAGAAAATTCGAAAAAATCTGCCAATTTACGAGCGTGATCCTCAGATATGTACGCAACTTTCATTAGTTTTGAGTTTTTCCATTTGAGCAAGTCTGGTGCCAGCTTTAAATTCGTCTTTACGGACTGTTCTGTTTTTGACAGATTCTGCCTTTTATTTCGCATTGCCTCTTTTGCTATGTTGGATTCATTTCTTTGATCCATTAATGTCCAGTAGCTTTATGCAATGTCCAGAAGTGAAAAGAATGTTTGTGTCACCTCTGAATATGTGAATTATTAATTGTGCACTAACCCTCTAATGAGTTTGCTTGAAGTTTGGTGTGAAGGAAGTTTTCAAGGGTCAAGAGAGGAGGATGATATACTACGATCAAGAAGAATGAAAAGTCTAAGCTTGGGGATGCCCCGGTGGTTCATCCCTGCATATTTCAAGAAGACTCAAGCATCTAAGCTTGGGGATGCCCAAGGCATCCCCTTCTTCATCGACAAAGTATCGGTTCCTTCTCTTGAAACTATATTTTTATTCGGTCACATCTTATGTACTTTACTTGGAGCGTCTGTATGTTTTTGTTTTTGTTTTTGTTTTTGTTTGAATAAATGATTGTTTGGGAGAGTGACACGCTCCGCTGGTTCGTATGAACACATTTGTTCTTAGCTTTTAATTTTCATAGCGAAGGTTGAAACTGCTTCGTTAATTGTTATATGATTGGAAACGGGAAATGCTACATGTAGTAATTGGTGTAATGTCTTGAATAATGTGATACTTGGCAATTGTTGTGCTCATATAGATCGTGTTTAAGCTCTTGCATCATGTACCTTGTACCCATTAATGAATAATTACATAGAGCTTGTTAAAATTTGGTTTGCATGATTGGTCTCTCTAAGTCTAGATATTTTCTGGTTGAGGTGTTTGAACAACAAGGAGACGATGTAAAGTCTTATAATGCTTACAATATGTTTATATGTGAGTCTTGCTGCACCATTTTATACTTGAGTTTGCTTCAAATAACCTTGCTAGCCTAAACCTTGTATAGAGAGGGAATACTTCTCATGCATCCAAATACTTGAGCCAATATTCATGCCATTTGTGTCCACCATACCTACCTACTACATGGTATTTCTCCGCCATTCCAAAGTAAATTGCTTGAGTGCTACCTTTAAACAAATTCAAAAGTTATTACCTCTTATTTGTGTCAATGTTTTATAGCTCATGATGAAGTATGTGGTGTTTATCTTTCAATCTTGTTGGGCAACTTTCACCAATGGACTAGTGGCTTCATCCGCTTATCCAATAATTTTGCAAAAAGAGCTGGCAATGGGATTCCTAGTCCCAAATTAATTAACAAAAATAGACACTCCTCCATGGTATGTGATTGTTGGACGGCACCCGAAGGATTCGATTAGCCATGGCTTGAGAAAGCAAAGGTGGGGAGGAGTGTCATCATAATAAAACTAAAATTAAAAGGCACTCCTTCATGGTATGAGATTGTTGGCAGGCACCCGAGGATTCGGTTAGCCATGGTTTGTGAAAGAAAGGTTGGAAGGAGTGCCACCCAAAAATAAAATAAAATGGGAGCCGCTCTTTGAAGGTTTGTCTGGCAAGGGGGTTAGAGTACCCACTACCATTCGTTGACAACAACAAACACCTCTCAAAATTTTACTTTTATACTCTCTTTATGTTTTCAAAATAAAAGCTCTAGCACAAATATAGCAATCGATGCTTTCCTCTTTGAAGGACCTTTCTTTTACTTTTATTGTTGAGTCAGTTCACCTATCTCTCTCCACCTCAAGAAGCAAACACTTGTGTGAACTGTGCATTGATTCCTACATACTTGCATATTGCACTTATTATATTACTTTGCATTGACAACTATCCATGAGATATACATGTTACAAGTTGAAAGCAACCGCTGAAACTTGATCTTCCATTGTGTTGTTTCAATGCCTTTACTTTGAATTTATTGCTTTATGAGTTAACTCTTATGCAAGACTTATTGATGCCTGTCTTGAAAGTGCTATTCATGAAAAGTCATTGCTTTATGATTCAGTTGTTTACTCATGTCATTACCATTGTTTTGATCGCTGCATTCATTACATATGTTTATAGTATGATCAAGGTTATGATGGCATGTCACTTAAGAAATTATCTTTGTTATCGTTTTACCTGCTCGGGACGAGCAGAACTAAGCTTGGGGATGCTGATACGTCTCCGACGTATCGATAATTTCTTATGTTCCATGCTACTTTATTGATGATACCTACATGTTTTATGCACACTTTATGTCATATTCGTGCATTTTCGGAACTAACCTATTAACAAGATGCCGAAGTGCCAGTTCCTTTTTGCTGTTTTTGGTTTCGAAATCCTAGTAACGAAATATTCTCGGAATTGGACGAAATCAACGCCGTGTTCCTATTTTGCCCGGAAGCATCCGAACACCCGAGAGTCGCGAGGGGGCCACACAGCCCAGATGATAGGCCGGCGCGGCCCGCCCTGGCCGCGCCGCCTTATGGTGTCGTCGCCCTTCGACCTTCCGACGCTGCCCTTTCGCCTATATAAGGTCCCCGACCTAAAAACCCCGAACAAAAAGAAGCCACGGTACGAGAAACCTTCCACCGCCGCCATCGCGAAGCCAAGATCCGGGGACAGAGTCTCTCGTTCCCGCCGGAGCGGGAAGTGCCCCGGAAGGCTTCTCCATCGACACCGCTGCCATCTTCACCGCCATCTTCATCAACGCTGTTGCTCCCATGAGGAGGGAGTAGTTCTCCATCGAGGCTCGGGGCTGTACCGGTAGCTATGTGGTTAATCTCTCTCCTATGTACTTCAATACAATGATCTCATGAGCTGCTTTACATGATTGAGATCCATATGATGAGCTTTGTATCGCTACTAGTTGTGTGCTACTCATGTGATGTTATTAAAGTAGTTTATTCCTCCTGCATGGTGTAAAGGTGATTAGTGTGTGCACCGTGTGGTTCTTGTAGTAGGCTATGATCATGATCTCTTGTAGATTGTGGAGTTAATTGTCATTATGATAGTATTGATGTGATCTATTCCTCCTTCATAGTGTAATGTGGACAGTGTGTGCACTATGTTAGTTCTTGGTTTATTTTGCAATGATCTATTATGCTCTAAGGTTATTTAAATATGAACATTGAATTGTGGAGCTTGTTAACTCCGGCATTGAGGGTTCGTGTAATCCTACGCAATGTGTTCATCATCCAACAAAAGAGTGTATGTAGCACATAAGAGAAAGAGTTATTTATTATGCGATCAATGTTGAGAGTGTCCACTAGTGAAAGTATGATCCCTAGGCCTTGCTTCCAAGCATCGAATCTCCGTTTGTTTACTGTTTTGTTGCATGTTTACTCGCTGCCATATTTTATTCAGATTCCTATTACCACTCATATACATCCATATTACTTGAATTTCACTATCTCTTCGCCGAACTAGTGCACCTATACACCTGACAAGTGTATTTGGTGTGTTGGGGACACAAGAGACTTCTTGCTTTGTGATTACAGGGTTGCTTGAGAGGGATATCTTTGACCTCTTCCTCCCTGAGTTCGATAAACCTTGGGTAATCCACTTAAGGGAAACTTGCTGCTGTTCTACAAACCTCTCCTCTTGGAGGCCCAACACTGTCTACAAGAATAGAAGCACCCGTAGACATCAGCTTGCTCGACCATCTCTTCTGGGGATAAGACCTCCTTACGCGGTCGTTCCCGTGTTAACGGAGATCCTGCGTTGGATGGTCCTGGGTCGGAGTTGGAGTCCTCGTCTTCCGTTTCCTGCTGATCCAGCGGTGCCACGGTCGTAAGGACCTGCATGGGCTGGGCAGATTCTGCGTCAGCTTGTTCTCCGCCTCCGAGCTCTTCTAGCTTGCGGTTAAACTCTTCCGTGTTCATGAACGAGGCACCGTCAGATTCTTCCCCGATCTCGAGCTCCTTCGTCAAGCGGTTGTATTCTTCTGTTCCTATTGAGGAGGCATCATCGGAATTTGGGCTTAAGTTGCCGAGGATTGATTCCTCGGGGTTTCCGGCTTCCTCTTGTCCCAGTGTGTCGCTGTCTCCGACAGCCTCTTGCTGATCCGGAGCGGCGCCGTTTCCGGGTGCCCCAACCTGCAAGGGATCGGCCGTCCTCGTGGAGGGCGTCTCCGCGGTATGGGCCAAGAAGTGCACGAAGTGACACCTTTGCTTCTCTAACACCTGGGAGACCCAGGCGGATCTGCATTGGTCTTCCACCGTTTTCTCCTGCTCAGGGGCGGATTGGGTGGGCTTTGATTTTTTCAGATCTAAGGCGGAATCTTCCTTAGGAAGCTCCTGCGACTCAGATCGGATCTTCACGACGGCGTCCAGCTCAGCGGCGGTCGCGTCAGCGTTACTTACCAGAGCGTTTCCGTCGGAATCGACGGTTTCGCCGATGAAGATGTGGATGCCGCCGATTGGGACGATGGAGAGCTTGACGGGGTTTGACCTAGCCGGAATCCAGAATTTGTCCGGAGGGACGATCGGAAAGTTCCCGACGTAAAGTACACGCCCCACAGCGATCGAGTCGTCGTAGCTTCCCATGGCGGAGCCCTCCCGGTTCCGGCCTCCAGACGCCTCAGGCCCCACGGTGGGTGCCAACTGTCGTTGCTTAGTAGACGGTACCTCGGAGGAGAGATCCTCACGAGGGGGAAAATAAGTAGGGGCCATAGGGCGGAGTGTCCTCGGGACGGTAGTACGCGAGTTACCCAGCTTCGGAACACCTGCACGATGACAGGGCCTACTGCTGCTTGTCTGGAATTATCTGGGCGCTTGCGCGTTGTTACAATGGTTGTGGTTGTGCCTCTAGGGCTCCCGGGATCCGGCTTATATAGACGCACGGATCTAGGGTTTACATGGAGAGTCCTAGCCGGAATACAAGTTGCCTAACTACGGTACAATATCTTGCCGTGTACGTCAAGGATTCGCCTTCCATCTTTGGCCGTGCTGGATACGGATACTTTATGGGTCTCCACGGATCCGACCTCCTTCGTAGGTCGGTTGAGATTCGGCTCCTCGTTCCTAGGCTGGACTTCATCCTTCATGATCAACAGCAACTGGGCCGCCCGATAGGCCGTATGCCACCATCACCATCTGTGGGCCATCCGGGCTTGCCGGATCCAGGCCATGTCGTTGATATACCCATAAAGTATACCCACAACATGCAGCCTATCCAACTCCGCTACCCGCCACTTTGGCCACTTTATTTATTTTTCCCTTTTCTTTTATATGACAATTGACAAATCTTCATTCTATTTTTATGTGGTTCATGCGTAATAATTGAAGGCCATTATTCGGCACATCTCCTCCGAGCATTGTTTTTGTTCTCCACTGAGTAGCGCGCCATAGCATATTTTGACAGTCCACGCTAAATTATAATATTTTTTCTTGATATGATGTTATTTGCGAAATAGCATGTTATATCGCACTAAAACCAAGCCTAACATCAATGTTTCACGAGGTAACTCCTCGTCGCAACAGGCATCGACCACCGCCGTTCACAAACCAACAAGCAGCCCCAGGGTAACCCAATGAGGGAGCAGACAGAAGCCTTACCGAAGATCGCCAAGCGGAGGGTTAACACCATCCGAAGATACCGCGCCTCCAGCCACCGCACGTTGTGAGCTCCAAGACAGTGTCTTCAAGAAGAGCACGACACAAGAGCACGACACAAGAGCACCGCCACTGCCCGATCCGAGGATATTAGTTTTTCACCCGGAGCACGAAGAAGGGCCAAGAGCACCACATCTACACCTTTAAGAAGGGAACGACATCCACAGACGCCACCATCATGGCCCAGGAATGCGAGAGTGTTTGGCCTCCAACACAGGGAACGGGCCATCGTCCCAGCTTCCAGACTGCTCAGATCACCGGATCGACCAGAAAACACAGACCACAATGGCAGTAAGGGACCCGACCCGAACAAACACGACCTCAACTGCTTCAACACCCACACCACCACGGCCCACTCTGACTTGGCACGCTGCAACCACCGCAGTTGCCACCGACACAAAATATGGAAGTTGCAAGGTTGGGGGCAATGAATCCCGATAGGAGAAGTGGACCTCCTACTAGATCGACACCAAACAACCCCCATGGATGATGTCTGTGCCAGACCAAGGGAGGGGACAAGATGGGCTCCCTAGGGCCCATGCCCCTTCCCTTACCTAAGTAGTCAAGACGGCCATGACGAGAGCGCCACCTGATGTCCCACCTGGATTCCTTCCCGCCGGAGCACCTCGCCAGGCCGAGCCGCGCTGCACCGGAGCACCTGCCTGCACTTGGGGGGACACGAGCCCGAGCCACCAACGAAGCGCGAGGACGGGGCCTCACCGCCGCCGTCAACCGCACTGGGCAAGCCCTGCGGCGCTCACCGACGGTGGTGAGGGTGGGGGAGGATGGGGGAGGAACGAGAGACTAGGGTTTCCGTCTCCAGAGTCACCCTGGGGAGAGCGACCCGGGAGGTAGGGTTTCCTTGTTACCGTTGGGTTACTGCTTCATAGGTTGTACATCTATTGAGGAAGAGTAAAATACATCATGGGTCACCGAAGTTGACACCCTAGCCCGCCTCCATCATCGTACACATGAATACACATTCTGTGGTCACTAAATACGGTTGAGAGACCCATCGACGGTCACCAGCGTTTGTACATCGATGTATTCGCTGATGTGGCGACTAGCCACTTCCTTGTACAGAGGGACTATTTCGAATAATAAAAGTCAAAGAGGGCTGAAACGCAAAATTGATAAAGGGATAAGGCTTTCCCCTCCCAACGCCCTTCCTCTCCTCCCGGCGCGCCTCTCCCTTAGCCTCACCGGCGCGCATGGCGTGGCCCCTCCTTCTCACCGGCGTGCGCCACCTCATGCTCGTACACCGGACGAGGCCGAGCAGTGCCGGAATCTGGCTGACCAAGATCCAGAGGAGCAGGTGGTGGCGCGCTGCAGTTGCGCGCGTACCTGGCGACACAACCGGTGAGGCCCGCGAGCTCCTGGGAGGCCAGCTTGATGGCGCGTTGGAGCGGAGCGGGTTCACAGCAGAGGAGCTTCGGCTGTGGCTAGGCCCTGGCTTCCCCTTTTCCTCGGCGGCCGCGTCCTATGTTGTTTCCCCGTCGGCTGCATCTCAGGATCCTCGACCACCGGCGGCCAAAGAATCTTCCCGGCGAGTCGCTGCTTCGTCCCGCAAGCAGCCTCGATGCAGCCAGGGCCACATGGTGGAGGTCCTCGTCTAGGGTGACTCGACCTCGCCGTCATAATTCTCAACGATGACGCACGGCGTATCCAGCGACGTCTGGTCTCGGTGAGCGAGCCGAAAATTAAGTAAGGAGCCTAGGGTAGAAGGATTAGTTGTTTGGGGGTTTTTGGCAAAAATATTGCAGTGCTGGAAACCTTCAAAATATGAGCAGTGGGTCCACTGCTTGCCAAATCAGCAAATACACGGATCTACACTCACTGGTTTTTTTTAGATAAAAGGCACTCAAGTGCCCAACTTTAAATTAACAAAGCCACAAACGGCGAGAACGATACAAAGTGCTGAACCCAGCTTACAGAACGACACCACACACCCACATGAACTACCGAAGAAGCTACACCCGGAAGTGTGATCAACGAGCTCAGCCAAAGCGCCTACGAGACTCGAAGAAGAGATGGAGTCTACAGTGTCGGGCCGGAGCTCACTCGAGAGCGAGCCATTTTCACGCGCGCCTCAACAGACCTCCTCCGTCGCAGAAACGCCACCGGAAGCTGACCACCACCGGGGGCCAACCCTCGTTGCGCACAAACCGAACAGCAGCGCCAAGGAAGCTCGACAAGGGAAGGGACACGGAGCAAGCCTTGAGAGATCGCCGAAGAATCACCTCCGTCACAACCATCGGTGAGCCTCGCATTGTGGGCTCCAAGACGGTGTCTTCAAGAAGAGCACGACACCGGAGTGCCGCCACCGCCCGATCCGAGGATCTTGGGTTTTCACCCGGACCGTAGAGGATCGGAGATTGGCCTCACGGCGCCTTCAACCAAGGGAACGCCGTCCGTGGACGCCGCCGCCGTGGCTCGAGGGGCAAAGGTTTCCCTTTGGCAACATCACCACCAACTACACCCCACAACACTCGACTCTCGGACCACCACGCCGCCCTCACGGCCGTGGTTACCAGCCAGCACCAGAGTCATTGGCTCACCTGCCAACCAACATGACTCCCACCTTCCAAGGCCGCCGCCCCGGCTTCCCAGCTTAGAGCTCAACGGAGAAAAGGAAGAGAACGAGTAGACCTTCGCAGCGAGTACACCGGACCCCCTGCCTGGAAGCATCGAACCTGACTGGAGAGAGCCCTTCCCGAGGATCGGTAGACCAACAGCCCCCGTGGCTGCTGGCAACACCGGATCGCGGGACGAAAGACGATGGCTTCGCATGGCACCAGGCCCCTGCCGGTCCGTGGGAAAGCCAACACGCCTCCCAGCACCCTCACCAACACCGGCAGGCCACCGCCGCCGGCCAAGCTTGCTACCAAGGCAGCACACCGCACCTGACCACTGCACGCACCAACCGAAACGGAGATCACGACCAAATCGGGGCTGGATCTGGGCTCAGAAGGGGCCCGGGGCCCTGCTCGGCCCGTGAGGCGCCAGATCCCAGCCTGGGGCGGCACACAGGGTCGCCGCCGGCCAAGGGGGCCACCAGCACGCCGTCGGGGCGACCACGTTCGTCCTCCCGAGCCCGCCGAGAGAGGAGCTCGCGCCGCCCGAAACCTGCAGCCGCCGGGGCCGCTCCGCGAGGCGACCGCCGCCACGAGCACGCCAGGGATGCGCCGTCTCCACGCCGACGCCGAGGATCCGCGCCGCCGCGCCCGACGCCTAGCGCGGCGCCCTCACCGGCCGTGGGTGGCCCGCGCCGCCACCACCGCGCGAGGGGGAAGGGGGCCCCGCCGCCGCCGGCGCCGCACGGGCTTTGCCCGGCGACGCCCTCTGGCGGCGGCGAGACGGAGGGGAAGGGGAGGGGGGGTCGGGGAGGGGCGCCGCCACGGGCTCCCGGCCGCTCGCGGGAGCGGCGCGAGAGCGCTAGGGTTTCTCCCAAGGCCTACACTCACTGGTGACCGTCATTGATCCTCTAAGCCGTATTGAGTGACCGTATAATGTGTATTTCTATGTACGGTGACTGGGCAGGTTAGGCTGCCAAATTTTGATACGCTGGGTGTATTTTACTCATTGAGGAATTCTCCATCTTGCACAAGCTGCAGCTACCGGTCATTTACTTTTCTTTTTTTTTTTGAACAGGAAGATATATTAACTTTAAGGAACAAAGTACATCGTGGCTCCATAGATCAGAGCATGATACAAGCGTGCAAAGTGGCACAACCCACCAAAGTGGCACAACCCACCAAAGTGGCACAACCCACCAAACGATACCGGTCATTTACTATCACTTCCCTAAAAGGGTTCTATAGGCACCCAGCAAGGACCACGTGGTGAAGGGAAGTGCCTTTTGCTTTGTTTGTTTCTTGCCCTTCAATTACAACACACACTACTAAAAAACTTTTTATTTTTCACGGCATTTGATCTTGATTTTACATTATCTGCTCTGTTTGGTTCAGGTGAAGACCAAGAATGAACTTTACATAAAGGAATAAGAAATTTGCACTTCTGATCGTTTGGAGAAAATTGCAAATAACCACCACAATTCAGGCTAGGGTTTCAAAAAACCACCATGTTATCTGTTTTTTGCAAAGTGCACCGCGTTTACGGTAACAGTTTTGCAGGAAGCACTGATCGGTCAGTTGATGCACTCTAAGCAAGTTTATGACCGGTGGACCCCACTTTAATGCTGACGGCGCGCTACAAGCGGAGACAAACGTTAGGCTGGTTCTAGTTCTAGGGTTTTTTTGTAAAATTTGGGTGGGGCCCAGCTGTCAGATCAGATTTCTCTTCTCTCAATTTCTATCTAAAAATAAAATAAAGAAGAAGCACGCCGGGCGTGGCGTACACCGGCGATAGCCATGACGGGACCGCCGGCCTGCTGCTCCGGTTGGCGGCGGCCAGGATGCGGATTCCTAGGGAGCGGGGACTGGATGGGCTGGGAGAGGTGTGGTAGGCGGGGGCATTGACCCCCGTCCCCGGTGGACCTGACAGGCGGCGCGGGGAGGTGGACCTGACCGGCGGCGGGACTCGGCCACGCGCAGCGATGGCGGGGAGCGGCGAGCTTCAAGGTACGCCCCGGAGAGGCTAGCGGGCGGCGGGATAGACTGAATGGTCACCGGGCGCGACACCGGCGAGCACCGGAGCGGAAGCGCGTGGCGGTGCACTTCGGCAAGCCATTTCACGGCGCGCATGGAAGAAAGTCTTGGTCCAGGAGGACCGGACACTCACCAGGAAGACGAATACGTGCTCAGTGTGGATAGAGGCGGCTTGACGGCGACGGAATCGTCCAAAGAAGGCGGCCGCCGGAGACGAGCACGACATTGATTCCCGGCGATACACGGCTCGACTCTTCGATTCGTTTGGCTTAGATGAACAACACAGCAAGGCGGAGCTCGGAGGATCTCTGTCTTGGTTTGGGGGAGCGTACAACGCCAGCGGTGAGGTTAGCACGACCGTTCGTGACAGGAGCTAGGTCTTGGTCCACCAGATCCCGTCGGAGCCGGAAGGGGAGGGGATATGCTGCGAGTAGGCGCGGTGATGAGCTGCGAGCTGCACCGAATTGGGTGCGGCGCGGTGAGGTTGGCCTGACCGGCGGCGAGAACTAAAGTCGCGGCAGTGTGGCATATGCTCGTTGCGAGAGAAACAGGTAGGCAGCACATAGCGTTGACTAGTCCATGCCAATTTATAAATGACCCCCCCAAAATTTAGAATCTTTCTAAGGTAGCTCCCTTTTAATTGTTCTCTCTGCCACGTCACTCTGACATTGGGCCTCACCGGTTAGAAATCCACTTAACAAGCGTCAACTGACCGATCAGTGCTTCCTGCAAAACTGTTACCGTAAACGCGGTGCACTTTGCAAAAAACAGACAACATGGTGGTTTTTTGAAACCCTAGCCTGAATTGTGGTGGTTATTTGCAATTTTCTCGATCGTTTGGTATATATGTTCATGTTTGCCATATATTGAAATGTGTGCCCACATAAGATTTGCATTGTCAGATGTTGGGTAAATATTCTTATTCGGACATTTGATTGCTCTTCTCTTTTTTTATCTGATTGTGCATGGAAAGAGGAATCTCGAGTTAAAATGCTGATATCCTAAGTTCCTAATACTTACTGCCAATAATTGCTAGCAGCTTTTACACACTAGACTGGCTTTTCTTTTCCGTTGAAGATTAGAGGGGACATGACCAAACTAGCAAATAATGTTTGTGTTTAATAAGATGCGTAGATGAGTACCCGAAGCAAAATAAATACCTTTTAGTTTGCTTATACAACATTATCGGACGATCATTTTAAATTTCTGTCTTCATTCAGTAGATGATCATACATATGTTGTCCTCCATTATAATGCGTTTCTATCCTTCAGTCACTGCTTGAATTGAAACTAAATTGTTTGTGGTCTTCCTTGAAATTCAGAAATCGTCGACCTGATAACGATATATGAATGTGCTTCCATCCAATCAAGTACTTCAGCTCGGGTGGACCTTCCTTTGCCACCTAATCTAAACGGTTTTTGTTCACTTAGAAGATACAAAAACTTTATGTTATGCCCAAACTGCGGACACCATTTATTTTTCAATGTATATACTATATACCTGTTTGTCTTACTATACTTTTCATATGCGATTATGTATTGAAGCCTTCCTGACTATGATATCATTTTGTCTTTTTTACAATATGGGAAGTGTATTCTCCCGATGTATATGCGATCCTTGTTTTATTGGTTATATTGTCCCGGTTCACGCTTTTTACAGTAATTTTATTTTGTATCATATATTTTCGCCGCAACGCGCGGGATATTATCTAGTATCTATAATTTTTCAGAACTTGCGGTGTATTTCTCTTACTAGAGATCGAGTAGGCCTGAAAATAAAACTCAAACTCGCGAGCTAAGCGAGTAGCTCGCGACTTGATTGGAACTCTATGTATAACAAGTCGAGTCAAGTTTCACCTTTTATCGTTAAATGAGTTTGAGCTAAATGAGACGAGTTTACCTAGCTCGCGAGTAGCTCGTTTAGCTCGCTAAAGATCAGTATAAGGTTGTAGAAATGGTCAAGGAAGCTAATCTAGCCCCAAGTGGCCAAGTCTTGCCGGGCCAAGCCCACTTGTACTATATGATACCTGAAGTACACTTGTGGTTTGTCGACTTGCTTTGCAATGTTTCTAGTATGGTTTATGCCTTGTTAATGATCTGCCGATATTATTCTTGCGATATAATCACTGATTGTGGTGGTACCATAGTTGTAATAATTCTTGTGTATCTTTTGTGCTCAAATAATCAGAAAAAATGCATCCTATATTACATATATTCCTTCCACCGTTCTTATAGAGCAACTTGTGAGCTACTCACGAGATTCATGAGACAAGTCAAATTTTAAATCTAAAATAGGTTATTAAATACATCAAGTCAAATTTTAAATCTAAAAGGTTATTAAATAAGTCAACTCAAAGCTAACTCGCTAGTTTATCCAGCTTTAGCGAGCAACGAGGACGAGAGCGTAGGTGCTGCTATAATGGATGGTGGGTGTACACGCCGTAAGCGGCCGGCGCGTGTAACAGTGTTGGGGTGCGCCCGCAAGGGTAGATCGATGGGCGCGCAGATCTACCGACAGAGCGCAAGCTAGGACGGCCGTTGGAAACGTAGAAACTAAGCCTGAGACCGCACGTACTACATGCGACCGGCGCCTGAACTGAATTAAGGGCCAGCGCCTGGATTCGATCCACGACGAGGTACCCTGGCTGCCGCTGCCAGGAGCGCGTGATTGTGATTTTGGTCGGTCGCGCCACCTATCGTGCCACGCCGCCACCTATCGCGTGAGCCGCGACGAGGCACGCACGCATTTGCTTGCTCGTGCCATTTGGGAGGGAGGGAGAGAATGGATGGCGAGGCGCGCGACCCTGCCACCCGCGGTGAGTTGGAGGCTACCTAGCTGTGTCGGGGCGGCTCTTCTGCCAAGAAGAGTCCAGTGCCGACCGTACGTGACTTGATTTGGGTGTCAGCGTCAACCAGGTGTCAGTGTCACCGTCTGGTATAGTCTAAGAAAGTTTCAAGTACCAGTGTTACAAGACTTTGGTTCATCGGCACCATGCTATTTGTGGTGTGCTGTGTGCGTGTGCACAGTACTCCCTCCATTCACAAACTCCTAGGTTAATTTAGTCAAAGTTAAAGATTTGTAAAGTTTAACCAAAAATAGATGGAAAAAATACCTAATGCATATAATTTTAAAACATAAACTTTTAATACACTATATTTTGTATTGCATACGTTGAATGCCTTTTTTCTAGATATTTGGTCAATCTTTACAAAATTTAACTTCAACTAAACTCAGAACACGAGGTAATCATGAACGGAGGGAGTAACACTTGTAATAATATCTAAATCTTTTTATAATAAGTGTAGTGTCTACGATACTATAAATTTTGGACCTAAATATGATCTATGAATACTTCCTCCGGCCGTTGTATGGGTACTATGCGTATGCCTAGATCATTATTTTTTTGGCGACGCAAATGTCAGCGTCGGGGAACCAGAGAGGTGAGGAGGCGGAGTGGGGGAAGGGTAGGCGGCGGGGGTGGTGGTGATGCAGGCACACTGTGTCAGCTGCGGCGGCCGTTGCAGGGAAGGTGAAGTCTTCCATCTTTGGTCGCGGTCTCTCAATAGCCTATAGACAATGGGTACCTACTACCTCGCCGTTTCTGTTCATCCGCCTCGCTGTCTTGACAAGGATATGAAGAAAATTCAGTTGGCTCGTGGCGTGCCGCTCGGGGCTCACTAGCTACTCCCTCTGTATCGGTTTAACATACATTGCACACAATTTAAGATAAAGTTTGGTCAAGAAAATATAAATTATATGTCCATAAAATTTATACCATTAGATTTATATTCAAATAAGATTTCCAATGATATAATTTTTATGACGTATTTTACATGTTTTATTAACCAAAATAATGGTCAAAGTGTTTTCTTAAACTACGTGTGTGCCTGTTAAACCGATACGGAGGAAGTAATAGTGATACTTGCTATCTGTATATATGACTACTAGGTTGCGGCCTGGAAATTGTCAGTCTATATTACTCCCATTTAAAACTAGAAATATAATATTTACATTACATATAAATTCCTCACTTTTGCTGATCTACGTTTTACTTAATTTTTTAGTAAATCTTGTTACTTAGAACTGAAAGTTACTAATTTAGTACTACAATGTTAGTGCAGTTTCCATCCGTTTATTACATATGTTGATTGGGTGTTAATCCAAAATCTTAAAAAGTGAATGGGATTCAAAAAAAAATCCCTTGATTAATACTGGTAAATAATATATACAAAAGTATTTTTAAACAACTTTCTACCTATTATGTATGTGTAACTTTTTTCTACAATTTTTTTCTCATGTGACAGATGTAAACTTTTTCCAAATCTTTTGTGGTTGATTTGAGGGAAAATGCTAATCAACACGAGTCCACGTGCTCGCCATTTGCAAACTTAGACATCACTTTTGTTTTCAAAAATATTCTAAATATTTTTTTGGAGTATGGATATAAACATGTCTATGAATATTTCTATAGCAAAAGCTGGAAAATAGAAAAGGACGGGTAAGTAGTGAAATTATCAAATATATGGTTTACTACGCACAGATTTCAGTTTCCATTATGTGATTAATTTCGAGGATAATCAAAGTTATTTTTGAAAAGAACCCTAGAATTATAGGAATTCTATAGATAGATATTTACGTATTATATCTAGAATATTCATTGATAATAAGTATCTAGGACTTGGATATTATGTATAGCATGATTAATATGGTTCCCATTTGCCCAACCAACGGTATTGTAAATGGGTCTATGTATGTATATAACAAAATAGTACATAACAGGGTATGGGTATCACCCCCCACCACCACCACTCCATTATTAAAATATAAGGTGTACTTTATTTCGCAAACACAAGTGTTTGACCAACAAGAAAACAATTACTGACATTAGTTTGTCCGAAAAATACTTACGTATGAATGTGATTTGCATATCATAAATTATATATGCAGATAGTTTATGTGATAAAAAATATGACAATATAGTAAAAGTACTTACTTTTGAATATTGGTGGGAATTAAATTAATCACACATGTATTGATGGAGTAATTGTTTGTAACTTTTTGTTAATGAAACTGGATATGTCTTATATTTTGAAATAGATTCAGTAGATACTAAGAAATATGTGGTTCGTCCTAAATTTGCCGTGTGGAATAAACATTTAGAGATGTTGCCATGTGTAAACACACTATGTTTGTGGAAATATATAATAAAAATCTAGAAATGTTAATTATTTTTTATTAATGTTGCACAAAATGTACCTCCTATCATTTGGCGGAAAATAAAGTTTCACAAGCATTATTATTCCACTAGTGAAGACATCGAAGAATATGCATAACTAATGTAATAAAATGATTGAACTAATGACAATGTCAGTTGTCATTTCTCTAACATTCATTTATTTCTATTTAAGAAAGAACGACACATTCTTCCGCCAAAACTGACATGTTTTCCCATTGTTGTTAGTTTCACTCTCTTACCATCTTATTTATTTTTCACAAATTGTAAAACAACTTGGATAGTCCTTAGTTGTTCTCATAGTGTCACTTACGACATAAGCCCACAACGAGATTTTTCTCTTTCTCTATCCGGAGTGGTGTTGGACAACAATGTAAATTGATGGATCTTCGGGTTGAGTTATTCAGATGCTACAGGGTAAATCTGGAAGTACAACACTTGTCAATTTTTCACACGTTTGAAAATCTCCTTTGCTCCATGAAAATTTAAAGAAGGCTCGAAATGCATGTGTGTGGTCATTTTTAAAATTAAAAAATTAAATCGTGGAATTTTAGTACTCCGTATTTCAATATGAAAATTTTCTGCATATATTCCAGCTGCATGGTCTTCTACAACTTTTGTCATATATTATGTCTGGTTGTAACTTATTTTTTCTCATTTATGTATTGTTGATTTGGAGGAAAATACTAGGAAACTACAATCCACAACTAGTTGCGGGTGCACCCCATATTTTCATATCACACTTACAAGTTTTTAAAAATAAAAAAACATAGATCTAGATTGTGTTGTAACTTTTGTATTCGTGAAGTTTCATCCAAAAATATAACTCCATGTGACCTACACAAAAGGACCAAATGATGTCTGAATAGTATAGGAGACTATTCACTTATGTCTTCTCTTTTTTGCACATATCACACATGGTCGTATTTTGACACACAATTTTGCATGTGCATAACATATAACGTAACCAATGTCCATGATTTATTTTCACATCTTCTAAAATTCAGAAATGTGACATCTTTTTTTTTTTTTTTAGGAAAAGAAATGTGACATCTAATAATAGGATGCAGACACAACTAGTTGTGAAATATATTCACCCTCAGAAATACTGATCAACAGGAAGCCCAGATGTACACACCATAAACGGCCGCCTCGCCAGGAGGCGGCGCATGGGTAGATCGGCGCGCAGATCTACCGGGAGAAGGCAAGGACAGTAGCGCCGGACGCCGGTACGTGCGTGCCGGCCGTTGGAAACGTACAAACTAATTCAGCCTGAGACCGCAGGTACGTAGGGTACGTGCGACTGGTGTATCAGATGAGGCCACCTGATAATTGTTTCGTCCTCGCGCGCGCGCGCGCGCCTGACCTGAATTAAGGGCCATCATCGGCCGGATCGTCCGATCAACGGCGAAGCGGTGGGTGGCGCGCGGTTAGACTTAGACATGCATGATGGTGATTTTGGTCGGCACGGCACGCGTTTGCTTGCTCGTGCTCGTGCCTCGTGGGATGGAAAGAATGGAAGACGAGGCTCGCCGGATGGCGACGCCGCGACCGCCAACCATGGTGAGTTGGAGGCCATTGCTAGCTGTGTGGGGCGGCTGTTCTCACAACTCACAAGGAGAGGCCCAATGGCGTACGTACGGCGGTCGGCGCATGATCTGGGCGTTTGTCTGTCTCGTGTCGGCGCGGATGCTGCTGTGGCATCGTCGGGTGTGGGTCGCCGTCTAGTTATGTTTATGGGCCTCTTGTTCCTAGTAGAATAATGACGTCACCGTTTTTATTGTTATTTCTTTTTGTGTTATTCACAATCTAAACGTTTTTTTCAAAAAGCAACAATTTTTATTTTCCAAAATCTGAACATTTTTAAAATCCGAACGATTTAAATCATTTTTTGCTTTTTTAATCTTCATTGCAACCCTGCTTGTAACTTGAAAAGGTCTTAATTGCAATCACACTTGTAACTGGACAAAATATGATGCAAGCACACTTGCAGCATACTTTTAACTGGATTTTTTTTTTAGTTGAAACTCGACTTCCAACTGAAAATTTAGTTGCAACCCATTTGTAACAGAAAAAACTCAGTTGCAATCCATCAGAGAACTGAAAATTTCAGTTGCAGTGCAACTCATTTTTAACTGAAAAATCTTAGTAACAATCCTCACTTATAACTGAAAATCTTAGTTGCAACTCCACTTGCAAATAATAAGGCACCAATCATGATGCAAATCTATTGGTGTGGACTTAACCGAGCCTAAATTCCATAGATTTTTTTCCCATATAGGTTGTTGGGTTTGTAGGATTTGAAACGGTAGAAATTTTCCTATGATCCAATTTGCATGCAAGTCCATAGAAAAAAAAACTTTGGTGCCAACCTAATGGATTTCTTTGTTTATTTGTACACACAATGCTTCAAAGTTGAAGCCTTGTTTTCCTCAGCGGAACCAAACGACATGTTTCCCAAATTCACAATTTCGGAGCATTCAGCATGTCATATGTGTTGAAGTATGAATGATTATAAGATCGATTTTTAAACACTCCCCGATATAGTGAAGTTTTGCTGGCTGGCGCCCGTGATTTTTTTCCCTCTGTTGGAGGGGTGTTCCACGTTAAAATCTTGTGTCTCCACTGCATTTTCATTATTGTTCTTCGTTATTTCCTTGTCGCGTTTATAACAAAACCAAACGACATGTTTCCCAAATTCATGTGTCTTCAATTTTGTAGCATTCAGCATGTCATATGTGTTGAAGTATGAATGATACGTGTCGATTGCTAGCATTGCTGATTTTTTCATTTGAGAGAAGTAGCATGATTTTTAGAATTCCAGATTCTCCTAAACTAAAGCTTGTATCCAATTCGAAGGCCCTATCCCAATTTAAAAGTTGAAGCTACAATTTTGCTAACCAGATACTAGGTTCATCCGTGTCATGAAAAACAAACTCATACATGTGTACTGCCCTGTTGACCATTGGTCCCAAACCATTAAAACCGCAACAAACCGGCATCCCAGTTTGCACACGGATTGGGTTTAGATCAGGTAGACCGTCAAAGCGGCTAAGCATCTAGACCACTCAGCCGGTCGATAGACGCCCCCGTGAGATTCCAGTGTCATTGTCGACATGAGTTGTCAAACATATTCAGTATTTTCCCCCAGAAATATGTTGGTTGCAGACAACGCAATCAATCAAATAACTAAAGAGAGATAAGAACGAATCACTTATTGATTGCACCGACCAAACAAAGGTTCAGATGCAGCTATCCACATATTCAGAACACAGGTCCAGGTTGATTCTGCTAGCCACCTCTAAGAGGTGCATTATACACCGTTGCTCCTGAGACACATCATCATCATAAAGCCAGGAAGTTTCTCTTCCCGGAAGAGCACTTCAGCGGAATACTACGCACAAAAATTGGACACCACTAGATGGAACTGGTGAACCAACGCACAAAGGCTTTTCGATAGTGGTACTAGGGTTAACTTAACAAGGTACATAGATGATAGGTCGTCGAAACTAGGATGACACGCGCATTCTCTTTACATCATTCTCGGGTACGCTTGCATCTGCACCGTTGCCGCTGGCTTCCCCCAGCTTTGGAACCTACAAATTGACACAAAGCAATCTTCAGTGACAGTCCTACGTTCTACCAGATGATCTATCTCTATAAGAGTTTGTCGGTTGACTGTTTGTAGAAGAATATCAATTTTCTCGAAAGGAGAAAGAGAGTCCATATATCTACGCATGAGCTCACCTTCTCATCAGGAACAAGGGCATATCTTTCCGAGGGGGAGACCCAAACTTTGGCTGAAAACATCACGAAGCACCATTAGTGGTCTGTCTGAAAGGGTGCATCTGCTAGTATATGCAGCTAAGAGAGACAGCGTCGCTACCAACCTGAAAATGGAACAGCTGTTGAAGACTCCAACTTCTTGCAGCCAGAACCATCTGGGCTTAAGGCATCAATCAGCTTCGGAGTATTCCTTCAGGATGGTACAAGATGATATTTGTTAGTTCGCATTATTAGAGGTGATCAAAGGCTACAAGTGCTTAACTTGGGAAAATAAATACATTCCACAGGAACCACCTGTCAACTATTTCACCATGACCAAGTTGTCCACTAGTACCCCTTCCCCATGCGAAAACATTTTTCTTTTCTGTAAAAGCAAGAGTATGCCTCCATCCGCAAGCAACTTGGGCAACTTTCTGCAGTAGCATCACAAGAAACAGCAGTTTAAAATTATATTCACAAGAATCAAGAACCGGCTTTGGGTATAAATATGTTGGTTATGACTTCTATGATTCATTTAGCCCTCCCAGAAACATGGCATACCTGTTCCTCTGGAAAATTAATCTCCACTGGGGAACAGTGATCCTCAATATCGCCAGCACCAACTTGTCCAAACTGCACATGAAAATATGAGACAATCAGTGCAAACAACGATACACCACCTGGACAAGTAAAATACACCTGAAACATGCTACGTGAAGCATTATACATCTAAGCGCCTCGCAAATACCACCAATTTTAAGAAAGGTATAGTTGGAATTCAAGCCAATCTCAGCATGCAAGTTCCATTGCCCAAAAAAAAAGTAACTGGATCGCAGAATATCACTACACCACTGGCTGTAGAATTGTGACAAACTTATCAGATGACCACAGGGACAATCAAAAGGCTCAAATCTGTGGATTTATCAGAATTCTATGCATTACGGATAGTCATTATCATTAGTAAGGTATAGGTGTGGTATAACCGGATCCTATATAGTACAATGTCTCAAGGCTGTATCAAACCATGAAAACAAGCATTTGGAAGGAATAAATGTATCCGATGTGAAGTGGAGGAACTTGAGCGAACAATGATTGATAATCTGATACCGTTCAACCATGCACATAGAAACAAAAATAATAAATCACATTCCAAAACTCGACTGGTCAAGTTGAAAACAATAAAAAGTTTATCTTGTTTTTCGGTGCAAAGGAACCATCATGACATGACGCTAGCAACCAAATGCATACACAAAAATTGTTTACTGCTCGGCTCCGAATTAGAGATCACATTACGAATAGCCTTATCTTCCAGAACTTGGCACTAACCTCTGATGGCTGGAAATAAGAACTCAAGCAAGAAATTTCCGTGGTTATACATCAGGCAAAGAACAAAACTAGCCCTCTTTCTGAGTGGTCACAATCCTTGATGTAACTATGTATTTTTCATCGTTTGGGTGCTTCTGCCCTGTACATATAATGTTTCTTGTTTTTAAAAATATTATGAGTAGGATCCTGCCTACTCCCTCCGTGCGCTAATATAAGATGTTTTGAATAGTTTTAAAGTAGACTGGATTCAAACTAAAAGGAATGAACCTACACACTAAAAGTAGACTAGATACTAACATGAGTGAATCTATACAATGGCTAAAACGTCAAACATTTTTAGACGGAGGGAGTAGTTTCTACTGTCCTCTCCAAAGTAAAATGGCCTTTTGGAATCATGAATAAAACTACGCAAGAAAAGATTTGGTTGGTAGTTTTAGTAAGATACCTTGTTCCATCCCCATCCATAAAGCTTTCCATCTGATGTAAGTGCCATTGTATGCCTCCATCCACCTGAAATCTAAATCAGCAGAGTGCAAGTATATAAAAGTTATAAACCTTCTTCCCGAATCTCAATAGATCAACACATTTGCACTGAAAAATATGCAAAAAGAGAACTTAATGGCTGTAGAACATTAGTCTTGCTCGAGGAACTTTTTAGGGATGAATAGCATATAACAGGTTCCAAGTTCTTTACAAGACTATTACAGTTAAACTAAATTGCATAGCCCTACGGGCCAACATGTGCATATTAGCATATGAACTGCAGTTGCAGATCTCAATCCAACAAAATAAACACAGAAAACTAAGTACATATGTGAATAATTTGTCAGTATTCCATGGCAAGGAATGAGCAAATGCTTTGTTTTTTTTTAAGAATGTTGTTGGTGTTAGCTAATACCTGGGATGTAGAGCTATCTTTTAAGGCATCTACTTTGTGTGGAACTAAATGATCTTCAAAATCACCATGCCCTAGTTGACCATATTTGCTCCAACCATAAGTGTATAAACTACCAGAAGAGGAAACAGTAATGGTATGACGCCATCCACATGCAACAAGCACCATCTTCTCTTCCTACAAGAGAGCAAACAATAAGAACATAGACAAACCATGAAAGAGAACACAAACATAGAACGTAAAATAAACAGGGGAATAGAAAGAACAAACAGAAAAGGGAAAACTAGTGCGTTCCATAGCCAGAACTGTAAACGATAATACATGTGTGTAATTTCAAAGAGCACAGTAACCTGCAGGATGACTGGAAAACCATATCTAAGCTTCCACTAATCGTCCCAACAAACTATTTGTATTCTAGAAGTCCATTTAGGCAAAAGATTCTTCTGAAAGTGTTCCCATTTATAACTATGAAATGTGGTATGTGGATTGTACATCTTCAGGCTTGAAGCCAATTCTAATTTTTAGAGATGTATCCTTCAGTTCAACATCAGCACTCAGGGATATGGTGGTTGGCTGACAATACAACTCCAGAACACAGATAGAGATGGCAAGTTCTATTTCCATTCACCCACTGTTGAAGGGAACAGTGGGAGTTTATCTGTGGATCTCAATCTTAAAAAAGTGATGCCAACTATAGATCACTTACCTCTACCAAAGATACTTTTTCAGGAACATATCGGTCATTACGATCACCAAGACCCAAGTTTCCATATCGACCCCAGCCCCATCCATAGATGTCACCATCTTCAGTTACTGCAGCGGTATGTTCAGCGCCAGCAGCAATCATCTTCACACAAATACCCTACACAAATTTTGGACCATTAGCTCTTAATAGCCGCACACATCATGCAATAGGCGGGTCAGGATGTCCACGTTGTCATTACGTACTTGGAAGTTATGAAAATACATTTTCTCATAGCCATTCTAATAACATGAGAGGATCGAAATCAACAATGCATCTCATGATGAGTTTAGCTATTATAAGGTGCTGGGATGTCAATACAAAAGACTTGCGCTAGGCTGTATATCATATGGTACAAATCATAGCAGCGTTTTTCCTGTGGCACACATCCTTACAGTTACAGCAACAGAATCAATCAAAGATTCTTGTCACGGGCAAATGCCAGAGAACGAAAGCTGGAACAAAAAATATTCCTTCTGGCTTGTAGCAGCGTCTGTTATCCAAAAATAGTGCTAGTACTATATAAGAAAAAGAGTTTACCTCAAAAGCTTGTATCTTTTGTGGGAGCAGCGAATCTTCAGTAGTTCCTAGACCAAGCTGACCGTTTTGGTTACGCCCCCAACTAAAAGAAACATTATCAGAAGTTCAGAATAAACAACAGTCAGCGGAAACTCTGCAAGAGCAATGCAAATGCTGCGATCTGAGGAGCTGATCCCACGAGGCACCAACAGTGAAGTACACCGAACTAGTATACGCAAGTACGAAGCTGTCGACAGCCGCCTCACCTCTGCACTTCGCCGTCCATGGTGACGGCGAGGCAATGGCTGTCCCCGCACGCGAGCTGCTTGATCTGTATCCCCTGCAGCGCCTTGACGGGCTGCGGCGTGAAGACGTCGCTGGAGTTGCCGTGTCCGAGCCTCCCGAAATCGCCCCACCCCCAGCTGTAGACCTGCTGCTCCTCCTCGGAGTAGGCGGTGGTGTGGTCTGCCCCGCAGATGACGGAGGTGATCCCGGGCGCGTCGAAGCCGCTGATGACGGTGGGCACGAGGCGGTCCTCGGCGTCCCCGTGGCCGAGCTGCCCGTCCTCGCCCCTGCCCCAGGAGCACAGCACATTGCCCGCTGCAGCGAAGACAGCAACCGTCAGTGAGCAGAGCAGCTCGATCCACACGGTTCTTGGACCCTCCCCGAAACACAAGCCGCTCGACGAAATGCTCCCCCCGCCCCAAGAAAAGGAAAAGGAAAAGAAAAGAAAAGGCGTGCGATTGGCTCACCGAGGAGGGCGACGGAGTGGCTGGCGCCGGCGGAGACGAGCACGACGGCCGGCGGCGCTTCGTGGGCGGCCGCTTCGTCCATCTACCTACCTACCTGGGTCGCCGATCCGGGCTCTGGCACTGAACTGAGCTGGACCGGCGGCGGGATGAAAATATCTGGCCGCGCGGGCGCCAATAATTAGATGAGGTGATAATTACACCGAGCGGCGCGCTGTATCTCGACGGCGAGGGAGGGAGGGCAGGGCCAGAATGCGCGGCCGAGAGGCGGGGTTTTAAGCGGGGCGCGGGGCCGGAGGCGGCCGCGACGATAGGATGGGCGACCTGCCGGAATTAACTCGCTAGCGTACAAACCCCATGTGGCCGCTTAACAGTGCGCGACCTGGCGGTGACTGAGTGAGTGGTGCGAGCTCGAGGCGGGGCCTCCAGCGAGTAAAGGGCGGGACGGGGAGGTGGACGACGACCTCGGCTTTGCTCCGGCGGGAGAGGAGCTCCGTCACCCTGACAATGGGGCTCGGAGTTCCCCGGACCCAGGTGGCAGAGGGCGGGTAGGTACTAGGTAGTGAAGCGGAGTTGAGGTTTCGGAGACGGGGACGACGAGCTAGGAGGGCCACTCGTTGGGGCATGGGGAGTGAAGAGGACGAGAGCGCGCGACGTCGCCTTCTCCGGCTTATCTGAATTTTAAACTCCCTTCCGCTGCTGCGCACCAATTATCAACTTTTTCTGGCTGCTTCCGTGTCAGATCAATTGCTGCCTGCCTGCCGGTGGAAGGAAGAAGCTGGATATTCCGGCAGGATCTTCGCCGTGAGAAAGAGTGAAATAGCGTGACAAGGATTGCCGGCATGACAAAGCACTAGCGAAACGTGGTAAACCGTCCTGATAAGATGTGAGAGTTACACGGGCGGGCCCTCACTATGGGCTCTTTTTTTTGGCAAAAATTACATCGATCTATTAATAATCATTAACAGTAGATATAAAAAAGCTTAAAAGTAACAAAGATTATAAATAGGTCACTGGACCACTTAGCGACGACTACAAACACTAGCGCGAGCCGAAGGCACACTAAAAGTACTGTGCATTTACGTGAAAGCAACACGGAAAACGAAAATAGGTAGATTTTCATTTCACTAAAAATAGATAGGCTAAATTACATGGTATTTAAACCAAAACTACGACAGATGTATCTACTCACCATCCAGTGCCCTACGACAGTGTGTCTACTCCTCGGCGTCGTCCGCCCTGGCATGGCCGAAGGCGCCGGCCTCATCGAGATGCAGTTCCACCGGCTGGCGTGCTATCGAGGCACAGTGAGGCTCGATCCTGCGCCGCCTCCACCATCTCTAGGAACTCCACGTCCACGGTCCACCTCCTCCTATCGGCTCTGCCTCGCCTCCACCACCGTCTCGAGCGCCTATAGATGTGGCTCCGCCAGGGAGACATGCACCATGTTGCGCCTGCTGGCCATGGATGTCCTCATGTCACCTAGAGCATGCCACTCAGCAACCATGAGCTGACGAGCGGACTCGGCATGGTGAGCGGTCTCGAACGATGGGAGAAGAGCCATGTGGTTAAAATTAGCCCAGGTGGTGATCTTGCGGCGAGACATGGCTAGTAACTAGCTAGGGTTTGCCCGTCCACATTGTTGCAGTGCCATTCTTGTAGGCCACAGCTATGGCAGGAAATGAGAGGTCGCACATGGGAATAGCTAAGGCGTGCGTGTAGGAAACGATCGGCCGGGCAGGAAGCCGGCCGAACGGTGAAGACAACAAAAATAGTGTTTACCAACTCGTTGGAACTCCAAGCGTAGAATGATGCAGCAAAGGCAACTTTTCCCGGAAGGATGACTCAAGGTGACAAGGTATTAACTTGTCAATGCCTACAAGTAGTAGACTAGGGTTTCGTTGGATGTAGAGGGCAAGTAGATCTCGAAGGTTTCAGCCGAAAAGTACTCGACGATGTAAAAACTAGGGTTTGTAAGACAACGATTCGATACTTTCTTTGTCCCTCGACTCCCTTATATAGGCGGTGGAGCCGAGGGTTTCGTAATACACAAGTTTACAGAGTCCGGGAGGGTTTCTAACCCATCCCGCAAGATTACAAGTATCATTTCCTAATACAACTCTTAGCTTTCCTTAATAGCATCTTGGGCTTCCGAGCCTTCTTATTCTTCGGGTCATGGGCCTTTAGTAAACCCCGGGTACCATCTTCGGCAGGCCCATTGGGAATGCCTATGTCAGTAGCCCCCGAGATTTTACTTGAATTGCAAAATCAGGGAAAATCTCCAACTTTAACCATTCAATATACCTACCGAATTTATCTCATATCTTTTAAATATGCAATTCTATATTGTACAGGGATAATGGTAGTTGGGGCTAGTTCATCTGACGGATTAGGTACTAGTTAACTGCTCTAGTGGCAATCCACAAAAACCTACTTCAAGATCACGTCCCTGGACATGATCTCGGGATACGGTGTAAACTTCGACAGTGCTTAAGGTCTTACCATTCGTCGAGTCCCAGTCATATTTTATCGGGTACCTAACGCGTCCGTTAGGATTTTCTTCGTATCTGTTGATACGGAAAAAGTAGCAAACCGACGTCAGAGACGGCGCTACGCCGCGTGAACGGATCGGGGTCTTACCTTCGCAATGTTTTGCGGCATTCAGAGATTATTCGCTATTTTGGCGCTCTGAGAATATATTGTCGAGTGCTTTTTCGGCTGTTGGAATAGCACATTTTATCGAGTCAATGTATGACTTATTTTGCCTTCCGATGGGAGTATATGTAGAGTTATTTGTATAACTCGAAATATGCTCACTTCTTCTTTTTTTTCTTTCTTTCTCTTTTTTATAATTTCATCGGGCACGCGAACAGCGTTCCCGATGGGAGTAGCCCCCGAGGCTATAGCCAAGAACTTGTGTTTGGTTGTAGGCTCAACACTTTATTGCCTCATGTCAATATATTTTCATTCTGTCTCGAACTTTTTATATTTATCGGGTGCGCGACCAGCGCTCCCGATGGGAGTAGCCCCCGAGGCTATGAACAAATGCTTGTATTTGGTCATAGGCTCTCGACATTTATATTTTGTCATACTCGAATTTTTCTTTTTTCCAAAGTAGCCCCCGAGCATTTGGGCAAAAACTTGTATTTGTTCCAAGGCTCCCGAAACAATCGTCTGCTATCGCCATTCTTCCAAACTGTCGTATCCAAAATTTTCTCTTGCCAAGGTGACATCATTGCTGATGATAGCCACGATTACTGTATTGGGAAAACGCGAGAACTCTCTCTCTCTGGGTTGTGGGCCGAATTTTCGCACCAGTTTGACACGTCGCGCAAGTGGGGGACACACGTCCTCCGCTTTTCCTGGCGCACGTACTGTAGCTGCTGCACTTTCTCGTCTATATGAAATTACCGTTTACCCCTTGTCCACGTGTACACCATCTGTCCCGCACTCTTTCAATCCAACAGCGTGACGGTTCACCGCACCTCTATATAAGGGCGTCGTCTTCCTCCTCTAGTCCTTTCGCTCGCGCCGCACTTATGCTTCTCCTCTGTAAGATCCTCCATTGCTCTCCTTGCTCCAAGCACTCAACTACACTTCGCACTTTGCTCCGGCGCCATTGTTGATGCCTCCGCGCAGACTCACTAGGCATAGCACGCCTGAGTCGAAGATGGCGACCGAAGATCTGGGGAACACGGAGTGGGAGAGATCCAAAATCTCCCCTCAAGACATCAATCTGCTGAAGAAACTGGATCAGCAAGAAGCAGGACGCGCTTCGCTTCCCCGGCGAAGAGAGTTATCCAACCCCTCCAATGGAATACCGGGTCGTTTCGTCGACCACCTCATCCGTGGTCTTTGCCCCCATCCACAATTTCTTACGGGGTTGCTTTTCATGTACGGACTGCAACTTCACCACCTTACTCCCAATTCCATCCTCCATATCTCAATCTTTATCACGCTTTGCGAAGCTTTCCTTGGAGTCCAGCCTAACTGGTCTCTATGGAAACGCATTTTCTTTTGTCGCCGTAATGGCTCTGCCAATGTTTCTGATAACATTGGTGGCGTTGTTATTTGCGTCCGCCCCGACGTTGAGTACTTTGATGTCAAATTCCCTGACTCAGTACAAGGGTGGCGCAAAAAGTGGTTGTACATTCATGAGGAGAATCATGGCTCTGTTGAAGACAACATCCCCTTTTGATGTACCGAGAAAATTTGTCGCCGTCGATCCTGGGACGCAGAGGCTACCGACGAAGAAAAAGCGGCGACAGAAGCCTTGATGATGCGCATCCATCAGCTCCAAAACACCCGAGGACAAGAATTGTCGGGTGTCCAAATCACGGCGTACTTCCTTAGGATCAGGGTGCAGCCTCTGCAAGCCCGAAAAATCCCCTTTGGATGTATGCTGGCAACGAAGATGTAGATCGTTTGTCGACAGATTTATCGGTCAAGGACTTAGAGAAACTTGTCCGAAAAATCTCGTCGTTGAACAAGAAAGACACCGTTCCTTCAACTTGCCGCGTGACGCCATTCAGCGCCACCAACGCACTCCCTCAGGTGATATATTGCTGTCATATTTTTATTTATGGACTCCTTCTTTTTCCCCTTTGGTACTGCCAGTTCTTGGATTGCTATGACTGATATGAATCTATGTCGACATATTTCTATTTTGTGCAGAACCATGACACTACATCACCTCTTCCTCCCCTTCCTGAAGGTGGAGATGTCGAAGAACGGGCCGTTGTCACCGATGACAACCAAGGTACTTCTCGCCTTGAGAGTGAAGTCGCGGGTTCTCGAAAATCCGCGGCATCCTCTGAAAAAGAGATTGAAACTGAGGCCACCGAATCAACACAATCTTCTCTCCCAGCTGTTTCCCTGAAGAATAAGAGGAAAAGGGATGACGTTGTTGACTCCGGCACCTCCGAAGCCGGTGCTGCACGTGCCAAAGAACCTGCACCTGATGCTGGAAAGAGAGCCTTTGACCCTTACGACGCTGCTCTTATCAGCTCGTAAGTTTTTGATGCACTATACTTGTTTATTTTTGATAATGCTCTCTTTTGTTTCTTATCTTGTCGCTTTATTTTTGTAGTGGCGACGAAGGTGAGGATACACCTATTGACGCGACTGCTCGAACGAGCACGTCCCGTACTTTAGTTGTTTCTGAATCTCGACCCGATGGGGACGAAACTTCGCCTCCCCAACAAAACATCGAACAGCCGCCACCAGTTGAGAGCCCCCGAGCTTCTTCTCCAAAGAGAGCGAGGGTCGAGCCATCCAAGGAACCTATCCAATTCCCTGGTAATTCGTCGACACCTTCATTGGATGATGTAAGTTCCAAGCCTTTTAATGCTTCCATCTCCCCTTTGTTTTTTTTTTGCTAAGTGTTGTCAAATTTATACTGGCTATATTGACTTTCTTTCTCCCTTGGTCGTCTCTTCAGCCTTTAATGAAGGAATTTATTCGTCTCGGTACTCAATTCATCGGGTACCGTGACCATACCAAAAAGCTGGAAGGTATTACTTTTATTCTCCTCCTCTGTTGCATGTGTACCATTATTTTTTATCATGATATCTGACTGTCGTTCATTTTGCCAGGAGATCTTGCGGAGGCCAACAAGCGTGCTGACGCTCTTGCTACTAAGTTAGAGCAAAGCGAAAAGGCTCGCGAGAAAGCTGAAGAGGATGCCAAGAAGTCTAAGGAAGATGCCGCCACTGTCGGAGAACTCCGAAAAAGACTTCACGACGCGGAAACTTCTCTGAGTGAGAACATAACTCAACAATCCGCTCGTGAACAAGAAATCCTTACTCGCTTGGAGTCACAATGTCGACGTTTTATTAGTAAGTGCCCAGATCCTTGATGTATACGGGTGCTTCTATTCTTGTAGACAGTGTTGGGCCTCCAAGAGCAGAGGTTTGTAGAACAACAGCAAGTTTCCCTTAAGTGGATCACCCAAGGTTTATCGAACTCAGGGAGGAAGAGGTCAAAGATATCCCTCTCAAGCAACCCTGCAATCACGATACAAGAAGTCTCTCGTGTCCAACACACCTAATACACTTGTCGATGTATAGGTGCACTAGTTCGGCGAAGAGATAGTGAAATACAAGTGGTATGAATGAATATGAGCAGTAACGGCGCCAGAAAAGTGCTTGCTGGCGTGCAGTTGATGGTACTAATATTGCAAGAAGTAAAGATGCAGTAAAACAGTAAACAAGCGATGATTCGATGTTTGGAAACAAGGCCTAGGGATCATACTTTCACTAGTGGACACTCTCAACATTGATCACATAACTGAATAAACAAATACTACTTTCTCTACACTCTCTTGTTGGATGACAAACACCATTAGTTGTGTAGGGCTACAAGAGCACCTCAATGCCGGAGTTAACAAGCTCCACATTATTCGATGTTCATATTTGAATAACCTTAGAGTGCATGATAGACCAACGCAATTATACCGAGTACTAACATAGCATGCGCCTGTCAACATTAGCTATGAAAGGGGGAATAGATCACATCAATACTATCATAGTAATAGTTAACTTCACAATCTACAAGTGATCACAATCATAACCTACGCCAAGTACTACATGATGCACACACTGTCCACATTACATCATGAAGGAGGAATAGACTACTTTAATAACATCACTAGAGTAGCACATAGATGATATTCAACTAGATCACAAAGCTCATGATCACATAAAGATCACATGGAGAGAGAGATGAACCACATAGCTACGGTAGAGCCCTTAGCCTCGAGGGAGAACTACTCCCTCCTCATCATAGGAGACAGCAGCGGTGATGAATATGGCGGTGGTGTTGATGGAGATGGCGGTGATGTCGATGAAGAAGCCTTCCGGGGGCACTTCCCCGTCCCGGCGGCGTGCCGGAATAGAGACTCATGTCCCCCGAATCTTGGCTTCGCGATGGTGGCGGCTGCGTAACTTTTCTCGTCCCGTGGCTTTTCCGTATCGAAGATTTAGGTCAGGGACCTTTATATAGGCGAAGAGGCGGAGTCGGAAGGCTGACGAGGCGGTGACACAATAGGGGGCGCCCCCCCTGGGCCGCGCCGCCCTGTCATCTGGTGGCCCTGTGGCCCCCCTCTGGTGGCTCTCGGGTGTTCTGGAAGCTTCGTGGATTAAGATGCCGGCGTTGATTTCGTCCAATTCCGAGAATATTTCCTTACTAGGATTTATGAAACCAAAAACAGCAGAAAACAGGAACTGACACTTCGTCATCTTGTCAATAGGTTAGTTCCGTAAAACGCATCAAAACGATATAAAGTGTGAACAAAACATGTAGGTAATGTCATAAAACTAGCATGGAACATAAGAAATTATAGATACGTTGGAGACGTATCAAGCATCCCCAGCTTAGTTCCTACTCGCCCTCGAGTAGGTAAACGATAACAATGATAATTTCTTAAGTGACATGCTACCAACATAATCTTGATCAACATTATTGTAAAGCATATGAGATGAATGCAGATTCGAAGCAATGATGAAGACAATGAGTAAACAACTGAACCATATAGCAAAGACTTTTCATGAATAGTACTTTCAAGACAAGCATCAATAAGTCTTGCATAAGAGTTACTCATAAAGCAATAGATTCAAAGTAGAAGGTATTGAAGCAACACAAAGGATGAATAAGTTTCAGCAATTGCTTTCAACTTGTAACATGTATATCTCATGGATAGTTGTCAACACAAAGTAATATAACAAGTGCAATAAGTAAACATGTAAGAATCAATGCACACAGTTTACACAAGTGTTTGCTTCTAAGATAGAAAGAATAGGTAAACTGACTCAACAATAAAGTAGAAGATAGGCCCTTCGCGGAGGGAAGCATTGATTACTATTTTTGTGCTAGAGCTTTTATTTTGAAAACATAGAAGCAATTTTGTCAACGGTAGTAATAAATCATATGTGTTATGTATAAGACATCCTATAAGTTGCAAGCCTCATGCATAGAATACTAATAGTGCCGCACCTTGTCCTAATTAGCTTGGATTAACACGGATTATCATTGCATAACATATGTTTCAACCAAGTGTCACAAAGGGGTACCTCTATGCCGCCTGTACAGAGGTCTAAGGAGAAAGTTCGCATTGGATTTCTCGCTTTTGATTATTCTCAACTTAGACATCCATACCGGGACAACATAGACAACAGATAATGGACTCCTCTTTTAATGCTTAAGCATTCAACAACGTTAATATTCTCATAAGAGATTGAGGATTTGTGTCCAAACTAAAACTTCCACCATGATTCATGGCTTTAGTTAGCGGCCCAATGTTCTTCTCTAACAATATGCATACTCAAACCATTTGATCATGAAAATCGCCCTTACTTCAGACAAGACGAACATGCATAGCAACTCACATGATATTCAACAAAGGTAAAAGTTGATGGCGTCCCCAGAAACATGGTTACCGCTCAACAAGCAACTTATTAAGAAATAAGATACATAAGTACATATTCTTCACCACAATAGTTTTTAAGGCTATTTTCCCATGAGCTATGTATTGTAAAGGCAAAGAATAGAATTTTAAAGGTAGCACTCAAGTAATTTACTTTGGAATGGCAGAAATACCATGTGGTAGGTAGGTATGGTGTACACAAATGGCATGGTTTTTGGCTCAAGGATTTGGATGCACGAGAAGAATTCCTCTCAATACAAGGCTAGGCTAGCAAGGTTGTTTGAAGCAAACTCAAGTATAAACAGTGCAGCAAGACTCACATATGAACATATTGTAAGCATTATAAGACTTTACATCGTCTCCTTGTTGTTCAAACACCTTAACCAGAAAATATCTAGACTTAGAGAGACCAATCATGCAAACCAAATTTTAACAAGCTCTATGTAGTTCTTCATTAATAGGTGCAAAGTACATGATGCAAGAGCTTAAACGTGATCTATATGAGCACAACAATTGCCAAGTATCAAATTATTCAAGACATTATACCAATTACCACATGCAGCATTTTCTGTTTCCAACCAAATAGCAATGAACGAGTTTCAACCTTCGCCATGAACATTAAAAGCTAAGAACACATGTGTTCATACGAACCAGCGGAGCGTGTCTCTCTCCCACACAAGGATGCACTTATTCAAACATAAACAAAAACAAACAGACGCTCCAAATAAAACAAAAGTGCTGTAGTAAAATAAACACATGGGTTATCTTCCAAGAAGTGTTTTCTTTATAGCCATTAAGATGGGCTCAGTAATTTCAATGATGCACTCCCAAGAAATAAGAGTTGAAGCAAAAGAGAGCATCAAAAAGCAAATTCAAAACACATTTAAGTCTAACATGCTTCCTATGCATAGGAATCTTGTAAATAAACAAGTTCATGAAGAGCAAAGTAACAAGCATAGGAAGATAAAACCAGTGTAACTTCAAAAATTTCAGCATATAGAGAGGTGTTTTAGTAACATGAAAATTTCTACAACCATATTTTCCTCTCTCATAATAACTTTCAGTGGCATCATGAACAAACTCAACAATATAAGTATCACATAAAGCATTCTTATTTACATGCATAAAAGTATCATTACTCTCCACATAAGCATAATCAATTTTATTAGTTGTAGTGGGTGATGTCTACGGGTGCTTCTATTCTTGTAGACAGTGTTGGGCCTCCAAGAGCAGAGGTTTGTAGAACAGCAGCAAGTTTCCCTTAAGTGGATCACCCAAGGTTTATCGAACTCGGGAGGAAGAGGTCAAAGATATCCCTCTCATGCAACCCTGCAACCACAAAGCAAGAAGTCTCTTGTGTCCCCAACACACCTAATAGGTGTACTAGTTCGAAGAGATAGTGAAATACAAGTGGTATGAATGAATATGAGCAGTAGTACGGCGCCAGAAAATAGCTTGGCGTGCAATTGATGGTAGTAATATTGTAGGAAGTAAACAAGCGTAGTAACGTACAGTAGCAAGTAAACGAAGAAACAAGCATGATAGCGGTATTTAGGAACAAGGCCTAGGGATTAGACTTTCACTAGTGGACACTCTCAACATTGATCACATAACAGAATAGATAAATGCATACTCTACACTCTCTTGTTGGATGATGAACACATTGCGTAGGATTACACGAACCCTCAATGCCGGAGTTAACAAGCTCCACAATTCAATGTTCATATTTAAATAACCTTAGAGTGCATGAAAGATCATCATGACTAAACCAAGTACTAACATAGCATGCACACTGTCACCTTCATGCTTATGTAGGAGGAATAATACACATCAATACTATCATAGCAATAGTTAACTTCGCAATCTACAAGAGATCATGATCATAGCATAAACCAAGTACTAACACGGATGCACACACTGTCACCATTACATCGTGCAGGAGGAATAAAACTACTTTAATAACATCACTAGAGTAGCACATAGATAAATTGTGATACAAAACACATTGCAATCATAAAGAGATATAAATAAGCACTTCACTATGCCATTCATAACAGTGAATAAGTATTCTGTGAAATATAGCCTAAGAGACCCACACGGTGCACAGTCACCTTTACACACGTGGGACAAGGAGTCTCAGGAGATCACATAAGTAAAACTCACTTGACTAGCATAATGACATCTAGATTACAAGCATCATCATATGAATCTCAATCATGTAAGGCAGCTCATGAGATTATTGTATTGAAGTACATAGGAGAGAGATGAACCACATAGCTACCGTACAGCCCCGAGCCTCGATGGAGAACTACTCCTCCTCATGGGAGCAGCAACGGTGATGAAGATGGCGGTGGAGATGGCAGCGGTGTCGATGGAGAAGCCTTCCGGGCACTTCCCGTCCCGGCGGGTGCGGAACAGAGACTCTGTCCCCCGAGATCTTGGCTTTGCGATGGCGGCGGCTGGAGGTTTTTCGTATCGTGGCCCCGTGGTTTTCGGCGGGGGCTTATATAGGCGAAGAGGCGGCGTAGGAGGGTCGAAGGGTGCCCACACCATAGGCTGGCGCGGCCGGGGCCTGGCTGCGCCACCCTATCATCTGGGCCCACGGGCCCCTCCTGCAGTGGCTCTTGGGTGTTCGGATGCTAGGCAAAATAGGAACACGGGCGTTGATTTCGTCCAATTACGAGAATATTTCGTTACTAGGATTTCTGAAACCAAAAACAGCAGAAAACAGCAACTGGCATCTTGTTAATAGGTTAGTTCCGGAAAATGCATAATAATGACATATAATGTGTATAAAACATGTAGGTATCATCAATAAAGTAGCATGGAACATAAGAAATTATCGATACGTTGGAGACGTATCAGCATCCCCAAGCTTAGTTCTGCTCGTCCCGAGCAGGTAAAACGATAACAAAGATAATTTCTGAAGTGACATGCCATCATAATCTTGATCATACTATTTGTAAACATATGTAATGAATGCAGCGATCAAAACAATGGTAATGACATGAGTAAACAAGTGAATCATATGACAAAGACTTTTCATGAATAGTACTTCAAGACAAGCATCAATAAGTCTTGCATAAGAGTTAACTCATAAAGCAATAAATCAAAGTAAAGGTATTGAAGCAACACAAAGGAAGATTAAGTTTCAGCGGTTGCTTTCAACTTATAACATGTATATCTCATGGATAATTGTCAACATAGAGTAATATAACAAATGCAATAAGCAAGTATGTAGGAATCAATGCACAGTTCACACAAGTGTTTGCTTCTTGAGGTGGAGGAGATAGGTAAACTGACTCAACAATAAAAGTAAAAGAATGGTCCTTCAAAGAGGAAAGCATCGATTGTTGTATTTGTGCTAGAGCTTTTATTTTGAAAACATGAAACAATTTTGTCAACGGTAGTAATAAAGCATATGAGTTATGTAAATTATATCTTACAAGTTGCAAGCCTCATGCATAGTATACTAATAGTGCCCGCGTCCTACTTAGCTTGGACTACGGATCTTTGCATGCCATGTTTCAACCAAGTGTCACAAGGGGTACCTCCCGCCTGTACAAAGGTCTAAGGAGAATGCTCGCATTTTGGATTTCTCGCTTTTGATTATTCTCAACTTAGACATCCATACCGGGACAACATGGACAACAGATAATGGACTCCTCTTAAATGCATAAGCATGTAGCAACAATTATTATTCTCATATGAGATTGAGGATATATGTCCAAAACTGAAACTTCAACCATGATTCATGGCTTTAGTTAGCGGCCCAATGTTCTTCTCTAACAATTTTGCATGCTCCAACCACTAAGGTGATAGATCCTTCAGACAAGACGGACATGCATAGCAACTCACATGATATTCAACAATAGTTGATGGCGTTCCCCGAAGCATGGTTATCGCACAACAAGCAACTTAATAAAAGATAAAGTGCATAAGTACATATTCAATACTACGATAGTTTTTAAGGCTATTTTGTCCCATGAGCTATATATTGCAAA
This sequence comes from Lolium multiflorum, assembly GCA_030979885.1. Taxonomy (NCBI): domain Eukaryota; kingdom Viridiplantae; phylum Streptophyta; class Magnoliopsida; order Poales; family Poaceae; genus Lolium; species Lolium multiflorum. The sequence goes on from CM061748.1 coordinate 219,063,597, forward strand.
GGTGAATGATGGAATTTTAAAGGTAGCACTCAAGCAATTTACTTTGGAATGGCGGAGAAATACCATGTAGTAGGTAGGTATGGTGGACACAAATGGCATAGTAGTTGGCTCAAGGATTTTGGATGCATGAGAAGTATTCCCTCTCGATACAAGGTTTAGGCTAGCAAGGTTATTTGAAGCAAACTCAAGGATGAAACGGTGCAGCAAAACTCACATAAAAGACATATTGTAAACATTATAAGACTCTACACCGTCTTCCTTGTTGTTCAAAACTCAATACTAGATATTATCTAGACCTTAGAGAGACCAAATATGCAAATCAAATTTTAGCAAGCTCTATGTATTTCTTCATTAATGGGTGCAAAGCATATGATGCAAGAGCTTAAACATGAGCACAACAATTGCCAAGTATCACATTATCCAAGACATTTTTAGAATTACTACATGTAGCATTTTCCAATTCCAACCATATAACAATTTAACGAAGAAGAAACTTCGCCTTGAACATTATGAGTAAAGCCTAAGGACATATTTGTCCATATGCAACAGCGGAGCGTGTCTCTCTCCCACAAAGTGAATGCTAGGATCCATTTTATTCAAACAAAAACAAAAACAAAAACAAATCGACGCTCCAAGTAAAGAACACAAGATGTGATTGAATAAAAATATAGTTTGGGGAGGAACCTGATGATGTTGTCGATGAAGAAGGGGATGCCTTGGGCATCCCCAAGCTTAGACGCTTGAGTCTTCTTAGAATATGCAGGGGTGAACCACGGGGCATCCCCAAGCTTAGAGCTTTCACTCCTCTTGATCATAGTATATCATACTCCTCTCTTGACCCTTGAAAACTTCCTTCACACCAAACTTCAAGCAAACTCATTAGAGGGTTAGTGCACAATTAATAATTCACACATTCAGAGGTGACACAAACATTCTTTACACTTCTGGACATTGCATAAAGCTACTGGACATTAATGGATCAAAGAAATGAATCCAACATAGCAAAAGAGGCAATACGAAATAAAAGGCAGAATCTGTCAAAAACAGAACAGTCCGTAAAGACGAATTTTAAGATGGCACCAGACTTGCTCAAATGGAAAAACTCAAAACTAATGAAAGTTGCGTACATATCTGAGGATCACGCTCGTAAATTGGCAGATTTTTTCGAATTTTCTACAGAGGCCTGTGCCCAGATTCGTGACAGACAGCAATGCTGTTTCTGCGCAGCGATCCCAAATATAACATCAACTTTGACATAGAAACTTTACTTGGCACAAAAACATGATAAGGAGAGGTTGCTACAGTAGTAAACAACTTCCAAGACTCAACAAAACAAGAAATTGCTGTAGTAAAATAAACACATGGGTTATCTCCCAAGAAGTTCTTTCTTTATAGCCATTAAGATGGGCTCAGCAGTTTTAATGATGCACTCGCAAGAAATAGTATTTGAAGCAAAAGAGAGCATCAAGAGGCAAATTCAAAACACATTTAAGTCTAACATGCTTCCTATGCATATGAATCTTGTAAATAAACAAGTTCATGAAGAGCAAAGTAACAAGCATAGGAAGATAAAACAAGTGTAGCTTCAAAAATTTCAGCACATAGAGAGGTGTTTTAGTAACATGAAAATTTTTACAACCATATTTTACTCTCTCATAATAATTTTAAGTAGCATAATGAGCAAACTCAACAATATAACTATCACATAAATAATTCTTATCATGAGTCTCATGCATAAAATAATTACTACTCCCAACATAAGCATAGTCATTCTTATTAATTGTAGTGGGAGCAAATTCAACAAAGTAGCTATCAAATATAGGAGGTATATTGTAATCATAATCAAATTTATCCTCCATTACAGGTGGTAACAAAAGAATACTATCATTATAATCATCATAAATGGGAGGCAAAGTATCATCAAAGTAAATTTTCTCCTCAATGCTTGGGGGACTAAAAATATCATGCTCATCAAAACCAGCTTCCCCAAGCTTAGGATTTTCCATAGCATTAACAACAATAGTGTTCAAAGCATTCATATTAATATGTTCCATGGGTTTTTTAATTTTCGCATCAAACCATCCATGTCTTAAATCAGGAAATAGAATAAGAAGCTCATTGTTGTTCATTATGCCTAACTAGTGTAAACAAGAAACCAAATGTCGCAATTGCGAGTCTAAAGGAAATAACCAGTACTCACACAATGGCGCCAGAAAAGAAATCTTACCTGGAACCGGAGTATTAGTGCCTTTTACCTTTCCTCCCCGGCAACGAGCGCGAGAAAAAGTGCTTGATGTCTACGGGTGCTTCTATTCTTGTAGGCAGTGTTGGGCCTCCAAGAGCAGAGGTTTGTAGAACAACAGCAAGTTTCCCTTAAGTGGATCACCCAAGGTTTATCGAACTCGGGGAGGAAGAGGTCAAAGATATCCCTCTCATGCAACCCTGCAACCACAAAGCAAGAAGTCTCTTGTGTCCCCAACACACCTAATAGGTGTACTAGTTCGCGAAGAGATAGTGAAATACAAGTGGTATGAATGAATATGAGCAGTAGTACGGCGCCAGAAAATAGCTTGCTGGCGTGCAGTTGATGGTAGTAATATTGTAGGAAGTAAACAAGCAGTAGTAAGCAGTAGTAACGCAGTAAAACAGTAAACAAGCAGCGATAGCAGTATTTAGGAACAAGGCCTAGGGATTAGACTTTCACTAGTGGACACTCTCAACATTGATCACATAACAGAATAGATAAATGCATACTCTACACTCTCTTGTTGGATGATGAACACATTGCGTAGGATTACACGAACCCTCAATGCCGGAGTTAACAAGCTCCACAATTCAATGTTCATATTTAAATAACCTTAGAGTGCATGAAAGATCATCATGACTAAACCAAGTACTAACATAGCATGCACACTGTCACCTTCATGCTTATGTAGGAGGAATAATACACATCAATACTATCATAGCAATAGTTAACTTCGCAATCTACAAGAGATCATGATCATAGCATAAACCAAGTACTAACACGGATGCACACACTGTCACCATTACATCGTGCGGGAGGAATAAAACTACTTTAATAACATCACTAGAGTAGCACATAGATAAATTGTGATACAAAACACATTGCAATCATAAAGAGATATAAATAAGCACTTCACTATGCCATTCATAACAGTGAATAAGTATTCTGTGAAATATAGCCTAAGAGACCCACACGGTGCACACACTGTCACCTTTACACACGTGGGACAAGGAGTCTCCGGAGATCACATAAGTAAAACTCACTTGACTAGCATAATGACATCTAGATTACAAGCATCATCATATGAATCTCAATCATGTAAGGCAGCTCATGAGATTATTGTATTGAAGTACATAGGAGAGAGATGAACCACATAGCTACGGTACAGCCCCGAGCCTCGATGGAGAACTACTCCCTCCTCATGGGAGCAGCGGTGATGAAGATGGCGGTGGAGATGGCACGGTGTCGATGGAGAAGCCTTCCGGGGGCACTTCCCCGTCCGGCGAGTGCCGGAACAGAGACTCTGTCCCCCGGATCTTGGCTTCGCGATGGCGGCGGCTGCGGAAGGTTTTCGTATCGTGGCTCCCGTAAGGGTTTCGATGGGGGGCTTTATATAGGCGAAGAGGCGGCGCAGAGGGTCGAAGGGGTGCCCACACCATGGGGCGCGGCGGGAGCCCGGCCGCGCCACCTATCATCAGGGCCCACAGGGCCCCTCCTCGTGGCTCTCGGGTGTTCTGGATGCTTGGGCAAAATAGGAACACAGGCGTTGATTTCGTCCAATTAGAATATTTCGTTACTAGGATTTCTGAAACCAAAAACAGCAAACAGAACGGCACTTCGGCATCTTGTTAATAGGTTAGTTCCGGAAATGCATAATAATGACATATAATGTGTATAAAACATGTAGGTATCATCAATAAAGTAGCATGGAACATAAGAAATTATCGATACGTTGGAGACGTATCAGTGGGAGCAAATTCAACAAAGTAGCTATCATTATTATTCTCATCATCAAATATAGGAGGTATAGTATCATCATAATAAACTTTATCCTCCATAGTAGGCGGCACCAAAAGACCACTATCATTATAATCATCATATATGGGAGGCATATCATAATCAACATAAACTTTCTCCTCAATACCCGGAGGGCTAAAGAGATCATTTTCATCAAAACCGACCTCCCCAAGCTTAGAATTTTCCATAGCATTAGCAACAATGGTGTTCAAAGCATTCATACTAATAACATTCCCATTAGCATGCATATAAAGTTCCATGGGTTTTTAATTCTCTCTTCAAACACATCATGTCCTAATTCAAGATAAAGTTCATAAAGATCCCTCATTGTGTTGTTGTTTTCCATTAAGCCTAACTAGTGTAAACAAGAAACAAAAAGATGCAATTGCAGGATGTAAAGGAAATAGCTTCGAGCACACACACAACGACAACAGAGAAGTACTTAGTTACCTGGGACCGGAGTATGAGTGCCTTTTACCTTTCCTCACCGGCAACGGCGCCAGAAAAGTGCTTGATGTCTACGGGTGCTTCTATTCTTGTAGACAGTGTTGGGCCTCCAAGAGCAGAGGTTTGTAGAACAGCAGCAAGTTTCCCTTAAGTGGATCACCCAAGGTTTATCGAACTCGGGGAGGAAGAGGTCAAAGATATCCCTCTCAAGCAACCCCAATCACGATACAAGAAGTCTCTGTGTCCCAACACACCTAATACACTTGTCGGATGTATAGGTGCACTAGTTCGGCGAAGAGATAGTGAAATACAAGTGGTATGAATGAATATGAGCAGTAGTACGGCGCCAGAAAAGTGCTTGCTGGCGTGCAGTTGATGGTACTAATATTGCAGGAAGTAAAGATGCAGTAAAACAATAAACAAGCGATGATTCGATGTTTGGAAACAAGGCCTAGGGATCATACTTTCACTAGTGGACACTCTCAACATTGATCACATAACTGAATAAACAAATACTACTTTCTCTACACTCTCTTGTTGGATGACAAACACCATTAGTTGTGTAGGGCTACAAGAGCACCTCAATGCCGGAGTTAACAAGCTCCACAACATTCGATGTTCATATTTGAATAACCTTAGAGTGCATGATAGACCAACGCAATTATACCGAGTACTAACATAGCATGCGCCTGTCAACATTAGCTATGAAAGGGGGAATAGATCACATCAATACTATCATAGTAATATAACTTCACAATCTACAAGTGATCACAATCATAACCTACGCCAAGTACTACATGATGCACACACTGTCCACATTACATCATGAAGGAGGAATAGACTACTTTAATAACATCACTAGAGTAGCACATAGATGATATTCAACTAGATCACAAAGCTCATGATCACATAAAGATCACATGGGAGAGAGAGATGAACCACATAGCTACGGTAGAGCCCTTAGCCTCGGAGAACTACTCCTCCTCATCATAGGAGACAGCAGCGGTGATGAATATGGCGGTGGTGTTGATGGAGATGGCGGTGATGTCGATGAAGAAACCTTCCGGGGGCACTTCCCCGTCCGGCGGCGTGCCGGAACAGAGACTCATGTCCCCCAAATATTGGCTTCGCGATGGTAGCGGCTGCGTAACTTTTCTCGTCCCGTGGCTTTTCCGTATCGAAGATTTAGGTCAGGGACCTTTATATAGGCGAAGAGGCGGAGTCGGAAGGCTGACGAGGCGACACAATAGGGGGCGCCCCCACAGCCGCGCCGCCTGTCATATGATGGCCTGTGGCCCCCATCAGTGGCTCTCGGGTGTTGGAAGCTTCGTGGATTTCTAAGATCTTTGGCGTTGATTTCGTCCAATTCGAGAATATTTCCTTACTAGGATTTTGAAACCAAAAACAGCAGAACTGGCACTTTGGCATCTTGTCAATAGGTTAGTTCCGGAAAACGCATCAAAACGATATAAAGTGTGAACAAAACATGTAGGTAATGTCATAAAACTAGCATGGAACATAAGAAATTATAGATACATTGGAGACGTATCAATCCTTACTGTTTCCTTGTGTCGTTTTTGTTCCCTTTTTCATTTGACCAACTCTTTTTCACTTTGTTCAGGGAGAACCGGTCAAGAATATGAGCTAGAAGGTGCCGAAGGTGACCAACTCCTTGACGCACTTTCTCTTCTTGAGATCAATTGTGATGAGGCCCGCGATGGCCTTACTGAAGCGAAGGTTGGCCTGTCGCGGCTTTTTCCATACTTTTTCAAGAAGAAGGAAGTGCCCGCGACTTTTGTCGCTCTCGCCAAGTGCTTCAGTTCTCAAGAAAACCTTGGACTCCAACTTCGCCAAGAGGGGTTAAAAGTTGGCGTTGAAGGTACAATTGCCTTGGTTGCTGACAGCCAGCAAGACGTCGACTGGGCAAAAGTTGGCGACACGGAGGAAATGGAGACGAAGAAGTGGCAGGCGCTGATTAAGGCTGCCAAGCCCAACTCGAAGAAGATCCTTGCCTATCTTGGATACGATCCAGCTCCTGCGCCTAGCTCGTCGAAGCCGGAGGTCAAGTAGACCACCTTGCCTTTGCTTCTAGTTTTAACTCTCTTTTGGCGCTGTTGCCTTACTAAATTTGGCGACAACTGCTTCAGTAGTTCACTAGGAATCCTTCTTTTGTAATGGCTATGTATATATTTGAAGAATTAATGGAAATCCATCTTTGTGTGATGATTGATGTCGAGAAATCTTTATTTTTCAGTTGATTTTTGACAACTATACTGCGACTCCTCCTTCCGATGCTTTTCCTGCGTCCTGTTTGAAGAAGAAACCTGTGGCTGTCGAGCATTTTGAAGATTCATCGAGTAAAGGTTCGGCACAAGACTTGGAAGAACTTCGCCAACAACTTCAATCTGTGAAGAAACAATCGCTTATGATAATGGAACAGTCTCGAAAATCTTCCGAGAGGGAAAAAATTGCGCTTCAGCAAGCTCAAGATGCTATGGCCGCAAAAGAAAACGCGGTTTCTAAGGCTGCTGCGGCTTCTGCTCGAGAAAATTGCATGCTTGAACTAATGGCGGAGTCAAGCTTGGATATGGCAGGTATGCTTCATTAACTTGATCATGCTGAATTTTTATCTTGCTTGTCTTCCCTTGGTCTGCTAATTCTTTTCTTGAAACAGGTTCTTTTTTGGACACTGTTACCGAGGATGAACGTGTTGAAGCTCGATCCGCTGTGCTTCTCAGACTTTCAAAGGAGCATGGTTCCAATTTTTGGGGCACACCTGAACGTACCCGCCAGATCGTCAGATTTCAAGACCGCGCGCTTCAGGTCCGCGAGTTTCTTGACTTCTGCACGAGGACCTTGTCCTTAGTTTACGACACCATGTTTCCGCGTAATAAAATGCCAGAAACCCTTCCTGCTCTGATGGAGAAATTTCGAGATGCTCCTCGAATCCATGGCTTTGTGCGAGCTCAATTAGCTGTTGGCGCAAGGTTTGCTATGATTATGATAAAGATCTGCTGCCCGAAGTTAGACATGGGTCAAATTGTTCCCAAGTGCCTGGCCAAGATGGCGAAAAGGAAAAGGAACTTCGGCAAGTATGATGATATTGTGACCCATGTTGCGGAGGATATGATGGACGAACTTCTTCGGATGGACGCCGAATTCTTCGTAAAGGGCAGCTATGCTGAACATAGTACTCGTGTTGTGAGTAATGAACGGTTGACTATAGATAATATACTGGGCAACAATTGAAAATTTATTGCCCAAGGATTGTATCATGTATGTTGTAGACATAATCTATATTGTACAACCAACAAATGTATTTATTTTTCTTCATCAAGCCCCCGAGTGTTTTGATGACGGATCTCTTTGTTGTGTATGCGAGGTTTTTAGACCAAGGCAACCGAGTTCTTACGGGATATACTATATTTGCGGGTACTAGCCCCCGAGTGTTTTGCTCTGTTTTGATTGCTATTTTGTATCTTCTTTTTATCTGGCGAGGTATTTGGTACCAAGGCGAAATATCTTTGTCAGTTAGATTCATCTATATTGTATATATATTGTAACTTTCAAGGTGTAAGCCCCCGTGCATGTCGAAGAAAAGATATATATCTCCACTATCTTTATTATATTGCAGCACCGCGAGCCCGCCTCATTAAAAACCTTCTCCGGCCCCACTCGGTGCCCCGAAAAAGGAAAAGAGTGCGTTTGAAAACTCGCGGGCGTTTCAGTACATTGTAGCTTTACAAAGGAGGGCTATATTTCGGCACTAAGCGTAGAAGCGCCTTAGCTGTGCTACGTTCCAGGGTTTTTCTCGGGAGTCCCTGTCTTCTTATCTTTGATCCTGTATGCTCCTCCTGCGATTACTTCTGTGACGAAGTAAGGGCCAAGCCACGGCGACTCATGTTTTTCAGTACGATCTTGATTGAGTCGCAGAACTAAGTCTCCAACCTGAAAGGACCTTGGTCGCAAACGTCGACTGTGGTAATTTTTCAGGTCTTGCTGATATTTAGTGACCCTTGACAATACTTCGTCTCGAGCTTCGTCGAGTGCGTCGACGTCGTCTTCCAATGCTCTCCTGGAAACTTCTTCATTGTATTCCGTGACTCTCGGGGAGTCGTGCTCTATTTCTATTGGCAGCACTACCTCTGCTCCATGAACCAGGAAAAACGGAGTCTCCTGTGTCGCTGTATTTGGTGTTGTTCGGATGCTCCACAGCACACTCGGCAGCTCCTCTGGCCAAGTATGTCGAGCTTTTTCCAGTGGCCCTAACAAACGCTTCTTGATGCCATTGCAGATGATACCATTGGCTTTCTCGACTTGGCCATTGGTTTGAGGATGCGCGAATGACGCGAAGTGCAATTTGATACCTACTTCTGCGCAATATGCCTTGGATTCCTTGGATGTGAAGTTACTGCCATTGTCCGTGATGATGCTATGAGGCACTCCAAATCGAAAAACAATGCTCTTCACGAACTTTATTGCTGACGCTGCATCTGGTGAATTTATCGGCTTCGCTTCTATCCACTTGGTGAATTTGTCGACAGCGACGAGCATATACTCGTATCCTCCTGGCGAGGCCTTGTGTAACTTTCCCACCATGTAGAGACCCCACTGGGCAAAGGGCCATGATAATGGTATTGGCATCAGCTCTGCTGCCGGAGAGTGAGGTTTTGCGGCAAATCTCTAGCACGCATCACAAGTTCGCACTATCTCCTTCGCGTCCTCAATTGCTGTCAACCAGTAGAATCCTGCTCTAAAAACCTTGGCTGCGATAGCTCGACTGCTTGCATGATGGCCGCATACTCCTTCGTGTACTTCCTTCAGAATTACCCTTCCTTCTTCGGGTGTAACGCATCTTTGTAACACACCCGAAATACTTCGTTTGTACAACTCTCCTTTGATCACAGTGAAAGCTTTGGAATGCCTAATAACTCGCCTTGCTTCAACTGGATCGTCGGGTATTGTTTTTCTTAGGATGTATGATATGTACGCCTGCATCCATGGTATTTGCACCATCAGTACTAGATCCTGTTCCTCTTCTTCTTCTTCCACTATTTCTTTCGCAGCCCCCGAGGGTTTCTCGTTCTTTTCCTTCTTTGTTGGTTTCTTCGGCTTTGTGGATCTCTCTGTTATCTCCTCCCAAAACACACCTGGAGGGATCGCGAGGCACTGCGACCCGATGTTTGCAAGAACATCGGCTTCGTCATTGCTTAACCTGCTGATGTGGTTCACCTCGCATCCATCAAACAGTTTCTCCAGCTCGTTATACATTTCCTTGTACGCCACCATGCTATCATTGACTGCATCACATTGGTTCATGACTTGTTGGGCCACCAATTGTGAGTCGCCAAATATTTTCAGTCGAGTTGCGCCGCAGGCTTTCGCCATCTTCATCCCATGTATAAGAGCTTCGTATTCTGCCTCATTGTTAGATGCGTTTGGGAATGTCATCCGTAAGACATATTTTAATTTGTCGCCTTCAGGTGATATGAGTATCACCCCTGCTCCAGCTCCTTCTAACCTTTTGGACCCGTCAAAGTTCATAGTCCAGGTTCTCGATAAATCCGGAGGTCCTGTGTTTTGCAGCTCCATCCACTCTGCGATGAAGTCTGGTAGAATTTGTGACTTTATTGCTTTTCTTTTTCATACGTGATGTCCCGAGGAGAAAGTTCTATTCCCCAAAGGGAGACACGACCCGTTTGTTTAGTATATTGGATAGAGGTGCCTCGTTGACCACTATTATCGGATGCGCGAAAAATAGTGCCGCAATTTTCTTGCGGTTGTAAACACTCCGTATGCTACCTGCGGGTACCGCTGTTTTGAAGGCGATAAGACTTCGGCGATGAAGTATACCGGTCTCTGCACTCCATGGAGTTTTCCTTCTTCTTCTCTTTCGACAACTAGCGCCGTGCTGACCACCTGAGGTGTAGCCGCAATGTATAACAGGAGCGGTTCCTTCTCTTTTGGCGCCACCAAGATTGGTGGTGTCGAAATTTTCCGTTTGAGATCCTCGAAGGCCCTATCTGCCTCTTCGTTCCACTGGAACTTCTCTCCTTGTTTGATTAAGGCGTAGAGCGTAGCGCCTTTTCTCCCGGGGGCGACGAATGCTTAAAGCTGCGAATCGCCCGCTTAATCGGTGTATTTCCTTCCCGTGTTGGCTTCCTCATTGTTACGATAGCTTGGATTTTTTCGGATTTGCTTCAATCCCTCTTGCTGAGACTAGGAATCCAAGAAGTTCTCTCAGGGACGCCGAAAGAACACTTCGTTGGATTCAGTTTGAGACAAAATTTGTCGAGGTTGTCGAAGGTTTCCTTCAAGTCCTCGATTAGCGTTGCCCCCTTTTTTGATGTTATGACGACATCGTCGATGTACACTTGTACATTTTTCCAATCTGTGTTGCTAAGCACTTCTGCATCATCCGCTGATATGTTGCTCCCGCGTTTTTCAAACCGAAAGGCATTGTTCGTAAAGAACACGCCATATGGTGTGATGAACGCTGTCTTCGTCATCTTCTTTTAATCTGATCTGGTTGTAACCAGAATATGCGTCCAAGAAGGAAAGACGTCGCATCTGCCGTGGAGTCGATAATTTGACCGATCCTTGGGAGGAAAGTGATCCTTTGGACAATGTTTATTGAGGCACGTAAAGTTGACACACATGCGAAGGACTTTCGTGTTTTTCTTCGGCACCATCACTGGGTTAGCTACCCAAGTGGCCTCTGTAGATATCTCTTTAATGAAACCAGCTTCTCTGAGTCGATCAATTTCTGACAGCATGGCTTTGCGGTTTGGTTCCGAAAAACGCCGCAAAGGTTGTTCGATTTGTCTCGCTATTGGATCCAAGTTTAGGTGGTGCTCGGCAAGTTCCCTGGGTACTCCTGGCATGTCAGCTGGACACCATGCGAAGATTTTCCAGTGCTCACGGAGGAACTCGACAAGCGCGCTTTCCTATGCAAGGTCCATGTTTGTCGCGATGGACGTCATTTTCTTCGGATCTGTCGGGTGGATCTGCACTTCCTTAGAATCTTTTGTGGTGTTGAAGGTGGATTCCTTATTGGGCCTCCCTGTTGGAGATGTGCCCAAGAGGCAATAATAAATGGTTATTATATATCTTTGTGTTTATGATAATGTTTACATACCATGCTATAATTGTATTAACCGAAACATTGATACATGTGTGATATGTAGACAAACAAGAAGTCCCTAGTATGCCTCTTAAACTAGCTTGTTGATTAATGGATGATTAGTTTCATAATCATGAACATTGGATGTTATTAATAACAAGGTTATGTCATTGTATGAATGATGTAATGGACACACCCAATTAAGCGTAGCATAAGATCTCGTCATTAAGTTATTTGCTATAAGCTTTCGATACATAGTTACCTAGTCCTTATGACCATGAGATCATGTAAATCACTTATACCGGAAAGGTACTTTGATTACACCAAACACCACTACGTAAATGGGTGGCTATAAAGGTGGGATTAAGTATCCGGAAAGTATGAGTTGAGGCATATGGATCAACAGTGGGATTTGTCCATCCCGATGACGGATAGATATACTCGGGCCCTCTCGGTGGAATGTCGTCTAATGTCTTGCAAGCATATGAATAAGTTCATAAGAGACCACATACCACGGTACGAGTAAAGAGTACTTGTCGAGACGAGGTTGAACAAGGTAGTGATAGAAGATCAAACCGGACAAGTAAAATATCGCGAGACAAAAGGAATTGGTATTGTATGTGAATGGTTCATTCGATCACTAAAGTCATCGTTGAATATGTGGGAGCCATTATGGATCTCCAGATCCCGCTATTGGTTATTGGTCGGAGTGAGTACTCAACCATGTCCGCATAGTTCACGAACCGTAGGGTGACACACTTAAAGTTGGATGTTGAAATGGTAGTACTTGAATATGGAATGGAGTTCGAATATTTGTTCGGAGTCCCGGATGAGATCCCGGACATCACGAGGAGTTCCGGAATGGTCCGGAGAATAAGATTCATATATAGGAAGTCATATTCCAAGTTTGGAAATGATCCGGTGCATTTATGGCAGGTTCTAGAAGGTTCTAGAAAAGGGAAGAAATCACCATGGAAAGTAGAGTCCCGGAGGGACTCCACCTTGCATGACCAGCCAACCCTAAAGGGGAGGAGTCCATGGTGGACTCCCCTAGGGTGGCCGGCCAAACCCCCTCATGGAAAGGGGGAATCCCACCCCAAGTGGGATTCCCACCTTGGGTAGGTTTTCCCACATATGGGAGGTTTTAGTGTTGGGGTCTTATTCGAAGACTTGGACTATAACTCTTGGTGCTTCCACCTATATAATGAGGAGGAGAGGGAGGGGGCAGCCACTCTTTGGCTCAGCCTTGGCCGCACCCCTTAGAGGGCCGGCGCCCAACCCCCTCTCTCCCCAAACCCTAGCGGTCTCTCTCCTCCACCACATCCCGCACGCTTTAGCGAAGCTCCGCCGGATTTCTCCACCACCACCGACACGCCGTCGTGCTGTCCATTCAAGAGGAGCTACTACTTCCGCTGCCCGCTGGAACGGGAGGTGGACGTCGTCTTCATCAACAACCGAACGTGTGACCGAGTACGGAGGTGCTGCCCGTTCGTGGCGCCGGAACCGATCGTGATCAAGATCTTCTACGCGCTTTGCAAGCGGCAAGTGATCGTCTACCGCAGCAATAAGAGCCTACTCTTATAGGCTTTGGAATCTCTTCAAGGGTTAGTCTTGATCATCCCCTCGTTGCTACCGTCTTCTAGATTGCATCTTGGCTTGGATTGCGTGTTCGCGATAGGAAAATTTTTGTTTTCTATGCAACGTTATCCTACAGTGGTATCAGAGCCGTGTCTATGCATAGATGGTTGCACGAGTAGAACACAATGGTTTGTGGGCGTTGATGCTTTTGTTATCTTTAGTTGAGTACTTTGCATCTTTGTGGCATAGTGGGATGAAGCGGCTCGGGCTAACTTTACATGACCACGTTCATGAGATTTGCTCCACGCTTTGCAACTTGTATTGCATAAGTGGCTTTGCGGGTGTCTGTCTCTCCTACTATAGTGAAGATTCAATTTACTCTTCTATTGACAACACTAGTATCACCGTTGTGGTTCATGTTCGTAGGTAGATTAGATCTCACTCGAAAACCCTAAACCACGTAAAATATGCAAACCAAATTAGAGACGTCTAACTTGTTTTTGCAGGTTTGGTGATGTGATATGGCCATGATGTGATGATGAATATGTATGAGATGATCATTATTGTATTGTGGCAACCGGCAGGAGCCTTATGGTTGTCTTTAATTTTCATGTTGAGTAGTATTTCAAAGTAGTTGTAATAGTTGCTACATGAGGTGAACAACCATGAAGCCGGCGCCATGAACCTTGACGCTACGCCGACGATGATGGAGATCATGCCCGAAGATGATGGAGATCATGTCCGTGCTTTGGAGATGAAGATCAAAGGCGCAAAGACAAAAGGGCCATATCATATCACATATGAATTGCATGTGATGTTAATCCTTTATGCATCTTATTTTGCTTAGATCGCGACGGTAGCATTATAAGATGATCCCTCACATTAATATCAAGATAATAAAGTGTTCTTCCCTCGTATGCACCGTTGTGTTGTTCGACGTTTTGAAGCATCTCGTGATGATCGGGTGTGATAAACTCGACATACAACGGGTGTAAGCCATGTTGCACACGCGGAATACTTGGGTTTGCTTGACGAGCCTAGCATGTACGGACATGGCCTCGGGACAAACCGAAAGGTTGAACACGAGTCATATGGATGATATGATCAACATGTTGATGTTCACCATTGAAGCTACATCATCTCACGTGATGATCGGTTTTGATGTAGTGGATTTGGATCGTGTACCACTTAACAACTATGAGGGATGTTGTATTAAGTGGGAGTTCATTAGTAATTAGATTAAAACATGAACTAATTATCATAAACATAGTCTGAGTAGTATTTTGAATTAATTTTGTAGTATTGGCATCCGTTTACTACTATGCGCTAGTCTTGTTATTGAGATAGAAATACTGTTAAAATCTGATAAGAAACTTTACGGATTAGTACCGTATTGTTAAAGAATCAAGAATTGATTAAGTCCTATTGCAAACTTTTAGTGAAACTCACTTTGTTGATTCAGAGAGCTATGGTTTCAATTAGTACCTAAAGTTATCTTGTCTCCGTGAAACTTGAAGTTCAAATCTGTTTGAAAAGTAAGGAGCTGAAAATTTAGTTTTCAGAAATAATCAAGGTATGAGATATATGTGATATCTAAGACCTTATTGCAAGATGATAGAATATAATTTGGTGAGACTACATAAACTCATAAGTTTTATGGGAATGTATGAAGGTTGAAGGCAAGGCGTCACAATCCTCCAACTATTGGAGCACTAACGATATTCGCATATCCATGAAATTATCATCCTTAGTATGCACCGTTGCTAAACTCGTCGTATCGAAGCATCACGTGATGATCGGGTGTTATAGATTCTACGTGTGCTTACAATGGGTGCAAGCCAGATTTGCACATACAAATACTACTTTATAAGCCTAGCATGTATGAGACATGGTCTCAAAAAGTTGTCATGAATTGATGGATAAAATTATGAGTGAAATTGTTCATCATATTACATAGTTACTAATAGTGAAATCTGCAACACTTGCCATATGATGATCAACAGAACCTCAAGGTTATTGGTATTTGACCAACAAACCTAGAAATCAATGATGTTGAAGTGTTTTTCTGAATAATGAGGAAAGCTAAAAGAGAAACTATAAAAGATATTTTGGCAGAAAAGAAAAGACTAGAAAGTCTAGCTCAGGTGTATATAAATGATATACATGTTATGGATGTATTCCTCGTTTGGTCACACAAGAAAATTCTTGGGTATTTGTACCACATTGGTTGGTATGAAGTGTCATACAAAACACGCAATACAAGAATACAATGGTCTAAGTGACTAACAAGGAATATGATAGGTATGCACGTCTGGAACAAAAAATAAAGTGTTATTATGTTCATCGTTGGCATTCTATCTAGCCCTTAGAATTTATAATAAAGAACTTAATAATTGTTATTTTGCTCTGGTCAAATGAAAACAATGAGTTGTTCAAATTATGACATTACTCCATGTATGATGGATAAGTTATTATAAATCTTAATGGTGAAACACACATACATAACATTGACGCTAAAATGCCATAAGGCAAATGATTTGAATTCCACTTATTTGTGGAACCGCCATTTAGGTCATGTTAGAAAGGAACGCATGAAGGAACTCCATGCAAATGGATTTTTGGAGTCACTTGATTTTTGAATCATTTGACGCTTGCAAATCTTTTCTAAAGAGAATGATTAAAATACCGTTCATAGGCCAAAAGTTGAACGGGCAACTAACTTAGTGGAAATATACATGATGATGTATGTAGTTCACTGGGCATAGTTGTGTGCGGGAGATTCTTCTACTTCATGAAAACTTCCAACAATGAATTGAGTATATATGTGGATATATTCAATAAGAAAGAAGTTTGAAACATTTGAATAGATTCAAATAAATTTCAGCATGAAGTGGAAATCATCGTAATAGAAAAGTCAAATATCTATGATTGGATCATGGTAGAAATATTTGAATTACTAGTTTTAGCGAACATCTAAGAGAGTTATGAAATTGTTCTACAACTCACATTTCTTGGAGTATCATAATGATGATATAGTATCCAAGATATGTATCCAAACCTTGTTGGATTAATGATGAGATAAAATATTATGACGCCATTATATTTTTGTGGATTATGCTTTAGTGACTACCGCTTTTACACTGAATAGAACATCATCATGATCCGTTGAAATGACACCATACGAATTATGGTATGGGTATAAACCCTAATAGTCTTTCTTTAAATTTTGGTCTAAGAGTTTACAACCAAAATCGGATGAATGTCTTTGTTGGTTATCCCGAGAGAATTAATTGGGAATTCTTCCCACGAGACAAAGACAAAAGTGTTTGTCAATGTTTCTTATTTCCGAGAAATTGTTTCTAGTGAAGTATTTGAGTGGGAGGACAATATAATTTGATAAGGTTTATGAACATGAGCATAATGATCAGAGTAGCGCAGCATCGGAATTTGTTTCGGAAGCGGCCACGACGATCATGGCTCCCATGACTACAAAGTGTTTTAGCCATGGAGATCGAAATACATATTGAACCTTGTAGGTATGGTTTACTTTGTGATCAAATAAATGATTTGTGAACAAAGGATTGATTTTGAATAATGATAAACCAACTAAAACAAAGAAGTTATGATGGGCCCTGACTCCATTAAAATGGCCATGCGCCATGAAATCCATAATAGATGAATACTTTTTGAAAGTAAATGGATCTATAGACTTGGATGAAATATCCTTAAAGAAGCTCAACTTGTCGAAAAATTGTTTACGACAAAGTTCAAAGAGTTGACTACGATAAGATTAGATCTTCCGTAGCAATGCTTATAGTCTATGTGGATTATTCTAGTAATCACTACATATTTCTTTTATAAGATATGCTAGTAGGATGGCAAAATACACTACTTAAGAGAAGTGTGTATTAAAGGTGTATACAAGATACAACCAAGAGTTTTGCTGGTCCGTGAAATACTAGATAGGTATACGAACTTCAATTGGATGAAATAAGTATCACGGAGTTAGAATCTTCACCAGATGAAATAGTCAAAGAGTTTTTGATTTCATCAGACGATGAAGAGGCTTGCATTTGCAAGAAATTAAGTGGGAGCGCTAAGACACATTTATAATACTTTATGTAAGTGACATATAGTTGGTTATAAATGATGTAATTATATACTTGATTAAAAGGTTTCATTGAGAATTAACTTCAATGAAAGGATATGGACTGAAACAAATTTAGTGTCAAGATCTATGAAGATAGATTGAAACACATAAATAAGTTTAAGTCAAAGTACATATGATGGATATTGAAGTAGTTCAATATAGAAATATTAAGAAAATGTTCTTGTCATGTGAAGGTTTAACAAGAATTGAGTGTATCTGACACTCAATGAGTAAAAACACATGAGTGATTATAGATCACGAATAATATGTACACAATCAGATATCATGTGCTATAAAGTGTTATGAGCATATACCAGAATGATTCATATGATGATCATTGGACGACAGTAAGAATATCCTTGAGTAATTTAGAAGAACTAAGGATATATATATATAGTTTTGTATGAGGAAATGACAAACAAATCGCTGTAAGGTGTTACACCGATATTGGTTTTGTCACATATAAAATATAATTTCAATCTCAAATTAGACTAAGTGTTGTTTTAAAGGTAGCACAATGAACTAGAAGTTGTCTATGTTAGATTTAGAAGAGTTCTAAATATTGTGACGGAATCTACAAAAGAAGGCAGAGTATGTCATTGTTTTGACAATGACAAAGGATGTTAAGTCAAGAGGTTCTTTGAGAACTTGGTGTATTTCCGACAGAGTCAGAACTTTGAAGCTATATTGTGTGTGACAATATTAGTGACATATTTCAGACCGCGGAATTAAGGTTCCACCAGAAGACCAAACATATTTAAGGCCGACTCATTTGGAAATGAGTGATGCGTTGAGACGCAAATGAATTACAAAATACATACGGTTCTGAGCATGTCAGATCCGTTGACTAAAACCTCTCCGTGAGCAAAACATGATAAAGCACCAGAAGGCCAAGGTGTTATATCTTTACATATGTAAACTAGATTATTGACTCTAGTGCAAGTGGGAGACTGTTGGAGATGTGCCCAAGAGGCAATAATAAATGGTTATTATATATCTTTGTGTTTATGATAATGTTTACATACCATGCTATAATTGTATTAACCGAAACATTGATACATGTGTGATATGTAGACAAACAAGAAGTCCCTAGTATGCCTCTTAAACTAGCTTGTTGATTAATGGATGATTAGTTTCATAATCATGAACATTGGATGTTATTAATAACAAGGTTATGTCATTGTATGAATGATGTAATGGACACACCCAATTAAGCGTAGCATAAGATCTCGTCATTAAGTTATTTGCTATAAGCTTTCGATACATAGTTACCTAGTCCTTATGACCATGAGATCATGTAAATCACTTATACCGGAAAGGTACTTTGATTACACCAAACACCACTACGTAAATGGGTGGCTATAAAGGTGGGATTAAGTATCCGGAAAGTATGAGTTGAGGCATATGGATCAACAGTGGGATTTGTCCATCGATGACGGATAGATATACTCTGGGCCCTCTCGGTGGAATGTCGTCTAATGTCTTGCAAGCATATGAATAAGTTCATAAGAGACCACATACCACGGTACGAGTAAAGAGTACTTGTCAGGAGACGAGGTTGAACAAGGTATAGAGTGATACCGAAGATCAAACCTCGGACAAGTAAAATATCGCGAGACAAAGGGAATTGGTATTGTATGTGAATGGTTCATTCGATCACTAAAGTCATCGTTGAATATGTGGGAGCCATTATGGATCTCCAGATCCCGCTATTGGTTATTGGTCGGAGTGAGTACTCAACCATGTCCGCATAGTTCACGAACCGTAGGGTGACACACTTAAAGTTGGATGTTGAAATGGTAGTACTTGAATATGGAATGGAGTTCGAATATTTGTTCGGAGTCCCGGATGAGATCCGGACATCACGAGGAGTTCCGGAATGGTCCGGAGAATAAGATTCATATATAGGAAGTCATATTCCAAGTTTGGAAATGATCGGTGCATTTATGGCAGGTTCTAGAAGGTTCTAGAAAAGTCCGGAAGAAATCACCATGGAAAGTAGAGTCCGGAGGGACTCCACCCATGACCAGCCAACCCTAAAGGGGAGGAGTCCATGGTGGACTCCCCTAGGGTGGCCGGCCAAACCCCCTCATGGAAAGGGGGAATCCCACCCCAAGTGGGATTCCCACCTTGGGTAGGTTTTCCCACATATGGGAGGTTTTAGTGTTGGGGTCTTATTCGAAGACTTGGACTATAACTCTTGGTGCTTCCACCTATATAATGAGGAGGAGAGGGAGGGGGCAGCCACTCTTTGGCTCAGCCTTGGCCGCACCCCTTAGAGGGCCGGCGCCCAACCCCCTCTCTCCCCAAACCCTAGCGGTCTCTCTCCTCCACCACATCCCGCACGCTTTAGCGAAGCTCCGCCGGATTTCTCCACCACCACCGACACCACGCCGTCGTGCTGTCGGATTCAAGAGGAGCTACTACTTCCGCTGCCCGCTGGAACGGGGAGGTGGACGTCGTCTTCATCAACAACCGAACGTGTGACCGAGTACGGAGGTGCTGCCCGTTCGTGGCGCCGGAACCGATCGTGATCAAGATCTTCTACGCAAGCGGCAAGTGATCGTCTACCGCAGCAATAAGAGCCTACTCTTATAGGCTTTGGAATCTCTTCAAGGGTTAGTCTTGATCATCCCCTCGTTGCTACCGTCTTCTAGATTGCATCTTGGCTTGGATTGCGTGTTCGCGATAGGAAAATTTTTGTTTTCTATGCAACGTTATCCTACACTCCCTACATCTGGCAGCACATCATAATCAGTCATGAGCCTTGACGCTGCATACTCTGCTTGCATCCCGAAAGTTTCTGATAGTCGATGAAAATCCTTGTCACATTTATCGGCTAGCGCGAAGCTTCCTTTAACTGTGATTGGTCTCTTAGGTCCAGGTAACCTCCATAACAAATACGTGTAATGTGGTACCGCCATAAACCTTGCATATGTTGGTCGCCCTAACAAGGCGTGATATTGCGACAGGAAATCCACGACTTCAAACTCCAACCTTTCTATCCTGTAATTTCTCGGGTCCCAAACGAACGTCGAGATTAATTCTTCCCAATGGATAACTCGGCTTCTCTGTGATTCCATGGAACGCGTGTCGGTTGGTTTTAGATTTGCCGATATGTTCATTTTCCTCGGTGTATCTGCATACATGAGGTTTAGGCTGCTGCCTCCATCTATGAAAACTCGAGATACGTCGAACCCTGCGATCACTGCTGGTAAGATAAGTGTTGATTGCCCTGGTCGAGGAACCTGCTGCGGGTGATCCGCAATTGTGAAGCGATGTCCTGTCCCGACCAATTTAGGTATTCTATTGTTGGTGGAGGCATTTTCTCTGCCATGAACACTTGTCGCGAGATTACCTTCTGAGCTCTGTTAGATGGCCTGGCTTTCTGAATCATCGAGACCGCGCCATTGTTGTTGGGATCAACATATGGAGGTGGTTGTGGTGCTGCCGCTATTCTGAGCTGATGTCGATTTTCGTCCGTGATCGCGGGAGGAGGTGGTAGGTGGATCTCACTCATAGGCCCTTGGAGGTTTTTATTTGCTGCTTGAGCATTGGCTATCCCTGCTACTCGCAGCATTGCTTGAAAATTACGGCAATCTTTCTGCAGATGTCCTGACTGCCTTCTGCTATTGTTGTCGAGATAAAAATGCATCTGACATGGCCCGTTCATCATATCCTCGAGAGTTACGAAAGGTCTTTGAAACCTTGACCCGCTATTTTGCTTGTTATTTCGAGAATCATCTCTGTTGTCGCCTCGCTGCTCATTACTTCTTTGATATTCGTCTCTATTATTTCCTCCGCTGTTTCCCGAACCGCCGATATTTGGCCAGGAGCATCGTAATTCGAGAACCGAGAAAATCGCCTTCTATTTTGAAAGTTTCGCTACGGTCCTCCTCTGGTGACCCTGTGCTTATTGTGAACATCATCTTCTCCGCCCATCTGTTTGCTATCTCCATCATTGCCGACACTGTCCTTGGGTTAGTTCTGCCCAAGTCCTCGACGAAATCTCCTCGCCGAATTCCCGCAAACGCATCTATTGCTCTCTCGTCAGATATGTTCTCTGCCGAGTTTTTGATGATGTTCCACCTTTGGATGTATTTTCTCATCGACTCATCATGTTTTTGTCGACACGACCTCAGCTCTTCAAGTGATGCTGGTTTTTTGCAAGTTGATCGGAAGTTCTTGACGAACACATCCTCAAAACTGTCCCAATTGTCGATGGACCCCGGAGGGAGTTTCTTTATCCAGGATCTTGTGGCTCCACTCAGGTGTATCTGAATACTCTGCATTGCTGTTGCCCTGGTGCCCCCTATTAATTTCACCGTCTCTAGATAATCGACTAACCAATCCTCAGGATCTTGCAGGCCATCGAATTTCTTGAAACTATTGGGTAACTTGAATCCTGACGGGACTCGAGTTTTTCGAACTCGTCTTGTAAAACATGGGAGCCCACACATATCTTCCTCAGCAACTTCTGGTGAATGCCGATGTTCCCTTCTTTCTTGTCGCGCTCTATCCACTCTGGCCTGAGTCTATGCGTCTCTAACTCCACTTGCTCTCGGTGGATCTTGCACTGCTGCGGTAGGTCTCGGACTATTTTGCCTTGCAGTTCCTTCGGAGGTGTATGCTCCCATGGCGCCACATCCTGCCATGGCCATGTTATACAACGCTTCTCTTGGATCTCCGAGAGGTGGGTGGACGCCAGGATGAAAGCTTGTGTCGCCATATACCTCTTCCGGTGTTTTTGGAATAATATTCCCCCTCGTGTCGATTGACATAAAGGACATGTCGAGATTTTGGATTAGAGTCTCTCTTTCTGCTTCAGGTATGTTTTGCAACCGAGATCTTGCTCTCCTACGAGCTTCTCTATGACTATCTCCCGAAGTTCCTGACTGTCGAATTAGCTCTGCTCTTCGCCTGCTTGATGCGGAAGCTGCCTCCCTTCTTCTGTTCAAAGCAGCTGTCTGTTTTTCCAATTCCCTTCCTGTTGTGGCGAGCCTATATTGATATGCTTGTAGTTCTTCCACCGTAGCGGTTGTCTCCATTGGTTCAGAACCATCCATAGCTTTCGCAGCTCTATCCCATGCTGCTTGTGGAAGTTGAACTCTAACACGTGGTGTAGGTCCGACATATTTAGTGCCCAAGCCTCGCCTTAGGTCCGAGGGATCGACATATGGATTTCCTAAATCGTCGAAAGCCTCTGATGTTTCCTCCTGATCACGACTTGCTTCTCCAATGGCATAAACTTGATGATATTTTGGATTTTTTACTTTGTTGGGTTTGGTGACACCATCATATAGATTGGTGAAGACCTTGCCTACAGATATGGATCTGTCGATGAAGTTGAAGCTGTCGACGCTACTCGAGTCATCTCTTATATCTGAGTCCGCGGATGACCCGAAGGATATGTCGCTGAAGATCTTGGCGAGTTTTTCGCTTGCCCTGGTGCTGATGAAGCGTGGCGACGAAATTTCTTCATCGCTTGATTCTGTTGACGATGTTGAGTTTGAAATATCGGGATCGACCGCCGATAATCCCGACGAGATCGGAATTTCGAGACGATATGATCCTTCCTTCTCGACGCAGAAGTGGAACTCTCCAAACGTCATCTCCATGGGTTTCTCCAGATACGCATATGCATCCAAACGGGAGGGCGGGTGAGGAACAAAATCAATGAGACCAGTTTCGATCTGTTTACCTCTGTCCATGATGTTGCTTGCTACCGACGAAGTTGACGATCTTGAACGTGCCATCGAGATCAGCTCCTTGTCGCCTCTAAATCCCACAGACGGCGCCAATTGACAAGATATTAACTTGTCAATGCCTACAAGTAGTAGACTAGGGTTTCGTTGGATGTAGAGGGCAAGTAGATCTCGAAGGTTTCAGCCGAAAAGTACTCGATGATGTAAAAACTAGGGTTTGTAAGACAACGATTCGATACTTTCTTTGTCCCTCGACTCCCCCTTATATAGGCGGTGGAGCCGAGGGTTTCGTAATACACAAGTTTACAGAGTCCGGGAGGGTTTCTAACCCATCCCGCAAGATTACAAGTATCATTTCCTAATACAACTCTTAGCTTTCCTTAATAGCATCTTGGGCTTCCGAGCCTTCTTATTCTTCGGGTCATGGGCCTTTAGTAAACCCCGGGTACCATCTTCGGCAGGCCCATTGGGAATGCCTATGTCACAAGGGTTTATATCAAACTCTCTAGGAAAAGTGGTTCTATCATATATCCTCTTTATAAACCTTGTAAATGTATAAGAAATAGTTTTTTTTTACCCAACTCAACTTAGGTGTTTGTGAGGCACACATGGCGTGTAAGTAATACAAAACAAAATAAAATAGAGTAAATTAAAATTGCATAATATGTTTGTATTTTTGCATTTAATTAAACATGAAAGTAAAAGAGCATACATAAAAAGTTGTTTTGCGGTTTAAAAGGAATGGGTTCATGGTTTCGCTGGACCCCTCTCTCATAAACATGGCATGAATATAGTTTCTAATAACAAGTAATGAGGGCTATAGCAAAATTAATTAAGTGATTTATTCACATTATTCATATGGGAATTATGTCCTGGCATAAAGATGATATATACAACAAATATCACAAATACCCCTTTGAAAGGAAAAAAAACTTCTTCAAGTCTAAGATAAGCATAGTATTTCCTTAAAAACATTATGAAACCTTGAGCAAACAAGACCACCTAGATTGTGACTAGATGGGCAATAACATAAGTAGTCGTTTCTCCCTATTGAGGTAACCATTAGAAAGGTAAAAACCTTAGTAGCATGCAAATTTGTTGCCAATATCTATATGCTTATGACCACATTACTCCAACTAATTATACATACATCTCCCACATGGATTATTTCATACAAGTTTGATCAGAACATAGCATACATGAACGGGGTAACATATGCATATATCAATACATCAATAACATAAATCTCAAATGCATCTCATAAGAAAGGATCCGCCATCGAGGTAATACATATATATGGCCATACTCATGTAGGCAAGTCATGTGGTACTAATTAATAAAGAACATAGGCAGAGATTCATACAAACTACTTCCATGGACCATAGGGGTGGACTGCTCCTTCGTCATGGAGACATGGTGATGTTGTTCATGGAGGCGGAGTAGCAACTGGGGGCGACTCCGGCAGCATTTCACGCTCCTATCTTTGCATGAACTTCTTTGTTTCGTGTATTTCATTTTCACCACTGCCACTTTGTGATTCTCGCGGATGAGATCTTATTCATTGGTGGTTTTAGATTAAAATTGATCGGGTGGCGTCAAAACTAAGGCAAAAGGGGCCACAAGGCATCCAAGGAATGGGCCGCGCCATGGGCCCCACCTGGCACCCTGTTGGCATGTTGGCCTTCTTCTGATCATCTCCTTGTAATTCCGAAAAAATGTTGTGGTAAAAAGATGGGTCTATTTTACATCCAAAAGATTCATATAACTCAAAATACGCAAAATAAGGTTTTGTTATTCTACAACATTAGAAAAAAATAAAAGTGGACTTTGTGGAAATCCTAAAAAAAAAAGTAAAACATGTAGGGAACCTGATGGCCCCACATTAACTTCATCACGGCATCCATAGCAGCGGGCGAGGGGGGTATGAAAATGCGCCATTTCCTATCTCAGGGAGGACAATGCGTCATTTCCTATCCGCTGGCTAACATATAAATGGACACATTTGATGCTTGAAATGAACTGCCCTGCTTAAGATGCTCTAAGAATATGGTGTTTTGTCACATAGATCTAGATGCAGAAAAAGCCACAACCAAATCAGTCATCACATAGGTTGCCACTGTTGTCTAAAATTGGTCAAAATTTTAGAAGTTAAAGTAGGTAAAAAACAGAAGTGGACTTTATTCATATGGGGACAGACGAAGTACGCTGTTTGCTTAGGTCATCTCCAATGGATCAACGCAAATGGTCGCAAAGCGTATATTTGAGATCGAGCGGTCGATATTTGCATGCGCACCTTAGCCCAGTGGCTCGATGAAAAGTGACTGGTGTGTCCACCTAGACGTAAACGCGACCCAAATTTAGGTTGCGGATGTGTATGGGCGGATGGGGCGCGGTCAGCGCGGGTTGCTCCGGCTTCGCATGGCGTTAATGGCGGGCCTCGCCTTCGCATGCGTAGGCGGCGTCGTTGCGAATTCTGCGCCACAGTATTGAAGGCGAGCAATCGGGCCTTTTTAAGAGGCACCAGAGGCGCCCATTTCCAAGCCATCGCCCATGGGCAAAAGTTGGCCCTTCAGGAAGGTGAAGGATGACGCTGAGGCCAGCTCCTCGCGAGATGGGAAGAAGCCGCGGTGATGTCGCTACGTTAGGGTGGAGTTCGTGCGTCGCATGTGGGAAGAGAACCGACCAGTGCCATGGTCGGATGCCAGCCTACCAGGTGGAGGCTGGTATCTTAAATCTCGGTGTGTGCTGGTCCCTTCCGTGCCGCTTGAGAGACGAGAGCGGCACGAAGAGGACCGGCGCCGCCGCATCAGCATCCTGCTGTTGGATCTGAGCGACGATCCAACATTCGTCGTCGTCTTGTACAACTGGATCACCTTCGGCACGTGGGAGTTCGACCCACATCATCGAGCCGGATATCTTGGCGACGTGGACTTATTGAACCGGGAGCTCCCGGACGGCAACGAAGACGACGGCGAAGACAAGGGTGAGTACGATGACGGTGATGTCGACGGAGACGA
Organism: Lolium multiflorum; assembly: GCA_030979885.1. NCBI lineage: Eukaryota > Viridiplantae > Streptophyta > Magnoliopsida > Poales > Poaceae > Lolium > Lolium multiflorum. The sequence goes on from CM061748.1 coordinate 219,089,659, forward strand.
GGGCAGTGACGACGAGTACGTCGAGGATGGGGACGGCAACATCTTCAAGGGCGGGCACGTCTACCACGTTGACGTGCCCTACACGGCGGTGCACCCTAGAATCCAGAGCACCAGCCGCTGGATATCGATAAGGAGGAGGCCATACAACCCGCCATGGTTGAGAGTGAGCTCGATGAGCTAGGCCGGTGGGATGGTCTCGTCGTCCAGCTGCGCGACTCCGCGCTGCTGCATGGAAGGCCGACGACTCCTCCGGGCACGCTGTCGTAGGCTCCCCTTCCTCCACCTCCCGCGGTGTGGGATCCGTGGCCACCATCGCCGCAGGCTCCCCTTACTCCTCCTCCCGCGGCATGGGATCCGTGGCCACTGTCGTATCATGCTGCCCTCCCTCCTCCACCTGCGCCGATGTACCTGATTCCGCTGCCGGAGTTCGTTCCTGCTGCCCAGCGACAACGAATAGGCTTGGGCTAGCAGGCCTTGCTAGGCCTTTCTATTTTTAATGTCTTTCTGTAAAGTTTAAACTATGTAAATTATTGGAGACCGTCTAGACGCATACGAAAACAATCGTACCCAAACGGTCACAAAAAATGACCGTTTTGCATTAGACCGGTGGAGATGCGCTTAACCAGGGAGGCACAATCGGATGGGCACCCAACCAAAAAGTAAACACTGATCCCGCGGATCATGCCATGCTCCCCGCTGCAGTCGGTGCGATTTGCCGACTCGGCGTGGGCGTGTTGCGCGTGCCGCCGGCGTGCAGCAGCCACCGAGATTTTTGTATGCACTTCGGAACGTGGTCGATCGATCGAGGCCCCGGCGATTAAGCCGGCCACTTATTGCGTTGCATTATGGCATTTGGTGGTTGGGGAGTTCAGCTCGGGTCCTCTCGCCAGGGCCATTTTGGTAAGTCTGACCTTGTTCTAAACACAAAATGAACTCTTTTTGGAATTTTAATCAGCTCTGATCATTTTTGTCATCGCCAAACCCGGACTAGAACTTATTGTATTTGCTCTCGTATGAGTAGTATAACACGGGAAACAATCAAATTCCATGGTTTCGACTGCACACCATGCCCACCATTAGCCAACGCGTGGCGCTCAACCTCTAGGGGTGGCTCTCCAGGATGGTGGAACACCTCATTTCATATGGATGTGGCTTAATATTTGCGTGATTTTATGTTTGGATGTTCGACATTCATGCCGGTATGTTTTTTAAGGCTCATGGCAACGCACCGACATTTCTGTATTTAATGAGCCAAAATAGGCCAAAAGTCAACTATTTTAGAAAAATAGAAGAAACATATATTCTTGTAGAGAAAACCACAAGGAATCCAAATCTTATGTTTTGTAAAGTTTTAAAAATCTAAATTAAAAGATTAATATACCAATTGAATTAAAGGTAAAAGAAAATCATTTTTAGGTATTTAAAATACCTTCAAAATACAAAAGTTTATAATAAATTCCAAAAAAATGAATAAGTATTTACAACTATAAAATATTATACTCATTTAAAGGTGCAATAAACCTATTAATGGGAATTTTAAACCATTAAAATTCACATAAAACCCCTAAAGGTCAAAATGGCAATTTCATCAAAAATCACGCATAAAGGGGAATTCATAATACACCAACAATGCATTACACATAATTGCGTTAGAGCATTATTTGATTCTTCAAACATTATCATTATATCATTATCAGATAATGATGCTATCTTTAGGACCCGAGGTCAAAGATGCAGTAGAACCTTCGAACTGAACTATGTTGCAGTTACCAGGAAACTTCGTCTTGCATGACTTTGACAAAGTTTATAAAAACATTTCAAAAGCTCCCGTTGCATTCAAAAAATTACTTTCTTAATATAAAGTGAGGGTTAGCGGCCCACAAGTCGAGTAATCTATTGGGAAGGGCCGTGGAACTCTGGTTGAGTACAGAGTGAAACTCTAATGGTGGTGGTTCCATTGTACTAACAACACCATAGGACTTAAACAACAACTTTAGTCAGCCATTCTAAGCACCGCATAGTAAGCGCTGACCACAAATCCTGGAGTCGGACAGGAGAATCAGAAGCATTCTTCCTTTCGTATCTCCACTGGTACTTAGTGGGGTTGGTTCACTTGAGGAATTCAGCGGGTAGATCCCGAAACATCCTCATTCCATGTTGTGAAATGGCAACTATTGTATTGTAGAAGGGAGGGTAACCGGGCCTCAGTTTCTCAACTGAAACTTGTCACAACAGGTGGCGTGCGGGGTTGCGGAAAGGGACTCGGCATGACTCAGTAAACTTGGTGCGGGCCTCATACTTTATAAGTGTGCAACTGGCAACAAGGCCGAGCTCCTTTGCAAGAAAAGTAATGCACCTCTCGAGAGCATATAAAATGCATCATGATAAGAAAACACAAGTCCACCGAGCGGAGCCCAAGGCATCTTAATTAAGGTAGGAAGGGTGAGAGGATCAACCCAAACACACACGAAATGTCGTGTCCGTGGGATTCGAACCCTGGCCAGCCAGAAAACTCCACCGCACTCTTGCCATTGTTCTGTGAAAGTGTAACATCCCAAATTTTAAAACAAAGAGAAAATGAATTTCCTTTTTTTTCCAAAAATGAGAACCAACAAAAACTTTTCTGAATGAGGTGCTATGCATAATACTTGTGCTTGATAATTGTGTTATTACCATGATGCTTATGTGAACTACCTTGAAATATTCCAAAACCCTAAACCTCACCTCTCTTGTCATCATCCAATATAGAATAAATAAAAATAATTTAAATTAAAAAGAAAAGCATATGTAAGCCTATGGCTATAATTGCAAATAATCCACCATGCTATGTTCTAATCTTATTAGAAGGTTTGCAACACCTCCACAAAACCAACCTAGGGTTTATCAACTAAATCCCATGTGAAACCAAAATAAAATAAAACTTGCATAGAAGCATATGTGGCACATAGCCATAATACCCAATCTTGACCTATGCACTCACACTTTCCCTAAATGGTTTGAACCCATTACCAAACTCAATCTAACACTAAATAAACCCTACACCATGCCTAAGTGAAGCAAAGAATAAGAAAAGAATAAAAGTTAGAAAATCACAAAACCCTCACATATGGTTTATACCATTTTTGCAAAACTTTAACCTAGACCATTTTGGTTTGCCCCATTGGTTGTAAATGGTTACTAAACACTTATTAACACTTTTGGAATCAAAGAAACTCAAATCAAATCAAATTTGAATGAAATATGAACTCACATGCACTAATGGTCAATTTGGCAAATTTTAGCCTGATGCCCTCTTTGAGCCTCTGTTTTGAAAGATTTCTAAACTAAACATGGAAAACTATTTGCACCTCATCCAAGAAAACATCAAATTGAACAACTTTGCCCAAAACCATCACTGCAAATGCTTGCTCAATTTCAAATGGTGATCAAGCAAAGTAGAGACTTTGAAACAGATTTAAGATAATGTGCATTTTGGATTTTTGCAAAACAATTCAAATTTGACCACCACCACCACCATTCTACTGCAAATAATATATGATTGCAACCCACCAAATTTCATTCAAAAATTCGAAAATATTGTTCTTGCGGCCATTTCAACAAACAGGTTGTGAGCACCATCCTGTCAACTCCACACATCAAACAAACCAGTGGACAATTGCCTCTCTCTTCAACCCTAGGTCATCCTCTATACCTCTCTGACCCCTCTACACTTTGCCAAACACAATAGACAAAATTTAGTACACAGGGTCGTCACCATTTGACCAAAATCACCCATGCCGTGGCATGGCATGGACAACATCATGCCACCTCTCTCTCTGGTGCACTCCAACACGCCCAACCTTGTCAATTCGCTTCCCCTCATTCACCTGAATCGTGCCAGACACAAAGATCGTGCCAACGGTGCCCCACACCCGCCAGGCCGTGCACGCGCACGACAGAGCGCGCACGGCAAACGCCGCAGACACGCTCGGCCACGTCGTCGCCTGACCTGCTCCGTTGACCCCTGCACCTCCTCTCTACGCCTACTGCTTCCCCACGTCACCAGCACCCGCCCCAGACAAGCCCATTGGCTCGCGCCGTGCCTGTAGACGACGCCATCGACAGCGTCCTCCGCCGCGGTACTGCAAGCTTCCGCACGCGCCCGTCCTCGCCCTGGCCTCGTTTTCACCGCCGTCAAGCCCTACGTCTTCGCCGTGACGTTGCCGAGCCAGGAGCGTCAGCGCCAGTGCTCAAAACCCCATGTAGCCGCGTCGCCATGACCACCACCGTCGCAGCACCACGGCCACCATCCGCTGCTATAAAAGGAGCCAGCCCCGCTCCCAAATCTTCACCCAGCCAGCTTCCCCTCTCTCTTCTCGAGCTCCTCGACCCTCTCTCTTGCTCGATTCACCACCATAGCCACCCAATTTGTTCGCCGGAGCCCACGGAGGTGCTGAGAAGCTCGCCGGCGATTTCGGCCACCATTGGAGACGCCGCCGGTACCAGCTGCTTCCTCGTCGTCGACAACCCCGCCGCAGCTCGTCGCCGACCATCGCCGCGCCGCCGGTGAGCCTCCCACCCCCCACCGTCGACGCCAGTCGCCGCGCCTCTCGTCGCCGTCGACGATGGACGTGGACCGTTGATTCCCCTCTAATCGTGCGGCACAGATAGACTCATACCGTTTCGCGGGTTAAGATATACTGACGAGTGGCCCCCACCCTGTCAGGCGGCCCGCTCACGCGAGACGTGCAGCTGGGCCGGCCCGTTTCTGTTTCCCTCTGTGCAGCCCATTTCGTTTCCCGCCAGGCCCTTTAATTCAAATTCGAATTTTCGAATTATTCCAATTGCTCACAGATGCTGTTTTTAAATTTGAATAGAATAAAATCCACCAAACCAAATTTGACAAATTTTATATATTTGGAAAGCTTATCCAATTATCTACACATCTACACTAGCCTCAACCCTAGATTCATTGTAGAAATAATGTGACAAAAATAACAAGGCAGGGCCTTTTGCAACTTCAAACAATTATTAAAAATCAACCAAATATGCTTTTGAGTTGTTTTCAACTATCAAAAATCACATTTTACATTGTCTATCAGAATATATAAAAATATGACATAGTTGTTTGTATGATCATGATCTAGATTTAAAAATGGCTCTATGGCTAATTCTAGTCCATTTAAATTGATCTAAATAAATTATTAAATATTATGGGATCTATTCTCTCATTTAAATCTTGTCTTCAATAACTCAATATTAGGTAGTGACTATGGTCTAAGTGATCTCATATTGAATTGTGTGATGACATTAAATCATTACTATGTTAGGATTAAATTGTATGAGGGTAGCACCTCATTTAAATTATTTTCCCAATTGATGATTATGAAGAAGTTGACCTTGGTCAACCTAGGTCATATATTATTAATTAAGGGAATTAAATCTTAACAAGATTCAATGAGAGGAAATTATTTCTCCAAAGAATTAAATAACAACACTAAATAATATATTGTAATGAGAGGAAATTATTTTTATTAAAGAAGAAAACAAAGTCAACCAACATAATAATAATGTTGTGATGCTAGCCTAGCTTGTGTGACTCATAGGTGTGCTTAGTCTAGTGTTAAGCCTTGTTTGGTGATTGTGTGTATCGTATTCGTTTTTAGACGCTAGTACCGAGGAGTATCCAGAGGAGGAGGAGGTCTACTTCCAAGGAGAGGAAGACCACTTTGATCAGTACGCCAACCAAGGCAAGCTAATATTCTTGCAAAGTGCAAAGCTCTACAAGAGCAAGGCATCACCACATTTTACTTTATGCTTAATGGTCCTATCCCAAGTTTTTACTTTACAAGCTTTATTGAATTTGATTTATCAAAGTTACTTTCTGATTCATGATTCACTTGGTCTAGATATAGAGTAGAACAAGAGCATCAAACTTAGCCTAGAAAGCTATAAGCTAGTTAGCACCCCTCATGACTAGTTGCTAGTGCTAACAAATAAAATTGACTACTCTAGATGGGAACAGGTGAAATGAAATGACTTTGAAAACCTTGGAATGATGAGTCGTTCTATTGAAAGATTTTGAAGGTGAATATGACTTGTGAATGACATGGTGAACTTTACAAAACTGATGGTTGGGTTCGGATGCGATACCATTCCAATTTACAAGTACCCCCACAATACCTGATTATGGGTAGGGCTTAACTGAAGTTTATGTGTCTTAGTATGGGTTCCCTCTAAACAAGCGTCATCGGGGTTATGCCGATAGCTGCCTCTACAACAAAAGAAATGATGTGAAATGACGTGAAATGAGGTGAATGTCCGGCCCAAACCCTGTGCAATTCCCAAGCTGACGGTTTGTCTTCACTGGGAGGCCAAGCTCATGGGGAGAGGTGCCTATACTAGGATATGTAAATGAAAGGTTATGGTTGATGATCCGCGTATTAGTTACGATTATTCAGGGTTATCACTGACGGATGTAATCAAATGTTGTGGCACAAGTGTGCAACCTCTGCAGAGTGTAAAATTATTCGAATAGCCGCGTCCACGGTTAAGGACGGTTGGAAAGACCATACTGTTCCGTCATCAGAGCTTTTTAAAAATGTGACATGTGACTGGTGAATTGTGACTTGAACTTGAAAGGTGAATTTGACATGAATCACAACAGAGTTGTGGGAATGACACTAATGTTCCCACTTGAGTTAGTTAGCAAATGAAGAGGCTTTACTAAATGTTTGTGAACTAAAATTGGCTTTATGCAAATAAACTTAGAGCTTAGCACCCTCTTTCTATAGTTGATAGTGCTTACATTAGTATTAGTTTGCGAGTACTTTAAAGTACTTATGGCTTTGTTCCTGACTATTCAAATGGCCAGACTATGAAGGAGAACAGCAGTACGAGGAAGATGGACAGCAGGACGTCTACGACAACTAGGACCACTCCTGACGTCAACAGTTGCCTGTGGAACAGATGGACCACGACCGCTACTTCGCTTCCACTATGTGTTTTGTAATTGGATCCTTAGATCCCCTATGTTGTATTAAGACTGGATCATGTGATCCTTTGTTGTAAGACCATTATGTGTTGTAATGAATGATGTGTTGTGATGTTAATCTATTATGTCTCGCAAAAACAATATTCCTGGGATTGCGATAAATGGCATAATAGGCATCTGGATTTAAAAATCCGGGTATTGACAGAAAGATACTCCATGTTCTGTGAAAGACCTACGATCACGGCAGGAAAAGAAACTCCATGAAATTTTGCAACCCGTGAAGGCTGACGAACATGTAGTTTTCATAAATCTATAACTCACTTTTTCGAAGAAACCATTTTCCAAAAAAACCTGCATAAAGCTCAGGTTTCCTAATCCATGACTGTAGATAGTGGATCAGATAACCACCATAGAAAGTATTGTAGTATTCAATCTATTACTTTTTAAACAATTACTTAAATTGTAAGAAGATAAAGTGGAGGTTTTAGGAGGACTTAAAATACGGAGATGTACTATGCTAGTACACGCAGTCTTCGCATCGATCATACGTACATCTCGCGCGATGGAGTACTAGCTAGGTTTGCTAGTACCGGTACCATCGTCTTCAACCGTCCTGACCGTCCTTCACTTTGCAACGGACGAACGAAATTAATCTTCTTTTCGTAAGGGCATCTCCAGCCGGGCGACGCATTTCGGACGCCCAAAAGTGGTCGCGAGCGTCCGTTTCCATCGTACCGCGGACATATTTTGTCCCAGTGTCCGTTTGCTTCTGGGTGTGCGTCCACCGGGGCGACCCATTTTTAGATTTTCAACACATTTAAAAATATAAAAGTAATACATTTTAATGCATAAAAACTATACAAAGTAGATCTATAGGCCTAGACTACTTGCTTCCTGACGGACCGGCCCCGTCGTTGCGTCGCTCCTCCATCGCCTGCTTCTCTGCCGCCTCCCGTGCGGCTGCTATGGCTCGGTGCGCCGTAGCGTCCTCTTGCAAGCGCTGCTCCAGCCTCGCGTTCGCGGCGTCGTCCTGAGCGTCTCGAAGGACTCGACGATAGCCTCTCGCTCCGCCGCCCTCTCCGGCGTGGCGCAACAGGGTCATCGAAGACCAAGATATCTCCGAGTCGAGTCTCTGCGGCGCGGCCCGCCAGCCACGCTGTTCCAGCTCGGCGTCGACCGCCGCATGGGCCGCCCACTCCTCTCGCTCCTTCTCCGCTTCAGCCAGGGCCGCGCGTCCCCGACCGGGTGGAGGAGGTCGGTGATGTCTTGAGTCGAACTCCTCGTCGAGCCGGCCGCGTCCGCGCGTTCATGGTGGATCTGCTAGGGCTGAGGAAGCGGCGGCGCGCGGCGGGCTAGGGTTTTGGGGAGGAGATGAGATGCTCGCGCCCCTGTTTATATCGGTCGGAGGTAGGGCGACGGCCGCGCCACGCGTGGCATCGCCATTACTACGTGCGCAGTAGGCAACGACGGCGCGCCACGCGAGGCATCGCCATTTACGCGGCCGATGCCGGCGACGCTCGGCGCCGCATCGACGGAGAAGACGATCGACGCTGGTAATCGCAGGCGGGCTGCATAAAACGTCCACGACGCGCGGACATTGCGGGAGACGCATCCGTGCACATATTTGGGCCAGGTTTGCGTCTCCGCGGACGGTCCGGTCACTTTGCGTCGCCCTGTTGAAGGTGGTGCCAGACGGATTTCTGGTCATGGCGGATGAAAACGATCGCTGAGCGACCATTTACGTCGCGCCGCTGGAGATGCCCTAATGGTGCAGAGCAAGGCATGCAGGCATGCGACTTGAACAGGTCGGACAAAGGATCTTGGTTTGGTACAACGTAGTAGATGAGGTAGATAGACTAGTGTACGTGAAAATAATAGTATGACAAGGATCGACGACCCGATAAACACTAACGAAACGCGCTGAATAGTACCTGCGGATAAGACGTCGGTGTTATATGTACAGGTGTGTTTGCTTAGCTAGAGCGGGCAGTGAGCTAAAACCCTCACTGTATGTCTATGACTCTAACAGCTAACACGCCTAGATTTTTTTTGGCAAAATGATCAAGTTAAGCTAAATATCGGTTGATAAAATGGAACACAATTTTGTCGTTCTAAAGATCAAGGAGGGTTGGGAGTGAAAGGGTTAGAGATCAAAAATAGATGTTTACTTAGTAAATTGTTGTTTAATCTCTTGAATGAAGAGGGGGTATTGCAAGAATTTTCGCGAAATAAATACCTTTGAAATAAAACACTGTCGTAAGTGACTGTTCCGTCCACTGACTCCCCATTTTGAAAAGGACTATTTAGAGTGAAAGACGTTTTTTTCCCTCACGGTGTTCTTTTAAGGTTTGCAATGGTTAGAGAACGGGCTTTTGGAATGATATGGGGTTAGGCGAGCTGCCATTAGCTCAACAATATCCATCCTTGCATAACGGCGTACATTGAAAAAAATGTTTTGATAGCTTATGTTTTTACCGGGGCTCATCTAAATATTGAACTTAGAAGAACCTTCAGCAAGCCAAATGTGTACGTTAGCCGAGCGTCTCATTGCGGTTAACTTAACGGAGTATCTGGATGTTTTTCTTCGGAAATTCTAAATTTGGTATATTCTCTGTTAAATTCATGCATGTGGATATAATGAATGGCCATACAAATTTTCTGAGAAAATACATTTAGAAAAATTAAGGTACCACTAAAGATTAAGATCTTCGTGTGGTTCCTTTACAAAAAGGTGTTTCTCGCTAAAGATAACCTCATCAAAAGGAATGGAAATGGTTGTAAGAAATGTGCAGTCTGCCAAGCAGATGAGTTCTGTAAACCATTTATTATTTGATTGGCCCTTCCCTCAACTTGTTTAGGGAAGTACTCAATATACTTTTAATATTCCCAACCAACTATTGTTATAAATATCTTTAAAATTGGCTTAATGGTCCCAGAAAGCATCTTTTTCAATATGGAAAGAGCCCCAGCCTCTACAGCAATCGATGCATACGGTTTTTATTGTTTTATTATCAAGTAGATTTACAAAATTATTATAAATCACGGAACACTCAAAGTCTCAACATGGATAAGACATCTAAAAATTATAAAAATAACAAGGCGCCACAAGATCTTCATGCTAGCCGCTTCTCAGAATGTCAGCCACACCGGCTGTATAAATCCCATACTACCGTCGACAAGAAGTTACCCCCAATATCCATGTCCTGGCGCACATCCTCCGGCTAGAGATATGACCAAAGATGGATCTAGCAGGTAACCAAGGGAATAACCTGCAGAAATGATGGTGAATTTTTTTTGTTAAAAATGAAATCATTGCTGACATTCCATATTGCACATAATAAAATGCACACACCAATTCTAATGTGTCCCTTATCTTCCTTTGCTACTCCATTTGACCTGTTACCAAACAAGTGGTGGAATATTGAAAATCATAAAAATTATATGCCAAAGAATCTTAACAAAAGGGGAAGAGAAAAAGAGATGTTGTATTGTCTCATATTGATCACAAAAACAACATTTAGAACACCCCTGCCAATTTCGTATTTTAAGATTGTCCTTTGTGAGGATGACCTTCTTATGAAAGGAACCATAGAACATATCCGAACGGGTATTACAATACTGACGAAACTACGAAAGCATCTAAAGCATCTAAAGAACATATCCGAACGAGTATTTATGCTTTGATGTGGACTATATAAAACTGTCGTAATGATATCATCTTTAACAAAACTATAAAATGTTATATTTAACAAAACTACGACAGGAACCACGAGTGGCCCTATCTTTACTACCAGAGGCGATGTGAATGCATTTTGGATGCAACCGATCGAAGACGATTGCTTGGACCAACCAGTGTGACTGGCAACTCTTCATTGTCTTCCATCATAACCCCTCTTTCTCCATGCTTGGTCCAACAGTTATAGCCGGGCATGAAACCTTTCCAAAGAAGGTGGGAGTGAATGACTTGCCATTCACAGTATTGCTTTAAGTTCCGGCAACCAACACATGAACAACATATAAAACCATCCACCTATGGGTTTTTCGCAGCCACACAGAGAAAATCTTCCAGGCCCGAAGTGAACTCGGGTAGGCGTCGATCAACGTACATCCATTGCCGCCGGTTCATCTACATCAAATAATTAAGTTTATCAAAAAACCATTACAAAACATCATAATATATATAAATAGTGGAAATTACCACTGTACAAATGAAATGGTAAAGTTGCTTAACCTTGATCGAGGAGGAAAGAAAGAGGAGAAAACTTAGTGTCGCTCCGGCACCTCATATCATTTTTGTTTTTTGTGAAATCAAGCGGCATCATTCTCTCAAACATTTCATCGAGCACCTTATGTGCATGGCAAAGAAAAGCAAGCAAGCACACAACCATCACACCTTTCACCAAGAAAAATGAAGTGAGGGCTGGTTGGGGGGTGAGCTGAATATATAGGGCAAAGAGGAGCTTTAGCACCGATTCGTGACACGAACCGGTGCTAATACCGCGGCTGGTCCCCTGGACGTCCAGACCGCACGAACCGGTGCTAATGACCCCTTTTAGCACCGGTTCGTGCCAAAACCAGTGCTAATGCTCCTTTGAGCAAGAAACCAAAGCTCTCTTTTCTACTAGTGATTTTTATTACGCCCAATGTGATTCTTGTGATGTGTATTACTCTTGAACTCTGAAACTATGTAACAAAACGTTTGTACACATCAATTGATGGAGATGTTAGGCTCAGCTCCCCGTTTCAAAAAAATAAAGAACTACAAAGACGCTGGCACTCCTATTGATCGATGGTTGACGCAGCAACCACCCATAGAAACAATCACCAACCCAGCTGCCAGAACCCGACCAATGCAACTATGCAAGTCACTTTCCTGGATGGCCAGACTAGCTAAACACTGGAACGTGTCAGCCTAGGAAGGGTGCATCAGCCATCAAGACCTTTTAAGCCACCGCTCTCGCTGCGTGCCCACACACTGTACGAGCACGACGTTGGCGTGTTTGGTGTGGTAGGTAGTTGGGGGTTGCTCAGCTCTGGTCCCATCGGATCGGCCAATCCCTCCTACTCTGGCTATGGTGGCCGTGGAGTGCTACTCTCGGTTTATGCCCGTGGCCGTGGAATGATCACGGTGCTAGCTCACACGCGCCGAGTCTAGTCTATGCTCTAGTAGCGTTACATTCTTGAGAGAGAGAAAAAACCGTGCAACTTATTTTACACTCATCTCTAATCTCTTGTGTGATACATGCAAATGTTCCGAATTATAAGATGTTTCAGTCTTTTATGAACCACGTCTATCTAAACGTATTTTAATGTGTTAGTTAGTTCGATCATTTCTATCTCGATCAAAACATATGGAGTAATTTGGAACTGAGGGAGGTGCATGTGCCGGACATGCATGCCACTGATCGATCATGCGACGATCGAGGTCCCGTCATCCTATCTCACCAACTTCTCGCATGTGCGGCATGCACCAGATCTAGAGAAGTATTGCCTGTTCCACAATCTAAAATATTCGCAAAATATTTTGGTGAACTCAAATAGTTCGCCAAGACATCTTACATGATGGAATGGAGACAGTAGTGTGGGTGGACACCGTCCTGCATAGTGCCGAAGTCGTTGAATCATGTTGTGCAAGTGCAATGAATAATAGGAGTCTAGGAGCAGGTAAGTAGCGACCACAGTAGGGTCATGGGCCCGAGCAAGCGTAGCTGTCCGTCGCGGCAAAGATGTAGTATGGTCCATGATGATCGTACATATTGATGTAGGCGAAAGCAACATAATCCATACTTCAACCCGCGGTAAAGATGTAGTAGTATGGTCCATGATGATCGCGCGTATTGATGTAGGCGAAAGCAACATAATCCATACCTCAACCCTCGATTGTAAAATAAACCGTCAAGAGAGATAAAACCATCGATGCTTACAATATTTTAGGGGTGTGACTTCTTCAGAATGTAATAATCAGATAAATCTCGGCCGCAACCCAAGTTACAACTCATGATAGCATGAATCACGTTGAAATCCTGCATAATAGTTTTTTTTTGCTATATTCCGTTCATGATATTTCTTGTCGATTGCCTTTCGAGATATATTCAGTTCATTGGCCATGGTGTCTTGCTTTGATCCACTTATTTATTTATTGTTTTTTAAATTTGGATCCACGTATTATTGAAACATGCTGCAATGATCAGCTTTCTCTATCTGTCTATCACTGACGCAGACAGGCAGAGGGGTTTGTGAACTTCGAATTCGCACTGGTAAAGGTGTTTTTTTGGCAAATGGTGCGAGTTAACATTTTTGTTTAGAGAATTGTGTGAGTTAACTATGATATGGACTCCATGGTCCAAGCCCATGGATGCGATGGACGTGATGATTTGTTCTACTCTCCCGTGCACCTGTAAAGGGCCGATAGCAGATATGGGAAAAGTTGGATGTTCAAGAAGTAATTGATGAAGACACTTCATTGGACAGAGCAAGTGCTGTGGCATTAGGGCATCTCCAATGGAGCGACGCATTTCGGACATCTAAAATGTCCGGTTGTATCCGTTTGCGTCGGCCCGCAGACGCCATAGGCCCAGGGCGATCGTTTGCGTCGGGTATCCTAGCGGTGCAGACATATTTTTTTAGCGGAGACATCATCAAGGTCGTTAATGACGGTTTAACATCCCGTCGAGGCCTGTCTCCGGCGATTACCGGTTCCTGCGCGACGATGGTCGTTTCGACGACGGCACCGGCCCCTCTGGCGGCCAGTAGTAGACAACGCGACTGCGAGTAACCCCGGCCGTGGTAGGCCGCGCGACGGCGAGTAGGTACCGGCCATTGTAGTTTTAGGTTAACTCGACTAACCATCCCTGTAAAAATGATCTTTTTGGCCAATCAATAGTAATGAAGAAATATTTTGGTTACCTAGTCACTGCCTACCGGGCCCGGATGCTACCAACGCGGTCACTTTCCGCGACCGTGCAGCGTCCACGGAGACGTAAACCTAGCGCATATTTGGGCTAGATTTGCGTCTCCGCGGAAAAAGAGTTGGATTCGTCCCACCTATCTAGATCCAAGAAAACGCTTCTTCTATGGTTGCTATACCCAGAGAGTCATGAAACTCGCATGCAACTTAGAATCTGATTCTTCCTTAGTACGCGAGCGGCACGGCAAAGGATTAGGCTCCAAGAAGATATGTACCTGCAGGTGCGAATAAACCATTTGACATGCCCTTAGAGTACATTATATGCACCAAGGGCCAATGGAGATCCACTTGGTGGTGTTGGTTTCCCTGAGATCATTCTAACGGGTGCTTGGTATATTTGATGGGAGAGACGCCAGATCGTCCATGGAGAGGAGGTGCAAACCACTGAAAGATCAGCCCTATCTATTGGGGCTCTTACTACAAATTAAAATTACTGGAGATCCAAGAAAAATCCTATTAAGCGAAAATTGGAAGCCTGGGTTTGTCGTGTTCTAAAAATTAATGTTGATGCTTCTTACTGTGCTGATGTAGGAAGAGGAAGTGATGGAGTTATTGTCCGATATCATAAGGGTAAGAGCATCTCCAGCGGTCTTCCCGATGAGGCCACCAGGACAGCGTTTTGTCATCCGGATCGACGAAAACGGTCCAGCCGTGCCCCCGGTTTCTCGTTTTCGTCTGAATTAGGCCTTTCATCCGCCCGGAGAGCCCAGGCCATCCCCGGCCCCCCGGGAAGCGCTCGGGGACTCCGGATAAAACGAAAGCGCGGGAAACACCGAGGAAACTTCCCGCGCGTTTGGTGGCCCCAACTTGTCGGCGAGAGAGACGGATGCGCCGAGGAACTCCCCTCCTCTGGGGATGCCGCCGCCGGAGGCGGCTACCATGTCGCGCCAACACGGTAGTTCCTGGACGCCGAGGAGGATGACGCCGTCCTCCTCCTCGTCTGGGTCGAGGTCCGCGTCGAGGTCTGGCGGATCTGCGCCCTCGACCTTCATCAAGAAGGAGCCGGCGTCTTCGTCGACACCGACCTTTGTCAAGAAGGAGCCGGCGTCTCGACCGTAGGCATTGACAAGTTAATACCTTGTCAATTGGCGCCGTCTGTGGGATCTAGAGGCGAATTTCGATGGCACGTTCAAAATCGTCGACTTCATCTGTAGCAAGCAACATCATGGACAGAGGTAAACAGGTCGAAACTGATCTCGTTGATTTTATACCTCACCCGCCCTCCCGTTTGGATGCATATGCGTATCTGGAGGAGCCCATGAAGATGACGTTTGGAAAGTTCCACTTCCGCGTCGAGAAAGAAGGAGCGTATCGTCTCGGTTCCGATCTCGTCGGGATTATCGGCGGTTGATCCGACTTCTCAAGCTCTGATGCGTGTAGTTGACACGTCCGTTGGGAACCCCAAGAGGAAGGTGTGTGCGCACAGCGGCAAGTTTCCCTCAAGAAACCAAGGTTTAATCGAACCAGTAGGAGTCAAGAAGCACGTTGAAGGTTGATGGCGGCGGGATGTAGTGCGGCGCAACACCAGAGATTCCGGCGCCAACGTGGAACCCGCACAACACAACCAAAGTACTTTGCCCCAAACAGCTGAGGTTGTCAATCTCACCGGCTTGCTGTAACAAAGGGTTAACCGTATTGTGTGGAAGATGATTGTTTGCAAGAAAACAAAAACAATTGCAGTAGATTTGTATTTCAGTATAAAAGAATGGACCGGGTCCACAGTTCACTAGAGGTGTCTCTCCCATAAGATAAAAGCATGTTGGGTGAACAAATTACAGTCGGGCAATTGACAAATAGAGAGGGCATAACAATGCACATACATGTCATGATAAATATAGTGAGATTTTATTGGGCATTACGACAAAGTACATAGACCGCTATCCAGCATGCATCTATGCCTAAAAAGTCCACCTTCAGGTTAGCATCCGACCCTTCCAGTATTAAGTTGCAAAACAACAGACAATTGCATTAAGTATGGTGCGTAATGTAATCAATAACTACATCCTCGGACATAGCATCAATGTTTTATCCCTAATGGCAACAGCACATCCATAACCTTAGGGTTTCTGTCACTCCCCCAGATTCACGGAGACATGAACCCACTATCGAGCATAAATACTCCCTCTTGGAGTTAATAGCGAGAACTTGGCCAGAGCCTCTACTAATAACGGAGAGCATGCAAGATCATAACACATAGGTAATAACTTGATAATTAACATAACATAGTATTCTCTATCCATCGGATCCCGACAAACACAACATATAGCATTCCAGATAGATGATCTTGATCATGTTAGGCAGCTCACAAGATCCAACAATGAAGCACAATGAGGAGAAGACAACCATCTAGCTACCGCTATGGACCCATAGTCCAGGGGTGAACTACTCACTCATCACTCCCGGGCGACCATGGCGGTGTAGAGTCCTCCGGGAGATGAATCCCCCTCTCGGCAGGTGCCGGAGATCTCCAATCCCCGAGATGGGATTGGCGGCGGCGGCGTCTCGGCAAGGTTTTCCGTATCGTGGCTCAGTCTGGGGGTTTCGCGACGAGGCTATTTGTAGGCGGAAGGGCAGGTCAAGAGGCGGCACGAGGCCCACACCATAGGTCGGCGCGGCCGGGCCGGGCCGCGCCGCCTGGTGTCGCCACCTCGTGGCCCCATTCGTCTTTCGGAAGCTTCGTGGCAAAATAGGACCTGGGCGTTGATTTCGTCCAATTCCGAGAATATTTCGTTACTAGGATTTCTGAAACCAAAAACAGCAGAAAACAACAACCGGCTCTTCGGCATCTTGTTAATAGGTTAGTTCCAAAATGCACGAATATGACATAAAGCGTGCAAAACATGTAGATATCATCAATAATGTGGCATGGAACATAAGAAATTATCGATACGTCTGAGACGTATCAAGCATCCCCAAGCTTAGTTCTGCTCGTCCCGAGCAGGTAAAACGATAACAAAGATAATTTCTGAAGTGACATGCCATCATAACCTTGATCATACTATTTGTAAACATATGTAATGAATGCAGCGATCAAAACAATGGTAATGACATGAGTAAACAAGTGAATCATAAAGCAAAGACTTTTCATGAATAGTATTCAAGACAAGCATCAATAAGTCTTGCATAAGAGTTAACTCATAAAGCAATAAATCAAAGTAAAGGTATTGAAGCAACACAAAGGAAGATTAAGTTTCAGCGGTTGCTTTCAACTTATAACATGTGTATCTCATGGATGGATATTGTCAACATAGAGTAATATAACAAATGCAATATGCAAGTATGTAGGAATCAATGCACAGTTCACACAAGTGTTTGCTTCTTGAGGTGGAGAGAAATAGGTGAACCGACTCAACATAAAAGTAAAAGAATGGTCCTTCAAAGAGGAAAGCATCGATTGCTATATTTGTGCTAGAGCTTTTATTTTGAAAACATGAAACAATTTTGTCAACGGTAGTAATAAAGCATATGAGTTATGTAAATTATATCTTACAAGTTGCAAGCCTCATGCATAGTATACTAATAGTGCCCGCACCTTGTCCTAATTAGCTTGGACTACCGGATCATCACAACACATGTTTTAACCAAGTGTCACAAAGGGGTACCTCCATGCCGCCTGTACAAAGGTCTAAGGAGAAAGCTCGCATTTTGGATTTCTCGCTTTTGATTATTCTCAACTTAGACATCCATACCGGGACAACATGGACAACAGATAATGGACTCCTCTTTAATGCATAAGCATGTGGCAACAATTATTATTCTCATATGAGATTGAGGATATATGTCCAAAATGAAACTTCCACCATGAATCATGGCTTTAGTTAGCGGCCCAATGTTCTTCTCTAACAATATGCATGCTCCAACCATTAAGGTGGTAGATCTCTCTTACTTCAGATAAGACGGACATGCATAGCAACTCACATGATATTCAACAAAGAATAGTTGATGGCGTCCCCAGAAACATGGTTATCGCACAACAAGCAACTTAATAAGAGATAAAGTGCATAAGTACATATTCAATACCACAATAGTTTTTAAGCTATTTGTCCCATGAGCTATATATTGCAAAGGCGAATGATGGAATTTTAAAGGTAGCACTCAAGCAATTTACTTTGGAATGGCGGAGAAATACCATGTAGTAGGTAGGTATGGTGGACACAAATGGCATAGTGGTTGGCTCAAGGATTTTGGATGCATGAGAAGTAATCCTCTCGATACAAGGTTTAGGCTAGCAAGGTTATTTGAAACAAACACAAGGATGAACGGTGCAGCAAAACTCACATAAAAGACATATTGTAAACATTATAAGACTCTACACCGTCTTCCTTGTTGTTCAAAACTCAATACTAGAAATTATCTAGACTTTAGAGAAACCAAATATGCAAACCAAATTAGCAAGCTCTAGGTGTTTCTTCATTAATGGGTGCAAAGTATATGATGCAAGAGGTTAAACATGAGCACATCAATTGCCATGTATCAAATTATCCAAGACATTTTAGAATTACTACATGTAGCATTTTCCAATTCCAACCATATAACAATTTAACGAAGAAGAAACTTCGCCATGAATACTATGAGTAAAGCCTAAGGACATATTTGTCCATATGCTACAGCGGAGCGTGTCTCTCTCCCATACAGTGAATGCTAGGATCCATTTTATTCAAACAAAACAAAAACAAAAACAAACCGACGCTCCAAGCAAAGTGCATAAGATGTGACGGAATAAAAATATAGTTTCAGGGAGGAACCTGATAATGTTGTCGATGAAGAAGGGGATGCCTTGGGCATCCCCAAGCTTAGACGCTGAGTCTTCTTAGAATATAGGGTGAACCACGGGGCATCCCAAGCTTAGAGCTTTCACTCTCCTTGATCATATTGTATCATACTCCTCTCTTGATCCTTGAAAACTTCCTCCACACCAAACTCGAAACAACTCATTAGAGGGTTAGTGCACAATAAAAATTAACATGTTCAGAGGTGACACAATCATTCTTAACACTTATGGACATTGCATAAAGCTACTGGACATTAATGGATCAAAGAAATTCATCCAACATAACAAAAGAGGCAATGCGAAATAAAAGGCAGAATCTGTCAAAACAGAACAGTTCGTAATGACGAATTTTAAAATGGCACCAGACTTGCTCAAATGAAAATGCCCAAATTGAATGAAAGTTGCGTACATATCTGAGGATCACTCACGTAAATTGGCTTAATTTTCTGAGTTACCTACAGAGAATTAGACCCAGATTCGTGACAGCAAAGAAATCTGTTTCTGCGCAGTAATCCAAATCTAGTATTCACTTTACTATCAAAGACTTTACTTGGCACAACAAAACATAAAACTAAGATAAGGAGAGGTTGCTACAGTAGTAAACAACTTCCAAGACTCAAATATAAAACAAAAATACTGTAGTAAAAACATGGGTTCTCTCCCATAAGCGCTTTTCTTTAACGCCTTTCAGCTAGGCGCAGAAAGTGTAAATCAAGTATTATCGAGAGATGATGAATCTTCAGCGGGGTTTGGAGTTTTCTCAACCATGCATAGTATATTGGATACATAAGTTTCAGCGGCTCCTTTTCATTAGTCTTGGGCTTGCTACTCTCATCAAACAAATTTTCAGGAACAAGCCAAGCATAGTTATTTTCTAGCGCTTCATTCATCGCTAGGAGCTTACATGGTATCGGCGCTTTGATCTCCCCACCGTCATTAATATTATTAGTGTACCTTATTCTCTCCATGTCCATATTTTCAAGGATACTAGCAAAATTGGTATAAGAACCAAGCATCTTATATTTACTAAAGACCTTTCTAGCTTCTCTTGCTAAACCACCAAATTCTCTAAGAAGGGTTTCTAAAACAAAATCTTTCTTTTCCCCTTCTTCCATATCACCGAGTGTAAGAAACATGTGTTGGATTATAGGATTGAGATTAACAAATTTAGTTTCCAACATGCTAACTAAAGCAGCAGCAGCAATTTCATAGGTAGGTGCAAGTTCTACCAAGTGTCTATCTTCAAAATCTTCAATAGTACTAACATGATTGAAAAATTCTTCTATATTATTTCTCCCAACTATAGACCCACGTCCTACCGGTATGTCTTTTGTGGTAAAATTAAAAAGAAACATGATGAATCAAGTAAAGTAAATGCAAGTAACTAATTTTTTGTGTTTTTGATATAGAGTGCAAGTAAGTAAATAAAGTAAAGCTAGCAACTAATTTTTTTTGTGTTTTGATATAATGCAGCAAACAAAGTAGTAAATAAAATAAAGCAAGACAAAAACAAAGTAAAGAGATTGGGAAGTGGAGACTCCCTTGCAGCGTGTCTTGATCTCCCCGGCAACGGCGAAATTTGCTTGATGCGTGTAGTTGACACGTCCGTTGGGAACCCCAAGAGGAAGGTGTGATGCGCACAGCGCAAATTTCCCTCAGAAAGAAAACAAGGTTTAATCAGACAGTAGGAGTCAAGAAGCACGTTGAAGGTTGATGGCGGCGGGATGTAGTGCGGCGCAACACCAGAGATTTCGGCGCCAACGTGGAACCCGCACAACACAACCAAAGTTTTGCCCCAACGAAACAGTGAGGTTGTCAATCTCACCGGCTTGCTGTAACAAAGGATTAACCGTATTGTGTGGAAGATGATTGTTTGCAGAAAACAGTAACACAAGTATTGCAGCAGATTTGTATTTCAGTATAAAAGAATGGACCGGGGTCCACAGTTCACTAGAGGTCTCTCCCATAAGATAAAAGCATGTTGGGTGAACAAATTACAGTCGGGCAATTGACAAATAGAGAGGGCATAACAATGCACATACATGTCATGATAAATATAGTGAGATTTAATTGGGCATTACGACAAAGTACATAGACCGCTATCCAGCATGCATCTATGCCTAAAAAGTCCACCTTCAGTTATCGTCCGAACCCCTTCCGGTATTAAGTTGCAAAACAACAGACAATTGCATTAAGTATGGTGCGTAATGTAATCAATAACTACATCCTCGGACATAGCATCAATGTTTTATCCCTAGTGGCAACACATCCATAACCTTAGGGGTTTCTGTCACTTCAACGGAGACATGAACCCACTATCGAGCATAAATACTCCCTCTTGGAGTTAATAGCGAGAACTTGGCCAGAGCCTCTACTAATAACGGAGAGCATGCAAGATCATAAACAACACATAGGTAATAACTTGATAATTAACATAACATAGTATTCTCTATCCATCGGATCCCGACAAACACAACATATAGCATTACAGATAGATGATCTTGATCATGTTAGGCAGCTCACAAGATCCAACAATGAAGCACAATGAGGAGAAGACAACCATCTAGCTACTGCTATGGACCCATAGTCCAGGGGTGAACTACTCACTCATCACTCCGGAGACGACCATGGCGGTGTAGAGTCCTCCGGGAGATGAATCCCCTCTCCGGCAGTGCCGGAGGCGATCTCGTAATCCCCCGAGATGGGATTGGCGGCGGCGGCGTCTCGGAAGGTTTTCCGTATCGTGGGCTCGCACTGGGGGTTTCGCGACGGAGGCTATTTGTAGGCGGAAGGGCAGGTCAAGAGGCGGCACGAGGGGCCCACACCATAGGTCGGCGCGGCCAGGGAGGGGCCGCGCCGCCCTGTGTCGCCACCTCGTGGCCCCACTTCGACTCTCCTTCGGTCTTCGGAAGCTTCGTGGCAAAATAGGACCCGGGCGTTGATTTCGTCCAATTCGGAGAATATTTCACTAGATTTCGAAACCAAAAACAGCAGACAGCAACTGGCTCTTCGGCATCTTGTTAATAGGTTAGTTCCGAAAATGCACGAATATGACATAAAGTGTGCATAAAACATGTAGATATCATCAATAATGTGGCATGGAACATAAGAAATTATCGATACGTCGGAGACGTATCACTCAGCATCATCCATCGAGTCAAGCGACGAGGAGATTTCGTCGCCACGCTTCATCGGCAGCAAGGCAAGCGAAAAACTCGCCAAGATCTTCAGTGGCATGTCCTTCGAATCATCTGCGGACTCCTATATAAGCGATGACTCGAGCGACACCGACAGCTTCGACTTCATCGACAAATCCATCTCTATTGGAAAGGTCTTCACCAATCTCTATGATGGTGTCACCAAACCAAGCAAAGTGAAAATTCCAAAATATCATCAAGTTTATGCCATCGGAGAAGCAAGTCGCGATCAAGAGGAAACATCAGAGGCTTTCGACGATTTGGGAAATCCCTATGTCGATCCCTCAGATCTAAGGAGAGGTTTGGGCACTAAATATGTCGGGCCCACACCACGTGTCAGAGTTCAACTTCCACAAGCAGCATGGGATAGAGCTGCGAAAGCTTTGGATGGCTCTGAACCAATGGAGACAACCGCCACGGTAGAAGAACTGCAAGCATATCAATATAGGCTCGCCAGAGCAGGAAGGGAATTGGAAAAACAGACAGCTGCTCTGAATAGAAGAAGGGAGGCAGCTTCCGCGTCAAGCAGGCGAAGAGCGGAGTTAAGTCGACAGTCAGGAACTTCGGGAGATAGTCACAGAGAAGCTCGGAGGAGAGCAAGATCTCGGCTGCAAAATATACCGGAGGCTGAAAGAGAGACTCTAATCCAAAACCTCGACATGTCCTTCATGTCAATCGACACGAGGGGGAATATTATCCCAAAAACACCGGTGGTATATGGTGACACAAGCTTTCATCTTAGCGTCCAGACCACCTCCCGGAGATCCAAGAAGCGTTGTATAACATGGCCATGGCAGGATGTGGCGCCATGGGAGCAGCGTTCGCAGCTACACCTCCCGAAGGAACTGCAAGGCAAAATAGTCCGAGACCTACCGCAGCAGTGCAAGATCCACCGAGAGCGAGTGGAGCCAGAGATACAACGACTCAGGCCAGAGTGGATAGAGCGCGACAAGAAAGAAGGGAACGTCGGCATTCACCAGAACTTGCTGAAGAAGATATGTGTGGACTCCCGTGTTTCACACGACGGGTCCGAAAAACTCGAGTTCCATCAGGATTCAAGCTACCCGATAGTTTCAAGAAATTCGATGGCCTGCAAGATCCCGAGGATTGGCTAGTCGATTACCTCGAGACGTAAAATTGATAGGCGGAACAAGAGCAACAGCCATGCAGAGCATTCAAATACATCTGAGCGGAGCCGCCAGATCGTGGATAAAGAAGCTTGGTTCCATCGACAGCTGGGAAAGTTTTGAGGACGTGTTTATCAAGAATTTCCGATCAACCTGCAAGAAACCTGCGACACTAGAGGAGCTGAGGTCATGTCGACAAAAGCATGATGAATCAATGAGGAAATACATCCAAAGGTGGAACATCATCAAAAACTCGGCAGAAAATATATCTGACGAGAGAGTGATAGATGCGTTTGTAGCAGGAGTTCGACGAGGAGATTTCGTGGAGGACTTAGGAAGGACAAACCCAAGGACAATCTCGCATTAATGGAAATAGCAAAGAGATGGGCGATGGTGAAGATGCGGTACATAACAAACGACATAGGTCCCCAGAGGAGGACCGCAGTCGGAATTTTCAAAATAGACGCCGATTTCCTCGACAATTTTCAAGTTACGATGCACCTGGCCAAATATCGGCTGGCTTCGGGGAAACAATGGAGGAAACAATAGAGATGACTACCAGAAGTAATGCACAGCAAGGTGACAATAGAGATAACAGGCAAAATAGCGGGTCAAGGTTTCAGAGATCTATCTCCCGAAGATATGATGAACGGGCCGTGCAGATGCATTTTATCTCGACAGCAATGGGAAAAGGCAATCAGGACATCTGAAGAGCGCCGCAATTTCCAAGCAATGCTGCGGGTCGCAGGGATGGCTAATGCTCACGCAGCAAATAGAAACCCCCAAGGGCCCAGGAGTGAGATCCACTTGCCACCTCCTCCCGCGATCACGGACGAAAATCGACATCAGCTCAGAATAGCGGCAGCACCACAACCACCTCCATATGTTGATCCGAACAATAATGGTGCGGTCTCGATGATTCAAAAAGCTAGGCCATCTAATAGGGCTCAGAAGGTAATCTCGCGACAAGTGTTTATGGCAGTGAAGATGCCTCCACCAACGGTTGAGTACCTAAATTGGTCAGGGCAAGACATTGGCTTTACAATAGCGGATCACCCGCAGCAAGTTCCTCGACCACGGCAATCAGCACTTATCTTACCAGTTGCAGGATTCGACGTATCTCGAGTGTTTATAGATGGCGGCAGTTTAAACCTTATGTACGCAGATACGCTAAGGAAGATGAACATCTCCTTAGCAAATTTGAAACCAACCGACACACGTTTCCACGGCATCACACCAAGAAACCCATTGGGGGAGGATCAATCTCGACGTTCAGTTTGGGACACGAGAAAATTACAGGATAGAAAGGTTGGAATTCGAAGTTGTGGATTTCCCGTTGCAGTACCATGCTTTGTTGGGACGACCAGCGTATGCCAGGTTTATGGCGGTGCCACACTACACATACCTTTGGAGGTTGCCTGGGCCCAAGGGACCAATCACAGTCAACGGAAGCTTCGCGCTAGCCGATAAATGCGACAAAGATTTTCATCGACTATCAGAAACCTTCGGGATGCAAGCGGAGTATGCAGCGTCAAGGCTCATGACTAATTATGATGTGCTGCCAGACGTAGGGAGGCCCAACAAGGAATCAACTTTCAACACCGCCAAAGATTCTAAGGAAGTGCAGATCCACCCAACCGATCCGAAGAAAACGACGTCCATCGCGACAAACATGGACCTCGCATAGGAAAGCACGCTCGTCGAGTTCCTCCGTGAGCACTGGAAAATCTTCGCATGGTGTCCAGCTGACATGCCAGGAGTACCCAGGGAACTTGCCGAGCACCACCTAAACTTAGATCCAATAGCGAGACCAATCAAACAACCTTTGCGGCGTTTTTCTGAACCAAACCGCAAAGCCATGTTGTCAGAAATTGATCGACTCAGAGAAGCTGGTTTCATTAAAGAAATATCTACAGAGGCCACTTGGGTAGCTAACCCAGTGATGGTGCCAAAGAAAAACACGAAAGTCCTTCGCATGTGTGTCGACTTTACGTGCCTCAATAAACATTGTCCAAAGGATCACTTTTCCCTCCCAAGGATCGACCAAATCATCGACTCCACGGCAGGATGTGAACGTCTTTCCTTCTTGGACGCATATTCTGGTTACAACCAGATCAGATTAAAAGAAGATGACGAAGCCAAAACAGCGTTCATCACACCGTATGGCGTATTTTGTTACAGAACAATGCCTTTCGGGTTGAAAAACGCGGGAGCAACATATCAACGGATGATGCAGAAGTGCTTAGCAACACAGATTGGGAAAAATGTACAAGTGTACATCGACGACGTCGTCATCACATCAAAAAAGGGGGCAACATTAATCGAGGACTTGAAGGAAACTTTCGACAACCTCGACAAATTTTGTCTCAAGTTGAATCCGACGAAATGTTCTTTCGGCGTCCCTGCAGGAGAACTTCTCGGGTTCCTAGTTTCAGCAAGAGGGATTGAAGCAAATCCCGAAAAAATCCAAGCTATCGTAACAATGAGGAAGCCAACAAAGTTGAAGGAAATACAGCAGTTAACTGGGCGAGTTGCAGCTTTAAGCAGTTCGTCACAGGTGGGAGAAAAGGCGCTACCGTTCTACGCCTTAATCAAACAAGGAGAAAGGTTCCAGTGGAACGAAGAGGCAGATAGGGCCTTCGAAGACCTCAAACGGAAAATTTCGACACCACCAATCTTAGTGGCGCCAAAAGAGAAGGAACCACTCCTGTTATATATTGCGGCTACACCTCAGGTGGTCAGCACGGCGTTAGTTGTCGAAAGAGAAGAAGAAGGAAAACTCCATGGAGTGCAGAGGCCAGTATATTTCGTTAGTGAAGTATTATCGCCTTCAAAACAGAGGTACCCGCCGTACCAAAAGCTAGCATATGGAGTATTCACAACCGCAAGAAAATTGCGGCACTATTTCTCGGCGCATCCGATAATAGTGGTTGATACGTCTCCGACGTATCGATAATTTCTTATGTTCCATGCCACATTATTGATGATATCTACATGTTTTATACACATTATATGTCGTATTTATGCATTTTCCGGCACTAACCTATTAACAAGATGCCGAAGAGCCAGTTTCTGCTGTTTTGGTTTCAGAAATCCTACAAAGGAAATATTCTCAATTGGACGAAATCAACGCCAGGGTCCTATTTGCCCGAAGCTTTCGAAGACCGAGGGAAAGGAAGGGGGCCACGAGCGCCGCCACAACAGGCGGCGCGGCCCAGCCCTAGGCCGCGCGGCCCTGGCGTGTGGGGCCCTCGTGTGGCCCCCGCGTGTGCCTTCCGCCTACTTAAAGCCTTCGTCGCGAAACCCCTGCAGAGAGCCACGATACGGAAAACCTTGCGAGACGCCGCCGCCACCAATCCCATCTCGGGGGATTCGGAGATCTCCTCCGGCACCCTGCCGGAGAGGGGATTCATCTCCCGGAGGACTCTACACCGCCATGGTCGCCTCCGGAGTGATGAGTGAGTAGTTCACCCTGGACTATGGGTCCATAGCGGTAGCTAAATGGTTGTCTTCTCCTCATTGTGCTTCATTGTTGGATCTTGTGAGCTGCCTAACATGATCAAGATCATCTATCGTAATGCTATATGTTGTGTTTGTCGGATCCGATGGATAGAGAATACTATGTTATGTTAATTATCAAGTTATTACCTATGTGTTGTTTATGATCTTGCATGCTCTCCGTTATTAGTAGAGGCTTTGGCCAAGTTCTCGTTATTAACTCCAAGAGGGAGTATTTATGCTCGATAGTGGGTTCATGTCTCCGTGAATCTGGGGGAGTGAGAAACCCCTAAGGTTATGGATGTGCTGTTGCCACTAGGGATAAAACATTGATGCTATGTCCGAGGATGTAGTTATTGATTACATTACGCACCATACTTAATGCAATTGTCTGTTGTTTTGCAACTTAATACTGGAAGGGGTTCGGATTATAACCTGAAGGTGGACTTTTAGGCATAGATGCATGCTGGATAGCGGTCTATGTACTTTGTCGTAATGCCCAATTAAATCTCACTATATTTATCATGACATGTATGTGCATTGTTATGCCCTCTCTATTTGTCAATTGCCCGACTGTAATTTGTTCACCCAACATGCTATTTATCTTATGGGAGAGACACCTCTAGTGAACTGTGGACCCCGGTCCTATTCTTTACATCGCATACAATCTACTGCAATACTTGTTTTACTTGTTTTCTTGCAAACAATCATCTTCCACACAATACGGTTAATCCTTTGTTACAGCAAGCCGGTGAGATTGACAACCTCACTGTTTCGTTGGGGCAAAGTACTTTGGTTGTGTTGTGCAGAGTTCCACGTTGGCGCCGGAATCCCGGTGTTGCGCCGCACTACATCCCGCCGCCATCAACCTTCAACGTGCTTCTTGGCTCCTCCTGGTTCGATAAACCTTGGTTTCTTTCTGAGGGAAAACTTGCTGCTGTGCGCATCACACCTTCCTCTTGGGGTTCCCAACGAACGTGTGAGTTACACGCCATCAAGCTCTTTTTCTGGCGCCGTTGCCGGGGAGATCAAGACACGCTGCAAGGGAGTCTCCACTTCCCAATCTCTTTACTTTGTTTTTGTCTTGCTTTATTTTATTTACTACTTTATTTGCTGCATTATATCAAAACACAAAAAAATTAGTTGCTAGCTTTACTTTATTTACTGTCTTGCTCTCTATATCAAAAACACAAAAAAAAATTAGTTACTTGCATTTACTTTATTATCATGTCTAGTCCCGTAGTTGTTACTCTATCACCTGAGGAATCAATCTTCACTTTTAAACAAGGAGGTGAAGAGAATTTTAAAGAAGCATGGTCTAGAATTTTTGATTCTTATAGTAAAACTGAACCTAAAATGACCTTAAGCTTGCTTCTTAGTAATTTCTATTTTGGACTTATTCTTCGTTATAGATATGCCTTAGATGCTGTAGTGGGAGGAGATTTCCTTCATTGTGATGGGGATCAAGCTTTTAATGCTATAAGGAAATTGATTACATCATTTAGCTCCGATAATAATTTTGATCCATCTCATGCTAGTATGCATAATAGATTAAACACTATTGAAACAAATATATCTTGTTTAAAAGAAGTATATAACCGAATTCGCGAATACTATGATTATGTTCCATTAAGCTTCGAACCTTCAATGTGGGTGCCTACCATTAAAGCTACTATTGGTGGTGAAATTTTTCCTGCTCGTTGTGATATTATGTCTGAGTTTTGCCTTATGCCTGAAAATATTTATAAATCTTTGACACTTTGGGAACTTACTGAAGGAGGAGAAGAAATAACTCTTACGGATAACTCTGTTGTAATTCCTAAGGGTATAGCTGAAGGGGTTTTCACAACCTTTCTTGGAAGGACGGTATCCACTGATTATCTCGTTATAGAATGTGTAGGGATGGGACAAATCACGTTTGGAAGATCCCTGCTGAAACTCATGGGAGCAGTCATAGATGTTGGGAAAGGCACTCTAAATTTTACCTCTACACCCGGATGCGGTCATGTATTCCCTAGACCAAAGAGTAAGAATAAGAGTAAGAAAGGTAAGAGCAACACCCCTGGTAAGAATGCCAACGCATCATCGATAATACTTGATATACACTTTCGCGCCTAGCTGAAAGGCGTTAAAGAAAAGCGCTTATGGGAGACAACCCATGTTTTTACTACAGTATTTTGTTTTATATTTGAGTCTTGGAAGTTGTTTACTACTGTAGCAACCTCTCCTTATCTTAGTTTTATGTTTTGTTGTGCCAAGTAAAGTCTTTGATAGTAAGGTTCATACTAGATTTGGATTACTGCGCAGAAACAGATTTCTTTGCTGTCACGAATCTGGGTCTAATTCTCTGTAGGTAACTCAGAAAATTAAGCCAATTTACGTGAGTGATCCTCAGATATGTACGCAACTTTCATTCAATTTGGGCATTTTCATTTGAGCAAGTCTGGTGCCATTTTAAATTCGTCTTTACGAACTGTTCTGTTTTGATAGATTCTACCTTTTATTTCGCATTGCCTCTTTTGCTATGTTGGATGAATTTATTTGATCCATTAATGTCCAGTAGCTTTATGCAATGTCCAGAAGTGTTAAGAATGATTGTGTCACCTCTGAACATGTTAATTTTTATTGTGCACTAACCCTCTAATGAGTTGTTTCGAGTTTGGTGTGGAGGAAGTTTTCAAGGATCAAGAGAGGAGTATGATACAATATGATCAAGGAGAGTGAAAGCTCTAAGCTTGGGGATGCCCCGGTGGTTCACCCCTGCATATTCTAAGAAGACTCAAGCGTCTAAGCTTGGGGATGCCTAAGGCATCCCCTTCTTCATCGACAACATTATCTGGTTCCTCCCCTGAAACTATATTTTTATTCCGTCACATCTTATGCGCTTTGCTTGGAGCGTCGGTTTGTTTTTGTTTTTGTTTTGTTTGAATAAAATGGATCCTAGCATTCACTGTATGGGAGAGAGACACGCTCCGCTGTAGCATATGGACAAGTATGTCCTTAGGCTTTACTCATAGTATTCATGGCGAAGTTTCTTCTTCGTTAAATTGTTATATGGTTGGAATTGGAAAATGATACATGTAGTATTTGCTATAATATCTTGGATAATGTGATACTTGGCAATTGTTGTGCTCATGTTTAAGCTCTTGCATCATATACTTTGCACCCATTAATGAAGAAACATTTAGAGCTTGCTAATTTGGTTTGCATATTTGGTTTCTCTAAAGTCTAGATAATATCTAGTATTGAGTTTTGAACAACAAGGAAGACGGTGTAGAGTCTTATAATGTTTACAATATGTCTTTTATGTGAGTTTTGCTGCACCGTTCATCCTTGTGTTTGTTTCAAATAACCTTGCTAGCCTAAACCTTGTATCGAGAGGGATTACTTCTCATGCATCCAAAATCCTTGAGCCAACCACTATGCCATTTGTGTCCACCATACCTACCTACTACATGGTATTTCTCCGCCATTCCAAAGTAAATTGCTTGAGTGCTACCTTTAAAATTCCATCATTCGCCTTTGCAATATATAGCTCATGGGACAAATAGCTTAAAAACTATTGTGGTATTGAATATGTACTTATGCACTTTATCTCTTATTAAGTTGCTTGTTGTGCGATAACCATGTTTCGGGGACGCCATCAACTATTCTTTGTTGAATATCATGTGAGTTGCTATGCATGTCCGTCTTGTCTGAAGTAAGAGAGATCTACCACCTTAATGGTTGGAGCATGCATATTGTTAGAGAAGAACATTGGGCCGCTAACTAAAGCCATGATTCATGGTGGAAGTTTCAGTTTTGGACATATATCCTCAATCTCATATGAGAATAATAATTGTTGCCACATGCTTATGCATTAAAGAGGAGTCCATTATCTGTTGTCCATGTTGTCCCGGTATGGATGTCTAAGTTGAGAATAATCAAAAGCGAGAAATCCAAATGCGAGCTTTCTCCTTAGACCTTTGTACGGCATGGAGGTACCCCATTGTGACACTTGGTTAAAACATGTGTATTGTGATGATCCGGTAGTCCAAGCTAATTAGGACAAGGTGCGGGCACTATTAGTATACTATGCATGAGGCTTGCAACTTGTAAGATATAATTTACATAATACATATGCTTTATTACTACCGTTGACAAAATTGTTTCATGTTTTCAAAATAAAAGCTCTAGCACAAATATAGCAATCGATGCTTTCCTCTTTGAAGGACCTTTCTTTTACTTTTATGTTGAGTCAGTTCACCTATCTCTCTCCACCTCAAGAAGCAAACACTTGTGTGAACTGTGCATTGATTCCTACATACTTGCATATTGCACTTGTTATATTACTCTATGTTGACAATTATCCATGAGATATACATGTTATAAGTTGAAAGCAACCGCTGAAACTTAATCTTCCTTTGTGTTGCTTCAATACCTTTACTTTGATTTATTGCTTTATGAGTTAACTCTTATGCAAGACTTATTGATGCTTGTCTTGAAGTACTATTCATGAAAAGTCTTTGCTTTATGATTCATTGTTTACTCATGTCATTACCATTGTTTTGATCGCTGCATTCATTACATATGCTTACAATAGTATGATCAAGGTTATGATGGCATGTCACTCTAGAAATTATCTTTGTTATCGTTTACCTCGACGAGCAGGAACTAAGCTTGGGGATGCTGATACGTCTCCGACGTATCGATAATTTCTTATGTTCCATGCCACATTATTGATGATATCTACATGTTTTATACACATTATATCGTATTTATGCATTTTCCGGCTAACCTATTAACAAGATGCCGAAGAGCCGTTGTTGTTTTCTGCTTTTTTGGTTTCAGAAATCCTACAAAGGAAATATTCTCGGAATTGGACGAAATCAACGCCCGGGGTCCTATTTTGCCACGAAGCTTTCGAAGACCGAGGGGAAAGGAAGTGGGGCCACGGCGCCGCCACACACGGGCGGCGCGGCCCCCAGGCGCGCGGCCCGGCGTGTGGGGCCCTCGTGTGGCCCCCGCGTTGCCCTTCCACCTACTTAAAGCCTTCGTCGCGAAACCCCCGGTCACAGAGAGCCATGATACGGAAAACCTTCGAGAGCCGCCGCCAATCCCATCTCGGGGGATTACGGAGATCTCCTCCGGCACCCTGGGAGGGGATTCATCTCCCGGAGGACTCTACACCGCCATGGTCGCCTCGGAGTGATGAGTGAGTAGTTCACCCCTGGACTATGGGTCCATAGCAGTAGCTAGATGGTTGTCTTCTCCTCATTGTGCTTCATTGTTGGATCTTGTGAGCTGCCTAACATGATCAAGATCATCTATCGTAATGCTATATGTTGTGTTTGTCGGGATCCGATGGATAGAGAATACTATGTTATGTTAATTATCAAGTTATTACCTATGTGTTGTTTATGATCTTGCATGCTCTCCGTTATTAGTAGAGGCTTTGGCCAAGTTTTTGCTCTTAACTCCAAGAGGAGTATTTATGCTCGATAGTGGGTTCATGTCTCCGTGAATCTGGGGGAGTGACAGAACCCCTAAGGTTATGTGGATCTTGTTGCCACTAGGGATAAAACATTGATGCTATGTCCGAGGATGTAGTTATTGATTACATTACGCACCATACTTAATGCAATTATGTGTTGTTTGCAACTTAATACTGGAAGGGGTTCGGACGCTAACCTGAAGGTGGACTTTTTAGGCATAGATGCATGCTGGATAGCGGTCTATGTACTTTGTCGTAATGCCCAATAAAATCTCACTATATTTATCATGACATGTATGTGCATTGTTATGCCTATTTGTCAATTGCCCGACGTAATTTGTTCACCCAACATGCTTTTATCTTATGGGAGAGACACCTCTAGTGAACTGTGGACCCCGGTCCATTCTTTTATACTGAAATACAAATCTACAATACTTGTTTTACTTGTTTTCTTGCAAACAATCATCTTCCACACAATACGGTTAACCCTTTGTTACAGCAAGCCGGTGAGATTGACAACCTCACTGTTTCGTTGGGGCAAAGTACTTTGGTTGTGTTGTGCAGGTTCCACGTTGGCGCCGGAATCTCTGGTGTTGCGCCGCACTACATCCCGCCGCCATCAACCTTCAACGTGCTTCTTGGCTCCTCCTGGTTCGATAAACCTTGGTTTCTTTCTGAGGGAAAACTTGTTGCTGTGCGCATCATACCTTCCTCTTGGGGTTCCCAACGAACGTGTGAGTTACACGCCATCAGTGGTCAATGAGGCACCTTTATCCAATATACTCAACAATCCAGAAGCTACAGGCCGTGTCTCCCTTTGGGGAATAGAACTTTCTCCTCGGGACATCACGTATGAAAAAAGAAAGGCAATAAAGTCGCAAATTTTACCAGACTTCATCGCAGAGTGGATGGAGTTGCAAAACACAGGACCTCCGGATTTATCGAGAACTTGGACTATGAACTTCGACGGGTCCAAAAGGTTAGAAGGAGCTGGAGCAGGGGTGATACTCATATCACCTGAAGGCGACAAATTGAAATATGTCTTGCGGATGACGTTCCCAAACGCATCTAATAATGAGGCAGAATATGAAGCCCTTATACATGGGATGAAGATGGCGAAAGCCTGCGGCGCAACTTGATTAAAAATATTTGGCGACTCACAATTGGTGGCTCAGCAAATCATGAACCAATGCGACACAGTCAATGATAGCATGATGGCGTACAAAGAGATGTATAATGAGCTGGAGAAGCTGTTTGATGGATGCGAAGTAAACCACATCAGTAGGTTGAGCAATGATGAAGCCGACGTTCTTGCAAACATCGGGTCACGGTCTGCCTCGCAATCGCCAGGCGTGTTCTGGGAGGAGATAACAGAGAGATCCACAAAGCCGAAGAAATCAACAAAGAAGGAGAAGAACGAGAAACCCTCGGGGGCTGCGAAAGAAGCATTGGAAGAAGAAGAAGAAGAAGAAGAAGAGGAACAGGATCTAGTACTGATGGTGCAAATCCCATGGATGCAGGCGTACATATCATATATCCTAAGAAAAATAATACCCGACGATCCAGTTGAAGCAAGGCGAGTTATCGGACGATCCAAAGCTTTCACGGTGGTTAAAGGGGAGTTGTACAAACGAAGTATTTGGTGTGTTACAAAGGTGCGTCACACCCGAAGAAGGAAGGATAATCCTAAAGGACGTACACGAAGGAGTGTGTGGCCATCACGCAAGTAGTCGAGCTATCGCGGCCAAGGTTTTTCGAGCTGGATTTTCTGGTTGACAGCAATTGAAGACGCAAAGGAAATAGTGCGAACTTGCGACGCGTGCCAAAGATTTGCCGCAAAACCCCACTCTCCGGCGGCGGAATTGATGCCCATACCCTTATCTTGGCCCTTTGCTCAGTGGGGTCTCGACATGGTGGGAAAGTTACACAAAGCCTCGCCAGGAGGATACGAGTATATGCTCGTCGCGGTCGACAAATTTACCAAGTGGATAGAAGCAAAGCCGATAAATTCACCGGATGCAGCGTCAGCAATAAAATTCGTGAAGAGCATCGTTTTTCGGTTTGGAGTACCTCATAGCAT
Source organism: Lolium multiflorum (assembly GCA_030979885.1). Classification (NCBI taxonomy): domain Eukaryota; kingdom Viridiplantae; phylum Streptophyta; class Magnoliopsida; order Poales; family Poaceae; genus Lolium; species Lolium multiflorum. The sequence goes on from CM061748.1 coordinate 219,123,745, forward strand.
CGTCACGGACAACGGCAGTAACTTCACATCCAAGGAATTCAAAGCGTACTGTGCAGAGGTAGGCATCAAATTCGCGTCAGTTGCACATCCTCAAACCAATGGTCAAGTCGAGAAAGCCAACGGCATCATCTGCAATGGCATCAAGAAGCGTTTGTTAGGGCCACTGGAAAAAGCTCGACACACTTGGCCAGAAGAGCCGAGCGTGTTATGGAGCATCCGAACAACGCCAAATACAGCGACACAGGAGACTCCGTTTTTCGGTCCATGGGGCAGAGGCAGTACTGCCGATAGAAATAGAGCACGACTCCCCGAGAGTCACGGAATACAATGAAGAAACTTCCAGAAGAGTATTGGAAGACGACGTTGACGCACTCGACGAAGCTCGAGACGAAGTACTGTCAAGGGTCACTAAATATCAGCAAGACCTCAAAAATTACCACAGTCGACGTTTGCGACCAAGGTCCTTTCAGGTTGGAGACCTAGTTTTGCGACTCAATCAAGAGCGCATTGAAAAACTCGAGTCGCCATGGCTTGGCCCTTACATCATCACAGAAGTCATCGAAGGAGGAGCGTACAGGATCAAGGACAAGAAGACAGGGAATCTCGAGAAGAACCCCTGGAACGTGGCACAGCTAAGGCGTTTTACGCTTAGTGTCGAAATATAGTCCTACTTGTAAAAATACAATGTCTGAAACGCCGCGAGTTTTCAGACGCACTCTTTTCCTTTTTCGGGGCACCGAGTGGGGCCGGGAAAGGTTTTTAATGAGGCGGGCTCGCGGTGCTACAATATAATAAAGATAGTGGAGACATATATTTTTTCCCTCGACATGCTCAAGGATTCACGCCTTGAAGTTACAATATATATACAATATAGATGAGTTTAGCTGACAAAGTTATTTCGCCTTGGCACCAAATACCTCGCCAGATAAAGCAAAGATACAAAATAGCAGTCAAAACAGAGCAAAATACTCGAGGTCTAGTACCCGCAAATATAGTTCGGTTGCCTTGGTTTAAAAACCTCGCATACACGATAAAAATACACCTCTGAAATACTCGGGGGCTGGATGAAGGAAAATAAATATATTCTTTGGCTTTACAATATAGAATATGTTTACAACGCACAAGATGCAATTCCTGAGAAAGTTCGACAAGTTACAAGGAAAAATATCAATCCCTACCCAATATACTATCTATGGACAGCCCTTTGTTATTTGCAGCAGTCGTCGTATGTTCGGCATAACTTCCTTTGACAAAAAATTCAGAGTCCATCCGAAGAAGCTCGTCCATCATTTCCTCGGCTACAGGAGTTACAATATCGTTGATCTTGTCGATGTTCCTTTTTCTCTTGCTTAGCCAGGCACTTGGAGACAATCGTCGTCAGGTCTAATTTTCGGTAGCAGATTTGTATCATAATCATGGCGAATCTTGCTCCAGCAGACAGTTGAGCTCGCACAAAGTTATGAATACGAGGGGCATCCCGAAATTTTTCTATGAGACCAAGAAGAGTATCGGGTGCCTCGTTCCGAGGAAACATTGTCTTGTACACCAGGGACAAGGTCCTAGTGCAGAAATCAAGGAATTCGCGAACTTGACAGGCGCGGTCCTGAAACCTAACAATCTGTCGGGTACGTTCTGGAGTGGCCCAGAAAAGAGACCCATGGTCAAGAGAAAGATTAACGAGGAGATTGGTCCTTGTGTTCACCCTCTCGTCTTCAGCAGCAGTATCAAGGAAAGAACCTATTTGGCGATGGCATAGGAATTTCAGAGAAAAGAACAAACAAGAAGACAGGGGAAGTGTTGATTTGGGAAAGCATACCTGACATATCTGTACTGGCTTCATTCATCAAATCTAGCATTAAATTTTCTCGAGCGGCTGCCTTTTCAACCTCAGAAACGGCTTCCTTAGCAGCTATGGCTTCTACTTGCTGGAGTACAAATTCCTCCTTTTCGGATGCCTTGCGAGCTTGCTCCATCATCACAAGTGTTTGCTTCTTCGTATATTGAAGTTGTCGACGAAGTTCTTCTAATTCTTGAGCTAAATTTTTACTCGAGGAATCTTCACCAAGTTCAGTATCAACACGCACTTTCTTCGAGTAAGAAGAGGCAGGGAAAACATCGGAAGGACGAGGAGTTGCAGAATAGTTGTCAAAAATCAACTGAAAATAAAGATTTTTCGACGTCAATCATCCAGCAAGCATAGATTTCCATTAAATCTCAAAGTATGTACATTGCTATTACAAAAGAAAGGTCACTACTGGACTACTGAAGTAGTTGTCACCGAAACTACTAAGGCGACAACATCAAAAGATAGAACTAAAAAACAAGAGGACATGATGGTCTACTTGACCTCCGGCTTGGATGCACTTGGAGCAGGTGTTGGTTTAACACCAAGGAAGGAAAGGATTGGTCTGGCGGAAGGCTTGGCAGCTCTAATTAGAGATTGCCATTTCTTCGTCTCCATCTCCCCTATGTCGCCAACCTTGGCCCAGTCAACGTTTTGCTGACTATTAGCGATCAGCGCGATGGTGCCCTCAACGCCAATCTTCAGACCTTCTTGGCGAAGTTTTAGCCCAAGATCTTCCGGCTCATTGAAGGCTTTGGCGAGATCAACAAAGGTAATGGGGACCTATTTCTTCGGGAAGAAGTAGGGGAAAAGCTTCGACAGACCTGCCTCAGCGTTTTCAATGCCGTCGCGTGCTTCATCCCCATGAATCTCAAGAAGGGTCAGCGCATCAAGAAGCTCGTCGCCCTCAGGACCCTCAACTTCGTACTCCTGATGAGTTCTCCCTAAAAACAAGCAAAGAGTAGCTTATAAATAAAGAACGCGGGGAAAATGTGAAGTAACCCGAGGAAATACACAAGGATTCGGCACTTACTAACAAAACGTCGACTCTGCGACTCGAAGCGAGAGAGGATCTCTGCTTCTCGAGCTGATTGCTGAGATATATTCTCGCTCAAGGAAGTTTCTGCGTCATGAAGCCTCTTTCGAAGATCTTCAATGGCGGCAGCCTCTTTTTCAGCTTTCTTGCGGGCTCTTTTGCTCTGCTCTAACTTAGCAGCAAGAGCGTTAGCACGCTTATTGGCTTCCGCAAGTTGTCCTGACAAAATACGCGACAATTAAATGTTATGACAAAAATAGTAGAGCGAATGCAACAAAGAAGATGGATGAAGATAGTACCTTCCAGTTTCGTGCTATAATCACGATACCCGACGAATTGGGTACCAAGATGGATAAATTCCTTCATTAAAGGCTGAAAGGAGGACCAAAAGAAAAATAAGTCAATATAGCTAGTCTGGAGTCGACAGCATATCGTAAGAAACAAAGCAGAGATAAAAACACTGAAAGGCTCGGCACGTGAGCAAAAAAGAGAAGATTGAAACACTTACATCATCTAATGAAGGTGTCGAAGAGTCACCAGGGAATATGATGGTTTCCTTGGATGGCTCGACCCTTGCCTTCTTTGGCGAAGAGGCACGGGGGCTCGCAGGTGGAGTCGAATGCTCGACGTTTTGTTGAGGAGGCGAAGTTTCCTCCCCATCACGCTGAGTTTCGGACACAACTAAAGTACGCGACGTACTCGTTCGAGCAGCCGCGTCAGTAGGTTGTTCCTCTTCCTCGTCATCACTACAATAAAAATGGCGGCAGTATAAGAAGCAAGATAGACAAGAAACGTCAAAACAAAAAAGTAAAGAGTAAGAAGTAACTTACGAGCTGACGAGGGCATCAGTATATGGATTGAAAGATGCCTTCCCATCGAAGGCTCAGCTTCTTCGGCTTTGGAGGTGCCGGAATCTTTGACTTCATCCCTTTTCCTCTTCATCCTTGGAGAAGCGTGAGGAAGAGAGTGTGTCGAGGCAGTGGCCTCTGACTCAGCAGAAGCCGCGGATTTGTGGAACCTGCGACTTCAGTGGCAGGGCGCGAGGTACCTTGGTTGTCATCGTCGACAACGGCGGTCCTCAACTTCTCCACCTTCAGGAAGAGGAGGAAGAGCAACAAGGACAGGGTGGTCCTGAGAAAAAAAAAGAACGTCGACAAAAAGGTGTTAACAAGATAGTAGTCGACAAATAATAAACTCGAGGAGGCAATATAGCAATTAAAAGAGGAAAATTACCTCGGGAAGGGGATTGGCGCTACTATATGGCGCAATACGGCAAGAACTTGGAACTGAATCCTTCTTGTTGAGCGATGAGATTTTGCGGATAAGCTTTTCAAAATCCTTCAAAGGAAGATCTTTTGAGAGCCTATCGACATCTTTTTCACCAGCGTACTTCCAGAAGGGGTTTTTGCGAGCTTGAAGAGGCTGCACCCTAGTCCTAAGGAAATAAGCGGTAATCTCAATACCCGAAAGTTCCTTGCCGCGGGTGTTTTGTAGCTCGTGGATGCGAGTCATCAACGCCTCTGTCGCCAACTTCTCAGCATCAGTAGCTTCAGCATCCCAAGAACGGCGGCGAAGGATTTTGGCTTCTCCGTCAAAAGGGGCGATGTTTTCTTCCACTGGATTAGAGCTTTCTTCATGGATGTACAGCCACTTCTTCCGCCAACCTTGGACGGAGTCGGGAAATTTGACGTCGAAATACTCGACATCAGAACGAACACAGATAACAATGCCGCCAATGTTATAGGCGACGTTGTGAGAGCCATTACGGCGGATGCAGAAGATGCGCTTCCACAGAGCCCAATTGGGTTGGACCCCGAGGAAGCACTCACATAGTGTGATAAAAATCGAGATGTGGAGGATGGAATTGGGCGTCAGATGATGCAACTGAAGCCCATAGACAAAAAGGAGACCACGGAGAAACTCGTGGATTGGAGGAGAAAGACCTCGGATGAGGTGGTCAACAAAACTAACCCGATAGTCGATTGGAGGTTTCGGGTAGCTCTCCTCCTTGGGGAATTGGAGCGAGTCCTCCTTCTTGTTGAATCCCATCTTCCTCAGCAAGACGATGTCTTGGGCATAAATCTTGGATCTCTCCCACTCAGCGCTTCCCAGATCTGTTGTCGTCATCTTCGACTCCGGCGTGCTATGCCTAGTCAAACGAATGCGTGGCGGCATCAATGGACTTGGCGGCGAAGGGTGTGAGAGTGGTTGAGCGCTTGAAGCAACGGAAGCAATGGAGGATTTGCAGAGGAGGAGTAGAGATGCGGCGCGAGCGAAAGTGCTGAAGGAGGAAGATGATGGCTTTATGTAGTGGTGCGGCGAGTCGACGCAACCGTTGGATGGAAAAATTATGATGCAGATGGCAAACACGTGGACAAGGGGTAAAAATGGATTTTTACTGAGAAGTGAACGGACAGCGATGATAGTGCCAGAAAAAGCGGAGGACGTGTGTCCCCCACTTGCACGACGTGTCAATTGGATAGGAAAATTGGACCCACAAGGCAGAGAGAGAAGCGGTTCTCGCATATTCCCGATACAGTAATCGTGGCTATCGTAAGCAATGATGTCACCATGACAAGAGAAATTTTCGACAAAGACGCATGACAAAAAATTTCGACAGCAAAAGATTATTGATTATTTCGGGAGCCTTTGATCAAATACAAGTTTTTGCCCAAATGCTCGGGGGCTACTTTGAAACAAATGAAAAGTTTGAGAAAGACAAAATAGATATGGCGTGAGCCTATGAAAATTTCGGAAGAGAAAGAAAATATAGCGGCATAAAGTGTGGAGCCTACACCCAAGCACAAGTCCTTGGTTGTAGCCTCGGGGGCTACTCCCATCGGGAACGCTGTTCGCGTGCCCGATGAAATTATAAAAAAAAAGATAGAAGAACAAGAGAGTATATTTCGAGTTAAAGTAACTCTACATATACTCCCATCGAGAAAGCAATATAAGTCATCGTTGACTCAATAAAATGTGCCATTCCAACAGCCGAATAAGCACTCGACAATATATTCTCGGAACGCCAAAGTTGCGAACAATTTCTGAATACCGCAAAACTTTGCGAAGGTAAGACCCCAGATCCGTTCTGAGTGGTGTGGCGCCGTCTCTGACGTCGGTTTGCTACTTCTATCCGTATCAACAGATACGAAGAAAAATCCTAACGGACGCGTTAGGTGCCGATAAAATATGACGGGACTCGACAGAATGGTAAGACCTAAGCGGCACCTGTCGAAGTTTACACCAGTATCCCGAGATCATGTCAGGGGACGTGATCTTGAAGTAGGTTTTTAGGATTGCCACTAGACGTTAACTAGTACCGATCCGTCGGATGAACTAGCCCCAATCACCATTATCCCTGTACAATATAGAAATTCGTATGAAGAAATATAGAGAAGTTTAAAGTTATAGAGTAAATCTAAACAGTGGAGATTTTCCCTGATTCGCGATTCAAGCAAAATCTCGGGGGCTACTGACATAGGCATCCCCAATGGGCCTGCCGAAGATAGTACCCGGGGTTTACTGAAAGCCCATGACTCGAAGAATAAGAAGAATCGGAAACCCAAGTTGTTATTAAGGAAAGTGATGTCTACGGGTGCTTCTATTCTTGTAGACAGTGTTGGGCCTCCAAGAGCAGAGGTTTGTAGAACAGCAGCAAGTTTCCCTTAAGTGGATCACCCAAGGTTTATCGAACTCGGGGAGGAAGAGGTCAAAGATATCCCTCTCATGCAACCCTGCAACCACAAAGCAAGAAGTCTCTTGTGTCCCCAACACACCTAATACACTTGTCAGATGTATAGGTGCATGTAGGAGAACGTAGCATAGAAAACAAAAATTTTCCTACGGCGAACACGCAATCCAAGCAACAAGACGGTAGCAACGAGGGGATTATCGAGTCTCACCCTTGAAGAGATTCCAAAGCCTACAAGATGAGGCTCTTGTTGCTGCTTAGACGATCATCACTTGCCGCTTGCAAAAGCGCGTAGAAGATCTTGATCACGGCGCCACGAACGGGCAGCACCTCCGTACTCGGTCACACGTTCGGTTGTTGATGAAGACGACGTCCACCTCCCGTTCCGGCGGGCAGCGTAGTAGTCCTCTTGAATCCGACAGCACGACGGCGTGGTGTCGGTGGCGGTGGAGAAATCCGGCGGAGCTTCGCTAAGCGTGCGGGATATGGTGGAGGAGCGGGGCGCTAGGGTTTGGGGAGAGGGGGTGGCCGGCCACTATAGGGGGCGGCCAAGGTGGTGGCTTTGGTGTGGCCGGCCCCCTCCCCTTGGCTCCTCATTATATAGGTGGAAGCCCCAAGTGTTGGACTACAAGTCTCCGAATAAGACCCGAACCCAAAACCTTCCATATGGTGGGAAACCTTCCCAAGCTAGGACTCCCACTAGAGGTGGGAGTTCCACCTTCCATATGGGGGGGTGGCCGGCCCCAAAAGGGGGAGTCCACTTGGGACTCCACCCCACCTAGGGTTGGCCGGCCATGGAGGTGGAGTCCCATGTGGACTCCACCTTCCTTGGTGGTTTCTTCCGGACTTTTCTAGAACCTTCTAGAACCTTCCATAGAACCTTCCGAATCATTTTAATTCACATAAAATGACATCCTATATATGAATCTTATTCTCCGGACCATTCCGGAACTCCTCGTGATGTCCGGGATCTCATCCGGGACTCGAACAAATATTCGAACTCCATTCCATATTCAAGTTCTACCATTTCAACATCCAACTTTAAGTGTGTCACCCTACGGTTCGCGAACTATGCGGACATGGTTGAGTACTCACTCCGACCAATAACCAATAGCGGGATCTGGAGATCCATAATGGCTCCCACATATTCAACGATGACTTTAGTGATCGAATGAACCATTCACATACGATACCAATTCCCTTTGTCACGCGATATTTTACTTGTCCGAGGTTTGATCATCGGTATCACACTATACCTTGTTCAACCTCGTCTCTGACAAGTACTCTTTACTCGTACCGTGGTATGTGGTCTCTTATGAACTTATTCATATGCTTGCAAGACATTAGACGACATTCCACCGAGAGGGCCCAGAGTATATCTATCCGTCATCGGGATGGACAAATCCCACTGTTGATCCATATGCCTCAACTCATACTTTCCGGATACTTAATCCCACCTTTATAACCACCCATTTACGCAGTGGCGTTTGATGTAATCAAAGTACCTTTCCGGTATAAGTGATTTACATGATCTCATGGTCATAAGGACTAGGTAACTATGTAACGAAAGCTTATAGCAAATAACTTAATGACGTGATCTTATGCTACGCTTAATTGGGTGTGTCCATTACATCATTCATATAATGATATAATCTTGTTATTAATAACATCCAATGTTCATGATTATGAAACTAATCATCTATTAATCAACAAGCTAGTTAAGAGGCTTACTAGGGACTCTTTGTTGTTTACATATCACACATGTATCAATGTTTCAATTAATACAATTATAGCATGGTATATAAACATTTATCATAAACATAAAGATATATAATAACTACTTTTATTATTGCCTCTTGGGCATATCTCCAACAGTCTCCCACTTGCACTAGAGTCAATAATCTAGATGACATTGTAAGGTACCTAACACCCATGGCATTCTGGTGTTGGTCATGCTTTGCCCTAGGGAGAGCTTTAGTCAACGGATCTGCTACATTCAGATCAGTGTGTACTTTGCAAATCTTTACTTCTCCATCTTCGATGTACTCGCGAATCGAATGATAACACAGCTTGATATGCTTCAGCCTCTTGTGTGACCTTGGTTCTTGTGCATTGGCGATGGCACCCATGTTGTCACAGTAGATGACTAGTGGGTCCAATGCACTAGGAACCACACCGAGCTCTACAATGAACCTCTTCATCCATACCGCTTCTGATGAAGCCTCTGAAGCCGCTATGTACTCCGATTCTGTTGAGGATTTCGCCACCGTGCACTGCTTCGAGCTTGCCCAGCTTACTGCAGCACCATTCAATATAAACACGTACCCAGATTGTGACTTAGAGTCATCAGGATCAGTGTTCCAACTTGCATCGGTGTAACTTGTTACAACGAGCTCTTGGTCACCTCCATAACAAAGAAACATATCCTTAGTTCTTTTCAAGTACTTCAGGATATTCTTGACCGCTGTCCAGTGTTCCATTCCTGGATCACTTTGATATCTGCTAGTCAAACTAACAACATGTGCTATATCCGGTCTTGTACATAGCATGGCATACATGATAGAGCCTACTGCCGAGGCATAGGGGATCTGACTCATCCTTTCTCTTTCTTCTGTAGCCGGACCTTGAGTCTTACTCAAGACCTTGCCTAGTAACATAGGTAAGAATCCTTTCTTACTTTCGTCCATTCTAAACTTCTTTAGAATCTTGTCCAGGTATGTACTCTGTGATAGCCCTATTAGACGTCTTGATCTATCTCTATAAATCTTGATGCCTAATATATATGATGCTTCACCAAGGTCTTTCATTGAAAAACTATTATTCAAATAACCTTTTACACTGCTTAATAGTTCTATATCATTCCCAATCAATAATATGTCATCTACATATAATATCAGGAACGCTACAGAGCTCCCACTCACTTTCTTGTAAATACAGGCCTCTCCATGACACTGTATAAACCCGAAGTCTTTGATCACCTTATCAAAGCGTCGGTTCCAACTTCTTGATGCTTGCTTCAGTCCATAGATTGAACGCTGAAGTTTGCATACTTTGTCAGCATTTTTAGGATCAACAAAACCTTTGGGTTGTACCATATACAACTCTTCCTCAATGTCTCCATTAAGGAACGCCGTTTTGACATCCATCTGCCAAATCTCATAATCGAAAAATGCAGCTATTGCTAACAAAATCCTCACAGATTTTAGCTTCGCTACAGGTGAGAAAGTCTCATCGTAGTCAACACCTTGAATTTGTCGGAAACCCTTTGCGACAAGTCGAGCTTTATAGACAGTAATATTACCATCAGCATCTGTTTTTCTCTTGAAGATCCATTTATTCTCGACAGCCTTTCGGCTATCAGGTAAGTCTACCAAAGTCCATACTTTGTTATCATACATGGATCCCATTTCGGATTTCATGGCTTCTTGCCATTTGTTGGAATCTGGGCTCATCATCGCTTCTTCATACGTCGCAGGGTCTTCATCATTGTTATCCACAATCATGACATTTAGACAAGGATCATACCAATCAGGAGTGGCACGTTCCCTTGTCGATCTGCGAGGTTCAGTAGCTATCTCATTTGAAGTTTCATGATCATTATCATTAGCTTCCTCTGTTGCCGGTGTAGGCGGCACAGGAACATCTTCCGGTACTGCGCTACTCTGATCAACGAGTAGAGATTCTTCAATCTCATCGAGTTCTACTTTTCTTCCAGTCACTTCTTTAGTGAGAAATTCTTTCTCAAGAAAGGTTCCGTTCTTAGCAACAAAGATCTTGCCTTCGGATCTGTGATAGAAAGTGTACCCTATAGTTTCCTTAGGGTATCCTATGAAGACGCATTTCTCCGCTTTGGGTTCTAGCTTGTCCGGTTGTAACTTTTTTACATAGGCTTCGCAACCCCAAACTTTTAGGAACGACAGCTTAGGTTTCTTATTAAACCATAATTCATACGGTGTCGTTTCAACGGATTTTGATGGTGCTCTATTTAAAGTGAATGCGGCTGTCTCTAATGCATAACTCCAAAATGATAAAGGTAAATCAGTAAGAGACATCATAGAACGAACCATATCTAAGAGAGTTCGATTACGACGTTCGGACACACCGTTTCGTTGTGGTGTTCCCGGCGGTGTCAATTGTGAAAGTATTCCGCATTTCTTTAAATGCATGCCAAACTCATAACTCAGATATTCACCTCCGCGATCAGATCGTAGAAATTTAATCTTCTTGTTACGTTGATTTTCTACTTCACTTTGGAATTCCTTAAACTTCTCGAAAGTTTCGGATTTATGTTTCATTAAATAGATATACCCATATCTACTCAAATCATCTGTGAAGGTTAGAACATAACGATAACCACCGCGCGATGCTACACTCATTGGTCCACACACATCTGTATGTATGATTTCCAATAAGTCAGTAGCTCGCTCCATCATACCCGAGAATGGAGTCTTAGTCATTTTTCCCATCAGACATGCTTCGCATCTATCAAGTGACTCAAAGTCAAGTGATTCAAGTAATCCATCGGTATGGAGTTTCTTCATGCGTTTCACTCCAATATGACCAAGACGACAGTGCCACATATAAGTAGAATTATCATTCAATTTAATTCGCTTAGCGTCAATGTTATGTATATGTGTATCACTACTATCGAGATCTAACAGAAATAAGCCATTCTTTTCAGGTGCTCGACCATAAAAGATATTATTCATAAAAATAGAACAACCATTATTCTCAGACTTGAATGAATAACCGTCTTGCATTAAACAAGATCCAGATATAATGTTCATGCTTAACGCGGGTACAAAATAACAATTATTTAGGCTTAAAACTAATCCCGAAGGTAGATGTAGAGGAAGTGTGCCGACAGCGATCACATCGACTTTGGATCCATTTCCAACGCGCATCGTCACTTCATCCTTCAGTAGTCTTCGTTTATTCTTTAGTTCCTGTTTCGAGTTACAAATATGAGCAACCGAACCAGTATCAAATACCCAGGTACTAGTACGAGAACCAGTGAGATAAACATCTATAACATGTATATCAGATATACCTTCTTTCTTCTTCTTGACAAGGCCGCTCTTCAGATCCGCCAAATACTTGGAGCAATTACGCTTCCAGTGTCCCTTCTCCTTGCAGTAATAGCACTCAGCATCAGGCTTAGGGCCAGACTTAGGTTTCACAGGAGGCGTGGCAGCTTTCTTGCCACTCTTCTTGTTCTTGCCTTTAGACTTGCCCTGTTTCTTGAAGCTGGTGGTCTTGTTGACCATCAACACTTGGTGCTCTTTCTTAATTTCAATCTCAGCAGATTTTAGCATGGCAAAGAGTTCAGGTAACTCTTTGTTCATGTTCTGCATATTGTAATTCATCACAAAGTTCTTATAACTAGGTGGCAGTGATTGAAGGACACGATTAATCCCCAGTCTGTTAGGAATCACTATTCCCAAGTCACTGAGTTTCTTCGCATGCCCGGTCATGGCGAGCATGTGCTCACTAACGGAGCTGCCTTCTTCCATCATGCAGCTGAAGAAGTGTTTCGATGCTTCATAGCATTCCACGGCCGCATGAGTCTCAAAGATAGTCTTTAACTCATTGATTAACTCATGTGGATCGTGGTGCTCAAAACATTTTTGAAGATCGGCTTCCAGACTGCACAGGATGGCACACTGAACTTGAGAGTACCGAGTTTTCCGAGTCGCGTAAACATTCTTTACTTCATCGGTTTCAGTTTCTGCAGGAGGGTCACCTAGCGGTGCATCAAGCACATATTGCAGGTTTCCGCCATTGAGGAAGATCCTCACATGACGGAACCAGTCGGTGAAGTTGCTACCGTTGCTCTTAAGCTTTTCTTTCTCTAGGAACTGGTTAAAATTGATTGGGGACGCCATATCTACAACATATTTGCAATAGTTTAGACTAATGTTTATGATAAATTGAGTTCAAATTTTAATTTAACAAAATTAAAAACTAGGTGAACTCCCACTCAAAACAATATCCCTCGCATTGTCTTAGTGATCACACGAACCAAATCCATCACACCTATGCCCGATCATCACGAGACAAGATGTAATTTCAATGGCGAACACTCAAAGTGTTCATCATATCAATCATATGATTCATGCTCTACCTTTCGGTATCACGTGTTCCGAGACCATGTCTGTACATGCTAGGCTCGTCAAGGCCACCTTAGTATCCGCATGTGCAAAACTGTCTTGCACCCGTTGTATGCACTTGTTGATTCTATCACACCCGATCATCACAAGATGCTTCGAAACGACAAGTCTTGGCAACGGTGCTACTAAGGATGAACACTTTATTATCTTGAAATTTTAGTGAGAGGGATCATCTTATAATGCTACCGTCGCGATCTAAGCAAAATAAGATGCATAAAAGGATTAACATCACATGCAGTTCATATGTGATATGATATGGCCCTTTTGTCTTTGCGCCTTTGATCTTCATCTTCAAAGCACGGACATGATCTCCATCATCAACGGGCATGATCTCCATCATCGTCGGCGAAGCACCAAGGTCAATGGCGCCGTCTTCATGATCGTTCTCCATGTAGCAACTATTACAACTACTTTGAAATACTACTCAACATGAAATTTAAAGACAACCATAAGGCTCCTGCCGGTTGCCACAATACAATAATGATCATCTCATACATAGTCATCATCACATTATGGCCATATCACATCACCAAACCCTGCAAAAACAAGTTAGACGTTCTCTAATTTGGTTTGCATATTTTACGTGGTTTAGGGTTTTCGAGTAAGATCCAATCTACCTACGAACATCAACCACAACGGTGATACTAGTGTTGTCAATAGAAGAGTAAATTGAATCTTCACTATAGTAGGAGAGACAGACACCCGCAAAGCCACTTATGCAATACAAGTTGCATGTCAAGCGTGGAGCAAATCTCATGAACGCGGTCATGTAAAGTTAGCCCGAGCCGCTTCATCCCACTATGCCACAAAGATGCAAAGTACTCAAGCTAAAGATAACATAAGCATCAACGCCCACAAAACCATTGTGTTCTACTCGTGCAACCATCTATGCATAGACACGGCTCTGATACCACTGTAGGAGAACGTAGCATAGAAAACAAAAATTTTCCTACGGCGAACACGCAATCCAAGCCAAGATGCAATCTAGAAGACGGTAGCAACGAGGGGATTATCGAGTCTCACCCTTGAAGAGATTCCAAAGCCTACAAGATGAGGCTCTTGTTGCTGCGGTAGACGATCACTTGCCGCTTGCAAAAGCGCGTAGAAGATCTTGATCACGGCGCCACGAACGGGCAGCACCTCCGTACTCGGTCACACGTTCGGTTGTTGATGAAGACGACGTCCACCTCCCGTTCCAGCGGGCAGCGGAAGTAGTAGCTCCTCTTGAATCCGACGGCGTGGTGTCGGTGGCGGTGGAGAAATCCGGCGGAGCTTCGCTAAGCGTGCGGGATATGGTGGAGGAGCGGGGCGCTAGGGTTTGGGGAGAGGGGGTGGCCGGCCACTATAGGGGGCGGCCAAGGTGGTGGCTTTGGTGTGGCCGGCCCCCTCCCCTTGGCTCCTCATTATATAGGTGGAAGCCCCAAGTGTTGGACTACAAGTCTCCGAATAAGACCCGAACCCAAAACCTTCCATATGGTGGGAAACCTTCCCAAGCTAGGACTCCCACTAGAGGTGGGAGTTCCACCTTCCATATGGGGGGGTGGCCGGCCCCAAAGGGGGAGTCCACTTGGGACTCCTAGGGTTGGCCGGCCATGGAGGTGGAGTCCCATGTGGACTCCACCTTCCTTGGTGGTTTCTTCCGGACTTTTCTAGAACCTTCTAGAACCTTCCATAGAACCTTCCGAATCATTTTAATTCACATAAAATGACATCCTATATATGAATCTTATTCTCCGGACCATTCCGGAACTCCTCGTGATGTCCGGGATCTCATCCGGGACTCCGAACAAATATTCGAACTCCATTCCATATTCAAGTTCTACCATTTCAACATCCAACTTTAAGTGTGTCACCCTACGGTTCGCGAACTATGCGGACATGGTTGAGTACTCACTCCGACCAATAACCAATAGCGGGATCTGGAGATCCATAATGGCTCCCACATATTCAACGATGACTTTAGTGATCGAATGAACCATTCACATACGATACCAATTCCCTTTGTCACGCGATATTTTACTTGTCCGAGGTTTGATCATCGGTATCACACTATACCTTGTTCAACCTCGTCTCCTGACAAGTACTCTTTACTCGTACCGTGGTATGTGGTCTCTTATGAACTTATTCATATGCTTGCAAGACATTAGACGACATTCCACCGAGAGGGCCCAGAGTATATCTATCCGTCATCGGGATGGACAAATCCCACTGTTGATCCATATGCCTCAACTCATACTTTCCGGATACTTAATCCCACCTTTATAACCACCCATTTACGCAGTGGCGTTTGATGTAATCAAAGTACCTTTCCGGTATAAGTGATTTACATGATCTCATGGTCATAAGGACTAGGTAACTATGTAACGAAAGCTTATAGCAAATAACTTAATGACGTGATCTTATGCTACGCTTAATTGGGTGTGTCCATTACATCATTCATATAATGATATAATCTTGTTATTAATAACATCCAATGTTCATGATTATGAAACTAATCATCTATTAATCAACAAGCTAGTTAAGAGGCTTACTAGGGACTCTTTGTTGTTTACATATCACACATGTATCAATGTTTCAATTAATACAATTATAGCATGGTATATAAACATTTATCATAAACATAAAGATATATAATAACTACTTTTATTATTGCCTCTTGGGCATATCTCCAACAGTGCACTAGTTCGGCGAAGAGATAGTGAAATACAAGTAGTATGGATGTATATGAGTGGTAATAGCAATCTGAATAAAATATGGCAGCGAGTAAACATGCAAGAACAGTAAATAAACGGAGATTCGATGTTTGGAAACAAGGCCTAGGGATCATACTTTCACTAGTGGACACTCTCAACATTGATCACATAACAGAATAAATAGATAGATGCTAGACTCTACACCCTCTTGTTGGATGATGAACACCACTAACTGTGTAGGATTACACGAACCCTCAATGCCGGAGTTAACAAGCTCCACAATATTCAATGTTCATATTTAAATAACCTTAGAGTGCATAACAGATCAACATAACCAAACCAAGTACTAACATAACATAGCATGCACACTGTCACCTTCACACTACGAAAGGAGGAATAGATCACATCAATACTATCATAGCAATAGTTAACTTCATAATCTACAAGAGATCACAATCATAGCCTACGCCAAGTACTACACGATGCACACACTGTCACCATTACACCGTGCAGGAGGAATAAACTACTTTAATAACATCACTAGAGTAGCACACAGATAAATTGTGATACAAAACACATTGCAATCATAAAGAGATATAAATAAGCACTTCACTACGCCATTCATAACAGTGAATAAGTATTCTGTGAAATATAGCCTAAGAGACCCACACGGTGCACACACTGTCACCTTTACACACGTGGGACAAGGAGTCTCCGGAGATCACATAAGTAAAACCCACTTGACTAGCATAATGACATCTAGATTACAAGCATCATCATATGAATCTCAATCATGTAAGGCAGCTCATGAGATTATTGTATTGAAGTACATAGGAGAGAGATGAAACATAGCTACCGGTACAGCCCCGAGCCTCGATGGAGAACTACTCCCTCCTCATGGGAGACAGCAGTGTTGATGAAGATGGCGGTGGTGTCGATGGAGAAGCCTTCCGGGGGCACTTCCCCGTCCCGGCGGCGTGCCGGAACAGAGACTCCTGTCCCCCAGATCTTGGCTTCGCGATGGCGGCGGCTCTGGAAGGTTTTCTCTGGTTTCGTCGAACTTGTCGAGGTTTTTAGGTCAGGGACCTTCATATAGGCGAAGAGGCAGAGTCGGGGGGTCGACGAGGCGACGACACACTAGGGGCGCGGCCAAGGCCTGGGCCGCGCCACCCTGTCGTCTGGGGCCCACAGGGCCCTCTCTGGCGGTTCTCGGGTGTTCTGGAAGCTCCCGGGGATTCTAAGATCTTCGGTGTTGATTTCGTCCGATTCCGAGAATATTTCCTTACTAGGATTTCTGAAACCAAAAACAGCAGAAAACAGGAACTGGCCCTTCGGCATCTCGTCAATAGGTTAGTTCCGGAAAACGCATAAATATGACATATAATGTGTATAAAACATGTAGATATCATCAATAATGTGGCATGGAACATAAGAAATTATCGATACGTCGGAGACGTATCAGCATCCCCAAGCTTAGTTCTGCTCGTCCCGAGCAGGTAAACGATAACAAAGATAATTTCTGGAGTGACATGCCATCATAACCTTGATCATACTATTGTAAGCATATGTAATGAATGCAGCGATCAAAACAATGGTAATGACATGAGTAAACAATGAATCATAAAGCAAAGACTTTTCATGAATAGTACTTCAAGACAAGCATCAATAAGTCTTGCATAAGAGTTAACTCATAAAGCAATAATTCAAAGTAAAGGTATTGAAGCAACACAAAGGAAGATTAAGTTTCAGCGGTTGCTTTCAACTTATAACATGTATATCTCATGGATAGTTGTCAATGTAAAGTAATATAACAAGTGCAATATGCAAGTATGTAGGAATCAATGCACAGTTCACACAAGTGTTTGCTTCTTGAGGTGGAGAGAAATAGGTGAACTGACTCAACATAAAAGTAAAAGAAAGGTCCTTCAAAGAGGAAAGCATCGATTGCTATATTTGTGCTAGAGCTTTGGTTTTGAAAACATAAAGAGAGCATAAAAGTAAAATTTTGAGAGGTGTTTGTTGTTGTCAACGAGTAGTGGGCACTCTAACTACCTTATCAACCAGACTTTCAAGAGCGGCTCCCATGAAGGACGTTATCTCTACCAGCAAGGTAGATCATCCCTCTTCTCTTTTGTTTACACATGTACTTTAGTTTAGTTTTTCTTTATTTATGGATGACACTCCTCCCAACCTTTTGCTTACACAAGCCATGGCTAACCGAATCCTGCCTTCCAACATTCACATACCATGGAGGAGTGTCTATTTGCAAAATTAAGTTGCTTACTGATAGATCAGAGCAAAACATGTGAAGAGAATTATTAATGCAAGTTAATTAATTGGGGCTGGGCACCCCATTGCAGCTCTTTTTGCAAAATTATTGGATAAGCGGATGAGCCACTAGTCCATTGGTGAAAGTCTGTCCGAAGTAAATGACAAGATCGAAAGATAAACACCACATACTTCCTCATGAGCTATAAAACATTGACACAAATAAGAGGTGATAAATTTTGAATTATTTAAAGGTAGCACTCAAGCAATTTACTTTGGAATGGCGGAGAAATACCATGTAGTAGGTAGGTATGGTGGACACAAATGGCATAGTGGTTGGCTCAAGGATTGTGGATGCATGAGAAGTATTCCCTCTCGATACAAGGCTTAGGCTAGCAAGGTTATTTGAAACAAACACAAGGATGAACCGGTGCAGCAAAACTCACATAAAAGACATATTGTAAACATTATAAGACTCTACACCGTCTTCCTTGTTGTTCAAACTCTTTACTAGAAATTATCTAGACCTTAGAGAGACCAATTATGCAAACCAAATTTTAGCAAGCTCTATGTATTTCTTCATTAATAGGTGCAAAGTATATGATGCAAGAGCTTAAACATGAGCACAACAATTGCCAAGTATCAAATTATTCAAGACATTTTAGAATTACTACATGTAGCATTTTCCGTTTCCAACCATATAACAATGAACGAAGCAGTTCAACCTTCGCCATGAACATTAAAAGCTAAGAACACATGTGTTCATACGAACCAGTGGAGCGTGTCTCTCTCCCACACAAGCATGAATTTATTCAAACATAAACAAAAATAAAAACAAACAGACGCTCTAAGTAAAGTACATAAGATGTGACCGAATAAAAATATAGTTTCAAGAGAAGGAACCTGATAATTTGTCGATGAAGAAGGGGATGCCTTGGGCATCCCCAAGCTTAGATGCTTGAGTCTTCTTGGAATATGCAGGGTGAACCACGGGGGCATCCCCAAGCTTAGACTTTTCACTCTTCTTGATCATAGTATATCATCCTCCTCTCTTGACCCTTGAAAACTTCCTCCACACCAAACTCAAGACAAACTCATTAGAGGGTTAGTGCATAATCAAAAATTCACATGTTCAGAGGTGACACAATCATTCTTAACACTTCTGGACATTGCACAAAGCTACTGGACGTTAATGGAACAAAGAAATTCATCCAACATAGCAAAAGAGGCAATGCGAAATAAAAGGCAGAATCTGTCAAAACAGAACAGTCTGTAAAGACGAATTTTAAAGTGGCACCAGACTTGCTCAAATGAAAATGCCCAAATTGAATGAAAGTTGCGTAAATATCTGAGGATCACTCACGTAAATTGGCATAATTTTCTGAGTTAACCTACAGAGAATTAGGCCCAGATTCGTGACAGCAAGAAATCTGTTTCTGCGCAGTAATCCAAATCTAGTATGAACCTTACTATCAAAGACTTACTTGGGAAAACAATGCAACAGAATTAAGATAAGGAGAGGTTGATACAGTAGTAACAACTTCCAAGACTCAAATACAAAATAAAAGTACTGTAGCAAAATAAACACATGGGTTATCTCCCAAGAAGTGCTTTCTTTATAGCCATTAAGATGGGCTCAGCAGTTTTAATGATGCACTCGCAAGAAATAGTAGTTGAAGCAAAAGAGAGCATCAAGAGGCAAATTCAAAACAAATTTAAGTCTAACATGCTTCCTATGCATAGGAGTTTTGTAAATAAACAAGTTCATGAAGAAAAAAGTAACAAGCATAGGAAGATAGAACAAGTGTAGCTTCAAAAATTTCAGCACATAGAGAGGTGTTTTAGTAACATGAAAATTTCTACAACCATATTTTCCTCTCTCATAATAACTTTCAGTAGCAACATGAGAAAACTCAACAATATAACTATCACATAAATCATTCTTATCATGAGTCTCATGCATAAAATTATTACTCTCCACATAGGCTTAATCAATTTTATTAGTTGTAGTGGGAGCAAATTCAACAAAGTAGCTATCATTATTATTCTCATCATCAAATATAGGAGGCATATTGTAATCATAATCAAATTTATCCCCCATAACAGGCGGTACTAAAATACCAATATCATTATAATCATCATAAATAGGAGGCAAAGTATCATCAAAGTAAATTTTCTCCTCAATGCTTGGGGGACTAAAAATATCATGCTCATCAAAGCCAGCTTCCCCAAGCTTAGAATTTTCCATATCATTAGCAACAATGGTGTTCAAAGCGTTCATACTAATATGTTCCATAGGTTTTTTAATTTTCGCATCAAACCATCCATGTCTTAAATCAGAAATAGAATAAGAAGCTCATTGTTGTCCATTATGCCTAACTAGTGTAAACAAGAAACAAAAAGATGCAATTGCAGGATCTAAAGGAAATAGCTTCGAGCACACACACAACGGCAACAGAAAAGTACTTTACCTGGGACCGGAGTATGAGTGCCTTTACCTTCCGGCAACGGCGCCAGAAAAGTGGCTTGTTGCCGGTCCTGTGTGTGTGCCGTTTACCTTTCCTCCCCGACAAGCGCCAAAAATAGCTTGATGTCTACGGGTGCTTCTATTCTTGTAGACAGTGTTGGGCCTCCAAGAGCAGAGGTTTGTAGAACAGACAAGTTTCCCTTAAGTGGATCACCCAAGGTTTATCGAACTCGGGAGGAAGAGGTCAAAGATATCCCTCTCATGCAACCCGCAACCACAAAGCAAGAAGTCTCTTGTGTCCCCAACACACCTAATACACTTGTCGATGTATAGGTTCACTAGTTCGGCGAAGAGATAGTGAAATACAAGTAGTATGGATGTATATGAGTGGTAATAGCAATCTGAATAAAATATGGCAGCGAGTAAACATGCAACAAAACAGTAAAAAACGGAGATTCGATGTTTGGAAACAAGGCCCGGATCATACTTTCACTAGTGGACACTCTCAACATTGATCATATACAGAATAAATAGATAGATGCTAGACTCTACACCCTCTTGTTGGATGATGAACACCACTAACTGTGTAGGATTACACGAACCCTCAATGCCGGATTTAACAAGCTCCACAATATTCAATGTTCATATTTAAATAACCTTAGAGTGCATAACAGATCAACATAACCAAACCAAGTACTAACATAGCATGCACACTGTCACCTTCACACTACGAAAGGAGGAATAGATCACATCAATACTATCATAGCAATAGTTAACTTCATAATCTACAAGAGATCACAATCATAACCTACGCCAAGTACTACACGATGCACACACTGTCACCATTACACCGTGCAGGAGGAATAAACTACTTTAATAACATCACTAGAGTAGCACACAGATAAATTGTGATACAAAACACATTGCAATCATAAAGAGATATAAATAAGCACTTCACTACGCCATTCATAACAGTGAATAAGTATTCGTGAAATATAGCCTAAGAGACCCACACGGTGCACACACTGTCACCTTTACACACGTGGGACAAGGAGTCTCCGGAGATCACATAAGTAAAACCCACTTGACTAGCATAATGACATCTAGATTACAAGCATCATCATATGAATCTCAATCATGTAAGGCAGCTCATGAGATTATTGTATTGAAGTACATAGGAGAGAGATGAACCACATAGCTACCGGTACAGCCCCGAGCCTCGATGGAGAACTACTCCTCCTCATGGGAGACAGCAGCGTTGATGAAGATGGCGGTGGATGAGCCTTCCGGGGCACTTCTCCGGCGGCGTCGAACAGACTCCTGTCCCCCATCTTGGCTTCGTGATGGCGGCGGCTGTGGTGACCCGGCATACCACTGCATGGTGTAGTATGCAAGTCTGATATAGCACCAATGAAACACCGTTCCACTAGTATTATATCGCTCAGAGTGGTACAATAGAAACATATGCGGGTCCAAGGCATGTCTATAATTACACACAGACTCTGTTACATAAGATCATCACAGCCTCCTACTTTACAATGAGGTAAAACTGCAAATAAACTCCAGAAGAACGACTCGTAGTCTAATCCTAACACGAACTCTATTTGTAGAGTATTTAACTAGCTACAGAGGCTATGAATAGATTCTAGCTAAATAGGAGCTAAGTTTAGGAAGCTAGTTCCCTTCTATTGCTAATCTAGGTTTTCTCCTTGTTGGATGTAGTGTTTGACTCCTCTGACAGGGTCCTGTCCCTTGAAGTAGATATTGACTCCTCGGCCTTCGAGTTGCACTGTAGATACTCCTTCGATGCCTCCATATCTAAGCAGGGGATTTAAGAGTGGGATGAGTACGAGCGTACTCAACAAGTTCATTATAGGAAAGAGGTGTTTAATGCACTAGCTACAGCCATAGACCAGAAAGTCATAGGCAATGCAAGTTTTTGTAAACATTTCTTCAAAAGGTTGCTTTTATTCTGAAGAGCTATGTCCGTCAGCCTTCACCGGTTGACTAGAACTTCATGGAGTTCCTTTCCGCGTCGCAGTTCCATATCCCGGAACAGGGAGGACTGGTCACATTCGTTACACTCTGCAGAGGTGTGTTGCTTTACCCATAAGAGATCTTAACCTTGGTGCCAACCGGGTGATCTTCCCGTCCACACTTCCTTTGGTGTGAGGCCCGGTATAAGGTCCTAGTCAATCATGTTCCTCCGCTACCTCGAACACCCACCCTTTGTTGCATGCCCCGACCCTGGGTCCTCGCCGGTCCCATTATTCCCGTAATTTCAGGGTGGACCCCGGCCACGACGACAGTCTGGGATCGAACCAAACTCCTTCGCCGGTAGCTGCAACCCATCATAGACCGCATTACCGTGGGGAATTAGAATGGGATCCCCACCCTCCGGTTGTTCCGCAAGACACAACTGCTACGGTAAGCATTGCTTTACCGTGGGGAATTAGAATGGGCTCCCCACCCTCCGGTTGTTCCGCAGACACAACCGCTACGGTAAGCGCATCCGTTGATGAACGAGAGGTGGAAACACTTTTGACTACTCCGTCCCACTCCGGATCTTATGGTTAACACGGGTATTACGGCACAAGAATCACTGGACGACATTTGTTGTTTAATCCTAGATGGATATAAACCCTTGCAATGGAACCTCCACCATATCAACACAATCCATGGTTCCATTGCCCACCACATAGTCATATTCATAGTTATGAAAATAGTGGTTTTGCTTTTTATGCAATAATGATAAACATAGTACTTTGCAAGTAATTTGGTAAAAATACTCAAATGACATGAGCAAGCGATGAACTTGCCTTTCTTGACTGCAAGATTATGCAGACAAGGTCTTCGATACGCAATAACTCCAAATTCTGAAATAGCATCATCGTCCGGTAAGGACGATGTTTAAAAGATTGCCAAGGATGCAATAATGCATAAGTATGAGATGCAATCGTTCTAAGCGTGACCTAACCCCGATGATTTAGGATTAGTGAGTTGTAATGATTAGTTTCGGGTGTGTTGCACTTTTAGAATGATTCACAAACAAGATTCTTATTCAGGGTTGTGTTGTTTTAGAATCATAAGCAAGTGGTAAAATGCATAGTAACAATCATACACACCAAGGGATAATAGTTGTATAATAAGTAAAGAGCAGTTGTCAAGTTTAAGTCCTATAGTGCATGGTTGATGATTACTTATTATATAATTCAAAAGAATAACTTTTGAAGAACTTGTTCTTTAATACAGAGCAAGTATGATAATTGGATTGGTGGGTTCTATGGGTTCCTATGGTTCCAATTGGTTTCTGGAGTAAGAATGAGGTGGATCCCAACAATGTTGGATTCATCAGCTACTAGGGCTTGTATGGTTTTAGTGAAGCATAAGTATCTTAAGCAATTAATGGTTGCTATCATGGTGGTATATCTTACTGGTAATAGATAGCTAGGGTTTATAGGTCCTATTAGGCAAGGTTGATGACTACCCTTTATTTTCTTCAAAAGAATAACTTTTGAAGAACATACTTCTTAAATAATAAGAAGTATATCAATTAGGGTTGAGGTTGGTTAGGTTTTCTATTTAATTCCCTAAGTAAAGATTGGTTGGTTCCTAAATAGGATGTTTGATAGTTATCTAACACTAGTAAAGTTTAGTGTGTATGGGATATGATGTCAATATTAGCATGGTTGCTAATGTAGTTCATCACAATGGTGTGATGCTATATAGGTATGAGTAAGGTTGATACTTTTGATGATAGGAATTAGGGTTTAGACTTAGGTGTTCCTATTTGATCATCTAGGTTTGAGGGGATGAACACATGGAATGCTAAAGTCTTAGTGATAGACTCCTATATTTTATGTGGACCTGGATATGCACTTAGTGGTTAATTATGGATCTAGATATGAATACAATGTCTCTTGATCACATGTCTTAACCTAGGTTTTAGGTTTAGAAGTAAATTAAGTTTCGATTTGATTAATGGAGCTTTGGTTCCTAGTTGAATTAGGGTTTTAGGTTTCACATGAAATGGTAAGGTTGTCACATCATTTCATAATGAATTAGGGTTTGCTATTTACCCTATGGTTCTATGATTAATAACTTCATGGTAAAGTTGAAGTTATTAGTAACTTGGAAATAAAAATAATATTGAATTTGGCATTTTATTATTTTAATGGATTTAATAATTAAGGTAATTGTTAATTAGGGTTTAAATCCTTCTAATAAGGATTTAACAAATTAACAAATAAAGAAAATTAGTTTTAATGTTTTCTTTATTTATTTACTGGTTTTTGTTTATTTTTGGAAATTTTTACTAAGTATTGAATTTTAATTGAATTTAGAATTAAAATTAAAGGCTTAATTAACAAGTATTAAATAATTGAATTTTTATTAAAAATAAAAATTTCATATTATATTTTTATTGGATAGATTTTATTTTTAGGATCATTTTGATATCTCATATGTATTTTTCCGAATTATGATACATTTTCTTAATTATTTGCAAAGTTTCAGCAATTATTGGATTTGAAATAAAGCAAAAGAAATACTAAATGTACCCGGCCAGACTACCCGCAGGGACACTGACTTGTGGGCCTGAGCCACGTCAGCTGCCACGTTGCAGTTGACTGGGGTCAAAATTGACCATGTGGCCAGGGAGCTCCTGGTCAAACGGCGACGGCGCCGGAGCTAGGCTGCCCCCCAGGACGCGCAACTACGCTCAATAGAACCGCAGCACGATGGGGAACCAAATGATGGCGGCGCCGCGCCCTAATGGTCGCCGGAGTAGCTCCGGCGAGCTCAAACAACGGCGGCGGACGCCGGTTCACGACGACGGGATGCTACCGAGGGAATTAGGATGGGAAACTAGCACCGTTCGACGGGAAATCACCGTGAGGCTTCCCAGAGGGTCGGCGACGTTGATTAGGGACGAAGGCGTCGCGGCGGTCGCCATTTCTTCCGCAGTACTGGGAAAGGGGCGGTCGAATTCTCCATTCCCCGAGCTCCCCTCGACCTGAGACTTTACCGGGCGAACAAGGACACCGAGGCGCTCCTCCTGAGCCCAACGGCGGGCTCAGGGGTGGTCGGAATCGGTGGTTTGCTAGGGCTGCCGTCGGCTAGGGTTTCGGCCATGGCGACGAAAATTGAACAGAGAGAGAGAAATGGAGGGCTCCTGCGCGCTTTATAGATTCACCGCTGTGCGCTGGCGGTCAACAACGGCGGCAATCGCGGACGTGGAGCTCGCCGTCGTGCTGGCGCCCTCGCGCGCGTCGACGGTGGCCAAGACGAAGACGGAGGCTTCGTCTCCAGTCTTATCCCCACGAAGGGATACATGGGCTGGGTTGGGCTGTGGTACTGGGTTGCCTCGTGGGCCACTGCTGGGCTGCTCGAGTGGACTCCTGCTGGGCTTCTTCGGCTGGCAGGGTCCAGGTAAGTCCTTCTCCTCTCCTTTTCTATTTTCTTTTTATTTTCTGTTTTCAATTTGCTCATTTGAATTCATATTTGAATTCTGTTTTGAATCTAATATGTTTTCAAAATTTTCTTGCAGGTTTCTTATTATGTGAATTCAATTAAGAGGTAGTGTGATGTATTGCACCACACTCCAATATGAAGCAAGTATTTTATATTTGTTTACATGTCATGCTTGTTGGCTTATTAAAAATAAATAGGCATGAGCTTATATTCTTATTTTTAATTTTCTTTTTCCTTGTGAATTCAATTATTTGGATCATTATTGTTGATACTTTCAACTCAAAGTATTTTAAAGGTTGTGTTAAGACTTGGTTTCAATTTTAGGGAATTGGTCACTTGCACATAATTTTATGTGAGCACCAATGTATTAGGGTTTCATAGTATCTATGATAAACCACTTGTTAAGGTTAATACTTATCCTTATCTTTGAAAGTATTTATGTAGGTATTGTTTCAATCATGGTTGATCTTGGTTACCAAGATAAATAGTTGATCACTTCACATATGGTCTTAACCATATATTGTAGCACAAGGTTTTTCTTATGTTCAAACATTGAGGCATAGGGTTTATCAGATGTGCAATTCTAGGGTTCAAATGCTATTTACCTAATGGTACTTGGTTCAAATTTAAATTATGGTTTGGTGTTATAATTGTAATCACCCAAGTGATATACAAACTAGGTTGAGTTAAAATTCTAGGTTGTATATATGGGATGACACCATTTTGCATGTGCTAGGGTTTAATCTCCCCTAACCATGATAAGGTGGTTACTTGCTTAATATTTCATGTGCTTTTCTAATTACTAAGGATTTGAGAATGGGCTCTATCTTATTCCATTGGACTTCTATTATTATCCTTAATTTATCATTAAAGTAACTACATTGGTTATAGTTCTTTTTATAGTTAACTTTGGTCATATGGATGTATGGTTTCTCACCATATAAAGTATAGAGTTTTACACTAAGGTTTTCTTATGTTTCTTAGGTGAAGAATAAGTGGAATGTAAATGTGGTAGAATTATACCTGTGATCATCAAGTGGTTCACATGTTAAGGTTGGGGTCTAAGCCTAGGGTTGTTTATTATTGATCTCCTTATAATTTCATGTGACTAATGATATCTGCTTATCCTATTAGGGTTTACTTATCCTCACATACTTCAAGAGCATGATCATGGTTAGACATGATCCACTTGTTCTTGATATCTTTACCTCAAGTTCTTAAGGTTTATGATCATCACTCAATTTATAATGATCAAAGTTTGGCTTCCTACATTATTTCTAATGGATGGGTTCTCACTTCCATGATCAAGCATTGTCTTGATCAACTAGGATATATCACTTCTATTTTACTTTCTAGGATGGTCATGGTTGTCTCAATATTATCCCAGGAGAATGCCTGAGATATTATGTTAGGGTTCTACTCAACAATGATGATATGAACATCTGGTTATAAGAATAGTTCTCTCCCTCAAATCCAAGTGCTGCCTCAACTATCTTGAGTGTAACACCATATCTTGGGCTCTCTTATAAAGGAATGGTTATTCTAAGGTTTATGGTGTACTCACAATATCTCAATAGGTATTAAGTCTAAAACTCCACTTGGCTATCTTGATTGGGTTAATCTCCTCCTTACTTTATCAATTCATGGATATGGTATTATTCCATGTGATATTAGGTTATCTCAACACTCCAAGGAAATGGTTTTCAACCTAATACTTTAGTTCAAGGATTGTTCTTTATTCTTAAATAGGTAAAGCTTGAATTGATATGAATGGTCTCTCCCATTTGGGAATGACTTGAATAATACTCTAGGGTTTCCTCTTGAAAGTGATGTTGTGATCATATGGATATTTATCTCCAAGGTTTGTCATTGCTTCTCTACTAATTATAATAGAACTCTCACTTCTCTAGGTTTGATGCATATTAGATTGAAATAGGGAAAAATATATATTTCTAGAGTTGATCTTCTTGTTATGTTTCCAAGATTAAAGTAGAATGGATATCATAGGGTTTATGAGCATGGATTAGTTTAAGACATGGAGAAGATAAGTGAAGAATAGTTTCTCCAATTATTGTGACTTGATTTCCAATTAAATGGATGTTCATATGTTAGGGCAAGGAATATCATGTTGTGATCTCTAATAAGATCAAGTAGTTGATCCTTGATTAATAAGTTCTTGTGTTGATTTTAATTCCATTTGATCTAACCCTGAGATCAAATCATCTCTACCCAAAACAAGGTTTGAACAAAGTCACTTTGAGGTTTATAGCGCTTGACTTGATGAGCTACTTCAATTCCACCAAGATCAAGTGAAACTTCAGTTACTGTGACTGTTTTACTTTAAAGCGCGAAAATTCCCCGGATTTTCTATGCATGAATGCAATGCACACATATGTTTCCTCTATTTTTGTAACCCCAATACCTGGGATATTAGTCTCTACCCCTTAAACTAAACTTTGTCCTCGAAGTTTGAACTCTCTCACGTTTCCGGGGTGTGGATCTGACTAATGCAGACTTAAACTTTTCTCGAACTCCGTAGTGATCTTACTGGATATAATTGAATATATCCCTTGTCCAGATTCTTCCTGGAATCCATTAGAGTTTGTCTCTGAACCATGGTTCTTACTTTGATTCCTTGATTTCTTCCAACTCCATAAGCTTGTTTCCTTTCTCATTGAAAATTCAATGATTGAGACTTCTTCTGGTGCTGCTGGTCTTATTTGAAGGATAAATTTGATAATAAACTCCTAGTTGCTAAATAGGTCTTTGTTTTCCCTTACTACCAAAACTGCAATAATGGTACTTAGTAAGGTACTTACCATAGAAATGGTCTTGATGGTTTATTTCCCTAAGAATGGATTAGACTCACTTAGTCCATCCAATCATGTTTTATAGTTGATACCTATAACTATTTTTCCTCCTTTAGGTTCCATGAAAGGAGTCTTTCATTTAGTCTGTGGTTCTGGTATGGTCAAACTTCTTCGGTCTTTGGCCTTTTTGAGCTATATTTGGTCTCCGGTATTTCCTTCGTCCAACTTCATTAAACTTAGCTGACTTGAGCTATCGTACTTCTGAATAAATATTACTCACTTCTCAAGTTTTTCCCCCTTCTTACTTCCTCGAGGTATAAACCTCGGCTTCTGGTCTGACCTCCTTCTGGAAGTAGTGTTCAATAATCTTATGAAAATAAGATCGAACTTCCTCTCAGTTCAGACCTTCTTCTTCTATCTGGCTCAAAGTATTGAGTCATTGTACCTCCAACTCAATCTTTACTCTACCCCTTTAAGTTTTCTTATGGTCTTCAACTCTTTTTTCTTCCAACCATTGGACTTATGGTTAGAGTATTGATCTCAGTCTAGTTTATGGGTTGTATTCTTCTAAGGTCTCGCGAAGAATGTTTGTGGTATATCCACTCAATTTGTGGACATCCAACATGAATCCTTTGACTAAATGTTTATAGGTCATTGTTATTTGGCTAACATAATTTTATTTGTTCTCAACTTCTTGGTACAAATAATCCAATGGTGGACTACTTGATACCAATTGTGGCTATTTGTTATCTAAAAAATGGATTCTACTATAGGTTTTTATCAACTGGACGAGACATCTTCTTCTTTATCTCGCAGTATTGATCCTATACCACAACTGTGGTCTTATAATACCAACTGTGGTCTTCTTACATCTGCTATGCTTTCATATATCCTCTTCCTTCATTCAGGGTTTATTTTGCATAAAGAACCACTAGCTGACACTATGAATATAGTATCTTAAGTGATTTCTCATGCATTCCCTCTTTTATAATAATTATGGATCTGCTTCAGCTTCACCATAATCACCAGATTTCTCACCTTCATGCTTCTTATGTACTAAAGTACACCTTTATTAAGGCTAAGCATGAGTTTTCTTTGGTACTTCCTTCAGAGTATTGTGGTTACTTCCCACAACTTCGCTTCCTTCTTCTATTGAACCTTCATCTTGTCTTCAAAATCTTCAGAATTCGTCACTTCCTCACACGAATACCATTACCCTCTAGATCTATAGCATCAAGTAAGAACTTGATATTGCAACATGCATTTGCATATCAAAGTCAAACTTCATGTATGGATCTAGTCAAACAATGAAAATCCAATAAAATCCAAGAAGATTCAGCTTTGTGCATATAATACACACCATCATAAGCCTGAATATAATAGTTGAGTATGACATCTCTAAACATCAGGCTCTGATGTGTAGTATATAACACCACATAAGATAGGTTTATATCGTGATACTTAGCACGAATACGTGAATTTCTACTATTTGTATCAACATTTATCATGATTGCACATTTGCAAGGAGATAAACTTGAAACAAAGTGGCCTGGAATAGTGGAGGTTAACCTAGTTTTGTTTGGAAGTACTAACTAAATAGTATACCTTATATACGTGCTATTGAGGACTACTTCCTATGATACATTTAGTTCTAACATGGCTACTCTGAATACATATTTATTAGGATATAGCTACTATACTTCCAAGCGTTTCTATTATAAGACTATGGTCATGATGTGCTTGGCACACCTCCCATAGTTTTGGAACACAATTATTGCACTATTGTTGAACAACTGGCTTCTTATTGTTCTCCTACTAAACATTTATGATGTTATACTTCATCACATAATGATTCTCAGGTGAATCATATATGATTACCATCACTATCATGTAAGTAGACAAATTTTATTCCTATCACTCTTCCTTACCTCCCATGATTGACTCATCATGGTCTATACTATCTCATATAGCTTATATTTATCATTTATTATCAGTTGTTTCACAAAGTTGGATAAATTTTACTTACTCATTACTGGTCTTGGTATACATCTTCTAGTAGGATATCTTGCTTATGGTTGTATCCTCTCTTTGGACTACCATGTATTGTATACCAACTGTGGTCTACTCATCTATGATTTTAAGGACTTAATGGTGTTCTACATACTTGGAATTAGCTAACTAACTTCACTTAGTAAAGATAGGTAAGAAATGTTGACTCAAGTGTGTCAGGATTATTCTCAAGTGAATATCCATCTCAAGTCAAAAGAAGATTTGGTTTTATCTAAGACAACTTCCTATAGACACTACCAATCCTATAGGTCTCCTTTAAAGGGTTTTAATCCTAAGGTCAAAGCATTTGCTCTGATACCAACTGTGGTGACCCGGCATACCACTGCATGGTGTAGTATGCAAGTCTGATATAGCACCAATGAAACACCGTTCCACTAGTATTATATCGCTCAGAGTGGTACAACAGAAACATATGCGGGTCCAAGGCATGTCTATAGAATTGACTCTGTTACATAAGATCATCACAGCCTCCTACTTTACAATGAGGTAAAACTGCAAATAAACTCCAGAAGAACGACTCGTAGTCTAATCCTAACACGAACTCTATTTGTAGAGTATTTAACTAGCTACAGAGGCTATGAATAGATTCTAGCTAAATAGGAGCTAAGTTTAGGAAGCTAGTTCCCTTCTATTGCTAATCTAGGTTTTCTCCTTGTTGGATGTAGTGTTTGACTCCTCTGACAGGTCCTGTCCCTTGAAGTAGTTGACTCCTCGGCCTTCGAGTTGCACTGTAGATACTCCTTCGATGCCTCCATATCTAAGCGGGATTTAAGAGTGGGATGAGTACTCAACAAGTTCATTATAGGAAAGAGGTGTTTAATGCACTAGCTACAGCCATAGACCAGAAAGTCATAGGCAATGCAAGTTTTGTAAACATTTCTTCAAAAGGTTGCTTTTATTCTGAAGAGCTATGTCCGTCAGCCTTCACCGGTTGACTAGAACTTCATGGAGTTCCCGGCGCGTTCAGTTCCATATCCCGGAACAGGGAGTGACTGGTCACGATTCGTTACACTCTGCAGAGGTGTGTTGCTTTACCCATAAGAGATCTTAACCTTGGTGCCAACCGGGTGATTTCCCGTCCACACTTCCTTTGGTGTGAGGCCCGGTATAAGGTCCTAGTCAATCATGTTCCTCCGCTACCTCGAACACCCACCCTTTGTTGCATGCCCGACCCTGGTCCTCGCCGGTCCCATTATTCCCGTAATTTCAGGGTGGACCCGCCACGACGATGCGGGATCGAACCAAACTCCTTCGCCGGAGTGCAACCCATCATAGACCGCATTACGTGGGAATTAGAATGGGATCCCCACTCCTTGTTCCGCAAGACACAACCGCTACGGGGGCATTGCTTTACCGTGGGGAATTAGAATGGGCTCCCCACCCTCCGGTTGTTAGACACAAGCTAGTAAGCGCATCCGTTGATGAACGAGAGGTGGAAACACTTTTGACTACTCCGTCCACTCCTCTTAATTGGTATTACGGCACAAGAATCACGGACGACATTTGTTGTTTAATCCTAGATGGATATAAACCCTTGCAATGGAACCTCCACCATATCAACACAATCCATGGTTCCATTGCCCACCACATAGTCATATTCATAGTTATGAAAATAGTGGTTTTGCTTTTTATGCAATAATGATAAACATAGTACTTTGCAAGTAATTTGGTAAAAATACTCAAATGACATGAGCAAGCGATGAACTTGCCTTTCTTGACTGCAAGATTATGCACAAGGTCTTCGATACGCAATAACTCCAAATTCTGAAATAGCATCATCGTCAGGACGATGTTTAAAAGATTGCCAAGGATGCAATAATGCATAAGTATGAGATGCAATCGTTCTAAGCGTGACCTAACCCCGATGATTTAGGATTAGTGAGTTGTAATGATTAGTTTCGGGTGTGTTGCACTTTTAGAATGATTCACAAACAAGATTCTTATTCAGGGTTGTGTTGTTTTAGAATCATAAGCAAGTGGTAAAATGCATAGTAACAATCATACACACCAAGGGATAATAGTTGTATAATAAGTAAAGAGCAGTTGTCAAGTTTAAGTCCTATAGTGCATGGTTGATGATTACTTATTATATAATTCAAAAGAATAACTTTTGAAGAACTTGTTCTTTAATACAGAGCAAGTATGATAATTGGATTGGTGGGTTCTATGGGTTCCTATGGTTCCAATTGGTTTCTGGAGTAAGAATGAGGTGGATCCCAACAATGTTGGATTCATCAGCTACTAGGGCTTGTATGGTTTTAGTGAAGCATAAGTATCTTAAGCAATTAATGGTTGCTATCATGGTGGTATATCTTACTGGTAATAGATAGCTAGGGTTTATAGGTCCTATTAGGCAAGGTTGATGACTACCCTTTATTTTCTTCAAAAGAATAACTTTTGAAGAACATACTTCTTAAATAATAAGAAGTATATCAATTAGGGTTGAGGTTGGTTAGGTTTTCTATTTAATTCCCTAAGTAAAGATTGGTTGGTTCCTAAATAGGATGTTTGATAGTTATCTAACACTAGTAAAGTTTAGTGTGTATGGGATATGATGTCAATATTAGCATGGTTGCTAATGTAGTTCATCACAATGGTGTGATGCTATATAGGTATGAGTAAGGTTGATACTTTTGATGATAGGAATTAGGGTTTAGACTTAGGTGTTCCTATTTGATCATCTAGGTTTGAGGGGATGAACACATGGAATGCTAAAGTCTTAGTGATAGACTCCTATATTTTATGTGGACCTGGATATGCACTTAGTGGTTAATTATGGATCTAGATATGAATACAATGTCTCTTGATCACATGTCTTAACCTAGGTTTTAGGTTTAGAAGTAAATTAAGTTTCAATTTGATTAATGGAGCTTTGGTTCCTAGTTGAATTAGGGTTTTAGGTTTCACATGAAATGGTAAGGTTGTCACATCATTTCATAATGAATTAGGGTTTGCTATTTACCCTATGGTTCTATGATTAATAACTTCATGGTAAAGTTGAAGTTATTAGTAACTTGGAAATAAAAATAATATTGAATTTGGCATTTTATTATTTTTAATGGATTTAATAATTAAGGTAATTGTTAATTAGGGTTTAAATCCTTCTAATAAGGATTTAACAAATTAACAAATAAAGAAAATTAGTTTTAATGTTTTCTTTATTTATTTACTGGTTTTTGTTTATTTTTGGAAATTTTTACTAATTATTGAATTTTAATTGAATTTAGAATTAAAATTAAAGGCTTAATTAACAAGTATTAAATAATTGAATTTTTATTAAAAATAAAAATTTCATATTATATTTTTATTGGATAGATTTTATTTTTAGGATCATTTTGATATCTCATATGTATTTTTCCGAATTATGATACATTTTCTTAATTATTTGCAAAGTTTCAGCAATTATTGGATTTGAAATAAAGCAAAAGAAATACTAAATGTACCCGGCCAGACTACCCGCAGGGACACTGACTTGTGGGCCTGAGCCACGTCAGCTGCCACGTTGCAGTTGACTGGGGTCAAAATTGACCATGTGGCCAGGGAGCTCCTGGCCGGCGGTCAAACGGCGACGGCGCCGGAGCTAGGCTGCCCCCCAGGACGCGCAACTACGCTCAATAGAACCGCAGCACGATGGGGAACCAAATGATGGCGGCGCCGCGCCCTAATGGTCGCCGGAGTAGCTCCGGCGAGCTCAAACAACGGCGGCGGACGCCGGTTCACGACGACGGGATGCTACCGAGGGAATTAGGATGGGAAACTAGCACCGTTCGACGGGAAATCTTACCGTGAGGCTTCCCAGAGGGTCGGCGACGTTGATTAGGGACGAAGGCGTCGCGGCGGTCGCCATTTCTTCCGCAGTACTGGGAAAGGGGCGGTCGAATTCTCCATTCCCCGAGCTCCCCTCGACCTGAGACTTTACCGGGCGAACAAGGACACCGAGGCGCTCCTCCTGAGCCCAACGGCGGGCTCAGGGGTGGTCGGAATCGGTGGTTTGCTAGGGCTGCCGTCGGCTAGGGTTTCGGCCATGGCGACGAAAATTGAACAGAGAGAGAGAAATGGAGGGCTCCTGCGCGCTTTATAGATTCACCGCTGTGCGCTGGCGGTCAACAACGGCGGCAATCGCGGACGTGGAGCTCGCCGTCGTGCTGGCGCCCTCGCGCGCGTCGACGGTGGCCAAGACGAAGACGGAGGCTTCGTCTCCAGTCTTATCCCCACGAAGGGATACATGGGCTGGGTTGGGCTGTGGTACTGGGTTGCCTCGTGGGCCACTGCTGGGCTGCTCGAGTGGACTCCTGCTGGGCTTCTTCGGCTGGCAGGGTCCAGGTAAGTCCTTCTCCTCTCCTTTTCTATTTTCTTTTTATTTTCTGTTTTCAATTTGCTCATTTGAATTCATATTTGAATTCTGTTTTGAATCTAATATGTTTTCAAAATTTTCTTGCAGGTTTCTTATTATGTGAATTCAATTAAGAGGTAGTGTGATGTATTGCACCACACTCCAATATGAAGCAAGTATTTTACATTTGTTTACATGTCATGCTTGTTAGCTTATTAAAAATAAATAGGCATGAGCTTATATTCTTATTTTTAATTTTCTTTTTCCTTGTGGATTCAATTATTTGGATCATTATTGTTGATACTTTCAACTCAAAGTATTTTAAAGGTTGTGATAAGACTTGGTTTCAATTTTAGGGAATTGGTCACATGCACATAATTTTATGTGAGCACCAATGTATTAGGGTTTCATAATATATATGATAAACCACTTGTTAAGGTTAATACTTATCCTTATCTTTGAAAGTATGTAGGTATTGTTTCAATCATGGTTGATCTTGGTTACCAAGATAAATAGTTGATCACTTCACTTATGGTCTTGACCATATATTGTAGCACAAGGTTTTTCTTATGTTCAAACATTGAGGCATAGGGTTTATCAGATGTGCAATTCTAGGGTTCAAATGCTATTTACCTAATGGTACTTGGTTCAAATTTAAATTATGGTTTGGTGTTATAATTGTAATCACCCAAGTGATATACAAACTAGGTTGAGTTAAAATTCTAGGTTGTATATATGGGATGACACCATTTTGCATGTGCTAGGGTTTAATCTCCCCTAACCATGATAAGGTGGTTACTTGCTTAATATTTCATGTGCTTTTCTAATTACTAAGGATTTGAGAATGGGCTCTATCTTATTCCATTGGACTTCTGTTATTATCCTTAATTTATCATTAAAGTAACTACATTGGTTATAGTTCTTTTTATAGTTAACTTTGGTCATATGGATGTATGGTTTCTCACCATATAAAGTATAGAGTTTTACACTAAGGTTTTCTTATGTTTCTTAGGTGAAGAATAAGTGGAATGTAAATGTGGTAGAATTATACCTGTGATCATCAAGTGGTTCACATGTTAAGGTTGGGGTCTAAGCCTAGGGTTGTTTATTATTGATCTCCTTATAATTTCATGTGACTAATGATATCTGCTTATCCTATTAGGGTTTACTTATCCTCACATACTTCAAGAGCATGATCATGGTTAGACATGATCCACTTGTTCTTGATATCTTTACCTCAAGTTCTTAAGGTTTATGATCATCACTCAATTTATAATGATCAAAGTTTGGCTTCCTACATTATTTCTAATGGATGGGTTCTCACTTCCATGATCAAGCATTGTCTTGATCAACTAGGATATATCACTTCTATTTTACTTTCTAGGATGGTCATGGTTGTCTCAATATTATCCCAGGAGAATGCCTGAGATATTATGTTAGGGTTCTACTCAACAATGATGATATGAACATCTGGTTATAAGAATAATTCTCTCCCTCAAATCCAAGTGTGCCTCAACTATCTTGAGTGTAACACCATATCTTGGGCTCTCTTATAAAGGAATGGTTATTCTAAGGTTTATGGTGTACTCACAATATCTCAATAGGTATTAAGTCTAAAACTCCACTTGGCTATCTTGATTGGGTTAATCTCCTCCTTACTTTATCAATTCATGGATATGGTATTATTCCATGTGATATTAGGTTATCTCAACACTCCAAGGAAATGGTTTTCAACCTAATACTTTAGTTCAAGGATTGTTCTTTATTCTTAAATAGGTAAAGCTTGAATTGATATGAATGGTCTCTCCCATTTGGGAATGACTTGAATAATACTCTAGGGTTTCCTCTTGAAAGTGATGTTGTGATCATATGGATATTTATCTCCAAGGTTTGTCATTGCTTCTCTACTAATTATAATAGAACTCTCACTTCTCTAGGTTTGATGCATATTAGATTGAAATAGGGAAAAATATATATTTCTAGAGTTGATCTTCTTGTTATGTTTCCAAGATTAAAGTAGAATGGATATCATAGGGTTTATGAGCATGGATTAGTTTAAGACATGGAGAAGATAAGTGAAGAATAGTTTCTCCAATTATTGTGACTTGATTTCCAATTAAATGGATGTTCATATGTTAGGGCAAGGAATATCATGTTGTGATCTCTAATAAGATCAAGTAGTTGATCCTTGATTAATAAGTTCTTGTGTTGATTTTAATTCCATTTGATCTAACCCCTGAGATCAAATCATCTCTACCCAAAACAAGGTTTGAACAAAGTCACTTTGAGGTTTATAGCGCTTGACTTGATGAGCTACTTCAATTCCACCAAGATCAAGTGAAACTTCAGTTACTGTGTTACTTTAAAGCGCGAAAATTCCCCGGATTTTCTATGCATGAATGCAATGCACACATCTGTTTCCTCTATTTTTGTAACCCCAATAGGATATTACAACTCTGGAAGGTTTTCTCTGTTTGTCGAACTTGTCGAGGTTTTAGGTCGTGGACCTTTATATAGGCGAAGAGGCGAGTCGGGGGTCGACGAGGCGACGGCACACAGGGGCGCGCCAAGGCCCGCCGCGCCACCCGTTGCCCTGGGCCACAGGCCTCTCCCCGTTGCTTCGGGTGTTCTGAAGCTCCCGGGGATTCTAAGATCTTCGGTGTTGATTTCGTCCGATTCCGAGAATATTTCCTTACTAGGATTTCGAAACCAAAACAAAAACAGAAACTGCCCTTCGGCATCTCGTTAATAGGTTAGTTAAAACGCATAAATATGACATATAATGTGTATAAAACATGTAGATATCATCAATAATGTGGCATGGAACATAAGAAATTATCGATACGTCGGAGACGTATCAGAAAGCTAGAGTTGTATTAGGAGATGATGTTTGTAATCTTGCGGGATGAGTTAAAAACCTTCCCGGACTCTGTAACTTGTACAATACGAATCCCTCGGCTCCACCTCCTATATAAGGGGAGTCGAGGGACAAAGAAATCGATTCATCGTCAACACAACCCTAGTTTTATATTCGTCGAGTACTTTTCGGCTGAAACCTTCGAGATCTACTTGCCCTCTACATCTAACTAAACCCTAGTCTACAATCCGTAGGCATTGACAAGTTAATACCTTGTCAGCAGGAGCGGCGCCCTCATCATCCGCGGTCAACCTTCCTCTCCGCAGCGCGGGCGGAAGAGGAAGTCGTCGAAGAAGGAGGCCGTCGCCGCCAACCAGCTCATCGAGGAGGAGGCCAAGAGCGCGGAGGACGCCGCGTTGGAGGAGGCGATCGCCAGGTCGCTGCAGGAACCTGGTGCCCGCCGACAACAGCCTCCTCATCGACGCCGCCGTAGTGGTCCGCGGGATCGAGCGGGGAGGCGGAGCAGCCGGCGGCCGGCTGACCTAGCCGCCGCGCCGACGAATCGCCGCCTCGGGAACGGCGTGCCCAGAACGCACCGCCGATAAACCGGAGGAGAGCCGACGACGACTGCCGGCCGACGCCGCCACGCGCCGGCGACCCTGGCCAGGGTTCCAACCAATGGCACGAGGCACCGCCGCCCGAGGACGCCGGGAACTCCAGCGACGACGACGATGGCGGTGACTACACGGCCTTCTACCGCCATGTAGAAGGCCGCTTTTAGTTTAAGTTTTAGTTTGCCTAACGCCAAATTTAAATATATGTACGAATTCAGCCTATTTATATGTACGAACTCGCCTATATATGTTAAATACCATTAAATTTCGCTTATGTTTGAATGAGTTTTGCCCAATTCTGTCTGAATTCGACGTATTTTGTCAAAAACTTACATCCATTCTAGACTCGCCGCTGGAAAAAATGGACTCCCCGGGGCTAAAATTACATCCATCCAACGATAAATAGCGTCGGATTTGGGCGTAGGGAGCCCAACGGCTGAGATGCTCTAAGTGTATTGTAGCACATACAAAAGACCTCCCCTTTTATGGCAGATGCAATGACAGCGGAAGTTTATGCTTTACGTGAACCATTGCACAGTATACTAGGTGTAACAAGTTTACTATCCAATCTGATAATTTGGAGACCGTGGAAGCGGTGAAAGATGGTGGCTTTACACTTTACAGCGACTGTTGCTGTTGCAATTTTGTATGACTGTAATATGCTTTACGAAGGTTGTTTTTGAGCATTGTCATAGAGAGGCAAATGTGGCAGCGCATAAGTTGGCTAATTTAGTTTTCAGGCTTGCAGTTCTTATACTTGGGACGATGATTTCTCTAGTTTTATTTTGCCTTTTTTGATAAACGATGTAAATATGTTTGATAATCAATAAAGCTTACAGGGGGACGGACGGAATTCCATTGTTTCCTAAAAAAACATTCTAGTGATTGCTTTACCGGGATTGCTTTTTTTTTTTTTGAGAACTTTTACCGGGATTGCTGTGCGTAGGACGAAACGAGTCAGATTCCTGATTCCTGTACGAAACTGTAACCCGGGTCTGGCCCATGCATGGTTTTGCTCAGATGGCATGTAGGCGAAACCTATTCCCCGCTCATTTTTTTTTTTTTAGCGGGCGCTATCTAGCGCTTCGCTCAGAGCGGGATAGGCATGGGCCAGCCCATTAGCGAGGGCAGAGGTTTTCCTTCGTTTTTATTTCAGTTTTCCTGTTTCCTTCTGTTTTTTCGTTGGTTTTGTTGGTTTTTTCGTCTCTGTTTCTGTCGTTCAGTTTTTTCTGAACTTTTTAAATTTTGAACTTTTTTGAATTTGAACAATTTTTATGTTTGAATAATTTTTATTTTAAACATTTTCAATTCTGAACATTTTTCCAGTTTGAACTATTTTCATATTTGAACATTTTATAAACTTGAACTTTTTCAAAATTTTAAATTTGAGCATTTTTTATTTTAAACATTTCCAAATCTGAACATTTTTCTAGTTTGAACTATTTTTATATTTGAACATTTTTGAAATTTGAATGTTTTCAGATTTTGAAAATTGTTCGCTTGAAAATCGTTTGGTTTTGAATTTTTTGTTTAGTATTTGTATAGATTTTGAATTTTTTTCGTTTTGAATTTGTATGGATTTGGAAACCCGAAACTATGCAACTCACGTACGAAATAGACAGGGAGAAGCGACTTAATAAATGGGTCTGGCCTAGTTTAAATTCCTTTATCCTCCCGCTTAAAGCGGAGAATAGGCCCTCCCTGGCATGGATATAGTGCCGTACATAAAATGGACGAAATTTATCATATGTATAGCAAACTCGGATTGCGCTAAAAAAAAGTAAACTCAGATGCCCTCAAGAAAAAAAAAAGCAAACTCGGATGGCCTGTTTACTTCTTCTCACGACTATGGATGGTTCGAAAATGTCATACTACCTCTGACCATAATTAGATGTCGAAAGTTTAAATAAATTTATATATATCTAGACACTATAATGTATGGATACATCTAAATTTAGACAAATATTTGACATCTTTTTTATGGATGGAGGAAGTACATAAGATAGGCAAGCTCGGATGGCCTGGTTTACTTCTTCTCACGACTATGGATGGTTCGAAAATGTCGTCGTACACAGATCTACAAAAACTATCGTACGTCTAGCATCACTGCATACACAGGCCTAATATTGGTCACACTTGGACCGGGGAAACACACAGTTCAGCTTAAAAACAGCATCCAAACGAGCTCTAATCTTTTGTTTGGCTCCTCCTACATGCAAGAATCTGTGGCAGTTGATGTGCTTGCCAGAAAGTATGATAGTGCAATTGTACCTGGAAATAAGTGTGCATCCGTAGAAATTATAGTATATATTTTTCTATTACATTTTCCTTTGAAAAGGAGGCAAAGCCTCCTATATAGCTGCATCAATTGATGCACACAACTATTTTATTGTACTAATTTTTTTTATGGGTTCACCTAAAAAGAAGGTAAAATACTAAAATGGTATACACCCATACTCCATCTCCGAAAAACAGGATTACAATCAACAATTATAAGTAGCTGATCCTAGGCAAACCCGTTGAACAATTCCCCATTACATTAGGGTGTGAGTATTGTTACAAGGCTAGAAAGGCACCCCTCGACGCTTCCGTCGTGACAGGGTAGTACCTCCAAGCATACCTTGAGCACAAGGTGAAACAAAGTGATGAAATGAAGTATAAGGCGGTAACCTTGATTCCCATGTCAACTGACCGGACTCCACTTTTCTCCCAGCCCCAGGATCTATCAACAGTTCATGAAATGTAACCTTTGATGGTTTCTTCTTCATGGGAACATCATCTGTGATGCCCCAGACGAGGCGAAGCGGACAGGAGGAGTGCAAAACAAGGTCCGTGACAGCTATTTCATGACCTCTCTCGAGAAGTAACTTGGGGTGTTCACCAAACATGGACAAGTTTCTCTCCACTACCCTTCTAAGCCTGGTCAGTATGCAGAGCCAGAAACAAACATTCAGATTTCTTCTTATCACGTCCGCAAGCAGATTTGCAGTGACCAGCGACCAATCTGACTGCAGCTCCCTCGCAAACTCGTCGGCGATCCGTACTAGCCGCGGGTATTCCAGCTGGTTCGCGCTCCCAAATGTGAGCGTCTTGAAGAGGTAGCTGAACTCCTCGTATGACAGAGGATTCAGAAATATTGGCTTCACAGTTCCAAACTTCTCTGAATTCTTATACCGGCTTAGGATAACCACTTTGCTTCTACTATCCAAGCTTGCCAGAGCCGAGTAAAACCTGGACCAATCCTTCTCACCCAGATCCGAAACAAACTCGATGATTAGCAGTGTCGTCTTCTCTGCAACAAGAGTTGAGTGGTCTGTCATGGTCAACAGATCAGATTCACGCAGATGCAAGATCACAGGGAAGCGCGATCTAACCCTCTCGTCGTTGCACACATGTGCGACTAGCGTCTTCTTCCCAACTCCAAGAGCACCGATGATGGGGAGAACAGCCGGTGGAGAGCGATGGTCGTGCTGCAGCAGGAACTTGGACAACAATTGCTTCTCGGTATGGCGGCCGAACATGAAGTTCTCCATGTAAAGATAGGCATCGTATGGTCTACGAACCATGCGATCGCACCCACCCAGAATCAAAACAAACTCCCTCAGATTACCAACAATACTTTCTAAGCTTTCCAGTGCACCCTGAAGCTCGAGAAGGTACCTGGCCTGGTTC
The DNA here is from genome assembly GCA_030979885.1 of Lolium multiflorum. NCBI lineage: Eukaryota > Viridiplantae > Streptophyta > Magnoliopsida > Poales > Poaceae > Lolium > Lolium multiflorum. Next base: position 219,165,741 of record CM061748.1, read on the forward strand.
TTTCGAGCACTGGCATGGACTGCGCGGGAACGTTTTGGACAGACAGATGAGTTGCTAACCTCCACCTCCAGGGTACTATCCTCCTCGAGGGACCTGTAACTGGCGGCCCCTAGTGCCCAGTAGCCTCGGTACATAGCGCTCGCCAGCATCTTGAGCTGCGCGAGCATGCCCGAGTTGGTGATGTACCGCCCGTCCGCCTCCTCGACGACAGTGCGAGCTCTCAGGAGCAGCAGTTGCAGCTTCTCAAGCTGCTTATCTTCCGAGTATGCCTGGCTCGAGTGGTACTTGTTGCTGAGGAAGGAGATGAATCGGCTCAAGAGTTCACCTGCTACTGCAGACATGGCAAGCTCCATCTTGAATTTAATTTCTCCAATGGAAAGAGTAGTGGTAAAATTACGGTGTCCAGGAGTGGGGAAGAGACGGGTGTTGCCCAGGGATTGCCAATATACCTGATGTTGCTCTGAGATTGACTGCATTGATAACAGTGAAAGTCACACGCCGAGAAATTAACATCGCCAGTTGTGGTGCAAACTACTCCACCTTATGCTTACCATTCCACGGTGATTTGGACTGGTTACCCACGTTGCTTCTCACCTTGTACTTCACCGTGGCAAGATGTTTCTGAATGAACTCCTCTGTATCTTCCTTCTTTCTTAACCTCACTTAATAGAGCTATTTGAGCCAGAGACGGTTGCATGTGTGCTACAGCCGACCTTGTGAGCCTATTGCAGTAGCAGTTTGCTTCAGATGGTAGATCAGATGATAGAAGTAAGGTGCAGACAAATTGGCCATGCTGTCAGCGGCTCAGCGCTGAGTAACCGGCCAAAGTTAAAAATGTAGCCGGAAGATTCAAGTCTCCTGTTGCTCAGCGAGACTCCAACGATGAAATTTCTAAATTTGCAGGTGCACGCGACGCGCGAGTCAAGAAAACATGAGAAAATTGCCAAAAAAGAAAGAAGATACCACGACAATTCAAAGCTTCGTCGCAAAAACCCACGGGTTTTCATTTTTCCACAATTTGCCACCGGTTTTCATTAAATTTGGCCTACCTGTCATTACCTTCACACAAAATTTACCTTGGGGGCATTCTGTCGAGCACCTCATGTGCACGTTCTCCGCTGGTGATTGAGCTGGCCGTGGCCGCCATGGAGGAGCTCGTCCTCCGCTCTGGATCCATCCCTCGACACGACGGTGCCCATAACGGAGCGGACGTGGGGGACGGAGCTCAACGGCGTCGACGAAATGGTCGCCGGCGTCGATTTATGCGGCGGCGAGCTTCGGTCAATGGCGAGGTCGGCGACTCCGTAGCGCCCGCACGGTGGTGGCCTAGATGCTGGTTCCGCGCCATCTGCATCTCCGACGACGGCCACCCCGTGGTTTGGCGTCCACGGGCGCCTCCACACGCTCACCGTCGTGGCCAGCACGACGGGTGCAAACGCCCACAAGGGCATGGCGTCGACGTTGGCGAGCTCGAACGCACGCCAGCGCGCTCCGGCGGCTGTACCCTCCACCCTCGCCGAAGATCGTGGCGAGCGCTCCCCGCACAGCCTGTCGTACACGAGCTCCCATGGCACCAGTCCGCCGTGAGTTCCAGGGACACCTCGCCCAAGGTGCGCCTGTCGCCGGAGATGCAAATGGCCACCGGTGTGCTCTCAGGCTCGGCCTCCGGCCAGATTGGTCAATGCGGTGGGGGAGCACGTACTCCCTCCGTTTCTAGATATAAATAGATTTTTAAGAAAAGTTTCTAAAATATAAGGTATATTGCTTTAGACAACCTGTTTTGATATTTTTTAAATTTTTTGATTGTGTTTCTTTATTTTTTGAAAACTCCACTATTTTCTCATGTCAATTGTTCATGATCAATTCCGCTAAAATCTTGTGTAAGTTTTCTTCCACATGCGTTTCTTAATTTCCATATCAAAAAATATATACCTTATATTTAGGAATGGAGCGAGTATAACACATGCTAAATTACTTACGCAGGATTGGGCGCGGGCGCTTAGAGCATCTCCAACAGAGACGGTAAAAGTCGTGCACGGTAAATTAATCGCCGATTTGCCACGCGGGAGAGCCGAGCGAACGCGCGAAAAAGCCGCACGCGCTAATTTTTTTGCCGCGAGCGTGCTTGCGCCATCCTACGCGCCGACTGCCGTGCGCGCTATAAGACGCCACGCGCGCATCCAACCATCCGGAATATTCACTGCCTGCTTGTCGCTTCGCCGCCCCTGCCTTGCTCCGCGTCGCCGCTCCGCCTCCTACCTCGCTCCGCGCCGCCGCTACGCCTCGCGACGAGATGCCGCCTCACCGCCGCTCGAGCTCCGGCTACCGCGGCGTCCGCGCGCGGACGAACGACACATTCTACGCCGAGATCCGCAGCGGCAACGAGCGCATTGGGCTCGGGACGTTCGAGACGGCGCACGGGGCGGCGCGCGCCTACGACGCGGTCTCCTGGCGCCTGGCGCGTCTGCCGCTCCCGTCGCTCGATGAACTTCGACGACGTCTGGACGCGGCAACAGGCGGAACCGCTCGCGCCGCCGCCTCCGGCCGTCACGCGCGAGCAGCGACAGCCTTAGCGCGAGCGCCTCGTCATCGCGGAGCGCGACGAGCGCCTCTTCCTCGAGTGGGCGCGCCAGTTCCCGCAGGATGTCGTCGCGATGGAGACCTTCTACGACAAGAAGGAAGAGGAGAAGTCAGCAGGGAAGGCGGCGAAGAAGGCGGACCGCGAGGAGCGGAGGGCGAAGTCGGCAGCGAGGAAGAAGGAGAGGGAGGAGAAGGCCACGAGGAAGGCAAAGGAGAAGAAAAACAGCGCCAGCCCGTCGACGATCGTCCTCTCCTCCTCCTCCTCCTCCTCCTTCGAGTGGACATCCACTCCGGTGTAGTCGACAACTCGCTCGTCGGACTTTGATTGGGATTCCGAGTAGTTTAGGATAGTTTCAAAATAAATTTGGTCGTAGCCGACAACAACTCGCTCGTCAGGTACGACATCCTCACGCCACCTAAAGCGACGATGCCGAGGGGCTTCGTCATCAGCTTGGGTGGCGTGCTCATGCCGCCGGTGCCCATCGGGAAGGACTTCGGGGACGAGATCTTCCGTTGGATTGGAAGCACAAGTGGTGGCTCGAACCCCTTCATTCGGTTGTCTAGGCTGACATCATCAACCTGACTCTAACGAGGAAGAATGCGAGTTTAAATTATCATTAAATTGGCAAAAGTTTTTAATTTTCAATGTAAATTGACGATTTCATTTTATTTAGGAGATACTTATGAAAATCGTTGGTGTGGGCAGCCTTTTCTAATATAGAGAGGAAACGTTTGCCGACACCACCTGACTTACAAAGTTATTAGTTGTATAGGAGACGCCGGTGAATGCTCTAAGGCTGGTCATAGTGCATACTATCATATATTAGTATCATGCATATGATATTTGTCTATGATACTATCTCTCCAGTGGGTGGTATTGTACAGTAGTATCATAACTTTTTAAATTTATTGATTTGTATAATCTGAATGTAAATATATGTACTCCGTACAAGATTTATTTGACATTTACTTTTCTCGTAACGTGCACTATGATACAATATCCACCTATGTTCTTCTAATCATATTTTCACTGTGACCAGCCTAACTTAGAATCAGTAAAACGGCCGGCCCGCCAGCTTGGCGTCAACGGCTTACAGCCGTTTTTAAATATTTTGAAAGTGTCAGTTGAGTTGTCGCGGTGTCCATGTCAGCTGGTCGGCAGGGAAAACCGAGTTGGATGCGATGCCAATACAGCGTGTGGTAACCGTCACGTTGTTGTTGACGATGAACCCTCCAACGTCACCCCACCCACAGAGCCCCGCCAAGCAAAAACACTAGGCTCACACAGTCACACATATCTATGCGTACTAAGAATGAATATGATTATATGACACTAGCTGCAAGACACATGCTTGTTTTATTTTGTTACTGTAAGAAGGGGAGTTTTAATCAACCTGAATATGAGCACACACATCATGCAGGCAGGGCCCGACGCTTCTCAGCACATATGCATGCTTGCAAATGTAAATATTGACCCAAAACCAAACATTCGTTAAACTGGTTGTTATGGTTCCCTAAAAAAACTGGTTGTTATGTTTGTGTAAGACACCATAGGATTTTTTTTAGGAAGAGTTATTGTTCCCTGTTGCCAAATTTAGAGCCAAAATAGCAAACAATGCCACTCATGTGATCATTATCACAAATTAATTATTACAAAACCAAATGACCACTAGTAGAAAAAGAGGCTTCCGTCCAGCCCCATTAGTCACAAAAATATAGGAACCACGACTAAAGGGGTCTTTAGTCGCGGTTCGGGAGGCGCCCCGCGACTAAAGACCTGGGCCCAGCGTGCTTGGTGGCCAGCTGGTGGACTGTTAACCGGACTCGTGGGTTCAAGCTATCGGGCTTTAATCGCGGTCCAGGCCAACCGGACTAAAGGCCCATCCCTATAAAAGGCAGCTCACTCACTTCACTTAGCCATTTGATGCCACTTCTCTTCACAATCTTCACAAGGGGTGGTGGGTTTGCTTTTGGTTCCTCTTATGCACACAAGGTGTTCGATGAAATGCCCGAGAGCATGAAACAAATATGATATGAAGTGTCCGAGCCACACTTGAGCTTTCTCATTTATTTTTCCTCCTCGATCGCGGTTAGCAACTTGAACCTTTCATGTGTCATTGATAAAATATGCATGTGTGTAGTTCATTGTTTAATTTCTATTGTTTGTAGCTAGTTAGTTTAACAAATGCATGATGCATGGTTAATTATATATTTTATATTATAATAATGCAGATGAATCGGCAATGGATGTACGTAACCGACTCTCCGGCGAGTTCATTACGGGTTTGAAAGATTTCCTCGTAGTGGCTAATGCGAACAAGGGGAGTTTTATTATCTGTCCATGTGTTGCCTGTAAGAATCGAAGGGTTACTCTTCCTCAAGAGACGTTCACCCGCACTGTCGGCAGGTTTCATGCCAAGCTATAATTGTTGGACCAAGCATGGAGAAAGAGGGGTTATAATGGAAGAAGATGAAGAAGGGATGATTTCATCGATGACAACTATCTTGATCATTTCGGTGATACTTTCATGGAGGATGCTGAAGGTGGGAAGGTGAAGGGGAAGGTGAAGGGAAGGTGATGAAGAGGCACGTGATGAGCCCGCTGATGATCTTGGTCGGACCATTGCTGATGCATGGAGAGGCTGCGAAACTGAAAAGGAGAGAAAGAATTTGGATCGCATGTTAGAGGATCACAAAAAGTCGCTGTACCGGATGCGATAATGGTCGAAAAAGGCACACACTGATTTGCTGAAATGGAAGGCACGGAAAGGTGTATCTGACTCGGGATTTGAAAATTTGCTGAAAATGATGAAGAATATGTTTCCAAAGAATAACGAGTTGCCCGCCAGTACGTACGAAGCAAAGAAGGTTGTATGCCCTCTAGGTTTAGAGGTTCTGAAGATACATGCATGCATTAACAACTGCATCCTCTACCGCGGTGAATACGAGAATTTGAATGAATGCCCGGTATGCACCGCATTGCGTTATAAGATCAGAGGCGATGACCCCGGTGACGATGTTGAGGGCCAGAACCCAGGAAGAGGGTTCCCGCCAAGGTGATGTGGTATGCTCCTATAATACCACGGTTGAAACGTCTGTTCAGGAACAAAGAGCATGCCAAGTTATTGCGATGGCACAAAGAGGACCGTAAGTTGGACGGGGAGTTGAGACACCCCGCAGATGGAACGCAATGGACAAAGAGGACCGTAAGTTGGACGGGGAGAAGAGATTTCCATCCTCAGTCCTGTATTTCTACACAATATGTTCCCCTTTGAGAGGTTCATGGGAGTATTAAAGAAATATGTTCGTAACCGTGCTAGGCCAGAAGGAAGCATTGCCAAGGGCTATGGAAATGAGGAGGTAATTGAGTTTTGTGTTGACTTTGTTCCTGACCTTAAGCCGATTGGTCTTCCTCGATCGCGGCACGAGGGAGACTAAGTGGAAAAGACACGATCGGAAGGAAATCAACGATATGTATGGACGGCCATTCTATGACCGAAGCACACCACACAGTTCTGACCAATTCCAGCTTGGTGGCTCCGTACTTTGAGAAACACAAGAATATTTTACGCTCGGACAACCCGGGAAGCCTGAATCCTGGATTAGAAAGGCCCACATGGAGACTTTCGGCAGTTGGTTGAGAAAACATTTAATGAATGACAATGATGTTGGAGATCAGTGTACATGTTGGCCAAGACACCATCTTCGACTATAACGACTTTCCAAGGGTACGAGATAAATGGGAATACATTTTACGATCGCCCAAGATAAAAAGAGCACCAACCAAAACAGTGGTGTCCGCTTTGATGCAGCAACCGAGAATGGGCAAAAGGTCACATATTATGGTTACATAGAGAAGATATGGGAACTTGACTATGGACCCTCCTTTAAGGTCCCTTTGTTCCGGTGCAAATGGTTCAAGCTAATAGGAGGTGGGGTAAAGGTGGACCAGCAATACGGAATGACAATGGTGGATTTCAACAATCTTGGTTACCTTGACGAACCATTCGTCCTAGCAAAGATGTCGCTCAGGTTTTCTATGTGAAGGACATGAGTAGCAAACCGAGGAAACGGAAAGATAAGAAAACGATCAGTACATCATGCGATGATCCAAAGCGCCACATTGTTCTTTCGGGAAAAGAAACATCGTGGGAGTGGAGGACAAGACATGTCAAGATTATAATATGTTTGGTGAAATTCCGCCCTTCAAAGTGAACACCGACCCAAGCATTAAGTTAAATGATGAGGATGCTCCATGGATACGGCCCAATCGTAAGCAAGCAGGGACACAAGGGAAGAAATGATGTGTAATATTTTATTGTACCAAACTTTGTTGAATGGATCATGTGAATTATATTATCTGTGATGTGTTTGGTGTCCATTTTCGAATGATTCGATTGATTCGAGATACCACTGATGATACATGAAATTTGGAGTGACTTAGTCATACTCCTGCCTATGCGTATAATATGCATACTCGTAGTCTTCATAGTCTGGTTGACTGGTAGTCGCCTTCTCTGTTGCCGCCACCCATGCCGCTCCACGGCGATATGCGCCGGGGATATCGCGGCTGATGTAGTCCACGCTCCCCGCGACACCATAGCCGACGGCCGGCCTCGTGGAAGTCCACCAGTTCCGCATCCGGTTTCCTCCACGCCAGGGATGCAGATTGATGAAGAAGGCCCCAAGTGTGGAGGGATGCCGATGCGGATTCATCGGCTCCGGCGTGAGGTCGAGGTAGTAGTGGTGTGATCGCCCGGCGCATACCCTGAGGACGGGAAGAGGGCGCCAGGCGCGCTCCAGCCGGCGAGGACGATATAGCCGGTGGGCAAGGGTAGTTCGAGGCGCAAAGCTCCTCCACCTGCTGGTAGGTTAGAGTGGGTATGGTGGAAGCCATGAGAGAGTGATGAGAGATTGTAGAGATGTGATCATAAATGCCGGGCTACATATATGTAGTGACAAATGGCGGGAAAAATGGGAGCGGGAAGACAGGAGGCGGGAAGAAAGAGGCGGGAAGAAAGTGGCGGGAAGAAAGAGGCGGGAAGACAAGGAAGAAATGGCGGGAAGAAGAGAAATCCAGAGCTGGTCATCTAATCTTTAGTCCTGGCTGGTGGGTGCAACCGGGACTAAAGGTGGTTTTGTATCATCTAACAAACCGTCGGTGGGATAAGGACGTCGGGTAAGCTTTAGTCCCGGCTGGTGGGTAACCGGGACTAAATGTGGTTTTTGTGTCATCTAAGAAAACGTCGGTAGGATAAGGACGTTTGGGTAAGCTTTAGTCCCACTGGAGGGTGCAACCGTGACTAAAGATGTCGGCAGGATAAGGACGCGTGGGTGGACGCACGCTCGATGAGATAAAGCATGTAGCGCACGACGCCCTGTCGAGGAACAAGACAAAGCAGGCGACCGTGCCTATAAAGGAGCATCGATACGCCTTGGCAAGGACCAACAAGCCAACCTAGGTAGGGAGAGTTTCATCCCCATGGATGGAGTAAAGGGTTGGAAATCTCCCGTGGCGCAACTTCTCGAAGATGTCGTCGGTGCACACGCCCTACGGCATCTTCGGAAGTTGCTCCTCAGAAAATTTTCCGCAAGCCCGTGAAAGACTCCATCTCCTCTAACAGTGTTGGGTAAAGGGTTGGAAAATCTCCCGTGGAGCAGCTTCTCGAAGATGTCGTTGGTTTACACGCCCTACGACATCTTCGGAAGTTGCGCCTCGGATTTTTTTCCTGCAAGCCCATGAAAGACAGAGGCGGGAAGACAGAGGCGTGAAGAAATGGCGAGAAGACATAGGGAAAGAATCGGCGGGAAGACGGGCCGGGAAGAACTTGTGGGAAGACGAGGCGAGAAGAAGGGCGTGGGGGGGCGGGAAGACAGATGAGGGAAGAAATTGGATTTTTCTGATTTTTCTGATATATTATTTGTATTTTTAACATTTTGAAATGAATTAGTTTTATTTTTCTGATTTTTTTGATATATTATTTGTATTTTTAACATTTTGAAATGAATTAGTTCTATTTTTCTGAATTTTTTGATATATTATTTGTATTTTTAACATTTTGAATTGAATTAGTTTTATTTTTCTTAATTTTTGATATATTATTTGTATTTGTAACATTTTGAAACGAATTAGTTTTATTTTTCTGAAATTTTTGATATATTATATGTATTTTTAAATTTTTGAAATGAATTAGTTTTATTTTTCTGATTTTATTGATATATTATTTCCATTTTTAAGATTTTAAAATCAAAAGAATTTGGAAAAATATCTTTAGTCGCGGCGCACTAAAGGGTCCTTCGGCTTTCCGAACCCCGGGGCCGGGGGTCGCGCCAGCGCGCAACCGGACCCCTCGTCGCGGATGACTTGCCGCGCTTGGCTCGCGCGGCAACCCTGCTCGATCTGCCTGTTCATTCTTCTTCCTCCGGCAGAAGACGCGCCGCCCCGCCACGCCGCTGTTCGCCGCCGCCATCGCTCGCGCGCCCTCGTCGTCTCTTCCGTGCCGCGCCGCCCTCGTACGTGCCTCGCCGCGGCCGGCCCTCTCGTCGCCCCTCCTCTCTGCCGCGCAGCCCTCCTCAATTCCGTGCCGTGCCGCCCTCCTCAATTCCGTCGGTGCCGCGCGCCGCACGCCCCTCGCGCGCCAGAGAGAAAGAGAGAAAGGAGAGGGAGCGAAAACAGAGAGGAGAGAGAGAGGGCGCCGGCCGGCCCGGCCATTTTTTTTGTTTTTTTAATTTGAACTAAATAAAAACTTAAACTAAATTAAATATAAGTTAAACTACAATAATTAAAGTGTACATTTTTAACTAATTAAGTTGTTTTTGTAACTAATTAAAGTGTAAATTTGTAAATAATTTGTAACTAATTAATTAAAGTGTAAATCTATATCTATATCTATACTAATAATAAAGAAAAAAACAAAAAAAAAACGGCGCGCGCGTCTCTCTCCTGTAACTAACCTTTAATCGCCGCCGACGCGCTCAACAACGTCCTCCTCCGCGCGCGTCCGCATATACACATCTATGTCCCTCTCGCCTCCCTCTCTCTTTATATGTAGAAGAGATGTGATAATGCTGGCCAATTCGTAGACTCCCCTTTTGCCACCGCCCTTTCGCCACCGCCACCGCCACCACCCCCCTTCTTGACTTCATTAATTAGTTTTTACTACATGTTTTCAGGACTGATATATGGCGGACGATAGAGCTGACCCGATTATGGCCAACTATGATCCGGAAGCTGAAGAACATATAATGGGCCTCATAAACGGCGATGTTCTTTATGTGCCGACCGAACAAGATGAAGAAGAGGATGTCTCTTCTTATCTGAACCTTGACGGTGAAGATGAAGATCGTCAGCGAGGTGATGACGATGGAGGTCAACCATCGATAAACGACGATCTTGAATTGCAAGTAGCAACCACCTCCGGCGAGGTATATATATACATTGAGCCTCTGGTGATACAAACTTACTGATTTGAATAAATATGTGTACTAACGCGCGCGACTCTCTTTCTTATTTTAGCCCTCGGCCGGATCGTCGAAACAATCGAGTACGTCGTCAAAGCGTGGCGCAACCAAGATACTGAAACAAGGAGAAACACATACCATCGAGGTTGTCAGTGAAACCGGCAAGCCGCTGGAGCCCCAAAAGACCTTCACCAAGTTTATCAACCAATGCGGAGCCGTTGTTAGAGACAACGTCCCGATCACCGTTCAGGAGTGGAATGAGCCAAAGAAGGCACGTCTTGGTTTCAGTTTTGTCGACAAGAGAACAAAAAAAGATTGCTGGAATAAGCTTATGGAACATTTCGTTCTACCTCCGGAATACAACAAATTCGATGAATTGGGTAACGAGATTCCGGGTGGACGTGAGAGGAGGAGGCTAGTCAAACAGTTCGCTCTTCATAAGATGGCCGGCGCATTCCGGAAATTCAAGCAAAATCTAGCCCGTGACTATGTCAACAAGAACAAGACTCCGGATTTCAAAGGACAATATGAGAAACTGAAAGATGATTGGCCAGAATTTGTGAGGCAAAAGAAATCGGAGCAGTTCATTGAAATATCGAAAAAATAAGGAAAATGCGGCTAAGAAAGAGTACAATCATATTATGGGGCCAGGAGGGTACCGCCTTTCGGAGCCTAAGTGGGAGAAGATGGAGAACGACATGAGGGACCGAGGAATCCCTCTAGGTACAGAGGGATGGGACCCAAGGACCAAAAGCTGGTGGTACGGGCATGGGGGATCACTAGACCCGGAGACAGGGTGTGTGTTCACCGGAAGAAAGCGTTTAAACCCACCCAAGCCCTTATTGACGCAATGAGGGATGCTCAAGAGGGGAAGATCAAGTTCAATAGAGAGAATGACGCGCTGACAAAAGCCCTCGGGAATCCTGAACACGGAGGACGTGTACGAGGCAAAGGGGAGATTCCGTGGTCCGTCGGGTTTTCCCAGGACGATGACCCGTACGGTTACAAAAGCCGTAAGAGAAAGACGGATCGGGATGCAGATTTTATGGGAAAGTTGGCATCAGAACTCCATGAGGTGAAGCAGATGGTGTATGAACTAGCAAAAGAAAAATCGGCTGATGCAGGGCCGCATGAAGATCTCGGTAGCCGAGCGGAGAAGCGGTGTGGCTTCCACGGAAGCCCCTTGGTGCTAATGCACCCTTGCTGGCCCCGGCTGGTGCTAGCTCGGCTGGTGCTAATGCACCGACGATCGAGATTCGTGCACCGGAGCCTCACTACCCCGTGGATGATGTAAAGGAGATGAAACAATGTGATCTGCATTTTCCAGTGGGGGGCATATGTTCCACGAAGGTAGCTAGCGGCAGTGCTTTACCCTGTAAACCTGGAGCACTCCACCACAATAACCCCATTGAAGATGGTTATGCTCGTGTCACGGTGGAAGAAATAGTCCAAGGGTTTGAGGAGCTTCCGATTGACATTGCTACACCCGAAGGGGAGAGAAGACTTGGAGATGTCAAGTGTCCGCAGGTTCCACTGGATTCTGCTCGTAATTGAATTTCACACCTCCAGAGTTCTCGTCCTGGACTCTCTGAATATGGATCCAAAGCTTTGGGTCGACATGAGAAGAATGTTGCAAAAGTAATTATTTTCATTCATTTGCGCTCTATATCGATCGGCCTCTTTCGTTCATTTCCTAATATCAAGTAACTAATAACTCTCTTGTTCATTTAATTTTCTTTGCCTCGTAGGGTTTGGAGACGGTTCTCGGATTAAATGGTCGGTGAATTCAAAAAAGAGCTAGAATTTAAAAGGTCACTGACTGGGGATATTCAGCCACCGGGGACCAATCTATATGGATAGTTTGTGAGTTCATCCGGAGATACACCTCTGAGCGGACGCCGTCGGAAAACAACGTCAAGAGGAATAACTTGCGGAACACGCTTAGTCCAGAAGCTCGCTTCCGACCAATTCAAGAGGAACTAGCAGGATAGTTCATGAGGGAAGTCCTCCATCCTAAAGGAGAACACTATTACGAGGACGTAGAACTTCTGATGCAGTAAATTATGTATGGAAACTTTGTTCAAAATTGTATATGGTCATCCGATATTGAATATATATTGTATATTCCTCTTGAATTCTTTTTGGTTCTAATTTCAAATTTGTTTGAAATTGTACATTCATATGCATGTATGTAGTACAGTAGAATATGTGAAACTCCTTCAAAATTAAAATAAAACACAAAAGAAATAAAATAATACAAATTAAAAAGAAACCAGATTTAGGGGGGGGGGGCTAAACCCTTTAGTCGCGGTTGGAAGAACCGCGACTAAAGGTCCTCCGCCCGACGGTCGTGGCGCCCACGTGGAACGTTTAGTCGCGGTCGTAAGCAACCGCGACGAGGGGGGCTTTAGTCGCCTTAATTGGTCCCGGTTGCGCAACCACGACTAATGGCAGTTGCTAACCGGGACTAAAGCCCCTTTTTCTACCAGTGGACGTACATGACATAATATATATATGCATTTACACATCGCCAATTTTGGATGGACATTCATTTGGTAGCAAATTAAGCAAGCACGATAATGCGATTGGATCCAGGATTACTGAAAGAACATTTCTAAGAGACTTACAACTGATAGTCAAGTTTATCAAAACTTTAGATTCTAAACCTACGATACTAATTAATTTGAGAAAATAATGCATTTAACTTTGATACATAAAAGTTCACACAAGTTTGACCGCTTCGATGACCCAAGATTTGAGCGTGTTATACATTCGGCCTACACCATCGCTCCATAGCACCTACCCAACAATGGCGGCTTTCTGGCAAATAGCGGCAGCCCTAATAAACAACTAAATGAGTCTATAGCGGCTGAGCTAAATGAGTCTATAGCGAACAATTGTATATGATTTATTTAGCGGCAACACGATCAAACAACTAGAGGGGAGCTATAGTAGGGCTATAATAGACGGTTTGAAACTATGCTTTCAGGTGCAATAGAGCAACACACCCCGATAACCAAAGTGAAATTAGAATTTCAATAATCATCCTAACTTTTTAGGAAACACAAAAGGAGTTTCCATCATCAAAGATGAGGATGCTCATTGGCGCAATATTGGTGTTGTTCTAGAATACTTTTGTATCCTACCTGCAAAAAGAAGTTTCGTTTTTTTTTTAGGAAATGGGCTGCTTCATTCATTCGTACATACTAGCTTGTTCAGTACATACAGTGGTCCTGATAACATCAGGTATTTCATTAAACCAACAGGACCCTGCATCATATTCAGCAGATTTTGCTAGAACATGAGCGGCCTCATTACAATATCGACTAACATGAGTAAAACAGCAAGATGTAAACTTTGGAGCCCTACTCTTAATATCAAAAACTAATGCACCTATATGTGATCTATCATTCTCATGGCTTCTCACTTTGGTTATCAAATTAAAGCAGTCAGAAGCCACAATAATTTTCTGGAAACCATTTTCTTCAGCGAACATCAACGCATGGCGCATTTCGATAGCTTCACCAAGCTCTGGGTTATCAACATGATCAACATAACGTCTGCTTGCTGCCAACACTAGACCCAGATGGTTGCGGATGACGACGCCAATGCCCATACGTTTTGTCTGGGAAAAGATCGCAGCATCAACATTTATCATGACTGACTCAGCCGGCGGTGGAGACCATTTAGGAATTGACGTCTGGTTCTCACGCCTAATGGAGACAGTCGATCTGAAGTTATGTTGTAAAATAAAGTCAACATAAGCTTTGATCTTACCCACCACACGAGAAGGATGAGGCATTTTTTCTCCATTCCTTATACTGTTCCTATTCTCCCAAATGTGCCAAACTGCAACAGCGAGAATCATTGAGTGGAAGTCTGAAGCATTAGAAATCCAATTCAAAAGCCATTGTTGCATATGGACAAAGCTACTTAGTTTTAAAGATATATCAAAGGACTTTTTTAGCTCTGCCCAGATTTCTTTAACATAATGGCAAAGAAGGAAGCAGTGTACCACTGTCTCGTTTCTGTTATAGAATATACATTCACACCTTGTTGGGATTGAGCGTTTGTGGAGCTGATCACCTGTAGGGAGACAATTTTGGGCAACTCTCCACAGCACTATCTTCATTTTATCTGGACACTGGATTCTCCAAAGATTTTTCCACAATTTCTCTAAAATCCCTTGTTCTGAGCAAGAACCTCCACCATTTGAGCTTCGATTTATCCAAAACAAGTGTGTTCTTGCAAGGTTGTAGCCCGACCTTACTGTATAAACTCCATTATTAGTAAATGGCCAGGAGGCAAAATCACTGCACCCTTCTGAGCTTATGGGGACTTTAAGTATTTTTTCTGCAATGTCCTCGGCAAACATCTCTCTAATAGAATCTATTTTCCAAGAGCCACAATTGTTATCAATAAGAGAACTCACTGTTTGGCCATTTTGCACTGGGACTAAGGTGTGTATTGTACCCGGAATGGAATCAGGCACCCAATTATCCTCGGTGATTGAAATTTGCTTGCCATCACCTACTCTCCATAATAAACCTTTTTGTAATAGTTTCTTTCCATACATGATGCTTCTCCAGGTGTAAGATGCTGCTCTTGGGCATTTGGAGTTCCAAAAATCCCCATGAGGGAAGTATCTCCCTTTCATCACCCGATGGCAGAGAGAGGAAGGCTCCAATAATAGTCGCCAACATTGTTTTGCAAGCATGGCTTGGTTAAATAAATGCATGTCCTTGAAGCCCATTCCCCCAAGGTATTTCGGGGAGGACATCCAGTCCCAAGATCTCCAATAAAGCTTCTTCCTACCATCTTCCATGCCCCACCAGAAGTTGGATATCGGTCTTCTCATCTTGTCGCATATGTTAGCGGGAATATGAAAGCAACTCATCACGTATGTTGGAATTGCTTGTGCTACAGATTTCAGAAATACTTTCTTACCAGCCCTTGATTGAGGTCTGTCGCTACAGCCGTTTAACCTCTTCCATAACCTTCCTGTGAGATAATTGAAGTTACTCGATGGAGAACGTCCCACGCAGGTTGGCATGCCCAGGTAAGTATCCTGAAGTGTTTCATCTTGCACACCCAAAGTGGTCTTCACCCTTTCTTTAATCCGAGTGTCACATCGAGGACCAAAATAGATGGAGCATTTATGTAGATTGATTTTCTGTCCTGTACCCTCACAATAAGTCTCCAAAACATCTCGGAGGGTGTTAGTACTTTTGGCCTCCCCTTTCACAAAGAACACACTATCATCAGCAAAAAAGAGGTGGGAAATGGGAGGTCCAGTTCTACCATTCCGAACTCCTTTTAGCTCACCAGAGGCTTCTTTCTGTTGCATTAAACATGATAAACCTTCATCACATAGAAGAAATAAATATGGACTAATAGGATCACCTTGGCGAATGCCTCTGGTCGGAATGAAGGATTCTGTTAATTCTCCATTAACTTTAACAGAATATTTCACTGATGTTACACATCTCATAACTGTGTCAACCCAAAATGAATTGAACCCCAATTTTAACAGCACTCCTTTTAAATATTTCCATTCCACCCTATCATATGCTTTTGTCATATCAATTTTAAGTGCAAAGAAAGGGGATTTTGCTGTTTGTTTCTTGATGGTGTGGAGGCACTCATAAGAAATCAACACGTTATCTGTGATGACTCTTCCGGGTACAAAGGCACTTTGCTGCTCGGATATGATTTTTGCAAGAAGAGGTTTAAGACGATTCGCAAGCACCTTTGAAGCGATTTTGTAGATAACATTACATAAGCTAATTGGTCTGAAATTATTTAAGGAGTCAGGGCTGCTCACCTTTGGTATTAAAATAATTATGGAGTCGCAGAAGCCCTCAGGAATATCCGAACCCATCAAGAAATCCCTCACCGCTGAGCATAAATCCTGCTCCAGTAGGTCCCAGCGTCTTTGATAAAAGATGGCCGGAAACCCATCTGGCCCAGGTGCCTTCGTGGGTCCCATTTGGAACAGAGCCGATTTAATTTCTTCATTAGTGTATTCTCGGATCAAGGCTTCATTCATTTCATCATCCACTTTCCTTGGAATTGCATTCAAAACTTCATTCAGTAATGAACATTGTTCGGAAGAGAACAAGTTTCTATAGAATTCCTGGACCATGCTCAAAATTCCTTTCTGATCCTTCGTTATATCCGGCCGACAATATACTTTTAATAAACCCAACGGAAAGCTCTGGACTTTTTTCCAACCCTAGTTAGATGATAATGTAATGTCCGTTTTAGACGCTTAGGATGGGTGCCCGGAATAAAACCCTGGCTGAATTGCCACTGTAGATTCGTTCCTTGGCATCGCTGCTTTGGTGAAATAACGCACGCTGCGGGCGATGCAGCACTAGGACTAGATGCAAGCAACTCTTAACTAGTTGCTTGCATTCGAGGTGGCGACTTTTTCTTTTTATAAAAGGGGAACGGAGCCTGAGCTGGAGAGATGCATACATCCAATGCAAAATCCAGCAACGGAACATATTTAATTCGAAGGAGAAAAACCGAGAGGTACGCCGATGATGGCGACCCTTATGTTGCTGTCATTTTATTTCTCTCGTAAATAGACGCCTCCTATGGAAGAAAGGCAGAGATTTGGTGCACATGAGCACCAGTGATCCCTTTTATAAAAAACAATTAAAAATCATATTTCTAAGTTTAAAAAAAAATCGTAAATCATGACGTAGCCAGTATTGTATCCCGCAATTGTGTAAACTTTCAACCAGAAATAATGTGTATTTTAGGTTGCACAAAAATAACAAATATGTGGATCTGAATATATTGATTCAAATTTCTAAAAAGAGATCAGATTTTGCCATTTTTGTATAGCTCAGAGAACAAAATATTTGAAATTGACATTTTGTACGTTAGTGGGATACATCATTAGCTACTTTTAGAATTTTGTTACATAATTTTTTAAACATATGAACATGATTTTCGAATTTTTTTATACGATGAGAGTACTGGTGCTCATGATCCAAAATGACTTTTCGCTAAATTTCTCGGTAGGGTTGTTTTAAAGAAAAAAATCTAAACAAGTATGGCATGTGTATGTGTGTGTGTGGACATGTTGGGGATCCCATCGGGGTGCACGCACCAGGGCAGTTTGGATAATCAAACCCCGATGTGGGCGACCGACCAGAACACGCGCGGGGGCGAGACCGCGTCGACCGAAGCACAAGAGCGACAGAGCGAGAAAGTTCCGAGGACAGCCAAAAATAGCTTTTGATTTGATACAGTTCACTTCAAGCATCCGGCGACGGCGAGGACGAATCAACAAGAACAACACCGCCCCACTTCTCCAACCAGGGGAACCCGCACGCGTCTCCTCGCACGGTTGCTCGTCTCCGGCCTCTTTCCCCCACCGCCGCCTCCGCCTCCGCCCGCGACCCCTCGTCCGCGTCGTTCGTCAGGTACGGTTCTTCTCTCTTCGCCCCCGTTTCTCAGTTTGTTCTCTTCTGCTCCTTTTGGTTGATCAGCCGTGGGCGCGTCCGTGCGTGCGGTTACTGATTTCCAGTGGAACCGACTGGATTGGGGAATTAGATTTGGTCCTCTGTTTGTGTGGTGCCGTAGATTCTTTTGGCTGAAAGGCGAGATTCTTAAAATTCTCGTCTTTTCCCCCCATTTAGAAGCGCTTGGAAAGGTTTCTTGTTCCTGAATTCATGATCCCGCAAAGCAAAAAGTCGTTATATTATAAACTGGAAGGCAATTGATTAACCGCTAATATGGAGTATTTGATTGAGGCAAACGAAGTTGGTGATTCTCCCTGTGCTAGAACTCTGATCAGTATGTGTAGTATCGTCTAATGAATGAATGAAAGACCAGTAAAATGTGTGAACATATGAAACTGTCAATCCATTGCTTTCTCACTGTGAATGCCGTGCACCTTTAATTAATCAAGTGCTTGTCGTCCATCCTAGTTTTCGTTATGCAATTATCTGAAAGTACGTCTACTGCTCAGTTTACAAGGAGATCAACCACCCTGCTTTCCTCTTGTCATTTTAGCGGCACTCTGTTTGTGTGTTGATTCCCAGAGACTACTTAGTTTGAATCAGCTCTCCATTTTCCATCATATTACATTCACATAAAAAGAATGATCTGGATACTAATCGCATGGTTCTTTGCTGCTAATGTAGCAATGCAGCTGTATCACCATCCGTATTCACTGGACAGTCAGAAAGTACGGATAGCACTGGAAGAGAAGGGTATTGACTACACTTCATATCATGTCAATCCGCTAACTGGGAAAAACATGAATGTCACCTTCTTCCGCATGAACCCTTCAGCCAAGCTTCCTGTCTTCCAAAATGGCGCTCATGTCATTTTCCACGCCATCGATATCATTCAGTACGTTCTTCAATCACTTTGACAGTGTCTGAAACTTAGACACATCCCACACTGCCAATCAAGCGGCAATGTTCATGTATCTGCTCTCTATTTTCGTAGGTACATAGACAGACTTGCAGTGCACTTAAGCGGTGAAATCCAACCTGAGAATACCGAGGTTCACCACTGGATGCGGAAAGTTGATGGCTGGAACCCTAAGATGTTCACACTCACTCACACCCCAGTAAAGTACCGCGCGTTTGTCTCCAAGTTCATTCGTCGGGTGCTGATCGCTCGGATGACGGAGGCCCCAGATCTAGCTAGCATGTACCACGTCAAGCTCCGCGACGCTTATGAGACCGAAGACAGGCTCAAGGACCCTGACACTATTTTCCAATGTGAGGAAGAGCTGAACAAACTCCTGGATGATGTTGAGGCGCAACTCAACGAGACCAAATATCTCGCTGGCGATGATTTCTCGCCTGCTGATTCGATGTTCATTCCCATCCTTGCACGCATAACCCTTCTTGATCTACATGAGGAATACATCAGCTGCAGGCCCAGGGTCCTGGAGTACCACACCTTGGTGAAGCAGAGGCACAGCTACAAGGTTGTGATTGGGAAGTACTTCAACGGGTGGAAGAAGTACCGCACTCTCTTCAAGACCTCCTTCTTCCTTTGTGTTCGAACCTTGTTCGGGAAATACTAGGTTATTCAGTGTTTCGTAGCCAGTCAATGCTGAACCAGTGTGTACAGTGAGTTTAGGATGAATATATGACCAGTATACCTTCATGTGTTATTTTTTTCTCCAAAGGCCTGGCTGATAGTTCCCAGATGTTTTGTTTTCCATACATTTCTGTGCTCCAATGTCGCTGTGTACAGTCTACAGAATCTAGATGATTTCTTACAGAATAATAGGCTTATATATAAAGTTTGGGTTTTATAATACGATGTCTCTATTGTTGGGCAAATCCCGTTTACTAGTACTCCTTTATTTCTAGTACACTCCATATCTGAAGTACCTTGTGTAGCAAATTCTTCTTGGCCTATTTGTAAGTTTTCCAAGTTTGTTAGAGGGCTTAAATTTTCTAAATTCATATTGTCTTCAACTCATAACTTCTGATTGCTGAAATTGCAGTACACTTTTTTCCTACTTTATAAATGCACAACTTTCCTGATGTGTGTGATCTGAAGATCTTCATGCACGTGCCATACATTAACAGTACAGGGCAATTGGCCCCACTGTCATTGATTGCATAGTGATTCTGGATGTACTGGGTTTCTTCATAACATCACCCCCCTAAGGTTCTCCACAAAGTGCACATTACGGCTATTTATAGATCATAGCTGAAACTCTTTGTCCAGCGATTCAACTTCAGTAAGCAGGGAAGAGGAAGAAAGAGAGTCTAAGAGCATTAGGAATGGGAATATGCAGGAAAGCTTAGCTTTTTTTCACCTCTAGTGTTGGAGGTGTCAATATTTATTTTGGTGCTTTCCTGATGTCTCCCATTCCTATGGTTCTTGAGCCCTCCTTCCTCTTCCTTTTGGCTTGCACAAATAGCTTACAGAAGAAACTGTAGATATGTGTGCACATACTTAGATAATGTGAGATGCTGAAGGCTAGTTGAGAAGAGGAAGAAAAGAGAGCCTGGGAGCAGTGGGAATGGGAACATGGAGGAAAGCCTAACTCACTTTGTTTTCGCCTCTAGTGTTGGAGGCGAGAATTCAGTGGGGCGTTTCCCAATGCCTCCCATTCCTATTGTTCTCAAGCTCTCCTTCCTCTTCTTTTTGGCTTGCTCACTTGCTTTTGCGTAGAAACCAGATATATGTCTGGACATATTCGATGCAAGATCTCAAAAACGAGTTAGGAAGAGGAAGAAAGAGAGAGCCTAAAAGCTTTGCGAATGAGAGCATAGAGGAAAGCCTAACTTATTTGTTCCTCACCTCTTGTGTTGAGGTGGAAACATGGTCTGGTTTTCTCGATGCCTCTCATTCCTATTGTTCTTAAGTGCTCTTTCCTCTTCTTTTTTGTTTGCTAAATCGATTTAGCAGAAAAACAAAACGTGTGTTGCGTAGTCAGATGATATGAGATGTCTGTTGCGAGACATGAAGAGGAAGAAAAGATGGCCTAAGAGCGGTGGTCATGGGAACATGATGGAAGGCTAAAGTCCTCTGTCCCTCACCTAACACTGGAGGAGGCTTTGGTTTGAGTTTTCCTCATGCCTCCCATGCATATTGTTCTTTGGTGCTCCTTCCTCTTCCCTTTTTACTTATGCAAAAGCTTTGATGGAAACAATTGAAATGTGTGCACATAAATTTGGATAAACGGGACATCTTGAAAGAGAGTTAGGAAGAGAAAGAAAAGAGCGCATAAAAGCAGCTGGAGTGGGAATATGGAGGAAGCCAACTTGCTTTGTTTCCACCTATTAATTGAGGCAAGAACTCAGTTTGGTGTTTCCGGAGTGCCTTCCATTCCTATTAATTCTTAAGCAATCCTTCCTCTTCCTTCTTTTTTGGCTTGCCTGGTTTCTTTTGCTTAGAAACCAAATGTATGTGTTTATTCGATCTGAAATCTCAAAAGTAAGCCAGGAAGAGGAAGAAAGAGTGGACCTAAGAGCAGTGGGAATGAGAACATATAGGACAACCTAACTTATTTGTTCTTCACCTCTTGCATTGAGGTGGAAACATGGTTTCGTATTTCCTCATGCCTCTCATTCCTATCGTTTTTGAGGACTCCTTCCTCACCCTTTTGTTTGCTACATCTCTAAAGCAATTTTTTTTTTGCATATACTCATATAATACTAGATGTCCATTGCAAGACAGGAATAGGAAGAAAAGAGGGCCTAAGAACTGTGGGCATGGGAACATGAAGGAAGGCTAAAGCCCTCAGTTCCTCGTTTAACACTAGATGAAGCTTCGATTTGAATTTTCCTGATGCCTCCCATGGCTATTGTTCTTTGGTGGTCCTTCCTCTTTCTTTTGGATCACACAACATAAAAATATTCATGGTAGAACATGATTTGCCTCAAGTTCACACGCACTGAATAGTTGGACTGGTATTTTCTGTGTTTGTTTGTTTCTTTGACATGCCTTAATCCACACATAAGTCAAGATGGTGGATTAATTGGATAACTGGTCTATGCTTATAACCTTGTACTGTATTAGTTTCTTTTTCAGATTCTACTAGCACAACGAAACAGATGCTTAGCCCCAGATTATTCTGTGCATGAGATCCAAATCATGCCAAGATGTTTTATTACCTGTCAGGTAGTATGTATATGAACTATACATCTCTCTATCTGAAAAAGGGCAGGTAGTCATGAAGACATAAACAAACACATAACTTACCAAGATAAGACACACAACTTTAACACAGATAGAATGGTACATATTCTTCACTAGTTCCCGATGTAAACTCATGCTGGAGACATAAATCAGATCAACACAACTCTGCTGATCATTATAGCTATGAATAGGAGCAGAAATCATAGGTAGGTAGATGGTAATTAGTACACATAACATGTAATATATTAGATGAGTTACAAATTACATTTAGCATCAATTAGCACATACACCCTGTAAAATGATCTGGATTGGATGAACTGTTCCTACAAAGTTCACACGTGGGCATAGAACAAACTAATGGATATATATACACAGATTAACAAGAAACAACCATGACTGACAAGATCTGTCTGCAGCTTCGAAAACATCAACTTGAACGGAATATGTACATTTGACCATAAACCAATGGCGTTTTTTTATACATATATTTTAGAACATCTGGGAACAGCAAGTTATGTCCCACACCCTTGAACCTTGCTGGTTTTCCGCTCGCAACCTGTGGGATTTGATCCTTTGGGGGTAGGTGGCTGAGCTACAATGTTGTGAACTTGTAATGGGGAAATAGTCCGAGGGGTGGAAGAAGTACTGAACTCTTTTCAGACCCTGTTTCTTCTTTTGTGTCCATACTTGTTCCGGAAATGCTAGGTGGTTCAGCCTGTTGAGGTGTTGCATAGTCGATCCTCTCTGTACTCTTTCTATGCCCTCCTTCTTCCTTTGTGTCTGTACTTGTTCTGGTAATGCTAGGTGGTTCAGCTTGTTGCTGTGTTGCATAGTCGACCCTTGCTGAACTGATGTGAATAGTGAGTTTAGACTGATTGCACGATCAGTATACGTTCCTGTATTTTCCTCCAAGGTATTCTGCCTGATAGTTTCCTTGGCTATCTGTGCTGTGTAAAGACAACTAAATTTGGATATGGGATTGCATACAGAACAATAGGCCTTTATACATTCTTTCCTGGTGCAAGCGGCCTATATATATAGAGGCCGATATGGTGTATCTTGAATCATGGCTAATCAAATTCTATCATCTGTTCTAGACTTTAGTGCAGCTCATGTCTGAAGTACTTTGTGTACCAGTTGTCACTGCAATGTTCTTTCTTTTGTAACAAATGCACTGGTGGGGCTTTTACTATACACCAGTTTCAGATATGGATAATCAAGCAGAAGCTATACAAGCACCAATGCACATGCTCTTCATTGACAGTACAACGCAATATGTCAGACTCGGTGATTACGTGGCCCACTGTCATCGATGCACAATGGTTCCACATGCATTGCGTGTCTTCATTGCTTCCCTAAGGTTCTCTACAAAGTGTTAGCCCACGTCTATTTATACCACAAAGCTGGAACACCGTCCAGTAGGCACATTATAGTAGGCCAGGAAGAGGAAGAAAGAGAGTCCTTAAGAGCACTAGGAATGGGAACATGGAGGAACGCCCAACTTGTTTGTTTCCACCTCTAGGTGCAAATATTTGTTTTGGTGCTTTCCCGATGCCTCCCATTTCTACCGTTCTTGTGCACTCCTCCCTCTTCCTTTTGGCTTGCGCAATAACTTTGATGGAGAAATCATTGACATGAGTGCACACCTTAGATAAACGTGAGATCTTGAAGGCGAGACGAGAAGAGGAAGAAAAAAGGGCATAAGAGCAGTAGGAGTGGGAACATGGAGGAAATCCTAACTTGTTTTAACCTCTAGTGTTAGCTAGAGGTGAAAAGTCGGTTTGGTATTTTCCGATGCCTCCCATTCCTATGTTCTTAAGCACTCATTCCCCTTCCATTTGCCTTGCTCAATAGCTTTAGCCTACAAAATAAATAAATATGTATCACATCGATGATATACAATTTCAAAGGTAGACTAGGAAGAGGAAGCAAGAGAGAGCCTAAGAGCAGTGGGAATGAGAACATAGAGGAAAGCCTGAATTATTTGTTCTTCGCCTCTTGTGTTGAGGTGGAAGCAGAGTTTGGTATTTCCCGATGCCTCTCATTCCTATTGTTCTTACGCGCTCCTTCCCCATCCTTTTTGTTTGCTA
This sequence comes from Lolium multiflorum, assembly GCA_030979885.1. Classification (NCBI taxonomy): domain Eukaryota; kingdom Viridiplantae; phylum Streptophyta; class Magnoliopsida; order Poales; family Poaceae; genus Lolium; species Lolium multiflorum. The sequence continues at coordinate 219,189,509 of CM061748.1, forward strand.
AATCATTTTGGCAGAATAACTAAGGCTCTGTTTGGGACTTTAGTTTTTTAAATTCCAAAGTATATCAACGCCATAGTATTTCAATGCCGGCCAACCATAAATACTTCAGTTTTTCTCCTTTTCTCAGCTTTGGAATAAAAGAGGGTTTGGCCAAATTTTCCAATACTTAAATAAAAGGTTTGAGAATACCATGGTTTTCAAAACTTTTACCCAAAGTACCGGAAGGATGGGTTGTGTTAGCCCGTCGTGCCACCGAGCTTTGAGAGTTTATTAGAGCCAGCCACATCAAAATATGTGAACTGTAGTATTTTTATAAACCATAGTATTTGGAGAAAACTTTTAAATACTTGGCTACCAAACGCAGCCTAAACATATATGTGCATAATTTAGATGATACAAGATATCTATTGCGAGAAAGGAAGAGGAAGGAAAGAGGGCCTAAGAGCAGTGGGCATGGGAACATAGGATGGAATGCTTAAGCAGGCAGTTCCTCGTCTGACATAGAAGGAGGCTTTGGTCTTAGCTTTCCTGATGCCTTGCATGCACCATTGTTCTTTGGTGCTCCTTCCTTTTGGATTGCATGGAGATTTGGTTCCAGTTCATACACAAGGAGAATAGCCAGCTACCCACGGGTATAGCTACACACTCTCATATCCATCCGTGGGATCGTGTACATCAAGTATGGCATTTTGGAATCCGAGCTCTAGTGAGCTCAGTATTTAAAAAACAGAAAATTGTATTTGTAAGTTTCTAAAATTTGTGAATTTTGTGTACAGATACATGATGATGATTTCTTTGGAACCTACAATTTTTTTTAAAATTATGTTGTATTTTTTTAAAAACTCAATTTTGGTCTTCCCATTTATGTTTTCTGTGTATCACAGATGAAAACACAATACGATTAAAATTTATAAGTACATACTAGACATCTATATATATTTTTTCCTAGATTTTTTCAAAAGGTAAAATGAAGTTTTTGAATTTTTTTTTTAAATCGAGCTCATAGGACCCTAATCCGTTTGGAGATATTGTCCGGTATGCATCACTATCTGAAAAGGGCACATACTCATACAGACATACACAAGCATATTTTAAAACTTAAGAAGGTAAGAGACACAACTTTGCCACACAAATTGGTACAAATTCTTCACTAATACACCTTTGTTGCACCCATGCTCAAAGCATAAACCAGATCAATGACACATTACAACTGACCACTGTAGGATCAGAAATCAGGGAGAGAAAGATGGTAATTAGTACATATAACACGTGACAATACATGCATTGCAGATTATATTTAGCACAAATTAGCATGCAGCTTGCAGAAATATCTAAATGGGATAACTCGTGCCTACAGATTTTGCACCCGACCATATCCACTTAATAGATACTCAAGAGCAGTAGGAATGGGAACTTGGAGGAACACCCAACTTGTTTGCTTACCTCTAGTATTGGAGGTGCAAACATTAGTTTTTGGTGCTTTCCCGATGTCTCCCATTCCTACCGTTCTTGCGCATTCCTTCCTATCCTTTTTTTTTTTTGCCTATGTGCAAGTTTTGATGGAGAAACCATAGACACATGTGCAGATATTCAGATAAACATGAGAAATCGATGGCGAGTCCAGAAGAGGAAGAAGAGAGGGCAGAAGAGCAGTTGGAGTGGGAACATGAAGGTAGCCTAACTTGCTAAGTTTTCACCTATTAATTGAGGTGAGAACTTTGTTAGGTGTTTCCCGATGCCTCCCATTCCTATTGTTTTTAAGCAATCCTTCCTCTTCCTTTTTGACTTGCGAAGTTGCTTTAGCATGTAAACCAAATGTATGTGTGCGCATATTCGATGCGAGATCTAAAAAGCGAGCTAGGAAGAGGAAGAAAGAGAGGGCCTAAGAGCAGTGGGAATGAGAACATAGAGGAAATCCTAACTCTTTGTCCTTCACCTCTTGTTTTGAGGTGGAATCATGGTTTGGTATTTCCCAATGCCTCTCATTCCTATCGTTCTTAAGTGCTCCTTCCTCATCCTTCTTGTTTGGTACATCACTTTATCAGAAAACCAAACATATATTGCAGATATTTAAATTATACAACACATTCTTTGTAAGACTGGAATAGGCGGAAAAGAGGTCCGAATAGAGGTGGGGATTTTTCTCCTGATAAAAATAGCTTTCAGCATGGGAGCATGATGGAAGGTTAAAGCTCTCGGGTCCTCGTCTAACACTGGAAAAGAGGCTTTGGTTTGAGTTTTCCTGGTGCCTCCCATGGCTGTTGTTCTTTGGTGCTCCTTCCTCCTACTTTTGAATCACACGACATAAGAATTATTCACAGCATAATATAATTCGGTTCAAGTCCGTACACAAGATAACTCAAGTTCATGGGATAAATACATAATATATTTTGCGTAGGTGGTTTGCTATTTTCTATGTTTGTTTCTTTGTTTCTTGTGAACCGAGGCATAGCCCGATGGTTGGGATGGGCTGATGCATCCCCGCCCGCCTAAGTTCGAATCCCCGTATTTGTAATTCGGTGTTGTGCACACAATCACTTCTAGTAAAAACAAAGTGCTTTGGATTTCTTCACTTTAAAGCCAATCATTTTTTCTTTGTTTCTTTGGCATTCCTTTGTCCATACAAGGATAAGATGGCATCTTAAAAGCTAATTGATTTATACTTCGTAATTTAGTTTTGTTATTTTTAAGATTATAGTAGCACAATGAAAACACATGTTTATCTCCAGATCATTATGCACATGATTCCATAACATGCAAAGAGACAATCTGACTTTGACAAACTGAATTAGATAAACTTTTCCTACAGAGTAAACACATGCGCAGAGCAGACTATTGGGGATATACACAGATTAGCAACAAACAAACCTTCAAATTCTCTAAACAGCAATAAAATATGAATATATACTTCTTCCAAAAATAAATGTCTCAACTTTTTTTAGATACAGATCTAGCAATAAGTAAAATATATTTAGATATATTTGTATTTAGATAAAACTAAGACACTTAAATTTTAGACGGAGGTAGTATATTTTTAAGACGTGCAGGATTGTATTCCTCGCTCTTGAACTTCGGTGGGTGTGAATAGAATACCACGATATGTTTAATCGATACTACTGACTTACAGAGAACACCAATCACTAGTACGGAGTATGGGCCATAAGAGCAGACTGGGCTGGGCTCTTTGCCACCGCCCGTGGCTAGCTCTACATTCACCGTCTGCCACTCTCTCTCGACGAACACGAACTGCCCCCAAAATCCCGACCAAACCCTCGCCGCCAGCCATGGAAATGGAAGGCGCCACCGCGGCGGAGGCCGCTTCCGAGAGGCGCCGAGTTGACGACCAACAGGTACAGCCGGGATGTCCACAAGACGACGCTATCGCCTCCCACTTCCGCATCATCACCAACGATTTCATCAGCCGCCTCCCCGACGACCTCCTCGGCGCCATCATCTCCCTCCTCCCCACCAAGGCCGGCGCGCGCACGCAGGTCCTCTCCCGCCGTTGGCGGCCTCTCTGGCGCTCCTCCAACGCGCCGCTCAACCTCGTGGCCAACTCGAGCCTCGTCAAGGGGAACAGACCCAAGAAGCGCATCGCCGTCATCTCCAAGATCCTCTCCGACCATCCCGGCCCTGCCCGACGCTTGTCCCTCCACCGCATCCGCATCCCGGACAGCTTAGGCAAGATCGACGGCTGGCTTCGCTCCGAATCACTCGCCAACCTCCATGAGCTCGAGGTCACCTACGCCACGGACTACGACGACGCAGTGTACCCGCTGCCGCCGTCCGTCCTCCGCTTCTCGCCGACGCTCCGCATGGCCGAATTCGGCTGCTGCCAGTTCCCCGACATGTCTGTGCCAAATTTTCCTCACCTCAAGAGGCTCACCCTGTCTAAAGTCGTCACCTCGGAGGATTCTCTCCACGGTCTTCTCTCAGCCTGCACTTCCTTGGAAAGCCTTTCGCTGCATTGTCCCGTCGGCATTGCTTGTCTCCGCATCAGCTCTCTGACTCTTAGGAGCATGGACTTCAGGAACGAACAAGGCATCGTCACTTTCCAAGAGCTCATCATCGAGGACGCCCCATGTCTTGAAAGGTTAATACCTCTTGATCCCGAAAATGGTCCGTCCACCATCCACGTAATCCGTGCGCCTAAACTGAAGATTCTGGGTTTGATATCTCAAGGCATGTCCACACTCAGCATTGGAACCACCGTTTTTCAGGTTAGCTGCAAGTGCTATTGCGCATTCACCATTCCTATATGCAGGACAATATTCTCGTATCACAATTGTTTTATTTTTTTTCTCCAGAAAATGATTGCCTTCAGCTTGACAACTAAAATCAACACAATGAAGATTTTGGTTCTGGAGTCTATTGGCCCTAAACTGGATGCAGTTATTGACTTCCTCAAGTGTTTCCCTTGCTTGGAGAAGCTATATGTCATTGTGAGTATTCATATTTCTTGCCTTTAACGTCAATTTCAGCACTTTCTTGGGCTTTATGATCATCTAGTGCTTTTGTTGCTAATCTGTTAACAACTACCTTTTATATTGTTTCCTTTTTCAATCCCTAGTTGCGTCAACAAAAGGATATGGATAATGTGCCGAAGTACAAACACCTGGTGTTTGATACAATTGAATGCCTTGAGCTTCATCTAAAAAAAGTTGTGTTGAAGAATTACGATGGAAACATGAGGTCAGCAGTTAACTTTGCCAAGTTCTTTATTTTCAATGCCAAAGTACTAGAGGAGATGGAAATCGGAGTCATCAACCACCGCAATGACAAATGGATGCGCTATCAATATAGAACACGGCTAAAAGTGCAGAATAGAGTTTCCCGAGATGCACAAATTGAGCTAAAAAGAGATGTACAGCACAGTTTCAAACACCACGTGCATACCCATGATTTTTCAATGGCCGACCCCTTTTATATGCCGTGTGGACGCTTGCTCAACCGTGTTGGATAGCCTTTCTGGAGATTGTCACTTGCTGCCCTTGTCTGTAAGTTATCCCTTTGTTACCCACTCTGGAGCAAACCAGGGTTCAGGATGTGGTGCGTAAGTCCAAGATCCAATTCCAAACTTGTGAATGTACAAGACCCTTGGATGTTATTAGTAGTATGTATGTATTGGGTTATTTCTCTCCTTCTTGGTGCCCTTGTAATCTGGTGGCACCTGCATGCCGAAGCAAAGATATTTGTGTATCTACTGCTTGCTTTAATGAAGAAATATCAGTCTTCTTTTTTCTTTGTCTAAACATATTTAGTACTTCCTCTGTAACTAAATATAAGACGTTTTTGTAGTTCATATTCATTCAGCTTTGTCAGCAAGTCATGAAGATCACTATTTCATCATGAAGATATGTTGCAACCTTGTTTCCGCTAGCTTAGCCAGGAATGTATGTTTTTTTATAGAATTTATATCTTTGACATGTTTGAAATTGCTTTTATCGTTACTGTTTTTTCTCTCATAAAGAACAAAAAGTTTTGTTCAAATGCTAATATTTTCGTTGTACAGTTGGGTGGTACAGTAGCCAATTCAGAGAGAGCAACCTGCACTAGCTGGACGTCGGTCTCTAGTCTCTACCTAGTACTGATAGGAGCTGCTATTTGCTTTAACTAACTAGTGTAGCGGGGGATCCGACGAAAAGTGCTTTTGGCTCCCGAGCTCCAGTGCTCTCGCTATTTAAATTTTTTTTTTTTTATTACTTATCAAAAAATCTGAAAAATAATTATGTAGATTGTTAGTGATACATCTCACAATCATGGAAAATCTCAATCCAAAATTCTTTTTACTTTGAATCAGAAAAAAATAACAAAATCTGACATGTTTTGTAGATTTGAAAATGACTACTCAGATCTGCACTTTTGTCTTTTTTGTGTAGCTTAAAATATAAAGTATTTGAACTTGATATTTTACACGTTTGTGGGATACATTATTGGCTATATGCAGATATTTTTTTCAGAATTTTTTAAAACACAAAAATATGATTTTTAATTTATTTTAAAAACGAGATCACTGGTGCCCATGTGCACCAAATCTCTATTCGGGATCCGATTTTGATTAACATTCAATGAGATTAATCTCGATGCTTACTGTTCTCTCCCTTCACAAATTTAGTAACATCTCTCTGCATCACCCTGTGTAAACCACCCTTAATTTATGCCAGAAAAGGGCCGAATACAAGACCAAATTCACAACTCCATAACAACAGAAAACTCAGAGATATTGCACCACATCTAGCCAATAGCTCAATCTGGTTAAATTGCATATAGCTTTAAAAATTCCTTACTTCGGGCTCCCTCGACCTGGTCGCTACCTCCCCGACGCCCTGTAGCGAAGTCAACGCGGGCCCAGCCTCAGATGGGATCGCGTCACCGCCGCCGTCATCTTCGCCCCATCGCCGGCCGTCGCCGACGCGGTCCTCCGGCGCCGACGCCTTGCTCGGGTCGGCTGGCGCGCCGCTCCAGCCCTCCTGCCCAGAGACGTCACGCGGCCTCCAGCTCGTCCTCCTCGTCGCGGGGCCGCCCTCAGCTCCGCTCCGTCGTCGTTGTGCCGCCCACTCTTCAAACGTCAGGGCGCTCCGGGGAAGAGGAGGGATGGCTCACCGTTCCTCCGCGGCGCCGCCCGACAAGCCGTCATGACGGCGATGGCGTCAGGCCCGGACGCTCCCCCTCCCTTGTCGGTGAGGCAGCTCTGCGCTTCCAAAGGCGCACGAGGGGGTTGTGTGCCCCTATTCACCACCACCGCTCCTTCGCCTGCGGTGAACCGATTCGTTGCCTCTCGTGCAAGCTCTCCGGTCACAAGGAGCGAGACTGCCCGCTCCGACGCGCCGCCAAGTCCGTTCGCCCCGGGCCTGCTCGCCAGCCTGCATCCTCCCCCCTCGCGCCGGGAGCCCTTTCGTGGCTGCTGTCACCGCTGTCCTGCGCGTCATCCCCGAGCCTGCTCCGTCAAGGTCTGCCGCGCCTCCCTCGCCGTCGTCACCCTTAGAGCACGCCTGCTGCGCGGCGCTTCATCAGCCTCAGCTCGTCCGCCCGTTCACTTGCCTCCACGCCGACGAGATGCGCAGCATCCTCTCCGACATGGCGGCATCTCTCCGGGTCGAGCTAAAGGAGCTCGTGGCCGACGCCATCGCTCCCTTCCTCGCCGCTTCTTCGGCCGCCATCACCTCTCGGGCAGAGGTGCTCAGCGACGTCGTGCTGCCTATTCGTGGGGCGAGCTCCCCGGCCCCCTCGCCTTCTCTATGCGGCGACGAGACTGTGCATGTTGACGAAGCGGTGCGCTTGCTCCCGGAGATGAAGCTGAATGGTGGGCCTGAGCCCTGCCACGAGATCACGTCACCTTGTCCATCGCAGGCGGGCAGCTCTGAGCTGGATGATATTGACGCCACTCCAAGTCATGTTGGGTTGCGGCAATCCTTGAGCTTCGGGGTGGCGCCGTCGCAGCTTTTCGCTGAGGACGCCGTCGCCGTCGAGCTCACTATCGTGAATGAAGACTCGGAGCCGTCGCGGGATGCTGGGATGCGCGGGATGCTGGGATGCAGGAGTTGGTTTCCTCGGCCCCAACCTTCATTGAATCCATCACCGCTCCTCTGCTGTCTGCGGCTCTACCAACGCCGGCCACACCGATCAGGCGCCGCCCCAAAAATCCTGCCCCGGTGCCCACTCGCTAGGCCAGCGATCGGTGGGCTGTCACATCCATGGCGGGGTTGAGCACGATGGAGAGGGCGCGTCGTGTCCTACGCAAGAAATGGGGGCTGCCGGCGGAAGACGAAGCGAAAGGGGATGCCACAGAGGAGGAGGTGCTGCAGCAGCGTTTCATGGCCCTCTTCAAGGATCCGAAGACGGCGCCGGAGACGGAGGCGGTGAGGGCTCTGTTCGGCAGAGTGGGGCCTTCAAGATCCGTGATTTCCAAGACGGCTGGGAGCCGGGCTACTCCAACGACTACGGCCCGGGTTGCCCGCGCAGCTGAAGATCTGGAGTTGGAACCGCCTGTAGAGGCGCATTCTCGGGAATAGTTGTCCTTAGAGATCGGCATAAAACCCGAATCCCGAACCCAAAATTCCCAAACCCGAACCTGTATATCTCGAACCCGAAAAACCCGAATACATATTCGGGTGTCAATTTGAGAAACCCGAATTTTATTCAGGAAATTCGGGTGTGCTATGGATACCCGAACAACCCCAATATCCCGAAATCTAGCCCAGCTAAAGAACTTTACGTTCCGCACATCACAACGCAGCCCACTAGAAGCCCATCCTTAATGCACACGCCCATCTCCTGTAGGTCAACCACCCAGATTCCTCGCATACGCACAGGCACAGCCACAGGCAAGCTTCACGCCGCACGCCCCCACAGCGCCATGCTCGGAGTCCCCCACCTCGCCTGCGTCCTAGAGATCCTGGCCTCGCCGCCGCGGTCGCCGCGAGCCCGCGACGCAGTCACCCGCCTCCTCCCATCCCGCGCCGTTCCTGCGAGCAATAAAGGGCGGCGCCGCACCTCACTAGCATCTGCCGACGCATGCCGTGCTGCAGCACCTCGCCACACCGTTCGCTTCACACGCCGGCGTGCACCCATCTTGTGCTGCTCCCCGCCGGCTTTCCTCGCTTCTCTAGCTGCACTTCCGCCGTTCCGCATCGAAGATTTTTCTGAGAATGTTTCTATACTCGGGTAAACCGGGAAAACCCGAACCCGAACCCGAATTGTTGGGTACCCAAATCGTCGGGTTCCTGTTATTTTGGCTTAATTTCGGGTGTAAGATTTCACTACCCGAATTTCAAAATACCTGAATTTCCCGTCCCGAAATTTTGGGATTTCCCGAACGCCCAGAGTGAGGTGTGATCTCGTATCACGGTGGCCAAGCTAAAATAAAGGTTGTAAATTTGTGACTAGAAGTACTTTGAACATGGAAGAAGTCTTTAAGACCTCGGTATTCCTTTGTTTTGTGAGGCGTTTGCTCCAGTACACCTTTCCCAAAATCGCAATAAATATGAACACAAGGACGACTAAGATCGTTTGATACCTTTCGTTATTAATAATAAAACATGTATACGTAACCGTATAACAACCCTAATGGCCCAGCTAAATTGTATGAATATGTTGCATACATATGAATATGATTATGTATGTAAGCGGCTCATCTGTAGAACGATAGAGAGGGAGAGAGATGGAATATATGGATGTTGATTGTCTCTATTATATATAGGGGTACAAGTCTTGGAGAAGGCTATCCTAGAGAGGCATGATGAAAATCACATACTACCAAATATACCTATACCAAATATATCTCTAACACTCCCCGCGTCGTAGCGGTAGTGACGTGAACAACATAGCGTCGCGACGGTCGGATGGAGAGAAGCCGAAGGTAGGAACCAACGGTGACACTCCCGCAGTTGTAGCGTGAGCGTCGTGGACGATGTCTCGTCGCGGATGCTTGGACTGAGAAGAAGCCGAGCTCATGCGAGGTGATAGCCCTTGTGCCGATGTCGAGGTAGCCGAGAGCGTGGGTGCTGCAACCTTGGTCGTAGCGCGCGATGCCGTGGTCGATGTCGTGGTCGGGTGCCGGTGTCGAGGTAGCCGCACATGAAGCCGCAAGCGCATAGTGTGCGAGGAGTGACGGAGACACGTCGAGGCGGTCGTGGAGAGGGTGTCGATGAAGTCGATGCGTCGGAGCCGTCGAGGACGAGGTGCGGCCCTAGTTTTGCCGAACTAGGCGCACGTCGGGGACGAAGGCATACTCCGGTTTGCCGAACCGAGTACGCAAATACGAAGTCGGACGCGGTCGAGGCAGTCATAGAAGAGTCGGTGCCGATGAAGACGTTGTCGAAGCCGATGAAGACGAGGCGCCGGTCCGAGCTTGCCAGGCCCGGGGACGCGTCGGGACGAAGGCACGACCGGTGTTGCCGTACCGGGCGTGCGAGGGGCAGGGACCATCATGAACTTGTCGCCATGTCGAGGGACTAGCGAGGAGGCCTCCCGAGCGTCGCGGTCGCAGATCGACGGAGAGATGCCGACGCTGCCCGCGGTTCTCGAAGTAGAGTAGGTGGTGTAGACGGGGACGAGGCGATGACACGGGCGACGAAGTCGAGACAGTTGGAGACGTAGAAGGAGGCTAACCAGCGGTGACCGGGGTGGTCATGCTGGACGCCCAGACGGGCATTGCGGTGGTCGGCGAGCCCGCGACCTAAAGAGGTTGGCGAGCCCGGCGCGACCTGGGGGGGGCGGTACATGAAGTAGGTGAGGGAGAGCGGCGTGACGAAGACCATGCGCGGACGGAGGCGACCCACGCCGAAGGGGCGGCGCTGTGGTGGCCTCGGACGTCGATGCGCGGGGGACGACGAAGGTGACCGCGTGCGGCGACGCCACGGCCTAAGGGGCCGCGTAGCCTGGCGCGGTGCAGCGGCGGGACGCCACCAGCGACGTACGCGCCTCAGAAGGTGCGTCGTTGTCTAGCAGCGTGGACCGAAGGCGGCGGCGCTGCGACCCGAATGGGCGACGCAGCGGCAACCCGATGCTCGATCGGTTGTAGGCGCGTGCTCGGGGACGTGATTGGCGTTGACGTGCGCGTGGTCGGTTGATCAGACCGACGGCGGCACGATATGCGCCATAGCATGGACGACGCGCAGATCGGAGTCGATGGCAGCGTTGTCGATGAAGTCCCGGTCGATGGCGACGAAGACGGACAAGCGATGGAGACCGCGCGAGCAACAACAGCCTGCTGCGATGCACGTAGGGGCGCCCCGTGTGCGGCGCGTGCGGCTGTGCCGTGCGGTTGATGGCCGTTGCAGTCGATGCCGTTGTCGGAGTAGAGGCGCAAGAGGACGACGGCGGGGTGACTCAATCCGATCAATGATCGGTAAACCAAAAAACGCCGGTCGAGAGACCAAAGAAAACCAATCTACGATTGGAAAAAAGACTCGAGGGCAGCAGATCAACGGATCGGCGGACGAACCCTCATACGGATTGCGCGCCCCGGAGTAGATCATGGAGATCGACCTCCGGGGCGGCGCGCGGAAGCTTAGGCGGCGGCTAGGTTAGGATCGGCGCCGCTCTGATACCATGTAGAACGATAGAGAGGGAGAGAGATTGGCGGAATATGATAGATGTTGTATTGAGCCTCTCGGGCGAGTATATATAGGGGTACAAGTCTTGGGAGCCAAGAAGGCTATCCTAGAGATAAGGCAGGAGATGATTACGAATCACATACTACCAAATATACCTATACCAAATATATCTCTAACATCATCGGCGTCGACTCTTCCATGCGGTGGTGGTTGTGGACGGCAGGTGGGAGGGACTACAAGGCGGTGTTGGTCAGCCATGCATCGTTGAGCGTCAATTTCTCGTAGGTGCGTGCTGGCAGTTTTGTGGGTGGCGTGCAGGCTAGACGATGACGCGTTTGGTACGAGATTAGCCGTACTATCTTGTGGTGTCTTCTCGTAGGTGCGTGCCGGCAGTTTTGTGGGTGGCATGCAGGCTAGACGGAGACACGTTTAGAACGAGATTAGCCGTACTATCAATCTTGGGGTATCTATGTCGGACTGCCTTGCGGCGCCGAACTGCTTGGTACCCGCGCCAGCGTGTCTTGCGGAGATAGTCTGTCATCGCGCAGTTAGCCGGCGGCCACCGTGATTGGCGCCAACAGGTACGTGAGATGGATCATTGAATTACAGTTGTACTTTGCTGCTGGAACGCCATCTCCTCCCACTCAATCTCCTCCCACCCCATCTCCTCCCGCGCCCGCGCGGCGGCGCCGCGCCGGGCGCCCCCCAGCGACTCCCCTCCTCCTCCCTAGCAGCTCCCCTCCTCCCGCCGCCGCCACCTGAGGCGCCACCGGCCTGGAGGCGTGGCGGTGGCGGCGGACTTCCTCGGCCACGACATCCGTGGGGGCGCGGGTTCGTGTCTCCGGCGGCGGCGATCCACATCGGGCTGTCGACGGCGGTGCCATGGAGCGGCGGCGACCAGAGGAGGGAGATGATCTCCATCGTTTGGCGGGCGGCGACGGTGGTTCGGGTCCGATCTGGGTCCTGGCGGGCTCGGGTGGGCTGCGATCTTACTGCTGCGGTCACAACGATGCCAGCTTCGTGCAGGTTTCTGGGTTCGTTTCGAGTCACGAGGACGCCATGGGTGATTGTCCTTGGCATGGTGGTGGCGGCCTACTCCTTCGTCGGAGGTGGTCGGCTGGTTGCTGGGGTGGAGGATCACGAGATCCGTCTACTCAGGCAATGAAGATCTAGTCGACGACGAGCTAGCGGTGAAGGGGCCACCAGTGAAAACCGCGCCTTGACATCGTTCTTGGCGGATGATGGCGGCGGCTATTGGCGTCGTTCCCTTGCGAAGGCATCATCTTTGCTGGCCTCTACGCTGGGTCTTGCCGAGTTGGGGACTAGCGGCTGTCGGTGAAAACCGTGCCACGATTGGCGGGCGATGGCGGCATTAAGCGTCGCTTCCTTCTTGAAGGCATCGTCGTTACAGTCTGCGGCTACTCACTCGTGCTGCTCCGAGGGAAACCCTAGATCTGGGTCTCCCGGATATCCAGCGTCGTTCTACCTCATGGGGCATCATTTTTGGAGCAGCGGCTGGATGGAGGTGGATCTTTGGTGGAGTGGTGTTCATCTACCATGTTGACGTTGATGATTCTCGCCGGCGTGGAGCTGCAGTGTATCGAAGACGGGCGCGGACCGCAGGACACGTCTGGCGTCATGGTGACATCGACGGCAGGTCTAACAAGATCAATGCGGTGATCGCTCTTGAAGATGGATGCGAGAAAGACGGCGGTAGCGATTTCTGTGACGTATGTGTTGGCATGCGCTGAGAGTCTGCTTGACTGGATGTGCTTTTCACTTGCTATTGGACGGCTTGGTAATGCATTTGGTTGTTTGGATGATGTGAGTTGGTGTATTGTCACCCCTTTCATCCCTCTGTAGGTTCAGCGAGGTGGCTTCGAGTTTGATCTTTTGTATTACTTTTGTTAGATATTGTGAATAATCTAATAGAAAAAGCAGTATGCATCCAAGAGCTGGGGCAATTTTTCCTCCATTTTTTTTTTTAAAAACGTGAGATGGATCGGAGTTGTACTGCTCCAATTTTTCCTCCAATTTTTTTTTTAAAACGTAAGATGGATCGGAGTTGTACTACTCCACAACCGCCGTCGGCACGTACGTGAGATGATTCAGAGGTGTACTACTCGTGTGAAACAGAGGTTGAGTAGTACAGTATGCCTAAGTATATAGACATACCGGATTTTAGATTTAGGTTTGGACATGAACCCACAAGGTCGGTTGGGTTTGGTTGAATTTGGGATGGGGTTGTACTGTGTTTCCGAGACCTTGTTCCGAAGTACTAGGTTGTTCAGCGGCTTGCTTAGTTGTTCCATGATGAACTGATATGTATATACATGTATAATGATCGAGTTTAAGAGTGAATATATGCCAAGTATACATGCATACATGCATTTTCCTCCAAGGGATTTTAGTTGACGGTCACTTAGAGCAACTTCAAAAGACAACGCTAAACTACGGGGGCGACGGTTGAAATAACCGCATTTTTACTTGGCATAGAAGTGGCCTAGATAAAGAAGGAAATATCTTTATGTTAACGAAAATACACCTTTGATCTCTTGAGTGATGTGGGCATAATGGGATGTCGTGCATCCCCTAACCTAATTGAATAAAATCATCAAGTGACATCACAATCAGGTGAGCTAGTGAAGAAGGAAGATTACCAGAAATTGGTTGGAAGGCTACTATACTTGTTTCGTACCAGGCTGACATTACATATGTCGTGAGTGTGGTGAGCAGGTATATGCATGAACCGAAGAGTGAGCATCTTGATATAGTACACAGGATCCTAAGATACTTGAAGGGGACACTCGGAGAGAGGTTGTGGTTTGCAAAGAGTGAACACATTGAGGTGGATGGCTAGAGTGATTCTAATCGAGCTGGTTGCCAAGATGATAGTGTTAAGGTTCATGCACTAGCCACTTGAACCAAAAGTCCGAACTGATGAAAAGGGCTAGGCAATCTACTTTATACACTTCACAACACCCCCACTCGCGTGTGACGGGAGAAGAGAAAGTCAACACGTGAAAGAAGAAGAGCACACCGAAACAGGGCATCAGCGGTGGCAAAGAGGGGCACATTATTAATTTTAGGCTTAATTAAAACCATGTGAAAGCCAAGATTTGAACTCGAGACCTGGGGCTCTGATACCATGTTAAGGTTCATGCACTAGCCACTTGAACCAAAAGTCCGAACTGATGGAAAGGGCTAGGCAATCTACTTTATACACTTCACAACACCCACTCGCGTGTGACGGGAGAAGAGAAAGTCAACACGTGAAAGAAGAAGAGCACACCGAAACATCAGCGGTGGCTAAAGAGGGGGGTGATGGCGTGTAACTCACACGTTCGTTGGGAACCCCAAGAGGAAGGTATGATGCGCACAGTAGCAAGTTTTCCCTCAGAAAGAAACCAAGGTTTAATCGAACCAGTAGGAGCCAAGAAGCACGTTGAAGGTTGATGGTGGCGAAATGATGATGCGGCAACAACGGGGATTCCGCGCCAACGTGGAATCTGCATAACAAAACCAAAGTACTTTGCCCCAACGAAAGTGAGGTTGTCAATCTCACCGGCTTGCTGTAACAAAGGATTAAGCGTATCGAGTGAAAGATGATTGTTTGCAAGAAAATAGTAAAACACAATTGCAGTAGATTGTATGCTATGTAAAGAATAGGACCGGGTCCACAGTTCACTAGAGGTGTCTCTCCCATAAGATAAAAGCATGTTGGGTGAACAAATTACAGTCGGGCAATTGACAAATAGAGAAAGCATAACAATGCATATACATGATATGATAAATATAGTGAGATTTAATTGGGCATTACGACAAAGTACATAGACCGCCATCCAACCTGCATCTATGCCTAAAAAGTCCACCTTCAGGTTATCGTCCGAACCCCATTCGTATTAAGTTGCAAAGCAAACACATTGCATTAAGTATGGTGCGTAATGTAATCGACAACTACATCCTTAGACATAGAATCAATGTTTTATCCCTAGTGGCAACAGCACATCACAACCTTAGAACTTTCTGTCACTGTCCCAGTGTCAATGAAGGCATGAACCCACTATCGAGCATAAATACTCCCTCTTGGAGTTAAGAGCAAAAACTTGGCCAGAGCCTCTACTAATAACGGAGAGCATGCAAGATCATAAACAACACATAAACAATAGATTGATAATCACCATAACAGTATTCTCTATCCATCGGATCCCGACAAACACAACATATAGTATTACGGATAGATGATCTTGATCATGTTAGGCAGCTCACAAGATCCAACAATGAAGCACAACAAGGAGAAGACGACCATCTAGCTACTGCTATGGACCCATGGTCCGGGGTGAACTACTCACTCATCACTCCGGAGGCGATCATGGCGATGAAGAGTCCTCCGGGAGATGAATCCCCTCTCCGGGGTGCCGGAGGCGATCTCCTGAATCCCCCGAGATGGGATTCGGCGGCGGCGTCTCGGAAGGTTTTCCGTATCGTGGCTCTCGGTACTGGGGTTTTCGCGACGGAGGCTTTAAGTAGGCGGAAGGGCAACGCGGGGGCCACACGAGGGCCCCACACCTAGGTCGGCGCGGCCAGGCCGGGCCGCGCCGCCCTATGGTGTCGGCGCCTCGTGGCCCCACTTCCTTCCCTCTTCGGTCTTGGAAGCTCCGTGCAAAATAGGACCTGGGCAAGATTTCGTCCAATTCGAGAATATTTCCTTACTAGGATTTCTGAAACCAAAACAGCAGAAAATAGCAACTGGCTCTTCGGCATCTTGTTAATAGGTTAGTTCCGAAAATGCATAAATATGACATATAATGTGCATAAAACATGTAGGTATCATCAATAAAGTAGCATGGAACATAAGAAATTATCGATACGTTGGGAGACGTATCAGCATCCCCAAGTTCTGCTCGTCCCGAGCAGGTAAAACAATAACAAAGATAATTTCTGAAGTGACATGCCATCATAATCTTGATCATACTATTTGTAAACATATGTAATGAATGCAGCGATCAAAACAAAGGTAATGACATGAGTAAACAAGTGAATCATATAGCAAAGACTTTTCATGAATAGTACTTCAAGACAAGCATCAATAAGTCTTGCATAAGAGTTAACTCATAAAGCAATAAATCAAAGTAAAGGTATTGAAGCAACACAAAGGAAGATTAAGTTTCAGCGGTTGCTTTCAACTTATAACATGTATATCTCATGGATATTGTCAACATAGAGTAATATAACAAGTGCAATATGCAAGTATGTAGGAATCAATGCACAGTTCACACAAGTGTTTGCTTCTTAGGTGGAAGGAGATAGGTAAACTGACTCAACAATAAAAGTAAAAGAAAGGTCCTTCAAAGAGGAAAGCATCGATTGCTGTATTTGTGCTAGAGCTTTATTTTGAAAACATGAAACAATTTTGTCAACGGTAGTAATAAAGCATATGAGTTATGTAAATTATATCTTACAAGTTGCAAGCCTCATGTATAGTATACTAATAGTGCCTGCACCTCGTCCTACTCAGCTTGGACTACCGGATCTTTGCATGCCATGTTTCAACCAAGTGTCACAAAGGTCTACCTCCATGCCTGTACAAAGGTCTAAGGAGAATGCTCGCATTTTGGATTTCTCGCTTTTGATTATTCTCAACTTAGACATCCATACCGGACAACATGGACAACAGATAATGGACTCCTCTTAAATGCATAAGCATGTAGCAATGATTATTATTCTCATATGAGATTGAGGATATATGTCCAAAACTGAAACTTCAACCATGATTCATGGCTTTAGTTAGCGCCCAATGTTCTTCTCTAACAATTTTGCATGCTCCAACCACTAAAATGATAGATCCTTCAGACAAGACGGACATGCATAGCAACTCACATGATATTCAACAATAGTTGATGGCGTTCCCCGAAGCATGGTTATCGCACAACAAGCAACTTAATAAAAGATAAAGTGCATAAGTACATATTCAATACTACGATAGTTTTTAAGGTTATTTTGTCCCATGAGCTATATATTGCAAAGGTGAATGATGGAATTTTAAAGGTAGCACTCAAGCAATTTACTTTGGAATGGCGGAGAAATACCATGTAGTAGGTAGGTATGGTGGACACAAATGGCATAGTGGTTGGCTCAAGGATTTTGGATGCATGAGAAGTATTCCCTCTCGATACAAGGTTTAGGCTAGCAAGGTTATTTGAAGCAAACTCAAGGATGAACAGGTGCAGCAAAACTCACATAAAAACATATTGTAAACATTATAAGACTCTACACCGTCTTCCTTGTTGTTCAAAACTCAATACTAGATATTATCTAGACCTTAGAGAGACGATACGTCTCCAACGTATCGATAATTTCTTATGTTCCATGCCACTTTATTGATGATACCTACATGTTTTATGCACATTATATGTCGTATTTATGCGTTTTGGAACTAACCTATTAACAAGATGCCGGGCCAGTTTTTGTTTTTGGTTTTTTAAATCCTAGTAACGAAATATTCTCTAATTGGACGAAATCAACGCCCTGTGTTCCTATTTTTCCACGAAGCTTCGAACACCCGGGAAGGACCAGGGGGCCACGGCCCACCAGGAGGGTGGCCGGCGCGGCCTAGGGTTGGCCGCGCCGCCCCCCCCTGGCCGCCCTTTGACCCTCCGCCGCCTCTTCGCCTATATAAAGCCCCCGCATCGAAACCCTTACGGAGAAAGCCACGATACGAGAAAAGTTCCAGCCATCGCGAAGCCAAGATGGGGGACAGGAGTCTCTGTTCCGGCACCTGCCGGAGCGGGGAAGTGCCCCGGAAGGCTTCTCCATCGACACCGCTGCCATCTCCACCGCCATCTTCATCACCGCTGCTGCTCCCATGAGAGGGAGTAGTTCTCCATCGAGGCTCGGGGCTGTACCGGTAGCTATGTGGTTAATCTCTCTCCTATGTACTTCAATACAATGATCTCATGAGCTGCTTTACATGATTGAGATTCATATGAGTTTGTATCACAATTTATCTATGTGCTACTCTAGTGATGTGTTATTAAAGTAGTTTTATTCCTCCTGCATGAAAGGTGACAGTGTGCACCGTGTTAGTACTTGGTTTATGCTATGATCATGATCTCTTGTAGATTGCGAAGTTAACTATTGCTATGATAATATTGATGTGATCTATTCCTCCTACATATGCATGAAGGTGACAGTGTGCATGCTATGCTAGTACTTGGTTTAGTCGTTTTGATCTATCTTACACTTAAGGTTACTTAAACATGAGCATTATTGTGGAGCTTGTTAACTCCGGCATTGAGGGTTCGTGTAATCCTACGCAATGTGTTCATCATCCAACAAAAGTGTAGAGTATGCATTTATCTATTCTGTTATGTGATCAATGTTGAGAGTGTCCACTAGTGAAAGTCTAATCCCTAGGCCTTGTTCCTAAATACTGCTGAGTTACTACTGCTTGTTTACTGTTTTACTGTGTTACTACTGCTGCAATACTACCACCATCAACTACACGCCAGCAAGCACTTTTCTGGCACCGTTGCTACTGCTCATATATATTCATACCACCTGTATTTCACTATCTCTTCGCCGAACTAGTGCACCTATTAGGTGTGTTGGGGACACAAGAGACTTCTTGCTTTGTGGTTGCAGGGTTGCATGAGAGGGATATCTTTGACCTCTTCCTCCCTGAGTTCGATAAACCTTGGGTGATCCACTTAAGGGAAAACTTGCTGCTGTTCTACAAACCTCTGCACTTGGAGGCCCAACACTCTACAGGAAAGGAGGGGAACGTAGACATCAAGCTAATTTTCTGGCGCCGTTGGGGAGGAAAGGTAAAAGGTACTCACACTCCGGATCTCGGCTACTAAGCTATTCTCGCCGTTGTAAGTACTCGAAGCTATTTCCTTTAGACTCTGCAATTGCGACATTTGGTTTCTTGTTTACACTAGTTAGGCATAATGGAAAACAACAAAAATATGAGAGATCTTTATGAACTTTATCTTGAATTAGGACATGATGTGTTTGAAGAGAGAATTAAAAAACCCATGGAACTTTATATGCATGCTAATGGGAATGTTATTACTATGAATGCTTTGAACACCATTGTTGCTAATGCTATGGAAAATTCTAAGCTTGGGGAAGCTGGTTTTGATGAGCATGATATTTTTAGTCCCCCAAGCATTGAGGAGAAAATTTACTTTGATGATACTTTGCCTCCCATTTATGATGATTATAATGATAGTAGTCTTTTGTTACCACCTGTTATGGAGGATAAATTTGATTATGATTACAATATACCTCCTATATTTGATAGCTACTTTGTTGAATTTGCTCCCACTACAACTAATAAAATTGATTATGCTTATGTTGGGAGTAGTAATTATTTTATGCATGAGACTCATGATAAGAATTCTTTATGTGATAGTTATATTGTTGAGTTTGCTCATGATGCTACTGAAAGTTATTATGAGAGAGGAAAATATGGTTGTAGAAGTTTTCATGTTACTAAAATACCTCTCTATGTGCTGAAATTTTTGAAGCTACACTTGTTTTATCTTCCTATGCTTGTTACTTTGCTCTTCATGAACTTGTTTATTTACAAGATTCTTTTGCATAGGAAGCATGTTAGACTTAAATGTGTTTTCAATTTGCCTCTTGATGCTCTCTTTTGCTTCAAATACTATTTCTTGCGAGTGCATCATTAAAACTGCTGAGCCCATCTTAATGGCTATAAAGAAAAGAACTTCTTGGGAGATAACCCATGTGTTATTTTGCTACAGTACTTTGTTTTATATTTGTGTATTGGAAGTTGTTTACTACTGTAGCAACCTCTCCTTATCTTAGTTTGGTGTTTTGTTGTGCCAAGTAAAGTTTCTATGTCAAAGTTGATGTTATATTTGGGATTGCTGTGCAGAAACAGCATTGCTGTCTGTCACGAATCTGGGCCTATTTCTCTGTAGAAAATTCGAAAAAATCTGCCAATTTACGAGCGTGATCCTCAGATATGTACGCAACTTTCATTAATTTTGAGTTTTTCCATTTGAGCAAGTCTGGTGCCATTTTTAAATTCGTCTTTATGGACTGTTCTGTTTTTGACAGATTCTGCCTTTTATTTCGCATTGCCGCTTTTGTTAAGTTGAATGAGTTTCTTTGTTCCATTAACTTTCAGAAGTTTTGTGCAATGTCCAGAAGTGTTAAGAATGATTGTGTCACCTCTGAACATGTGAATTTTGATTATGCACTAACCCTCTAATGAGTTTTCTTGAAGTTTGGTGTGAAGTTTTCAAGGGTCAATAGAAGAGGGTGATATAATGTGATCGAGAAGAGTGAAAGGTCTAAGCTTGGGGATGCCCCGGTGGTTCATCCCTGCATATTTCAAGAAGACTCAAGCGTCTAAGCTTGGGGATGCCCAAGGCATCCCCTTCTTCATCGACAACTTATCAGGTTTCTTCTAGTGAAACTATATTTTTATTCAGTCACATCTTATGTACTTTACTTGGAGCGTCTGTGTGTTTTTATTTTTGTTTTTGTTTTGTTATCTTAGTTCTCTGAATAAGTTCATCCTTGTGTGGGAGAGAGACACGCTCCGCTGGTTCGTATGAACACATGTGTTCTTAGCTCATAATATTCATGGCGAAGTTTCCTCTTCGTTAAATTGTTATATGGTTGGAATTGGAAAATGCTACATGTAGTAATTGGTAAAATGTCTTGGATAATGTGATACTTGGCAATTGTTGTGCTCATGTTTAAGCTCTTGCATCATATACTTTGCACCTATTAATGAAGAAATACATAGAGCTTGCTAAAATTTGGTTTGCATAATTGGTCTCTCTAAGGTCTAGATAATTTCTAGTATTGAGTTTGAACAACAAGGAAGACAGTGTAGAGTCTTATAATGTTTACAATATGTCTTTTATGTGAGTTTTGCTGCACCGGTTCATCCTTGAGTTTGCTTCAAATAACCTTGCTAGCCTAAACCTTGTATCGAGAGGGAATACTTCTCATGCATCCAAAATCCTTGAGCCAACTACTATGCCATTTGTGTCCACCATACCTACCTACTACATGGTATTTCTCCGCCATTCCAAAGTAAATTGCTTGAGTGCTACCTTTAAATAATTCAAAATTTATCACCTCTTATTTGTGTCAATGTTTTATAGCTCATGAGGAAGTATGTGGTGTTTTATCTTTCGATCTTGTCATTTACTTTTGACAGACTTTCACAATGGACTAGTGGCTTCATCCGCTTATCCAATAATTTTGCAAAAAGAGCTGGCAATGAGGTTCCCAGCCTCAATTAATTAACTTGCATTAATAATTCTCTTCACATGTTTTGCTCTGATCTATCAGTAAGCAACTTAAATTTGCAAATAGACACTCCTCCATGGTATGTGAATGTTGGAAGGCACCCGAGGATTCGGTTAGCCATGGCTTGTGTAAGCAAAGGTTGGGAGGAGTGTCATCCATAAATAAAGAAAAACTAAACTAAAGTACATGTGTAAACAAAAGAGAAGAGGGATGATCTACCTTGCTGGTAGAGATAACGTCCTTCATGGGAGCCGCTCTTGAAAGTCTGGTTGATGAGGTAGTTAGAGTGCCCACTACCATTCGTTGACAACAACAAACACCTCTCAAAACTTTACTTTTATACTCTCTTTATGTTTTCAAAATCAAAGCTCTAGCACAAATATAGCAATCGATGCTTTCCTCTTTGAAGGACCATTCTTTTACTTTTATTGTTGAGTCAGTTTACCTATCTCCCTCCACCTCAAGAAGCAAACACTTGTGTGAACTGTGCATTGATTCCTACATACTTGCATATTGCACTTGTTATATTACTCTATGTTGACAATATCCATGAGATATACATGTTATAAGTTGAAAGCAACCGCTGAAACTTAATCTTCTTTTGTGTTGCTTCAATGCCTCTACTTTGAATTATTGCTTTATGAGTTAACTCTTATGCAAGACTTATTGATGCCTGTCTTGAAAGTGCTATTCATGAAAAGTCATTGCTTTATGATTCAGTTGTTTACTCATGTCATTACCATTGTTTTGATCGCTGCATTCATTACATATGTTTACAATATGATCAAGGTTATGATGGCATGTCACTTAAGAAATTATCTTTGTTATCGTTTTACCTGCTCGGGACGAGCAGAACTAAGCTTGGGGATGCTGATACGTCTCCAACGTATCGATAATTTCTTATGTTCCATGCCACTTTATTGATGATACCTACATGTTTTATGCACATTATATGTCGTATTTATGCGTTTCTGGAACTAACCTATTAACAAGATGCCGAAGTGCAGTTCTGTTTCTGCTGTTTTTTTCAGAAATCCTAGTAACGAAATATTCTCGGAATTGGACGAAATCAACGCCAGGTTCCTATTTTTCCACGAAGCTTCCAGAACACCCGGAAGGACCAGAGGGGGCCACAGGCCCACCAGGAGGGTGGCCGGCGCGGCCTAGGGTTGGCCGCGCCGCCCACCCCCTTTGACCCTCTGCGCCCCTCTTCGCCTATATAAAGCCCCTGCATCGAAAACCCTTACGGAGAAAGCCACGATACGAGAAAAGTTCCGAGCCGCCGTCATCGCGAAGCCAAGATCGGGGACAGGAGTCTGTTCCGGCACCCACCGAGCGGGGAAGTGCCGGAGGCTTCTCCATCGACACCGCTGCCATCTCCACCGCCATCTTCATCACCGCTGCTGCTCCCATGAGGAGGGAGTAGTTCTCCATCGAGGCTCGGGGCTGTACCGGTAGCTATGTGGTTAATCTCTCTCCTATGTACTTCAATACAATGATCTCATGAGCTGCTTTACATGATTGAGATTCATATGAGTTTGTATCACAATTTATCTATGTGCTACTCTAGTGATGTGTTATTAAAGTAGTTTTATTCCTCCTGCATGTGTGCAAAGGTGACAGTGCGTGCACCGTGTTAGTACTTGGTTTATGCTATGATCATGATCTCTTGTAGATTGCGAAGTTAACTATTGCTATGATAATATTGATGTGATCTATTCCTCCTACATATGCATGAAGGTGACAGTGTGCATGCTATGCTAGTACTTGGTTTAGTCGTTTTGATCTATCTTACACTTAAGGTTACTTAAACATGAGCATTATTGTGGAGCTTGTTAACTCCGGCATTGAGGGTTCGTGTAATCCTACGCAATGTGTTCATCATCCAACAAAAGTGTAGAGTATGCATTTATCTATTCTGTTATGTGATCAATGTTGAGAGTGTCCACTAGTGAAAGTCTAATCCCTAGGCCTTGTTCCTAAATACTGCTGAGTTACTACTGCTTGTTTACTGTTTTACTGTGTTACTACTGCTGCAATACTACCACCATCAACTACACGCCCAAGCACTTTTCTGGCACCGTTGCTACTGCTCATATATATTCATACCACCTGTATTTCACTATCTCTTCGCCGAACTAGTGCACCTATTAGGTGTGTTGGGGACACAAGAGACTTCTTGCTTTGTGGTTGCAGGGTTGCATGAGAGGGATATCTTTGACCTCTTCCTCCCTGAGTTCGATAAACCTTGGGTGATCCACTTAAGGGAAAACTTGCTGCTGTTCTACAAACCTCTGCACTTGGAGGCCCAACACTCAATACTAGAAATTATCTAGACCTTAGAGAGACCAAATATGCAAATCAAATTTTAGCAAGCTCTATGTATTTCTTCATTAATGGGTGCAAAGCATATGATGCAAGAGCTTAAACATGAGCACAACAATTGCCAAGTATCACATTATCCAATACATTTTAGAATTACTACATGTAGCATTTTTCAATTCCAACCATATAACAATTTAACGAAGAAGAAACTTCGCCTTGAACATTATGAGTAAAGCCTAAGGACATATTTGTCCATATGCAACAGCGGAGCGTGTCTCTCTCCCACAAAGTGAATGCTAGGATCCATTTTATTCAAACAAAAACAAAAACAAAAACAAACCGACGCTCCAAGTAAAGAACACAAGATGTGACTGAATAAAAATATAGTTTCAGGGGAGGAACCTGATGATGTTGTCGATGAAGAAGGGGATGCCTTGGGCATCCCCAAGCTTAGACGCTTGAGTCTTCTTAAAATATGCAGGGGTGAACCACGGGGGCATCCCCAAGCTTAGAGCTTTCACTCCTCTTGATCATAGTATATCATACTCCTCTCTTGACCCTTGAAAACTTCCTTCACACCAAACTTCAAGCAAACTCATTAGAGGGTTAGTGCACAATTAATAATTCACATGTTCAGAGGTGACACAATCATTCTTTACACTTCTGGACATTGCATAAAGCTACTGGACATTAATGGATCAAAGAAATGAATCCAACATAGCAAAAGAGGCAATGCGAAATAAAAGGCAGAATCTGTCAAAAAC
This sequence comes from Lolium multiflorum, assembly GCA_030979885.1. NCBI lineage: Eukaryota > Viridiplantae > Streptophyta > Magnoliopsida > Poales > Poaceae > Lolium > Lolium multiflorum. The sequence continues at coordinate 219,213,957 of CM061748.1, forward strand.
AGAACAGTCCGTAAAGACGAATTTAAAGCTGGCACCAGACTTGCTCAAATGGAAAAACTCAAAACTAATGAAAGTTGCGTACATATCTGAGGATCACGCTCGTAAATTGGCAGATTTTTTAGAATTTTCTACAGAGGCCTGTGCCCAGATTCGTGACAGACAGCAATGCTGTTTCTGCGCAGCGATCCCAAATATAACATCAACTTTGACATAGAAACATTACTTGGCACAAAAACATGATAAGGAGAGGTTGCTACAGTAGTAAACAACTTCCAAGACTCAAATATAAAACAAAGTACTGTAGTAAAAACATGGGTTGTCTCCCATAAGCGCTTTTCTTTAACGCCTTTCAGCTAGGCGCAGAAAGTGCAAATCAAGTATTATCGGATGGTGGTGCATCATCCTTACCTTGGGCTTTACCCTTACCTTTCTTGTTGTTTTCCTTTCTCTTTGATTTAGGAAATGTATGATTTCCCCCTGGTATAGAGGTGAAATCCAAGATGCCTTCTCCCACATCTATGACTGCTCCCAATAGTTTTAGCAGGGATCTTCCGAGTGTGACCTTTCCTGTCCCTACACATTCAATAACAAGATAATCAATGGATATTGTTCTTCCAAGAATGGTTGTATGCACACCTGCGGCTATTCCCTTAGGAATTATAACAGAATTATCAATGAGAGTTATTTCTTCTCCTCCTTCATCAACTCCCCATAGTTCCAAAGATTTATAAATGCTCTCAGGCATAAGGCAAAATTCAGACATAATATCACAGTTGGCACGAAGAGTTTGATCACCAATAACAATTTTAACAGTAGGATCCCATAATGAAGGTTTAGAATTCACTAAAACTTGTTCAAGACGATTACGAACACAGTGATAATTGTCATTCAAGCGAGATGTACTTATCTCGAGATTGTTCAATCTATTATAAATGCTAATAAGGGCTGAATCAAAGTTATTAGCTGAATCATGTGATGCAACCAATTTCTTTATGGCATTAAAGGAAATCTCCTCCTACTAAAGCATCCAAAGCATATCTATAGCGAATCATAAGACCAAAATAAAAATTACTAAGGAGCAAACTTAGAGTCATTTGAGGTTCAGTTTTAAGATAAGAAGTAAAAATTCTAGACCAAGCATCTTTAAAACTTTCCTCATCCCCTTGTTTAAAAGTAAAAACTAATTCCTCAGGTGAAGAAGTAACAAGTGTAGAGCTAGACATGGTAGTAAAAGTAAACTAGATAAAGTAAATGCAAGTAACTAATTTTTTTGTGTTTTTGATATAGAGCAAGACAATAAATAAAGTAAAACTAGCAACTAATTTTTTGTGTTTTGTTTAGGTGCAGCAAACAAAGTAGTAAATAAAATAAAGCAAGACAAAAACAAAGTAAAGAGATTGAGAAGTGAGACTCCCCTTGCAGCGTGTCTTGATCTCCCGGCAACGGCGCCAGAAAAAGAGTTGTTGCCGTGGGAGGCAATTCTCTGTGGTGTAACTTTTCTTCCCCGGCAACGGCGCCAGAAAAAGAGCTTGATGGCGTGTAACTCACACGTTCGTTGGGAACCCCAAGAGGAAGGTATGATGCGCACAGTAGCAAGTTTTCCCTCAGAAAGAAACCAAGGTTTAATCGAACCAGTAGGAGCCAAGAAGCACGTTGAAGGTTGATGGTGGCGAAATGTGATGCGGCGCAACAACAGGGATTCCGGCGCCAACGTGGAATCTGCACAACAAAACCAAAGTACTTTGCCCCAACGAAACAGTGAGGTTGTCAATCTCACCGGCTTGCTGTAACAAAGGATTAAGCGTATCGAGTGGAAGATGATTGTTTGCAAGAAAATAGTAAAACACAATTGCAGTAGATTGTATGCTATGTAAAGAATAGGACCGGGGTCCACAGTTCACTAGAGGTGTCTCTCCCATAAGATAAAAGCATGTTGGGTGAACAAATTACAGTCGGGCAATTGACAAATAGAGAAAGGCATAACAATGCATATACATGATATGATAAATATAGTGAGATTTAATTGGGCATTACGACAAAGTACATAGACCGCCATCCAACTGCATCTATGCCTAAAAAGTCCACCTTCAGGTTATCGTCCGAACCCCATTCAGTATTAAGTTGCAAAGCAACAGACAATTGCATTAAGTATGGTGCGTAATGTAATCGACAACTACATCCTTAGACATAGAATCAATGTTTTATCCCTAGTGGCAACAGCACATCACAACCTTAGAACTTTCTGTCACTGTCCCAGGTGTCAATGAAGGCATGAACCCACTATCGAGCATAAATACTCCCTCTTGGAGTTAAGAGCAAAAACTTGGCCAGAGCCTCTGATGTCTACGGGTGCTTCTATTCTTGTAGACAGTGTTGGGCCTCCAAGAGCAGAGGTTTGTAGAACAGCAGCAAGTTTCCCTTAAGTGGATTACCCAAGGTTTATCGAACTCAGGGAGGAAGAGGTCAAAGATATCCCTCTCATGCAACCCTGCAACCACAAAGCAAGAAGTCTCTTGTGTCCCCAACACACCTAATAGGTGCACTAGTTCGGCGAAGAGATAGTGAAATACAGGTGGTATGAATAAATATGAGCAGTAGTACGGCGCCAGAAAATAGCTTCTGGCATGCAGTTGATGGTAGTAATATTGTAGGAAGTAAACAAGCAGTAGTAACGCAGCAGTAGTAATTCAGTAAAACAGTACAAGCAGCGATAGCAGATTTAGGAACAAGGCCTAGGGAATAGACTTTCACTAGTGGACACTCTCAACTTTGATCACATAACAGAATAGATAAATGCATACTCTACACTCTTGTTGGATGATGAACACATTGCGTAGGATTACACGAACCCTCAATGCCGGAGTTAACAAGCTCCACAATAATGCTCATATTTTAGTAACCTTTAGTGTAAGATAGATCAAAAGACTAAACCAAGTACTAGCATAGCATGCACACTGTCACCTTCATGCATATGTAGGAGGAATAGATCACATCAATATTATCATAGCAATAGTTAACTTCGCAATCTACAAGAGATCATGATCATAGCATAAACCAAGTACTAACACGGTGCACACACTGTCACCTTTACACACGTGCAGGAGGAATAGAACTACTTTAATAACTTTGCTAGAGTAGCACATAGATAGTAGTGATACAAAACTCATATGAATCTCAATCATGTAAAGCAGCTCATGAGATCATTGTATTGAGGTACATAGAGAGAGATGAACCACATAGCTACCGGTACAGCCCCGAGCCTCGATGGAGAACTACTCCCTCCTCATGGGAGCAGCAGCGGTGATGAAGATGGCGGTGGAGATGGCAGCGGTGTCGATGGAGAAGCCTTCCGGGGGCACTTCCCCGTCCGGCAGGGTGCCGGAACAGAGACTCCTGTCCCCCAGATCTTGGCTTCGCGATGGCGGCGGCTCTGGAAGGTTTCGCGTACCGTGGCTTCCTCCGTAAGGGTTTTCGATGCAGGGGCTTTATATAGGCGAAAGGGCAGCCTCGGAGGGGCTGGGGCCACACACCATAGGCTGGCGCGGCCAGGGCCCAGGCCGCGCCACCCTATCATCTGGGGCCCACAGGGCCCTCCTCTGGCGGCTCTCGGGTGTTCTGGATGCTTCCGGGCAAAATAGGAACCTGGCGTTGATTTCGTCCAATTCCGAGAATATTTCGTTACTAGGATTTCTGAAACCAAAAACAGCAGAAAAAGGAACTGGCACTTCGGCATCTTGTTAATAGGTTAGTTCCAGAAAATGCACGAATATGACATAAAGTGTGCATAAAACATGTAGGTATCATCAATAAAGTAGCATGGAACATAAGAAATTATCGATACGTCGGAGACGTATCAGCATCCCCAAGCTTAGTTCTGCTCGTCCCGAGCAGGTAAAACGATAACAAAGATAATTTCTGAAGTGACATGCCATCATAATCTTGATCATACTATTTGTAAACATATGTAATGAATGCAGCGATCAAAACAAAGGTAATGACATGAGTAAACAAGTGAATCATATGACAAAGACTTTTCATGAATAGTACTTCAAGACAAGCATCAATAAGTCTTGCATAAGAGTTAACTCATAAAGCAATAAATCAAAGTAAAGGTATTGAAGCAACACAAAAGAAGATTAAGTTTCAGCGGTTGCTTTCAACTTTCAACATGCATATCTCATGGATAATTGTCAACATAGAGTAATATAACAAATGCAATAAGCAAGTATGTAGGAATCAATGCACAGTTCACAAGTGTTTGCTTCTTGAGGTGGAGAGAGATAGGTGAACTGACTCAACAATAAAAGTAAAAGAAAGGTCCTTCAAAGAGGAAAGCATCGATTGCTATATTTGTGCTAGAGCTTTTATTTTGAAAACATAAAGAGAGCATAAAAATAAAGTTTTGAGAGGTGTTTGTTGTTGTCAACGAATGGTAGCGGGTACTCTAACCCCCTTGCCAGACAAACCTTCAAAGAGCGGCTCCCATTTTATTTTATTTTTGGGTGGCACTCCTTCCAACCTTTCTTTCACAAACCATGGCTAACCGAATCCTCGGGTGCAAGACATCACAACCTTAGAACTTTCTGTCACTGTCCCAGGTGTCAATGAAGGCATGAACCCACTATCGAGCATAAATACTCCTTGAGTTAAGAGCAAAAACTTGGCCAGAGCCTCTGATGTCTACGGGTGCTTCTATTCTTGTAGACAGTGTTGGGCCTCCAAGAGCAGAGGTTTGTAGAACAGCAGCAAGTTTCCCTTAAGTGGATTACCCAAGGTTTATCGAACTCAGGGAGGAAGAGGTCAAAGATATCCCTCTCATGCAACCCCTGCAACCACAAAGCAAGAAGTCTCTTGTGTCCCCAACACACCTAATAGGTGCACTAGTTCGGCGAAGAGATAGTGAAATACAGGTGGTATGAATAAATATGAGCAGTAGTACGGCGCCAGAAAATAGCTCGCTGGCGTGCAGTTGATGGTAGTAATATTGTAGGAAGTAAACAAGCAGTAGTAACGCAGCAGTAGTAATTCAAAAAAGTAACAAGCAGCGATAGCAGTATTTAGGAACAAGGCCTAGGGAATAGACTTTCACTAGTGGACACTCTCAACTTTGATCACATAACAGAATAGATAAATGCATACTCTACACTCTTGTTGGATGATGAACACATTGCGTAGGATTACACGAACCCTCAATGCCGGAGTTAACAAGCTCCACAATAATGCTCATATTTTAGTAACCTTTAGTGTAAGATAGATCAAAAGACTAAACCAAGTACTAGCATAGCATGCACACTGTCACCTTCATGCATATGTAGGAGGAATAGATCACATCAATATTATCATAGCAATAGTTAACTTCGCAATCTACAAGAGATCATGATCATAGCATAAACCAAGTACTAACACGGTGCACACACTGTCACCTTTACACACGTGCAGGAGGAATAGAACTACTTTAATAACTTTGCTAGAGTAGTGATGTCTACGGGAGCTTCTATTCTTGTAGACAGTGTTGGGCCTCCAAGAGCAGAGGTTTGTAGAACAGCAGCAAGTTTCCCTTAAGTGGATTACCCAAGGTTTATCGAACTCAGGGAGGAAGAGGTCAAAGATATCCCTCTCATGCAACCCTGCAACCACAAAGCAAGAAGTCTCTTGTGTCCCCAACACACCTAATAGGTGCACTAGTTCGGCGAAGAGATAGTGAAATACAAGTGGTATGAATGAATATGAGCAGTAGTACGGCGCCAGAAAATAGCTCACTGGCGTGCAGTTGATGGTAGTAATATTGTAGGAAGTAAACAAGCAGTAGTAACGCAGCAGTAGTAACGCAGCAGCGATAGCAGTATTTAGGAACAAGGCCTAGGGAATAGACTTTCACTAGTGGACACTCTCAACTTTGATCACATAACAGAATAGATAAATGCATACTCTACACTCTTGTTGGATGATGAACACATTGCGTAGGATTACACGAACCCTCAATGCCGGAGTTAACAAGCTCCACAATAATGCTCATATTTTAGTAACCTTTAGTGTAAGATAGATCAAAAGACTAAACCAAGTACTAGCATAGCATGCACACTGTCACCTTCATGCATATGTAGGAGGAATAGATCACATCAATATTATCATAGCAATAGTTAACTTCGCAATCTACAAGAGATCATGATCATAGCATAAACCAAGTACTAACACGGTGCACACACTGTCACCTTTACACACGTGCAGGAGGAATAGAACTACTTTAATAACTTTAGTAGTGATGTCACGGGAGCTTCTATTCTGTGTAGAACTGTTGGGCCTCCAAGAGCAGAGGTTTGTAGAACAGCAGCAAGTTTCCCTTAAGTGGATTACCCAAGGTTTATCGAACTCAGGGAGGAAGAGGTCAAAGATATCCCTCTCATGCAACCCTGCAACCACAAAGCAAGAAGTCTCTTGTGTCCCCAACACACCTAATACGTGCACTAGTTCGGCGAAGAGATAGTGAAATACAAGTGGTATGAATGAATATGAGCAGTAGTACGGCGCCAGAAAATAGCTCGCTGGCGTGCAGTTGATGGTAGTAATATTGTAGGAAGTAAACAAGCAGTAGTAACGCAGCAGTAGTAACGCAGCAGCGATAGCAGTATTTAGGAACAAGGCCTAGGGAATAGACTTTCACTAGTGGACACTCTCAACATTGATCACATGACAGAATAGATAAATGCATACTCTACACTTTTGTTGGATGATGAACACATTGCGTAGGATTACACGAACCCTCAATGCCGGAGTTAACAAGCTCCACAATTAATGTTCATATTTTAGTAACCTTATAGTGTAAGATAGATCAAAAGACTAAACCAAGTACTAACATAGCATGCACACTGTCACCTTCATGCATATGTAGGAGGAATAGATCACATCAATATATCATAGCAATAGTTAACTTCGCAATCTACAAGAGATCATGATCATAGCCTACGCCAAGTACTCACGGTGCACACACTGTCACCTTTACACACGTGGAGGAGGAATAGAGTACTTTAATAACATCACTAGAGTAGCACATAGATGAATAGTGATACAAAACTCATATGAATCTCAATCATGTAAAGCAGCTCATGAGATCATTGTATTGAAGTACATAGGAGAGAGATTAACCACATAGCTACCGGTACAGCCCCGAGCCTCAATGGAGAACTACTCCCTCTTCATGGGAGCAGCAGCGGTGATGAAGATGGCGGTGGAGATGGCAGCGGTGTCGATGGAGAAGCCTTCCGGGGCACTTCCCCGTCCGGTGCCGGAACAGAGACTCCGTCCCCCGGATCTTGGCTTCGCGATGGCGGCGGCTCGAAGGTTTCGCGTACGTGGCTTCCTCTCGTAAGGGTTTTCGATGCAGGGGCTTTATATAGGCGAAAGGGCAGCGTCGGAGGGTCGAAGGGGCCACACCATAGGCCGGCGCGGCCAGGGCCCAGGCCGCGCCACCCTATCATCTCGGGGCCCACAGGCCCTCCTGGCGGCTCTCGGGTGTTCTGGATGCTTCCGGCAAAATAGGAACCTGGGCGTTGATTTCGTCCAATTCCGAGAATATTTCGTTACTATTTCTGAAACCAAAACAGCAGAAAAAGAACGGCACTTCGGCATCTTGTTAATAGGTTAGTTCTAAAATGCGTAAATACGACATATAATGTGCATAAAACATGTAGGTATCATCAATAAAGTAGCATGGAACATAAGAAATTATCGATACGTTGGAGACGTATCGCATCCCCAAGCTTAGTTCTGCTCGTCCCGAGCAGGTAAAACGATAACAAAGATAATTTCTGAAGTGACATGCCATCATAAACTTGATCATATTGTAAACATATGTAATGAATGCAGCGATCAAAACAATGGTAATGACATGAGTAAACAAATGAATCATATGACAAAGACTTTTCATGAATAGTACTTCAAGACAAGCATAAATAAGTCTTGCATAAGAGTTAACTCATAAAGCAATAAATCAAAGTAAAGGTATTGAAGCAACACAAAGGAAGATTAAGTTTCAGCGGTTGCTTTCAACTTATAACATGTATATCTCATGGATATTGTCAACATAAAGTAATATAACAAGTGCAATATGCAAGTATGTAGGAATCAATGCACAGTTCACACAAGTGTTTGCTTCTTAAGGTGGAAGGAGATAGGTAAACTGACTCAACAATAAAAGTAAAAGAAAGGTCCTTCAAAGAGGAAAGCATCGATTGTTGTATTTGTGCTAGAGCTTTTATTTTGAAAACATGAAACAATTTTGTCAACGGTAGTAATAAAGCATATGAGTTATGTAAATTATATCTTACAAGTTGCAAGCCTCATGCATAGTATACTAATAGTGTCCGCACCTCGTCCTACTTAGCTTGGACTACCGGATCTTTGCATGCCATGTTTCAACCAAGTGTCACAAAGGGGTACCTCCATGCCGCCTGTACAAAGGTCTAAGGAGAATGCTCGCATTTTGGATTTCTCGCTTTTGATTATTCTCAACTTAGACATCCATACCGGGACAACATGGACAACAGATAATGGACTCCTCTTAAATGCATAAGCATGTAGCAATGATTATTATTCTCATATGAGATTGAGGATATATGTCCAAAACTGAAACTTCAACCATGATTCATGGCTTTAGTTAGCGGCCCAATGTTCTTCTCTAACAATTTTGCATGCTCCAACCACTAAAATGATAGATCCTTCAGACAAGACGGACATGCATAGCAACTCACATGATATTCAACAATAGTTGATGGCGTTCCCCAGAAGCATGGTTATCGCACAACAAGCAACTTAATAAAATATAAAGTGCATAAGTACATATTCAATACTACGATAGTTTTTAAGGCTATTTTGTCCCATGAGCTATATATTGCAAAGGTGAATGATGGAATTTTAAAGGTAGCACTCAAGCAATTTACTTTGGAATGGCGGAGAAATACCATGTAGTAGGTAGGTATGGTGGACACAAATGGCATAGTAGTTGGCTCAAGGATTTTGGATGCATGAGAAGTATTCCCTCTCGATACAAGGTTTAGGCTAGCAAGGTTATTTGAAACAAACACAAGGATGAACCGGTGCAGCAAAACTCACATAAAAGACATATTGTAAACATTATAAGACTCTACGCCGTCTTCCTTGTTGTTCAAACTCAATACTAGAAATTATCTAGACCTTAGAGAGACCAATTATGCAAACCAAATTTTAGCATGCTCTATGTATTTCTTCACTAATAGGTGCAAAGCATATGATGCAAGAGCTTAAACATGAGCACAACAATTGCCAAGTATCACATTATCCAAGACATTTTACCAATTACTACATGTAGCATTTTCCAATTCCAACCATATAACAATTTAACGAAGAGGAAACTTCGCCATGAATATTATGAGCTAAGAACACATGTGTTCATACGAACCAGCGGAGCGTGTCTCTCTCCCACACAAGGATGAACTTATTCAGAGAAGAAAATAACAAAACAAAAATAAAGCACACATAGACGCTCCAAGTAAAGTACATAAGATGTGACCGAATAAAAATATAGTTTCAAGAGAAAGAACCTGATACTTTGTCGATGAAGAAGGGGATGCCTTGGGCATCCCCAAGCTTAGACGCTTGAGTCTTCTTAGAATATGCAGGGGTGAACCACGGGGGCATCCCCAAGCTTAGAGCTTTCACTCCTCTTGATCATAGTATATCATACTCCTCTCTTGACCCTTGAAAACTTCCTTCACACCAAACTTCAAGTAAACTCATTAGAGGGTTAGTGCACAATTAATAATTCACACATTCAGAGGTGACACAATCATTCTTTACACTTCTGGACATTGCATAAAGCTACTGGACATTAATGGATCAAAGAAATGAATCCAACATAGCAAAAGAGGCAATGCGAAATAAAAGGCAGAATCTGTCAAAAACAGAACAGTCCGTAAAGACGAATTTTAAGATGGCACCAGACTTGCTCAAATGGAAAAACTCAAAACTAATGAAAGTTGCGTACATATCTGAGGATCACGCTCGTAAATTGGCAGATTTTTTCGAATTTTCTAAAGAGAACTGTGCCCAGATTCGTGACAGACAGCAATGCTGTTTCTGCGCAGCGATCCCAAATATAACATCAACTTTGACATAGAAACATTACTTGGCACAAAACATGATAAGGAGAGGTTGCTACAGTAGTAAACAACTTCCAAGACACAAATATAAAACAAAGTACTGTAGTAAAAAAACACATGGGTTATCTCCCAAGAAGTTCTTTCTTTATAGCCATTAAGATGGGCTCAGCAGTTTTAATGATGCACTCGCAAGAAATAGAAGTTGAAGCAAAAGAGAGCATCAAGAGGCAAATTCAAAACACATTTAAGTCTAACATGCTTCCTATGCATAGGAATCTTGTAAATAAACAAGTTCATGAAGAGCAAAGTAACAAGCATAGGAAGATAAAACAAGTGTAGCTTCAAAAATTTCAGCACATAGAGAGGTGTTTTAGTAACATGAAAATTTTTACAACCATATTTTCCTCTCTCATAATAACTTTCAGTAGCATCATGAGCAAACTCAACAATATAACTATCACATAAAGCATTCTTATCATGAGTCTCATGCATAAAATAATTACTACTCCCAACATAAGCATAGTCATTCTTATTAATTGTAGTGGGAGCAAATTCAACAAAGTAGCTATCAAATATAGGAGGTATATTGTAATCATAATCAAATTTATCCTCCATAACAGGTGGTAACAAAAGACTACTATCATTATAATCATCATAAATGGGAGGCAAAGTATCATCAAAGTAAATTTTTTCCTCAATGCTTGGGGGACTAAAAATATCATGCTCATCAAAACCAGCTTCCCCAAGCTTAGAATTTTCCATATCATTAACAACAATGGTGTTCAAAGCATTCATATTAATATGTTCCATGGGTTTTTTAATTTTCGCATCAAACCATCCATGTCTTAAATCAGGAAATAGAATAAAAAGGTCATTGTTGTCCATTATGCCTAACTATTGTAAACAAGAAACCAAATGTCGCAATTGCAAAGTCTAAAGGAAATAGCTTCGAGCACACACACAATGGCGCCAGAAAAGTACTGTTACCTGGAACCGGAGTATGAGTGCCTTTTACCTTTCCTCCCCGGCAACGGCGCCAGAAAAGTGCTTGGCGCGTAGTTGACGAGGGAGGAAAAGTGCTTAGTTGCCGGGCTTGCCAATGTGTGAGTGCCGTTTACCTTCCCTCCCCGGCAACGGCGCCAGAAAAGTGCTTGGTGTCTACGGGAGCTTCTATTCTTGTAGACAGTGTTGGGCCTCCAAGAGCAGAGGTTTGTAGAACAGCAGCAAGTTTCCCTTGGATTAAGGTTTATCGAACTCGGGGAGGAAGAGGTCAAAGATATCCCTCTCATGCAACCCTGCAACCACAAAGCAAGAAGTCTCTTGTGTCCCTAACACACCTAATAGGTGCACTAGTTCGGCGAAGAGATAGTGAAATACAAGTGGTATGAATGAATATGAGCAGTAGTACGGCGCCAGAAAATAGCTCACTGGCATGCAGTTGATGGTAGTAATATTGTAGGAAGTAAACAAGCAGTAGTAACGCAGCAGTAGTAACGCAGCGATAGCAGTATTTAGGAACAAGGCCTAGGGAATAGACTTTCACTAGTGGACACTCTCAACATTGATCACATGACAGAATAGATAAATGCATACTCTACACTTTTGTTGGATGATGAACACATTGCGTAGGATTACACGAACCCTCAATGCCGGAGTTAACAAGCTCCACAATTAATGTTCATATTTTAGTTACCTTATAGTGTAAGATAGATCAAAAGACTAAACCAAGTACTAACATAGCATGCACACTGTCACCTTCATGCATATGTAGGAGGAATAGATCACATCAATATATCATAGCAATAGTTAACTTCGCAATCTACAAGAGATCATGATCATAGCCTACGCCAAGTACTCACACGGTGCACACACTGTCACCTTTACACACGTGGAGGAGGAATAGAGTACTTTAATAACATCACTAGAGTACCACATAGATGAATAGTGATACAAAACTCATATGAATCTCAATCATGTAAAGCAGCTCATGAGATCATTGTATTGAAGTACATAGGAGAGAGATTAACCACATAGCTACCGGTACAGCCCCGAGCCTCAATGGAGAACTACTCCCTCCTCATGGGAGCAGCAGCGGTGATGAAGATGGCGGTGGAGATGGCAGCGGTGTCGATGGAGAAGCCTTCCGGGGCACTTCCCCGTCCCGGGTGCCGGAACAGAGACTCCTGTCCCCCAGATCTTGGCTTCGCGATGGCGGCGGCTCTGGAAGGTTTCGCGTACCGTGGCTTCCTCTGTTTGCGACGCAGGGCTTTATAGGCGAAAGGGCAGCGTCGGAGGGTCGGGGGTGCCCACACCATAGGCTGGCGGCCAGGGCCCAGGCGCGCCACCCTATCATCTGGGGCCACAAGACCCCCTCTGGCGGCTCGGGTGTTCTGGATGCTTCCGGGCAAAATAGGAACCTGGGCGTTGATTTCGTCCAATTCCGAGAATATTTCGTTACTAGGATTTCTGAAACCAAAAACAGCAAAAAGGAACCGGCACTTCGGCATCTTGTTAATAGGTTAGTTCCAGAAAATGCGTAAATACGACATATAATGTGCATAAAACATGTAGGTATCATCAATAAAGTAGCATGGAACATAAGAAATTATCGATACGTTGGAGACGTATCAAGTAGCACATAGATAGTAGTGATACAAAACTCATATGAATCTCAATCATGTAAAGCAGCTCATGAGATCATTGTATTGAGGTACATAGGAGAGAGATGAACCACATAGCTACCGGTACAGCCCCGAGCCTCGATGGAGAACTACTCCCTCCTCATGGGAGCAGCGGTGATGAAGATGGCGGTGGAGATGGCAGCGGTGTCGATGGAGAAGCCTTCCGGGCACTTCCCCGTCCGGCAGGGTGCCGGAACAGACTCGTCCCCCGATCTTGGCTTCGCGATGGCGGCGGCTCTGGAAGGTTTCGCGTACCGTGGCTTCCTCCGTAAGGGTTTTCGTCAGGGGCTTTATATAGGCGAAAGGGCAGCTCTGAGGGGGCCCGCCACACACCATAGGCGGCGGCCAGGGCCCAGGCGCGCCACCCTATCATCCGGGCCCACAGGCCCTCCTCTGGCGGCTCTCGGGTGTTCGATGCTTCCGGGCAAAATAGGAACCTGGGCGTTGATTTCGTCCAATTCCGAGAATATTTGTTACTAGGATTTAAACCAAAAACAGCGAAAACAGAAACGGCACTTCGGCATCTTGTTAATAGGTTAGTTCCAGAAAATGCACGAATATGACATAGAGTGTGCATAAAACATGTAGGTATCATCAATAAAGTAGCATGGAACATAAGAAATTATCGATACGTCGGAGACGTATCAGCCTCTACTAATAACGGAGAGCATGCAAGATCATAAACAACACATAAACAATAGATTGATAATCACCATAACATAGTATTCTCTATCCATCGGATCCCGACAAACACAACATATAGTATTACGGATAGATGATCTTGATCATGTTAGGCAGCTCACAAGATCCAACAATGAAGCACAACAAGGAGAAGACGACCATCTAGCTACTGCTATGGACCCATGGTCCAGGGGTGAACTACTCACTCATCACTCCGGAGGCGATCATGGCGATGAAGAGTCCTCCGGGAGATGAATCCCCTCTCCGGCAGGGTGCCGGAGGCGATCTCCTGAATCCCCCGAGATGGGATTCGCGGCGGCGTCTCTGGAAGGTTTTCCGTATCGTGGCTCTCGGTACTGGGGTTTTCGCGACGGAGGCTTTAAGTAGGCGGAAGGGCAACGCGGGGGCCACACGAGGGCCCCACACCCAGGTCGGCGCGGCCGGGGCCTGGGCCGCGCCGCCCTATGGTGTCGGCGCCTCGTGGCCCCACTTCCTTCCCTCTTCGGTCTTCGGAAGCTCCGTGCAAAAATAGGACCCGGGCGAAGATTTCGTCCAATTCCGAGAATATTTCCTTACTAGGATTTCTGAAACCAAAAACAGCAGAAAACAGGAATCGGCTCTTCGGCATCTTGTTAATAATAGCGTATGATAAATATGACATATAATGTAAACATGTGAAATAAGAAAATCACATGGAAATAGGGCATCAGCGATACGCTAAAAACCGGGGCAACAGCAATTTTTAGGCTTAATTGTGAAAACCATGTGAAAGTCAGGATTTAATCTCGAGACCTGGGCTCTGATAGCATGTTAAGGTTCATGCACTAGCCACTTGAACCAAAAGTCCGAACTGATGGAAAGGGCTAGGCAATCTACTTTATACACTTCACAACAGATAGAAGATCGACCTTGGGATATTGTGTGTCTGTGGGAGAAAATTTGGTGTCATGCAGAGACAAGAAACAAACAATTATGTTTAGATCAACGAAGCTGGATATAGAGCTTTACCTCAAGGGGTGAGTAAAATGCTCTGGGTATCTTGCATAAGGAACCCTTGAAAGTGTGGTGTGACAATCAGTTAACCATAAGTATTGCAAACAATCTAGTACAACATGATAGGACAAAACATGTGGAAATTGCACTAGTAGAAAAAACACTATAGGAGGATTCTCTGCTACTGAAAATGCGCACGTGACTGGTGTGCATGTACTGGTAGAGCACCGAAGAGTAGCGCACGCGACTACTAGATGGGCCCTAGATACACTCAGGTACATGAAGTACCTGCAGCGAGTTACAATGGAGGCATGCGACTGCTATATACATATCGGTCACGTGCAAATTTGCTTGGACGCTTCCAATATATTTAGCTGACGGGCGCAGGTGAGCCAAAATATTGATAGCGTACCCTGTTTTGAAATCCTACTACTAATCATCTTATTAGTAGTGTGCCATATATTGGCGTGCTACTACCAATTCCCAGGATTTGCATCCTTCCTTGGATCGATATCGTCTTTTGGGTTTAGAAAATAAAATAAATTGATATAAAATTTAAAAAATAAAATCCTTCGAGATGGCCATGTGTTATGTCATCTAGTTAAACAAAAAATGACAAACATAAATTTTGATATATTACACAAATTGGCATCATGTTTCGGTAAAACGGGTTTTCTGGTTGCATACGATCTCCGATGAAGAAGTATTTTTATATGAAAAATCTACGGAAAATTTTACATCCGATTTCAACGGACTACAATCGTTTAGCATTTTTTTAATGGTTCTCAAACTCAAAAAGGAAAACAGAGTTCCGGGAGGATTTAGATTTCGATGTAAAAAATTTCAAATCTGATTTTTTTTTCACTTCCCCACTTCTCCATCCTTTTCCCCTCATCTTCTTCTACTTCTACACCTTCTTTGCTTCTCCTCATCTACTTCTCCACCCTCTTTCCGTCATCCTCTTCCACTTCTCCACCTTCTCCGTCCTGTTCCCCTTTCCCACCTTCTTTCTCTCCTCCTCTTTCACTTTTCCACCATCTCCTCTCAGGAAATGGCGACTATCGGCCTCCTCCCGACGACGGCTGCCATCTCCTCTGCAGCAATGCGACCACCGGCCTCCTCCCGGATGATGACGGCCACCTCCTCTCCGGCAACGGCTACCACCTCCTCCCCATGACGGTCACCATCTCCTCTCCGGAAGCGGCGACCACCTCCTCTATGATGGTGGCACCTCCTCCACGACGACGATGACCACCTCCAACGCCTTTCTCCGATGCCCACCTCCGATGCCTTGCTCCGCCACCGCTGATGCCCTGCTCCGGCGACGTGCTCCTCTCTTAGATCTCGTCAATGCCACGAGGAGGTGACATGGACTCAATTGCTTCCTTTTGGTTTTTAGGGTATTTTGTGAAAAATCGCATGGACGGATGAGCACTGGTCCCAGCATTTTTTTAATTGCAAAACAAACACTAGCAGGGGGACGAAAACGCGCACGTGACTAGTATAGTAATGGAAGCGCACCAAAATCGACACGCGACTGATACTTGGACTACTGGTCGCGGGTAGGGTACCAGTGGCGAGGTACCAGTTGCAGGTCGGGGCTCGCGTTTGGTAGCCAAAATAGACACACGACTAGTAGGCTTATCTCTGCAAGTGTTTAACTTTCTTCATTAAGTAGAAACTTGGGACATGTTTGGTTCCTAGACACAATTTGCCAAGCCAAAGTGTGGTTAGCCAAAAAAGTGTGGCTAACCATAAAAGTGTGGCTTAAAATATTGAAGCCAAACTTTGGCAAAGGAGAAACTTGGGGCATGTTTGGTTCCTAGCCACAATTTTCCAAGCCAAAGTGTGGTAGCCACAAAAATGTGGCTAACCATAAAAGTGTGGCTTAAAATATTGCTAGCCAAAACTTTCCGGATAGGCAGCCCCCCTAGGACTCGCCGTATGGGCCTCTCTGAGGCCCATGTATGTGGCAACTAGGGCCCCAAGGGTCCTCCCAGAGGGTACCTCAAGGTAGCCCACGTGGGAGGGTGCCTAGAATTGCCCTAGGTAGGTCAAGGGCTAGTGGGAATGGCCAAGGGTTTCTGAAAGTTCAATGTCGGTAACCTAGAGGGGGCAGGGTGAATAGGTTCTACAAAAAAAATTCTTGACTTGTTTGTAATTTTAGGCTCTGCGGATAAATAAAGTGGCCTAATGTAAACTAAGTGGAGCACCCTATATGACAAGAACTTCAAGCTCGATGGCTATCACAAATTAAATAAGTGGAAAGAAATAACCGAAGCACGCAGAGACAATGATGTATCCCGATGTTCTCTTCTTTGAGGGGAAGCTAGTCACCGTTTGAGAGGTGAGGTTACCACGAAGGACACCGAACGCCACAAAGGCTCACCTTCTTCTCTGTGAGCTCCTTCCACGAAGTAGGAGTCCTTTTCCACTGTGTGAAGACCTTAGGGAGGCCTTCGATCCATACAAACTTTCCAGCTTGATCACAAGTTGATCGCTCCAGGCGACCGCTACCGCCTAGGAGTCCTCAACCTCCAAGAGTAAAATGATCGGAGAGGGAAACTTGGTGCGATGGCTCAAATTGAAATATGTGTGGTTAAAAGAGAGAAGATGATGAGATATTCAAGATGCACGCATCAAATCTCAAAGTCGTTAGACCAATCTTCTGGAATCAAAGATTTGAGGTGGGGAATTGCAGTAGAGTTCTTGAGATCTTTGAAAAATGAATCTAGATCAAATAGAATGTCAAAAGGTGATTAATCCCGAAATCAAGTCTTTCCTTATAAAGAAAAAAACTAGCAGTTTTTTTGCCATATTTAGTGCAGGAAAGAGGGTGGCCGGTAAGCCGAACCTACTGGAAAACGTACTAGGGAAAAAGGAATACGAGAGATCGCCCGGTATGACCGACCGTTGGCCCGGTCACACCGGCTCATCAGATTGAGCGACAGGAAAAGAAGCTGCCGAGCGAGCGGGGTGAGCAGGAATCGTGCGCGCGGCGTGGAATCAAGCGGGACCGGCAGCGGCGAGCGAAAAAGCTGGGCATCGGTATATGCGCATGCGTGGAGAGAGAAAGTGAGGGCGAAGGGCGCGCGGAAATTGAGGCGCGGGCGAGCGAGCCAGCAGCTGATAGGAGGCACAACGTGCGGATGCAGTAAAAAGAAAGTATATTAAATTGAACTAGATTAAATTGTACGTCTAGCTAGTTTTGGCTCTTATTTCTTTATAACACTGGAAAGTATATTAAATGGAACTAGAATTTACTACACCATATTGTCTTGGTATGAAACTAGCTCGACCACTCCGTTGGGCGCCGCCGACAGTACCGGTGTCCATGGCGCCATCGACGGTATTTACGACATTGGTGATCGACCATGTCACCGACTATAGGGACAACTCCACCAACGGTAGGAACAACGCCGCCAACCTTGCCACCAATTTTTCCAACGATGATCAAATGTTGTAAACACATGTTTTTATTGTAATTATTTAGAAATAGTTGGCGATTTTTGTTGTCAATCAATATGTATCAAAATAAAATGTTGTTATTCACTTTTTCATTGGTGCAGACAATTTTTTTTCGTTGTAATAGGTTATCGTTTTTGTAAAAATAGTTAATGAACTTTATCGTAAATCAATTAGCAACAAAAGGTATTGTTGTTAACATTATTTTTGGAACATCATATTTTTAATATGTTACGACATTTTTGTTGTAGTAGTGTATTTTTTTATACAGAGGGTGAGAGATTTTTGTTACAAAACTCTTATTCTAGTTGCAAATCACCACGGTGGCATTTTTACGTAAACATCAGGATGGCCAAGGGCAACGGGATTTAAGTAAAGAAGTTAGAACTGTGGGTTGATTCACGAAAAATGAGGGCTGATATGCAAACGTTGGTCGACGCTGTTTCTGTTCGCTAAATAACGATCGGATGGTGCAAACAGGGACCGATTTTCCAGCTCCGATCGGCCGACCCAAGCTGAGCGCTGCCCAGAAAGAAAGAAGAGCGGAAGCAGGTGCGCGGGAAAAAGAAAAGCATGCGCGCGAGGCGCGCAGCGAGGATGGGCAGCGACTCAGCTGCCAGGTCGTTCCGTGCAAGGGAAAATGGAAAACGCTGCCGCAGGATGCGTGTGTGGCGACGGAAGACTGCGGGCCTGTCCGGTATGACCGGCCCGAGCCCGGTCAGACCGGCCCAACTCTCTGGAAAGGCAGCGAGCGTGAAGGGAGAAAGAAAAAGGGCCGGCCGGTTTGATGGGCCTGGAGGCTGGTCTGACCGGCCAAAACTGTTGTTTTGCCTTTTTTTTCTTTAAATTCTGTTGGCAAAAAAAGGGAGCAAACTTTGAGTTTTTTTTTGCATAAAAACTGAGCAAACTTTGATCATCACCGGAGCAAACTATTGGAGTTGGAGAGAGAAAGATAGACACAACGGGCGGAATATTTTTGTAGCGAACAAAAAGTGGTAGAAAGGAAATAGCAAACACCGAGCAAAAATAGAGCCACCTTTGGAGATGCGGAATAGAGGGGATCAAAGGCGGCATATGGTGGCGAAGATAAAATGGATAAAAGATGCCAAATGAATAGGATTGATTTGAGCCAAAGAACCAAATAACGACTCCGACCCCCTCCTAATAGTGTGGGGTCCTATACTCAAGAAAAACCGAAAAGAGGAGACTACCTTATCGCGCTTTTCCGAGCTCCGTCTTCGAGCTCTCTTTCGAACTCCGTCTCGAGCTCTTCCTCTCTCTTTTCACATCGTGACCCGGCACCATAAGAGGGCGAGAGAATTAGCCGCATTCCGCTTGACCTTGATAACAATGCTCATACTTCATTCAAGCCGGAACACCTCGGTTGATTGCATGCTCTAGGTCTTGGTCACCAATAGCTCAACCCATGAGGCTTGAAGGATTGAGACACCGACTTCGAGCCAAACCTTCTCTCTTGATATCAACTATCTTGAATCCAACAAATGGGTTTCAAGCAAAACCTATGAAGTATTCCTTCAGACAAAAACTCAATGAAAATATTAGTTCATAGAAATTGTCATCAATTACCAAAAAAAATATAGGGGCAAAGTACGCTTACACCTACATGCAAATCATAGTTGTTGCTTCGACGCCAGGTGGCACACCCTAATGAGCCATGGAAATATGGGTGGGTGGGGGCTATAAATGCAAATGGGGTTAAATTCTATAAATTAGCTATAAGTGTTGTGTCATTGACTGTTATATCCTATAGTGCGACGTATGTTGGGTTTATTTTATTGCTTCCTTCGCAGGGTTCAATGAAGTCTAGAGCAATGCACTCAAAGCCTATATATAGCTTGGAAAATCACATGCATTGTTCAAGATTTTGAGACTCCTATTGTTCACATTGTGGAGTTCAGGGGCTAGACAGTGAGTCGGGAAGAGGAAGAAAGAGAGTATCTGAGATCTGTGGGAATAGGAACAAGAAGGAAAACCTAGAGCTCAATGTGTTCTCCAATATTGAAGTTAAATAATTGCTTCGTGTTTTCACGATGCCTCCTATTCTTATTGTTCTTAGTATTCCTTCTTATTCCTTTCGACTTGCATAGTATCTTTTAGGGGAGAAACCAGAGAGTTCAAATGCATAGATTTAGATGAAAGTGTTGGAAGTGAGTCAGGAAGAGGATGAAAAAGAGGATCTGAGAGCATTGAGCATGGGAACATGGAGGAAAACCAAGCTATTCTTTTCTTGTGGAACTAGGTGCTAAGATTTGTTTTCGTGTTTTCCCGATGCCTCCCATGCCTATTGTTCTCGGATCCTCCTTCCTCTTCCCCTTGGCATGCACATTATTTTACTATAAAAGCGATGCACTCAGTGGTTATAGGAACATAGAGAAAAGGACGAAGTTTTATTTTCTTCTAAGCTACATACTGATATTACTTTAGTACTTTCTGAGCACTTCATATGCCTAATGTTCTTTGATGCTCCTCCTTTTGTGTCTGTTTTACTAAATCAAAACTGTGATTATTAAGTTATTTATTTTGTATTAGCAACCATTTGAATTTTCTGTATGTAGGTTTTCTTATTACGGGCCAAAGATTTTTTTCCCGAAATGGGGGATGAAGACCACAGCGTCTGCATTGATTGATGCATGCACCTTTCTATTACGGGCCAAAATAACTTGTAGATTTTTTATCTGCCAAATCATGACTTGCTGGTCAACTCCAATTTTGGTTAACCTTATCTAAATCAATATACAACAAAATAGATCCAGGTAACTAGGTCCAAAATCTGAAGAGACTCTTACATAAACCTCACCTGTTTGGACTGCAAGGAGTACAACGGTATGTCATCATCGGTTTTATGATATATTTGCAGCACAATTAGCATGGAGTGTGTCACCGGAAGTTTTAGCAATTCAACCACCCAGCCATCCAAGTATAAGGCCTAACCAGCTGATATAAGGGAACTGGGACTTTTGTAGTACACCTATTTCTTGTTCATTGCTGTAAGATGTAATATAATAACCAGCTTTGAATTATTTTTAGCCAGACCCAGCAATAAAGATTGATTCAGGAACTTTAGTATGAAAGAAATATTATACATGGATAGCACTCTCACTACAAGTGCATGCATTGCATAAATAATGCACCATTGACACTTCATTTTTTGTCCCTCAAGGATCAGATCATGTTCCGTTGATCAGCATATAGGCGAAGCCACAAGACAACAGACATACCATGTGTTTTTTCTAGAATTATCCAATGCCTCAAGCTCTTTGAAGATTCACTGCATTTACTAATGTACAAACACTATAAATTATGCAGTAACTTCAGAGATACTCTCACCTGTATAAAGTAAATAATAAAGGCAGTCAAAATATGTGGACATCTAATAACCTTACAATTTTACAGGGCATAACGGTGCACTTACTTCATTGCATCATTTGTGGTAGCTAGGTTGGGTCTCAACTCATCTACCTGTAGAGAAGTTGTGGTCTCAAGTACAGACTGCAAGTTGTAAACTAAGTAAAACAATTATTAGTTTAGACTCCACACAAGGAAATCTATCAGCACCACGAACGAAAGTAGGAACCATATAAGCATACTTGATACATATTTTGCTCATATAAAACCTTTGATATTCATGGGCTAATTGGCTAAAATTATAAATTTTGAAGATTCATGTGTTTCGCAGCAGGCTTTCTTTAACTATGAGATATTATTTGGTTGATTCTGGTGATCTTCCATCACATGCACCATTTTATCTTCCTCCACCTGTCTCTTGTTAAAGACATTTTTTTTGATGAAGGGAATATATTAATATCATAAAGTTACCAATTACATCCACCCTTTGCAACAATAAAATGTCTTAAAGACATTACTCGGATGCACACAGCCTATTGCAAAAGGAAGCAGACAAAACAAAAGATGCAGCTACGGTGATCAAAACCTTGTAGCAGCAACACACACCACTATCAAGACAACATCTGCGGTCCAAATATCCAAAAACAATGCCTCCAAGAAAGAATCAGTGCACAAGCACAGTCGCCGCCTGATCACAGATCTTAGGTTTTCGCCTTGAAGAAAGTTCGCGCTCTCAAAACAATGCCTTCAACAAGGTCATTGTCAGGCACAACCAATTAAGGCTAGACCTTGAATTTTCACCCTGAAAGATAGAACTATGTAGTCCTCCTGTGTTGCCACCCCCGCTTGCCGATGTTGCTGCTGCAAGTCCAGAAACACCAAGCAAAGTCCTCATCTCCACGAAGACTCAGTTGTCTCCACGGAAATCGAATCCGACATGTTTCATGATAGTAACCGACAACGAAGCTTTGCTCCACTCCCTCCCGAAGCCGCACGGTCAGAAATATGGGTACACACGACCAAACCACATCCGATTTAGCAATCTACATGCATCATGTGCACTTGAGATCACCGGCGGAGTCTTTTGGAACTCATCACTGGCCAGACCAATGAGGTTCGGCATCAAGAAGAACACCATCTTGGTATGAGAGGAACCCAAGGGCCGCCTCCTTTATTAGGCAGATCGGCAGGCCCCCACGTAGCCGCTCGCCGGCTTCCAAAAGCAGATCAGAGATCTCAGCAGGCACCGCCACTACCACGCGCACCACGTAGGAACGAGGGGACAAGCCGCGCTGAGTCCCTTGAACCAGGCACCATGCCACCCTTGCGGCCACAGCTTTCGCCAAGGTCGCCGAAGAAGTCCAGGGCCGTCGCCCCGGCGTCCATCTCCGCATGATGAGTTGCATCGTCCAGGGCCGCCGCGAATATCTGGCTGGAGATCCCACCACTCCAGGAGGAAGATGTGATGCCCACAAGTATAGGGAATCGCTGAAATCTTCGATGAGAAGTATTACCCAAATTTATAGTTCGACTCAAGGGAAATACAAGAATACCAACAAGACTTTAGCAATTGAGACGTCACTCTCAACCAGGCACTTGTATATCAATAAACTCACAAAGCAAGTGGTAATTTTATAACAGTTGATTCAAATAGTAAAAAACAAATAGTTAACAGTAGCAGCAGATTTATAGTTTTCACCAGAAGTAGTATTATGTAACTTTCAATGGCTAAAAGCGTAGGCATGAGGTAGCAGTGGGTATTGTATGATTGATATTAATCATATAATGTAATCCAACTAACAGAGCATCCATCTCTAATTCAGTTGTGTGTATGTGTGTGCTCCAAATATAGCTATGCATACTAACAAAGATAATTTGCATATATAACATATTTTATCATGCTTGCTCATTTTACCGGGGCCAACTTGGAACTGCAAACAATTAAGGTCTATCCTTTCGAATAGCCCGGAACAAAGCATTAAGATTCATTAACACACAATATCCTCGAACTATCGCATATTTCCCTTGTTTTTCTCTATCTGTCACCTTAGGAATTCGCAGAGTCAACATAACAATAAGCAATACACTTTGCAAATAGATACCTACCTCATATATATGATAAAGCAATATAGGTTCAGTACTGAAATCATATCACTCGGGCCCTAGTAACAAGCATTAAAGATAGCAAAGGTGTACTAACACTCATACATGAATATCTTCAAGACAAACACCTCAAATCTTGATACATATTGATGATTACATGATCAATCTCATCCAAATCCCATCCAAATTCCATCCACCTCTTAAGCCTACAGAGAACTACTCACTCATGGTGATGGAGAGTGAGTCCATGGTTGTTGGTGACGACGTTGGTGGCGGTGATGATGAACAAGCCCTCGAAATCCCTCTCTCTGGGGTGGAGAGCATGATCAATGTGACCCCCGAAACGAAGATCATGGTCTTAGTGGCGCTCTGTGATGTCTACTCACGCTTATATTCCTGTAGACAGTGTTGGGCCTCCAAGAGCAGAGGTTTGTAGAACAGCAGCAAGTTTCCCTTAAGTGGATCACCCAAGGTTTATCGAACTCAGGAGGTAGAGGTCAAAGATAGTCCTCTCAAGCAACCCTGCAATTAAGATACAAGAAGTCTCTTGTGTCCCCAACACACCTAATACACTTGTCGGATGTATAGGTGCACTAGTTCGGCGAAGAGATAGTAAAACACAGGTGGTATAGATGGTGGTAATATTGCAGGAAGTAAAGATGCAGTAAAACAGTAAACAAGCGATGTTTGCAGTATTTGGAAACAAGGCCTAGGGATCATACTTTCACTAGTGGACACTCTCAACATTGATCACATAATAAATAAATAACTTCTCCTCACTTGTGCTACATACACTCTCTTGTTTGATAACAAACACCATTCATTGTGTAGGGCTACAAGAGCTCCCTCAAGCCGGAGTTAACAAGCTCCACAACATTCGGCATTCATATTTAAGTAACCTTTAGAGCATAATAGATCATTGCAATTTAGACCGAGTACTAACATAGCATACACACTGTCACCTTTACACTATGAAAGGGGGAATAGATCACATCAATACTATCATAGTAATAGTTAACTCCATAATCTACAAGAGATTACAATCATAACCTATGCCAAGTACTACATGATGCACACATCACCATTACATCATGAAGGAGGAATAGACTACTTTAATAACATCACTAGAGTAGCACATAGATTAATAGTGATACAAAGCTCATCATATGGATCTCAATCATGTAAGGCAGCTCATGAGATCATTGTATTGAGTTACATGAGAGAGAGATTAACCACATAGCTACCGGTAGAGTGATGACCCACAAGTATAGGGGGTGTATCGTAGTACTTTCGATAAATAAGAGTGTCGAACCCAACGAGGAGCAGAAGGTGTTGACAAGCAGTTTCGATGAAGGATTCACTGTAAATGCTCACATACAAGTATTCAGGGGGTTTTGATATTGCAGATAAATAAAGTACAAGTAAATAAAATGCGAGAGAAATAATTGCAGCGAGTGGCCCAATCCTTTTTAGCACAAAGGACAAGCCGGTTTGTTTACTTATAATGACCAAACGTTCTTGAGGACACACGGGAATTTTAGTCTAGTGCTTTCGCTTCATACGGCTGATTAATCTTCATTGTTTTGATAAGTGTTTGCTAATGCATCGCCCTTCCTAGGACTAATACATACTTGTGATTATACCCCTTGCAAGCATCCACAAATACAAGAAAGTAATTAAGATAAATCTAACCACAGCCTTAAACTCTGAGATCCTGCTATCCCTCCTGCACCGATATACTAACGGGGGTTTAGGTTTATGTCACTCCGGCAACCCCACAATTAGCAAACGAATACAAGATGCACTCCCCTAGGCCCATAAAGGTGAAGTATCATGTAGTCGACGTTCACATGACACCACTAGAAGAGTAACACCACAACTTAAATATCATAACATTGAATACTACTCAACAATAATTCACTACTAACATTTAGACTTCACCCATGTCCTCAAGAACTAAACGAACTACTCACGAGACATCATATGGAACATGATCAGAGGTGATATGATGATGAATAACAATCTGAACATAAACCTTGGTTCAAAGGTTTCACTCAATAGCATCAATAACAAGTAGTAATCAACACCGGGAGAGTTTCCCCTATCAAACAATCAAGATCCAACCCAAATCGTTACAGCGGTGACGAGATGCAGCGGTGGTGATGGCGGTGTAGATGGTGAAGATGATGACGATGATGATGGAGATGATGTCCAGCTCGATGACGATGGCGATGTCGTCGATTCCCCCTCGGGAGGGAATTTCCCCGGCGGATTCCTGCCCGCCGGAGAGCTCTTTTCTCTCTGGTGTTTTCGCCCCGCAGAGGCGGCTCTGTCAATTCTCCGTAACCCCCGGTCTTAGGTTTTCGGGGCGAAGAAGTACGCGAAGGAGAGGCGGCCAGAGGGGGCCGTGGGCCCCCTCCCCACAAGGCGGCGCGGCCAGGCCTGGGCCCGCGCCGGCCTATGGGGGGCCCATGGTGGCTCCTCCCGGCTCCTCCTTTTGGCTCCCTTCGTCTTCTGGAAAAATAGGATTTTCCGTATAAATTCCGTCAATTGTTGATCTTCAGAAATATGGTGTCCTGACGGTGCTTTTTCCAGCAGAATCCTGACTCCGGTGAATAATTCTCCAATGATCACGAAACATGCAAAATAGATGAAATAACATAAGTATCATCTCTAAATATGAAATATATCAATGAATAACAGCAAATTATGATATAAAATAGTGATGCAAAATGGACGTATCAACTCCCCCAAGCTTAGACCTCGCTTGTCCCCAAGCGAAACTGAGCTCGATAAACAAGACCACATGTTTATGGAGTGAAGAGTCGATAAATAAAATACGGACAAGAAGCATCATATTGATTCACACAAGATATTCTAATACACATTCTCTTCATATAACTCAACTTGAAATAAGTAAAGAGAAATCACAAGTAAAGGTGCATAGGAAATCATAAATGGTTATGGCAAACTTTGTTCTTGGTCAGAGAACTACTAACGGATTGCTCTTATTTTATAAGCAAGGCTTTCATATTAGAATTTATATAGCAGGGCTTTCATTCTCAATCATAACAATCTCCTCATAATCATTGATAACTTTCAAAGTCATATTCATTCAGATAAAATTTGTACTAAACAAGAAAGTATAGAAGACATGATTAACTGAATCATAGCATAAATGGTTGGTTCACAACAACTCAATTGCTTGCTTGAGATAGAGGGAAATAGGTTTACTGACTCAACATAAAAGTAAAAGATAGGCCCTTCGCAGAGGGAAGCAGGGATTAAATCATGTGCTAGAGCTTTTCAAGTTTTGAAATCATATAAAGAGCATAAAAGTAAGATTTTGGGTGGTGTTTGTTGTTGTCAACGAATGGTAGCGGGCACTCTAACCCCCTTGCCAAACGAACCTTCCAAGAGCGGCTCCCATGAGGACGGCATCTCTACTAGCAAGGTAGATCATCCCCCTTCTCTTTTGTTTACACATGTATTTTAGTTTTATTATGGATGACACTCCCCCAACCTTGGCTTTCTCAATCCATGGCTAACCGAATCCTCGGTGCCTTCCAACATTCACATACCATGGAGGAGTGTCTATTGCAAAATTAAGTTGCTTACTGATAAATCAGGGCAAAACATGTGAAGAGAATTATTAATGAAAGTTATTAATTGGGGCTGGGAACCCCGTTGCCAGCTCTTATTGCAAAATTATTGGATAAGCGGATGTGCCACTAGTCCATTGGTGAAAGTTCGCCCAACAAGATTGAAAGATAAAACACCACATACTTCCTCATGAGCTATAAAACATTGACACAAATAAAGATAATATAGTTTGAATTATTTAAAGGTAGCACATGAAGTATTTACTTGGAGTGGCGCAAAATACCACATAGTAGGTAGATATGGTGGACACAAATGGCATGGGTTTGGTCTAAGGTTATGGATGTATGAGAAGCATTCCCTCTCAATACAGGTCTTTGGCTAGCAAGGTTTGATAGCAAGCATAAAGGTTGAGGGAAACAAACAAATATACATATGATAGAAACAATCATGCATCTTTCTCATAAGCACAAGCAATTTTAACTTCAGAATACTAAACTCATTAACATAGAGTAATATATCTAAATGTATTTCCCTTTTTTACTTAAACATCATGGTGTTGTTGCTATTGACCAATGCTAAGTTTGCCAAAACCAAATAGATTTACTTGATGCTCCCAAAGTGATATCAATACTAATGTCAAGAGTGATCATATAATAGAGATTGCAAACTAAAATAAGGTGTGCAAAAAGTAAATGACAAGACTTCTCATTAATATTCCATAACGATACCTCACACCAACGGATACATAGATAACCAACTAAGAGAGATACTTCCATATTGCAAACTATTCCATATGATAACTTCCCTACTCATGATATGACACTACTTGATAGTAAAAGATAAAGGTAGTGATGATGTGATACCGCGGCACTCCCCCAAGCTTGGAACAAACCAAGGGGATGCCAATACCGATGATGAATTACTCCTTCGGTGGTGATGGTGGATTCTTCTCGTCCTCAGACTTCCAGGGAAGAGGCTCTCCATCAACAAACGATGTCTTGGTCTCGGGAATCCTGAAACTAGCAGCATCGCTAATGCGTTTAAACCTGTTTTCATACTCACAGTTTTGATTCCAAGCATCATAAAGTTGCGCCTGAAGTTGGTTGGTGGTGTTGTGAAGTGAGAGGATATCGCTCCACAGCTTTGCAGTCTCCTTCTCGTGTTCACCAATGAGCTCGGACACAATTCTGTGGAAGATGTCCACTTCACGCTCAGCCATCTTCTTGTAGGTGAAGACCTCTTGTTCTAGTTTCTCCATCCTGTCCTCCAAGCTTCCTTCTCCCTTAGGTCCACGAACATCTTCTATCTGCAACTCTCCATCCACGAGCAGCAACTCCTTGGGATGCATCTTCAACTCGCTTATGTACGGGTTGACGACATTCTCAAAGAAGTTGTCCTTCGGAGGCTCCGACGAAGACATGGTGGCTCTAGATCTGAAAACAATATCTGGCAGAAAACAGCTCGAAACAAAACACGACGAGAAAACGATATACGGACCTCCAGGGGTCCGGGGGATTATATAGCAAATATTTTTACGACAAAAGGAAGGTTCCAGGCCGAAAACGAGTGGAAACGGGACGCCGAGGGGCTGTCCCCATAGGGCGGCGCGGCCAGGGTGGGGCCCGCGCCGGCCTATGGTGACGGGCCCTCGCGCGTCTCCTCCACTCCGTTTCGATCCCGTAATTTTTCATATTTTCCAAAAACAGCAGAAATATTGTTCGGAAAGCTAAACGCGGACTTTTTATTACTAAAACTGTTACCTATTCAAAGTCGGACTCTGCAGAACTGTCAATTTGATCTTTGATGAAAGCTTCCGGAGTTATCACTTGGATAATATCAATATCTTCATTATAAGAATCTCCAGAAATATAATGCTTGAGTCTTTGCCCATTCACTACTTGTGTGGCGTTACCTTCCAAAGAGCTAATTTTTATTGCTCCTGAACGATATACTTCCTCAATAACATATGGTCCTTCCCATTTTGAGAGTAATTTCCCTGCAAAAAATCTGAGACGAGACCGATACAATAGGACTTTATCTCCAACATTAAATTCTCTTTTAATAATTCTTCTATCATGCCACTTCTTAACTTTCTCCTTAAAAAGTTTAGCATTTTCATAAGCTTCATTTCTCCATTCATCTAAAGAACTCAATTGTAGCAACCTCTTCTTACCGGCAAGTTTAAAATCTTTATTAAGTTCTCTTACAGCCCAATAAGCTTTGTGCTCTAGTTCTAAAGGTAAATGACAAGCTTTTCCATAAACCATTTTATAAGGAGACATTCCCATAGGATTTTTATAAGCAGTTCTATAAGCCCACAATGCTTCCTTTAACTTACTAGCCCAATTCTTTCTAGATTTATTAACAGTCTTTCCCAAAATAGCTTTAATTTCTCTATTTGATAATTCTACTTGCCCACTAGTTTGAGGATGATAAGCTGAAGCAATTCTATGATTAATACCATATTTGGCAAGAGTTTTTCTAAAACCACCATGAATAAAATGAGAACCTCCATCAGTCATAATATATCTAGGTACTCCAAATCTAGGAAATATAATATCTACAAGCATTTTTATAGAGGTCTCACCATCAGCACTTTTTGTAGGTATAGCTTCTACCCATTTAGTAACATAATCAACAGCGACAAGTATATGAGTGTTACCTTCTGAAGAAGGGAAAGGACCCATGAAGTCAAATCCCCAACAATCAAATGGTTCAATAACAAGAGTATAATTCATAGGCATTTCATTGCGTCTAGAGATATTACCAACTCTTTGACATTCATCACAAGATAAGATAAACTTCCTTGCATCTTTGAAAAGTGTTGGCCAATAAAAACCTGATTGTAGAACCTTTTGTGCGGTTCTATCTCCAGCGTGATGTCCTCCATAAACACTACCATGGCATTTACTCAATATCTCTTGTTGTTCATATTCAGGAACACATCTTCGCATAATACCATCCACTCCTTCTTTATATAAGTGTGGGTCATCCCAAAAATAATGCCTCAAATCATAAAAGAATTTCCTCCTTTGCTGAGCTGAAAAGGTTGGAGGCAAATACTTCGAAACAATAAAGTTAGCATAATCAGCATACCAAGGGCTCTCTCGCGAGCTCACCTTTATTACAGCCAATTGTTCATTTGGAAAACTATCATTAACAGGAACATGATCATAAGTAATATTTTCCAATCTAGACAAATTATCAGCAACAGGATTATCAGCACCTTTCCTATCTACAATATGTAAATCAAATTCTTGCAAAAGAAGCACCCATCTAATAAGCCTTGGCTTAGCATCTTTCTTTTCCATAAGGTACCTAATTGCAGCATGATCAGTATGAATTGTGACTTTTGAATCAACAATATAGGGTCTAAACTTGTCACATGCAAAAACTACGGCTAATAATTCTTTCTCAGTTGTAGCATAATTTCTTTGAGCAGCATCTAGAGTTTTACTAGCATAATGAATAACATTTAATTTTTTATCTACTCGCTGTCCAAGGACAGCACCTACAGCAAAATCACTAGCATCACACATAATTTCAAAAGGTAAGTTCCAATCAGGAGGTTCAACTATAGGAGCAGTTGTTAAGGCTTTCTTTAGAGTTTCAAAAGCTTCCTTACAATCATCATCAAAAACGAAAGGTACATCTTTTTGAAGAAGATTAGTAAGAGGCTTTGAAATTTTAGAGAAATCTTTAATAAACCTCCTATAAAAACCAGCATGACCAAGAATACTACGAATACCTTTAACATCCCTAGGATAGGGCATCTTCTCAATTGCTTCAACTTTAGCTCTATCAACTTCAATACCTCTTTCAGAAATTTTATGTCCCAATACAATTCCTTCATTAACCATAAAGTGACATTTCTCCCAATTAAGAACAAGGTTAGTTTCTTCACATCTCTGCAAAACTTTATCAAGGTTTCACAAGCAATTATCAAATGAATTCCCATAGACAGAAAAATCATCCATGAATACCTCAACAATCTTTTCACAAAAGCCATGAAAAATAGCAGACATGCATCTTTGAAAAGTAGCAGGAGCATTACATAAACCAAAAGGCATACGCCTATAAGCATAAGTTCCATAGGGACAAGTGAAAGTGGTTTTCTCTTGATCTTTAGCTCTAACAGCAATTTGTGAAAACCCAGAATATCCATCAAGAAAACAGAAATGTGTATTTTTAGACAACCTCTCTAACATTTGATCAATAAAAGGTAAAGGGTAATGATCTTTCTTAGTAACTTTATTAACTTTTCTAAAATCAATGCACATTCTATACCCTACAACTACTCTTTGAGGAATAAGCTCATCATTATCATTAGGCACAACAGTTATACCTCCTTTCTTAGGAACACAATGCACATGACTAACCCATCTACTATCAGCAATAGGATATATAATACCTGCTTCAAGGAGTTTTAATACCTCATTTCTTACCACATCCTTCATCTTGGGAATTAGACGACGCTGATGTTCAACAACAGGTTTTGCACCATCTTCTATATTAATAGCATGTTGGCAAATAGCGGGAGAAATCCCCTTCAAATCATCAAGAGTATAGCCAATAGCTCCTCGGTGCTTCTTCAATATTTCCAATAACCTTTCTTCCTCGATATCTGAAAGCTTAGCACTAATAATAACAGGATATGTTTTCTTCTCATCAATATAAGCATACTTAAGATTATCAGGTAATGGTTTCAAATCAAATACAGGATCTTCCTTTGGTGGTGGTGTTACACCTAAATCTTCAACCGGTAAGTCATGTTTAAGAATAGGTTGACGAAGGAAAATTTCATCAAGCTCATCCCTTTCTTCCCTAAAAACTTCACTCTCACTATTCTCCAAATGTTGCTGCAAAGGATTACTAGGAGCAAGAGCAATAGATGCACACTGTTCAACTCTAAAATCTTCATTAGGCAAATCAGCTTTATAAGGAGTTTTGGCAAATTTAGAGAAGTTAAACTCATAAGATTCACCAGCAAATTTAGTAACAATTTTCTCTTTCTTGCAATCTATAATAGCTCCACATGTATTTAGAAAAGGTCTACCAAAAATAATAGGACAAAACTTACTAGCAGCAGAACCAAGTACCAAAAAGTCAGCAGGATATTTAATCTTACCACATAGAACTTCAACATCTCGAACAATACCAATGGGAGAGATAGTTTCTCTATTAGCTAGCCGAATAACCACATCAATATCTTCAAGTTCACAAGAACCAATTTCATGCATAATTTCCGTGTAGAGCTCATAAGGAATGGCACTAATACTTGCACCAATATCGCATAAACCATAATAGCAATGATCACCAATTCGAACAGAGAGCACAGGAACACTGGCTTTCATAGACTTATTAGGATGCGAAACAATATTAGAAGCATCTTCACAAAAAATAATATGACCATCTTCCACATTTTCAGTAACAAGATCTTTAACTATTGCAACAGCAGGTTCAACTTTTATTTGTTCTTCAGGTTCTATGGGTTTCTTTGCACTTTTATTAACTACACTAGTTATAACAGAATACTCCTTCATTTTAGCAGGGAAAGGAGTTTTTTCAATATAAGCTTCAGGAAGAACATGATCAACAGTTTTAATTTCAATACATTTACCTTTAGGTGAATCAACTTTATCTTTATATGGTTCATGATACTTATCAAAATTCTTCCTAGGCAATTCAAAATGAGAGGCAAAGGCTTTATAAATATTTGCAACAACTTGAGAGTCAAGACCATATGTAGCACTCATATTACGATATTCATCAGTATCCATAAAAGTTTCAATGCATTCATAATTATAATTTATACCTGACACTCTACCTTTGTCGTTCTCCCATCCTTCAGTATTTTCTTGGATTCGATCAAGAAGGTCCCATTTAAACTCTTCTTTATTGCGCGTGAATGATCCAGAACAAGAAGTATCCAGCAAGGTTTTATCTTGAAAAGACAGTCTTGCATAGAAATTATCAATAATAATATTACCAGGAAGCTCATGAATGGGGCATTTGAGCATTAAAGACTTCAATCTCCCCCACGCTTGGGCAATACTCTCTCCATCATGAGGCCAAAAATTATATATACGGTTGCGGTCTTTGTGAATTTCACTTGGAGGATAGAATTTAGAGTAAAATACAGGCACAATATCCTTCCAATCAAGAGAATGCCCATCCTTCAGCAGTTTATACCAATGCGCCGCTTTACCAGATAGCGACATAACAAATAATTTCTTCCTAACTTCATCCATTGAAATACCTGCACATTTGAATAACCCGCATAATTCATGTAAAAACAGTAAATGATCTCCAGGATGGACAGTTCCATCCCCTTCATAGCGGTTATCCACAACACGTTCAATAATTTTCATAGGTATTTTATATGGTATTACTTCCTCACCTGGCGCCTCATCCACTACCGTTGCAGTAGTAGTAGATTTTCCAAATAGAAATTCAAGGGAGGATCTCTCCATAATGACTTATAGTAGCAAGCAGAAACAAAATCAGCACGTACAGTAAAAGTTTCCTTACCAATTCCACTTACCAATAGCGCTTCACTCCCCGGCAACGGCGCCAGAAAATAGTCTTGATGACCCACAAGTATAGGGGGTGTATCGTAGTACTTTCGATAAATAAGAGTGTCGAACCCAACGAGGAGCAGAAGGTGTTGACAAGCAGTTTCGATGAAGGATTCACTGTAAATGCTCACAGACAAGTATTCAGGGGGTTTTGATATTGCAGATAAATAAAGTACAAGTAAATAAAATGCGAGAGAAATAATTGCAGCGAGTGGCCCAATCCTTTTTAGCACAAAGGACAAGCCGGTTTGTTTACTTATAATGACCAAACGTTCTTGAGGACACACGGGATTTTAGTCTAGTGCTTTCGCTTCATACGGCTGATTAATCTTCATTGTTTTGATAAGTGTTGTGTGGGTGAACCTATGCTAATGCACCGCCCTTCCTAGGACTAATACATACTTGTGATTATACCCCTTGCAAGCATCCGCAAATACAAGAAAGTAATTAAGATAAATCTAACCACAGCCTTAAACTCTGAGATCCTGCTATCCCTCCTGCACCGATATACTAACGGGGGTTTAGGTTTCTGTCACTCCGGCAACCCCACAATTAGCAAACGAATACAAGATGCACTCCCCTAGGCCCATAAAGGTGAAGTATCATGTAGTCGACGTTCACATGACACCACTAGAAGAGTAACACCACAACTTAAATATCATAACATTGAATACTACTCAACAATAATTCACTACTAACATTTAGACTTCACCCATGTCCTCAAGAACTAAACGAACTACTCACGAGACATCATATGGAACATGATCAGAGGTGATATGATGATGAATAACAATCTGAACATAAACCTTGGTTCAAAGGTTTCACTCAATAGCATCAATAACAAGTAGTAATCAACACCGGGAGAGTTTCCCCTATCAAACAATCAAGATCCAACCCAAATCGTTACAGCGGTGACGAGATGCAGCGGTGGTGATGGCGGTGTAGATGGTGAAGATGATGACGATGATGATGGAGATGATGTCCAGCTCGATGACGATGGCGATGGCGTCGATTTCCCCCTCCGGGAGGGAATTTCCCCGGCGGATTCCTGCCCGCCGGAGAGCTCTTTTCTCTCTGGTGTTTTCCGCCCCGCAGAGGCGGCTTCGTCAGTCCTCCCCAGGTCTTAGGTTTTCGGGCGAAGAAGTACGCGAAGGAGAGGCGGCCAGAGGGGGCTGTGGGCCCCCTCCCCACAAGGCGGCGCGGCCAGGCCTGGGCCCGCGCCGGCCTATGGGGGGGCCCATGGTGGCTCCTCCCGGCTCCTCCTTTTGGCTCCCTTCGTCTTCTGGAAAAATAGGATTTTTCGTATAATTTCCGTCAATTGTTGATCTTCCGAAATATGGTGTCCTGACGGTGCTTTTTCCAGCAGAATCCTGACTCCGGTGAATAATTCTCCAATGATCACGAAACATGCAAAATAGATGAAATAACATAAGTATCATCTCTAAATATGAAATATATCAATGAATAACAACAAATTATGATATAAAATAGTGATGCAAAATGGACGTATCATAGAGCCCTTAGCCTCGAAGGAGAACTACTCCCTCCTCATCATGGGAGACAACAGCGGTGATGAAGATGGCGGTGGTGTCGATGGAGATGGATTCCGGGGGCACTTCCCCGTCCCGGCGGCGTGCCGGAACAGAGACTTCTGTCCCCCGAACTTGACTTCGCGATGGCGGCGGCTGCGTAACTTTTCTCGTCCCGTGGCTTATGTTTTTAGGGTTTTCACATCTGGGAGACTTTATAGGCGAAGGGGCAGCCTCGGAGGGGACCTGGTGGTCCCACACCATAGGGGGGCGCCCCCCCCTTGGCCGCGCCGCCTTGTGGGGTGGGCCCCCCCCCAGGGCTCCCATCTGGTCCCTATCTGGCTCTCTGGAAGCTTCCGTGAAATATAAGACCCTGGGCGTTGATTTCGTCCAATTCCGAGAATATTTCCTTTGTAGGATTTTTGAAACCAAAAACAGCAGAAAACAGGAACTGGCGCTTCGGCATCTTGTTAATAGGTTAGTGCCGGAAAATGCATCAAAACGATATAAAGTGTGAACAAAACATGTAGGTATTGTCATAAAACTAGCATGGAACATAAGAAATTATAGATACGTTGGAGACGTATCAAGCATCCCCAAGCTTAGTTCCTACTCGCCCTCGAGTAGGTAAACGATAACAACAATAATTTCTGAAGTGACATGCTACCAACATAATCTTGATCAACATTATTGTAAAGCATATGAGATGAATGGAGTGATTCAAAGCAATAGATTGCTAACAAAAGATAATGACTAAACAACTGAATCATATAGCAAAACTTTTCATGAATAGTACTTTCAAGACAAGTATCAATAAGACTTGCATAAGAGCTAACTCATAAAGCAATAGATTCAAAGTAGAAGCATTGAAGCAACACAAAGGATGATTAAGTTTCAGCAGTTGCTTTCAACTTGTAACATGTATATCTCATGGATAATTGTCAACATAAAGTAATATAACAAGTGCAATAAGTAAACATGTAAGAATCAATGCACACAGTTGACACAAGTGTTTGCTTCTAAGATAGAAAGAAGTAGGTAAACTGACTCAACATAAAGTAAAAGAAAGGCCCTTCGCAGAGGGAAGCATGGATTACTATTTTTGTGCTAGAGCTTTTATTTTGAAAACATAGAAACAATTTTGTCAACGGTAGTAATAATTCATATGTGTTATGCATAAAACTTCCTACAAGTTGCAAGCCTCATGCATCGAATACCAATAGTGCCCGCACCTTGTCCTAATTAGCTTGGATTTACATGGATTATCATTGCATAACATATGTTTCAACCAAGTGTCACAAAGGGGTACCTCTATGCCACCTGTACAAAGGTCCAAGGAGATAAATCGCATTTGATTTCTCGTTTTTGAATAATCTCAACTTAGGACATCCATACCGGGACAACATAGAAAACAGATAATGGACTCCTCTTTAATGCATAAGCATTCAACAACAGATAATATTCTCATAAGAGATTGAGGATGAATGTCCAAACTGAAAACTTCCACCATGATACATGGCTTTGGTTAGCGGCCCAATGTTCTTCTCTAACATATGCATACTCAAACCATTTGATCATGATAAATCACCCTTACTTCAGACAAGACGAACATGCATAGCAACTCACATGATATTCAACAAAGGTGTAAAAAGTTATGGCGTCCCCAGAAACATGGTTACCTGATGTCTGCGGGTAATTCTATTCTTGTAGACAGTGTTGGGCCTCCAAGAGCAGAGGTTTGTAGAACAGCAACAAGTTTCCCTTAAGTGAATCACCCAAGGTTTATCGAACTCAGGGAGGTAGAGGTCAAATATATTCCTCTCAAGCAACCCTGCAATTAAGATACAAGAAGTCTCTTGTGTCCCCAACACACCTAATACACTTGTCAGATGTATAGGTGCACTAGTTCGGCGAAGAGATAGTAAAACACAGGTGGTATAGATGAATATGAGTGGTAATAACAATCTGAAATAAATATGGCAGCGAGTAAACATGCAGTAGAACAGTAAGTAAGCGGTGTTTGCAGTATTGGAAACAAGGCCTAGGGATCATACTTTCACTAGTGGACACTCTCAACATTGATCACATAATAAATTAATAACTTCTCCTCATTTGTGCTACATATACTCTTGTTGGATGACAAACACCATTCATTGTGTAGGGCTACAAGAGCTCCCTCAAGCCGGAGTTAACAAGCGCCACAACATTCGGCATTCATATTTAAGTAACCTTTAGAGCATAATAGATCTTTGCAATTTAGACCGAGTACTAACATAGCATACACACTGTCACCATTACACTATGAAAGGGGGAATAGATCACATCAATACTATCATAGTAATAATTAACTCCATAACCTACAAGAGATTATGATCATAACCTACGCCAAGTACTTCACGATGCACACACTGTCACCTTTACACCATGAAGGAGGAATAGACTACTTTAATAACATCACAAGAGTAGCACATAGACTAGTAGTGATACAAAGCTCATCATATGGATCTCAATCATGCAAAGCAATTCATGAGATCATTGTATTGGAGTACAGAGAGAGAGATTAACCACATAGCTACCGGTAGAGCCCTTAGCACGTCCGTTGGGAACCCCAAGTGGAAGGTATGATGCGTATAGAAGCAAGTTTCCCTCAGTATGAAACCAAGGTTTAATCGAACCAGTAGGAGCCAAGAAGCACGTTGAAGGTTGATGGTGGCGAAATGTGATGCGGCGCAACAACAGGGATTCCGGCGCCAACGTGGAACCTGCACAACAAAACCAAAGTACTTTGCCCCAACGAAACAGTGAGGTTGTCAATCTCACCGGCTTGCTGTAACAAAGGATTAAACGTATCGAGTGGAAGATGTTTGCAAGAAAATAGTAAAACACAATTGCAGTAGATTGTATGCTATGTAAAGAATAGGACCGGGGTCCACAGTTCACTAGAGGTGTCTCTCCCATAAGATAAAAGCATGTTGGGTGAACAAATTACAGTCGGGCAATTGACAAATAGAGAAAGGCATAACAATGCATATACATGATATGATAAATATAGTGAGATTTAATTGGGCATTACGACAAAGTACATAGACCGCCATCCAACTGCATCTATGCCTAAAAAGTCCACCTTCAGGTTATCATCCGAACCCCATTCAGTATTAAGTTGCTAAGCAACAGACAATTGCATTAAGTATGGTGCGTAATGTAATCGACAACTACATCCTTAGACATAGAATCAATGTTTTATCCCTAGTGGCAACAACACATCACAACCTTAGAACTTTCTGTCACTGTCCCAGGTGTCAATGAAGGCATGAACCCACTATCGAGCATAAATACTCCCTCTTGGAGTTAAGAGTACAAACTTGGCCAGAGCCTCTACTAATAACGGAGAGCATGCAAGATCATAAACAACACATAAACAATAGATTGATAATCACCATAACATAGTATTCTCTATCCATCGGATCCCGACAAACACAACATATAGTATTACATATAGATGATCTTGATCATGTTAGGCAGCTCACAAGATCCAACAATGAAGCACAACAAGGAGAAGACGACCATCTAGCTACTGCTATGGACCCATAGTCCAGGGGTGAACTACTCACTCATCACTCCGGAGGCGATCATGGCGATGAAGAGTCCTCCGGAGATGAATCCCCTCTCCGGCAGGGTGCCGAGGCGATCTCCTGAATCCCCCGAGATGGGATTCGCGGCGGCGGCGTCTGGAAGGTTTTCGTATCGTGGCTCTCGTCTGGGGTTTCGCGACGGAGGCTATTTGTAGGCGGAAGGGTAGGTCAGGGGGCCACACGAGGGGGACAGGTGGCGCGGCCGGGCCTGGGCGCGCCGCCGTGGTCTGCCACCTCGTGGCCCCACTCGTTATCTCTTCGGTCTTCTGGAAGCTCCGTGCAAAAATAGGACCCTGGCGAAGATTTCGTCCAATTCCGAGAATATTTCCTTACTAGGATTTCTGAAACCAAAAACAGAAAACAGCAACTGGCTCTTCGGCATCTTGTTAATAGGTTAGTTCCAGAAAATGCATAAATATGACATATAATGTGCATAAAACATGTAGGTATCATCAATAAAGTGGCATGGAACATAAGAAATTATCGATACGTTGGAGACGTATCAGCATCCCCAAGCTTAGTTCTGCTCGTCCCGAGCAGGTAAAACGATAACAAAGATAATTTCTGAAGTGACATGCCATTATAATCTTGATCATACTATTTGTAAACATATGTAATGAATGCAGCGATCAAAACAAAGGTAATGACATGAGTAAACAAGTGAATCATATAGCAAAGACTTTTCATGAATAGTACTTAAAGACAAGCATCAATAAGTCTTGCATAAGAGTTAACTCATAAAGCAATAAATCAAAGTAAAGGTATTGAAGCAACACAAAGGAAGATGAAGTTTCAGCGGTTGCTTTCAACTTATAACATGTATATCTCATGGATATTGTCAACATAGAGTAGTATAACAAGTGCAATATGCAAGTATGTAGGAATCAATGCACAGTTCACACAAGTGTTTGCTTCTTAAGGTGGAGGGAGATAGGTAAACTGACTCAACAATAAAAGTAAAAGAATGGTCCTTCAAAGAGGAAAGCATCGATTGCTGTATTTGTGCTAGAGCTTTTATTTTGAAAACATGAAACAATTTTGTCAACGGTAGTAATAAAGCATATGAGTTATGTAAATTATATCTTACAAGTTGCAAGACTCATGCATAGTATACTAATAGTGCCCGCACCTTGTCCTACTTAGCTTGGACTACCGGATCTTTGCATGCCATGTTTCAACCAAGTGTCACAAAGGGGTACCTCCATGCCGCCTGTACAAAGGTCTAAGGAGAAAGCTCGCATTTTGGATTTCTCGCTTTTGATTATTCTCAACTTAGACATCCATACCGGGACAACATGGACAACAGATAATGGACTCCT
Source organism: Lolium multiflorum (assembly GCA_030979885.1). Classification (NCBI taxonomy): domain Eukaryota; kingdom Viridiplantae; phylum Streptophyta; class Magnoliopsida; order Poales; family Poaceae; genus Lolium; species Lolium multiflorum. The sequence goes on from CM061748.1 coordinate 219,254,040, forward strand.
CTTAAATGCATAAGCATGTAGCAATGATTATTATTCTCATATGAGATTGAGGATATATGTCCAAACTGAAACTTCCACCATGATTCATGGCTTTAGTTAGCGGCCCAATGTTCTTCTCTAACAATTTTGCATGCTCCAACCACTAAGGTGATAGATCCTTCAGACAAGACGGACATGCATAGCAACTCACATGATATTCAACAATAGTTGATGGCGTTCCCCAGAAGCATGGTTATCGCACAACAAGCAACTTAATAAAAGATAAAGTGCATAAGTACATATTCAATACTACGATAGTTTTTAAGGCTATTTTGTCCCATGAGCTATATATTGCAAAGGTGAATGATGGAATTTTAAAGGTAGCACTCAAGCAATTTACTTTGGAATGGCGGAGAAATACCATGTAGTAGGTAGGTATGGTGGACACAAATGGCATAGTAGTTGGCTCAAGGATTTTGGATGCATGAGAAGTATTCCCTCTCGATACAAGGTTTAGGCTAGCAAGGTTATTTGAAGCAAACTCAAGGATGAACCGGTGCAGCAAAACTCACATAAAAGACATATTGTAAACATTATAAGACTCTACACCGTCTTCCTTGTTGTTCAAAACTCAATACTAGATATTATCTAGACCTTAGAGAGACCAAATATGCAAATAAAATTTTAGCAAGCTCTATGTATTTCTTCATTAATGGGTGCAAAGTATATGATGCAAGAGCTTAAACATGAGCACAACAATTGCCAAGTATCACATTATCCAAGACATTTTTAGAATTACTACATGTAGCATTTTCCAATTCCAACCATATAACAATTTAACGAAGAAGAAACTTCGCCTTGAACATTATGAGTAAAGCCTAAGGACATATTTGTCCATATGCAACAGCGGAGCGTGTCTCTCTCCCACAAAGTGAATGCTAGGATCCATTTATTCAAACAAAAACAAAAACAAAAACAAACCGACGCTCCAAGTAAAGAACACAAGATGTGATTGAATAAAAATATAGTTTCAGGGGAGGAACCTGATGATGTTGTCGATGAAGAAGGGGATGCCTTGGGCATCCCCAAGCTTAGACGCTTGAGTATTCTTAAAATATGCAGGGGTGAACCACGGGGGCATCCCCAAGCTTAGAGCTTTCACTCCTCTTGATCATAGTATATCATACTCCTCTCTTGACCCTTGAAAACTTCCTTCACACCAAACTTCAAGCAAACTCATTAGAGGGTTAGTGCACAATTGATAATTCACATATTCAGAGGTGACACAATCATTATTTTCACTTCTGGACATTGCATAAAGCTACTGGACATTAATGGATCAAAGAAATGAATCCAACATAGCAAAAGAGGCAATGCGAAATAAAAGGCAGAATCTGTCAAAAACAGAACAGTCCGTAAAGACGAATTTAAAGCTGGCACCAGACTTGCTCAAATGGAAAAACTCAAAACTAATGAAAGTTGCGTACATATCTGAGGATCACGCTCGTAAATTGGCAGATTTTTTCGAATTTTCTACAGAGGCCTGTGCCCAGATTCGTGACAGACAGCAATGCTGTTTCTGCGCAGCGATCCCAAATATAACATCAACTTTGACATAGAAACTTTACTTGGCACAAAAACATGATAAGGAGAGGTTGCTACAGTAGTAAACAACTTCCAAGACTCAACAAAACAAAAATTGCTGTAGTAAAAACATGGGTTGTCTCCCATAAGCGCTTTTCTTTAACGCCTTTCAGCTAGGCGCAGAAAGTGCAAATCAAGTAACATCAAGAGTAGAAGCATCAACATCATAACTTGTTCTAATAATAGAATCAAAAGGCAACTTCATTCTCTTTCTAGGGAAGTGTTCCATACCTTTCTTGAGAGGAAATTGATATTTAATATTACCTTCCCTCATATCAATAACAGCACCAACGGTTCGAAGAAAAGGTCTTCCCAACACAATAGGACAAGATGCATTGCATTCGATATCCAAAACAACAAAATCAACGGGGACAAGGTTATTGTTAACCGTAATGTGCACATTATCAATCCTCCCCAAAGGTTTCTTTTTAACATTATCGGCAAGATTAACATCCAAATAACAATTCTTCAATGGTGGCAAGTCAAGCATATCATAAATCTTTTTAGGCATAACAGAAATACTTGCACCAAGATCACATAAAGCATTACATTCAAAGTCATTGAATTTCATTTTAATGATGGGCTCCCAACCATCTTCTAACTTTCTAGGAATAGAAGTTTCAAGTTTTAGTTTCTCTTCTCTAGCTTTTATGAGAGCATTTGTAATATGTTTTGTAAAGGCTAAATTTATAGCACTAGCATTAGGACTTTTAGCAAGTTTTTGCAAGAACTTTATAACTTCAGAGATGTGGCAATCATCAAAATCTAAATCATTATGAGCTACAGCAATGGGATCATTGTTCCCAAGGTTGGAAAAAATTTCAGCAGTTTTATCACAAGCAGTTTCAGCAGTTTTAGCAATTTCAGGCAGTTTTGTTCGCTTTGCACTAGGAGTAGAAACATTGCCAACACCAATTATTTTACCATTGATAGTAGGAGGTGCAGCAACATGTGAAGAATTAGCATTACTAGTGGTGGTAATAGTCCAAACTTTAGCTACATTATTCTCTTTAGCTAGTTTTTCATTTTCTTCTCTATCCCACCTAGCACGCAATTCAGCCATTAATCTTATATTCTCATTAATTCTAACTTGGATGGCATTTGCTGTAGTAGTAATCTTATTATCAATATCATTATTAGGCATAACTTTCAATTTTAAAAGATTAACATCAGAGGCAAGTCTATCAACTCTAGAAGCAATAGTATCAATTTTATCAAGCTTTTCCTCAACAGATTTGTTAAAAGCAGTTTGTGTACTAATAAATTCTTTAAGCATAGCTTCAAGACCAGAGGGTACACTCCTATTATTGTTGTAAGAATTCCCATAAGAATTACCATAACCATTACCATTAGCAGAAGGATATGGCCTATAGTTATTACCAGAGTTGTTCCTATAAGCATTGTTGTTGAAATTATTGTTTTTAATGAAATTCACATCAACATTTTCTTCTTGAGCAACCAATGAAGCTAAAGGAACATTATTTGGATCTACATTAGATCTACCATTCACAAGCATAGACATAATCACATCAATCTTATCACTCAAGGAAGAGGTTTCTTCAACAGAATTTACCTTCTTACCTTGTGGAGCTCTTTCCGTGTGCCATTCAGAGTAATTTATCATCATATCATCAAGAAGTTTTGTAGCCGCCCCCAATGTGATGGACATAAAGGTACCTCCAGCAGCTGAATCCAATAAATTCCGCGAAGAAAAATTTAGTCCTGCATAGAAGGTTTGGATGATCATCCAAGTAGTCAGTCCATGGGTTGGGCAATTCTTTACCAAAGTTTTCATTCTCTCCCATGCTTGAGCAACATGTTCAGTATCTAATTGCTTAAAATTCATTATGCTACTTCTCAAAGATATAATTTTAGCGGGAGGATAATATCTACCAATAAAAGCATCCTTGCATTTAGTCCATGAATCAATACTATTCTTAGGCAAAGATAGCAACCAATCTTTAGCTCTTCCTCTTAATGAGAAAGGAAACACTTTCAATTTAATAATATCACCATCTACATCCTTATACTTTTGCATTTCACAAAGTTCAACAAAATTATTGAGATGGGCAGCAGCATCATCAGAACTAACACCAGAAAATTGATCTCTCATAACCAAGTTCAGTAAAGCAGGTTTAATTTCAAAGAATTCTGCTGTAGTAGCAGGTGGAGCAATAGGTGTGCATAGGAAATCATTATTATTTGCATTTGTGAAGTCACACAACTTAGTATTTTCAGGGGTATTCATTTTAGCAACAGTAAATAAAACAAACTAGATAAAGTAAATGCAAGTAACTAATTTTTTTGTGTTTTTGATATAGAGAGCAAGACAATAAATAAAGTAAAACTAGCAACTAATTTTGTGTGTGTTTTGTTTAGGTGCAGCAAACAAAGTAGTAAATAAAATAAAGCAAGACAAAAACAAAGTAAAGAGATTGAGAAGTGGAGACTCCCCTTGCAGCGTGTCTTGATCTCCCCGGCAACGGCGCCAGAAATTTAGCTTGATACGCGTAGATGCACACGTCCGTTGGGAACCCCAAGTGGAAGGTATGATGCGTATAGAAGCAAGTTTCCCTCAGTATGAAACCAAGGTTTAATCGAACCAGTAGGAGCCAAGAAGCACGTTGAAGGTTGATGGTGGCGAAATGTGATGCGGCGCAACAACAGGGATTCCGGCGCCAACGTGGAATCTGCACAACAAAACCAAAGTACTTTGCCCCAACGAAACAGTGAGGTTGTCAATCTCACCGGCTTGCTGTAACAAAGGATTAAACGTATCGAGTGGAAGATGTTTGCAAGAAAATAGTAAAACACAATTGCAGTAGATTGTATGCTATGTAAAGAATAGGACCGGGGTCCACAGTTCACTAGAGGTGTCTCTCCCATAAGATAAAAGCATGTTGGGTGAACAAATTACAGTCGGGCAATTGACAAATAGAGAAAGGCATAACAATGCATATACATGATATGATAAATATAGTGAGATTTAATTGGGCATTACGACAAAGTACATAGACCGCCATCCAACTGCATCTATGCCTAAAAAGTCCACCTTCAGGTTATCATCCGAACCCCATTCAGTATTAAGTTGCTAAGCAACAGACAATTGCATTAAGTATGGTGCGTAATGTAATCGACAACTACATCCTTAGACATAGAATCAATGTTTTATCCCTAGTGGCAACAGCACATCACAACCTTAGAACTTTGTCACTGTCCCAGGTGTCAATGAAGGCATGAACCCACTATCGAGCATAAATACTCCCTCTTGGAGTTAAGAGTACAAACTTGGCCAGAGCCTCTACTAATAACGGAGAGCATGCAAGATCATAAACAACACATAAACAATAGATTGATAATCACCATAACATAGTATTCTCTATCCATCGGATCCCGACAAACACAACATATAGTATTACATATAGATGATCTTGATCATGTTAGGCAGCTCACAAGATCCAACAATGAAGCACAACAAGGAGAAGACGACCATCTAGCTACTGCTATGGACCCATAGTCCAGGGGTGAACTACTCACTCATCACTCCGGAGGCGATCATGGCGATGAAGAGTCCTCCGGGAGATGAATCCCCTCTCCGGCAGGGTGCCGGAGGCGATCTCTGAATCCCCGAGATGGGATTCGGCGGCGGCGTCTCTGGAAGGTTTTCCGTATCGTGGCTCTCGGTACTGGGGGTTTCGTGACGGAGGCTATTTGTAGGCGGAAGGGTAGGTCAGGGGGGCCACACGAGGGCCCCACACAGGTGGCGCGGCCAGGGCCTGGGCCGCGCCGCCCTATGGTGTCGGCGCCTCGTGGCCCCACTTCGTTATCTCTTCGGTCTTCTGGAAGCTCCGTGCAAAAATAGGACCCTGGGCGAAGATTTCGTCCAATTCCGAGAATATTTCCTTACTAGGATTTCTGAAACCAAAAACAGCAGAAAACAGCAACTGGCTCTTCGGCATCTTGTTAATAGGTTAGTTCCAGAAAATGCATAAATATGACATATAATGTGCATAAAACATGTAGGTATCATCAATAAAGTGGCATGGAACATAAGAAATTATCGATACGTTGGAGACGTATCAACAGCCCTTAGCCTCGGGGGAGAACTACTCCCTCCTCATCATAGGAGACAGCAGCGTTGATGGAGATGACGGTGGTGTCGATGGAGATGCCTTCCGGGGGCACTTCCCCGTCCCGGCGGCATGCCGGAACAGAGACTTCTGTCCCCGAATCTTGGCTTCGCGATGGCGGCGGCTCGGAACTTTCTCGTATCTTGGTTTTCGTCTCGAAGATTTAGGTCACGAGGGATCTTATAGGCGAAGAGTCGGGAAGAGGACCTGGGGGACCCACACACCGGGCGCCCCCTGGCCGCGCCACCCATGTGTGGTGGCCCTGGCCCCTCCTCCGGCCCTCTCGGTGTTCTGGAGCTTCGTGGAACTATAAGATTTGGCGTTGATTTCGTCCAATTCGAGAATATTTCCTTACTAGGATTCCTGAAACCAAAAACAGCAGAAAACAGGAACTGGCACTTGGCATCTCGTCAATAGGTTAGTTCCGAAAAATGCATCAAAACGATATAAAGTGTGAACAAAACATGTAGGTATTGTCATAAAACTAGCATGGAACATCAGAAATTATAGATACGTTGGAGACGTATCAAGCATCCCCAAGCTTAGTTCCTACTCGCCCTCGAGTAGGTAAACGATAACAACAAATAATTTCTGAAGTGACATGCTACCATCATAATCTTGATCAACATTATTGTAAAGCATATGAGATGAATGGAGTGATTCAAAGCAATGATCTATAGTTTGCTAACAAATAGATAACATATAGCAAAACTTTTCATGAATAGTACTTTCAAGACAAGCATCAAAAAGTCTTGCATAAGAGTTAACTCATAAAGCAATAAATTCAAAGTAAAGGCATCGAAGCAACACAAAGGAAGATATAAGTTTCAGCAGTTGCTTTCAACTTTCAACATGCATATCTCATGGATAATTGTCAACACAGAGTAATATGATGAATGCAAATAAGCAAGTATGTAAGAATCAATGCACAGTTGACACAAGTGTTTGCTTCTAAGATGGAAGGAAGTAGGTAAACTGACTCAACATAAAGTAAAAGAAAGGCCCTTCGCAGAGGGAAGCAGGGATTAAATCATGTGCTAGAGCTTTTCAAGTTTTGAAATCATATAGAGAGCATAAAAGTAAAGTTTTGAGAGGTGTTTGTTGTTGTCAACGAATGGTAGCGGGTACTCTAACTACCTTATCAACCAGACTTTCAAGAGCGGCTCCCATGAAGGACGTTATCTCTACCAGCAAGGTAGATCATCCCTCTTCTCTTTTGTTTACACATGTACTTTAGTTTTATTTATTAGATGACACTCCTCCCAACCTTTTGCTTACACAAGCCATGGCTAACCGAATCCTCGGGTGCCTTCCAACATTCACATACCATGGAGGAGTGTCTATTTGCAAATTTAAGTTGCTTACTGATAGATCAGGGCAAAACATGTGAAGAGAATTATTAATGCAAGTTAATTAATTGGGGCTGGGAACCCCATTGCCAGCTCTTTTTGCAAAATTATTGGATAAGCGGATGAGCCACTAGTCCATTGTGAAAGTCTGTCAGAAGTAAATGACAAGATCGAAAGATAAAACACCACATACTTCCTCATGAGCTATAAAACATTGACACAAATAAGAGATAATAGCTTTTGAATTGTTTAAAGGTAGCACATGAAGTATTTACTTGGAATGGCAGGAAATACCACATAGTAGGTAGATATGGTGGACACAAATGGCATAGGTTTTGGCTCAAGGTTTTGGATGCACGAGAAGTATTTCCTCTCAGTACAAGGCTTTGGCTAGCAAGGTTGTTTGAAGCAAACACAAGTATGAACCGGTACAACAAAACTTACATAAGAACATATTGCAAGCATTATAAGACTCTACACTGTCTTCCTTGTTGCTCAAACACTTTTACCAGAAAATATCTAGACCTTAGAGAGACCAATCATGCAAACCAAATTTCAACAAGCTCTACAGTAGTTCTCCACTACTAGATTTAAACTACATGATGCAAGAGCTTAAACATGATTTATGAGAGCTCAAAACAATTGCCAAGTATCAAGTTATTCAAAACCATATGAAGCATTTTCTGATTCCAACCAAATAGCAACAAGTGAAGCGATCAACTTTCGCCCTTGAACATTAAAAGTAAGAATGAAGAACACTAGTGTTCATATGAAAAAGCGGAGCGTGTCTCTCTCCCACATGAGCATGAATTTATTCAGAGAATGAAAATAACAAAACGAAAATAAAAGCACACAGACGCTCCAAGTAAAGTACATAAGATGTGACGGAATAAAAATATAGTTTCACTAGAAGTGACCTGATAAGTTGTCGATGAAGAAGGGGATGTCTTGGGCATCCCCAAGCTTAGATGCTTGAGTCTTCTTAAAATATGCAGGGATGAACCACGGGGGCATCCCCAAGCTTAGACTTTTCACTCTTCTTGATCATAGTATATCATCCTCTTCTCTTGACCCTTGAAAACTTCCTCCACACCAAACTTCAAGCAAACTCATTAGAGGGTTAGTGCATAATAAAAATTCACATGTTCAGAGGTGACACAATCATTCTTAACACTTCTGGACATTGCACAAAGCTTCTGAAAGTTAATGGAACAAAGAAACTCATTCAACATAGCAAAAGCGGCAATGCAAAATAAAAGGCAGAATCTGTCAAAACAGAACAGTCCGTAAAGACGAATTTTACAGAGGCACTTAACTTGCTCAGATGGAAAAACTCAAAACTAATGAAAGTTGCGTACATATCTGAGGATCACGCACGTAAATTGGCAGATTTTTTTGATTTTCCTACAGAGAGTTCTGCGCAAATTCGTGACAGACAGCAATGCTGTTTCTGCGCAGCAATCCAAATCTAGCATCAACTTTACCATAGAGACTTTACTTGGCACAAAAAACATGATAAGGAGAGGTTGCTACAGTAGTAACAACTTCCAAGACACAACAAAACAGTAGCAAAATAAACACATGGGTTATCTCCCAAGAAGTTCTTTCTTTATAGCCATTAAGATGGGCTCAGTAATTTTAATGATGCTCTCGCAAGAAATAAGAGTTGAAGCAAAAGAGAGCATCAAGAAGCAAATTCAAAACACATTTAAGCCTAACCCACTTCCTATGAAAAGGAATCTTGTACACAAATAAATTCATGAAGAACAAAGTGGCAAGCATAGAAAAGCAACACAAGTGCAATTTCAAGATTCTCAACATAAAGAGGGGAAACTTAATATGATTTTGGCCAAATCAGGAGATGGGCCGTAAGTGAAGATGGGCTTGAAGGACGTACACGTGGAGCATCTTCGAAGCGGCCTTGCGCTAAGAGTTTGGGCTTAACTGCCCGTGTATCTGTAATATAGTAGATCGTATCGTGTTTAGATTAACAGATAGAGTCTGGCCCGTGCACGGTTAGGTGCACGCCTCAATTAGAAAGTCCCTTGGACTATAAATATGTATCTAGGGTTATCGGAAAAGGAGGACAATCATCGTTCAACCAACACAAATCAGGCGCATCGCCACGTCTCCAACGTATCGATAATTTCTTATGTTCCATGCTACTTTATTGATGATACCTACATGTTTTATGCACACTTTATGTCATATTCGTGCATTTTCTGGAACTAACCTATTAACAAGATGCCGAAGTGCCAGTTCTGTTTTCTGCTATTTTTGGTTTCAGAAATCCTAGTAACGAAATATTCTCGGAATTGGACGAAATCAACGCCCAGGTTCCTATTTTGCCCGGAAGCATCCAGAACACCCGAGAGCCGCCAGAGGGGGGCCCTGTGGGCCCCAGACGATAGGGTGCGCGGCCAGGGCGGCCGCGCCCCTATGGTGTCGTCGCCCCTTCGCCCCTCCGACTCTGCCCTTTCGCCTATATAAAGCCCCTGCATCGAAAACCCTTACGGAGGAAGCCACGGTACGCGAAACCTTCCGAGCCGCCGCCATCGCGAAGCCAAGATCTGGGGGACAGGAGTCTCTGTTCCGGCACCCGCCGGACGGGGAAGTGCCCCCGGAAGGCTTCTCCATCGACACCGCTGCCATCTCCACCGCCATCTTCATCACCGCTGCTGCTCCCATGAGGAGGGAGTAGTTCTCCATCGAGGCTCGGGGCTGTACCGGTAGCTATGTGGTTAATCTCTCTCCTATGTACTTCAATACAATGATCTCATGAGCTGCCTTACATGATTGAGATTCATATGAGTTTTGTATCACTATTCATCTATGTGCTACTCTAGTGATGTTATTAAAGTACTCTATTCCTCCTCCACGTGTGTAAAGGTGACAGTGTGTGCACCGTGTGAGTACTTGGCGTAGGCTATGATCATGATCTCTTGTAGATTGCGAAGTTAACTATTGCTATGATAATATTGATGTGATCTATTCCTCCTACATATGCATGAAGGTGACAGTGTGCATGCTATGCTAGTACTTGGTTTAGTCTTTTGATCTATCTTACACTAAAGGTTACTAAAATATGAGCATTATTGTGGAGCTTGTTAACTCCGGCATTGAGGGTTCGTGTAATCCTACGCAATGTGTTCATCATCCAACAAGAGTGTAGAGTATGCATTTATCTATTCTGTTATGTGATCAATGTTGAGAGTGTCCACTAGTGAAAGTCTAATCCCTAGGCCTTGTTCCTAAATACTGCTATCGCTGCTTGTTACTGTTTTACTGCGTTACTACTGCTGCGTTACTACTGCATGTTTACTTCCTGCAATATTACTACCATCAACTGCACGCCAGCGAGCTATTTTCTGGCGCCGTACTACGCTCATATTCATTCATACCACTTGTATTTCACTATCTCTTCGCCGAACTAGTGCACCTATTAGGTGTGTTGGGGACACAAGAGACTTCTTGCTTTGTGGTTGCAGGGTTGCATGAGAGGGATATCTTTGACCTCTTCCTCCCTGAGTTCGATAAACCTTGGGTAATCCACTTAAGGGAAACTTGCTGCTGTTCTACAAACCTCTGCTCTTGGAGGCCCAACACTGTCTACAAGAATAGAAGCACCCGTAGACATCAAGCACTTTTCTGGCGCCGTTGCCGGGGAGGGAAGGTAAACGGCACTCACACATTGGCAAGCCCGGCAACTAAGCACTTTTCCTCCCTCGTCAACTACGCGCCAAGCACTTTTCTGGCGCCGTTGCCGGGGAGGAAAGGTAAAAGGCACTCATACTTCGGTTCCAGGTAACAGTACTTTTCTGGCGCCATTGTGTGTGTGCTCGAAGCTATTTCCTTTAGACTCTGCAATTGCGACATTTGGTTTCTTGTTTACACTAGTTAGGCATAATGGACAACAATGAGCTTCTTATTCTATTTCCTGATTTAAGACATGGATGGTTTGATGCGAAAATTAAAAAACCCATGGAACATATTAATATGAATGCTTTGAACACTATTGTTGCTAATGCTATGGAAAATTCTAAGCTTGGGGAAGCTGGCTTTGATGAGCATGATATTTTTAGTCCCCCAAGCATTGAGGAGAAAATTTACTTTGATGATACTTTGCCTCCCATTTATGATGATTATAATGATAGTAGTCTTTTGTTACCACCTGTTATGGAGGATAAATTTGATTATGATTACAATATACCTCCTATATTTGATAGCTACTTTGTTGAATTTGCTCCCACTACAATTAATAAGAATGACTATGCTTATGTTGGGAGTAGTAATTATTTTATGCATGAGACTCATGATAAGAATGCTTTATGTGATAGTTATATTGTTGAGTTTGCTCATGTTGCTACTGAAAGTTATTATGAGAGAGGAAAATATGGTTGTAAAAATTTTCATGTTACTAAAACACCTCTCTATGTGCTGAAATTTTTGAAGCTACACTTGTTTTATCTTCCTATGCTTGTTACTTTGCTCTTCATGAACTTGTTTATTTACAAGATTCCTATGCATAGGAAGCATGTTAGACTTAAATGTGTTTTGAATTTGCCTCTTGATGCTCTCTTTTGCTTCAACTTCTATTTCTTGCGAGTGCATCATTAAAACTGCTGAGCCCATCTTAATGGCTATAAAGAAAGAACTTCTTGGGAGATAACCCATGTGTTTATTTTACTACAGCAATTTTTGTTTTGTTGAGTCTTGGAAGTTGTTTACTACTGTAGCAACCTCTCCTTATCATGTTTTTGTGCCAAGTAAAGTTTCTATGTCAAAGTTGATGTTATATTTGGGATCGCTGCGCAGAAACAGCATTGCTGTCTGTCACGAATCTGGGCACAGGCCTCTGTAGAAAATTCGAAAAAATCTGCCAATTTACGAGCGTGATCCTCAGATATATACGCAACTTTCATTAGTTTTGAGTTTTTCCATTTGAGCAAGTCTGGTGCCAGCTTTAAATTCGTCTTTACGGACTGTTCTGTTTTTGACAGATTCTGCCTTTTATTTCGCATTGCCTCTTTTGCTATGTTGGATTTATTTCTTTGATCCATTAATGTCCAGTAGCTTTATGCAATGTCCAGAAGTGAAAAGAATGTTTGTGTCACCTCTGAACATGTGAATTTTTGATTATGCACTAACCCTCTAATGAGTTTGCTTGAAGTTTGGTGTGAAGGAAGTTTTCAAGGGTCAATAGAAGAGGGTGATATAATGTGATCGAGAAGAGTGAAAGGTCTAAGCTTGGGGATGCCCCGGTGGTTCATCCCTGCATATTTTAAGAAGACTCAAGCATCTAAGCTTGGGGATGCCCAAGGCATCCCCTTCTTCATCGACAACTTATCAGGTTTCTTCTAGTGAAACTATATTTTTATTCGGTCACATCTTATGTACTTTACTTGGAGCGTCTGTGTGCTTTTATTTTTGTTTTTGTTTTGTTATCTTAGTTCTCTGAATAAGTTCATCCTTGTGTGGGAGAGAGACACGCTCCGCTGGTTCGTATGAACACATGTGTTCTTAGCTCATAATATTCATGGCGAAGTTTCCTCTTCGTTAAATTGTTATATGGTTGGAATTGGAAAATGCTACATGTAGTAATTGGTAAAATGTCTTGGATAATGTGATACTTGGCAATTGTTGTGCTCATGTTTAAGCTCTTGCATCATATGCTTTGCACCCATTAATGAAGAAATACATAGAGCTTGCTAAAATTTGATTTGCATATTTGGTCTCTCTAAGGTCTAGATAATATCTAGTATTGAGTTTTGAACAACAAGGAAGACGGTGTAGAGTCTTATAATGTTTACAATATGTCTTTTATGTGAGTTTTGCTGCACCGGTTCATCCTTGAGTTTGCTTCAAATAACCTTGCTAGCCTAAACCTTGTATCGAGAGGGAATACTTCTCATGCATCCAAAATCCTTGAGCCAACCACTATGCCATTTGTGTCCACCATACCTACCTACTACATGGTATTTCTCCGCCATTCCAAAGTAAATTGCTTGAGTGCTACCTTTAAACAATTCAAAAGTTATTACCTCTTATTTGTGTCAATGTTTTATAGCTCATGAGGAAGTATGTGGTGTTTATCTTTCAATCTTGTTGGGCAACTTTCACCAATGGACTAGTGGCTTCATCCGCTTATCCAATAATTTTGCAAAAAGAGCTGGCAATGGGATTCCCAGTCCCAAATTAATTAACAAAAATAGACACTCCTCCATGGTATGTGATTGTTGGACGGCACCCGAAGGATTCGGTTAGCCATGGCTTGAGAAAGCAAAGGTGGGGAGGAGTGTCATCATAATAAAACTAAAATAAAAGGCACTCCTTCATGGTATGAGATTGTTGGCAGGCACCCGAGGATTCGGTTAGCCATGGTTTGTGAAAGAAAGGTTGGAAGGAGTGCCACCCAAAAATAAAATAAAATGGGAGCCGCTCTTTGAAGGTTTGTCTGATAAGGTAGTTAGAGTACCCATTACCATTCGTTGACAACAACAAACACCTCTCAAAACTTTACTTTTATACTCTCTTGATGTTTTCAAAATAAAAGCTCTAGCACAAATATAGCAATCAATGCTTTCCTCTTTGAAGGACCTTTCTTTTACTTTTATGTTGAGTCAGTTCACCTATTTCTCTCCACCTCAAGAAGCAAACACTTGTGTGAACTGTGCATTGATTCCTACATATTTGCATATTGCACTTGTTATATTACTTTATGTTGACAATATCCATGAGATATACATGTTATAAGTTGAAAGCAACCGCTGAAACTTAATCTTCCTTTGTGTTGCTTCAATACCTTTACTTTGAATTATTGCTTTATGAGTTAACTCTTATGCAAGACTTATTGATGCTTGTCTTGAAGTACTATTCATGAAAAGTCTTTGCTTTATGATTCACTTGTTTACTCATGTCATTACCATTGTTTTGATCGCTGCATTCATTACATATGCTTACAATAGTATGATCAAGGTTATGATGGCATGTCACTTCAGAAATTATCTTTGTTATCGTTTTACCTGCTCGGGACGAGCAGAACTAAGCTTGGGGATGCTGATACGTCTCCAACGTATCGATAATTTCTTATGTTCCATGCTACTTTATTGATGATACCTACATGTTTTATGCACACTTTATGTCATATTCGTGCATTTTCTGGAACTAACCTATTAACAAGATGCCGAAGTGCAGTTCCTGCTGTTTTTGGTTTCAGAAATCCTAGTAACGAAATATTCTCGGAATTGGACGAAATCAACGCCAGGTTCCTATTTTGCCCGGAAGCATCCAGAACACCCGAGAGCCGCCAGAGGGGGGCCCTGTGGGCCCCAGATGATAGGGTGGCGCGGCCTGGGCCTGGCCGCGCCCCCCTATGGTGTCGTCGCCCCTTCGCCCTCCGACGCTGCCCTTTCGCCTATATAAAGCCCCTGCATCGAAAACCCTTACGGAGGAAGCCACGGTACGCGAAACCTTCCAGAGCCGCCGCCATCGCGAAGCCAAGATCTGGGGGACAGGAGTCTCTGTTCCGGCACCCGCCGGACGGGGAAGTGCCCCCGGAAGGCTTCTCCATCGACACCGCTGCCATCTCCACCGCCATCTTCATCACCGCTGCTGCTCCCATGAGGAGGGAGTAGTTCTCCATCGAGGCTCGGGGCTGTACCGGTAGCTATGTGGTTAATCTCTCTCCTATGTACTTCAATACAATGATCTCATGAGCTGCCTTACATGATTGAGATTCATATGAGTTTTGTATCACTATTCATCTATGTGCTACTCTAGTGATGTTATTAAAGTACTCTATTCCTCCTCCACGTGTGTAAAGGTGACAGTGTGTGCACCGTGTGAGTACTTGGCGTAGGCTATGATCATGATCTCTTGTAGATTGCGAAGTTAACTATTGCTATGATAATATTGATGTGATCTATTCCTCCTACATATGCATGAAGGTGACAGTGTGCATGCTATGCTAGTACTTGGTTTAGTCTTTTGATCTATCTTACACTAAAGGTTACTAAAATATGAGCATTATTGTGGAGCTTGTTAACTCCGGCATTGAGGGTTCGTGTAATCCTACGCAATGTGTTCATCATCCAACAAGAGTGTAGAGTATGCATTTATCTATTCTGTTATGTGATCAATGTTGAGAGTGTCCACTAGTGAAAGTCTAATCCCTAGGCCTTGTTCCTAAATACTGCTATCGCTGCTTGTTTACTGTTTTACTGCGTTACTACTGCTGCGTTACTACTGCATGTTTACTTCCTGCAATATTACTACCATCAACTGCACGCCAGCAAGCTATTTTCTGGCGCCGTACTACTGCTCATATTCATTCATACCACTTGTATTTCACTATCTCTTCGCCGAACTAGTGCACCTATTAGGTGTGTTGGGGACACAAGAGACTTCTTGCTTTGTGGTTGCAGGGTTGCATGAGAGGGATATCTTTGACCTCTTCCTCCCTGAGTTCGATAAACCTTGGGTAATCCACTTAAGGGAAACTTGCTGCTGTTCTACAAACCTCTGCTCTTGGAGGCCCAACACTGTCTACAAGAATAGAACACAAATCAGGCGCATCGCCACCCCTTTCTTCGAGGGTTTCTCCCGGGTAAGCACCATGCTGCCTAGATCGCATCTAGCGATCTAGGCAGTATACGTTTATTCGTCAACCTTGTACTGCTCGTGCTGAAGCCTTGTTGATGGCGAGCAGTACTATTTATCCTTAGGTGTTTAGGGGCTTGCATTGATGCTTTCACGTGCATATCTGCGTGGCAATGCCGTCCCTCGACACCTAGCTGCCCTTACACCTATCCAGGTGTAAGGGCAGCATCTTGCTTGTTCGTTACTTAGTAGATCCGATCCGTTATAGTTGCTCCTTGCTCCGCAAGGATTAGTTTAATATCTGCATAGTTAGGCCTTATGCTGGGGTCGGACGATCCGGTAGTGCGTTAGATGTTGTTTACCGTCCCTGCAAGGGATGTTCCGGGAATCAACGTTATGTTGGTTTTTAGGCCTCTCGTAGGGGTAGTTTGCATCATCTTCCGTAGCTGCTAGGCCCGATCACACGTAGGACGTTCCGGTTATGCGGTGAAAACCCTAAACTGTCGTGGATCGGTTTAGCTTTGTTTTGATCAAGCAGGATCCCCATGTCATTGCAAATCCAACGTGAACCATGGGGCGATCGGCTCTTTGAGCCGATCCACAGGGCAACCTGAGAGCCGATAGGGCTCGTATTTAATGTTTACGTGTCTACCATGCAGGAACAATCGAAGCACTCTAACACCTTCCTGATCGGGTCTAGGTCAGGTGGCACGCCCTAGCAACCGCCAGGACGTGGCTGGAAGATTTGCGGGACGACGCGAGGTGCCAGGGTCCACTAAGCGGCCTTGGGAGCCTCCCGGCTCTTCGTGTTGCTTAGCCATTGCCCGTCGGTGGGTTTTGGAGGGTAACACATTCTGGCACGCCCGGTGGGACATCTTCTGCAACATCCACGTCAACACCGACATCCGAGATGGCGAGAGACCAGATCACATACGAGGATCTTCCTCCTGATCATAAGAAGAAGTACGATGAGCTGAAGGCCATCGTTGAAGCCGAACTCATCGGCTCCTTTGAGAAGACCCGTTCGCACGGCATCAGCTCAAAGGAAACACGTGTCCGTCGCATGGCGTCAACACAGATCTCAGCCACTCCATAAGGGAGCCAGGGTTCTCCTTTAGTGTCAACATGGCCAGGCTGGTGACGCCATGGCGCGGACAAAGCAGAGAGCAGCCACTCTCGTGGCAAAGATAAAGAGGAGGCCGTTCCACGCGACCGGCCCCAAGATGATGATAGACGGTACCTAACCGAGGAGGAGGTGAGAAGCATACGGTATCAGCGCCCACTCTCCGTGCATCTCCTCAACAAATATGAGCAGCAGTACGACCGACGTCGGCGCTACGACGAAGACGATGAAAGATATCGTGGTCTGATGCAGACAGGAGGTATCGTCGCACGACAGGGAACAACGACGGGTACGAACGCCACGCTAGAGGAAGGTCAAGGGAGCAAGACACGTGGATAAGCAGAACTGTCCTTCTTCAAACATTGCTGGGATTCATGAATGAGCCGATTGCCAACAATTGAGAATTGCCCAGAATGCAAACAACAAAGGAGGAGGACAAACGAAGTTTCAGTGTTCGAGCGTCTAGGACCTCTCCCACCTCAGAACAAACGAGCTGAGTCATCTCAAGAAGAAGACTTCGAGGAGTCAGATGGAGAATAAGATGGGTGATACGTCTCCAACGTATCGATAATTTCTTATGTTCCATGCTACTTTATTGATGATACCTACATGTTTTATGCACATTATATGTCATATTTATGCATTTTCTGGAACTAACCTATTAACAAGATGCCGAAGAGCCAGTTGCTGTTTTCTGCTGTTTTTGGTTTCAGAAATCCTAGTAAGGAAATATTCTCGGAATTGGACGAAACTTTCGCCCAGGGTCCTATTTTTGCACGAAGCTTCCAGAAGACCGAAGAGATAACGAAGTGGGGCCACGAGGCAGCCAGGGGACAGGGCGGCGCGGCCCAGGCCCTGGCCGCGCGGCCCTACCCCCTGGGCACCTCGTGTGGCCCCCCGCGTTGACCTTCCGCCTACTTAAAGTCTCCGTCGCGAAACCCCCAGTACCGAGAGCCACGATACGGAAAACCTTCCAGAGACGCCGCCGCCGCGAATCCCATCTCGGGGGATTCAGGAGATCGCCTCCGGCACCCTGCCGGAGAGGGGATTCATCTCCCGGAGGACTCTTCACCGCCATGGTCGCCTCCGGAGTGATGAGTGAGTAGTTCACCCCTGGACCATGGGTCCATAGCAGTAGCTAGATGGTCGTCTTCTCCTCGTTGTGCTTCATTGTTGGATCTTGTGAGCTGCCTAACATGATCAAGATCATCTATCTGTAATTCTATATGTTGTGTTTGTCGGGATCCGATGGATAGAGAGTACTATGATTATGGTGATTATCAATCTATTGTTTATGTGTTGTTTATGATCTTGCATGCTCTCCGTTATTAGTAGAGGCTCTGGCCAAGTTTTTGCTCTTAACTCCAAGAGGGAGTATTTATGCTCGATAGTGGGTTCATGCCTTCATTGACACCTGGGACAGTGACAGAAAGTTCTAAGGTTGTGATGTGCTGTTGCCACTAGGGATAAAACATTGATTCTATGTCTAAGGATGTAGTTGTCGATTACATTACGCACCATACTTAATGCAATTGTCTGTTGCTTTGCAACTTAATACTGAATGGGGTTCGGATGATAACCTGAAGGTGGACTTTTCTACGGCCTCCTTTCCTGTAGACAGTGTTGGGCCTCCAAGTGCAGAGGTTTGTAGAACAGCAGCAAGTTTCCCTTAAGTGGATCACCCAAGGTTTATCGAACTCAGGGAGGAAGAGGTCAAAGATATCCCTCTCATGCAACCCTGCAACCACAAAGCAAGAAGTCTCTTGTGTCCCCAACACACCTAATAGGTGCACTAGTTCGGCGAAGAGATAGTGAAATACAGGTGGTATGAATATATATGAGCAGTAGCAACGGTGCCAGAAAATAGCTTGCTGGCGTGTAGTTGATGGTGGTAGTATTGCAGCAGTAGTAACGCAGTAAAACAGTAAACAAGCAGTAGTAACGCAGCAGTATTTAGGAACAAGGCCTAGGGATTACACTTTCACTAGTGGACACTCTCAACATTGATCACATAACAGAATAGATAAATGCATACTCTACACTTTTGTTGGATGATGAACACATTGCGTAGGATTACACGAACCCTCAATGCCGGAGTTAACAAGCTCCACAATAATGCTCATATTTTAGTAACCTTTAGTGTAAGATAGATCAAAAGACTAAACCAAGTACTAGCATAGCATGCACACTGTCACCTTCATGCATATGTAGGAGGAATAGATCACATCAATATTATCATAGCAATAGTTAACTTCGCAATCTACAAGAGATCATGATCATAGCATAAACCAAGTACTAACACGGTGCACGCACTGCCACCTTTGCACACATGCAGGAGGAATAAAACTACTTTAATAACACATCACTAGAGTAGCACATAGATAAATTGTGATACAAACACATTGCAATCATCAAGAGATATAAATAAGCACTTCACTACGCTCTTCAACAGTGAATAAGTACTTCGTGAAATATAGCCTAAGAGACCCACACGGTGCACACACTGTCACCTTTACACACGTGGGACAAGGAGTCTCCGGAGATCACATAAGTAAAACCCACTTGACTAGCATAATGACATCTAGATTACAAGCATCATCATATGAATCTCAATCATGTAAGGCAGCTCATGAGATTATTGTATTGAACTACATAGGAGAGAGATGAACCACATAGCTACCGGTACAGCCCCGAGCCTCGATGGAGAACTACTCCCTCCTCATGGGAGCAGCAGCGGTGATGAAGATGGCGGTGGAGATGGCAGCGGTGTCGATGGAGAAGCCTTCCGGGGGCACTTCCCCGTCCCCGGCGTGCCGGCAGAGACTTGGAGATCTTGGCTTCGCGATGACGGCGGCTCTGGAAGGTTTCTCGTACCGTGGCTTCCTCCGTAAGGGTTTTCGATGCAGGGGCTTTATATAGGCGAAGAGGCGGCGCAGGAGGGTCAACGAGGCGACGAGACCATAGGGTGGCGCGGCCAGGGCCTGGGCCGCGCCACCATGTCATCTGGGCCCACCAGGGCCCCCCTCTGGCGGCTCTCGGGTGTTCTGGATGCTTCCGGGCAAAATAGGAACCTGGGAGGTGATTTCGTCCAATTCCGAGAATATTTCGTTACTAGGATTTCTGAAACCAAAAACAGCAGAAAACAGGAACTGGCACTTCGGCATCTTGTTAATAGGTTAGTTCCAGAAAATGCATAAATATGACATATAATGTGTATAAAACATGTAGGTATCATCAATAAAGTAGCATGGAACATAAGAAATTATCGATACGTTGGAGACGTATCAGCATCCCCAAGCTTAGTTCTGCTCGTCCCGAGCAGGTAAAACGATAACAAAGATAATTTCTTAAGTGACATGCCATCATAACCTTGATCATACTATTGTAAGCATATGTAATGAATGCAGCGATCAAAACAATGGTAATGACATGAGTAAACAACTGAATCATAAAGCAAAGACTTTTCATGAATAGTACTTCAAGACAAGCATCAATAAGTCTTGCATAAAAGTTAACTCATAAAGCAATAAATCAAAGTAAAGGTATTGAAGCAACACAAAGGAAGATTAAGTTTCAGCGGTTGCTTTCAACTTATAACATGTATATCTCATGGATATTGTCAACATAAAGTAATATAACAAGTGCAATATGCAAGTATGTAGGAATCAATGCACAGTTCACACAAGTGTTTGCTTCTTAGGTGGAAGGAGATAGGTAAACTGACTCAACAATAAAAGTAAAAGAATGGTCCTTCAAAGAGGAAAGCATCGATTGCTGTATTTGTGCTAGAGCTTTTATTTTGAAAACATGAAACAATTTTGTCAACGGTAGTAATAAAGCATATGAGTTATGAAAATTATATCTTACAAGTTGCAAGCCTCACGCATAGTATACTAATAGTGCCCGCACCTCGTCCTACTTAACTTGGACTACCGGATCTTTGCATGCCATGTTTCAACCAAGTGTCACAAAGGGGTACCTCCATGCCGCCTGTACAAAGGTCTAAGGAGAATGCTCGCATTTCGGATTTCTCGCTTTTGATTATTCTCAACTTAGACATCCATACCGGGACAACATGGACAACAGATAATGGACTCCTCTTAAATGCATAAGCATGTAGCAAAGTTATTATTCTCATATGAGATTGAGGATATATGTCCAAACTGAAACTTCCACCATGATTCATGGCTTTAGTTAGCGGCCCAATGTTCTTCTCTAACAATTTTGCATGCTCCAACCACTAAAATGATAGACCTTCAGACAAGACGGACATGCATAGCAACTCACATGATATTCAACAATAGTTGATGGCGTTCCCCAGAAGCATGGTTATCGCACAACAAGCAACTTAATAAAATATAAAGTGCATAAGTACATATTCAATACTACGATAGTTTTTAAGGCTATTTTGTCCCATGAGCTATATATTGCATAGGTGGATGATGGAATTTTAAAGGTAGCACTCAAGCAATTTACTTTGGAATGGCGGAGAAATACCATGTAGTAGGTAGGTATGGTGGACACAAATGGCATAGTAGTTGGCTCAAGGATTTTGGATGCATGAGAAGTATTCCCTCTCGATACAAGGTTTAGGCTAGCAAGGTTATTTGAAGCAAACTCAAGGATGAACAGGTGCAGCAAAACTCACATAAAAGACATATTGTAAACATTATAAGACTTTACACCGTCTTCCTTGTTGTTCAAACTCTTTACTAGAAATTATCTAGACCTTAGAGAGACCAATTATGCAAACCAAATTTTAGCATGCTCTATGTATTTCTTCACTAATAGGTGCAAAGTATATGATGCAAGAGCTTAAACATGAGCACAACAATTGCCAAGTATCACATTATCCAAGACATTTTAGAATTACTACATGTAGCATTTTCCAATTCCAACCATATAACAATTTAACGAAGAAGAAACTTCGCCATGAATATTATGAGCTAAGAACACATGTGTTCATACGAACCAGCGGAGCGTGTCTCTCTCCCACACAAGGATGAACTTATTCAGAGAACTAAGATAACAAAACAAAAATAAAAGCACACACAGACGCTCCAAGTAAAGTACATAAGATGTGACTGAATAAAAATATAGTTTCAGGGGAGGAACCTGATGATGTTGTCGATGAAGAAGGGGATGCCTTGGGCATCCCCAAGCTTAGACGCTTGAGTCTTCTTAAAATATGCAGGGGTGAACCACGGGGGCATCCCCAAGCTTAGAGCTTTCACTCCTCTTGATCATAGTATATCATACTCCTCTCTTGACCCTTGAAAACTTCCTTCACACCAAACTTCAAGCAAACTCATTAGAGGGTTAGTGCACAATTACACATTCAGAGGTGACACAATCATTATTTTCACTTCTGGACATTGCATAATGCTACTGGACATTAGTGGATCAAAGAAATAAATCCAACATAGCAAAAGAGGCAATGCGAAATAAAAGGCAGAATCTGTCAAAAACAGAACAGTCCGTAAAGACGAATTTAGAAATGGCACCAGACTTGCTCAAATGGAAAAACTCAAAACTAATGAAAGTTGCGTACATATCTGAGGATCACGCTCGTAAATTGGCAGATTTTTTCGAATTTTCTACAGAGGCCTGTGCCCAGATTCGTGACAGACAGCAATGCTGTTTCTGCGCAGCGATCCCAAATATAACATCAACTTTGACATAGAAACTTTACTTGGCACAACAAAACACAAAACTAAGATAAAATAACACATGGGTTATCTCCCAAGAAGTTCTTTTCTTTATAGCCATTAAGATGGGCTCAGCAGTTTTAATGATGCACTCGCAAGAAATAGTATTTGAAGCAAAAGAGAGCATCAAGAGGCAAATTCAAAACACATTTAAGTCTAACATGCTTCCTATGCATAAGAATCTTGTAAATAAACAAGTTCATGAAGAGCAAAGTAACAAGCATAGGAAGATAAAACAAGTGTAGTTTCAAAAATTTCAGCACATAGAGAGGTGTTTTAGTAACATGAAAATTTTTACAACCATATTTTCCTCTCTCATATTCAGTAGCATCATGAACAAACTCAACAATATAACTATCACATAAAGCATTCTTATCATGAGTCTCATGCATAAAATAATTACTACTCCCAACATAAGCATAATCAATTTTATTAGTTGTAGTGGGAGCAAATTCAACAAAGTAGCTATCAAATATAGGAGGTATATTGTAATCATAATCAAATTTATCCTCCATAACAGGTGGTAACAAAAGACTACTATCATTATAATCATCATAAATAGGAGGCAAAGTATCATCAAAGTAAATTTTCTCCTCAATGCTTGGGGGACTAAAAATATCATGCTCATCAAAGCCGGCTTCCCCAAGCTTAGAATTTTCCATAGCATTAGCAACAATGGTGTTCAAAGCATTCATACTAATAACATTCCCATTATCATGCATATAAAGTTCCATGGGTTTTTTAATTCTCTCTTCAAACACATCATGTCCTAATTCAAGATAAAGTTCATAAAGATCTCTCATATTTTTGTTGTTTTCCATTATGCCTAACTAGTGTAAACAAGAAACCAAATGTCGCAATTGCAGAGTCTAAAGGAAATAGCTTCGAGTACTTACAATGGCGCCGGAAAATAGCTTAGTAGCCGAGATCCGGAGTGTGAGTACCTTTTACCTTTCCTCCCCGGCAACGGCGCCAGAAAATTAGCTTGATGTCTACGTTCCCCCTCCTTTCCTGTAGACAGTGTTGGGCCTCCAAGTGCAGAGGTTTGTAGAACAGCAGCAAGTTTCCCTTAAGTGGATCACCCAAGGTTTATCGAACTCAGGGAGGAAGAGGTCAAAGATATCCCTCTCATGCAACCCTGCAACCACAAAGCAAGAAGTCTCTTGTGTCCCCAACACACCTAATAGGTGCACTAGTTCGGCGAAGAGATAGTGAAATACAGGTGGTATGAATATATATAAGCAGTAGCAACGGTGCCAGAAAATAGCTTGCTGGCGTGTAGTTGATGGTGGTAGTATTGCAGCAGTAGTAACGCAGTAAAACAGTAAACAAGCAGGTAATGCTTGTTAGTATTTAGGAACAAGGCCTAGGGATTACACTTTCACTAGTGGACACTCTCAACATTGATCACATAACAGAATAGATAAATGCATACTCTACACTTTTGTTGGATGATGAACACATTGCGTAGGATTACACGAACCCTCAATGCCGGAGTTAACAAGCTCCACAATAATGCTCATATTTTAGTAACCTTTAGTGTAAGATAGATCAAAAGACTAAACCAAGTACTAGCATAGCATGCACACTGTCACCTTCATGCATATGTAGGAGGAATAGATCACATCAATATTATCATAGCAATAGTTAACTTCGCAATCTACAAGAGATCATGATCATAGCATAAACCAAGTACTAACACGGTGCACGCACTGTCACCTTTGCACACATGCAGGAGGAATAAAACTACTTTAATAACACATCACTAGAGTAGCACATAGATAAATTGTGATACAAACACATTGCAATCATCAAGAGATATAAATAAGCACTTCACTACGCTCTTCAACAGTGAATAAGTACTTCGTGAAATATAGCCTAAGAGACCCACACGGTGCACACACTATCACCTTTACACACGTGGGACAAGGAGTCTCCGGAGATCACATAAGTAAAACCCACTTGACTAGCATAATGACATCTAGATTACAAGCATCATCATATGAATCTCAATCATGTAAGGCAGCTCATGAGATTATTGTATTGAACTACATAGGAGAGAGATGAACCACATAGCTACCGGTACAGCCCCGAGCCTCGATGGAGAACTACTCCCTCCTCATGGGAGCAGCAGCGGTGATGAAGATGGCGGTGGAGATGGCAGCGGTGTCGATGGAGAAGCCTTCCGGGGGCACTTCCCCGCTCCGGCAGGGTGCCGGAACAGAGACTCCTGTCCCCCAGATCTTGGCTTCGCGATGACGGCGGCTCTGGAACTTTTCTCGTATCGTGGCTTCCTCCGTAAGGGTTTTCGATGCAGGGGCTTTATATAGGCGAAGAGGCGGCGCAGGAGGGTCAACGAGGCGACGAGACCATAGGGTGGCGCGGCCAGGGCCTGGGCCGCGCCACCATGTCATCTGGGCCCACCAGGCCCCCCCTCTGGCGGCTCTCGGGTGTTCTGGATGCTTCCGGGCAAAATAGGAACCTGGGAGGTGATTTCGTCCAATTCCGAGAATATTTCGTTACTAGGATTTCTGAAACCAAAAACAGCAGAAAACAGCAACTGGCACTTCGGCATCTTGTTAATAGGTTAGTTCCAGAAAACGCATAAATATGACATATAATGTGTATAAAACATGTAGGTATCATCAATAAAGTAGCATGGAACATAAGAAATTATCGATACGTTGGAGACGTATAGGTGGACTTTTTAGGCATAGATGCAGTTGGATGGCGGTCTATGTACTTTGTCGTAATGCCCAATTAAATCTCACTATATTTATCATATCATGTATATGCATTGTTATGCCTTTCTCTATTTGTCAATTGCCCGACTGTAATTTGTTCACCCAACATGCTTTTATCTTATGGGAGAGACACCTCTAGTGAACTGTGGACCCCGGTCCTATTCTTTACATAGCATACAATCTACTGCAATTGTGTTTTACTGTTTTCTTTGCAAACATCTTCCACTCGATACGCTTAATCCTTTGTTACAGCAAGCCGGTGAGATTGACAACCTCACTGTTTCGTTGGGGCAAAGTACTTGGGTTGTGTTGTGCAGGTTCCGCGTTGGCGCAGGAATCCCTGGTGTTGCGCCGCATCACATTTCGCGACCATCAACCTTCAACGTGCTTCTTGGCTCCTCCTGGTTCGATAAACCTTGGTTTCTTTCTGAGGGAAAACTTGCCACTGTGCGCATCATACCTTCCTCTTGGGGTTCCCAACGGACGTGTACATCTACGCGCATCAAGCACTTTTTCTGGCGCCGTTGCCGGGGAGATCAAGACACGCTGCAAGGGGAGTCTCCACTTCTCAATCTCTTTACTTTGTTTTTGTCTTGCTTTATTTTATTTACTACTTTGTTTGCTGCACCTAAACAAAACACAAAAAAATTAGTTGCTAGTTTTACTTTATTTATTGTCTTGCTCTCTATATCGAAAACACAAAAAAATTAGTTACTTGCATTTACTTTATCTAGTTTGTTTTATTTACCGTTGCTAAAATGAATACTCCTGAAAATACTAAGTTGTGTGACTTCACAAATGCAAATAATAATGATTTCCTATGCACACCTATTGCTCCACCTGCTACTACAGCAGAATTCTTTGAAATTAAACCTGCTTTACTGAACTTGGTTATGAGAGATCAATTTTCTGGTGTTAGTTCTGATGATGCTGCTGCCCATCTCAATAATTTTGTTGAACTTTGTGAAATGCAAAAGTATAAAGATGTAGATGGTGATATTATTAAATTGAAAGTGTTTCCTTTCTCATTAAGAGGAAGAGCTAAAGATTGGTTGCTATCTTTGCCTAAGAATAGTATTGATTCATGGACTAAATGCAAGGATGCTTTTATTGGTAGATATTATCCTCCCGCTAAAATTATATCTTTGAGAAGTAGCATAATGAATTTTAAACAATTAGATACTGAACATGTTGCTCAAGCATGGGAAGAGAATGAAATCTTTGGTAAAGAATTGCCCAACCCATGGACTGACTACTTGGATGATCATCCAAACCTTCTATGCAGGACTAAATTTTTCTTCGCGGAATTTATTGGATTCAGCTGCTGGAGGTACCTTTATGTCCATCACATTGGGGGCGGCTACAAAACTTCTTGATGATATGATGATAAATTACTCTGAATGGCACACGGAAAGAGCTCCACAAGGTAAGAAGGTAAATTCTGTTGAAGAAACCTCTTCCTTGAGTGATAAAATTGATGTGATTATGTCTATGCTTGTGAATGGTAGATCTAATGTTGATCCAAATAATGTTCCTTTAGCTTCATTGGTTGCTCAAGAAGAAAATGTTGATGTGAATTTCATTAAAAATAATAATTTCAACAACAATGCTTATAGGAACAACTCTGGTAATAACTATAGGCCATATCCTTCTGCTAATGGTAATGGTTATGGTAATTCTTATGGGAATTCTTACAACAATAATAGGAGTGTACCCTCTGGTCTTGAAGCTATGCTTAAAGAATTTATTAGTACACAAACTGCTTTTAACAAATCTGTTGAGGAAAAGCTTGATAAAATTGATATTATTGCTTCTAGAGTTGATAGACTTGCCTCCGATGTTAATCTTTTAAAATTGAAAGTTATGCCTAATAATGATATTGATAATAAAATTACTACTACAGCAAATGCCATCCAAGTTAGAATTAATGAGAATATAAGATTAATGGCTGAATTGCGTGCTAGGTGGGATAGAGAAGAAAATGAAAAACTAGCTAAAGAGAATAATGTAGCTAAAGTTTGGACTATTACCACCACTAGTAATGCTAATTCTTCACATGTTGCTGCACCTCCTACTATCAATGGTAAAATAATTGGTGTTGGCAATGTTTCTACTCCTAGTGCAAAGCGAACAAAACTGCCTGAAATTGCTAAAACTGCTGAAACTGCTTGTGATAAAACTGCTGAAATTTTTTCCAACCTTGGGAACAATGATCCCATTGCTGTAGCTCATAATGATTTAGACTTTGATGATTGCCACATCTCTGAAGTTATAAAGTTCTTACAAAAACTTGCTAAAAGTCCTAATGCTAGTGCTATAAATTTAGCCTTTACAAAACATATTACAAATGCTCTCATAAAAGCTAGAGAAGAGAAACTAAAACTTGAAACTTCTATTCCTAGAAAGTTAGAAGATGGTTGGGAGCCCATCATTAAAATGAAATTCAATGACTTTGAATGTAATGCTTTATGTGATCTTGGTGCAAGTATTTCTGTTATGCCTAAAAAGATTTATGATATGCTTGACTTGCCACCATTGAAGAATTGTTATTTGGATGTTAATCTTGCCGATAATGTTAAAAAGAAACCTTTGGGGAGGATTGATAATGTGCACATTACGGTTAACAATAACCTTGTCCCCGTTGATTTTGTTGTCTTGGATATCGAATGCAATGCATCTTGTCCTATTGTGTTGGGAAGACCTTTTCTTCGAACTGTTGGTGTTGTTATTGATATGAGGGAAGGTAATATTAAATATCAATTTCCTCTCAAGAAAGGTATGGAACACTTCCCTAGAAAGAGAATGAAGTTGCCTTTTGATTCTATTATTAGAACAAGCTATGATGTTGATGCTTCATCTCTCGATAATACTTGATTTGCACTTTCTGCGCCTAGCTGAAAGGCGTTAAAGAAAAGCGCTTATGGGAGACAACCCATGTTTTTACTACAGCAATTTTTTGTTTTGTTGAGTCTTGGAAGTTGTTTACTACTGTAGCAACCTCTTCTTATCATGTTTTTGTGCCAAGTAAAGTTTCTATGTCAAAGTTGATGTTATATTTGGGATCGCTGCGCAGAAACAGCATTGCTGTCTGTCACGAATCTGGGCACAGGCCTCTGTAGAAAATTCTAAAAAATCTGCCAATTTACGAGCGTGATCCTCAGATATGTACGCAACTTTCATTAGTTTTGAGTTTTCTGATTTGAGCAACGGAAGTACCATTTTAAAATTCGTGTTTACGGACTGTTCTGTTTTTGACAGATTCTGCCTTTTATTTCGCATTGCCTCTTTTGCTATGTTGGATTCATTTCTTTGATCCATTAATGTCCAGTAGCTTTATGCAATGTCCAGAAGTGTAAAGAATGTTGTGTCACCTCTGAACATGTGAATTATTAATTGTGCACTAACCCTCTAATGAGTTTGCTTGAAGTTTGGTGTGAAGGAAGTTTTCAAGGGTCAAGAGAGGAGTATGATATACTATGATCAAGAGGAGTGAAAGCTCTAAGCTTGGGGATGCCCCGTGGTTCACCCCTGCATATTTTAAGAAGACTCAAGCGTCTAAGCTTGGGGATGCCCAAGGCATCCCCTTCTTCATCAACAACATCATCAGGTTCCTCCCCTGAAACTATATTTTTATTCAATCACATCTTGTGTTCTTTACTTGGAGCGTCGGTTTGTTTTTGTTTTTGTTTTTGTTTGAATAAGATGGATCCTAGCATTCACTTTGTGGGAGAGAGACACGCTCCGCTGTTGCATATGGACACATGTGTCCTTAGGCTTTACTCATAATGTTCAAGGCGAAGTTTCTTCTTCGTTAAATTGTTATATGGTTGGAATTGGAAAATGCTACATGTAGTAATTCTAAAAATGTCTTGGATAATGTGATGCTTGGCAATTGTTGTGCTCATGTTTAAGCTCTTGCATCATATGCTTTACCCATTAATGAAGAAATACATAGAGCTTGCTAAAATTTGATTTGCATATTTGGTCTCTCTAAGGTCTAGATAATATCTAGTATTGAGTTTTGAACAACAAGGAAGACGGTGTAGAGTCTTATAATGTTTACAATATGTCTTTTATGTGAGTTTTGCTGCACCGTTTCATCCTTGAGTTTGCTTCAAATAACCTTGCTAGCCTAAACCTTGTATCGAGAGGGAATACTTCTCATGCATCCAAAATCCTTGAGCCAACTACTATGCCATTTGTGTCACACCATACCTACCTACTCGCGGTATTTCTCATAGCCATTCCAAAGTAAATTGCTTGAGTGCTACCTTTAAAATTCCATCATTCACCTTTGCAATATATAGCTCATGGGACAAAATAGCCTTAAAAACTATCGTAGTATTGAATATGTACTTATGCACTTTATCTTTTATTAAGTTGCTTGTTGTGCGATAACCATGCTTCTGGGGACGCCATCAACTTTGAATATCATGTGAGTTGCTATGCATGTCCGTCTTGTCTGAAGGATCTATCATTTTAGTGGTTGGAGCATGCAAAATTGTTAGAGAAGAACATTGGGCCGCTAACTAAAGCCATGAATCATGGTTGAAGTTTCAGTTTTGGACATATATCCTCAATCTCATATGAGAATAATAATCATTGCTACATGCTTATGCATTTAAGAGGAGTCCATTATCTGTTGTCCATGTTGTCCCGGTATGGATGTCTAAGTTGAGAATAATCAAAAGCGAGAAATCCAAAATGCGAGCATTCTCCTTAGACCTTTGTACAGGCGGCATGGAGGTACCCCTTTGTGACACTTGGTTGAAACATGGCATGCAAAGATCCGGTAGTCCAAGCTAAGTAGGACGAGGTGCGGACACTATTAGTATACTATGCATGAGGCTTGCAACTTGTAAGATATAATTTACATAACTCATATGCTTTATTACTACCGTTGACAAAATTGTTTCATGTTTTCAAAATAAAAGCTCTAGCACAAATACAGCAATCGATGCTTTCCTTTTGAAGGACCATTCTTTTACTTTTATTGTTGAGTCAGTTTACCTATCTCCCTCCACCTTAAGAAGCAAACACTTGTGTGAACTGTGCATTGATTCCTACATACTTGCATATTGCACTTGTTATATTACTTTATGTTGACAATATCCATGAGATATACATGTTATAAGTTGAAAGCAACCGCTGAAACTTAATCTTCCTATGTGTTGCTTCAACACCTTTACTTTGAATTTATTGCTTTATGAGTTAACTCTTATGCAAGACTTATTGATGCTTGTCTTGAAGTACTATTCATGAAAAGTCTTTGCTATATGATTCAGTTGTTTACTCATGTCATTACCTTTGCTTTGATCGCTGCATTCATTACATATGTTTACAAATAGTATGATCAAGATTATGATGGCATGTCACTTCAGAAATTATCTTTGTTATCGTTTTACCTGCTCGGGACGAGCAGAACTAAGCTTGGGGATGCTGATACGTCTCCAACGTATCGATAATTTCTTATGTTCCATGCTACTTTATTGATGATACCTACATGTTTTATGCACATTATATGTCATATTTTGCATTTTCTGGAACTAACCTATTAACAAGATGCCGAAGAGCCAGTTTGTTTTCTGCTGTTTTTTGTTTCAGAAATCCTAGTAAGAAATATTCTCGAATTGGACGAAACTTTCGCTTTGGGGTCCTATTTTTGTAAACTTCCCGGAGAGAAGACCGAGATATGAAGTGGGGCCACCGGGCAGCCAGGGGACAGGGCCGGCGCGACGGGCCACTGGCGCGGCCCTACCGGGCTGTCGCGCCCCAGCGTTGACCTTCCGCCTGCAAAGTCTCCGTCGCAGCTTGATGCGAGAGCCACGATCGGAAAACCTTCCGAGGCAGCGCCGCCGCCGTCCCATCTCGGGGGATTCGGAATCGCCTCCGGCACCCTGCCGGAGAGGGGATTCATCTCGGGAGACTCTTCACCGCCATGGTCACCTCCGGAGTGATGAGTGAGTAGTTCACCCCTGGACCATGGGTCCATAGCAGTAGCTAGATGGTCGTCTTCTCCTCGTTGTGCTTCATTGTTGGATCTTGTGAGCTGCCTAACATGATCAAGATCATCTATCTGTAATTCTATATGTTGTGTTTGTCGGGATCCGATGGATAGAGAATACTATGTTATGGTGATTATCAATCTATTGTTTATGTGTTGTTTATGATCTTGCATGCTCTCCGTTATTAGTAGAGGCTCTGGCCAAGTTTTTACTCTTAACTCCAAGAGGGAGTATTTATGCTCGATAGTGGGTTCATGCCTTCATTGACACCTGGGATCGTGACAGTTCTAAGGTTGTGATGTGTTGTTGCCACTAGGGATAAAACATTGATTCTATGTCTAAGGATGTAGTTGTCGATTACATTACGCACCATACTTAATGCAATTGTCTGTTGCTTTGCAACTTAATACTGAATGGGGTTCGGATGATAACCTGAAGGTGGACTTTTTAGGCATAGATGCAGTTGGATGGCGGTCTATGTACTTTGTCGTAATGCCCAATTAAATCTCACTATATTTATCATATCATGTATATGCATTGTTATGCCTTTCTCTATTTGTCAATTGCCCGACTGTAATTTGTTCACCCAACATGCTTTTATCTTATGGGAGAGACACCTCTAGTGAACTGTGGACCCCGGTCCTATTCTTTACATAGCATACAATCTACTGCAATTGTGTTTACTGTTTTCTTTGCAAACATCTTCCACTCGATACGTTTAATCCTTTGTTACAGCAAGCCGGTGAGATTGACAACCTCACTGTTTCGTTGGGACAAAGTACTTGGGTTGTGTTGTGCAGGTTCCGCGTTGGCGCAGGAATCCCTGGTGTTGCGCCGCATCACATTTCGCGACCATCAACCTTCAACGTGCTTCTTGGCTCCTCCTGGTTCGATAAACCTTGGTTTCTTTCTGAGGGAAAACTTGCTGTTGTGCGCATCATACCTTCCTCTTGGGGTTCCCAACGAACGTGTGAGTTACACGCCATCAAGCTCACCGACCAAGGTGGTGCCCTGATGGACTCAGCCATTCTCAGAAGCGTAGAGTGCAGCGGCTGCGAAACCTGGAAGAAGCCGAGGCACAGTACCTGTACACGTTGAGAAGAGCACGGCCCGATCTGGCCGTGAAAATTCAGCAACAGAAACATTGGAGACAAAGCGCCCACCAAAAAGTATGGGCGCCCAAAGCAGGCAGAAACC